>CM020027.1:33665176-35116843 GCA_009769605.1 Bucorvus abyssinicus
ATTTCATATCATTCCTGTCAAAGCTAAGAGCCCAGCATCCATGGTCAGAGGCCTTAGTACACATAAAGGCTCAAAACAGCTGTCCTCAGGAGCATTGTCACTGTCAGGGTGTGGGGGACATTAGCTTAGAGAAAAGTCTGAGAATTTTGGTGCAGCACTACTGGAGATTAATGTTTTCTCCTATGAAAGCTACTTCAGATAGGAAAGACAAAGGTGAAGCTAGATGAGGAAAAACAGTTTTACCTTCTGTGTGGGAACCTGTCACCAGTCACAGAAATCAAGCTTGTGGGAGATCCTGGACAGAGGAGCAGGAGGTGTCACATCCTTGAGTAGTATGGAAACAATGTGAGGAGGAACAGATTGACATGTTCATAATGCTATGAGGACATGAATCACTTCCCCTTGACTTCTGACAAAGTTATGAAGTCAGAAATACAGTCCATTAGGCATTATTCTTGTCCTTGATCCCTCAAAGGCTTGTCAGGTGCAAGGCAGACCTAAACGGTGGTAGCTGTCTGGCGACTGCCACAGCCAGTGGTCCTCGCATCCTACAGGCATGAGGGACATTCTTTTTGGGGTGATGTGCTATTATTGTCCTGAACCCACTATGTGGGCTGAAAATGATAGTATGCAAAATATTCTGTGCTGTGCATTGCACATTTAGAGTGTTCCCTCAGAAGTATGTGTTGACATGCCAAAGGTGTGGCTGCAATCTATCACACTGGCTCATTCAAATTGTCTTAACCTAATTAAAAGGCACAATTAAGCTCCAGGCTATCATGTTTGAAGATCTCCTCAAGGTGTCTTCAAAGACATTGGTCTGCAGCATGCTAGAGCTTTTCAGTTATGTTAAATTAAAACGATCACAACACAGGACCCAGAAGCAGAGCATGTGGTTTCCATGTTTAAACTGGAAGCACCTGAAGAGAAGTGGGAGAGTGAGACAGTGTTGTCACTAGCACCACCCACTAATGCTGCTTCTCTAGTGAAAACAAAATGAAAGCAAGAAAAGAGAGTGGTAGATTGGGAACAGGACTTCTGTCTGCAGAAAGGCATTGCAAAGTTTCCACTATTCGTCCAAGCTGTGCAGAAAATTATTTTGAAACTGCTATTTCTGCCACCGTCTTCTATACCAAACTTGTTTTCTTTTTCAATGTGAAATTAAAATCTTTAAAATTCATCATTAACCTCTGCTACTAACTCTGCTTTGAATCAGAAAATGTTATCCCTGGGATGTCTGATCCATTATTGCATTGTGGAAGACAGGCAGCCGTCTTTGAAATTAAGTGACGCAGAATTGGCTGACCACAATAAATTATAAACCATGTGTGCATCCAGGCGTGCATGTGCTTCTAGTTCATTTCTGCTGTGAATTGTAGATTTGTATCTGTAGATGTTGATGACAGATAATTTATATTATGGAAATGTTCATAAAATAGTCAATGAGTGGGAATTAAGAATTCTAAAGGAGGAAATAACTTCAAGTAGAAAGGGGCAGGGGGAAGAGGCCAAAGGAATGCACTTCTCTGTCTCTGGTATTACTGACACTTTGGTGTATGCTTCAGCTCACATGATCCACAAATCTCCTGTACCAGTGCACAGTCCTGGGGAGGCTGCAACCACACCTGACCTTGGTACTCTACACTAAAACAAAAGAAAACAACAAGTGTTGCCAAAGGCTTAGAATCTGGGTATTGAGAAGTAAAGGGAAAACAAATGACCTGAAGAAGAATGAAAGATGTTGTAAGAAAATTAAGATTTTAGGAGAAAAAACCACCAAGAAATCTCAAGTGTGCTCTAAACCCCTTTTATTAAGCACGACTAGCATTTATTTCAAGTCTACACCATCATTTAGATCTTTTTGTACCATGGCAGATTTAAGCCTTCAGTTCTCTCCTCTAACACTTGATGTTATATAAGATGTCATTCTAGAAAATATGAGACTGTGTTGGAAACCAATTTCCTGAAGAGCTAGGCATAGGGTCATATCGTTATCTAGGGTTATACTTGCAGTTCTGGCAATTTTTTTTTTAATAAATATGAATAACTCCAAAGGACAACAAATGCTGTTCTGTATCTTACATCTCGGTTTCAAAATTGTGCAAAAGATGCTTTGTGCAAAAGAGGTCAGAATTCTTTCTGAAGACAGAAAATCATACAAAGCTGTGGATCTAACAACGTAAAAAAGCCAGAGACACATTTACAGAGTTGTGTTGCCTGAGAGCTGAGCAGTCAAACACAAATCATCAGTTCTGACCAGGAAACTAAGTAGTTCTGTTAGAGCAGTGTACTAGCCCAGACCCTACATAGGGCTTGTCGGCTCCCAGACAGTGCTGTGCTGAGCTACTCCCGTTCTGGACTAGAGCTGCTTTGCACCTTGGTGGTTTGGATCACAGCCAGGCGAGCTCCGTTCTGTTTCCAAAATTTCGCGTAGACAAGCCCACAGAAGAATCAGCTGTCCCAAATACGCAGCCAAGTTAGACCAGCAAGCATTCGTGTATTGATACTTCTTGGATACAGGTTACAAGCTAACGTGGAGAAGTGAGTTTAGCCTCTTCCGAACAACAAAACCACCAAAGCAAAAACCAGACCACTGAGCACCACCAGACGCACGGGATAGCTGTTCTCCGAGAGCAGCCCGTGTGCCAGGTACGGAATACAAATCACGGAAAGGCGGCAGAAGCCTTTTTCCTCCTTGGCTGGGAGGCTGCTGAGAGAAAAGCCGATGGAGTTCGGCTTAAGACAGCCGGTCAGTCCTCCCGGATGCTCTGAAGTATGCGAACCGTGATTTCAACACTCCCGAAGGAGTGAGCAGCTCCTTGGCTGACCCTCCCTTGTCCCCTCTCCAGCGTCCCCGACTTCCCGACTGGGACCACCCTGCCCCACGTTCTCGCCAGCCGGCGCCGCTGAAGCCCAAGTCTGGTCACCGGCCAAGAATTCTTAGGGGTCACCCAAGCCCCTCAGCCACCACGTAGCCTAGCTTCTCCACCCGGGCAAGGACCTGCCCTCTCTCTCCGAGAGAGACGGAGAAACTCGCGGTGGCGGCGGGGTCCAGTACCGGTTCTTCTCCTCCGCCTGCTCTGGGGCGGGCGGGGCTGGGTGTGCTGCTGAAGGTGGCAGTGAGGGCAGCCTGCGCGCGCCCGCGGAGAGCGGGAAGGCGTGGGGTGGTGGGGCACGAGGGGAGGGGTCGGCCGCCGAGAGCTGCCGCGGCTGCGGGGCGGGGAAAAGGGCGCTGTCGCTTTAAATCCCGTCCCAAGGGGCGTGGAAGGGGCCGTGAGGGGGGCTGAGCGCGCGCGCGCGCGCGGCATCGCCTAGCACCCCGGCGAGGCAGCGGTGCTCCGGCTGGGCGGGGAGGAGGCGGCGGCGGCGGCGCGGAGCGGAGGTCGGCGGGAGCGGAGTTGGCGGAGAGAGAGCACGGGTGGCGGAGGGGTCCCCGTCGGCTCCTCGCTATGGCCACGTCCCCGTGCAGCAGCAGCGGCGTCTCCTCGTCGTCCTCGTCGGGGCTGGGCGCAGACGCGGGGCTAGAGATCCGCACGCGCTCCGTGGAGCAGACGCTGGTGCCGTTGGTGTCGCAGGTAGAAATACCGTCGCGCGAGCCCGAGCCCCCGCAACCCCCCCCCCCCCCCCAGGGCCGGGGGTAGGGCGGCAGCGGCCGGCTCCCGCCCGGGGGGGGCCCGCCGCCCCCTTCCCGCTCGGGACGGAGCTCGGCCGCTGTCGCCGAAGTTTGCGCGCTCGGGTCACGGTGCTTCGCAGCCCCTCTCTCTCCGGCCGAGCGGGTGGGGGCGGCTTTTCCCAGCCGCCTCCCTCTCCCGCGTCCCGGGGTCCCGCCGTCCGGCGCGGGGCAGAGGCGGTATCCCGCTGCCGGAGCGGGGTTTGGGGGAGGGATGCTGGTCTCGCGTCCCTCTCCGAGAAAGACTCCGAAGTTCCCCGCAAGGTCGCAGTGCCGTTGCGTAACGCCCGTGGCACGAAGGCGCTGCGGTGCCGTCGGCAGCTTGAGCCCCGGGATGCCGCGGTCGGGGGCGGGGGTGGCGGGAGCCGTTCGCGCCGCCCGCCCGGCGGATGGGCTGCATGGCCGGCCGAGTTCCCCCGGCTGCCCGAGGCTCTCGCTTGATGGTGTTCCGCATGGGAGCGCTCTTCTTTTCTCACAGCTTGGTGCCGGTGAGAGCGGTCGGCTTCCTGGGGATCTGGGGAAGCTTTGTGTTTTCGCGGTCCGGCCTGAGCATTGCACTGGTTGGAGCGCTTAGCGCACCTCAGGACAGTACCTGAATTTCAAGAAGTTAAATAATGAGCAAACTGTGCCTTGATGGTCTCTTAACATGCCCTGCACAATGCTAAATGAGCTTTAAAAAGAAGAAAAATCGGGCTTTCGACTGGTCTGCTAAGTAATTATATGCCAACCACTTCAGTCTTGGTGGTTGATGGTTTTTTTAGATCTTTAGTTATAAAATTGGCATTTGATATACCCAATAAAATTTTTCTTTCTTGAAAAATAGTGCACAAAAACAGCACAGTGTTTGCTGTGTAGCATTTTTGTACTTTGAGCACTGATTATTAAAGTTAGCAAGTCAAAACCTATCTGTACGACATCTTTAAACAATGTGTAACAGCTGTACAAAAATAACTAGTCCTCGTGAGGTCAAGTTATGTTTGTATCAACATAGCCCATCTGGAAAGAAACTGTTGTAAGCCTTGTTTTGCCTTTGTACAGCTGGGCCGCAGGAAGGGTTTGTGATGGGTAATTGTGTTTCTGTACTTATCATGGTAATTTGTCTTTCTCTGTCTGAAGAAATTTCAGTTCAAAGAAGCCCGTCAAAGGGGTTAAACCACTTGTACCAAGGCAAAGTAAAATTAAAGTTCAATGAATTTTCTACTCCTGAAACAAGTGAGGGAAAATATGGAGACTACTTTTAGTAAGCTTAAGAGAAAACAGAAAGCCCTCCAATAGCAAAGACTGGAATTAATTGCATGTGCTAAATTCTTACTTCTAACAGATTTCTGTGGAGATGGTGCATTCTTATTCCTCTGGAATACTCTTTAAGAACAGTGGTCTTATTTCTCTATGGATTCATTGCACATGTAATTTGTTGTGTATGATGTTTCATTGTCCACAAAATCTATGACTTCTAGAAGTCCTAAGCATCTTTAACTTCCCCTGTACACAGTGTAAGGAGTCTCAGCATTTGTGTACGCTTAGAGCTTACTGTTTTCCTGGTGAAGCACTCCAGACTTCAGATGAGCTTGTTTCCTTGCAGTGTGAGCACTGAGCTCTGTTCAGAGTCAGGCTGAAGTTGCTGATGGTATCAGCAGTAGCTCCCCACGCTTGCCTGATAAAATGCCCCACTTGTGCCGGTTTATCAGTTCTGTCTGTACTGTTTCATGTAGATTGTTCAGTAGAGGTCTCACTGGCTGCCTTTAGGCATTTATGCAGAAAGGGTGTTTATAAAGTACTTAATCTCAGAATTTGTTTTTATATTCTTTGTAAGCAGTGTATCAGCAGTAATGCTTAGTACTTTTTTTTTGCTTGTACGAAATACACTTGCAAAGGGATTTGTTCTTGCTGTGAAGTTACCTTCATAGTTCACCCTTTTGTTAAAAGCTGAGAAGTGCTATGTGATACTTGTATACTGCTGAAAAAACACAGTCAGAATGTTGCTACTGCTTTTCACTACTTAAGAGGAAACAAAAGGTGCCCTGTCTAACAAACTCACTTTCAATCTGTCTTGTGGAGCTAAATCTATTTTCTGTTAAAAAAAAAAAGGCTGCATTGATTCTAATTTGAATTCGTGTATGGTAGAGTACATCATCCTAATTGTTGTGTAATACTGTAAATGTGTGTTTGACCACTTGCTTTTACTCAGCAAATGTAAGGGTTATTTTTGTTTGTTTTTTTTAATTGCTCTTTGCAGCTTTACTTTTCTTATAGACTATATAGTATCAGTATATTTGCTGCCAGTAGTGGTATAAGATTCCTGTTTTCCTAGCAGGATAAATTACCGGTTTATTAATAAATTTGTTTTTAAAACTTACTATTTACAGACTTAAACTAGGTCTTTATTTTCTCTAGGTCTATTCAGATCCTGATGTGGCCCTTTTCTAATAGCACCACAAATGATGAGAGGAGACATCAGGTTTAAGCTGCAGTATTAAGCATATTTGCTAACACTTTTTTTTCACTATCTACATATCTGTACTGTGAAAAGAATCATTCTACAGTATTGTGCAAAGCATGTGGTATGAGTTCAGAAAATACAGTTCTTGAACAAGTAGAATTCTCTGCTCCTGGATAGGTGTCTTTAGTTGAGTGTTCCATGTGTAAATAGTACAGCATTCTTCAAAATCTAGGCATCTCTTCTGCTGCTGCTATCCATTTCCAGTCTAATTATGTTGAGTTTTATTTTTTATGGGAAGTTTTTGGCAACATGAGTCAGGAAGGGTGTTAAAATGGTCAGTGTTTGACTCATTTAATAACAAGTCATTTAAACAGTTGAGGAAAGGCAAAGACAGGGAAAAAGCACTTTCCAGGATGTGGCTCCACCAGCGACTTCCTCAGCTGCCATTATATACCTGTTTGCTAGTCTAGCAGCAGCTGGATGTCTTCACAGCTGTCTCTCTGGATCTGTTCTAAGGAAGCACTCTGAGAAACTGCAGAATAGGTTTTTGTCAGGTACTTGGGAAAAGTTCACTGAGAGGGAACTTTGAGCTCTGTCTGCATATGTTTCTGAAAGAACAAAGTCAGTTTTGTAGTTGAAGGTGACCTATCCTCCAGGAAGCTATGGAACTACAACTAACTGCTCAACCTTCGGTTAAGCCCATTTTGTCATAGATGCTTTGGAGAATGATTGTGTGCCCACGTGTTACTGAACATGTTTTTCCAACTTCCTTGTTACAGGAGATCCTGTCAGAGGTTTTGTAATTGGCTTGACCTATGTAGTCAAAATAAAAGCTTAAATAACTACAATATGCCCGTGATACCAATGTTTCTGAACTTTGTAGTTGTCAGTCTTAGATTTGGCATAAGTTAACAGTGCTACATGCCTTGAGGTGGATAAAGCAAATCTGTTCTTTACTACGGTATTGTTTCCTTACTTTCTCTGAAGCTAGCTAAAATAATTCCCATTTCAGTAAATGTTATATAGTTACATAATGTTACGTCATATTCTGCCAGTATTCTGTTTTTCCAGAAGTTTCTGGAGTTACATATTAGGTCCCAAAGAAGAACTGACAGCTGATGTTTTTCCATTTATGTGAAGAGCGCACTGATGCCATTTTCAGACTGAAGGTATGGTTTTAGAATAGCTATACTGGATTGAGCTAGAGGTCTGTCCATAGCCAGTGACCTTTTCTCTATCTCTTTTTCTGGTAAATTACCAGTGGAATCCCTTAGGTACTGATACAGGGGCCAGTATTGTTTAACATCGTTATTGATGATCTGAATGTTGGGATGATGGGTCAGCATGTTCAACAGGCATGTGAATTCCCCTACAGCAAGTTGGGAAATGCCTGATACACTGGAGTGCAGTGCTGGTAGACAGAGGGACAGGCCAGAAAGATGATCTGACTGGAAGTTTATAAAGTCCAAAGGCAGTAATAGCAAGTCCTGTATCTGGGCCAGGATAACACTGCACAACAAACAGTGCAAGTTGGGATCAGCTGTCTACAGAGAACTTTTGCAAGGAAAGACATGGGAGTCCTGGTGGACAAAGAGTTGAAAAGGAGTCAGCAGTGATGGCCAGCTGCATGCTGGGTTGTTAGCAGGAATGTAACCAGCAGGCTGCAGAAATGATTCTTCCCTTCTGTTTGGCACTTGTGAGGTAGCATCTGGAGTACTATGTCCAGTTCTGAGCTCCCCAGTACCAGGAAAACGTTTACATAGTGGAGCATATGATGTAAGGGGAGAGGCTGAAGGAAGCAGGTTTGTCCCACCTCAAGAAGAGAGGCGTAATGGTCAGTTAGGACCTAGCTTTCGTATAGGAAGCGAGTATGGTACTCTCCTACCTGTAACACTTTAATCTGCAGTGATTTTTTTTTTTTTGTCTGACATTTTGTTCCTGGTCAGTGTTGCAAGATGTTTCTGCAATTCTGTAGTCAGATCTTATCTTTACTGTCCCGAATATCTTAGGACCACCAGCAAATTAGAGTTAAATATTGATACAGAAGGCCTTCTTTAGTTTTTTTTTTCACAGACTTGCTTTGGTGTCCTTTGAAACCTTTGGTATGGACTTTGTTTCCTAGTTTTCATTCAGCAGAGTGCCTCCTTATCCATGTAGTGAGTTGATCTCTACAGAGAAATCTGGTTGTTTTGTGAGGCAGGAATTATTATAACAAACACCATGTTGAGTCTTTGCCAGTACGTCATATTTATTTGGGTGTCCACTACTTCTGTTCTTCCTAATTTTTTTGTATTAATTTGCCATGTACAAGTGTCAGAAAACCTCCATACTTGAACTGTCAATCTAGTTTTAAGTGGGAGATTGCATGGGAAAGTTGATATAATCTGTTGCATCTTTGAGTCCCCCAAAATCTTAGGGAACAACATCTAATGTCAGAAAGTTGTTCTGGTTCATTTTATCTAACACTTTTGTAGCCTCTTCGGCAGTGACTTTGAATCCACACAGATTCTCTGAGTATATCACATAGATACATTTTGGAGTAGAGATTGCTTCACTTTCTTCTGTAGTTGAGCACAAATACAAACAGCTGCTCAGTTCTTATTTTCTGTCAAAGGGATAAGGCAAAGCTGTGTTAAGGAGGTAACTGAGTATATCGGGTTATAACTCCTGAGGAAATGGGCTGTAATAGCTGGTAAGTTACTGTGGGTTCAGCGGAACTGATGTTATGCTCCGTGGAACTGACGAAGCCTGTTCTATCAGAGAGAAATGTAAGAGAAGTGTAAAACTGTAGACACAGAGTTCAGTATGCTACCTTTGAATTTTGCCTGTAGGCTAGCAGTGTCTTTGGGGAAGCTGTTTTGTGTCTCGTTGGCTTGGCAGTCCCTTAGGTGACTGGAAACTGCTAGGTTTCTCATGTTGTACCCAGTAGCAGCAGAATGCCAAAGAGCAGCTTACATTCAGTTCTTCAATATGCTTGAGGATGTGGACCTTAATAAGTTTCCTTACTGATGGATATTTTCTCTGGATGTGGCAAAGGAGCTTTAGAAGGCTTCATATTTGGGGGATGTACACGTGTGGTGCCAACACTGGCCAAAACTTACATAAGAGGTTTACATATAAGTGAGCATGCATAGACGTGATACCTTTCAATGAATGTTCATTTATTCTAAACTTAATAGCTGCAAAACTAGTAATCTTGGCAATTATTCAATCATGGATTTGTCTTAATAGTTTTTCTAACAGTTTTAAAGCAGACAGTCCTATATTAAGAGCACTGTTAGAGTTCTAACTTGATATCACTAGCTTTTTATTCTTGGAAGTCTACAGAAACTGGGCGTGGGTGGGTGTGGTGGGGAATGAGATGAGACCACCGTGTTTTCCTATCTGTTTTTTTTTCTACATCATGCATAAGCCTTGTATACAAGCTGGTATTTGAACGTCTGTAGTCATAGTATTGTATTGCAGTACAGGTTCATTATGTACCTACTTTTGAACTTGTTGCAACTCAAATGTGTTCTCTCTTTCTCCTTTAGAGACCCAGCAGAAGTCTCATACACTCTCTGGACAACATTCATAAAATTAAGGAATATGTGTAGTCTCATTCCCTTCCTGAACTTCAGCATTTGGTCCAAGCTCTCATCCACGTCAACTTTTTTGCATTTCCCGTGCAGCAGATGCACTGAGAGATTTGTTCTAGCAAGTCCCTTGGCTGCCTTGTTTCATTAGGCATTTTTTGGTACCTCTAGGTCTTTCCCTTTCCCACCTCTAAGGCACTAAAGGGTTCTTTTTACACTGTTGGCTGTTGTTGCTCTGGTATGGTGCCAGGGCTTGTGCTTTGCCCCTTATGGCTCTTTTTGGAGGATGGGAAGATACATTTTTGGAAAAAGAGGGTAATCCATATTTGTCTTAAATTCATTGCTTTCTTCAGTGCATCTGAGGGGGGAAAAAAACCCCAAATCTGTGTGTGCCTGTTTTAAAATGCTTCTTCAGTACTGGTCTGTATCCTTCAGTACTTTAAAAATTTTGATAACTTGCAACCTTTGAGAAGCTGTTTTTTCCCTTTTCCAAGATTTTCTTCTTTGTGAATTGATTTGGTACTTACCTTAGACTAGAGATTTGGCACTGCTGTTGAGTAATAAAATTATGAATTACAATGTGGAGGCTTGCGTTGTAACTTGTACTGAGTGAAGCAAACCTCCTGCTAAACTCTTCTTAGTTTACATCCTGTACTGCAGGGAAACCATGTCATGAATGCAGACTCATACGCTTTAACTGCTGTCAAGTCTGGAAGCATATGGTGTGCTGCCTGTGTACAGAGTTGTACCTCATTAGTTTCAATTAGTCACTAACTCACTGACTCTTCTCCCTTTGGTTCCATAGGTATTGTGGGTTAAGTTGTGAGCTTGGTGGTTTGTATTATGAATCTTCCATGCACATTCTTTCTGGAAAACAAAGTTTGCAGAAGCTCACCTGTAATTCAGCCTACGCTTGGTACTCTGTGCCCTTAAAGGAGCCTGATTTATGCAGAAAAGTTTATCTTACGAGTTTGATGTCTGTCTATAGATAATGTGATTATTTCAATCACAGTATCAGATGTCTTTCTGGGCTGCTGTGGTTGCAAGTTTCCCTTTACTGAGGCTAGTTTTTTAATTGACAGCTACTTAGTCATTGAAGCTAGGTTATTGTGAAACAGTGAAAGGGAAATAAATAATAATATACAGTTGCGGTTTTCACTGCCCCAGGTATACTGGGGAGCGCAGGAGTGCCTTAGAATATCCTAAATAGGTAAATGAAATTATTTTGTTACATTAATTAATGATATAAATATCACTAATGATATTCTGCTTTACAAGAGAAATTACACTTGAACATTTTATCACATGAGCAACAGCACTACCATGAAAGAACTGTGGTTTCAGGGTTTTTTTTTTTGTGAACCTTTGGATGGTGAAATTGGCTTTGAGTTAAGCTTGGCTACTGCTTTGTAATGTTCAGTACCTTTTGTCTTTGTGATAAATGAGTCAGACTAACATTTCAAGAAGCTGGAGTAAGATGCTTCTCACTGACATAATTGGAAATGAATTGCTCTTTCAATGAAATCTTATCTTTCAAATTTGTGAGAGCTCATTAGTGACTTTTCTATAGGTTAAGCAAATTTTTGTAGTTCTCTAGCAGAATGAGTATTTAGTCAAAACTGCCTCACAGTGATCCTGTGCAAAAAGAATTGGAGCAGCTTTCTTGCTATTGAGCATTGTTAACAGATGGTTTTAGAGAGATTAGATAGTGAAATCCCCAAAGGATGAATTATGAATTAATGATTGCAAACTACCCTGATTATAGTTTAGTAAAACTGCTGTATGGTACTATAAGCCTATGTCTTTCTGCATAGATCTGTTTTATATTTATTAATTAATTGACAAAGCATAGCCTTTGCTAGATAGAGCCTTAAACTATATTTTTACTCACTGAGTTATATTGCGTTCTGTCACTAGCCTTGTTTAAAGTTAGTGGGGTAAATCAGTAATGATACAGACTCTAGTGCCAACTTGTTAATCTACTCTAGGTACTGAATGAGATGATTTCTTGGTTTTATATACAAAAAGAATTCTCAAATGGTAAGATAACTCCTAAATACAAGTTACAAAACTCATGTATGAGCAAATCCTAAGGTTCTTTCAGATGCATATGGAAAAATAAATAATGCAGTTGCTTTTGTGTTAGAAAATAATTTTTTAATTGATTCTTTGTATTAAGCAGAATGAATATAACCACGTATAACCACACAAATAATGTATTTTCAAATAACATTAAAGTAAAAATATTATCGTAGCACAAAATGTTGTAAACGTCATTTTGGGGTTGTGGTTTTTATTCACAGGTGTCAGAATTGTTTAGAAGGGTAGTATTGTCCAAAGTTGCAAGTGCTTAACGTGTAGGAGTTAGACCAATGTATGGAATGTTCCCTTTTAATTATCAAAGATCCTGTATTGTATCTCAATGTTACATTTAAATACTCTTAAATTCTGCAACTGTTACAAAATGAGTTTATTTCCCTCAAGCTCTTTGAGGAAGCAATCAAAAGAATTTACAGGCTCTTTAACATAAATAAGATAATGGTTTCTGGATTATATGAAGTTTTTGTTTTGTTTTACACTCCTGTAGGTGGATGATAGTTGGGTTTGCATAGCCTTTACCAGAGAACACTGTACTTCTCTGTTAATCTCTAGGGTATATATGTTCATTTCAAGATGAAATACCAGGTGTTGTTCTGAACTGAAGTGGTATATCAAAATGCTGCTAAGGAAGCCTTCTCTAAAAAAGGCTGAGGGAACCCTCCTGTCTGCAACACGCAGTGCAGGACAGGTTGAATGGCTGGTATTCATGCCAGTGAAGCTGTCTGCTTATGGAACTGCAAGCAACTTTCTTCTGCTTGTTCAGGAGCCAACCCTGATTTGAATAGAAAGAATTCTTAGTTGCAGGTGGTGTCAATGTGTTGTTCCTGTTACATCCTTTATTACAATGTCAAATTTTTAGTTCCACAACAGTGGCTTTTTTTTTTTTCAAAAAAAAAAAAGCTTGGAGCTGGCTCAAGCATTTTTTTGCACAAGCAGTGAAAGGTTAGGTGCATTAACAAAGGCAAGTTAGGGAGGCAGGCCACAGTAATCATTTGCCATTCAGTCTCTTGTTTGGAGGTTACATGATCATGTTAGTAAATTGAATTATTTGAGACTTGTATCTCTGGTGCTGAAAAGGTATCTGCAGCTGTTTTGACCACATCTGAAAGTACTCTTTAAACAATGAACTTCCTCCTGAGTTTGTTTTGTTTACTTAGGCTTGCTCGTACCCAGGATTTCTAGTGCAGAGTGAAAACGGTAATAGCTTTGTTTATGAAATCTGTCCATTTGAGTAAAAAGATAGCAAACTGGAGGGCAGCAGGAGGGGCAGGAAAATGTACTGGCTTGTATACCTCTAAACCCAATTACTGGGTCTGTTAGCTTATGTTAGCTTTTTCTAGTGAGGTGGTTGTTCATTTCATCAAACTACCAGACAGCAGTTGAGTTAGAAAGCAAATTCACAATGAAAAGTGTAGTAAAGGACGTTTTATTTTTTGATGCATTTTATGATAGGTAAACACATTTTCTAATGTTCAGTATACTTGATGCACATGTATAATCAGAAGAGGCTAAATTGGACTTTGAATTCTAAAAATGATTTTTGCCAACTTGTGCCAGGTTGCTCAAAGATGCAAATTTCAGTCTGTAAACTTCCATACATCTTTGCAGAAAGAGAATGAAGCTTGAACTTCATTTGTCTGAAAATTAAGATCTTTATAATCATCACTCATTTCTATAGAAATTCCAAAGACACCTTTTAGGGGGAGCAAGTAGGGCAGTCCTCTGATTTGCAAGGCATGTGACAATAAGAGTAAACAAGGTAGCTTTGATCGATGGTCAAGCCTTACTGAGCATTCTCCAGTGATCCTCATCCTTCTGTGTGTGGAACGAAGGGATGATGGCAGGAGTGCAGGTCAGTTTTCATGTACTTCTCTGCTTCATATCTGCAAGTCACTGGGGATCCCTGATTTTAAACAGTGTGCAAAATGTGAACACTAAAGCAAGCCTGTTTCTCCTCTACAGTAGTGTTACTTTAGTAATGTTATTCAAGTAATTCAAACCTCCACATAATATCTAAGAATCCACAGGTTGCAAGAACTAGTCAGCTGTGTTCATTTCTTTTTTTTGTTTCTCCAGAGTTCTTTTTCACAACAACTTGCAAAAAAAGTTGGGAATAATTTAATCCCAGTAGAAAAAAAAAAATCTGATGTTTCCAGAGTTTTCATTACTTTGGGGAAAAAAAAAACCAAAACGTACAAATCCCCAAATTTAAAGTAACCCACACTGGAGGAAATAAATTGGTGTCATCAAAGTACTACATCGCAATTGAACAAGTTTGTATCACATTTTGGATAATCATTTTCTCATGGTGTTTGGATCTTGAAATTTAAAGGGCCCTTGGCTTTCTAGGAATGCATTCAGCACAAAGAAAGGTTATTCACTACTATAGTAGAGTTTTGCTGTGAGTTGAATCCTTTCTTTTGATCTCTGAACAATTCCAAGAATGTGTAACAAGTACATAGCAATGGTATAATAATCTGGGGTGTGTATTTGAGTTTGAAGTTGTGTACTCTTGTCTTCCCTGGCAAACTTCACAAAGAGTAGGTTTTGAAATGCTGAAGAGGACTGTTCTCACCCCTTCCAAATAATGTTTCCTACCTGTTGAAGCTGTGAGAAGTGCACAATTAAATGTTGTGGTGTTTTAAAATGAAGTGTATGATTTGCAGTTAATCAAAAATCTGGTTACAACTGCAATATAGCTAGTGTCTGATTTGCTTGTTTTGTTGTCGTGCTCTTTCCTAGGCACCCATGTTTGGTACTGAGATAAGAGGTTAGGTATACCAGTGATCTGATTTGGTATAGAGCTGTTCTTGTGTTGCCTGTCAACTTCTACTTGTCACTGCAGGTCCTGGATTGTTCCTTCTTCCTTTTCAGAGGTGGCTTATCAGCCAGTTGGACACTATATGTGAAAGATTGCCTGAGGCTCCTCTAAGCATGTCAGCATATTCACACAGATAAGTGAACCAGCTTACAGCTTGTTAGTTTATTTCATTTACTTCCCCAAAGGCTTTTATGAAAGATGTGTACAAAAGCAATGAGAAGATGCTTTTAAGGTAAAGCTATAACTGTCTCAATACCACAAGCATAAGAGAACTCAGCAGTCTTGGACATGCAGCATATTTGTACTGCCCTTCTTAGACACCGGCACATAGGCAGTATGAGGGGATGGTAGGGTCATACCACCTCTTGGAAGGTACTCTTTTACAGAAGTGGTGACTCAGGGTCCTCAATGATGCGTTGAGGTCTGTACAACTGCAGGAAGGGGTTGATTGCCCCATAAAGCAGAGTTGGTTGTCCCAAATAACATTTTGGGTTCGGGTTCTTTCCATCAACTAGTGCATTAGTAATTAATGCAACTGTATTTCATTTTGGTTAATCTTTTCAGGCATTAGAAAACTTTTTCAAAATTAGTTTCTACAAAGTTTATTTGTGGGATTTTTCTGCAAAATTAAAATGGAGATGGAAGTTAAGGCTTTCCAATTCTAAAAATATGCACATTAGCCAGACTTTTTAAAAGTATTTTAGTGCTAGAAATTGTAGAAAATGCTTAATAAGACTTTCTTTAATGCCCAGACAGGCACTTAATCTTAACAGCCCTTTGATTTCCAGGTAAGCAGGTAGTCCATGTTCACATCTCAAGATCCCTGCGGCTTTTGTGATGGGAAAGTCTATGTGACAGTTCTGCTTGTAGTCCTTAGGGATGGCAGATGCCAGCTGCTGATTCTGTGCTGTCACACGCATGTGGTTGTATTCTGTAACAGATGTGTGTGTTGGAATGATGTATCTGCTCTCTAGCTAAATGAGTCTCAAGCAGTATGAAAGACCTAATGAGAGACAGTACCTAAAATGTAATATTAGAAATTCCTTCCCACCCCCAAACTCAAGACGAACCAAGAAAAGTATGAGCAGCGTGGGAAAGGCCTTCTGGACCAAGTATTCTACATGTTCTATCAAATGCCACTAAATTTACTGGACAACACACTTCTATTGTAGGGGTTTGTAGCTTCTTCCTTAGTATGTAGTGCTTAGCAAAGGCTTTCCATTCCTGGTAATACTTTTTTTTTTCAGAATGGAATTTTCTACCATTACGAAATTAATGGAAGGTGAAAAGCAGAAAATACACGAAATAGAGGAGCTGTTACTCTAAGGATGCTAATCCTCATCACATAGAGAAAACAACTTGTATTTTTTTTATAGCAGGAGAACTGATTAGGGTGAAGCAGCAATTAATAATAATCTTGATTCTAAATCATCCTATGTACAATGTAGGTACTTGCCCAGGGAGGAAGGTGGACAGGGTATCTTCCAACATGACTTCTCAGTTTAGCTCTTGTGTTTGTAGCAGTGGCTGTGAAATAGCTCCATTTCCTCTGGTTTTATTTATAGTTGTCTATAAACCCTTCCTGAAACCCAATCTCATAAGTATCACTTAATTCTGTCATGGAAGACTTAATTACACTGGTAATAAATAGACATTAGAATATTTTTGGCTAAGCATGCTGTCATGATGCTTCCTGTGCATGAAGCATGGAACGACTTAAATGTCAGTATCTGAAAGCCCTCAAACTCTGAAAACCGCTGCTTGAACACTGCCACAACTGAGCTAACCTCAGTCATGAAGTACATCTTGATATATTATGACTATATATGTTAGTTTCAGTAAAGTACTTGGGAAAAGGCCATTTTTCAGAGGCTGCTCATAAGAAGTGACAAAAGATTGTAACTGACAGTTTCTTGAAACTGTATACTCCTTAAACTGATTGTTTCAAATCTCAGATAAGCATTCCGTGGGTAGAGTTTAAGAGCTCACATTAAACAGAGCATGAGTACTATCAAAAGGGCTGTTTCCTTTCTCGGACCTGATCAGTAAATCCTGACATAAACAGCATGTAACATGTTATAGCAGTTCAGAGAGACTTGCAGGTTATCTTTTTAGCTGTTAACTCCTGCCCAAACACCATAATTTTCGTGACTGGGAGATACATGATCAGAATACAACAGATTAAATATTTGGGAGGTGTTAAGGTTAAAGGAGAGCTTAGATAATATTCTTTGAGTCACAGAGGCCTCCTTTAAAAAAAAAACAAACACAACAGTAATAGTTCTGGTCTCTTTGCAACTGGGTGATCTGCAGGGGAAAAACAATTCTTTGTAATCTTGAAATATCATTAAACACTGCAAGTTTTCACCAATTCGGTTTTTGATAGGCTCTTAGGATATCTTTGGAGGAGGTGGTTCTTCATTGGGAATAAGGTTCCTTGTTAGGTTTCTTGTGGGTCTTTGCTTTTCTCCATTTAACTTGTCCAGTTTTATATCTTAGTTTTAAATGTTGTTTAACAGTCATGAGCAAAGACTTTGCTTACTTTTTATTTTATTAGTCTAGCTTTATGGCCTTTTACTGCTTATTGCTTTATTTGTATTCTGAAGCAAATGTACTGTATGCGTCTCCCCAACACCCCTCCAACTGTGCTGCTTAGGGATTTTTTTTTTTTACTATGATCTGAACTTGTTAAATAAACTTTGTACTGCTTATTAGCATCACAGTTTCCTTCAGTTTGTCACTTAACATACTAGTGAAATTCCTCTTCTTGCTCAGTTACAATCTTGTTTGTTAGTTTTTTAACCCTGATTGTTAACAGTAAGTTTAATTACCTCTGCTTTTTCATAACTTTAAGTGGAGGATATACCTGTCACTCTTAACACGTCAAGGAGGAAAGAGATATTTCTTCAGAATTATACCTTCTCCTTGTATGCACAGCAGCATTTTTTGCAGGTGGCAGGTTATGAGATGCCCATCTGTATCTGAAGAACTTTGCTCATGTCTTTGTTATGAAGTGTTTTACATTTGGTATATGTCTAACTCAAGTTTCTAGATCCAAAGACAGTCCTTTACTTTAGCTGACATGTACTTCATATCTTCCTCTATCTCTTTTCTTTTATCGTGACTTGCCTACTCCTATTTCAGAGTTGTTTGTTACTTTTTTATAACACATCCTATACAAATTTTACTATATTAGTGCAGGCTGCATTTCCTACATAACATCGATCACGCTTGAAGTAAGTGTTACATGAAGCTGTTTTGTCTTGATATATTTCAAACATCTTGACCAGCTTCTGTTTTACTTCTTTCATAATGCTTGTTTTTAACTGGCTGTCCATAGTTTTTGCTGCTTTGGAAAAATAAAGATGGAACTCAACAAACTTCGCTCCATTCTAATGTTAAGATAGTTACTGTAGTGGCCCTAAATTAGGCAATCTGAGAAGAAATTTTACTACCCAGTGTTATATCCCGCCTGCCAAGGAGGGATGGGTGCAAGTGACTCAGATTCGCAAATCCTGTTGGAGTGGTTTAAGGTGAAACAACACTCAAGGGCCATACGGAAACATCAACAAATATGTGGTAAGTGTTTAGCCCTTTCGAACAATTATATCTGAGCTATGAAATGTTATGGGAAATTAAGGTAGATGCTTAACAATGTTAAGGAGAGAGAGAGGAAAAGAGAGAGCGAGATCACCAGTCCCAGATCCAGCGTTGGACCTGCTGATGGGGTTTTTCAGTGAAGAGAGCCCACAGAGACTCTCATGTGTCCCTGTTTATTAGCCCCAGTTCCAGCTCCAGGAGTGGCTGAGACATTGTCCAATCAAGAGAAGTGACACCAGGCCCCCTCCCATGACTTAACTGACTCTAGGGGTGTTGTTGCCAGGTTCACAGTATGATCCCCAGGGCTCATCCCTTACACCCAGCTAAGAGTTCATTATTCCAGGAGGTATATACAAAGCCTCAGCTGCTCTATATAATCATAGGCTTCCTGACTGAGTGTAATCTGCATATACAAGCTACTCCAGTGGATCTAGAGTTAGATCATAGAATCACAGAATGTTTTGGGTTGGAATGGACCTTTAAAGACCATCTGGTCCAACTCCCCTGCTGTGGGCAGAGACACCTTCCATTAGATCAGGTTGCTCAAAGCCCTGTCCAGCCTGACCTTGAACGCTTCCAATGATGGGGCATCCACGACCTCTCTGGGCAACCTGTTCCAGTGTCTCACCACCCTCATCATAAATTTCATCCTTCTGTCCAATCCAAATCTACTTTATTCTAGTTTAAAAACATTTTCCCTTGTACTGTCACTACAGGTTTTGGTAAAATGTGTTTCCTCCTCTTTTTCTATTAAGTCCCCTTTATACATTGAAAGACTGCAATGAGCTCTCCCCAGAGCCTTCTCTTCTCCAGACTGAACAACCCTGATTCTCTCAGCCTGTCCTCATAAGCAGAGGTGTTCCAACCCTCTGACCATTTCCGTGTTCTTCCTCTGGACCTGCTCCAACAAGTCCATGTCCTTCTTGTGCTGAGGACTCGGGAGCAGAATGCAATACTCCAGGTGATATCTCACCAGAGCAGAGTGGCAGGATCACCTCCCTCAACCTGCTGGCAGTGCTTCTTCTATGCAGCCCAGGATACGGTTGGCTTTCTGGGCTGCAATCATGTGGTGCTGGCTCACATCCAGGTTTTCATCCACCAGTCCTTTTCTGCAGGGCTGTTGTCAATCCCTTCATCCCACAGTTGGCATTGATGCTGGGGATTACCCTGACCGAGGTAGAGGACCTTGTGTTTGGCCTTGCTGAACTTCTGAGTTTAAGATGACACTGGTAATGGATCAGCCAAAACAGCTGCAGATTCTTGCTTTACCTTATGTGGAGGCTACAGGGGGTGTATTTTTCTGCAAAACTTATGATCACCTCTGAAGAGAGTCCTAAAGAAGTGAAAGAATTGTAAACTTCACCCATGTCTCAAATGAAAGTGTTTCTGAAAATGTTTTCTAAGACTTTAAGAACTTAAACTGTGACATCTTCATGGTTTTTATCATTTGCATATCTCTACAGTAATATATGGGATTAAAATGCCCTTGATGATTTGTAACAGACAAATTCCTTTCCCTCTGCAGTGTTAGTTGCATATGCAATTTCTCAGGGTTATGCAGAACATGTTTAAACTTCTACTGGTATAAAATGCTGCAGGAGTTAACCTTGCAGCCATCACATGCAGCCAACTAGTATTCTACTTGTCTTAGGCCAGTGGTTTTTTATATATACTTCGAGGAAGTCAGTAACACTATGAAGTTGGGTTGCTGTTTGCTTAAAAATCAGTTGAGGAAACCAAGTTGTGACTCTGTCAAATTGGTCCAATGCTGGCAAACCCAAAATGATGCTGATATGTCTACTATTGGACTCCTCAGCTTTTACGGTGTATATAGTGCTGAAGCCTGTTAAGAGACCTAAGGCAGCTTATTTTAATTTTGCAAATGGGAGGGGGAAAAAAAAAAATCCCTCAATTAATTGAGTGTGATAAGCTGAGATGACAGCAGATAAGTGAACTTAATTATACTCCAAATTCTGTTTTCATTCTCTGAGAAGTTAAGTGATACCTCATGACCCTAAATTTTATTAGTGAAGTATAGTAAAAATCTATTAGTGAGTTCAGTTCAAAACTTGCCTTTAATACTAAAGTTAAATGTCTTCTTGCATACAATTCTAATAATTAACTCTTCTTGTTCACAGATAACTACTCTTATTAACCATAAGGATAAGCCAAAGCGTTCAGACAAGACTCTGCAAGCAATTCAGCGAGTGGGCCAAGCAGTTAACCTGGCAGTTGGAAGATTTGTTACAGTAGGTGAAGCTATAGCTAATGAAAATCATGAATTGAAAGAGGAAATGAGCATTGCTTGCATCGAGGCAAGGAGAGCGGGTACGTAGTTACTCATTAAATTATGCTTGTGCCATTTTTGGCATAGCATTTATAGTGTCAGGAATAATGCAAGAACTTTATTATTTAAATGCTTAACCCTTTTCTCTTGGTTCATTCAAGGCCTGATCTGTTACCTAATCTGTCACTTAAATTGCTGTCATTTTATGAACAGGGAATGGGATTGGCTTTGATTTTTCTAGGATCTTTTGCCACAAAGGGTTGCTTGACTGCTTTTTGTTTTATGATGTTACTAGAGACCAAGAGCAGAGTGTTGAGAATACAAGTTTAGGGAGTTTATTGCTCTAAAGCTAAAACAGTGGAGTATTTAAGGTAAATTGAGCATTATGCTATTGAGGTCACTGTGTTCTAAATCTGAATGTCTGAATGAAGGTCAGTGTCAACCCCTATTTCATCAGGACTCAGTGAGATGACTCACATCAGTCATCTGATGACTCCCCTCAGCAGAATGAAAATCATATCATACTTTTTGCTGGATTCAACTTTTGTTGCAAAATTGCTCTGTGTGTGTGGATTGAATGTGAAGTATGGATAATTGAGTTGCCTGCAGTTGCCCTCCTCCCCCAGAAGCCTCTGTCTAGGTGAATAGAGGGTTACATTCTCTGATACTGTTAGAAACTACTTTTCTAGATATTAAGTAGTATTCCTTGCATGATATTTCAGTGTCTCCTAGTAAATGCATATTCTTACATCTGCAGTGCAGCCTTCAAGAACCTTCCTTTTGTTGTTAGTACTGGAGGGCTTTTGGTTTTTCTTTCAAGTAACTTTGGATTGTGGGAAATGCTACCTGAAGCTTTTCCTGTTTAAGCAGATGGAAGTACCTACAGGTGTGAGAGACTTTTTGCTTACTGCAGCTTCAGGGAGACAATCTTGAGCTTCCAGATGTGAAGGCAAATAAATGACTCTTCAACACTAATGTCTTGATGACTGCAAAAAGGAGTAGTACTTTACTAGTAGTCCAAGACGTGGGTTACTGTACTTAAAATTGATCTATTAAGTTAAGCAAAAGACTTGAGGGCAGATGTTTTTTTATCTTTTGAATAACCTCAGAAGCTTGAGAAACTTTACTTTTGCTGTCCTAGCGGGTATATTTCTTGCTGAATCACTGTGCTGGCCTCAAACTTTGGGGATACAGTTCATACTATTTTGGTGATTTGAAAAAAAAAAAAGAGCTTAAAAATTGGACATGGTACTGCTAGAAATTCTCTGAAAATCCCTCAGCAATGAATCACAATGTCTGGAAACACTCTGGTGATGAATGATTATTGATTGTTTCTGTGATTTGAAGGACCATTCTAGATAAACTTCAGACTGAAAATTCATAGTTGCTTCAGTAAACTTGGCTGCAAACAGAAATGTTGTAATTTACAACATTCCATTTGTTACATGAAGCTTGTGTTTTCTCTTCAGAGATCCAAGTAAAATGCTGACAAGCCAAAATTGCTGAAGTTTATGTTGATAATCTCAGCTGCTATAAGAGCAATGCAGTCTGGAGCTCTGTTTCTTGACTTGCCAGTTGTGCTGTGGCCAAGTGTTAATTCTCCGTATCAGCGTATCCAGGAGGAGCTCAGAATCTAAAAACAGTGCGCAGTATTTTCTCTTGATAAATGGTTATGCTTCTTTACATTGCAAGTTTTATTTCCTGTTACATGGTAATGTGCCTTAGTCTAGAGGAGTAAAGATACAGACTGTTTACATTTGTCAGGCCTCACATTTACCTTGGCATGGGTCAATTATTTTCTCTGAGCTATCCCTTTGAGCTCTAACTGAAGACTTACATGGGAAATTCACTGTATCAAACATGTTTGTTGCTGGATTTTTGTTTGGTGGGGTTTTTTTGTGCCAGTATTATCTCTGTGAACTGTTAAGTTGGACAAGGTATGATGGTCCTTTGCAGATAAATTCTTATGGATAACTGTCCTCTGAATTCAGTCTCTGAATGCAGTTGCTCAAGTGCTATTTTGAACAACTTTGGTGTTCCCAAACAAGCCAATAAAATCTGGCCAATTACAGCCAAAAATATTGACTTACATAAAAGAATCGCATGGTCTGATGATATGGGCAGCAGAAAGCCCTTGCTGTTTAGGACAGAGGATGTTGTAGAGTTGTTCATACTTCTTCTCATCCAATAAATTAGGTCATGCCTCAATTAAGGGGACCCTTTATTAGGCATAGAGGATAGATTTCAACACTAAAGGATTTAGAACACTAAGTGTCTCAGTTGCTAAAAGAAGTCAGGAGACTTTAAATCAGTTGCATCCTGCAGAGGCTTTGAAGGATAACAGATGTTGTATCCATCTTGTGAAGGGTGTAATCAGTGATCTGAAGTATTTCAGTCTTGTTATGACTATTTCCCTGTAATAAACCTTGTAATTTTATTGACTCAAAATAGAATCATAAAACACTGCAGAGGGTCATGTAGCAGATTTTGCCTAACGTTAGTCTTGCACTGTGTCAATGTTTACAGTGACAGTATAGTAGTGGAATGTAACTCAAAGAAGTGTATTTTTAGATGACCATCTGTGATTTTTTTTTTTTTTCTTCCCAAACTAGAAAAGACTGGTTAATTTAGAAGAGAAAGCACGTGTCAAGAGTTAGTGTCATAACTCTGCCTGTTGACTGCGTAGCCCTAAAGGAAGACATGGAGTAAAATGGAAGCAATAAATAACTCTCTCCTGTTTTTGCTTTGTCTTTTAGTTCAGAGAAGGACTAAATTAAGAGAGTTGAAACCCAACAATTTAAAACGAATAAATAGAATCACAGAATAACTTACGTAGGTTGAAATGGACATTTAACTCCAAGAATGGTAACCATGCAATTTCTTGTACACCTCTTCCAGTGTTTGACCCCCCTTATACTGGCAAAAGTATTTTCGTGTCCAAGATATGCTTGTCCATTGCTTTTTGTCCTATCACCATAGGCATCTGGGATCAACCTCTGTCTTTTCCATAACTGCTCATTAGGTAGTTGTAGATCACAACTGTAAACTCTGCCATTGGCTCTCTATTCTTGAGATGGAACAAACCCACTTCCGTCAACCTCTCCCCTTACATCACATGCTCCACTATGTCAATCTTTTCTCTGGCACTGGGGAGCTCAGAACTGGACATGGTACTCCAGGTGCTATCTCACAAGTGCCAAACAGAAGGGAAGAGTCGTTTCTGCAGCCTGCTGGTTACATTCCTGCTAACAACCCAGCATGCAGCTGGCCATCACTGCTGACTCCTTTTCAACTCTTTGTCCACCAGGACTCCCATGTCTTTCCTTGCAAAAGTTCTCTGTAGACAGCTGATCCCAACCTGCACTGTTTGTTGTGCAGTGTTATCCTGGCCCAGATACAGGACTTGCTATTACTGCCTTTGGACTTCACAAACTTCCAGTCAGATCATCTTTCTGGCCTGTCCCTCTGTCTAGCAGCGCTGTACTCCAGTGTATCAGACACTCTCCCAGTTTGATATTGTTCACACACTTGATGAACTTGCCGGCCTGTCATCCAGGGAACAGCTTTGATGCCTTGTATCAGTTCCTGAGGAGTACCACTGGTAATTGACCTCTCGTTGGACTTTGTACCACTTACCACTATCCCTGAGGCAGGTCTGTTTTCTACCCATCTTATTGTTCACTTATCTAGTCCATATCTCATGATTCAGTTATGAGGACACTCTGGGAGATCATGTTGGAGGCCTTGCTGAAGTGAGATACATGGCATCCATTACTTCCTTTTTTAGAGGTGGTGTCATTTCATCATAGAAGGCATTCAGGTTGATAAGGAACTATTCACCCTTGCTCTTCCCAATTGCATTTTATTGCTTCATGTGGTAATATCTTCCAAGATTATTTTAATAATATCACTGTAGACTGACGTGAGGATCACTAGCCTGTAATTGCCTGAATTTTTCTTGTTACCCTTCTCGAAGATGAGTGTGACCGTTGCCTTTCTATCATTGGAAATCTGTCCCAATTATCACAGTCTTTCAGACCTGATAGCAGAATTACAGTGACACTGAACTGCTCCTTTTGACACTCTTAGATGTGTCCGATGGACTTATGTGTGCCCAGCTGGCTTAAATAGTCCCTAGTTCAGTCTTTTTACCCTAACAGGTCTTGCTCCTCATAGCTTACTCCCAGGGCACCATTCCTGTTCCTGTAGTTGCAGATCTGCAGGCAGAGAAGAAAGCCTTTGTTCTGTTGTCAGAAGTCTTGAGTTTCTAGGACTGTCTGGAGGTTTTGACAGGGGGATGCTGCAGCTCTTTTTATGTTCTCTGATTATTCTTTGTGTGACTAGATGCTTCATCTATGACTTGATAATTCATCTTCAAGAAGGTGAACTCCACAGCATAAGAAATGGGGTAATGTTGTTGTGCATCCTTCCTTGGCCTAAGCTGAAATGAATTTGATTGTGGAGAAGGCAATGGCCAATCTGTTTTGCTATTAAACGATCTCCTTGCCTGACTAGAGACTTGTCCTACAGCTTCACTGTTAGTGTGTTTGGCTGCACTCCCTGGATAATAGCTGTGCTTTTATAATTCTTCTTGCTTCTATTCATTTTTCAGGCCCTTCAGCTGTGGAACTCTCCATCTCAGAGTGTACTCTGTTTATCATATTTGCCTACCTTATAATAGAGAGACCCTCTGATTATTTGTAGCATGGCTTTTATAATCTGGCCTGGTTCTAGCAAAAGCACTGGAAGTTCCTTGCCATAGTGCAATACCTTTTCAGGTGACTTAGGAACTCAAGGGATTACAATTGTCAGAGAGAAATCTGTACATAAACACTATGAAGCATGGGACTCTGTGGTTTGAAGGACTGTCAGGCCTTCTTTGTTTCATAGTGTTTGTGGGTGTTATTTCTAGAGTAGTAATGCACCGTTAGGTTCTTCATATGGGACCTCTGGCTTTATCAGCTTTTGGAGTATCTCGTCTGCTTAGGTGAATTACCTTAGTTGAGGTTTTGAGGATGACTCAAATATCCTAGATTTCATCTTCAAGGATGATCTGCGGGTTAGTTGTGGGTTGATCATCTTGTCTTGCAAGCTAACAAAAAAAACCTGTCTCAGAGCTTGCCTGAGTTCAGGCTCCCAGCAATCCTCCTTTGGTTGTGGAATAGGAAACTGTTCTGTGCCTTTCTTCTGTTGCACTATTATCTAGAGTACTTCAGAAGATTTGATGGGATAGGGGCCGGTTATTTTGGCAGACAAGGAGATCCATTGGCTGCATTGGATTGTAGATTTTTTTTTTAACTGAGTGAAAAATAAAAGGGGTCATATAGTCCTGTTTAACTACTATCACATTAAATGATAGTTGAATAAAAAGATGCACTGATTTTCAGTTCATAAGCATCTCTGCCTTTTTTTGTTTCCTATGTCTGGCAACATGCTGTTTGGTGGCCCTCCTTTGACCATACATAAAATGCAATAGTCTCACTATAATGCTTCAGTCCTGTAAGTTAAAGTTACTGTTTGGAATCTCTCTTCTACTCTGCCTGAAGACTTCTACGGGAATAGGAAATCCATAAATTATGGGAATACTCACCAAATTTGGAAAGTGGAGGGGAATTTGTACTTCTTCCTTCCTTGTTGCGTCCCACTCCTTCAGTGTTTTGATGCTGCAAATGTGCACACTGATTCGACTTTTGCTATTAAAACTTAAAAAATATTTCTCACATTCCCAGCCCCCCCCTCCACCTCAAATATCTGTAGACTACTGTAAGAAAATCAGTGTATGTTACAGGTAGAAGAATGAGGCACTACTGAATAGTTCAAATTTAAATATGCAGAGGGTGCCACCAACAGTCAGTAGAAGGAAGGGAAGTAAAAGAGTTGTGGGTAGCTCTGAAATGGTTGTTTTGTCCCTCAGAGGTAAAAGTTAATGCTTACTGGCCCAGCATCTTTTTTGTAAGTATGAAATGATAATTATTTCTTTTTTCCCCTCTAGGTGAAACAATTGCACAGCTTACAGATGTGGTAAGCTTGGATCATCCAGAATCTGATAGCCACATAACAATCTTTACGGACAAAACGGGTGTGGTAAAAGCTGCAAGGTTGTTGCTTTCTTCTGTCACAAAGGTGCTGGTGTTAGCAGACAGAATTGTTATTAAGCAAATTATAACTTCAAGAAACAAGGTATTTGTAGCTTCTTTTTTCTTTTGTTTAACTGATACCTGCAGTCAAGAGTGGTGGTAAATGAAGTGGTATTTTCATTGAATCTCTAGGGGAAGCTCAAAATAAAGAGGTAAAAATGAATGTCTTGCACATGTTCACCTGAAAGGGGATGGCTGTAAGTCAGGAGGAATAAAATAATGATTTTCAATGACTTTCTCCATTTTATGTGACCTGTGTTGCTCTATTGACTTAGTATGCTGGAGAAGACTGTGTTACTGCTTATTTAACTTGAAATTTGCTGCAAGATGGAAAGTGTCTGTCAGTAAAAGGGCCAATAAAATCTTCTACTTACTAAGGACAGGACGTTTGTACTGTCAGGATCAAGACAAGGAGAGCATTATGAATGTGTCTTAAGGCAAAAAGCTGTGAGGAATGCGGATAGAAGTCTCTGCTAGTGAAGTGAGGTTTACAGATTAAAAGGTTTTTGTGCAGTTTAACTTATGCCTTGAAACTTAGCTTGAAACTACTTAGTTGATTTAAATAATGTATGAAGGTCCATTTAACCTCAAATGTAATCTAATTCATGTACTGCACTGTCTTTCCTGTAGGATATTCTTCCTTTTTTTTTTTCCTCCCCGATATGCTAAGGCAAAAATAGAAAAAATTCATGTTCGAAAAATGGAAGCCCAGTAGGGCCCAGGTTTTTCCATTAGTTTTCAACTCGTAATCCAGAGCAGCGCCCCTCTTTCCTCTTTTGACTCCTCGTGCTATCTCTCTTCCTTTGTCCCAGTTTGCTTTCCAGACATGCTGGTCTCTATTTTGCAGCTTCTAGATCCAAGACACTTAGGATTCAAAAACTAGAGTAATATCTGCTTCAGTTTGGCTTTAGACTTAGCAGCAGTCTTTGCTGTCTTAATGTTCTTCTTCCAGTGGTCGGTGAAGATGGCAGCAGTTTTATCACTATTAATTTGCTGAAGTTACTTGCAGCTTTGGTCTTCTCTTGCACTGGAGACTGGAATGGTGCATTTAATACCTTCTGCTGCCTTTCGTGAGCTTTTCTTCTGCCATCGTCTGCAGCCATGCAGGGATCTGTGTTAATTTACCTTTCCAAAAGTGGCTGGTATTAACACAGATTTAGGCTACAGAGAAACCATGCAAGTGCTCGTGTCATGAAGTGATAAGGAGGGATATATCCTCTCAGCAGCAGGGCATAGTTCTTAAATATATATGAAACTATTGTTATATATACAGTGATATGAATATAGTAAGCATAGGTGCAAGATTTAATTTTAAAGGTATTTAAAATGAACTCTTCATATTCCAGAGTAAGTGTGTTTGACTGATTGCCATAGTGACTCCAGTCTTTGTGGTCTTTTGGATTTTACTGTATGTGTTTGAGAGTGTCTGCTTCTGTTTGTGGTACCCGTGGAGCAGTCCACATCTCTAGGACCAAATTAACAAATGATGGTGTCTTATACAGGCATACTTCCATATTCATAGAGTACACTCCTGAAAAGTGTGTCAGACACTGGTACAATGGACAGCAAAGCAGTTTTTCCCCTAAGAAATACTGTGGTAGAGGGATGGTGTGGGTAGAGGCTTAAGCAGTAGTCACAGGTTAGAGCTGGGCAAGCCACTAGATGATTGACAGGTGCTCTCTATTACCCGTTTCCAAAGAGAGGAAAGAGAAAAGGAATAAGGGAGAGACTTATGGATTGGAAAAGAAAATGAAAACTGCTTTGATGAGAATAATAATGAAATTAAATATATACAAAACCAATACTGAACCCAACCCCCCTGATGGCAACCATGTCACCGTCACCACTGATGCTGTGGGCAGACACTGGGGAAGGCCCAGGCTGGGCTCAGCAGCAGACAGGAACTAGATGCAAGAGCTGGATACTGAAACTGGATTCAGGAATACACAGATTGGAATCAGAGGCAAAATGGAGAGAGTCTTCCTCAGACACTGGCCGTGGAAGAGGAGAGTAAGAGAGTGAGACCCTCGTGATCCCTCAGCTTTATACTGAATATGATATATATGGGATGGAATACCTTGTTGTTCAGTTTAGGGTCACCTGTCCTGTGCCCTCCTCCCCACAGGCATAGTCTCTAACATACTGCACCCCCACCATGGTACACAGGATTTAGCAGTGACCTTGGTCTTCACAGGAGCAAATACAAGCAAGAGCCTTTCTGCATCCCAGTCCCTGGTAGTAACTGTCAACATCAAGTGTTATCACCTCTAGAAGCCGACACTGTCTGCAAAACTATGCCGTTAACTTCAGGAAGTGCAGTTAGTTAGAAGAGACTGAGCTGGAAAGTAAAATCACTGAACAGGATTAGTTCTGGTCTAACCTAAACCAGGACAGCAGTGCACAAAAATACTCAGAGTCAGTTTAGTATAATGTGGTGCAGAGGATGGAAAGGCAGGAACAGGGTCATCAGTACTGCCAACTTGAGCAGATGCTGATTCTTGGAGTGGGTTGCTGTTCTAGAAGATCTCAGCACATTTTCATCTTGGAGACTGAATGCCCAATGTTAAACTTTTATAGTGCCAGTTTTCTTGCTGCCTCTTTCTGAATGTTTTCATTTTCATCAGCTTCTTCGTATGAATCAGGAGTAGTTAAGTCAACCAAGGGCAAAGGACAGAAAAACAGCTTAGTGGTTGGACATCACTCTCATAGACTAATGAAGTGATTGAGATCTGGATTGCTGATCTGTTCCAGAACCCAGCCTCTAGCTGGTGATCCCAGTGATCCCGTTCCTGCTTCTGCATCCTCTGCACCATGTACAATGTCCTTGTGTTCTTAAGATTGTTTGCCTTTCTTAAGTCCCTGCCCACATCATTCCTACCTTACAAAATTTGATTCACTGTCCGTCAGTCTTCGTCACTGCATCAGTAAGCTTAAACTCTTCCTCTGCTTGCTGTTGTCAGTCAGGTTAGGAGTGCCATAACAGTGAACAGGGAAGGGACAGATAGTGAGGATGTTGCTGCCCTATGTGGATTGGATCAAAATACAGTTGTGCCCTGAAGTGATGTTAGCTTACGCCATCTGTCTGAGAGGTAACATATACAGAGTGGCAGTAGCTGTATAATCCTAAGTTTTAATTTAGGTATTAATAGGAACTTAAAGCCTTTTTTGATACATACTTTTAACATTGTATTTTAAAGTGGACATTTTAATTGCTATCAGTGTAACATTGAAGGTTAACATGAAAAATTATGAAGAGGTCACGGGTATTTTGCATTTTAAAAGCAGCTTGAATAGGCTTTAGACAAATTTAGAGCTGTCTGTCCGGTTTAACTATGTCTGTAGTTTCTTGGAATGTCAGGTCTGCCTGGAATGTCTAGAACTATTAGCTACAATGGAAATGCATGCACTTTCACTGAATTTTTTGTCTGACAAAAGATTTGTCATGACAGAAACACTTTGCTGTAGGGTAACTGTAACAGAGATGCTTGCAACCAAGACCATAGTCAGAAAGTTCTATACTTGCTTAAACCAAGAATGATTGAGCATAATTACTATTATTTTTTATCTGTTCTTAGAAGAGAAAGTTGGACCTTAACTTTTATGTTTTCTCCATTTTCCACATTCACTTTTCCAGTCCTGTGGTTCACTGCTTCTTCCACTCTGGTACCACTGTTTTCACATCTTCGTCTTTGTGCAGCTTCCTTCCAAGTGCATCAACACCTGAATCATTAAAGTTCCTGTTTCTGCAGTTCCTTTGTGGAACTGGCTGTATAGGATACCCAGACAGATACTGCAGTCTAATATTGCAAGATAATGTAGTTCCACAGTACTCAAAAGGATTCAGTGAAACATTTGCTTTACACAGATTGTAACTGGGATTGAGCAGCTGCTCTGTTATGAAGAATGGACGCTTCTAGGAGGGTTTGCCTGGGTTGCAGGGAAGGGGTAGTTTGTCATAATCAGGTATATAGACTGCTTTTTCAGTTGGGAAAAAGGTACCTTTGGCAGACGGAAGGAAGTACAGTTTGTTACATTTTCATGTGGAATCTTACCTTCAGTCTGAAACACAATAAAGAGCTACTTTGACTGTCTTCCCTTCTGAAGTCGTTTAATGGATTTGAAAGATCACTTTGGGATTTGCAGCTATATCTCTAACCTGAAAAACCCTAACGTTAATCTCTGTTATAAACCATATTGCAGTGACTTCAGCAGGAGAGCTTCAGTAATTCGTAAGCTAAAAGATAATTTTTTGCTGATTGTTTTAAAAATGAGGATTTCACATGCTTTTATGTATCTTGAGTAAGAGCTTGGTGCAGCTTGGGTTCATTTAGTTCTTTGTTTTAGGCAGAGCTAATAGAAATCTTTAGAGTTAGAGTTGTTACGGAAAGCATAAAACTATGTATTAACTAATTTCTGTCCTTATTTTTTTCATTTATGGAATGCTGGGTTTTGGATTTTTTTAAATGCATACAGCCATTAAAACCCCTATCTGACTGTGCAACTGTGGTTTTAGACTTCAGAAAGTTATGCATCTGAAATTGAACTTTGAAATTGAATTACAATGAAGGGATGTATTCTATATATTGATTTCAGGTAGTTATGTTTTTAAATTTAATATGACAGGAACACTTTTCCTAAATCTGGAAACTGAATTCTGTAATACTGTTACTCTTGATAATGAGAAGAGTGAGGAAAATGTTTTTTGAAGGTTGACATAAATGACTCATTTTAAATGAAGCATGATTATTAATTGAGACTTGATTTCCAACTGTTGAGTTATTAATGCTTAAATATTGACAAAATATATACATATTAAACAAGATAACTTAGAAGTGTCTGCAAACAATAATATTCCTAGTTTGGTAATATGTTTTCTGTTTAGTACCTTGATAATCTACAGTATTTTTCCTTACCTTGCAGGTTCTTGCAACAATGGAACAACTAGAAAAAGTCAGTAGTTTTCAGGAGTTTGTACAAATATTCAGCCAGTTTGGAAATGAAATGGTAGAGTTTGCCCATTTAACTGGAGATCGTCAAAATGTAAGTATTAATAAAAAGCTATGAGACATGTTGTAAGGTACCATTTTCATTTGAATCACTGTGTTAGGGGTTGAGTTTCCGAGTAGAACTCAAGGTCCCTAACACTCCTTAAATCCCTTATTGATACAGGGGAAAAGGGAAACAAAACTCAAATCTCGGAATATATGGATGGGAAACTGAAACTTTTAATAAAAATTCCAAAATACTATCATATCACACAACTATATATTAAATGCAAAACAAGAAAACAATACAGTGAGGGTTAAAACACTGCAAAGGGAGGAAAAGGGGAAAAAAACCTACAATTATGGCCGATTGAGCACAGGCCAGGAGATGACGTCACGCCAGGATGGTAGCTCAGAAGATGGCGTCTATCCAAAATGGCGGCGGGCCAAGTGATTAAAAGTTTTTAACAGCTTAGAGAAGTATTTTAATGAGTTCGCAGGGAGACCTTTTTCAATGTCTGTAAAAAAAACCATTCAAGGACACTCCTGACCGAAGCGGCGACTTCTTCAGATGCCGATAAAGGAGAAGCCCTCACGGCCGGAACGTGAAGGGAGGTGAGCTTCCCCCGTGTCCGAATCCAGCGGTAGATTCTCGCCGAGTGAAAAATATCTCTTCTCTTATCCGATACAAGAGAGATGCTGACTGAATCACACAACAATTCACAGCAGAGCTGGGCGCTGATAGACAGAAACAGTTCTGAGTTAGGCCCCAGGGCGGGGGGGCAGGCCGCAGGCTTTCGGCCTGGACGGTAGCCAGCCCTCTTGCTGTGGCTCTTTCTCCGAAGCTGTCCGGTGTCCAAAGAGGAGGAGACTCCTCCTGGCTGCAGGTTTTAAGGAGCATCTGCCGGAAGAAATCTTTTGACCTGCACTTTTAGCCAATGTGATGCCGGGTTTATGGAGCTTGTATGAAATAATCCTGATGCTCTATTGGGCACATTTCCAAAACAAGGAAGTCTTGGCTCAAACTGGGACACACTGTAAGATTTGGGTTCTTCTGGCATAATTAACTTTTACAAAACAAAACAATTGCAGGTATCTTATCTCTGAAAGCTACCACCTTCTCCTTGCTCCACCTAAAAGGACATCCTTTGATTTTAAAGCTCAGCCTGAGAAATATCACTGCACTGTTTGATCTCCATATCTTCCAGAAGCCTGGGTGCCTGTTACTTGATATTTCCTTTGGCTTCAATCACTGTCTTTTGGCTCTTATCTTTTCTGGCTTATTACTCTAGTAGGGAATTTGTTACTAGACAGAAACATTTGATGTTTGCACATAGGGAAGGGATTGGAAAACAGAGTAATTATTTTAGAACACTCCAAACATTAAATCTTTAGATCCTAATAAAGCATTTGCTGGTATTTATTACTATTTTTTAATTATTCTGGAATATTTTTCCAGGTTTAGGTCAAAACCATATGTTGGGGTAATGGTTTTTTACTTCTCGCATGCAGCTACTCTTTCAAAGCCTTTCATTCATGCCAGAAGCTTTTTGCTGCTACTTCCATGTAAATAAAAGGTTTGCTGAGGCTTGAGATTTCTGCTTTGAGCTCTAGTTGCTTCCCCTTGACAGTAAAATCTGCCATTCAGAACTGAACCAGGGCCTGATGCAGATATACAGAGTCCCTAATATCCAGCAAAAATTCAGAATTCAATTTGTGTAAACAATTGGCCAACCTCATGCATCTCCTCTTACTGTTTATATGTTGTGAGTCTGCCAAGTACATGCTCAGTATCAAAGAACAGTTCTGGAAAAGCTGCATATAATTAAAGGAAATACCTTTTTGGAAATGAACTCTATTTATTTTTCCCTGAAATATTTATAGCAGTTGTTCATTGGAAAGAGAAAGGAGCATTACCAGTAAGTGATATTCTTTTCAACTGTTTTTGGTTTTCAATGTTAACTGGTCTTTGGTTCTCCCCTCCTTGCCTACTTAACTCTTTTGGAAAGACTGTTTCATTACTACTTTCTAAGTTGTGTCAAAAATATCAAACCAGACTGCTGCTGTGATTTATCCAGGGGTTTTTGGCTAATCTGGGATAAATTAGGATTAATTCCATCCTGTAAACTGTTCCATTTTCAGCTGATCCCATTCAGTTGCCTGTTTAACACTCAAATAGCACTCGGCTATCTTTGTGAGCATTGAGATGATCTTTGTTGTAGCTTTGTAAGTTTTTCTTCTTGTTAGACCTTCTGACATGTTGAGGGATTCATATCTTGCCCTCTTGCCTCCCTCCCACCCCCATCCCAATTTGAACTATAAATTCTTCCCTTTTGATGAACTTTTTTGGGGTTACAGTTTGGTTTCGCAGGTATGTCCCTCACCCTGGAGAGTTCATGAAATGTTTCTGTACTCAATGCCTTTCTACAGAGGAATTGCTTTTTTAGCCTGTTAAAACTTTCTTTATTACTGGTATGTAGTAAATATAACACCCAAGTAGACAAAAGTTTTATATTTCCTTCACTGCAGTACTATGAAAAGCTAGTGTTGTCTGTCTCTGCCTTATCCTCACCTCATCTCAGAAAGATATTAGTCAGCTATTCTTTTCCCCTCATTTTTCTGTTTTATGTGTAGTGCTATATGATAAAGATAGCAAAATTAGTGACAGTTTACATAACATGCTCTGTATCTCCGAGATCTTCCTTCTTTGAAATCTGAATTGAATAGAGCCAAGAATAAATGCATAAATTAAAATCCGTCTGAAAAGCAAGTTCTAGATCATGAGTTAGGCTGAAAATAGCAGTTGTCAGACAAAGAAACTTTCTCACAACCCATCCATCTGCAAGGATGGATCCAGTCTCAGCAGAGTTAACATTTTAGATACTGTGTAATATTCAGGTCATTTTTTTCTTTTGGTGTTTAGGATTTGAAGGATGAGAAGAAAAAGGCTAGGATGGCAGCGGCTAGGGCTGTTCTTGAGAAATGCACCATGATGCTCCTAACTGCTTCAAAGGTGAGTATGCGTGCTCTTAGACAACTTTGATAAACCTCGGAGCATGGCACCTGGCAGGATAGCTTACTCTTTTTTCTCAGCCCCGCTTTAAACTTCATGCTAAAGAAGGGTGTAGGAGTAATGAGTGAGTAGAGGAGAATCTTTGAGTAATGGTATGAATTCTACTTAACACCATAGCAGTTTAACAGGAAAAATTTATCATATTCTAAGACATTCTTTAGACTTAGCAGGAAGCATAAATTTTGCTACACAGTGTGTGTACTTTTTCGTATTACTTACTTTTCTTTCTTTGAAAAGACTTGTCTGAGGCATCCAGACTGCGAATCTGCTCGTATAAACAAAGATGGAGTTTTTCATCGAATGAGATTGGCTTTGGAACAGGTAATAGAAATTGTAACTGACTCTAGACCAAACGGAGAAAATGAAATGGCCCCCATCAGCATATATTCTGGCATCAAAGAATTCAAGGTAAGAGTAGAAATAGTATTGTTTTCTACAGCCTAATAAATTACCTCAAAACTAGAATTTTGGGGGGGAAAAAAAAATTCCAGTGGTGGAGCTGCATCTTTTCAGCAGTGTTAACTTAACCTCCTAAAATCAGAATGCATTCAGAACTCTAATGTTTTGTTGAGGTGATACCTTGATGTTAAATAAACTTAAGTATCAGGATACCAATAAGAACTTCATTAAAACAGTTATTGAAGAATTCTTGCTTGGTAATTGGTAGTATTTCTAAAACTGCACATAAAAGTATTCTTCCAAACATTTAAAAGGTCAAACTGTCATTTGAAGGAAATGTTAAGAATTGAAATTGTAGCTTGTAGCTCAGTCAATTTTTCCTGATAAAGACTTTTGTACATGTCATACTTAGTTAAGAACAGTTAATGAACAACCATGAGTTATTTCTTTGGAATCTTGTCACTTCAATTTTATTTTATTTTTTATTTATTTACACACACACACCCCCCCTTAGAATTTGGGTGAAGTTTTTGCCAAGTTCCTCAAAGTATTCAATTTGCTATATGTCAATTTTAAAAATAATACTCAAAATAGATTACATGGATGTGGAAAGATCAAACACAAGCTGAATACACATTTAATTTCTGAAACTTACTAAACTTAAAGAATTTTTATTGACAGCAGTAGAATACTGATGTGTTTGCTGTTACTTCTGATAAGCAGCCAGTAATTTTCTGATGGTATTATTATATTTAAAAAAAAAAAAAAATACAAAACACTAACTTGGAGATCTGGATACAAGCAAATTGTTGGATTACTTTGAAAATAAGTGAATAATAACAAAAAAAAGCACTGAGGATAAAAATAAAATGTAAAATGATGCTTCCGCTTTCTGCATTTACAGACACAACTGTATAGCCACATGCATTGTTAAGGAACTGATGTGCTTCTTTTTCAGAATAAAGTGGAGGGTCTTCGTGAGAATCTGTATTTTCTCTCAAAAGAGAACCTTTCGACAATGCTGGAAGTTATCCTGGAACACACGGAGGACTTCACAGACTCTGCCTATACCAGTCATGAGCACAGAGAACACATTTTGGAGCTGTCTAAACAGGCTAAAATGGAACTAGAGCAGCTGGTTTCGGTGTGGATGCAAGCTGTAAGAGCTTTTTAGCAAAGTAAATCTTTTCACCTCTACTTTGGAAAGAAATTTTTAATGCAGTCTTTCTTCTGGTCTAGGAGGAGAGAACTCTGTGTGTTCCTCTCAGTGAGAGCTGATCAAAGAAGCTAGAGCTTGTTCTGTGCTTCTGCAGCTTCAGTATGTTCTGTCCTCCCCCGCCCCAGTGGTATTGCTTCATTGATTCTTTGATGGCTAAATTAGGCTACTAGTGGTGGTAGATTAATTTTAGTGTAGCTGTAAGTGGAAGCAAGAAGGGAAATGGAAGTATCATTGCAATCTTAAACAGTTAGGTCTTCTGGTTGAGTGGTTCAGAGACTTCGGTTGTCTTGATCCCATGGCAGTGACCACAGTTTGTTTCTTGTCTTCAACAGAATATTGAAAATGCTTAAATTATTGAAAAGGGAAATATTCTAAAAAATTGACTGTTTTTAATCTTGTGGAGAGAAGAGAGAAAGAGACACTGAGACTTAAGGCAATTTTTGTTTGTCCTTTTTACAAGATTTAAATGGATGGTAGTTTTTGTTTTTAGCGAATAAGCACATTAAGCCTCTCTGTCATTTGCTTTATCTCTTTCCTTGAAGATCACATTACATGATGATACATGCAAAGGGGAGAGGAAAAGCAGAAATGCAAGATACATTTTCTGTTTCTGATGCTGACTTGCTTTCAGTCTTGTTTCTGGGGAAATGTATAGCACAAAATCCTGTCAACACGCTGAAATATAGCAGATATGTTACTAGTTACGGATTCTTACTTAACCGACTGTATTACTTTTGAGAAAGCATTTTTGTTCCTTTTCTCCTCTTCAAATCAGATGCTGCAGTCAGGTGTTGTTAATGCAGTAGTGCGGTTTGAAGAGCTGATAAATTTTACTGATAATACAGACTGTTGTTATTACAAAGAAGACAGATAAGGAATATTAATTATATAGAATCCCATAGTTATAAGAAACTAAAACTATGTTTAGCTTGATGATGGTGGTTAGCCCTGGCAGGCAGCTGTGTAAGCACTGCTTAGCAATAGCTAACACATCCCTGTGTTACCAACACTGGTTTTATCTCAGATCCGAAAAACCACCATACAACTATGAAGTACCGTAATTCTGCCCCGGCCAAAACCAGTACACTTGAGTATTTCTAAGCTCTGTTACTGATGGAAGATGATCGCCTCTAAATAATTTACATGCTGCATTTCAAATGATAGAAATGAGAGCCTCGTACAAGACTATGCATATATATGATCCGTGAAAACACCTGGGCGTGCACATGCGCTTAAGCATTAAGTATTTTCATTAATAAATAACCCAGCCTAGCTGTGACTGAAGACGCAGTAAGCAGATAAAATAGCATCAGCTCCCTGAGGCAGCTTTTTAGTTTTATCTCCACAGCTTCATTGGAGGATGAATATTTTCTGTGAGGCTTAATGTAATTCAAGTGGGATTGTTGAATTAAAAAAAAAAAGAGGGGGGGCTATGTGACCTGGGGGGATACATAGAGCTCTTAAGAGTGCCCAGTTATTTCCCTTTCCACTCACCATACTTCCTTTTAGCAAGCAGAGTAACTGTGAGTCTTCAATGAAGACTATTTTAAAACAGAAGTGTCTTGTAACCTAGATCAAGTCTAAGTTAGACTGACATCACCGATCTGCTCTTTCATTAACATATTAACAATACAAAAAATAGCTGGAGCACAACGGATAATCTAATGCTGCTCATTGAATTTTAAATGTTCCTGAAATTCTTCCTGAGTATGTTTGAGATCGTAAGATTGCAAGCTACTGTCCTGTTTTAGGTTTTCCTGTAACCTTATTTTGGCTAGATGATTCCTTCACTTGTGTTTTAAAAAAAAAAAAAAAAAAAAAATTGCATGTAGAAGGAGCAGAAATGTACACATTAAATAAGCACAGAAATAAAAAAGACACTCTAGTGAGTGCATATCATGCTCCTGTTGTTAGAAGTTATTTTGTGATGTTAACTTTTACACAAATTACTTAAAGCATTATATTTGGGAGGTAGCTTTGAGACTTAGATAAGAATACCTGAGAAAATGATCATGCTGGCTTGGGTGTGGGTGTTTTCCTACACACATTTTCTGTTTGTATATTTATGTTAAATTAGACTCTGAGCGGCTAATTTTTGTGCTGCTATGGCTGTGTTAACGTTCCTGCCTAGGATAATTGTTTCTAATACATTTCAGAGGAGAATGCAAAATCACTGCTACTTAACTGTTTTCCCAGTCTCTTCACATTTGGGTTGTTCCATGGGTAGGTGCTATTTGCAGAAGTGAGAGCTCCGTATTGAAGCTACCTCAACAAATTGTTGTTAGTTACTGTACTCATTTAAATTAGACAATGATCTAAAGTCTTACAAGGATGCTTTAAGTAACCTTTTTTAAATTTATTATAGAACATTTTAGGTACCACTTTATTTTAAATGGGTGTTCATATTTAAAAAAACCCAAAACCTTAAACTGTTCTTCCACTTCAGGATGTTTAGACAGAAGATTTTTGGAAGTTGTAAAGCTTAAGGAAACCCTTTTCCTGGAAAAAAAGCTCAGTGAAGTTTAGAAATAAATTCCTGTTGAGCAAAACCAGTTAAATAGCTTGCATTAATAATTTTTAGATTTGATGTGGTGGTAAATACTAAAAGAATTTTTCCAAGTACATTATACACAGGATGTGCAAATTAAAATATTAGATCTAGAAAGAAAAGGCTGTCTTCTAAAGTAACTTGAAGTAGTGACACATGATGTGAAGGTGGGATTTGCTGGGCTTTTTGAGTAATGCTTTCTTTGGCTTGTAGCAAAACCAGAAGACAAAGGATCTCATGGAAGACTTGGAAGTAGCCATTTTAAAAACATGCCAGTGCATGAACGAACTTAAAAGAGAGGTAAGTCTAGTTTAAGCAAGTTTGAACTGAATAAAAGCTTGAATTTCTCCTTGTATGTGAAGTTGTACAATAGAATCCTGTACATAAGAAGGTTAAGATCTACTTATAGACAAGAGTAGCTAAATCAGAATTACATCACAGAGCTATTATGCAGTTCATCTTCTGGGTCGTTGCTTAGAATTGATTAGAAATCAGTTATGTAGGCTCTTTGCTAACTCTGTCAACAATAGAGAGAAGCATTTGGAAATAAGTACTATGTGTGTAATCATTACTTTAAATGTAAAGGCTAAACTTTCCTTGGGGATGCATGCATCACTTTTAAATACTTTTTCTTGTAGCGTGTGCTTATAATTAATAAATTACACGTGCTGTTTGTTTGTACTTAACCTGTTCTATTGATTTCTGTAGGAGAAATGTGTCATACTAACTTATTTTTCTAGACAGTTGGCACCTGTGTATGTGCCTATAGGAAATGAATGATTTACAAAGTGCAGGCATGCTGGGTGTCAACATTCGTGCACATAAGAGGTAGCTGCCTCATTTGGTACATGGGATGGACTGCACTTGCTGATCAGGTCCTTCCCCCCTATTAGCAGATAACATTGCTGCCTTGTCTGTTCTACAGATTTGAGATAAATACAGAATTACTGGTTTCTAGGAGCTTCTGAAATATTTGCAAAGCATTCAGATAATTTTTCAACTACTTCATGTTATTGTTCCTTTAAACAGATGGAGAAATGAATGCAAAGGACAGGGAGAGTTTCAATACTAGGCTACAGAGCAGTGCAAAGGTGTTAGAGAAGGATGGTTGACTTGCTTAGACTGACCTCTTAGCTGCTATAACTGGAAAACCTTGATTGCTCAAAAAATCATGCTGCCTGTTTTTTAATAGAGGCAAAATGAGAAATTTTGTCTTCTGGATTATAATTCCTGCAACCGTCCTGAAGATTTGAACAGTGCTTTGAATCTATTTGAGTTGCAGTTAAGTGCCTTTATGCTTCTGCTGCCAGGCAGTGTGTTGGGCTCCCAGAAAATGGAGGTTACATAATTTGTGCACTTCGATTAATAGTTTTTTCTTGGGTCACCATTATGCAGGAAGTTGGTAGCAGAGCTTTTCTGGAGTGATGTTCAGCTGCTTGACTGTAAGATTGTCCTTTTTGAGTATCATCGCTGCCATGTGCTGAATGAGGAGGAAGGGTTCCAAGTCAAAATAGTATGCGGCTGTGTAGTTGCATATCATAAAGCCAAAGATAGTTGGAATATAGTTTGTGGAGAAAATCAGTATTATCTTGTATTTTCTTGCAGCTCCATATATGTAAATCTTACCATATTGTCTTGCCAACAGGTTTCTGCTTATGAAAATGTCATGCAACAAAGACTACATATTTACCACACTTAAGTTAAAGAATTTTGTCAGGTGACAATAATAGAACATTACCTTCTGCAAACCAGCTAACAGAGGTGGCATAAACACAAAATAGTGGGTTATCTGTGCCCTGTGATGTAGCTCCATATTAAAAGCAATGCAGGTGAAAACATATCACACTGTTTAGAAATTGTGGAGCAAATTGAGTGGGTCTAGATTTCTGAACTAACAAATCCTAAGTTCTGTATGACTTGCTTTGGTAACCTGTAGAGTATGAAAGCTTGCTTGGAGCTTTTTTAAAAATGCACAGTATTCATGCTACTCTTAGAAGTGAATTTAGAGTATTATGTCATTTTGCTTGTTCTCTGTGTAGTGATTGGATTGATCCCAGACTAGCCGTGCTTCTGTGTGTGGCTGAGGACTGTCCTGTCTAGTCTGATTTCAGGTGCTGCTGTGTGTCAGTCAGGAACCAGGACCTCTGTTGGTGAAATTTAAGAATGTGGCTCTAACTAATATGTCTTTGAAAGCCTGGGTGGCTGAGAACACAAGACAGACTTGTTAAAAGTACTTCTTTCCCATCTCTGTCACTTTATGGAAGAATCTAAAAACATGTTCCTACCTTGAGATGATTTTCCTGCTAATGAACAGAGACAGCATTAAGCAGAAGTAAATTTCTTTTTTAGATCAAGATGAAAAGAATCTCTAATTAAAAGTTAATCTCTATGTAGCCTATATATAAATGAGAATTGCCAGTTCCTGCTCTTAACATCACAAGCTTTGTAGATATTGTTTCTTCAGAGCTGACTTCATTTCTGAGATTAGTGGTTTGTGCTAATTTTTAATGACATGTGAGCACACTATATAAATAGTTTATAACAGGCTGTCATAGCTTTTCTTTTTCTCTAAAAAACAGTCGCAGCAGGTTTTGAGGCAACAATTCGTGTTTCTTGCATGAAAAAAAACGCCAAAAAGCAGAAAAAAACCAACTTAATTCTGGACTGTACATGAAGAACTGCCGGGGAAAAGGCTAAAAGTAGGTAGAATCCAGTGGAATAGAAAACCCCTACATACTATTCTAGTAAACATCCTCTTCTTTACAGTCAAGGCCCACCAGTGTCAAAATTTCAAGCTTATTGCATTCATACAAACTCAAAAAATAACTTTCTTCTTGAACAGCGAAATTTGTTGTATATTCAGGGCAGTCCAGCAAAGTCAGTGTAATATTACAGGACTAACAATAGTCTTATGAGCATAAGAATGCTCTGCTATTTCTAAAGAGGTTACTATTTTGATTTTACCTGTTTTTTAATTGGAGCTGATGACAGGGCAAAGATAAACCTACTATGAGTAGTCACTAAAACTAGCAGCAGCTGTTGCTGATAGTGGTTGTCAAGCAGAGTCCTTCTCAGCACAACTTCAGTAGATCCATGGGTCTGAAAGTGTGTTGAGATTTAGGGATGTGTTTCAAGGGAAAGCTTCTCCTTGCTTGTTGGAGTGTAGGGGAGAGTGTTTGAGACTTCTCCAAGACTAACCTCTGATTCCAGTCTCCTTGCAGAAAAGGTGCTTTTTACTTTTCTAAGGCTTGTCACAAGTTGATTATATTCAAGCTTTTCTTTGCATCACTGAGAATTCAATTTATTCATAAGACCTTAATTTCTAATACATTATAACTGAGATGCTGTGTGGCTTCAGTCCGATTCACACATATTAACTTCTGTTTTTCAAAGTAGAATGGTCATTGTGCTGTGCTTATCCTAAACTTGGTGTCCCACAAATACATGCACCTGTTTTTTTTCCCAGCTCTAACATTATCAGAAATCAGCAGCATGGTAACTTCTAGACTTCATTTTACCCAGCTGCTCTTTCGTTTCTTTCCATATTTGGTTGTGCGGTGTTTTTTTGGAGTGCAGTTGATTTTATCTTTATACTTTGAATAGTAATTGAAGAGTTAAAATCCTGGATAATATGCAGGCTATATATGAGCTTTCATGGCAGTAAATTTTTTGTTTATTGGAAAAATCAATCTGTCTCTTAAGTGTATTAAGTTTATTAAGTCTCTTGGTACTGGATGAATTTTTGTTTTACCTCCAAGGTTTATCTCTCCTTCTTTTAATGCTACTCAAGGTCCACAGTGCAGCAACATCTTTGGCAGCAGATCTGCTAAAATACCATACAGATCATATGGTTCTCAAAGCATTAAAAATCACAGGAGTAGAAGGAAATCTTGAAGCTGTGGCAGAATATACTTGCAAGCTATCAGAGCAGAAAGAGCAACTTGTTGAGGTGAGTTCATGGATGCTTTCGTTTTGTGAGACACTTAGAAAATGAGTGGCCGGATTTGCCTTAATCTGTTCTTTAGGAAGGTTTTGGTCTGTGTTTTTGTAATTTTTGTTTCCCTAGCATACTGTTGCATTTTGTATTGTTCGTGGTAGGGTCTTAGCCAGAGGTGTAACTGTGGCATATAGTTGTTGTAGAAGGGATGTGCAGTCGTACCTAATTCTCCTCCTGGATCTAGACTCAATCTATTTATTTATTACAATCTATTTATTTATTTGGGCTAAACTATTCATTAAAAAATAGGTTTCTAGGACCAAATAGAGATGATACCCTTTTTCTTTCAAGTGGTGAGTGTCCATCAACAGCTGAATCCAAAGTCACTTTTTAAGAATGCTGGGAATATAAGTTTAAGTTTCTTAATGCAGTGAACTTGACTGTTTTGAAGATCTTGTGTAGTTTTTATCAGATGAGAGGGCCACTGAAAAACTTTCCTCCTTCATGAAAAGTAGCACATACATTTCCTGTACTAATGCATTCATGGTTTCATTTGGTAGTACTTACACATGTGAACAAATAGGACTTCCAAGACTACTGAGAGGTCATAGCTCTTAGGAGTGCCTGGGGAGAGGGTGTCTACCTCATACCTTGTTGCTCTCTCATCTGACAGACGAGCAGAAGTAACTCTATCAGGAGATGTACAAAGATAATATCACTTTAATCTGGAACATGGTAATGCCAGCAGCTATCTTGCATGACATCTAATACTAATTAATTTCTAAAAAAATTCTGGTACCATATGAGCTTGAGGATTCATCCCAGAAGTATGAATGGACTTCCAGGACTGGCAATTTAACACCGTGGATTTTTAATTTTGTTAATTTTGTTTTTAATATCACCTTTTTCTGTGATTGATTAATGTCCCAATGAGACACTGATTTTTTTATTTTCCTCCACCCACCCCCCCACCCCCCCCCCCCCCCAAGCATGACGGTGAATTTAAATAGTGTTTGTATGTAAGGCCTTAGAGCATTTCTGGTGATGGACAGTGCAGTTAGTTTCATATGCACTGTCTCTGTCTTAAAAATTCTCCTTTTATCAGAAAACTTAAAATGTTCCTTCTCAGCCCAAAGTTCATTCTTAATCTTATTTACAAAAAAAAAAAAAAGACTACATCTTGCTTACTGTGAAAAGAAACAGTATTTTTTCCGTAAACTAATTTAACACTGATTTGCTCAAAGATGATTCAGTCCCCTGGATGATGCAAGCCTACATCTTGCTGTTGAGTAAGCTTGTTTTGGTGAAGTCACTTATGCTACAATTTTTTCCAAACCCCATAGGTGTCTGATTACTTTCAGGTTTATTCAGTCATAAATATGTGAAATTGGTTTTGATTTATTTTAATTTATTTATTAAGACTTTTCCCTTGGTGGTTTTTCTACATTCCAAGTCAGGATTTAGCCTTGTTTTTATTGTAAATGCTCCCTAAGAAGCACCCAGCTGTGCAGTCCCTCATACGTTTCTGAAAGAACTATCAATAACTTTGTGTTTGTGGGTGTGTTTGTGCATGTGCACCTTTTCTCACTACTAATGAAAGCATATCTTTCACCATTCTTTTATCTTTAAATTTATAAAAAATATTTAGATGTGTCGCTTACTGAGGCATGTTTCTGGAACTGAGCCCCTTGAGATTACTTGCATACATGCAGAAGATACCTTTCAAGTCACTGGCCCACAGGTATGCTTAGCTTTTATCTGGCTACTCCTACTGGACATAAATCAATAAAAATTACTCGTGTGAATTTTTTGGAGACCTACCATTGAACTGTTCAAAGTAGCTCTAAGAAAGAGTTATGCTTTAATGTTGGGTTGTAGCTAAACTCTTTAATGTTGGGCAGTAGCTAAAAGAATGCACAAGGAAGATCATCAAGCCAGCAAATGTCAGATGAATACACTACAAAGACATAATAGCAGTAGTCTAATTTTGTGTTTTGCCTGTGAAAGCATTTTTCGATAGCAAATATTTTATTCTCTGTCCAGATAATTTCTGCTGCAGAAACACTGGCATTACATCCATCTAGCAAGATTGCAAAAGAAAATCTTGAAGTGTTCTGTGAGGCCTGGGAGTCTCAACTGAGTGACATGTCTATGTTGTTAAGAGAAATCAATGATGTATTTGAAGGAAGAAGAGGTAAGAATGCTATGTACAAATAGAAAAATGTAGTTTCCGAAACATGTTTTCTAGTAATTTTAAGTGTGATTTAGGAAATACTGTTTTCTTAAGAGAAGAGTGCAATGAACAGTCCCACATCCTGTGTGGCGATGTGGCAATGCACAAATATATTGGTTTTGTATAGATGTGGAATTAGGGTGCTTCTTGGTTTTTTTTTTTTTTTTTCCAAAGAACAATAGCCAAAAGCTTAAAGGTCTGATTAGTATAAAATCAGTTATCTTTCACTTTCGGCACTGTGACTAGTGCCAGCAAAATCTAATAGAACTGTTTGAAAGGCACAGAAGTATTCGACACACACCTTTGCCAGCAGTGTCCAAATATTGGGGGTGTAGGTCTTTCATCCCACATTTTGTTTTGTCTAGGACATAGCAGTTCATGACAACCAAGATATAACTTGAATTATGTGACGTGTAATTACTTTCCTGGTTTTCTGGAAAATATATGTATACATATATATATCCAATACTGTCAGCTTGCCTTGTATTCACTTCATAACATAGTGAATGTAGTTATTTGATTTTTAAACTGCTGTCCTTTCTCCTGGATGGAATCTCTGACGTCTCTGCACAATCTTGGGATATTTTCTCTGGTTGGTAAGTTTATTGGTATTTGTACAACATGTAGAAGAAAACCTTGAAATCTTAAGAAAAAAAATGCTGTGTTTACTTCTAGCATAGGATAATTTACCATTAAAATGGAAGCCATCTTGTTTTTAATTTTTATCTAACGTAATTTTTTTTCAGATGATATCTTTTTTCAGATGTGTAGCCTATCATACTTGCGGCTACGTGTTTGTTTCAGTCTTTAAGGTATAATTGCATACGGATAGAATGTAATATATAGTAATACTGAATGTCTTGTATTTTTAAGAAAATGACTCAGGTTTAAAAGTTTAGATTTAGTTAAATACAGGGACTTCATTTTTTTTTTTTCTATCTAAGATACAGAAAAAGTAAATCCTTATTCAGGTTAGATGACACTTAATCCATGATAAAATGCTTCATCTTGCCGTTAACATGAGACCTTTTTTCATGTTTAGAGTTTGTTTTGTCAGTTTAACTTTCTGTACTTGATCTGGGTTTTGTGTAAGCAGTTCTTTTCTGCCATCTTTATTGTGAGGACAGTAAACAACCAACCACAGCGCAGTAATATCTTAAGTTGCTGCTGGTTACTAGATGAATGTGTCTGAGCCTGCAGACTTGTAAAAGGAAAAGATATATTGAAAATAGCACAGGTTATTGGGAATTTGAGACATTTGAGAAATACCTGATCGTTATCCTACTTGTTCTTCCGCCTTAGTCTGAAATGCCATGTAAAAATGTATAGCAATCAGAAGTCCTGTTTATGGGCCTTTTAAGTTTCAGTGGGTTTTTTGTTTGTTTTGGGAGCCAAGGACATACTGACTTTCTTCAAACATAGCATTAAATGTTATATAATGCAACTTAAAGTATTGTATTAGTCTAATATTAATTTTACAATAAGTTTGGAATTTGCAGGGCTGATCATGCAGTATCTGATTTTTTTTCATATTCATTCAAAAGTCTAGCAGGGTTGAATATATATAGAGCTTTTTATATATTTATATATATGTGTGCGTGTGTGTATACATATATATATTACTGTACTTACAAATAATAGGATGAAAATCATGCAGCCACAGTAAAGCATATACTTGGCTCTCCAAACAAATAGTTCTTGAAGTGTTGCAGCAGATTCCCAGCCTCTCCTGTAGTTAGTAACTTTCTCTGCTCTTGTGGCTGTTTCCAGCAGATAACAGACGTTTTGCACAAGTGGTACTTTACAGTTTCTTTAAAGCATCATTTCACAAGGCAACCCAATGTCATTGCTTGAAGGAGACAAGAGAATGGGCAGATGCTGGCTGAGCATGTTGGAGGCTGTCGCGTGTGTGGGCCTAGGTGCAGTGAAGCCTTTCTTCTCCTGTTTGGCATAGCCAGATGAGTCTGTTCTTGTTAGTGTCTCTAGTTTCCTCGGTCTGTCTTTCTGCACAGTGTTTGGATACCACCATTGGTAAGATAGTAAGTGTAGCTTGTATTCTTTATATGGCCTTGGGTGCATTAGGTCTTGTATTGCCAAATGATGCTAAAGAAATCATGTCTCCGTTTTCCTTGTCTTGTGTCCTGGCCTAGTAAAACTTGTCTCTGAATCTGGATTGTTTCATATTGTCAGTTATGTCCTTAGAAACAATTTGGTCTCCTGCATCCACCCGTCTTCTACAGTTTTCCTCTATATTGTGGGCTAATCATTTTGGCTTGCTTGTTTTCCCTTGTTGGACTTCAGAGTGACTCTTGTCAAAAAAGGAAAAAAAGGAAAAAAAATCTCAACCAAATACCCCCACCTTTTTGCTTCCAGAAGAAATACCCTAAAGTTACCTTGCCACTTTCAACATTTTTTTCCTCATAGAAAACACAACTGATGACCCAAATAAATAAAACTAAAACACTTGTTTGCTAAGAGATTGAGTGGCATTCACAAAATTTTTTGCCTCCAAACACCATGAAGTTTCACAATATTTTATAAGATTTTGTTATTCTCCTAGCTCATGATACTTGTCTTAAAGTTGAGGTTGGTAAAAGTCTCTTTATTTTACAGACTAAAATGTAACAAGTGCTTTATTCCTAGTAAAATTGTGATTGCATGTAACAAAAGATAGAATTACAGTAAGAAGGTATATTTTTTTCTTCTTGGTTTAAAAACTTGTATTTTTGTACTACCAATTTAAATGTTTGGCTTTGTTAGAGAGTTATGAATACAGCTTACGAGGCAAAAATTGAATGGTGATTAAATGTGCTGGACACATCAAATAAAAGATGCATTTTCCTGGTTACACTAGATTCACATAGTTTATACTCATTTCTTTATTTTTACACACAATTGCTTAACTCCTTGTCCAGTGTTTTTTCCTATCAGCAAATTAGGTGTTCCTCATGCTGAGTTTGACAACTCTCATGGAAAGAGCCAGATTTAGCTTGGAAATTTACAAAATTTTGATGTAATCGCACTAGATTGTGACCAAATGGACATAGGCTTGACTTGGGGAGGGGGATGCATGTGCATGTAGGGGTGGGGAAGGCTCCTGAACACACCAACCAGTTAACTTGTGTATTTATGTGGAATGCAGAGCTGTAAGGTGAGGTAGACTTGGCCTTCTTTTGCTTAATTCTGAAACACTTTTTAATCTGACAGTGAGGAGGCCTATTCTGCACAGTGCTGGTGTTTGAAACGTTGGATGGCTGCTCTAGTCTGAGGAGAATCTGGGCTTCTCTAGAGCGTAGCTTCTGTCAGCCAGGATATTTGATTCAGCCTGTGGAGGGAGGTTTGTTCTCAGAATTACTAGTTTAGGTGGGATATGTAACTCTGAGGCTCTTGCCTCCTGAATCACCTAAGGAAAGTGCATTGATCCAATTTGTTGGATGTCAGCCAATCTCTTTTTTTTCTCCAGCATATTGAAACCAAAAAGTTAGAAGAATGTGAATAATCCCTGGGTTTCTCCCTTGTAACGTGGTCAGAAGTGAGAGAAGGACTTCTGAAGATAACTTCCTTTTCTGCTCTCTGCTTTTGTTTTGCCCACTTGATTTGAGAGGAGTTAAATGACTACAGGGATTTGGGAGGGCTGTAGTTGAATAGGGGATATAGATCAGAATTTCAGAATTTAGAAATTAGAGTTCTAGAAAGAAGGGTGAAGCAGCAATGCAGCCATCCTACTCTCAGATGAGAAGTGAGATCAAAAGCAGGATTTAGAAGTTGAAATAGACACATTTTGGAGGGAAAAATGTGACTGGAAATACTCGAAAGCAGAAAATTGAAAGACAAAGAGGATGAAATAAAAAATAATTTTAAATGGAAAAACATGTTAGAGAAAACACATTAGGAAAAAAAAGGCAGACTTGAATAAATAGAAGGAAGATCATAATATAATGAAAAGCCTTTTGCTATTACAGCAAAGAATTTCCTTAGTTTGTAAGACAGATAAATACCTGAAAAAACCAATGTGTATTCTGTTAATGGAATCAAATATAAATTCTGTGATTATACTGATGTAATTAAGTATTTTCTGATGAAGGAGGTTTGTCTCTGGCCTGAGTTGATCGGCGCTTTTGAAAGGTCTGGTGACTGTGAGTCCAGTGAGGTGGGTTTTTTGTGTCTGTGTGTTTTGGAGTATTTTGGTGGTTTTTTTTAATGTTCCAAGAAATACAGAGTGAGATCCTTCCTCTTTCTAAATATGGTGAGGAACTAAACCTTGCAAAGCCAAATAATGGGAATTGCTTGAAAAGGAAAAACTTTTTTCTTGTTTCTGTTTACCATCTCTTTCCATTTGGTTTCTGTAATTCTGAATGCTCACCGTCTGTGTGCATCTAGTATGTCCTTTTAGTATCCATTTGTATTCCATTTATGTCAAAGCTTTCTGGGTTTGAACTTTATTTTTAACGTGGCATAACAGCTTTTTACATAGCACCAATGAGATGTTTTATGCTACAGCATTTTAAACTTGCAAGTTAGTTTTTGTTCTTGGTACATCTTACATGTTTTCTTACATGCCCTTCAGCTGATGTTTTAACACATAGGATGTTGTAAATCACTTCTCTTAATTTGTATCAGTCTTTAGTGAGAAATCTTGCTTGGATGCATGTTTGTGCAATTAATATCTGAATAACTGCATTCTGAAAAAAGTAGTTAGGCACCTCGTGCCTCAGTAACTCATTTAATCTTTTGCCAAACTGGATAGGCAAAGGAAGAGGTGATCTTAGAAAGGACGAATTACGTTTTTCATACTTATCAAGAGGGTTGAGGGACACTTGTCAGATTACTGGAAGTGGTTTTTTAGGAGTTGGTAGCCTAGGCACAGACCTCCTGATCTTTCTGTGGTGTCAGGAGATAAAAGCATACTTTCAAAAAATGAATGCACAAGAGAACAGTCTGCTAAGGACTCGGAATGAAATTTCTCTAGGAGCTGATGCAAGAGGAGGAAATAGCAATTGTTGGGGTGTTTGTTGCTTGTCGTTTGTCTGTCAAGATACATGATCTCTATGTAAACCTGGTACCAATATCCATTCTAGTAGCACTTTGTGTTTCTTCAGGTTTTTCACTAGCTCTTAAATTTTTAATATATTTAATTTTATTTAGCAGACTTCCCTCTCCTGAATCCGTTGTAATAAATGTAAGTCTTTATAGACGATTAAGTCTTCTGGTAACTGGAGCTCTAATCCTAGGCTGTTAGCCCAGGCACTGTTTCCTCTTGCCCATAAACTCTTCTTACCCACTTTTAGGGAACACCTTAAAAGGTTATTTTTTTTTCTCCATTTATTTTGCTCAGACTTGGAATATCTGAGGCTCCTGAGGGATATAAGAAATACTTCAAAAACTGTGTAAAATGCTATAAAACTTGTTTCTTTATAAAATACCATGCACATGGGATATGTATAGTTCAGTTTTATTGGCGTTACTTAGAAAAACCTGCGTAGGTATTTCTCACTAGTGGCATTGCCTACTCCAAGTTTTAGACCATCCAACCCATGCCAAGAAAAAAGCCTTGCATGGAGCTACTATTGTATGTTCTGTACTTCATAATAAAATGAGTGCAGGTAGCAATACCTACTCCGTCACTGGAGAGAGTTTCTTCACTGACTTGTGGATTGCATGCAGGGGACTAGAAATCTTACTGAGTGGAGCTTTCTTAACTGCCACTTGCCGAGAGCTAAACTCTGAACAGTAATAGGACAGAGTTCTTGGCTTGTCACTCTCTGGAAGCATGAGACAGAGAGGGAATCCTCTGCAATATTCAGAAAGGAGGAATTACAGGTAAGTAATTTGCTTTTATAGCATTGCAACTTAAGGAAGGAAGAAGTAAGGCATGTGATCCCACTGATTAAAATCTGCATACAAATGTTGGTGTAAATGTGTGTGTTCTTCGTAGGAGAGAAGCGTGTCTACTTGTCACTGCCCAGACCAGGGGTAAGTTGCTTTTGGGATTGTTGTATTTACTTTATATTTGCTGTTAACTTTCCACATCACACCTTGATGAGGACATAGCAATATCTTGGTAACATCATCCTGACTTGGATGGCTGACAGTAAAATGTCAAACTTTGTCAATTTATTAAATGAATAAAAAACATACCGAAAACAAGGCTAACTAGTTGCACTAGTACAATCACTTCGATTTTATGTGAGCTTTAATTCCTGTTTATTAATATGACATTTTTTACCACGTACTCAAATATCATGCAATATAATAAAAAATGTATTGCTACTATTAAGACAGTAAGAATACATTACAGCATACTGAAAATAAGTCTTTATAATCTGATGGGTTTTTAATGTTGCCTGAGTTGACCTATTCAGAACAAATGGACATGTTTGAGCCTGTTGTAGGCTCTGCAAATAATGGGTTCGTGTTTTCTTCTTTGATCTTAAATGTTTTTAATGCAGAGAAAAAAGCTACACCAAATGTCCACATTCAGCTGTGAGGTAATTCATATCCTTAGCTGATTAAAATGGATATTACATTGTTTCTGAGAGCATCTCTGTGTTAGGAAACCTCCTAGACCTTGTTAGTATCATGTAATGAGTCATTTGATTCAGTTGCTGCATACTGCATCTCTTCATGGGTAGGAAAAAGGGGGAAGAGTGATCTCAGGAGGTACAGTAAGCTCTAGCTTGTTTCTTTCTCTCCTTGCTTTCTTTCCCTAACCTGTAGTGTTGAGGAATTAGGGTGTGAAATGATCCCTTGTCTCTGTGTCTCCTGTTGGGCAATTCTGTGACTTCAAACACAATATGCTACTTCAGATCCTTAATGAAAAGAGAAAAGGTCATACATTATAAATCCAATCTGCAGATTTAAATAGAATATAGTGTTAGGCTGGGTGAGCATGGGTGAATTGCATGGTTACAGAACTATAAATATCAAGGCAGGAAAATAGATTGGTTCAGTGCCTTTTGATAGGGTTTTGTCCCTTACCCATTTGACTAAGCTACATAGCTTCTGGACTTCAGCTGGAGTTTAAAGAGATGTTTGAAGTCAGATTCACACTTACTGATTCATATGCTTTTTAAAAATACTTTTAATATAAACTTTGTTCTCAGGATTTAAGCAGTTCTGCTTTGTTGTTGTTTGAAAGGTTGCTGCCACCTTTTGAATTTTGCAAGACGCATAGATTGGGGGGAGTCATGATTGATAGACAGTTTGAACATAGACAGGAGATGTAGATTACATCCATAAAACAATAGAGTTTCTTCAGAGTAATTTCTTTGCCTGATGCACTAACCTTTGGAACTGCCTCTCTCCCCAGTGCTGTGATTCTCAGTACTGCCTCTTCTCTCCCTACTGCCGTGACAGAGGTCTGCTGTGCCTGGCTAAAGCCCACACTGTCTCTGCACGGAAACCACACTGTTCCCATCAATCTAATCAGATTACGTAGTTTGTAACATCTGTTCAGTTGCAACTGTGCTGTTTGCTGGTAATGAGTGGCATCCTAGACCATGACATAGTTGAGGACAGAGCAGTAGTGGTGATTCACGTGTGTGTGTGTTTAATACACAAGTATATTTTTCCCTATAGTATTATGTGTCAAATCATGTTTTAAAAGCAGCATAACTGCTTATCTGATTTTTTTTACCAATTCTCCTATTCAAGTAGTATGAGCGAATGCTAGAATGGAAAAAATCACGAATCTGACCAACATTCTGAGGTTTCTTTAGTTATTTGTGGAAAACCTCTCCAAGTTATAGAACAGACTTTGTACTTTCCATTCCTGCACCCCAGTACAGTTTCTGAATGTTGACTGTGGCTCCATATCTGTTAATTTTTGCTGTCTTTGCACAGTGACAGCACCAGCACATGAACTTAACGCCAGGAACTACTGCCCTCTACATGCGAACTGATTTGAAACAAATCACTTGTTCTGTGTGTATGTGTTACGCAGTTGGCAAGCTCTGCCTTGCCAGGTAGACCTCTCACATCAGTACCACTAATTACTGTTTAATCTGAGCCAATATTTGGCTTGCAACCAGACTGGTATTTCACATAGTTCATGACATAAAAGAAGGAAATCCAGCTACTTCAACAAAGTGGCACAGAACAATGAGCTGTATCGTCACATGGGCATTTACATGGATTGCACCCTAGATCAGCTTGCTACTAGCTAAATCAACTTCCAAGACCCTGTAATGTCAGTATCATCCTTGATGGAAAAATCAGTGCAGTAGTACTGGATTAAGACTGTTTATTTAGTCCTAAATATTACTGAGGATTTAGATGGTATGGGGAAGGGATGGTACTGCATGAGGAAGTGGAGTCTGAGAACTGTGGAAGAGGTCTTTTCCTTGAAATTTTAGGGTGTCTGTAGGCACAGCCCGTTTGCACATGCCATTTCAGAACAGCCAGATCAGAACAGGTTCTAAGCTTCTACTGAGAAGCTTGTCTGAACCACTGGAGCTCTCCTGTGAAGTCTGCCGCTGAGTGTAGAGCCACCTCTTACGATTTGTTAGTAAAATAATTACTAATTCCTTTTATTTAAAAATACTATTTTTTGTTTAAAACAGAAGCATAATGCAAATCTGAAAGCATTAAAGCCAGTCAAACTGGATACTGAGGTAAGATGCCATCATTTTAGTAAAAACAAATTTATTTTTAATCTTGTCTGAAGAGTGCATTAAATACGGTTACCATTTACAGGAACAGGCAAAAATTGCAAAACTTGGATTAGAATTGCATCTGCTCACATCTGATGTGGATTCTGAGACAGAGAAATGGGAGGATCAGGAGAATGAGATTGTGCAACGTGGACAAGGCATGTCAAGTATGGCCTACTCCATGTATTTATTTACCAGGTAATTACATTTTATGCAGCATGTTTTGGTGAGAATAACAATATTAACAGTGTTTATAAGAAATAAGACAATTTCATTTTCAGAGTATAATAATTGGAACACATTCAGAAAGTAGCTTTAATTTCTATCCTTACACTTTATAAATTCTTGTAAATTTCTAAGCTGTTTAATAATAAAATGAGGGGGTTTTGAGAGTGCTAAACATCTATTTTGTTGCAGAACAGCTATTTAAATTAAAGTTTGGGTACAGGAAACATTTTAAGAAGCATGTTCATAAATACTTCAAAATTAAGGGAATTAAAGCACAGGTTTATAACTGTAGATTATAATTACTGATCTTTGTTGTACTGAAAGGTGTTCTTCTGAAACGGCCCATGCAATGTCAGCTTTCTTATTTTGAAGAATTTAGGGTTTTTTTATAAGAGTTGAGATTTTTTCTTATCTACTAGTCCAGTAATACTCAGTATGCCAGAGACACGAATTTCTGTCCTTGTTCAGCTGATGAGAACTGAACCATTGCTAACATCTCAGTAGTCCTCTAGCCACTGAGGTGTTTATATAATGTTTTGAAATGCAGTTCCTGTATTACATTATTGTTGTGCACAGTATCTTCTAAAAGAGCGGTATTTTACAGTTCAGTGGTGAGAATGGGGGTGAGAGACGTGCTATAAATTGTGCAAGTAGCAGGTGAAATAATCTGCAGTCTATACATGGCATATATGCGTTTCCATTATTTCCCACAGAGGAGAAGGACTTCTGAAAACTACTCAAGATTTATTTCATCAAGCAGAGGTAATGTATTTTTAACAAAATAAGAACTAGGCACTCTGAGTGAAGAACAAATGGGAACTTTCTGATTCTTTACACATAAGTACAATGTACCACGAATTGACTGGCAACTGTAGATCTTAAGCAGCCTAATTCTGGTACTAACTTCTCAGTGCTCCAGTAGTAGCTTAGGACAGCATTCATTGAACTGACAGACTCCAGTTAGGGGTAGGAGTAGCAAACTGGCATTACGGCAAATCCAGTGGACTTAAATGTGTTAGAAGTATTCATTGTGTCATGTAGCCGAGTCCCTGATAGTGTTAACGGGTACTCCATCCTAGTCTGAGCAGCAGTATTTTCATGGGAAAGAAAGATGATGTAAAAATTCTAATAATACAAAATGAAAGACAAAGGACCAAATGAAGGTGGGGTGTTGACATTTCTAGGATACCTGCCTGTGTTTAACAGGAGACTGTTACCTTTGCCAGGACAGTAAACAAACATGGCAGGTGTCATCTACCCACAAAATTCTTGTGAACTGCTACAGTGCAAAAAAACAATCGGGAGTCAGGTTTTCTTACACATAAAGGGAAAGCCTTTAAACTTTGCGTGTCTGGGAGAATGGCAGTTTGTGGTATAGCTCATTATTTCAAAAGTCACTGCAAACTGCTGACTTGTTAATTATAAATGCATACAACTATCACAAATATTTCCTGCTACCTTTTTATGTTGTAGCACATTATTTATTAAAACAAGGAAAAAGAGCCTCATCTTTCATTGTGGTTCATTTTGTTACATGCTTTTTTCCCCCCTTTCAGATTTTTGCTACAGAGGGCACAAAGCTTGCTTCAGCTCTTCATGCCTTTTCTGTTCAGGTGATGTATGACCTCTAAAACAGCCATTCAGCTTATGACACTAGTGATACTGTGTAAAAGCTGGGTGTGCTTTCTTCTCCATTAACTCAGTATGTGAGTCTTTAATACAGAGTGGTTTTGTCTTCCTGAAACACATTTTAGGTACAGGATGATGACAAACCTTTTCTTCTGGTGGAGGCTGAAAAACTGATCTCTATGTGCAAGCAGCTCCAGATAACAGCTAAAGCTTCTGTTCAGGGTAAAAGTGCTACATTTACAAAGGTAAGGTAAAAATTATATATATATTCCTGAAAGTGAGACCTGACTTGTTTTGAAATTTAGTAACTTACTAATTTATGATCCTGTTAAAATATGAAACAGTTCATGATAGCTGAATGTTTTGGATTGACATAAGACCATAAAAATTAAAAAGTACAAAACGTTATGTTGTTGTGCAAGCATTTTTCTGCTATGCAATATGTCATCGCTGCTGTTCCTTATGTAGAAGAGGAATTGACTTCAACTCAAAGTCCTGTTCTGCACTTACCATGTTTTGAGCAGCTGATGAGCAAAGCATAGAAAATGACAATGTCTTGTCTACAGGGACCTCTCTCACTGTAATCCAAGCCCTTTACTGCTATCTTGTCTCAGGATAGAGATTTTCTTCACCATGGATGCTCCTGTTTTCTAGCCTTTTTTAAATTTTTTTTTCTTTTCCTCATTACTAGAGAAGGGCTTTAATGAAGTTTATCCTACCTGACCCCCTCATTCATGCTGAGAGTTTGATAGGAGGCAAAATGTGGTACACTGGCACCCAGCATGCATGGAAGCCTGCTGGTGGACTGCTGGGGTAGGATTACTCTACAGGCTTTAGGGAGCATGGATGTCCAGGTTTTGTATCACTGGCCCAGTGCCCACAGGTGTATCATTGATATTAACGTTTTAAGGAACAGTTTTGCTACTCCTAGTTTATGAACTTAGACTCTAAGAATCAGTAAAATAAGTAATAGGATATTTTTCTTTCCTGAAGTCCTGAAATTATCATCTGGGTTTTGGATTTCACTGTTAGTGAAAGTTTACAGAAATGTTTCCCAAGACAATGATGCTCCTGGACTGCTTTAAAAAAAAAAAAAAGTGGAAAGGTGTCCATGAGCTTCCACTACTTTATTTTTTACTGGTGAGAACTTTTGTCAGAGAACTTCTGTCAACATTTCCCTCAACTTACCCACTAGATAAAGAGGTGCTGGAATTTTATCATGCTGCAACTGAGAATTTTCAGCTGAATGAGACAGAGTAATACTGTATAAAATAATACTGTAATCCACTGGAACTTCACTCAGAGAGGTATGAACTGTAATTAAGTTTACCTCACTAAGAAAGGACTTCAGTGATCAGAGTATTAAGTAATTTGTATTTCCAGCACTGTAATAATTAGTTATTCTATGTTATTGATGCTTAACATAAAGGTTAGAAGCTCCAAACCTCAAAGACTGTTATTGAAATACACACTTGCAGTAGGCAGAGTCTATCCTAGACTGCCCAGAGTTTATTCTGATATTATTTGTATCTAAGTAAATATGTATACAGCTGCCATAAAAGTTTCAGCATTGTTACCACGAGAAGTACATCTGCAAGCCTCAATGGCGAATAGACTCAGGTTCTTTTGAAGAACTCCAAGTATTCCTTAGCAGCAATATAATCAAGTGTGAGCAAGACCATTTCTGCACACCTGGATGTTTGTTTCCAGTGAGTGTTAGACTTGAGGCACAAACTTAAATGCTTTCAGATTTAGTTAAGTTTTAGTGTAACTTCTATCAAAGTAAAGTTTATATCATGTGCATGGATTTTTAAATCATGCTGACAGGCCATAAAAGGGAAAACATGAAGAATTGTGGTGAATCATACTTAGATGTTAAGAGCTCCTTACCAAGACACTTATGTTACTCTTTAATATTAGTATTATTTATTATTTAGTTGTTCTATTATTTAAGGGGAAATTATTACTGTTTATATTATCATTTAATATTATTATTAGTTCCTTCTCCTGGGATGTGTGTCATTCCTTTCTGCTTCTTAGCTCAAGTCTTGGATTACCAGGAGGGATGCTTTGCTTTACATGTACTAAATAGAGAAATTAAAAAAACATAGGCAAAACCTTTTGATTAGAAGGAATTTATGAAGGACAGGTATTACCTACTTGAAGCTTGAAATAGATTCTCATTTCATGCACTGAACAATTGCCTAGTAGAAGTAACGCATGGTCTTTCTCTACTCTTAATTGTCTTGTTTAGGTTGATGCCTGCATTCTGAAAACAAGGAACGTGATGACTCTGTTATGTCAACTTCTTCCGCTTTGCTGCAAATTACTGAGAAAGGCAAGTACTTTGTTCATCTGCAGCATTTTAAAGTTTTTTGGTGGTTGGTTGGATTTTTTGTTGTTTAAGAAATCTTTTTTTTAATGCACAGAATAAAGCAGGAAATGGCTGTCTTAAACCAGCTCCGCCATGGAGAGAAGACAGAATAAGAACTGGTACAAATGCACGTACTCCCGAAAGGAAAGCTGAGACGTTTGGCATCAAGTCTTTAGAAAATCATGTAACAAACATGACATTTCTAGAGAGCAAGTAATTACAGCACTTAGAAATGCAGGAACTCCCATTTGAAAATAACACTTGCTGAATTATCCATATTGCTTTCATTTGTGGAAAGTCAAACCAGGTTAATTTGAATTAAAACTGTTGACCTTCGACACATCTAATAGATGTCCCATTACTTAGCAATGACAGCACCAGCTAGTCTGATTATTACATATTTTTATAATGTGAATGCCCTTCTTATGCTCACTATTGATACCGGGTTTGTAATTAATGCTTATGAATGTCTTACTGGATGTTTCAACCCAAAGATGCTGCTAATAGACATTTTATATAAAGAATCTTGTGCTGCATATGCTCTATGTAACACTACTGTTGAACTCTGTAAACTCATCTCTGGCCTATTTCAGTCTGTGTATTTGATAAAGCAGAATCAGGAATATTGTCTGAAAGGCTGTGGCCTAAAGCACTGAAATGTTACTGTAGTTATGAGTTCTACCTGCAGTGAAGTAGTTCTATGGAAAAAAAACTCTTTCAATAGCTGCAACACTGAATTTTAATCTCGTTGACACAATTTATATTTCCAAATATGTATTTCTAAGTAATTATTACTCTTGACTCAACCCCTTTTTTCTTTTACCATCCTTATTTGTAGATGGCAGTTGTTGCTTCCTTTTCTGTTAAAACTGAGCAGGATTTGAATTGCATGTAGAACCACTGAAGTATTATGTAGACTTTACATTATACCATTTAAAGTTTAAGAAAATAGATACTGATTATGACGAAATTCTGTACAAAGGGCATTATTTGGCTTCAGGATGCCATGAAAATACAACCTGGTGTGAAATACGTATTTTCCAGTTTATTGCTCTTTGTACATAGGCTTTGTTGTGTTTTTGTTTTCACCTTTGTCAAACTCCATATTGTATTAGTTTAGCTAAATTGATAGCTAAATCATATGATTTCTCTGTATGTATTATGGTTGCACTGAGCAGAAGAAAAGCTGCCTGTGGAACATAAATACTCTCCAACGTATCATTCTGTGCTTATTTAAGAACTTGTAGTGCTAAAATTCAGAGAAAAAGAGGAAGCAAATTTTAACATACAAACTATTTGAACTGTTTATTCTTGTTTGAAACAAGCATTTAAGTTCCACTTTTAAAAACAGGCACTAGGCCTTTCAATACCATGACAGTTATGGTGAACAATAAAAGTAGCTTATTTAGTATCAAATAAAAATTATAACTGTATTAATTCATTTCATGAAGAAGAATTAAGACGTTTCAACAAAACTTCCTCATACTCCTTCTGTGTCAGAAGTCCTTGAGTTATACTCTTGCTTTCTTCAAATTTGGGTAGAACCACTGCGATGTATCCCTCGGTTGATGGCTAAAAAGCAAGACTGAAGTTAGCAGTGAAATAAAAGTTAGAAAATAAAAAGCAAGAAATTGTCTTACCTTTTCCTGCAGAATAGTGGGATTGCTAAGAATGTTTTCATTCACTTCTATCAATCGCCCTCGTATACAGCTGCCAAAGTGTTTAGATTCAGAAGAAGTGCATGGTATGGCAAGGTAGGAAGAAAAAGGGAAGATCCTTACCTATAAATGGTGTATTCCTCTCCATCTGATGAAGATATCCTGCACAGAGGGGCAAGTTCTGTTAAAAACTGAGCTCCCTGCATTTGAAAAGTAAACAAACATATATATACTTTTAATGACACAGGGCTTTTTAAGGTATTACCATCAGCAACATAAGATTGTTAAGCTTCTCAGAACAAAGCAACAATTGTGGTATTTACAGGTCACTGCAAGTTCCCTAGCTGTCCTTCCCCACAGAAGGGAAGATGCCAACTTAAGTTTTGTGCACAAATCGAACAGATGCTTGTTAAGGGATTACAAATTTAGTCATAATTAAGTTTCTTACAGAATAACAGACTTTCAGTTTGATCAGATTAAAATCAGGGGAGAGAGGAGAAAAACAGCACTGTTCATTTGCATATTATAGTTAAACTACACCTATTTGAAAACCCAGTGAAAACACTGAACTAGCCCACCTGATACTGTTTTCCTCAAACAGCCCTAGTCTCCAAATCCTTGGCATTTTGGTGGAAACAAACTTTTACATTTTCAGGGATGTTTAAGACCCTCTGTATGCTATGAAAAAAATTACTAAAAGCAACTGTTAACCTTGATATGAGCAGCACAGAGAGTGGCAGAGCGCTGGAACAGGCTGCCCAGAGAGGCTGTGGAGTCTCTTTCTCTGGAATACTCAAAACCTGCCTGGACACAATCCTGTGCAACCTGCTCTAGGTCAGTCTGGTTTAGCAGAGGGGTTGGACTAGATCATCTCCAGAGGTCCCTTCCACCCCGACCATTCTGTGATTCTGTAACACCGGGAACCACGGGTGCTGCAGGAGCACTGTAAGACCCTGGCTGGGACAGTTAGACAGGCACCTCTTGAGAAAGTCTACGTGTTTTGACTGTGGAGGGGCTGGTTTAAAATAAAATGCCAAGGTAACTTGGTAAGTTTCTATCCTGGAAAAGACAGGAAGTTCTCGGGCAGTGTGAGAGATTAAAATCAAAAGTAATGAAATCAAAAAGCCATACCCTTTTTGACTTCCCAGAGACCTTATTCTGGAGTCTGCTACAGTTGGCACTGATTTGATAATTGATGCTTTTGATCGTTTTTCCACTTTGAAGAAGAGGATGGGCATCTGCCAAGGTGATCACACAGATTCTGCAAAAAGAAATATAATTATAATGCTGTAGTTTTGAGAGGTGGTGCTCTTATGTGCTCTAAGCAAGCTCCACAACCACCTTTGCCTATACTGGTAGGATTTAAAATGGATACTACTTCATTTGGGCTCCTAGTTTAAAATGCTATCAAGACTTCTGAAAGTGCTGTTTACTTTCACTCTTTGGAGCACAATATTCTTTCCTCTATAGTCTAGCAAGAAAGTTAAGCTGATAGTTCAGCTTACTGCAGCAGTAGTCACTGGACAGGCACCTGCCAGGCTCAGGGAGGAAGCAAGGACAGGCAGGTCTGGGTGACAGCATGGGGGTTATGCACAAACATGGAAAGTCCAGAACTTGCCAATAAACAAACTGAGACGAAGCAGTTCTGTTTAAGAAGAGTGTAAAACCTAGAGCAAGGACCAGAATTAACAGTAATGGTAGAGGAAACCATGGCAAAGAACCAGATCGTTCCTTGCAGATGCTGCATCCCTCTCCCTGCACTGTCACATCTCTGCCCGTCCTTGCTGCACTGCACCCCGCAAGGGGGAGCTGGATCCTGGCAAATGCTTCAGCATGTCCGAGCAGCTCAAAGGGACCAGAAAAGCTACCTCCTCTTGACCCCTGCCTCTTTCTAAGGGGAAGATGTCATCTATTAGAGCTGAGACCTGCCAAAACAAAAAATCAACAGAGAATTTTACACTGCTTAGAAATACACAGACCTGTACGTAATAATGGTCAAAGACTTTACAGAACATTTGGCTAAATAATCTTTATAGATGTATGAACAAATGTTTATATTTTTATTTCCTTTCCTCGATATCAACAGGATTTAAACTGTTGTCTGTACTAGACAACTGGGACTAATAACTTCATATTTAGTATTCAGTGCAAATGTGAGGGTGTCCTTTCTTGCTGTGGCTGTCATACCTGTTATTCCCAGGTACTTGGATTTCTGTTCCCAGAGAACGGGAAAGTGCAACAGCCACAGAGAAGCCCCAGCGCTGAAGGCTGCAGCCAGAGGATGGTCCTGGCCTGTGCCAAGCGTGCTCCTCTCATGACTCTGAATTCTTAAGGGGAATGGGCAACCTCCTGGCAACCTCAAACACCTGCCTATTTTCCTTCAATACATGAGCAACTGGCATGCCCATTTGTGCAGACAGTAGTTAAGTTCTGTTCCTCCCTGAGGGACCAAACACCCCAGAAACGCTCGGGATGCCACTAGCCTGCCCTGCAGTCAGAACAGGCTTTAGCAGGGGCAGGGGCTGGGGAAGGTAAGGCATGTTACTAGTGCCCAAACCAGGACAGGGCTGATTTATTCCAAATGACTGGATATCCAGCCTCAGCAGAGCAGAAACGCCGTATGACATTTTATTTCCTATCCTGTGTTCCCTGTCTGTAGTACACAAATGTACAATTAAAAGCAATTAAGTTGCATATAGGAAAAGCTGAATGTTTGTTCAAATGCAGCCAATTAATGTCCTAGAAACCAAGTTAAACCAACTACTTCTAAATGCTGTTATGGAGAAGCCTGTTGAAACGTTGCACTTCTGCTGTTGAAGATGTAAAGGGCCCTTTCAGCAGGACGGGACGCAGGGATCGGGGCAGCACCACGGACACTGACTGAAGGGGCTTCTTTAATCACCCACTAAGCAATGTGGGGCAGGGAGGGGGCAGAACTCCAGCTCTGCTGTTGTTACTGCAGTAGCAATGAGAGAAGGCTGGAGGACGGCCAAGGTTGTCATTCTCCCATCCTCCGGGAGATCCCACGCTCGCCTGGTACTTTGCAGCTGCCCCACTCCAGGAGAGGTGCCTGCTGGTGACCAGCCCAGCGGCACCGAGCCGTGGTGGTCGCGGCTCTCCTCCAGCGCGAGGGAAAGGAGCGGCGGCGGGGCGGAACGCTGCCGGGCTCGGCCCCTCGGTACCCAGCAGCGTGGCTCAAAGGGGGAAGCGGGGCGGGGTCTCCCGCGTCCTACCGGGAAGCAGCGGCGGTTCCTTCTCTAACAGAAGCCCGAGGCTTCACGAGTGTCAGAACCCGACGGCCCTGGCTCCTCTCCTCGGGAGAGGGCGGGAGCGGCCCCCAAACCCCCTCCCCAAGCCCCCCGGAGCGCCACTCGCCTGTTGGAGTGCTGCAGTACGCAGAAGTCCTCGCACGGTCGCCCCTTCACGTCTGCAACGGGGCACAAACACCAGTGACAGCCCCGCCGTCGCCGCTGCCGCCCCGGCCCCTGCCCCCGCCCTCCCCGCCCGGCGGTACCTGGCTTGTACCAGCGCGTGAAGTACCGCTCGGCGCCGCCCGCCGCCGCCGCCATGCCGGCCGCCCCGCCTCACCCCGGCGCGCCGCGATGACGGGCCGGCGGGTCCTGCAGCAGCCGGGCGGTAGTTCCGGCAGGAGCGGCCCGGTCTTCCCCGGCCCAGGCCCGGCCCCACCGCCTCGGGAGTGAGGAGGCGCTTGGAAGGAGAGCGGTTCTACGGCCCCATCCTGTCTTCAGCCCCCGCGGAGCGGGCGGGGAATCCGTTCCGGGCCCAGGCCGCCGTTTTTACTCACTGTGAGGAAAGAGGATTGTACACAATTATTTGTTCTGAGAAAGTGAATGAATGAAGTAACTGGCCGTAACCACATCGGCGAGGAAAACGCTCAAAACCCGGCATTTTGTCCCGTGGTTTATTTTTTCCGAGCATACAGCAATACAGCAGCTACAGCCATCACGCATGCACCAAAAAAGTGTTTTAAAGAAAACCACATTTCATGAAAATTGTCTTCTTGTTTCTTCCTTGTGGCACAAAGTGACGCCTTTTTCCACAGGAATGTTGATGGCGCTGGTCTCTTGGTTCAGGCAACAGGAGAACTACGTGATCTCCATTTTCGCCTTAACTGTACTTTGTATAAACACAACTGAGCCCTGTTCCCACAGGGCATCGGGCACCGCTCCGAGGGCTGCAAAGGAGCAGAGAAGCTGTACCAGCACCTGAACCCCACAGGCTGGGCAGGTGAGAACTCCCACACCTTTGTCTTGACTCTCCCTGCACACAGTAACTATACACACCAACCACCTTTTCTGTACAAATACAGGTCAAAGCAATTAGAAAAACATGTTAAAAAAACCCAGAAACTTTGATTCCAGCATTGTTTGCCTAGTCTGTCCATGGGCATCCAGCACAGGCACTAAATAAGGCAGCTGTAGCAGCATATAAAATTAAAGTCTGTACCATAATTACTGTGCAGACATATACACAAAACAGAGACACTCCATTGATCAGCTGGAATAGCCAGGCACCTTACCCACTGCTGCAGAAAAATACATGCATAAAAATAAAAGGCTGCTTAGAGGCTCTGCCCCATCAGTTTTGCCAAACCTTGAGCATTTTCAACATGGGTACATTGCAACAGATGCAGATTCCACTGTATAAGGCTGACAATGAAAAAAGCCTCAAACTTCTGTCATCTTGCTGGTACAAACGCACAGCAGGTTTCAGTGCACAGTCTTACTTATTAGTTTGGACAGCTGTCCATCATGGGCATGTCTCCATCAAAAGATTAAAGAGCACTGAACGGGTGGGATATGTTTGTTTCTAGCTTACTGAGCCTTTTCTGCCCACATGCCCTAAAGGCAATTTATTTTTCATGCTGTTGCATTAGCAATATGTTTTGATATGCAGGTATTTTGTCAGTTGATTATATCAAAAGCCAGCCAAGAACCCACTGGAAACACTGAAATTCATATTTTTCCTCCATTTAGTCACTGATCTTAAAATCTCTTGGGCTAGGCTACACAGACAATTTAATCCCAGCTGAACTAGCAGCTATTAAGGTTGAAGACCAACAGAAACCACTAGTGAAAAATTCAAAGGGAGCTGAGCTTATCCCAGTCTGAAATCCCTCAAAGAGATGGAGCATGCCCGATCCCAGAAACAGATGAGGGTGAGGGACAGAAGGCAAAAGACCTGTGGGCTAAAACACACTGAGTTTATGGTCATTTATCAGACCACTGCTAAACCAAAGCCCTACAAAACCCACTAGGATGCAGTGAGGTGGCACCTCAGACACTGCATTTCAGCAGAACAGAGCTGTGATGGGAGGTTTGGAGACAAGGAAGGGAGAAGTCTTACTTTTTCCCTAGGAATACATCTTGTGAGGAGCAGTACGGGAGCACAAACCAACACATATCATCTCTGACGGTGACCAGCAGCATTACCCTAGCCAAGGCAAGACTCATTTAGACAAGTCAGTGTCAAATTAGACCACTTCAAAGAGTGACACATTCAACTGCAATAGCGACATCAGGAAGAGACCTCCAGAGGAAAAGCAGCTGTATTCTGAGATCTGGAATGAGGTGGGACTGCCAAGACAGGAAGTCAGTACAGGAAAATGCAGCAGTCAAGGCATGAAAATTACATTTTGACAGGTTTAGTGTGTGTGTCAGCATGACGGCTGGCATGGTTGTTTTGAACTTACTTGTTTCTCTAAGGAAGGAAGTAGTGATGTGCACCTGCCAGAAATGAAACAACTTTCAATGAGCCAAAGATTCTGGTATTCAAGCAGTAGAGGTAGCAAAGGAAAGATTAAGATCAGCAGGTGGGTTTTAGGCAGAGTTTAACTACAACAAAGTCAAGAAATGAACACAGCACAGGTAAGGGCAGAAGTACTGTAAGAGTTAAACTGAAAAACCAGAAGTTACTTTCTCTATAGAGATTTCAAATAAGCCAACAGTTAAAAGCATGGAAGAGACAGAAGCAGTGAGTAGATATCTACCTGTTTTTCATCATACTCACAGATGCTACTAATTGAATCTCGGCAACACTAGAACATGACTGCCGTAAGAGTAAAAACAGCACAGGATGGGTGATCAAGAAGATCATATAAAACTGTAGCAGACAGTTACTGTTCCATGATATGATTCCTCTGCCCAGAGGTGTGCTTCTAACAGATGTCCAGCAGCTTCATCAAAATGTGGCAGCATAGAGTAAAAGACACAAAAAAATGTAAAAAGCTTGATGAAGGGAAGCAACGCACCTCTATTTTGTCAGTGTTCTTGTTAGAGATGGAAGTCCAGCACCAGTGTAGCTTCTAGTGATGGAAAGTTAAGTTTGGGGGGGAGGAAAATGAGTGCTTTCAAAAGAGAAGCCTGTTTTTCCTCTCCAAACAACAGCTCACCAAGCAATGAGATACACAGGTTCATACATGTGCAGATCTGGGGAAGCTGGTAAGACCCCACCACAGCTCAGTGCTCCCCTCAGAGCACATCAGCAGAGATGAAGCAGTATGGCTCTGTCCACCCCCTGACTGCAAAGGAGGCAAGGAACAGGATACCATCACTGTGGGCAGAAGATAAAATCTCCATCTTGTTAACCTGATGAGAGGCTGAAGGAGGAGGAAAAGCTAATATTCCACTGGCTGCAGAAACTCCTGTGATCCCCATTTCTTAAATAGTAAAAAAACCCCAAACCTTTACAGTCATTCCAAACTTCCATTCCCGAGGTGACAGAGTAGTTTTGCGTTCCATTGTATGACAGACCGACATATGCCAGACTTCTAGCCTGTCAGACATGGTATTATCAAATACTGTTTTTCTCTCTGTTCAAACTTTCTATTCAGCTGAAGATTTGAAGCAGTGGTAGACTCAGGAATAAGTTCCAATTGTTATATTTCTGGGATTTTTAAAGCTAGCTATTCAAGATAGCATCATTCTGTTACTTATTCATTATATAAAAGTTGTCTAATATTCACCTTCCACGCAAATGAAGAATTTATTTATTTTGCCACTGTCTTTTTCGTCCTTCTCCCTCCCCTCAGTTATTTTCAGGGTGGTTAAAATATTAAGACCGTAAGCTCAATCTACATACTTACGTACACACAATTATCCTTAACAAGCTGCTTCCCTACATACGCTGTCAGAGAAATTGTGCTATTTTGGATTTCTCAGCTGTAGTTGTTAAAAGGAATGCCACTGTTTTGCAAGCACAGGTTTGTGTGCAATCACACCGAACTGGAAGGAGTCAGCTCTCCCATCCAGCTCATTTCCTAAAGTAAATCAATGCTTCACTTAAGGAAGCCGTTGTAGTAAATGACTGTTTGTCTCAGCCTGTAGCACACCTCCCTTTTATATCAAACAGACTTTAATGCACCCTTACCACTTCAGGCAGCCTAAGTGGGACATAGCACTACTTTAAAAGTTTTTTTGATGGAATTCAGGTGTATTAGAGCTAGAGCTGTGCTTTTACAATCTAATAGCTGCACTTTGGATGCCGATTTAAGAAACGGATGAACAGCAACTCGTGCAAGAAGGTATGAAACAAGTAAAGCATTTGGTGCAAACACTTCAAACAGGGTTTGACAAGAATTTGTCTGGAATAAAACCTAACTGGAATAAGACACTAAGAATCCACAAGCTACTGAGAGAAGAACCACTGCAAAAAAGGATGGAGCAGACTCATCTGCCACTCCCTGTAAACTAAGTGGATGCAGAAGAGGGGAGTTTCTATCAATAGAAAACACATGCTACTCATGACATATCTTCGTGTTTTACACTGCTCAGTGTACTTTTTATCCACAGATTCTGATTGTTCTAAAGTAAAAAACACTGTTTTATTTCTTTAAACCAAAAGAACCATGAAGTAAAAAAGTTCATGTAATTGCATACAGTAAATAAATTTACTAAAAAAAACCCCAAACCTAACCATGCCCCCCGCCACCCAACAACATTCCTTTAATAGATTTGGCACTTTCACCATGTTTTACTAAGTACAACTCTCCACAGTACCACATGCAATGCTAAATCCTAAGTGAAAAAACCTTACAATGTTCATTTCTATCAGGGGGAGAAGGGGGGGAGGGACACAACAACAAAGCACACCAATAAAAGTATCTAGTCTATACCAAACGTACCTCTCCATTAGAGAATTTAGTAGAAAAGCCTACCACTTATAATTTAACACCAAGCTCTTCCTGGCAACCAGGATTACAGGTTTATGCTGAACACAATCTTATGTTCAAATACAGAGATAAGCAGCATTATCCCAAAACCCAACAGAATCCCTGCGTTCTGTAACAGGAAGTATCCCCAGCGGCTACATCCATGATCACTGGCATCATTGTGGAGCATTTCAGGCACCTAAACAAACAAGAGTTAAAAATAAACCTTCAAAAAAAGCAGCATTCAAACCTTAAAAACCTTCAAACCTTCAAAAAAGCAGCCTTTACTTCAAGCCCAGTTCTTCAACCATGAGGCAGTGGAGTCTTACTCCTCTAGTCTTTTCTGCTGACTGCATTAATTTTACTCCTTGAATTAGGTGTCACTCAACATGAACAACATTAGAGTCGACTTTCATATTTAGAGATGCAGAGAATCTGTAGTGTTCTAATTACTGTTTTCATGATAGTTATGCTGATATCTTAAGCCAGCCATTTTACTCAGTATATGATTTCATTCTTAAGAAGCTTTCACAAACATTTGTAGAAACATACTTCTGAGGTACAATCTCGGTTTTAATACAATTCTGTCTTCATTCCAGGAAGCCATAATGATTTAATGCAAAAGCTGAAGCACATTTGGTGGTGCCAACACCAAATGCGTGCAGCTTACAGTCTTACTGGTATCTGCTATACTAGCCACTGTCAGGGCACATTTTTTACTCTGCTTCTGCTGTTAACAGCCTGTTTAACAACTAAGGGAGTAACAGTCTCTCTTCCTACAGTAATCTAAGCGATCTTCCACGTGCACATTGAACTGAGCACTCACACTGCATATGCAACCAGCACCTTCAAGCACAGAAAAACTTAACTGAGAGAGAAAAGATAGAAGAATTTATTTTGATACCAAAATATAATTAGCATTAATTCTTAACTGTGTTACTCAAAATTCAAGTAGGTCCAGCCACTTACCATATCCACAAGAGCCACGTACATGAACAAGCCAGCAGTCAGTGCAAATATCCACATGGAAACATTGTCTGCATAATGACCGATGAGAATCCCAGTCGCCATGCCGAGATAGGCCAGCATAGCTGACAGAGCGTTGTACAGCACAGCTTGCTTGACAGTCATACCAGCTTTCAGAAGTACAGCAAAATCTCCTACAACAGGGAAAACCAAAACAAAGGCATATGAATACAGCTATCGCAGTATTCATCAGTTCTCCCCTTCCTTACAAGATTACTAAGCTATTTTTATGCTGTTGTCTCCCTTATTTTTTTACTTTCATAAAATCAGAAATCACTGGGGGACAGAAAATTAAAAAGCACACATGAAGAACTCCACAGCAGCAAACATTAAGTTTATATCCTTAAAGTCTTGGGATTTTTGGACAAGCAGCTTTTCGTATAGTTTGCATTTAAAGCAACACTGTAAAATACCAAATACCTGAAATGCATGAGCATTCTAAAGAAGTTCCTAAAATAAAATATTCCCACTTAATTGCAGAAAGCAACAGTAATGATTCCATTTATTAGCCTGTAACTGCTCTTTGCACTTTAAGTCTAGCTGTTTCATAAATTCAGAAATATTGTATTTATTAGTTTCTGTAAATAATCCTTAATGTCTTATTTTCACTTGAAGGAATGACAGACTACAAGGAAGCAGCAGGTTTTCCATAATTCAGAATAGAATTTTTTTGGTGTGTTTAGATAAATTAGATCCTAACAGAGTAAAATAATATAAGCTTACTATTTGGAAATAAAATGGATCCCATATGAAAACACATGTTATCTCCAGTTAAAGTAAACAAAAGTGATCTTCAAAGCGGAGCAATTTGTAACAACAGCTTTTCCCAGAAGATACTGCAATTAAGATGGACTAGTATGTTATAAACATTGTTTAGCATTAATAACAGAATGATTCAAATTTATCCCCAGCTACCTTCAGCCAGCCCCATTTGTTTCAGTATTCCTGTGCCACTTCAGGTCCTCTGTTAAAGAAGGTATTTCTATCAAATTTTCTGTGATGATTAAAGAAGCATGATTTAAATTTTAAAAGATTTTTCCTGCTTCCAAAACCAACAGAATATCTGAATCTAAAATTACCACATTCGTAACATGAATTTATTTTGTATATTTGTATTAACAACGTTTAGTACATGCAATTAATACAAGATGAACAAGACTCAATTCCTCCCACATCATAAAACAAAATGCGTTTTCTCCAGAGGACTATCAAATAGAATATACAAATGGTTTAATAAATAGTTTGGTGTACACACATACTGGTTTACAAGCTCCATTAAATGAAATTGAACATTCTGTTTCTAGGGAATTAAACCTTAAAAAAGTGCAAGCAAACTGTTCTTGCCCCATTCTGTACATCAGGTATGACTGTAACCACAACAGCTAAGAAAGAAATACCAGCTGCCATTCAAAATGATTCAACAATTGGAAAGATCAGCTTCATTCTGAGTTAAACTAAGCAGCTACGTCCTGTTCTCACAAGCTGCCCTGCAAAAGGGCCAAATACTAAACTTTACATTGTAAGACAGATGCATTACCATGAGAAATGATGGTCATGAATTTAAAACACTTGAGCTTGAAAGGCAAACTATTTCTAAGATTTCTAAGTGGCTCCAAGTTTAATTTAGAGCTACAGCAGTTATTTGCAAGACTTAATGAAAAAACAGCAAATGTTATGCAGAAAGGAGTTTGACTAATTGAGACCTTCCTTTAATAGCATAAAACACAAGAATAAAATTAAACAGAGATGCAAGAAAAGCAAATTCTGACATGCATTCTCCTGCAGTTCACACTTCATGCTGCTAAGGAGAATAAAAACCACAACTGAACTAGAAACAGGAGGCCAAGTTGTAGGTAACTGCAAGAGACACTGAGTTTTCAACAAAGCTGAAATATTTAGATTTTTAAAAGGAAGATTAAGTCCATTATGAAATAAAAGTCTTTAAATAAGGCAAAAGTTGAGTAGACAATCTGACGCTGATGAAGTTTTCTGATCAAATTTTACTGTGCCACAGCATAAAAATCACTGAATTCTCCAAAGTACACCTCTAAGTACACATACCTGCAGCATATGGGGATATTGAGATCTTACCTAGCTCATGAGGTAGTTCATGGCAAAATACAGCGACAGAAGTGCTTAAACCACTAGATAAACCTTCAGTAAAGGCTGCTCCTATGAAGAGACAGGGGAAGAAAAAAATCCAACCATGACATTGCTGCACGTTCAGACATCAAGTGCAGAAGCATTGCTGCATATGCTTCTATCACATTAGGACTATTAGTTTCACTCATTTTTCTTATGCTTGTGGAAGCATTTAAACTGAACAACTGTTGTTTATAATTCATAAGTTTCAAAATCAGAAGCAACATATATTCCTCCAATTAGTTAGAACAAAGCCTAACACCTTTCGACAACACAACCCACCCAAAAAAATGCAATAAATGGAAATTCTGTCAGAAAGGACACTTTTTGTTTTTTTAAAGATACAAAGGTAGGTTTACAGAGATACAAAGCTTAACTGCCTTAAAGTCAGGCACTGGAAAAAAAGAAGCCAATTGAGTAGTAAGAGAGGCTATATAGTCACATGAACATCAGCAGTGAAAGACTGAATTCTAAGGCAGCTTGAACATAAATGAACTATCATACTTTTAAGTGGAGGAAAAAACCCACAAACCTCCCTTAAAACCAGCCCAACAGTCCTCATCTTTGTTTTCTCCACTCCTGTTCCTTTTTGTTTCCCCTATTTAACAGAAGCTCAGGAGGAAGCAGTGCACAGCAGGGCTGAAGAGCTGAACCACGGCTCACACACAGCACAGGAGGTCCCTGGGATGCGTGTGTGGCACCCAATGAAGGGGATGCAAGAAGTAGTAAGCAGGCATTGGATGTTGGATGAAGGATAATGAACAGGGGATTGAGAGGGTCTTCAGAGGAGGCAAGAGCCCAAGCACTCTTCAGACTAAAGAGGAAGGCAGGACCAAAGCAGCACTGGAACAGGAAACATGAACTTCCAGATGGGCAAAATTTTAAAATAGTGAAGCCAGGGAACAGGAAGAACCCTCCATCCCCTCTTGCAGCTGCTAAGCTGAAGAACATGGTTATGAACCTGGCATCAGTGAGAGGTTAAATGAGTTCTGCCTAGCCCAGCATTTTCATTCATCACATCAGATTAGGGCCAGCAACACAAAAAGAAAGGATGGTGTTTTACTGATAGGAGATTCACTCCTATGCAGGATGGAGGGCAGAGGCAGAGCTACCAACTAGAACTACTGCCCAGTGAAGTCCACTGCTTGCCCAGAGACTGCCTTGCTGATGCTGTGAAGACACCACCAAAGCTCTTTGGCCTGTCATGGACAGATGCAGATTGCCTAGAACAGAGAGAATACAAGTCACTTCTGGTTTTGCCTATCTGCATAAAGGAGTTCCTTGACTGCACAGAGCTCCGGTATAAAACTACATTTGAATGCAGTTCCTTGTGCCTATCAAGTCTCTTGGACAAGATCAGAGTAACACTAGGAACATGGTTACAAACCACCTAACCAAGAGAAGGTGGTGGATAAGGTCACCTGTGAACAACCACATAAGACATCACCATTCGCCTGAGTTTTCAGCTGTGAAGGTAACAGCACTGGGCACACAATCCAGAATATTCCTTAATTGTGTTGGTGATGGTTTCCTGATACAAATGATAGAAGAGCCAGCCAGTGTTAGAGTTCTACTTGACATGCTGCTCACAAACGAGGAAGAACTGATGACAAATACAGCAAAAAATGGCTTCTTGAGCTCCAGTGAGCATGATGTAACTGAGTTCAGGATACAAAAGGAGGCTGGGAAAGAAAAAAGCAAAATTAGGACTCTATAGATTTTAATGAAGCCGCGTCTGACTTAGGGAAGTGCAGGGTAGAATACCCTGGGAATCATAAGTGCCCAAAAGAGGTGGCTGATCTGTAAAGCACACTTAACAGAGCACACAAATGAACTACCCTGTTTGTGCAGGAACACGAGGACTTCCAACAGAAAACACACCCAGCTAAGCTGAGCGTCTCTAAACAAATTAAGACTCAAAAGGAAGCACACAAAAAAAAGATTGGCGATGAGGAAGATAAAAGCAGTAGAACAAAAAGGAGGAAGACCAAAGCCCAGCTGGAGCTAAGACTATCAAGACACCAAGGATAACAACAAACAGTTCTACAGGAATGCTAGCTGAGAAACAAAGTTCAGGAAAAATTTGGGTCTGTTCATGAATGGCAAAGAGAACCAAGCAGTAGACATAAAAAGAGGCTGAAGCACTAGCACCACCTTCATCTCAGTTTTCAACGACAAAGCCAGATCCAAGTAGAATTCCAGAAAGAAAGGGACAGTGAACAGCAGAGAAGCAACAGTTTAGAGATACTTAGAAAAAAATGGAAATGTTCAGATGCATCCCAGGATGGGACTCACCCAAGGGTGCTGACAGAGTTGACTGATGCGACTGGAGGGCTGCAGTCTACCATCTATGGAAAACTGTGGCTATAGAAGGCCCCAGTGGAACTCTGGGTAAAGGATAACATTATTCCCATCTTTAAGAAAGGCAAAGAACAGGGAACAGTCAGCCTCACCTCAGTTCCTGGGAAGATCACATTGAATACCCTCTTCAAAGCTCTCTCCAAATGCTTGACCCATCTTGAAGAAATAACTGACTATAGAGATGACAACAGCAGTGAATGTGACAGAACTTGACTTTAGTGGTATTTCTGACATTATCTCCTACAGCAGTCTCACCTGAGAGCAGAGAAAATATGGGCTTGACATTGGCTAGACTGCTGGGCTAACAGGGCTTGGTGGCTGGCTAGTAACAAGTAGAGTTCACCAGAACAAATAGTGCGACCCATTTTCTTTAATATCTTCACTGCTGATCTGGATGAAACAGACTGCACCATCAGAAAATTTGCAGATGATATTGAGGGGCAGGAGAGAGAAAGTAGGGGCTGAGTTGACACATCAGTCACTAGAGCTGTAGACACGACAGACCATGGTAAAATTGAAGACTAGGCCAACAGGAACCTTACGAAGTTCAAAGAGGAAAAGTAAGAAATTCTGCATGTGGGGCAGAATAACCTCATGCATTAGTAGTACAAGGTAGGAACTAACTGGCTGAACTACCAGCCTTCCCAAAAAAGGATGTGAAGATTACAATGGACAGGTTGAATATAAGAAAAGTGTGCTCTCATTGCAAGTACAGTGAATGACAAACTGCATAGTCTTAGGAGAAGCAAGGCCAGCAGACTAAGTTCTTATCCTCCTCTGCTAAGCACTAGTGAGGCAGTTCCTGGGATTCTCTGTCCACTTTGGGGTGTCCCTGTTCAAGGTGGATACGAATACTGTCCAACAGAGGCTGACAGGATGATCAGAGGTCTACAGCGTAAGGTCTAAAAGCTTGAGGAAGCTATGTATAGTTAACCTCCCTCTCCACCAGACTAAGGGGTGGTCTAACAGCAGCTTGCAAGTACATTTAGTGCAGTCACAAATATGAAGGAGCTGAACTCTTCAAAGTAGTCACAGATGACATAAAAGAGGGGGAAAGGTTGCAAATCATGCTTTGGGGTGGACATAAACTCTCCTTATTAAGAGACAGTAGTACAACACGAGAAGAGGTCAGCCCCAGACATGGTGCAATCTCCCCATCTATGGAGGTTTTCAAGTCTGTGCTGTCATCATTGACCCAGTCTAGTGTTCCCAAGAGCTGTTTCAAGCAGAGGGTTTGACTAGATGGCCTCTCTAGAGGTCACCCATTTCTATGACTCTGTGAAGTCAAACTCACGATACAGAGTGTGCAACACAAAAGCTATTTTGACTTGAGCCCTCAGCAGGAATGTGTTCACTGCACTCTAAAACATTCCGTCACAGTCTACACAGTAATTAATAGGCAAGTGACAGGAGTTACTGCTACCTGACTAGCAAAAGAGGTATATGTGCACTATCAATCTTCACTAGGTGTCAGTCTGTTTCGCCCACCCCCAAGCACTGCTGTATAGTTTTGGAGTCAGATAGGATAGCTACAGTTATCTCCTACTCACACCAGAGGATTCATCAGCGTTCAATTTGGCTTCAGTTTCTGAGAAGACGAGGCAAGTAGAGGAAGGCAGAAGGTAATTACCTTCTCCCATGCCTACATCCTCAATAATCTACAGGTTCCTCTATGTTACTGTCTCCATACAATGTTTTCCCAGTCGTATCACTTATTAGAGGAAAACTAAAAATACAAGAATCCAGCTTAATCACACATGGTACATCTAACCTTGGTATCAGAAAGACAAGCCAAACAAAACCTGACTGCTTTGCAAAGTACCTAGGTAGCTGATAGCCTGTATACTGTATGGATACATAGCAACCAAAGCACAAGCTTAAATAACAGGAATATCTATTTTTATTTTTCACTGCTAAAAAGATGTCTTGAAACATGAACAAACTGAAGACTACATTAATATATCCAGTATTATCCCCTCTCGAGAAGCTGATGCAACAGTATCATGGCATCTTAAAATATACTTTTAAGATATCACCTCTCAAAAAAGAACTAAAGAAAAAATATATATGCAAGATTAGTGTAAAAATAGTGTTCTGCATTTTAGTTATGTAGTTGAAACTACATAGAAAAGATCAAATCACAGAAGATCATTTTGTACGAATTAGTCAGATGCAACTGTTCCAAGCTTTAATAGAAAAATAAGCACTTTTAAATCTTATTCCTACATAATTAGCAGAACAGACTGAGGAAAAAAGTTATAACTGAGGGAAGTTATGAATAACAAATCACATGAAATGAATGAAGTGAAGGGTTTCTCTGGCTAAAGTGATCTTCACAGCAGCATCTTCATTTAAATACAGGTAAAATACTATGTAAGTACTATTGCCATTTTCACAACATCATCAAATCGATGTTTTTCTATAATACTTTTAAGCCTGTCCAGAACTGAAGGAAATCCACATTTCTACGAGCCTGAACAAGCTACACAGCAGGACCTCAAAAAGCTATTGCTCTCACTTGTTCAATAAGCCTTTATTAACCTTTCTCATACTTTTCCCTTTATAAGTCACAGCTCCTTCCCAAAGCTCCCTAATGCTAAGAGGTAATTGATTCTGCATGTCATTTGTATGCAAATCCTCCTCCTTCTACCACATTTTCACTACTGATCTACTCTGAAATTTACATTCCATACTTCAACTTTAATCAAAACCGAGATTAAATCAAGTCTCTTTTCACCTTATACTTTGAATTGACCGAATCTGAACAACTGCAAATACTGCTGTGAGAAAATGGTTATTATTGAGTTCTCTCCTCAAACAAGAATGAGCTTCTTTCTACAATAAAATTTACAAAGACTGATACTGCTGAACTGACCCCAGCATGCTATACAAGCTAGAAATCAATCCAATACCTGCAAAGATTAGTTGTAAAAACTAAAGTCAAGATTACAAAAGACTAGCATTAAGAACTCAAGATTACTGATTTGACTTCACTTTTGATAACTGACTTTAACCTTTACATTTAAAAATACCTGTCGCCCAGCTCTCCTTCTAGAAAAAATGAGGGACTACCCAAACCTGACCTCCCAGTCAGAAGTCCAAACATGATATTCAATCTGTTATTTTTTGTGATAAAGAAATATTTTCACTGAAGCATTGTCAAAAAAGACTGAACAACTATAACATGCAAGGGAAAAATAAGGACATGAACAAAAAGTTAGATGTTCTGTTTACATGTAAAATAACTGTTTATACTGGTTTAAATTTAAAAATAAACACAACAAATGGACGACTACTATGCTCAACTTTTAAGAACAAGATTTGGAGTAGACTATGGTGTTTAAAAACATACAATTTTTTAAATTACTTTTCTAAGAAGAGAGACGGAGCCTGTTTTGAGACTGAGAACAGCACACTGAGCATCTGAAGGAATCTACTTATGCTACACTATTGATATAGACACTCTTAATCCAAAAATCTGCATAACAGCAACATATAGTGACTTCCTTGGTATCTCCCCCAGGATCCTATTTCTAATAGGTAACAGCTAACTAATGTCCTGTTAATGCCCTACTCACAGTTCCTAGGACACAAAATCAGCACAGAACCTTCTCTGAAAGTACAAGCACTAGTAAAAACTGCAAAGATGCTCTTCAGCAGATGGTAAGATCTGAGAATCTGGATGTGACAGGACTGTTATGCAAGAGCACCTCAGAGAGCACAATGCCTTAGACCAAATTCATTTTACAGTAAAAATGAACATATGCCTACCTCCCAAAGCACAAGAATCACACATATATACTGTCTAATCTATTTGGGTAATCTTCAGGCTACAGCAGATTGAAACCAGGGTGCCATCTCCCCCATCACTGGTGCTCTGGGGAAATTTAACCACAGCCCAGTATAGGCAAAGCCAGATGAGCAATGTAGAGAACCTGACCTTGCTGCTGAACAAGTGAGGATGGAAGAGACAGAGAAATAAAGAAGCCAATGATACTAGTGGCCTGACTGAAGTGGAAAACACAAGTTACTTTATATGTGACCAAAAAGACAAGCTTGTCTTAAAAAAAAAAAAAAAAAATACAATTAAAAATTGTTGAACACTTGCAGGCATACAAAGTCAGCTCCAAGTCCTATATATTGTTTTATAAAGATAGCTTCACTTTTGAAAAATGTTAGCTTTAACTTTCCTAACAGTAGGAAATAAAGCAAAGTTTATAGATTTTCTGAAGAACCACAGCTGTAAGCACATAATTTCTGTTCCATTTGTCACTAACCTCCAGGTTGTTAAACTGCAGATTTTGCTTACTCATTCAGAGCTGTTATCAGATAGAAGAGTTTAGGCTTCAAAGATCCACCACTAATTAATTATGTTCCTAATAAAGAGGTAAGTGACAGCAAGAAGACTTTGCTGTCCCCACATACAAAGCTGCAGTGTCCAAGCTAACACTTACCGATTGCTAGGCCATCACTAAAATTGTGTAGTCCATCTCCCATAATCACCATCCATGCCAGAGTTGCTATCCCTGCATCCTTCAGTTCTTCACGTGAGTAGCGTTGACTGTGACTGTGGGGATGATGGTTCTGATGATGATGGTGATGCAGAATATGATGGTAGTCATGGTGATGATGACTAAGATGATCTGTCTGTCCTAGAGTATCATGTAAGTGAGAATGACATTTGTTTCTACAGCCCCTGGACACATATTCATTTTCAACCTCCTCTTGATGAGAATGAGCTATCATCACTTCTTCTTCTTCTTGTACAATTGGCTGCTGAGAAATGAAGGGCGATGGATCTTGAGAGTCTGTCCCTAGATAGCCCTCAGGCCCTGTTACAAAAACCACAGAGCATACTATTACACATTTTTACAAGTCATCTAGGAAGCAGAGATACAATAATCAAGTTGAATACATGATGCAGTAAATACACTAGCAAGTCTAGAAGTTGAGACTGATACCCCAGCTTCTCACACCAACGCTTTTTCCCAAGAGTTTCCACAACTTATTTTTCTTTTCTCTAATTGCTGAGATAATTACCAATAGTTCAATACAAGAAAAACTTTTAGTTTCTGTCCCCTACTACTGAAGTAACCCCTCTATTATGGCCATACATGCCTCCTAAAAGGTAAAGAAGCCTTTAATCTAAGACCCAGCGCAATTCAAACACAACAGCATATGGCTCTATGTCCCAGTTTCACAGCGTGAAGGCTGTTAATTCAATTGCTTCAGAAAGACAAAGTGTCTGTAAAGGATATGCCATTTATTCATCTTCTGGCTGAAGAATAAGAATGCAGAGGAGGATTATGTTATAGATAATTTTGGAAACTCCTGTCTTTCATATAAAAACAGGAGCTTAAGTTTGAACACCTGAAAAATCAACATTCAAAAAGTCATCACAGACCATGAAATGTCCTCATATAAACCTTAGTGGCACACTAAGGTTAGTTATTCTAGCTAACTCCTAAAACTTGCTTAATTCTTCCCCTGCAATTAAATGAATCAGTACACTTTTTTGCATTAGCAACAACTCTTTTGTTATAGAATTATTCTGAAAAACTGAATGCCTCTTATAGCCACAAGAGCTAACAAGTATCTAGGGAGGTGTGTTTTGGCTTACAGCATGATCTTGGGGACACATGAACATTTGCAGTCCAAATACTTCAAGTAACCTCTAGGATTTTAGATTATCAACCTTATAAATAAATACTCAAACTAAGAAAATCTATACTCAAGATACACAGAAATCTAAATAATGGATCATGCATATAACATCTAACAGCCTAAAGAGACGTGTGGAAGCCAGTAGGTACAGCTGTAGTTGCAACAGGCAGAGCCAGAAGAGCTTCACAGAATGTCTTGGACTTCTGCTGTTAAATCCAAAATTAAAAGGCTTAAGGTTTCAAAACTGAATTTACTACTTCCAACCTACTGATCCTTTTAAAAGGAAAGCAGCAAATAGAGCTAGTCCTCTACATATCAATGCAGACAGGTTTTGTTTTGAAAATATTTCAGGTAGGTAGTGATCCAACCTACAGGAAGCAGCAGCACATCTATGGGCTGCCATCAGTCAGGTGTTTTTTAAACAGTGCTGCCACAAAAGAACAACTGTGCAATATTATTGAGACTTACGATCATCTGTGTCTAACTTTTCTTCATTCGCCGAAAACTTCTTACTTTCTCCATCATCTTCATTTTTTTTCTTATTCCAAAAGAAAATACTGCAGTTATTAATATTTTACTTATTTTTCAGGATATGCATGAGCAACATTATACTCACAATATTTATGCAGCCTGCATAGAAAGAGGACAGCATGGAAGCCATACGAAGAGTGCAGAAGAGGAACATCAGAAACTCAGCTAAGTACAGTAAGACAACAAAGGTTCCTCAGGCTCCACAGGAGGGGAAAAAAAAAAACCCAAACAAAACTAACAAGCCCCAAACAAACCCACAGGCATAAATACCCCACATTTTGCATGAGGAATAAGCAGAGGGGTTCACCTGAGAAGCAAAACACATCAAATACTGAGTAAAAGTTATTCCACTAATTGTTTTCCATTATATGTCAGTATAATGTTTTTTTCTAGTGTACTGAAGGAAAACCAAGTAAAATCTCTAATCATTGCTCACTAGTGTGTGTATCACAACATTTTATGATCAATGACTCAGTATCTATAAGAGCGTAATTAGTCTAACAGGACATCTATTCCCAGTGGCTGGGAGAAGTACACAGAAAATACCTGCCTTGCTCAGAACTCTTCATGTCTTCTCTTGCAAATAGATTTAACTAGAAACAGGGAAAGGAATCCTGTCGCTTACAGTTAGTTTAGCATCAGTATAAATGACACCAACACAACCTCCCGTGACCAAAGTAAAGAGCTTGCGTGGTGTCTGCTCTGAGACTGCTGCCTTAATGACCAATTTAACAACAAAACTAAACAGAGATTATCAATCATTTTGGTAGACTAGAAATTAGCTATTTTGAAGCTAAGTAATTAGTAGTTTACTTTCTTCACGCAAAGCTTAAGATATTGCCAGCTTTCACTGTATCTTTTTTATAGAGTCAACTTCTACATCATTGTTTATTCATGGCTCCACTAGTCTTTAGAGAACTTGGCTACCAATAATTGGTGAGTTACCAACATTTATGACCTGCCAAAACTCAGTTATTATTTACCTTCCACACAAAAACCAGCACCATAATGTGAAAGCTGTATTGCTCTTCTTTTTGAGGGGAAAGGAAAAAAAATGAGGGGCTTGACTGAGTTTGCACATGGAACGCTACCTGAAGAAATCACTTCCTACAGTGTAGTCGGATGCTTTTTATGTAAGCACTTACTGCCACCCTTACCCATTTTGTGCAAGTGCCCCCCTCAACAGGAGCACAATAACTGTCCAAGGCCATCTGATTTCATCCAGTATGAGAATTCAAGTAATAACAGTAACAGTCCAGATAGGCAGCTATGTAACCACCTTGAGATGTCAGAAGGAAGTCAAGAATGGACAGTAACTTCTGTTAAAACAAAGGGTGCAACTGGATCTTTGCTTATCAAACAATCCATTATCATGTCAAGCCTGTACTATATGTCTGGTTAAGGAAACAGCTCAGAGCCCTTCCGTATCAGGACCACACAAAAAAAGTTGCCATGCAGGTTAAAAGTATACGTCACTGACGTTAAGTGACATTATAACACTAATCAAGTCTGACATGACTACTAAATCCAGACAGATATATGATACTCATAAAAGTTTTTTATAAGTGTATCCAGAAATGATCACGCAATACAACATCACTTCAAAATACTAGTTCCTCTACCTTTTTCTTCTTGTCTTTAAACTGCTTTATTAAAGTGATCAAATGCTCCACTAGAAACATGAAATACAAGCCTCCAAGTGCTGTAAGTCCCTTCCATGTAGAATCCAGGTAAGCACTCTCCTCTGTACTTTGAAAAACAAGATGTTTGAACGTAGAGCCTTTGTTTTGTTCAAGCGGAGGCTTTTCGTGGTGATGGTGATGGTTTCCATGAGACTAAGGGGAGAACCAAATGGGGAAAATCATTATATTCAAAAGAACTGATAATGTAAACAATATAGAAAGCATGTTTCACATTCTTCTCCTTGAGTCTGAAGCCCAGACTCGACAATTTTCATGGCACAAATGCTCTGGATACAAACTCAATAAATTATGAAGAAATCTGCTGTTAGCAAGAAACATTGCAAGGACTATGAGTATGCCTGGTATTCACCCTCTCACTGAGGGTACACACATACTGCTCAATACAAGAGGTTCAACAGCCCCCACAGAAAATCCTGACACCATCAAGGAAACTGCATTTTAAGCAGCAGTCACAGCCAGCCCACCAATTACTTTCCCATCCAAGGTGGCTTACAGATATCAAACACCTTTTTCTACAAGGAACTTAGCAGTAACTTCCTTCTTTAAAAGAAGTCTGACCTTCTTCTCTTCACTGGCTACTGTTATGTTCAGAATCAAAAAACTTCTAGGACACCTCCTCACACTTGTTTAGATTTATATAACCTCACATAGCAAATGCAAAATTAGCTAAAAGGAAAAAGAAGAACCCAATTAATTACAGGCAGGGGTCAGAAACCACCACTGAAACAAGCTACACTGGGGAGGGGGGCAGGAGCAGGGTGGGGGGAATGTCTGTTTAAGAGCTTCAAGAAAGGTAGAAATTTAGCAATCGTATTCCAATTTCATTGTCCATACTACAGAACAGCTATATGTAACTCCAAAGTCTATCAAGTAATGTTTTCCCAGGACTTCAGAAATAATTGATTCTGATAAAAAAATTACAATAGATAAGCAATAAACGTAAGTAGCTGACAATAGAAAATAGTGGATTATCTATTCCACATTTAAAGTGTACAGTGAGTGATTTTTGTTATCAATAAAGTTCATTAAACTGGAAAAAGAAAATAGAGGCAGCACTGCAATAAGTGGCTAAAAAGATTTATGCAAAATTTTTGCATGCAAGGAACAATGAGTGATTTGGTACCATACACGACTAACAACAGGAAATAGACTGAAGGATAATGGTGTGAAGTTCTTACACTAAGATCTCTGAAACGAGTAGCTGTTCCAAATAGGAAACCTTTCCATTAATCTACCTTACAAATCTACCTTATTCACCAAACAGGTATTCATTAATAGGGATTAAAATTATAGCTAAGTACAGGCGGGTGTCAAATTACCTGCTTTGAGCTAAGGAATGAAACAGTAATTAATACTTACATGTGGAAGGAGATGTAAGAAAGCATCTCCACTCAAAGTCCCCACAGCCAATGCCACAAGAAAACTTAGAAGAAATTTGAAAAATACACGATTCATCAGTGGCACCAATATAACACCCAATAAGGAAAGAAAACTGATAACGGAGATGGATATAAAGCCACCAATCCAAGCTGGTAAAAAAACAAAGGAAGAAAAAAGTAACAGGAATAAATATCAGATATATGAGATTTTGATTGCTTAACATTCCCATTATCAAACACTTCTGATCATTTGATTAATCAGATATTACCAAAATTACCACAAAGATTTCTCTCTAGACATGGTCAAACGCCAAAAGAAACTTATGACTTCCTTCAACTTTGAAACAGGTTTCTCAAATTATAACCAACATAAATGGGTTTCCACTAAGTTTTTATTCCACATTAAAAAACCAACCTACCTATTTGCAGAGAGTAACTTTTTGGAGGATTTTCAGCTTTTTCACTAGTTGCATGGACTATGCAGTATTTGCCATCAATCTGATTAATAAGAGCTGGACAGAGGTAACTAAATTCTGTAGCCGTCAACAATTCTTGACTTCCTATTCCATGGGACTGCATGAGTTTTGACGCACTGGAGCACTGTGGAAAGATGTGTGTTAAAGATTAACCAGAACCAAAATACCATGATAGATCTCAAGAGGACTGCACATCCCGTTTCAATTGAAATGCAGTGGCACCACATGAAACCAGCAGTATCACTAGTAATTAAAAACTGGTAACAAACCAATTTAATAAGAACCGTACCTCCACGTCCCTTCTGGCCCAGAAAGCTAGTTTCATAATCCTGGTAGATGATGCATAATTATCACTCATTCTCAGCACAAGGGGGTCAGACGCTTTGCTGAGCAAACAGAAAAAGCCTAACACTTCTCACTCAATTCTTGAGGCCATATAAGGAACTAGTTACAAGATTAAATGCCTTTTTTATAGAAGTGATTGCTATGGAAAGTCTTGTACAGAACATGTTCTGCATACACTTCCTCCAGTAAAGCGTTCCCTGCTGTACAACCTACAGTCTTGCTGGGTTTAAGTAACAGTAGTACTTCTGCTCCGACTGTGCAGAACGCAGTAACAACCTGTGAATTCACTACCTACAATTACACACCACACAACACCCACTCTGAATTGCCTGGCACGGCTGCAGACATTAAGACCCCAGAGAGTCACTTGCTTTTTAAAGCCTTTAACAGAGAAGGCTCTGATTAGGGAAGAGAACAACGGGCTTTATCAGCACTCATTTTTACTATTTTAAAGAAACAGGTATTATTTTGCAGCAATCTTTTTTTACAGTTGGTCTCTACATACAATCTTAAAGGAGATAGGGAGGGAGGGAGTTCAAGGAGAAAGGTGTCCCTTACTTGGCTGCAGTTCCACACTATCTGCCATAGGCTTGTCTAACATCTGTAAGGCAGCTTTGGTAAGAATGACAGTATTTTAACTAGATTGTTTTACTTCCACCACCTTATTGGGAAAACAAGACAGATATTGGCTTTAAGGCAGGACAGCAAGTTTTAAGTTTGAATTGTTTTTCATTTTCACTAGTATTTTAAAATAATATAAAAATAATAAATATATAAAACCAAGTGTATGTTTATACTTAATATAAGTATACTAAGCATATTTCTTTTCTGGGAAAAATAATTAAAACCAACTTGATCGCATATATATATTTTCTTCTACGCTTGTAAACACAACAGTCCTTCAAAATGTTAACTTTCCTTGAGAGTAGTTTTGTGTGTTTTGCTACGAGCACTGTTACACCACAAAGTCTGTACCCAGATAAATAAGCACCTGACAAACAAGACATAACAACATTCCTGGCGGATCTGGATTCCTGAGAATACAACAGACTCAGTCTCACCTCTTGGGTATTTTGGTTTTTCAGTTTAGAATACAGGTAACTTCCTCTTTCCGACTCCTTCAGAGCAGCATGTGATTCATTTGCTTTGCTGTTTGCAGGCCAGCTTGTATTGCTGTCGCCAGTGACATTACTGGCGTTAGGGCTGGTCAGGCCTAAGCGAGCAGCCGCCCTGACTTCTCCAGGTTGCACGCTCTGAAATTCAGAGTGGCCATTTGTGGGAGCAGTGATGATAGACGACGTTATTTCATTAACGGTGTTCTTGCTACGTACAAAGTTCTGCTGACGTTCTACATTCTCTCCTTTGTGAGGTTCCTTTGAGTGACTGTTCCTGTGGTCTTTGCTAGCATCAGATTCACGGTTTGGACAAATAGTCTTCTCCAAGTTTTTACTTGATGAAACATGATTATGATGGTGATGATCATGGTCATGATCATGGTCTATTTTAATCCTTTTCATTTTATCTATACCTATGTTCTGGAGCAGTTTTCTAAACCCTTCAATCGACAGAGAGTTGTTTTCTCCATAACGATTAAAAAGTTCCTGAAGGTGAAACTTCTGAATTAATCCTGCCAAGTCAATATTAATGCCAGCAGTCTTTTCAGGAAAAGTCCTCTCTGATGAATGCACAACAGTAACTGTCTCCACCCCGTGATGATAACTTTCATGCAGTAGTATGGAAAACAATAAAAGGAAAGTGACCAATACTGTACTCTCCATTGCAGTTTCTTTTTAGCAGTGAAAAAATTCTAGAAAAAAGAAGAAAATTTTAACAGTTTGCATAAACCTGATCACATCTTTGTCTGTAATAGATGTGTCATAATTTGTTTAAACAAAAGAAACCCACAACAAACCACACCCCGCTGCAAGTATCAATGCGGTATGAAAAGCCATTTAAATTCCTTACATATCCAGGAGTTTTCCCAGATGTGTGACCTCAGGCAACAGGAGATGAAGCTGCATACCACAGTGAAGTCACTGGCCATAAACACCCTCAGGTGTAAGCTTACCTCTGTTTAGCTTGGCATGAGTCAGTTTTCTAACACAAGCTAAACAATGAGAGCATCTTCAAGGGCGCACCCAGTCCTAGGTTAGGCTTGTCTTGTGCTTATAAGAAGCTTTATGATTTCTCTTAGCAAGCAGCAAGTAGTATAAATTATGTGCTCCCAAGCTTCCATCACTGGATTTCCCAGAGCTCAGGGCAAGCCGGAAGAACGAGTTTCCAGCACTCCACAAAAAATATTTTTTATGCTGTCACATTTTATCTGTGCTTTAACACTGCTGTAGTACAGCTCCTTTCGCTAGGCAGGAGGATCGCTGCTGTGGACCAGATGTTCACAGGTGTGAACGTTTGTTTATTGTATCCCATAAACACTCTATCGAGGCCACGAACCGACTGATACCCAGGCTGTGTACAGGGCTATAGCGGGGGGTTTCCGCAGCCCTTTTCCAGGGGGGCACAGAGAAAAAAAACCTAATGAGAGAACCTCACACTTTTCAGTAAGATTAGAACCAGTCCTAACATCCCGGCACCACCGCCAGCACCAGTACTCACGGTCCCCGTTCCAAATCGCACCCGTGGGCGGCGGCGTGGCCGGAGACCCGCGCTCCCCCGAGCGCCGAGGCTGCAGCGGAGCCGGGCCCAGCCCGCAGCCCCCGGGGAGCACCGGAGCGGGAGCGGCGGCCCCGGCGCTTCCCGGGCCGCGTGTGTCCGCTACCCGCAGCTGGCAGCACACACCGAGGCCGGGGACGAGCGCAGCCCCAGAGGATACAGCAACAGGCCCGGCCCCGTCTCACGTGGCGGCGGCTCCAGCGGCCCGGCCCGCGGCTGCCCGCCGCCGAGAAGGGAGGAGGAGGGGAGAGACGTTACGTCGCCGGCCGCCGGGACACGACCCGCCGCTGCCCACGAGTGCGCATCGGCCGCTCCCCGCCCCCTTCCTTTCCTCTTCCGGGTGCGGCCGCCGTCACGCGTGTCTCCGGCGGCCAACTGGGAAGCGGGGCCGGTGTCACGTGGAGACGGCGGAGCGCGTGGCGGTGCCGGCGGCGCGCGGACAGCTTCGACGCCGGCTGGAGCCGCCCCCGGTGCCTGTGAAGGCGGCGGGGAAGGGGCGTGGGGGAAGGTTCCCTCCGCCCTTCGCAGTGCGGGTGCCCTGCGGAAGCGGGCGGTGAGCGCTGCCGCGGGGGGCTGCAGGGGACGCGTGCCTCAGCCCAGCCCTCCCCTGCCGCGGAGGCGGGGCCCAGGAGGAACCATGCCAGCTGGACAAGAGGAAAGCGGGTGAGAGTCAGCGGTAGGGAGGAGGTCAGCTGGGAGGAAGGCTGAATGCCCAAGGGGTCCTTATTCACAGGAATACTGAAAATTGAATTTAAAGGTCATCTAGTCCAACCTCCCTGCAATGACCAGCGACATCTTCAACTAGATCAGGTTGCTCAGAGCCCCGTCCAACCTGACCTGGAATGTTTCCAGGGATGTGGCATCTACCACCTCTCTGGGCAACCTGGGACAGTGTTTCACCTCCTTCAGTGTAAAAAATTTCTTCTGTCTATCTAGTCTAAGTCTCCCCTCGTAGTTTAAAACCATCACCCCTTGTCCTGTTGCAACAGGCCCCGCTAAAAAGACTGTCCCCATCTTTCTTACAGGCCCCCTTTAGGGACTGCAAGGCTTCAGTAAGGTCTCCCTGAAGCCATCTCTTCTCCAGGCTGAACAACTCTGACACTCTCGACTTTCTTCACGGGAGAGGTGTTCCATCTGTCTGATCATTTTTGCGGCCCTGTTTAGTGTTCAGAAGATGGTGGTTCATGAGACTCAAAGCAATACTGTTTGAAAACCCAAGTCATTCTGGGCATGCAGACATGGTTTAGGTGAATGTGCTGGGTGTGGTAGCATCCCTTAGAGCCTTGGAAAGAGTTTTGTATGAGGAGTCCCAGTCTTTAAAAAGAGTATGTGTGTGGGCAAGCAAGGACTGGAAGTGGACTGACCGGTTGTAAACAAGGGGTGCAGTTAAATGGCAAGTGATGTGGTTTTTCAATGATGTCCACTAGGGTATTGCGGTGAGCGCTCTGTGGTTGAACCTCTCGTTATAATTAATGATCTGGCAGAAGAAAACTGCACTCTGCACAAGTGGACATAGAGGTAATAAGGACTGAGACCACCTCGGAGAAAGGCTTGAAACTTGCTTTCTTCTGAATAGACATACTATAAATGCAATACTATAAATGCTGCTTTGTTGTACTGCTTTTCTTAACTGGCCATGACCCCATGACCGCTGTATGTCCTTCTTTTGTGTTTCCTCTTTCTGCCTCCAACGCTTCTAGGTTCTACTTTCTACCATCACATCAATTAATACTTCTAGTACATTGGGTGCAGTTCTGCTTACCCATCCCAGCTGGCTTTGGAATTTGGTCTCTCTTGTGTGATCGATTGCCACGGTTTTTCAGATTGCTGGAGTGTGAAAGCAGCACTGAATCCTGCCCTAGGATCTGGCTTTACTGATGGCTCCTCAGTGTTATGCCAGCAACTTAACATCCAAACCATTCTCAGCCATCTTTCTCAGTTTGCTGTCTGCTGCTCTCGACAGTAGCTCACTGCTCGCCGGTCAGGAGGGGACAGATCTATCTTCTTTATGCCTAATACCTCCATCTTGCTGACTGAATTAAACCTCTTTGTTTGTGAGTTCAGCTGACTGAAGGACAGATGGGATGTGTGCGTTGTGAACAACTCCAGAAACAGAGAGCAACATGTCAGAAGGTTATAGATTGATTCGATGCAGTAGCTTTTGAAGTACTGAAAAAATTCTGTGTCGCTCAGCCTTACTCTTTTTTTTTTTTTTCCCTGGAGGAAGAGAGGGAGGCTGTAAAATGCAGGAGTGAGTGGGGTTTTTTCTTTAATGCCAATTCACTTTGCATGAATGCTGTTTACCAGATGCTTTTGTAATATTTCAGTAACACAACAGTTATGCCTATGATGCTAATGTTAGGCATTTGATTGTTGTAAATGATTTTTTTAAAATCTTTTCAAATTACAGCTGCTAAATGATGGAGCCTGTTTTTCTAGCCTCTTAAAGGCATCCTCTGTCTTGTCTGTTTCATTGTGTCAGATCTGCACTTTCCTCTCACATGTTGTCAAGGTCATTTACAGCTCTAAGTATCAGAGATTAGGTCACACAGAACCGTCTTCAGTGCTAAAACACTGTCTTCTTTCTTGTTGTTGTTTTATTTTATTTTATTTTAATTTGAGCAGTTAACACACATCATCCAGGCAAAAAGAACCCATGCTGGTAAAAACAATCAACCCAAAAAACTTATTTGCAGTAAAACTTGAGGTCAGGTCTGTTTTATGGTACCTGAATTGATTTCACTGAGTTTATCTTGTGGTAAAATGAAAGCACTTCAGCAATTTTTGCTCTTTCTCTTATCCAGTGACTTAGTCTGATTATGTGTCCAACCAGGAGCTCTGGAGTAGCTGTGATCATGTAAAACAAAGGTCTTCATGTCCCTTGTGGATGGTTCAATGAATGTGTAAAAATCTCTCAACCTGTGGACACATGGGAAGCATTATTTAGAGAGTGAGCAGAGAGCAAACCAGGAAGCAGTTTGACTGCTGTTCTAATCCATCATGGGACTGCATCTTAACTACAGCGTGTAGCTCCAGGCATCTGTTTCAAAAAGGGTCTGTTGGGAATTGAAAAGATCATCTTCGGAGGGATTTTTTGTTTGTTTTTTTTCTTTTCAGAAGGGCTTTTCAGGAGGTGACAGCCTTTTCAGATTGGAAAAGAGATGAATGAGGAAGACTACAATGGAAGAAGAAAAGTTTATAAAATAGAACCACCTGCTTAACTGTTGCAACTAGAGCTGCCCAAAAATTTCCTGATTGCTTTGCTGAGTATGTGTCAGGGCAAATGCTTTAAAACTTAACAGTTTGGGACCAGTAAGGACCTGGCTGTTCATGGAGTTCTGGTCTCTTTGCTTGCAATTGCTAGCTATTGCAAGGCTTCACCACAAACTTGTTGTATGAGCCCAACTTTACACCCTTAGCGGTGGTGATGGTGAGTGGTCAGGAAGTGGCCCTGAGCATGATACTGAGAACCACTCTGCTGTGGTCCTTCTAAGCTTTTACACTGAAAGCTTCTTGAGATTTGAAAAATATTAAATTTCCTTGCCTTTTAACTTTTCATGTAGAACAGCTATGTGATTAGAAATATTAGATATTATATGAATAAATGAAAACTCTGAAAGTTACAAAAGTATTTGTTTTAAACTACAAAGCTGTTACCACACTATTTCTGGACAGGTGTAACCTCATGCAAAGCTCTCATGTTTTTTCTTTAAAATCTCCAGTAATGCTTTTATTCTGTTAAGAGCATTTCACAGTTGTAAAGGAATCCCCAAAGCAGCAATTCCTTCTGTTATTGTTCCAATAGGCTCATCTCTCCAATACCATACTAAACAACTAGTTAGCAATTGCATATTTGATGGTATTATAAGTCCTAAAGATATATGTTAATGTAGCAGTGTCCTTCGTTCACGTGTGTTCTATGTTGGTTTTCAAAATACTTAGAATTAAACCTGGAAAAAAATAGTGTTACTAGTTATGTCTGCTGAGTGGCTGCAGATTTTCTGGAACCTACAAGATGAGCTTTGGAGTTCTTTTTAATCAGCATGTGTACATTTCTTAAGTAACAAAACGTATGTAAGCATACATCCTTCACAGAGATGCTAACAAGCAGTACACAAGTCCTTATGTAAGAATCTCCTGGACTTTTTACTATGCTCTTGTCTCTCTTTAGTGGCTCATTCTCTTGTCAACAAATGCTTTTCCTTTTCCATCTCAGAAATAGAGAGGTTTTAACAAAAGAAACAATCATTTGGAAGCTGCACAGCAAGAGCATTAGATCCATTTGTGCTGTGCTTAGCGGCACCAGAGCCTCAGGAAGCACTAACTGCCAGGGTAGGGCTTTGCCTTGTATCATTTTCTTACAAATCTCAGCTATCGTCATGGCATTTCAATTTAGGCCTGTTTATAAATGATTTCTAAAGAATAAGTCCTGAAATTATTAAAATAGTAAAGAATATGAATAAAATATTACAGTTACACTATTTTTTTTCCCACAGAACATCTTTTATCTTTAGCTTAATCCATCAGTTATTGAAGTTGGTGGAAAAAGTCCTTGTGATTTGAGCATGTGATCACCAGGTATTTATAAACCCAGAACTTTACAGTTCAGATCTGTTGCAGTTCTTGTTTTCAGTAATTTTGATTGTATTTTGTGTTCTTCAATGCTTATGATGTATCTAGAATATCAGTATTGAAAATACATTGTAAATTGTTAAGCTTTGCTTGATAACGTAACAAAAACACAGGAAAGTATCTTAGTGTAAGTTGTACGTGATGTGATCAGAGGCTCATTGCCACAAACACAGTGGAGCAGTGACAGGCGGTGAAACTCCAGTGAGCTCATCAGAGAAAAAACCTTGACCTGGACCTGGGGCTGTCAAAGCGGGAGGATCAGCCTCATGCCCAGCTGTGAAACTTGTCAGACAAGTCAATGGAAGAGGCTCCCTGAGTCATTACAGACACCCCATCACTCTGAGAGGGACATTGGAGTCATTATGGGATGCAGGGATAGAGATTTTGGGGATTGTGCAAGACTTACTATGAAATGTTTAGGGAAAGGACCAAGGTGAGGAAAAGGAGGATCAAGGTGATTTGAGGAGGAGCAAATGTGAGAAGATGGGGAAGTGGTGACAAAAGGGGCCACTGCAAGGCTGCTGGTCAGTATGCTTCAATGGCCATGACCTGTGTGTGATCAATGCTGCTTGTGCAGTCTTTCATGGGCGGAAGGCTGTCCGTTCTGTGGGGATGGATAGCTAAGTGCCAGCAGCTGGAGTGGGGACTGGGGGTCACAGAGGCCCATGCTTCTGTGATACCAGCAGCTGGAAAGATGAGTCCGTGGAGGTCTCAGTGCCAGCAAATGGGCAGAGGACCAAGTGTCTTAGGTGCCCATGTGTTTGGAGTCGCAGCAACTGGAGAGACTGGAGTGCATGCATATTGTGTGGCTGCATACATCAGTGTGTATGATTAATTGCCAATGAATGTTTAGCTGGACTAGCAAGCTAGTAGGATAAGAGGCTTGGGAGCCAAGCACTGGACCATCCGTAAGCCTGGGCTGCATACTGGAGAGAGCAGGACACCCTGAGTGTTGGTTGTGGGTGAGACTAAGAGGTCCAAGCCAGCTGTCGGAAGGAACCATGGGATCATGAAACAGCTGCAAGAAAGCCTGTTTGTGTGTGCCTTTGTGCATGAGGCGACTGTCAGACCGGAGGATTCAGGAGCTAGGTACTAGATTGACTAAGGCCAGTTACCAGAGAGAGACATAGTGTGTGCGTCAGTGTGAATAATTTTATGCATTATTGTAAATGCTATTGACTGGAAGATTCTGAAGGAAGAGATTAAGATCATTTATTCATGCATGACGGGCTTTTAAGTAGCATAAGTTATTACATATCTTCACAGGGGGATCTACAGCATAATTATAAGGTATCCCAGGATGGAGATTCCATTCCTTTGTGCCATAGGAATATGACAGTTAAAGTGGCTAAGTACAGTTTATCATCTGGAGCTTAGAGTTTTTATTTACTTCTAAAAGTTGCCAGAGAGATCCTGCATCATAGAATGTCCACATTTTATGTGTGTCTGAAACACAGGGGTAGCAATTCCTTCATCAACAAATTCCTGCTTAATTAGAAAAAGTTTGAAAAACACAGAAACAGTAGCTGTTCTGATCAGAAACAGTAGCTTCCTCATTTCTCTGTTCCTTTTTTCCTCATTTGATTGCATAAATAAAAGCCTAAGTCTCAAATGCCCTGGCTCAGTCATCAGAGGTGGGCTGCAAGTCTTACTGGGATAGCACTGGGCTTTATGGCACTCGCTGCCTTCACTTCTTTACCTTAGGTAGCAATGCAACGTTGACTTGCAATGAGAAACTTCATGATGAAGAATGATCATGGTAGCAGCATATCCTCTCCAGTTTTAGGTGCACTGTCCTGTTAAAGGGATGTTGCACTAGGATGACCTCCATTATGGCTCTTTTATTTGGTCTGAACTCAGTACTGGATTTATGGCTGGCCACTTTTCCCATTGCCACAGTCTGCTCCTTTTTTGCACCCTGCTTTGCTTTGTCATAAGAGAAAAATGATGCCACTTTAGTTTGTGTATTTAGAAAATGGATTGTAATATAGCTTCTTAATGTACTGTTGGAATAAATTTTTAGTGTTCAAGTCACTTTGCAAAGCTAGGAGAGTGAAGAGCAGGAAGGTTCACAAAGCGTATATGAGCACTGCAGTTTTTGCTGTATTTGAGGCTCTCTGCTGGATACAGAAGATGATTGGAAGGTGTACATTCCGGATGTTGGCTTTCTAATCTCATGTTTAAAATCAAAGTTTTGAAACTCAAATACCTTTGAAATCACTGAAGCTAATGGATACTCAGCATCTCAGAATCTAAGGCCACTTACTTACATTCTTCACTCTGGATCTAGAGTTCCCATGCCATTTTAAAAGTGTTTAATGAATAATGTAATCTTAAATTCTGATCAGTAAAGCTTTTATAATTGCAATTAAGGTAATATTTGAAGCAAACCTGTTCTGACACAAGGGCTAGATCACAGATGTAGATGTTTACTGTAGAGTCTGTACGTTAAAATTACTCCAATATTTCTCTCTGGTGCTTTCTGGAAAGAGCGAGCAGTGTATGTCTTGGGTAGGTCTTGGGACATGCCACGACTGCTTGTTTATGTTCTGCAGAATGGGTAGTGTCCAAAATGCATTGTACTAATTGGACATAACCAGATAAACTCTAAATTGGCACATAGCACCTCTAACACTCTAGATACATGTCATCTTGTTGTGGAGGCACCCACAAAACAGAGTAGCTACCCAAAACAAGGTCCACTCCAACCAAAATTACTTAGCACTCCAGATGTCACGGAAGCACCCACAAAACAGAGCAGTCACTCAAAACACTCCAACAACCCAAAGCAAACTACAAGCCCTGATGCCGGGCAGAGGCTCCCCCCAGGACAGAGCAGCCACTCAAACTGAAGTTTTATTCCAACCAGAAGTTACTCAGCACTCTGATGGACCAAAGTAAATCACAAGTTTGGGTGTCAGGCGGGAATATGATGCTACATGACTTAAGTATTCTGAAGTTTCATGAATGATCCTTTTATAGAAATATGACCCAAAATGTGCTCACACTCACTCACAAGAGGGAAAACCTCCCACTCAAGGGTACCCAGGAGGGGGATCACTCACCCACAAGGGGTGAGGGTGCACTCGAAGCTATATCCAGGAGCAGTATTCGCCCACTAAAGTGGGGATGAGGGCTCACTCCATCATGGGAAGTTTCCTTGAGCAGCATCCCAATCCAAGGGGAGAGTTTCTGAATGCAGGACCTTTGAGGAGGACCAACTCAAACTGACACTCCAGCAGGGAGGCTCTGTTTGTACCCTGATCATGTCTGATCTGTGGCCAGTTCTAAGGGGCTGGGTGCAAGCATGCGAAAAAGGTGAGGTAAGGACCTGAAACAAAGTAATCAGGTTTTATCTGCCAGTGGGAAAGTCCTGGTTTTTATCAGGGTTTTGGCAAGCCCCTGTCTTTGTCGGGTCTTTGTCAGAGGGGGCGTGTCTGCCACACACCTCTACAACTACTTAGCCTGTGCAGGGTTTCTGGATGTGTAGCAGCCCAGTTCTAACATTCAGGACTTCCTGTAGCATTTCTAGTAGGAGAAAGGAGATGTGGGTAGGAGACCTGTTGTTGGCCTCAAGGTTTGCCTGTTGTGATAAACTGATACTCTGATGCCTTCACTCTTGTTCAATTATTGCTGTTCTCATGTGCGCTTGTTTCAAACTGTGATACAAAAATAACTTCATACAGCATATGACAGATGCCACAATAATGTTTAGGATTATTGTCATTCTGGTTTCTTCTGCCCGCTATGTATTAAATTTGGATGGTATAATATCTCTTGTGAAATAGAACGCTGGTAGATAACTTGAAAATGTGGCACTGCAATTTTTTTCCTATCAAACTAATTTCCTTTAAACCTGTATGTTCTTTCAGCAGCATCCATCAGATCTTGTCAGCAGCACAATGAAGTACCTACTGTATATTGTCAGTGGAATACCAATTAGCCTTTAATTTTACCACACGTCCAATCAAAAGAGCTATTGCTTTCACATGATGGCAGAAGGTCATTAAAACAAATTATCTTGCTGCCAGACAATGACAGGAAAACCGCAGCTCAGTAAGTAGCAGATCTGTTATTGGGCACTGACAGCACACTAAATGTTGCAGTGCACTTGCTTTTTCATTCTGACTTGTTCCAGGTGACCTGATGGCCTGAGAGCTATAGCTAAAACATGCTCTCCTAACTTAACCTTTTAAGAGACAATATTATTTGCCTCAGTCATACAAATGCACAGGTACTTTTAGTGTCGTAGCTGTTAAATTCGGTAGCTCTTCCTTTGCTTTAGCCGTTGCTTGCAGTTTTAGTTCCTAACAGTTCCTTCTAGAATAAACAGCAGCCTGTCCTACAGTACCCTGAATGGTGGTTCTTCAACCCTGTGAAAAAGCGTGCTAGTGGATTACTTACGATGTTACAGTTTGTCTGGGTTCAGTTGTCTGGATTCTTTTAAGTCTTTCACTTCATATTCTGCTCTGAACCATGACTACTTCAATGCTTTCTTCTTTTTGGGACATCCAAGAATTGCCAGATTCTAACTCACTCCTATTTCTCTTCCTACTTGATTTTGAACTTTCTCTTTGTAAGACAGTTCCTGTTTTCCTTTCTTCAGCTTGAGAGCAACAATTTTGCAAAATTCCAAAGTAAGCTATTTACTACTGTATAATTGGAAGGTGCTATTCACAGTTCTGAGTCAATTGCACAAAGTTATTAAAAATACCTTAATGCTTTTACATTAAAAAAGTAACAGCACTCTACATACTGAGAACAGATACAAATTCCCCTACCATTTCTGCTTTCGAGATATCTGTGCAAAAGTAAAATAGAGAAACCAAATTGGAAACAGAGCGTGAGTGACAGCAAAAAAATCCTTCAGTTCAAGCCTTTGCCTTTTTTTTTCTGTACTGAGTTGTTCTGCTGGTTTTGCTGAACAATACCATCAACACTGAGAGCTCCTGCAGAGATGCTGCACTGTAGCAATCAGAAAAAAAGGATTTTTATGCTTACTGCACAATAGTCTAGGCACCCAGTTTGTGAGGTTTTTTTCCTGGTTTTTTTTGGGGGGGTTGTTTGGTTTTTTTCCCCAGAGTATGCTTTCTGATCAACTTCTTGTTAGAAAGCAAAACTTGCACTGATGGTGCATGGTCCCATGAGAGGTTTTCAGCCTGTCTGGAAATCAGGTGCAAGTGAGCATCCAGAAAAGGAGCATTGTGTAATCACTGACCAGATGACCACATCCCTTCCCCCTCCTCCACAGCTGAGGAGAGTTTATTTTCTTCAAAGTGTCACTGGAATGGTTTTAGCAGGGAAGAAAAAAACAATGTAATGGTTACGCAAGTCAGCTGTATTCTCCAAGCCTCCTGATAATAAGCAGATCTTTTCATACATGGTATCCTGAGAATGGATGGTGCCTCCAGTCTGCTTCATTCACCAATGCAGAGGTCAGAGGTTTGGGTTAGACACCTACAGATATATGAAACCCATTGCCTATACTCTCTGCTCCAGCCAACCCTGGGAGGACATCTTGACTTGGTGGAGTGGGAACATGTGCTAAGGTAGTGCAGCACAGCTCTAGCAAGCCTGATTTCTCACTGAGTTACATTCTAAAAGCTTGAAGCCATTGACCCAATGCCCAAGGGTTAACTTTGACTAACTGTTGCAAGTTGGTGCGAGGATGGAGCAAAAGTGAGACCTGAGGTGAGAGAAGTCCTATCCTCCAGGGAGAATTTTTTAACTAACAGTGTAATTGCGGGAAAAGGATAAAGGTGTTTTTTCACTATCTTGTGTCTCACACTGCCAGCTCAAGTTTGGTGGATTCAGAAAAGCCTTCAGGTATTCTCTGTGCTCTGTCTTCTAAGCAGTTACAGCTTAAATCATGAAGAAGGGAATGGAGACATGTAGGAATTTGCATTAAATGTATTTGGCAAGAGGACTTAATACCCACCTGTGGTGAATTCATGACTCTATACTGATTTTTGGTTTCCAATGTTTATCTTTAAGCCCTAAAGTACTGCTTATTGTCTTTAGAAATTAAAATCAGTGTGCATGTCTTTAAAATACATGTCTAGCTCTTGCAGTTCTTAGTATTACAGAAATGAGCAAGGAAAAGAGAAGGCCAAGGATCACTAATCATAGGTATTAAAAAACAGTGAACCAAATGCTGAAAGCAAGCCCAAGTGACTTAAAGTATCTACTTTTTTAAGATTAAAATAATAAAAGTTACTTTCTGATGTCAGAGAATCAGCAATCTCAATCTCTGCTTTCAGGTTTTTTTGCAACCATAATCCCAGAGACTCAAACCAGACTATTTCAAATAACTCAAAAAGAACTGAAAACTCGATATTTCTGGACCATATTTCACACTTTATCCTGTATTTCTGGACTCTCAATAAAATCTCTGTGATTGCTATTGCTGTAGTCATCAGCCAAAGAAGGTTCCTATCGGAAGACACAAAATGCACAAAGATCTAATACTGCATTTAGAGCAATGTTTGCTATATTATTTCCTAAAAATGTTTCCCTCATCACTCTGCCCTGTGATCTTCATATGCCAGTCTTCTTTTCTAACTATTATCTGCTCCTTAAACAAAAGCATTTCTTCATCTGAGTGTTTTTAATGAAGTTTTACATACCTGAAAACAAAGAAAATAATCCTTGCACATACAACTGCCTTTTTTCTCTTCAGGAGGTGAGAAGGAGAGATGAAGCTTTACATACTTGAAAACAAGCAAAATATTCCATTGCGCATGCAGCTGCCCATTTGAGCATAAGCTGGTGGGACTGATGGAGGGAGCTTTAAGCTAGAACCATGAGGGAAGGGGATACCAAGAGCACTGCAGTAGGTAAGCCAAGGGGTGGCATGGCATCGCCTGAGGGTGGCCGTGCTAGTGGGAACATTGACACTGCTGCTGGGAGCACAGAGGGCTCGGGAGCGTGTCTGAAGTGCTTGTACAACAACGCATGCAGTATGAGAAACAGACAGGATCAGCTGGAAGCATTGGTTAGTTCCCAGAACTGATATCATTGGTATTAGTGAGACTTGGTGGAATAAGTCCCATGACTGGCGTGCTGGGATGGAGGCCTGCAGGCTGCTCCGGAGGGATAGGCAGGGCAGGAGAGGTGGAGGTGTCACCTTATACATAAGGGAGAGGTTTGATTGTACAGCCCTTACAGTTGGTGATGATGTGGTTGAGGGCCTCTGCGTGAGGGTTAGGGAGATGGAAAACAAAGGAGGTGTTGAGGCTGATGTCTACTACTGATCGCCCAGCCAGGATGTAAGCACCGATGAGTTATTCCATAGGCAATTAGGAGACACTTCTGGATCAGTAGTCCTTGTCCCTACGAGAGATTTCAATTTCACAGACAGCAACAGGGAACATCATACTGCTGTGACGAGCAAGTCTTGGAAATTCTTGAGGTTTATAGGAGATGATAAATTCTTGTCACAGGTACTCAGTGAGCCACCTAGGAAAGATGTCCTCCTAGGCTTGCTGTTTGTGAGTAGAGAAGGACTTGTGGGGGATGTGATAGTAGGTGGCTGTCATGGCCACAGTGATCATGAAATGGTTGAGTTTAAAAGTTTCAGTGTAATGAGAAAAAAGGACAGCAGAGTTGCTACCCTGGACTTCAGGAGAGCAAACTTTCAGCTATTCAGGGAGCTATTTAGCAGAGTAACCCGGGCATCTGCTTTTGAGGGCTTAGGAGTCCACAAGTGCTGGTCAGGTTTTAAGAAGCACCTTTTAGAAGCACAGGAACAGGCAGTTCCACTGTGTCGTAAATCAGGCCAGCAGGGCAGAAGACCAGCTTGGCTGAACAGGGAACCCATCGTGAAACTCAAGAAGAAAAAGAAATTCTATGATGTCTGGAAGCAAGGCCAGGCTTCGCAGGAAGACTGCAGAGCTGTGGTTTGTTTATGCAGGGAGAAGACACGAAAGACCAAAAGGTCCTTTAGAGTTGAAACTGGCCACTGTTGTGTCAGCTAACAAGAAGGGCTTTTTAAAGTATGTTAATAGCAAGAGGAGATCTGAAGAAAACGTTGAACATGGTCATCTGACTAATAGGGATGAAGAAAAAGCAGAGGCAATCAATGCTTTTTTGCCTCAGTCTTTAATAATACTGATAGATCTTGGGCTGCCCGGTCCTCTGAGACAGAGAACCACGAGTGTGGCAACGGTGACTTTCCATTTGTGGACACTGAAACTGTCAGGGACCAGCTGCATCAGCTGAATGTTCACAAGTCCGTGGGGCCTCATGGGATTCATCCCAGAGCACTGAAGGAGCTAGCGGATGTTATGGCAGGACGCCTCTCGATCAAAGGTCTCGGGAGTCTGGGGAGATCCCTGCTCACTGGAAGCTCACCAGTGTTGTTCCAGTTTACAAGAAGGGCTTGAGGGAAGACTCAGAAAACTACAGACCTGTCAGCCTAACCTCAGCTTCTGGAAAAATGATGGAGATTATACTGGGTACTATTGAAAGGCATTTAAGAATCATGTAATCATCAGGCACATCAACATGGGTTCACAAAAGGAAAGTCCTCTCTAACTAATTTGATATCCTTCCATGACAAGGGCACCTCCCCCGTGGATGAAGGGTAGGTGGTGGAGGTAGTTTCTCTGGATTTTACTAAGGCGTTTGTTACTGTCCCTCACAGCATCGTTCTGGACAAGTTGTCCAGCTGTGGGATGAGCAGGTTCACGGTGTGCTGGGTGAAGGACTGGCTGAAGGGCAGGGCTCAGAGGGTTGTAGTGAATGGGGCTACATCTGGCTGGCAACCAGTCACCAGTGGTGTTCCTCGGGGCTCAACCCCAGGGCCAGTTCTGTTCAATATATTTATCAGCAACTTGGATGCAGGAGTTGAATGCACCATTAGCAAATTGGCTGATGACACCAAACTGGGAGGTGCTGTTGACTCTCTTGAGGGACAAGATGCCTTGCAGAGGGATCTAGCTTGGGGCTGTGATTGATGGGATGAAATTTAACAAGTTCAAATGCTGGATTCTGCACCTAGGACAGATCAACACCAGGCACCAGTATAAATTGGGAGAGGAGTGGCTGGCAAGCAGCCCTGCAGAAAGGGGTCTGGGGATGCTGGCCAAAAGGAGGCTCAGTAGGAATCAGCAGTGAGTGCCCTGGCAGCCAAGAGGGCAAACCACATCCTGGGGTGCATTGAACACAGCCCAACCAGCCAGTCAAGAGAGCTGATCATCCCACTGTATTCAGCATTGGCGCAGCTCCACCTTGAGCACTGTGTGAAGCTTCGGTCCCCACAATTTAGGAGGGATGTGAAAGTCCTTGAATGCATCCAGAGGAAGGCAGCAAAGTTGGTGAAAGGGCTGGAAGGCACGTCCTGTGAGGAGCAGCTCAGGACTTAGGGTTTGTCTAGTTTGAAGAAAAGGAGGCTGAGGTGTGCCCTCATTGCTCTCCACAGCTTCCTGAAGAGAGGAAATGGAGAGGGAGGTGCTGGTCTCTTCCGCTATCCAGCGATTGGACGCATGGGAATGGTTCAAAGTTGCGCCAGGGGAGGTTTAGACTGGACTTTAGGAAGTGTTTCTTTATGGAGAGAGTGGTCAAACACTGGAACTGGCTTCCTTAGAGAGGTGATTTGTGCCCTAAGGCTGTCAGTGTTTTAAGAGGCATTTGGGCAATGCCCTTAATAACATGCTTTAGCTATTGGTCAGTCCTGAATTGGTCAGGCGGTTGGACTAGATGATCGTTGTAGCTCCCTTCTGACTGGAAATATTCCATTCCATTCCATTCCATTCCATTCCATTCCATTCCATTCCATTCCATTCCAATTTCCTTTGGGCAGGAGAGAAGGTAAGGATAAAGGAGAGGTCCAACAACGTGAGATATATACTGAAGAAAAGTCATGTTAGTAATGAATGCCTAGTTTGTAGGCAGCTTTGTAAAGCACAGTTACAGTGTTGTATGGGTGGCAGGTACGAACAAGCTCTCTACGATCTGAGCAAACCGTACGTAGGTCTGCTCTAGTCCAAAAGCTGGAGATCACATTAGCAAGTCAGTAAGTCCAGAGCTTGCCTCTCCAGTCTTCTCAGAGAACTTACTAGTTCAGGTTTGGTGCCAGATTACACAATGCAATCACACATACATTGGCAAAACCAGCTTCCATCTGCCCACAAGATTATACAAAGATAAGAAAGAAACTCTTCTTCATGGACGGTCCATTTCACACAGCACAAAGTAAGTCTGTGAGGTGAAGCATTTGAACAGTCAAATATGTAGATAAGCAGACATAAATACGTACATATAAAATGTGTTGCTGTGGGAGTTAGGATGATTTGGTTGAAGATGTAAAGGAATGAGTTTAGTTGGAGGTATTCTCTTGACTATAGGTAAGATCTTCACGTGAGCTGCAAAAGAAGGGGTTAACCACTGAGACATTATTAACTGGACCTTTGTTCCAGCAGCAAAATATGGAAGCCCTACTGTTAGATTTTGTGCTTCTTGGCAACAGAAGTTTATTCTGTGCCTTAGTCAGGAATCAAACTGAGGAGTAGGGAGGGGTGATGTCACAAAACTTGTCAAAAACCTGTTGCTTGCTAAGTAGCCATAGAGGTGGATCAGACTGTTTACTTAGAAAGCATAAGAGGATAAACTGAGATTAACCTGACTACTGAAGCCAGGTAGTGTTCCTGGGCCCGACACAGCTTTATTCTGCAAGCTTTTGATCAAGCCTTTTGTAAAAAGGCGTATGTTTTCTTAACTTTTTCTTCATGGTAGCCACTCAGTTGCCTGAGGTCTTTGGTTGCCTACTTGCATAACAGCAGGTTGTGGACATCAGTCTTTCTCATGCTTGCTAAAATAACATACAAAACAGAGTTACCAAGTGGAAGAGGGAGAAAACTCTGTTGCTAATAGAATAATGACAACCAAATGGCATTTTAGAATATAGTATTATTTATGGAATACCTTAGCTTTCCAAATTTTACTGTAAATAACATTGTAAATCATGAAGTAACTCATACTTTAAGATGTTAATTTTAACACTTTTCTATGATGATAATTTTGTGCCTGAATGCATGCTCCACTAAGTCCACATAGGATGTTTTTCATTTGAAGCTGAGGCACAATGTTGGGACAGATTCTCAATAATTATTGTTCTGTATATGTGTACTCTTCAAATTATGGGCAGCTGAGAATGCAGCTGCAAAATCATCCTATCATTGAGTACACTGCTAGATTCATTACTGGCAAGGTCTTTTAATTTTTAGAATACTGTATTTTAAGCTCTCTATATTCCTTGTGTCTCTCCACAGATGTTTTGAATGTTATTTTCAAACTCTAAATTTTACATATTCTGGATACAGTATTTTTATATTTTGTGGAAAAAATAATAATTTTTGAATTAAGTAAATGCTATAAGAACATGTATACAAACATTGTAACAAGGCAAAAGCTTCTAATTAGGAACTGACAAGCAGAGACTTTTAACAAGTCTGCTATCTTCCGTGAAAATAGATAAATAGCAAGCAAAGGCAGAAAAGCAGCTTTAAAAAGTTGCTAGGTTTGAAAGCTTTAAAAATGGTAGAAGGATAATGAAAGCTCCAGACCTCAAGGTATGCTTCTGAACAAGGGAAAAAAAGACACATATTACCAACCGAAGCGAAGGAAAAAAAAGCTGCTGCAAATCTTTTAATATTTTGGATACTGTATTCTTGCAGAAGCCTTAGTAGCTTTCCATTGTTAATGCCTAAAATTCCATTTTCTTTTTCTTACAAATAATCTTGTAAAAGTACTTTATCTGTGTTGTCTTTAACCACATTTTCAATAGTTACTTTGACTGAAAGTTCCTTCTCTACAGTCATAGAAAAAACCATAGCTAACAACTATCTCCTGAAAACATCGTTCCCTTTGCTCTGTTGTAACTACATAATTTCTAATGTCACTATTTAGAAAGTCTGATGGTTTCAACACATCATACTCTAAAAGGGACGAAGCAGTTTTCTTTTCCTTTCAACTGTTTTTTGCTCCCAAGACAGTTTTGCTGTCATACAGTGTGTGTTGATCCAAATCTGCAATTCTCAATTCGGTTGTCATTTTCCCTCTGTATATTTTTATATAAATTTCAGGGTTTGTGTCTTATAAATTACACTGTTTACTGTTTCCTTTGAAGTTTATCCTGTCTTCCCAAAGCTTGTTTGTCAAGCCTAAAATCCACTGATTTAAATGAACAATTTTTTTATATTTTCCTTAATTTCTACCTTTAAGAATAGGGTTAGAAGCCACAGCAAAAAAGATCTTCATTAATAAAGATCATTCCAATTGTAAAATTCACTTAAATTAATTACACAATACTTGTCAGGTCACACCTAGAGTGCTGTGTTCAGTTCTGGTCCCCGCAATTCAAGAAAGATGCAGACTGACAGCAGGGAGTCTAAAAGAGGGCCACAAAGATGATCAAAGGGCTGGAGAACCTGCCCTGTGAGGAAAGACTGACAGAGTTAGTCTCTGCTTGGAGAGGAGAGGGCTCAGAGGAGTCTCATCACAGTGTTCTAGTACTTAAAGGGTGGCTACAAAGAAGATGCCCTTTTTTTCAGAGAAATAATTTGTTGAAAAATTCCTGCCTTAGTCTAGAACAAGTCAGAAGCTTGTAAGTCTTTGGCGCATTGTCAAACTAAATGTAAGCACTGCATTTCCAGTCTTCAATATAGATAGTTTTTTAGATCCATATATTTAAAATTTACAAGCATATTTTTATTGGAAAAGTGATTGCTCGACATAATTATTTCAGTACTGTATAGGCGTTGTGACAGAAGGAATAGCATCCTCTAACTCAGTTTGTCTACTGCTCTCCGTAATAAAGAAAAATGGTTATAACTTTAACAGCTCCAATTCCGTCATGATTAGCTGCGCATTTTGGAAGCTTGGCAAGAAAGAGTCTTTGGTTTAGCGAGGTGCCTTTTACTGCCATTATAAAGATTTCTATAGCATTGGCAGAATTAGAAACTGTCAGGAATTGTAATTTGTTCCATGTACTGTATATTGTACAGATCAGGGGTTTTCACTTCCTGGCAAACCCTTTGACATCTGCTAGCGCTACGTGCACATGGAGAGGTATCTTGAATCTTCATTCCATACAGAATTCAAAGTACGAATGGATTGTGGACAAAAATGAATCTTCTCGTCTTTAGAAAGTTCATGGGGAATAGGAACTGGTCTAGTAATAAATTCATTATGTCCCTTACTTTTTGTCTTCACTGTGATCTGTACCCTTTACTCTCCCTATTAATAAAAATGTCTCTTCACAAAGATTATGCACAAGCTTGAGTGAGAAGACATCTAGGATGGGTACATAAGCCACCTGTGAAGTTACACAACGAAAGCACTACTTAAAGACTCTTAAAGTACTCAACACAAGACTTGCCAGGTATAAACAACCTCTTAAAAAGGAAAAAAAAGAAAAGTGGATATAATAACTGATTTTATCTTTGTGGATATAATAACTAATAATTGTAGGACTCCATCAGAACATCTAACGATTTAATCTTCCATCTTAAACTAATGGCATCAGAAACCTCTGCAGATTTCCTAGTTTATATTCCTCTACTATGTATTCCTCTAACACCAAGATGCTAAGTTTATGGACAGGAAAAAATTCAGAAAAAAGGTAAGAGAGATAGCAGGCTATTATAAATCGATCTGGCAGTAGAAAAATCTGAGCTATACCAGTCAGTGCATGCATCACAGAGAAGAAGGGCTATCTGGTAGCATTACAAAATGTTGGTTAATAAACTTGCAGTAACAATAACTTGAATACAGAGTGGATTTCCTTAATGATAGGATTTGGTTTTCATAATCATTGTGAAGGTGTCAAGAAACTGTAGATCTGTCGTGGCAGTAGGGTCTTACGGGATATTCTGATTTATTTAATGCATAGGATCACTGTGAAGTAACTGAAGCTGGCTGGCAAGAAGTAGGCAAGAGAATTCTGCAGATAAGCTGATGTGAACAGCAGCCCGTGCTTGTAACAAAGGTTGAAATCACTTGTAGGCAGATCCCACTACCTGTTTCCAGCAGGACCATAGCCAGTTACAAGGAGGCTGCAGCATTCCTCAGAGAAAGACTTCTGTGCCTAACAAATCCTCTAGAGATTCATTGTGCTGCTTCACATAACAAGACAAGATGCATGCAGCATTTCTTTATACACTTTTGTATGTTAAGTCTGGGATTCCTGGAAAAGTTAGGGGAAAATTACTTGGACTGCGTCAGCAAGGCAATCAAATGTCTAGCTGCTAATTACCAGCGCAGTAGAAAAATTGCAGTTGTGAAAAACTGTGATATAGAAACGAACACCATAAATGTAAATCTGAGAGATAGGAGTGTTAAAAAGATGACTAAGATAATTTAAAATGTAACATGAATTTGTGCATTGAGTCCCAGAAGCAGCAAGTACATTGAAGAACAGCGAATGATCAGAGAAAGTTATGTGGAATGTAAGCAGAAAAAAAACCCTTTTGTCACAGATTATGTTGGTAATGATATGTATTGAATGCTTAGAACATTGTTCATACCTAAATCAATAGGCTATTTTCAAACAAGACAATTTTAAACTAGTCTAAACCCTTACTTAAGCAGATGCATTGTGTTAGAAAAGCTGCACAAGTTTTTGGAAGCTAATCAATGAGCTTAAACTAGTTTGCTGTTGACTGTTACAAAAATTCTGAACTCTTGGCCACAAAATCACCAGTTGAGAAATCCTTTCTCGCTTTTACCAATTAAGTTTGTTATTTATAAAGGCACTTCTGTAAAGATGCAGCTTGTCTTCTACACTGGTTCTTTATTGTCTGGTATATGTAACATATTTGTCTTCTCTGGAATGTCCCATTTGAGGTCACCAAATAATTTTAAGTTTTATTTAATTAAACTTTATAATTCTCATTTGGAATTATGTACTCTGGCCTGAAAAATTGATTATGGACAAATTGCTAGTTCCTTTTAGACACAGAAGGATTGAGAGAGGTGCAGTAAGTTTTTTTCAGAAGTGTCCAATTAGCGTGGACACTTAATTTATAGATTTCAGTGGGAGTGACACATGTAACACACTGAGGTGCATTTGAAAGTCCTGATATGCCCTTCACTACCTCTTTAGGGTTAAAGTTTCAAAAATACTGATGTGCTGATGTGAAACGTCTACTGACATCTCTTTGCCTTGACTATGTGGGAGATAGTAGTAGGTCTCCAGACAACTTGTGGTGAGATCATGCTTCTCCAGAAACTCAGTGCTAACTGCTTTTTCTCATAGAAGACCAAGTTGTGTTCTTGTTCATTCTTAACTTTTATGATCTTTCCTGTGACTACTTAACAGATGCTGGTAACAGCTATATTAAAAATAAAATCAGAGTTTCTGTGGACATTTTTAGAGACTTGTTCTTCAGCCACTTCTCAAAGAATTGCGAAAGATACTACAATAATTATTTTCCAGAAATGTCACATAAATAGCCATCAATTTCTCTCTACCAGTAGTGTATCAGCACAGACTTTGTAGCAATTTCGATAACTAAGATAGAGCCAGACAAATGCAAACTCCTAACTGAATTCATGGTATTTGTCCTCACACTTTCTGATTTATGGGTTTTGCAGGCTGTATGTATTTGTATTTTTAAAACATTCTTAAAATATAGAAATTAATTGACATAGGAAAATGAGAAAGTGATATTATCCTTCTGCATCTACAGACATCATTCTCTCCACATTAGTCAAGGTTTAATTACAGTGATGAAAATTTTTCTTCCTACGTAGAAGGTAGATCATGGAAATAAGATAAGATAATGGAAACGTCTCTTCATATTCAGTGTTTATCATAATTTGACTAACTTTATCTCATGCACTAAATTCAAAATCCTGTTGACTTCTTCCTGGGGTTTTTGTTGCTTTAGCTTCCAGAGCTTGAAGTACTAAAGACACTTCCTCTTTTATTTTTGCCTTTATTGTAAAATTTAAGCAGGCATTTGATTGACCATCTCTGTTTAGCTTTGTCTGAGGCTAAAGACATAGGAGACCACAGGAGCCCTTAGAGCATTGAAGTCTGAACTTCCTAGGTAACAGAAAAGGATGTGTTATTTCTCTCTGAAATATAAGGACTAGTTGCTTCAGTGAACTGTTTTCAAAAGCTAGTTTCTGAAATGTAACTCAAGGAGAAGTATAAATTATTCTCTCTTTTGACATTCTCAAAAGGTTAAGTTGGAAAGGAAACTGTGCCTCTGTCTGAGATTCTGGTAAACAGAGGATGAAGACAAGGGCTGACATAGAAATGTTGCTTTTAGTCAATGCAAGTTTAAAGTTTTGTAGTGCTTTCAGTAAGAAAATGCTAAGTATTCAGAAACATGTTGCTTTGATTAAGCCTGTATTGCAAAGGTGCAAAGATGAAGTAATTATATGGCCTTTGTAAAGTGACAGTGGAGGCAGGACATTAATCATACAGCAATTGTACTTGAAGCATTTTTAAGACAAAAGTAAGTAATTTCAGTGGTACATGGGCAAAATGAGTACAAGTGGAAGAAGGTCTGAGGAGATGTTCCAGATCTGATAACCCACATTCCTTATAGTCCCCAGTGCTTATGGATGTTTATATATCCAACTCCAGTTTAGCACCAGCCACTCCCTGGTTTCATAAAACAATCAGTATTGTCTGCCTCAGCTTTATCTCATTTCAATAAGTTACAAAGATAATGAGTCCCTGTTGTGGAATGGCAGTGATCTGGCGAAGGGGTTTCTCAAAGATTAAAGATGTAGTATCTCCAAATAACCTTACCAGTAAATTGCAGTGTAGCTTGGGGAGAATAGAGGTGAATGTAGAAGTAAGAGCTTTTAAGCAGTGCAGGGAAAGCAAGTGATAAATGGGCTATTGTAATAGAAATACCGAGAAGTTGTATTCCGAAAAGTCAAATAACAACCAGTGTTAATTTAGTAATTCTTTCTTGGAGGTCAGTAGTATATACGAGTCACTTTCTACATTTCTCACTTGAATCCAGCATTGCCACTGGCAGTTTGTCCAAGCATATATTTATTTAATCACTTTTTTGGTTGTTCATAGAAGCCAGAAAGATTACCTGAGTGTGTAAGCCAGTCACAAATGAACAGAAGCTTCATTATTTTTTCTGTCGGTGTTTAATTAAAAATGAAGTCCTCTGCATTGTTTTCATTGCTATTTCTGCTTTTGTTTTTGAACATGTCATAGGTTTTTTTATGCCTTAGGCTTTTCATTTTTTCCACTTTGAATCTCTGGTGATATATGTCTGATATTTAAAACAAGGAGAATAATCTCAATTTGCATTTATGATTCTATAATTTATTTTATTTTTTGCCACCACCAGATAAAATATTTGTATATTTACTCTGACGACAGTGTCATCTGTAAGTATTAAATATACTCAGCTGATACTTTAGTTAGCTTCTCGTTTTGTCTTTTCGTCACATCTATGTATATAAATCATCAGTGTTAAGTTTACGGAGTCAAGTTTTTACTTTAGAGCTCCCATGATTTATAGGAAGTTAATTCATTTGGTAAACTACCTCATTTGTATACATGCTGGATACTTTTTAAGGCAATCAAATTGCAGATCAGTTGCTCTAGGTTTCAGCTGTATTGGGTTCACTGAAGCTTTAACTATCCACCCTAATTATTTAGAGACCCCTTGTGGATAGTCCTGACCTTGATTACTATAGACACCAGCAGAATTACAAGTATGGAAAAATCATGTACAATATATAGCATAAAACCAGGAAATATGGAACCATGAAAATACACAGAAATTGAAAATGGAAAATATCAACTGTATGCCTGGAAATTTAATCCTTAACCTTTTTCTTCAGTAGAGGTTTGAATACACCCAGTAAGGGTTTTCCCACTCTTTATTGATGGGAACTGTTGTACTACCTGAAAGTTTATAAATTCCATCCACATTTAATTTTTCATCTTATTAGTCATAGGATAGTGATGTAGGTGTTAAATTAGAAACATTCAAAGCTGACAAAGTTGAATTGGCTCAAGAAATTTTAAACAAAAATGCATCACCAAACCTTAATTTACTCCAAACCATTACAGCCACTGGGCTGCCTGGATGCAAACCGCAGCCTTTCCAAAGCCATTCTTGGCAGCAAGAAAATTGCAGATTTCCTTCTGGGGTCTCCCCAGAGGTCTCAAAGAAGTTATAGAGAGAAAGGTCAATTCTACTGAGGGTCTACCGTAAGTATCCATAAGCTAGTGTTACTCAGAAGTGCTCTCAGAAAGCAGCTGCCAAGCAGACTACTCCAAACGAGCTGTTTGTCCAACAGTGCTTGAAATCCTGCTGTTATCATAGTCTGTCAGTCACAGTTACGCATTCACCAGGCATCAGTAAGTTTAAGTATTCCGTTTAAAAATAACTAAGGTGATTTCTTTACTCATTAATGTGGGGAAAGTGGATGCCACTACTTTAGGTGAGGTTTCAAAGGACTTCCCACCTTGCAAGATGGAGATATAGAAAGTTGTAGCTGCCTACGTGCCTCTTTGGAGGCCTCTCCCCTCTCCTATGGAGGGTACTTCCCACCTAATCCATAGCCAGTCAGTTTTACTGAGGTGCTCAGTAGGCAGGGCATCATGAGAGTTTACTCGGATTTCTTCCTTCAGCTTCCAGCATTGTTTATCACAGAAACTCCTCAGAAGTGGAATCAGAAGTTTGGAGGGAATCCTGACTTCATGAAAAAAGACCTGTCCTCATTTAGAAACCTCTATCAGTGCCTACTGTTCCGTCAAATAAATTAAATTCTTATTTGTTGCAATTGCTCTTCAAATGTGTCTAAAGAAATTGAGGGAAAGTTTGTTTATCTGGATGAATGTCTCTCTAATAGTACTTTTCCCTTTGCATAAACAAAGAATGGAGCTCTTTCAGCTTCTTTCATAGGACTTGTTTTTGAGAAACTCTGGTAGGAACCACTCATTCATCAGTCTCCCCCAAAACCAGCATCAGGATCTTCTCATTCCCGTAGTCAAAGCAAGAGTGTGTTCCACCAGCCAGCCAGTTTCCTCTTAACGTGAGCTGATTTCAGCTGGGGCATCTGAGGCAGGCTTACTTCACAGGGCTTGTCTGAGAGTTCCGGTATTTGTTTCTTTACTCCTCTGCTTGTACGACTCAACCTTTGTGTGCGAACTTTGCACTCAGAATGCACATACGCTCATATTCAAAACCGCCTGTTGCACATTGTACATTTAAAGGAAATTTGAATTTTCATTAGAGTCACATTTGCAACTCTGATCTTTTGCCGCTGGTAGTTCATCGAAAATTTCTCCTCTGAGGGAATGTAATGGATTGTGTTGTGGCTTGCTTATAGCCCGCCTGGATGTCCGTTTTTCCTCTGCAGGTAAAGTCAAAACAAATTTTAGGATGTGTTGGTTTTTACCTTTTGCACTATTTTTGAAAGTTAGATGATAGTATCAGAATGTCATGATTTTGGGGGTAGACTTTTCTCTTTTTTTTTCTGTGCAGTTGGATCTCTACCTGACAGGCTAATTGGAACCATGAGCTGCATGTAACCAAAGAAATGTATCTACCTAAGCTGTCAAATAGCCTGAAACAGTTACTTCAAGGTCTGAATTGCATCAAGGAGTTACCAACACCAAAAGCCACTTTGATGCCCCCCTTCAAGAGAATGCTGTGCATGTGGCCAGCTAAACCTAAACACCAAGGAGCTAAGGGGAGGAGTCTTACCTCTTGCAGCCAAGGGGAGGAGAATCAGCTCATTCTCTTCAGAAGGGTAAATAGAGGTGCTTTCACGCCATCCTTTCTGGGCAGGAAAGAGCTGTCCTCTGTCAAAGTCAAAATCCTTCCTGAAAGTAGCATACTGGCTATTTTCAATTTGAGAAATTTGATCATCTACATTAATGCAATGTTTCTTACAGTGATTAAAAGTCCAGTTTCTCTAACATGGTTAGCCAAAATCACATTGAAATTCCATACATCTTTTTCCATTTTAATGTCTCTGAGATTTAGTAGAACATGTTTAATTTACAAGCATTACATTTTTTTTTAGAATAGTTAAACTTTGAGCTCGGTTCTCATAATAATACATGAGGGATTTAAGCAGATAAACTATTAATACTAATGGGATTAATTCCCTAAGAGCAATAAAGAGCTTCCAGAAAATACCTTCGGCCTTCATAATGTTAATTAAAGTTGCATTATACGTTGTTAATTAAAGGGGGGGAAAATCACTAACATCACTGATTAGTTTTAAAATAATATTAATTTGAAGGAAATACCTGCACTTCAATTTCATTTAACTAAACATTTCTAGCAAGATTCTCCTGGGTCAGAGGGGAGGGCTTTGGCAGAATCCTCTTCACATGCTGTCGTCAGTGTCGGAACCACTAAGTCATGCTCATGGAGACTGTGTTGAGGGCAAATATGGAATATGTTTCTGTCTCTGTTTTTAAAAAGGAGTGATGTCCTACATTATTTTCACAACAGTCTAATTGATTCAAACTTTGGTTTTTGGGGGGTTATTTAAATTTTTGAAGGCTAGAGTGTAAACCCTTTGTGGCAGGTGTTGCATGCTGCTTTGTGTTTGCACCACACCTACTGTACTGTGAGTTCAGCCGGAATACAACCAGACTTTGAAGCTTGTTCAGGTCAAGTAGGCTCAAATGGAGAGATATGTTTAATCTCCTACTGGAGGCCCTAAAAAACTCCATTTGGGAGCTCCCCTTTTCCTGGTCTCTATATGCCTACAAGGATCAACCCAGTGACAGCACCTGCAGCCGTCTCTTCAAGGGTAGAAGCCAGAAGTAGAGGGGGTTTGTCATTTAGAGTTCTGTACTGCCACTGACTATAGGAGTCATCTTCAGTGTAAAATAAAGCGTATTAGCTGTGTCTATAGTGGATTATGGAACAGCTATTGCCTTGTTTCTGGATCTCACACAACTTTGTTCTTGGCTTTGTGACTTGTTTAGTGCTGTAGGAGTCCAGCTATTTCCTGACTGCTGTTCAGTCTGTAACGGAGATGGGGACTCTCCCATTACTGTAACTGTGCATTCAGATGAAAACATTGCAAGCCTTAGAATCTGATCAGGAATCAGTGAAGAAAGGCCAGGCTGCATTTACAGCAATAGGTTATTTTCATTAGAAATGTCTATTTATCAAAGTCAAAAATCTGTGATAGCATGATGAAATGGGGGACAAGAAAGGAAATCTGTGGATGAGAGTGGTGTACCACAAACCAGAAGATAAGAAGATGTTGAAAACAGTCATCATTGAGCTGCACAAATGAAAAGGTGCTCTAGAGAGAACTGTGCACGACAGAGGAACTTGAGTTCCTAGGTTTAACTTCTGTTCCTTGGACAAACACAGCAGCAGGACCTTTACTTGTTAGGTTTAGTTTCTGTTTATGTGAAAGAAGAGACCATCTTTCATTAGAGACTACATTTCAGATCAGAGACTACCAGAGATTGAGGAACGTAGGCTGTCTTGGAGGTCACAGGTGGTGGCATCACTTGGCTTAACTGGTGGGTGTTGTTGAAGCAGAGTTAGCATTGATTGGAGTTACTGAACTTTGATCTAAGAATTTGTTCTTGAAATCGTGCAGTCCCAACCAGCCATTACAGTATGAGGAGAATTGACCCAGATCAAGAAGAATATTAAAGAATGTATCTGTCTGAAGGATACAGTTTGCCCTATGAATTACTTAAAAATGCTAGGTCCTTAAAAAATAAAAAAGGTCTCCTAGTTTTTAACTTTTCCTTTGAAAAGGATGAGTAATTTTCCAGAAATAATATATCTTGATAGCCCAGCAAACTAGAAAAATGGAACTTCTGCAAAAATACTGGGTTGAAAGCCTGTGCTGAGGAATAAGGTTCTGCAAAATGGAAAATGAGAAAGTGCCTAGGAAGCAGATGCATACATTTAGCATAATGTATGATCTGTATCCTAGCCACCTCTTCTCCAAGATTGCAGACCTGAAATGTATATTCATAAGCTTTAGACAGTGCCTAGTACAATAAGATTATGAAGGTACTTGCGTCCCCTGAGTACTACTGCAATGTAAATGTTAAATTGTATTGAGATAACAAGGTGAAAGGACCACTGGATTGAAAAGTCAAATATTGAAAAATTAGAAAAATCCAAGATTCATCCTTTCAAGCCTCCATGTACAAGTTTAACCCTGCAGGGCAACAGTATGAAGCTTCCTGAGTCCAAGTCTACCATGACCTGTAAGGGAGTCAAGAGGTCTCATGGCAAAGGCTGTTGAACATTTCAAAGGAGTAGATACGCTTTGTGAGGGTGAGCACACAGGGACCAGCAATGGGTGTGCTGTTTGTCTAGAGGTGTGTCTGTATGTTGCAATTGCTGTGTTATGCTCGTGTTTGGATTTCAGCATATTGCTTCTAAACCAAAATGGCATGTAACACCAAATATATCACAGAAGTAAACCCAGTGGTAAAGCATTAAACCCTCCTTCGTGAGAGTCTGTTGGACCCTGACACAATGAGGGGTCTGGAAATAGTTCAAATGAGGCAATTTCATGCATTATTTATAAAAGCATTGTAGCATCCTGCTAGCAGGTTCTGCCCAGTAATAATACATTTCTGAGGTATGCATTTTTTTCCATTGCAATGTGGAACGCTTTGTTCTACAACACTACGTTTTTCAGGACTTGAATAAGTAGTAATGAGTCATATAAACTCATTAAATAGACTGGATTCAGCCATAAACTCAGTATTTGTAATTCCACACCAAGGAAAGTAAAGCGTTTTGTGAAATATTTGAGAATGAAGCACAGCATTATTAGACTATTCCCGTTCAGTAACAGTCAAAATGATTATTCTTTCACATATGAAGGGTGTGACCAAATGAAATAGAAACTAAATTATACATTTCAGGTTTTTGTCCAGATACAATCTAAAATCATGTGCCTGAAAGCTTCGAATATTTATCTGGGCAAGGAAAGGTATGAAATGACAATGGAGATTGTCTGTACAAAAGTTACTTCTTTGTACCTTGTCGGTTTTTTTTTCTCAGTGTCCGTCATCTTAGCTAGATGACTACTTTGGCCAGGTATTGGACATACCTAAATAAAATTGTATTTATATCAAATGAACACTCTTTTTCTTTGCCTCTTTTTCTGTGTGAGTATACCACTGAGTATTTTTGGTGTTAAAACTTATTTTTCACCATTTACTGTAGGTCAGTTTAACAGTCACAGGTTTTCTTTAACATCTATCTGTTTTTCTAAGCTCTATTTAATATAATCCTTTCTATCCCTAGACTGCAAGTGAATTTTCTTACAAGGACTAGATTAAATTTGGTCTTGGCCTATATCAGTGATTGCTGAACCAAGTAGGATAAATTGAAGCAGAAATTCACAAATCACAGTCAAATCAGCATCACTTTTTCTGAGAACTTTAATATATTGGTCATGTTTATCCACTGGTTTAAACCACTGGTGATTTAGGATAAGGTTGGTACATGACTATTAATTGAAAGTATATAAGCTTAATTAAAGTACATAAGTGTAATTTGAAAGTATGTAAGTGTAATTAATATTAGAAAAAGTTTAGAAGCTCTGATGTCACAAATGCAACTGCGACTTCACAAACTTTGCTTAGAAAAGCCATCCCATTACAATAATAACAACAGTTATTACTAGGAAGTCATGTCACAGTTGTGGCATGTGTTGACAAACTGAGCTGTTGAAAAGTTTTAGTCATAGTATTAATAAAAAACCTCTTAGCACATGCCATTAATATGATCTTTGGAAAGTTGCTTCATAAATAAGCCCTTTAACCTGGCCTTCTGGAATATTCAGTGACAGAATCTCCCTCTCTCCTTCATTTCAAAGAAATTTCAGAATATGTCAAATGGATCTTTGTTACTTCATTTGTTCTGTGGAAAACATCTTTAACTACACCTGCAGTGCTACCTATATAAATAACAAACATACATATATTTATTTATGTCTTTGTAAAATATATATATACACACCTGTGTAGAACAAGCCAGTAGTTAAATAATCCACAATATCCAAGTGAACAAGCCCATTATACTTCTGAGAACTGACAAGTGACTTTTCAGATGAGAATACAGTATTTTTCTCCTTTTCTTGAAAAAGCCCATAAATCTTTAGCGGAAATATTCCCTGTCTCTTTACGTTAGCACTTTTATTTTCTGTAGTTATGAGGCTAATAAACCTGTCATCTTAAGACAGATTGACCGATGGCCATGGATGAGCAGAAAGTTTCCCCAGCACACTTGGACACTTGACCAGGGATCATTTACAACAGATCTCTATCATCTCAGTCTCCATGGAAGAGTTATACTGCAGAGCATGAGGTTTCCTCCTCTGGGTGAAGTGGTTTGATTTCTTTCCATGAGCTTCTCTGAGGCTCTGTCTCCTTGTTTTCCCTCCAGGAGTAATTTTTTTTTTATGGCTTCCTCAGGGCAGCATTCCAGCACTATAGGGTTTTTTTACTTTTTTTCTGACAGGCTAAAGGTTGGCATTGCTAAAAATTTAGACATGCTGTATTGACCTTCATATTAATTATTCCTTACCCATTAATACTCGTTAAACATTGTTATCCCTGTTAATATGCTGCCTGTTAGCACCTGCCAATGGGCTGCTGTTATAATGGGTGTGTGTTTGGCTTAAATACGTGGCCCCATTATTACTGAGAAAAAAATAAGAACATTTACAACTTATCCATATTCTCTGCTTCTAAGCAGGAAAAATAGTATTGCTGAAGAGCAGCTGATTTTACCCCATCTGTTCTACCAATTATCTGAAGAAAGGGTAAGAAAAAAGTGCAGTCTAGTTCCTGAGCAGTCACTGAAAAGGGTTTTGCAAATCACTTGAGCAAAAATTGAATAATCTCACCTTTTTGTAGCACAGCAGAAGAAATTTATTTATCTAATTGTGCTCTCCAAACACAGCTCTGTAAAAACACTACGAACTGAAAAATAACTTGAAAAGTAACTTGAGAAATAACTTGAATTAAGTAATTTTACAGGCATGAGTCTACTGTTCTCTAATATTTTCTGCAGTATAATACTTCTAAAGAAATTTGAGGAGTATGGTTTTTACCCTCAAACTTACTAAAATTATAGAGGGACCCTGAAAGACAAGTAAACCAATGTAGTTTGAAAGTATCTGAATTACATAGCTGTTACTTCTGTTCTTTAAAACTACACATCAAAAATTAAATCAGCATGTATCAGAATAAAGAGAAAAATGGAGCATAACATTTTTCGGGCAAAAGAAAACCAAATTATACTAACTGCCCCCGACCATATACTGGGTCAGAGAAATTCCTGAAGACACATGTTCTATTTGAAAAAGTCCACAGGAGTTCATTAAAAGATTAATGAAGGTGATGTTTTAATGAACTTTTCTAAGAGATTAATGGTACTTTTAAAAACATAATTTACTTTACCTGCAGAAGACTCAGTGCCTGAGTATCGTCAAGGAACACTGAGCAGAAGCCTGTGACCTGTGACCAGCACCTGAACTGAATGAGAGCTTAGACTTAACATGCTCCTTTCCCCATGCTCTGCTTAACAGGTGAGCAAAAAGAACAGTTCCTAATTTTGACTTGTTCTACATCCTCACAGGATCAGGAGATGGTTGTGTTGCATGGGCAGTGATACCTTTTATTTTGCTTTACCAGAAGTTGGAACATAGGTGCGTTTGAGATTCTGGAAGGATTGTCTTCTCCATCTGCCCATTCTAGCCCTCTTTTCTTCAAGGATGCCACACACTGTGAGGCTGAGCAGAGAGTGATGGAGATGTTCAGTACAGGAGTGGACTCCCCATGGAGTCAGCTGCACTGTGTTCGAAGAAGAACAGATGATGTTAAAGGTTTAAGCCAAAGATGAAGTCACCCTACATACTGCACAGCACAGCATCCTCTGTCTTCTTTCCTACCTGCTTTCTCCTGCATTGCTTTGCACAGCCCTCTGAAAGCAGCTGCAGTTGCAACATGAAGGGGCAATCTGCCACAGTTTTTTTCTCTTCCACTGAGAGCAGAAGCATAGGAAAATGAATTTTAGGTCTTCCTAGTTGAGGTAGTGGAAGAAAAGCATCGCCTGTACATCTGGAGGAGGGGTAGGTGGGCGTAGGGGGGAGGGCTGGGTGTGTGTGTGTGCTGGTGAGCAACTGGAGTTAAGTATGAGGAATATAGGGTACGTAACATACCTGCCTTTTCAACAGTAATCTGTGATGTACCTTACTCATCATCATCATGGCTTGGCTTCGCGGACGAAGATTTGGGAAGGGCTTTGCCCACGCTTATTGCAAGCGCGTTGATGGCTGAATAGGCCAATGCGGGATAGGCAAGACCGGTTGCAAAGAGCACACCGGAGGGTCTCCTTGGGTGGTATAGTCGAGGCACGGTTCTTTCTGCGCTGTCTTTTCTCCTCGAGACTGATTCTACGCGTGCTCTCAAAGGAGACAGCAGCGTTATGTATGGTGTGTCTCCAAATCTCCCGATTGGAGGCCAGGGTGGACCACTGATGGTGGTCAATATGGCCTAGGCTGAGGTGTTGTTTGAGGGAGTCCTTATATCTCCTCTTTGGAGCTCTTCTCTTGCGGCAGCCGGTGGCAAGTTCACCATAGAACACGATCTTAGGGAGGCGGTGATCCGCCATCCTGGAGACGTGCCCTGCCCAACGCAGCTGCGTTTTCAGCAACATGGCCTCAATACTGGTGACGTCTGCCTGTTCAAGGACGGCAACGTTAGTCACGTAGTCAGTCCAGTGGATGTTTAGGATTGTGCGGAGGCAGCGCTGATGGAAGCGTTCGAGGAGTCGCAGATGGTGGCGGTAGATGACCCATGATTCAGACCCGTACAGAAGAGTAGGCAGTACCACGGCTCTGTAGACACTGATCTTTGTACTTTTCTTCAGGTGTTTATTGCACCAGACTCTTTTATGGAGTTTTCCAAAAGCTCTGTTTGCCTTTGCTATTCTGTTGTCTATCTCTTTGTCGATCGTGGCATCTGAGGAGATGATGCTACCCAGATAGCTGAACTGCTGGACTGGCTGAAGCTCTGACTCGCCAATGGTGATGTGGGGATGATGGTAATCATCTTGTGGTGCTGGTTGGTAGAGAACTACCGTCTTCTTCAAGCTGACTTCCAGCCCAAAGAGCTCAGCCGCCTCTGCAAAGCAGGATGTTAAGCGCTGCAGAGCTGCTTCTGTGTGGGCAACAAGGGCGGCATCGTCAGCAAAAAGCAGCTCGCGGACAAGGTGATTCAGGGTCTTGGTGTAGGCCTTCAGTCGCCTTAGGTTGAAAAGGCTCCCATCGGTACGATATCGGATATAAATGCCGTCTTGTTCGTCGAGGTCTGTCGTGGCCCTTTGGAGCATCATGCTGAAGAAAACTGTGAATAAAGTTGGTGCGAGAACGCAACCTTGTTTCACACCATTGGCTATTGGGAAGGGCTCAGAGAGTGCATCGCCATATCTGACTTGGCCGCGCTGCCCCTCATGTAACAGGATAATCATTTTGAGGAACTTGGGGGGACATCCTAATCGTTCCAAGATCTGCCACAGACCTTTTCTGCTCACAGTGTCAAAGGCTTTGGTGAGATCAACGAAAGTTACATAGAGACCCTTGTTCTGTTCCCTACACTTCTCTTGCAGTTGTCTGAGAACGAATACCATGTCTGTGGTACTTCTGTTGGCTCTGAAACCACACTGACTTTCAGGTAGAAGTTCTTCTGCGATAGCGGGTACCAATCTGTTCAATAGTATTCTTGCGAGGATTTTTCCAGCAATGGAGAGCAGAGTTATGCCTCGGTAGTTTGGGCAGTCTGACTTTACTCCTTTTTTCTTGTACAGGGTGATGATGATTGCATCACGGAGATCTGGTGGTAGTTTGCCTTGTTCCCAACAGCGCACAACTAGCTCGTGAAATTTAGCACGGAGCGTTTGGCCTCCATGTTTCCAGATTTCAGGCGGGATTCCGTCGACCCCAGCTGCCTTGCCGGTTTTCATCTGCTGTATGGCCTTAAGGGTCTCTCCCATAGTAGGGGCTATATCCAATTCATTTTTCACGGTTTGTTTTGGGATGAGCTGGATTCCTGAGTCTTGGACTACACGGTTGGCACTGAAGAGAGTTTGAAAGTGTTCAGACCATCGATTCAGGATGGAGGTTTTATCTGTGAGAAGCGTTTGGCCATCTGCGCTGAGTAGGGGGCTTTGAACTTGGTGTGTGGGTCCGTACACTGCTTTCAGAGCCTCATAGAATCCTCTGTGGTCACCCAAATCTGCGCATAGTTGAGTCTTTTTTGCTAGGTTGAGCCACCACTTGTTCTGGATGTCTCGAAGTTTCTGTTGGAGTTTACTGCATGTAAGACGAAATGTACCTTACTATGGCAGGGGCATATAGCAGTGCTCTGCCATAACCATGCAGTACCATACATATTGTCCTGCTTCATAGTGGTTAAGCAGAACAAAATCCCTTTAGTGTTTTAGAATAAGCAATAGCCATGATTCTGGCTAAGAAAATGTATGTAAAGTGTGACTTGCTATATTGCTACAGCATATCTGCAGCCTGAATCCTTGGTTCAGGTTTTATTATTTTCCTTGACAAGCTTGACAGCAGTGATGAAAGTTAAGAGAGTATATGTGGGAGAGGAGAGAATTTTGTATATAATAAGAATTTTAAAAGAGGAATATTGTGCAAGTTCTATGTATTGAATACTGTAAACTAAGCAGACTTTGTGAACATTAAGAAAGTAACAAAGCAGAACACAAAATGTAAAAGCAGAATATTTAAAATTGACAGAAGATATACTGCAGCCAACACAAACACTTTGTTACTGATAAATGTAATGGAGTCAGAAAGTTCATCAGGCTTTGAAAGGGTATTGCAAAATTTTGCTATTATGACATGGGAATATTATGGAAATGAGAAAAAGCAGGGCAAACCAGATGCAGTGTTTGCTATGTATGTACTTTGGTTGAAGGGAAAGTGCAGAACACTCTCCATTACTAATACACCATGTCTACAATATTTAATGCATAATATTACAACATCACAAGAGCATAATGCCATTACTGTCTGCCATAACTGAGCTATACCCAAGGTCTGATCCAAAGTTCACTGAATATCAATAAAAAGACCTTCAGTGACTTCAGTATTCTTCGGATCAGTTAGTACAGGAATAAGGGAAGGGCTTATGCTACTCCTGCCCCTAATAGCTTATCTAACACTTGGTTGCAAAGACCTCTTAGAGGTGGTTGCAGCAGCCAGTGATAACCAAAATGCTGCATGCTGTGGAAATGCCAGCCTGGGTTACTCAGACCCTGACACAACCCTGTGTTACTGCTGAGAGCAAAAAGCAGTTAGTTAGCCCTTAGCTACTACTGGAGTACCTATGAACCAATTGTCACAATCTCTGAGCACGTTCAAATGAATTCTTCTCCATGTCCTCACATGTCTTTGTAAGGACACGCACAAGCGCTGAGATGAAGCCAGCGTTTGAGCCACTACTTGGCTAATGCCCAAGTCTTAGAAAACACACTGGGGCCCAGGCTCAAGCACTGGGCAATGTGCAGAGCGTGATAGCGAAGTTCAAGCTCCTACATGATTTCTTGTTACTGGCATTTTTGGAGTATGAATGGACTGCAGGTGAGGTGGGACATGTGTGTTCAAACCAAATTCCTTACTCTATAGCTGGTAATACCTTGCAGCACCATCACGAGACCAGTAGACAGGCAAGTGTGCTTTAGGATGACTGAAGTACCAAAAGAAACACAGAAATTCACCATTTCATCCTAATCTGATCCAAGTTCTTTCACAGCAATAGAAACTTATTCAAAAAAAATTAGGGAAAAAGTGTTGCATAGATATATGCTAAATCTTCAAGATTGGAGGACTTTCCTTCCAGAAATTACTACTGCTACATCTACACTAGTTAATAAAACAATGCTGGAGTACAGGGTTGAGCACTGGCTTGAGATGATCCATACTGTTTCTGACACACTCTGTGTACATTTTTGGCTTCTGCCAACTAGCGTCCTACCAGGTAACACCTGGACACTGAGGGACAGAAGTGCAAGGGGACAGTCCTAAGGCAGTGCAGCTGAAGCCACGCTGGGGAGGGGAGAAAGAGTATCTGGAGACGAAATGTTCCCTGTCATTTGACCTCACATGGGCAATGAATGGTCCTTGGCCCTGTTTTAAAACATGCAGCCTGTAAGTATACCAGATTTACCAAGGAAGAATCTGTAAGAATGTGTTAGCTGGTGATAATCTTAAAAAAATGAACTTTTTGCTGCAGTTGTCAATGTAACAGAGACTGTATAATGATTAATAGTATAGTTAGAGAAAACACATTGTACTTTCTTGCTTGACTGCCTTAGATTTATTCTACGGCTATGGAATGCACATACATCTTAGAGAAATGAGAATCATGTAAAACCAGTGGCAAATGAGAGCTCAGCAATGCTGTCTGAAAGTTCTCACCGCCGCACAGACATGCGCCTTCCCATTGCCTCCAGACACGGTTATTACATTTACTGTCATACTGTATGGAATGAAAAGCAAGATGCAGCACTTTGAAATGTTCATAGAGGATATTCTTGGGCAGGAAATGCATAAAGTCTGGCTATACTTTTGAAGACAAAAGGATGCTTAAAAGGGGCAGTGAGTAACAAAGTCTTGAAAGCCTGTGGAAATATGTGTGCTGGCATCTTTTAAGAGATTAGATTCAATCTTGTCCTAAATAAGACATGTGGTGTTAGACTGAAGTCTACATCACTACATATGACCATGGATTTGCATATAACTTAAGGTTAAAAAAAAAGAGAAAGTATTCTTTTTCTTTAAGGATCTTTGAAATTTCCCAAATGCCATCACTAGAAGGAAGCAGTGAAAGAGTGGCTATATTTGTTCCTTGAAATGTTTTAACAGTTGTTTTAGCAGTTTCATTACACTAGCTGCCTCATTTTCCTTTTTAATCATTTAGTATGGAGACTAAATATTCTTTATATTCATTAAAAAATTCTAATGTCTGTAAACACTAGCAGGGTTCTCATTTCTTAAGCTGTGAGTTCAGCATGCTGTGAGTTTTAATAAAGCCATTATAACTGGCTACTCGGTTCTCTCAAGTGTATCATTTTTTTTCTTTTAAAATGTTAACAGTGACTTTTTTATTGTGAAGGTTCTCCTTCTCTAAAGTACTAATATTATTCTCTATAAATCTGAAATAGTTGGTGCTATTTTTCATGCAACAGCAGTTACAGAGACTGAAAGGCACGCGACCTGGAAGACTCACGACTTGGTGTCTAACGTAACAATGCAACAACATGGGCTGTGAGTTTAAGGACATCCACCCATTGAACGTTACTTGCTGATGTTCATTAGATAACTAACATACCTAACTCTTGGCTAGAAAAAATTGGTAAGATCCTCACTTCCAAGTAGTGTATTTTCTTTCCTTGAAGAGATATGGATATGGTTATCTAACATCTTCATCTAGCTAGCAAGAAACGCAAAAGTCTCCTCAGTCACACCATCCTTAGCATTTAGCCACCTAATGCTGCTGGACTGCAGGGATTTAGGGTTTCATTCATCTGAAACATTTTAAGGTAATTTTAGGTGCCTAAGCCCTTTCTATAACAAACAAAAAAGTGTAGAACAGCCTTTTATATCAGAGGGCTGTAGAAGGAGGATGTTGTGCATTCTTTTTTTTTAAAAAAACAAATTTTATAATCTGTAGAAGGGAGCTGGAAGACCAGAGCCCAGCGCCCTGCTCCGGCTGACAGCATGTAACTTGTCTTTTCCACAAAGAGAAGCTTCCCCTTGACCCAGCAGGTATGTATTTGTTCTGCACACTGTTAAACAGAGAGAAAGACAGACTAAAGGGAGCCAGCAGCTCCCATCCCAGAGCAGGTTGTAGCAAGGTCGTGCAGCAACACTGTGTGAGAAAGAAAGAGTGTGGAGGACCCTGACTCCTAGAGCAGTGTTCCAGCTACTGGGACAGATCTGCATTGCTCCATTTTCATACAGAGAGGTAAGATCTGCTTTTGAAAAGTAATGTATGTGGAGAACACGAGATTGATTTTGAGTTACTTCATTGTCCAGCTGTTTAGTCCTCTATGTAAGGAGGACCATCTGTTCTGATTCCAACTCTGAAGCTCTTGTATCCCTTTCCTCTCCCTCTGACTACCAGAAGCCATACCAGTCCTTACCACTCCACCATCCAGACTCCAAACCCTGTTTTCCAGCTGCATGCTACCACTTCACTATTTCCGAGCCCCAAGCATCCTTCATTATTCTTCACCACATACCTTCTTAGCCTCCTCTTCCATTTTACACAGCCAAAACTCTAGTTTCTTCATCCTTTCCACCTTTCTTCCGTGTGTCAGCAAGCCTGTCCTCTTCATCTCATCCTTCTGCTCCACAGCCTCATGCAGAAGTGCTGTTGTCAGGATGCACCCCGTTGCTACACGGGGTTTTGCTGGTATTAGTAGGAATCAGCAAATTGTACTTGGGAAAGGAAATTACAGATCCAAGAACAACTTGCTGAAAGATAAGAAATCATCATGCATCAACTGCTCCATGACAGCAGTGCCCCTGGTTCACATTATTTCCTCATGGTAAACAGGAGATGGTTTTCCTCTTCGTAAAAACATATCACATTTACTCTGGGCAGTTACCATGATAAATTTTCTTCATGTGTCCACACAGCTTGCTTTATTGTTAAGCCAAATTATCATGCACCACATGACTGCTAAAGGGGTAATATGAGTTACCGCACTTGATCTTAGCACCCCGCTTCCTCTCCTCTGCCCATTACCAGGGATGGGGTCAAAAGGAAAAACTAGAACAATTCACAGAAACTAAAACAATTTGCTGATCCAACAACCGGAAGAATGAAGTGGTTTACCACTAAGGGGTGACATGGAAAAGAAATGGCTTAACAGCATGTGAAATGGTTTGCAGGATTGATCCAAACTACCGGTGTAGCTGTACACTTAAGTGTAATCCTAGTCCTAACTAGAAACTAGATTTTTGACTTGGGCAGCTGAAATGGCAATCAGTAACAACTTGTGCACCTATGCAATAAAATTTCCTGTATTAAATTCCGAATTTCATGATAACTAACAAGGAAAACACCCAAACCCAGAAACATTTATGAAAGTTCTCTTTCCGATTAAATCCATTAGAGGGCAATTCATTCTAACATTACATTCTGGCAGACAGCTTGAGGAAGATTGATTTAATTTATTGAAAATGAAAATAGATTTGGATTATGAGAAACAAAGACAAAAGCTGAAATTACTTCCCCACCCCCGCCCCCACCTTCTTCCCAGGGTCAACTTTGCTCCTTCATCTGCAACTCCTCTACCTCCCCCCTCAACCCTGAGTGGCACAGGAGGATGGGGAACGGGGGGCTGCGGTCAGTTCACAGCTCCTCTCTGCTGCTCCTTCCTCCTCATGTGTTCCCCTGCTCCAGCATGGGGTCCTTCCCACAGGCTGTAGTCCTTCAGGATACACCGGTTCCAGTGTGGGCTCTCTGTGGGCCACAGTTCCTTCAGGAAACATCGACCTGCTGTAACATGGGGTTCTCCAGGGGCTGCAGGGAGGACATCTGCTCCAGCCTAGTCCTCTCCACAGGCTGCAGGAAACACCTCTCCACCACAGTCTTCTCCAGGGACTGAAGGGGAGTCTTTGCTCAGGTGCCTAGAGCACCTCGTCCCCCTCGTTCAGCTCTCACCTCAGGGCTGTCAGGGCCATTTCTCTCACATTTTCCCGCACCCCTCACTGCCAGGCAACGTTTTGCCCTTTCTTACCCAGGTTTTCCCTCAGACAGCACCACCTTGGCTGAGGGGCTCAGTGGTGCCCTGTGGTGCATTGGTTGGACCTGGCTGGAACCATCTGGAACCATCTGTATCTGGCCTCTCTTCACAGAGGCCACTCCTGCCGTCCCCTGCTGGCACCTGGGCATCTGCACCCCACGCACATTTTAAGTTTATTTCCAGTTCTCTGGTCCTGCTGTATTTTTAACGTGCACATTATAGCCCAAGTATCCTATGATTGTTAAGTAAAACTCAAAATTACCTGAAGTTGATAAGAAAAATTCAATATAAATAAGTTACCTTAATATAGGTATTAATTACTTATACTGCTCCTATATAAGAGCCTAACAAAGTTCAGATCTGCTCAGAAAACTCAAACCTCAAAAGCTTTTGCAGGAGCTGGTACCAGAGAAATGCTTCCTTTGTGTCATAGCCTGGCAAAAGTCTGAGAAGAGAGTTAATACGTGGGGAAAAAGATGGCTCATCCTGCCCATCTGCAGGATTTTGGCATCCTACAGGTATTTCGTCAAAACTGAGATGAGATCTTTTTGTCTGTGTGGTAATGTACTACCTGAAAAGTAAAGCGTAGATTGAAAACTGGCTCAGGTATGATGCTGCCACACGAATGGAAAGTTGCTAAACTATGGTGATGATTGCAGGCAGTGCTCTGATAAAACCCTGAAAGGCTGAAACACCCTATGAGCGGTCAAAACAAGATCGATTTCTATTTGAAATGTTTTCATGTTGCTTTTCAAGTGCTTGAATGAAAGGCCGTGCTTCTCTCCCAAAGTGCCATGATAAGATAAATAATAAATAGACTTTGGTGTTTGAGCCCAACACCTGAAAAAATTCAAGGGTAGAGAGAGGGAAAGTTGAAGAAAGGAACTGGTGATCCAGGACGATACTATAGAGGTCAATGTTGATGTAAGTGGTAGTGGCTGGCTTTCTGTCATCCAGACCCTATATAAGCAGATCTTTCAGGACTGTATCTACTTATTTTTTGTAATCTGAGTAATTATGCGTACATCACATAAGCATTTGCATTATTACAATATTAGCCATTATTACAGTATTAGCCATTAGTAGGGGATTGCACTGGGCTCTGAAACCTTTCGTTTCAATTAAAAGGGAACTTCCACTTCAGATATGCTTTTCATGGTGACTGATAAGTGCTAGTCCTCTAGGCAGTGTTCATTTCCACTGAGCCTGTGTGATCTTCCTGGGACCACCACTCGGCGTGAGGGGTGTTGGAATAGTTGATTCAAAATCAAAGGATGATTTGGCCAAGCTGCCACATATTTGGACTTCCATCAGCTGGGCTTTGGTTTCAGTGGAAACAGGATGATCAGACCAATAGAGCAACTCTTCAAAAGGTAAATCAATACAACTGTGCTACACAATTCTGCATTATAAGATGATCAATAGGGGTGCAGGAGTTAACAGTGTTCTGTAAACACACAGCACTACACCAACCCTTTCCTACTATTGCCTTAGAAACAGAGAGCAAGGCTCAGCAGTTACGCCGTTTGCATTCTGTGGGTTCATACAATGTGTTACTGATAAACACTCAGTAAGTAAAGCAAATGTTCAGACTGTGATCACTTCAGAGGTAACATTGGTTTGTAAACATCAGTAGGTAAGCCTTGCCTCCTCTTCACTTCTCCTCCACACCTCCCCAGCAATTCAGTTCAGCCGGGGAACAACAGCAATGCACCAGAGCCACAGCTCTTCACCTAGCATTGGATTCTCATCATCTTCCTCCTGGAAGCACAGCTCCTTGTGGAGCAGAGCACAGCAAACTTCCCTGGAGAGAAATGACACCTTTCAGACACAGAAAACACAGACAGCCATTTACTCTCTTTTGAGTATATCTACCTTGTTAGGTGAGTTTGGACCAGTAGTGGAGCCCTGGAGTGCATTTCCCAGTCCTCTTTTAATGATCATTATTTGGTTCACATTACGGAGGGGTCCCCGAACACATGAATTCGATTCCTTTTGCATGAAAGTAAGCTGGAAGGTGCTGTCCAGGTGCCAGTAGGTGTGCAGCTCATCGGACCAACTTTAACGTGGCTGAAGGCAGACATCCTTAAATGTGCACTGCAAGGATGGAAGGTCCTCAGAACCAGCTGCTTTACAGATCTGCTCTCACTGGCTGCGATATCTGCTAATGCGAACATAGCCTTTGTGGTGACCTGTCTTCACCGTGGTAATTTATCACCAAGTTTTTATCTCTCCAGCTACAGACGTGGCTTTGAGATATTGTGGGCACTGCCATGTGCTCTGAGAAGTGCGCAGGTATGTTGTGCGCAGTCAGTTCAGGGCACACCTCCCATCAACCAAGGAATATTCTGGTGATCTGAAGGGACAAAAGAGTGGCTGGTTGATCAGCATGTCCTCCTCCTCCATGCACAATACTATCTTAGGAGCTTAGGAACTTAGGAGTGTTTTTTTGGCATTTTAAGGGGTTTTTCAGGTTGGACAAAACAAATCACATGTGGAGAATTCCAGGGCCTGGTTGTTGGTAACTTGCCCTTTTCTGTTTTTTCTAAAGCCAACAAAAGGATCCTGGCTTTTTGACTCAAGACCAGACCTGGTGCCGACCAGTAAATCATGGAAAAACCACAGGTCCTTAAATACTGCTTCAAGTTGTTTTATAATGGAAAAATACTCATTATCTTAAATAAAGGTCTCACCACATCTTGCCTTAGCATGCAGAGTTTAAAATAATACAACAGAGCTTGCTGATTCACTTCAAAAGAAAATGCTGCTGTGCTGAAAGCATAACTGGAACATTACTACCCAGAATAAATTAGTATACTAAAGTTAGGAGCAATTGAAAGGTGGTGGGAAGATGCTGCAAAGGAACCTGCATTTCTCTGCTAGTTAGAACGGTCTTTGTCACAGCTTTTATTTTAAATAGATGGTAAATGAAGCAGACTCTAAGCACTGGATTTTTCAGAGGAGTTCGGCAAGCTATTGACATTTAGACATCAAAATAGGCAGAGAGGTTTTCCAGAAAGCCCAGATCTGTAAGCTGCTGGACACTGGGCTTTTTGGAGCATGAGGGTCCACTAGGGGGTTTGGAAGCCTTCATGAAATATTGCCAAACATATCCTAGTCTGAGAACTTACCTAACCTTCCTGAGGTCATTCCTAAATTTCCTTGTACCTACCCTTCTAAGATCACCTTTTCTGAAGTAGTTTGTTTTATTAGTACTCACAATGCACACCTTAGCTGCATGTACAAACAGTAGTTAGTAGATCCTGGTCTGGATCTAGCCAGGACATTGATGGGGGCAGAACAGTATCTCCAAATGCTGCAGGTTTTTTTCTAGACGAGACTGGCCTTTTGTATTTTACAAGTCAACAAATTTAGAAATATCTCTTAGAGTCTATCATGTAACAAGTACCTATTTTTATATCTTCATATTACATTTCTCTTAATTTCGTATTAAATTTCCTTGTCTAATTAAATTTTTTGTAATATTAAAAAGATTATCTATTCCCTAACAAAGCTGTTGCTGTATCTCATTAGTCAGGTAGCTCAAACTGATAAGATGACATTTGAAATAGCAGCATCATGCTGTTATACTGCTGGATTATTTTATTTCTCTCCCCTTGAGGAAAATGCCTTTTCAACATTAGAAATTTATGTTAATTTGTCTAGCCATAAAAATAAGAACTTTTTGAACCAAAAATAAGAATTAGTTTATTAAAAATTTATCTCACTTCTAAAAATTTCTTGTGAAGAGCTCTCACACATCATTCCTTCCAGATATCAGATATCAACAGAAGACTTTTTCTATTTATTTCACAATAGTCTTTAGTACAATGGAAGCAAATCAGCTGTATTGTTTCCTCTTAGATGTCCAAGTGCATATGATAGAATTAGATGGGATTGTTAGCTATGCATCATAGGTATTTGTAAGCTGCTTTTCAACTCAGCATCTAAATACATAAGGGAATCAGGTTTTTTTTTTAAAGTGGGTAGTTGTATCATCTTCCCGAAAAACATAAAGCTAAGTCCACACAAGTGTTGGTTGGGGGGAGATTCGAAAACTGAATCCTTTTCATCTTAAAATAATGTAGAGAAAACCTGCCACCAAGACAGTGATATTTTAGCAGTGTTTATTGCCTACAGGAGTCAGTCAGCAAACGATGAACATGTACAGCAATAGTTTTCTAATAAAATACGTGCTCTCATGCACTTGTGCTGTTCATCATCACTATGACTACAATCTTATTCGCAGTTCAGCATCTTTCATTTCAATCATAAACCAAAATAAATCAGGAATGTGACAAATCTGTTTCTCTCCTGATTTGTCAGAACTGGCGGCTCTGGTAAGCGCCAGCTGCACTACTTTTTGCCATGCCAGCCTTGCCATGGCCAGCGCGTCAGCTGAGTGGGGAGGTTCTGTCAAGCTACTTGTCAAGGAGCTTTCAGACTCTTCTCAACTCCAAAAATGAAGGCCTGCATGGAAGATGAGGTTTCCTTTTCCTTCCTGGCTCACTATCTGCCTTGCACAGAGGGTTTTCAGAAAGGCAGTGGAGGATGTGGCTTTGATGGCTCTAGGTACTGCAGGTTCCCAGAAGGCAAATAGAAGTTCGATTTTGATCCTGCCTAGTGGTGCATAGTGAAAGGAGAAGGACAACAAATCCACCTCTGGGACATACTCATTGATTTGTCCTTTTTTGGTTGTCTTGGTAGCAAGCCTGTCCTCGTCCTCCTTTTGAGTGGGCAAGCAGCATGAACTCAACATATGGGTCTTGTCCTGGAAGAGGAAGTGGAAACCAGGATAAGAAAACATCCTGGTGGGGTGGGAACCTCAAGAGTGATGAGGCTATGGAAGAGCACATATGCACCCTGGGGAGCAAATTCAGAGCACCTTGCTTCTCAGTGTGAGAACAGCTTAAACATTTTCTCGTCAGTAACACTGACCGTATTTGGCTCTGAGCTCATCCCAGCAGCAGTTATGCCGGAGGAACTGTGATATTGTACAGCATAAGGAGACTTTTACAGCCCTTCCACCATTTGTTCCCAGGGATAGATTCTTGCTGAAAGAGAATGTGAAAACAGGGTATGTGCAGGAAGGTATTTCAAGCAGTACTGTCCTCATCCACAGCAGCGCAAGCCAGGTGCCTATCTGGGGGTACTGGAACCAATGCATCTAATCTATTTATCTGGAAAACATACTTTCCCACATACTAAAATGCATTTCAAAATAAGGTATGAGAGTACGATAGATATTGCACATTTCAAACACCTCAAGTGACGGAAATAAAAATAGAGTTAAAAAACTGTGATATATTCTCTTGCTCAATTTAAAACTTTGTGCCAAAAAGACAGAAACATTCCAAGAATGGAGCCTTAAAATCAGATTAGGTGCCGCCATCATTACTACATATTCATTTAAATGTTCTTTTAAAAATGTTACCTCAGTGATACTGGTCACTAATCAATAAAAGATTAAAAAAATGCCCCATAAAATTCAACTCAACTAATAAAAGCAAGTTATTTCTCATTTCCCCTCAGCCTTCGTGTGAAAGTTCATTGTGTGCAAATTGAAATTCAGAACACAGTTCAGAACCAGTTCTCTTTCCTTCAGTAGCATGCTATAGTCAAGATCCACACAACATTTGGAATCACGTTGTGCTATTCCAGAAGGAATGTAAATATCCAGAGCTGTGTCAACAACAAGTCCACTACAGATTATGCTACTAGGCATAGGAAGTGCTTTGGTAAAATATGTCTTTCTAGAGCAATCTGCAGATTTGTGGCTCTGATACAATTCTATTTCTCCCTTTGTAAAAGCAAGCAGTGTAGCAAGTTCAGGGTCTTGTGAAGTAAAACTCCTTTCATCATCTCAAGCATCAATGGCATGCGTGACCTGATGAAGAACAAAGGGATTAATCATATTCTGAAAGTTAACTCTGACTCACATCAGTATCCACAACATCATGTCTTTTGGGGAGGGAAGAAATAATCAAAATAAATAACATTTCATTGCATCTCTTGGAGCTGCACGATAGTCATATTATTTCTCTCTATCTAAGATATAGTGCATTTCTCTTAATAGTTTTAGCCAGTGCTTTCATATTGATTGATGTATTTCAGCCAATTTAACTTGCTCCCTAGTTACAAGCAATTAGTGCCTCTTCCTGACACAAAGCACATATCCTGGGGCAGGGCGAAGGACTTACTTGAACCTTACAAGCTTAGAAGCATCTTGTGGTACAGACAAAAGTTCCACATTTAAGAACTGTGTGTAACTGATACTATACTGCAATACCTACTGAATCTGCACCCTAACGCTGCCTGTGTTTTCTACAAAAGAACCCCGACCATCACATACAGAGCAACGCTGCTTCAAGAGCATGTTGAGAGCAAGGAGTACACTGAATGTGTTTACATCAGCTGTGCGCCTCTGAAAAGGAAAACGTAGTCCCCCAGGCTCCAGGCAAGTGTTTCAGAAAGCGGGTTATGTTAGGAGATGGCAGAGACTCCAGACATTTAGGCAGCTTGGCAATGAGGTTTCATCCCTACAACAGCATCATCTGTGCCCAAGTCAGGTGGCAGAGCAGCCTGGAGAAGGAAAGCCCTGCAGCCTGCTGATGGAGGCAAGCCTGGAGAGTAGTGCCTGGCCACTGCAACTCAGCAGAGGTGTCGCAGGAGCATCCCACAGAAGGAGATCAGTCTTGAAACAGAAAGTACTTTTAATCTGCCAGAAGCAGGGTGGTCTTTGAGCAAATTAATGCTCATCACAATACATCCATCTAGGGGAAGAGGTATAATACTTCTAGAGGGGAAGCCTGCGCAGGAGACACTGATGCATACAAACAAATCATGTGATTAGAGTAAGTCAAGACAACTGCTCTATCTGCAAAAAGGTATCTTTCCAAATAGAACTTTAACTATTGATATTAAAGGACTACTTAGCAAATCACTCTGTTGAAAAGATAAAGCTGAATTCAGACCTTTATTACAGTCACATACAGTCCTGTAGCTGGGAAATGCTTGGTACAGGTAGCATTTTTAAAAGAAGAATAATGGGCAAGCCATCATGAAATCATCCTGATTCACTACAAAACCTCTATTGTGCGTCAGCCAAAAGTGCCACATTTCCAGGTGCACTCTCGTCAAGGTGCACCAGCTGTCCGTCACTTGTCACACCTCACCCAGTAGGTCTGGTTCTTATCTCGAAAACTTCCAGCAGACAGATGGAAACTCCTGGAGCAAGAAAGTTGATGCTCTGGACAGTCTAAATCCCTCATAGTCTCATATATGTGGGCACAAATATAATTATATTCAGGAAGTTCCTATGGAAATTTATTCATTTGGCTTATTATCCACCAAAGGAGATTTCACATCACAAGGTTCTGGAAATCCAACAAACCTCCCCATTTATAAGTTACGGCTTGCAAATACTTAGAGATGTGCTACACTGGAAAAAGCATATTACTATGTTAATGGACACACCCCGGGCTTCCATGAGATTTGGAAGTCCTTTCTGAATTTTTGTGGAGAAACAATACAAGAATATATTATAAGAATAATTAAGTCATTATTTTAGGCCTCTCATTAACCTGAACACACAATAGATCAGACTTGGGATCTTACCTAATTCTTATCTTAGATGCCACAATCACTGTGCACATTAAAAAAATACAGTTTCTGTTTTTCCTCCTTGACAGTTATTTTTTTCTCAGTATATAGTTACATATTAACTTAATGACAATGTAATTGCTTTTGCGCTTATAAGCATTACATATAATGTAGATCAAGAACAATATAATCTGTCTCTTTTGTGTAAACATTAAAATAAGAAAATGAAGTTTGGACAGTTTGGTAATGATACAAGGATGAGAAATACAGCTACTGATAACAATATGGCTATGCTTGAGAAGGCTAACTGTATGATGATAGAAATCAATGTACAGCATCATGGAAATGGTTAATAAACTTCAAAAAGTTATGCAAAACTAGAGTACAAGAACAGCAGAAGGCTGGAGAAAATTGGACTGGGAAATGCAATGCAATATAGCAATAAAGAAAAGCTTACTCAATTGTGAATTACACACTGTCACAGCACAGGGAAGCTATAGTCCCTTTCGGTATGTCTTCAGTGGGCTGACAAGCCGTGTGCTGCATCCGCTTGTGTGGTTCTGTAGTAAGAATTAAAACAAAATAAAAATGAAATTACAGAGACATTTGACAAAAATGTTTGAGAATATTTTACTATATAATGTACTATTAAAACCAGTCATTGGGGACAATTAAATGTAGCATAAGTCATGACATTTTTAAATCTGCTTTTACATTTTGATTAAGAATTACAGATAAGAATGTGAAGGGTATTCTCAAAGCAAGGGGCATAATTGGCAAAAGCCTTAGTACTCATTAACAGAAGATTACACTTAAAGCAAACTGATTCAGAACACACAGAGCTGTTGGGGCAATGCACCTCAAGTTCAATGAAATATACTCTATTTTTGCCAAAAGCTAAAAGCAGGATTGAAAAATTTGCCTTGTTTCATGGACACAGTGGAAGAACTGCAGAACTGAACAAGGTGTCTACTTTCCTGGTAGACCTAGGCATATGCAGGTTACTATGCTGTGAATTAGCTGCAGTCAGTGAGGTCCATGCTAACAAAGAATTGAAATAGTCTGATCAATAAGTGACAAAAGCATTTATCAACATCTGGAAATCACTTTTACTGATCAGCAGTTAAAGTCTGTCAGTATTTGAGAAGAGAAAGATGTCAACAAATTAGAAGAAACTGAGAGAAGGTTAATAAACTGATTAATGTGCTGAAGTATTGATTAATGAGGAAAGATTAAAAGACCTAAATATGTGAAGGTGCTAAATGGCAGTTTGTATTTTATTATATAAACCAAGAAAGGAGAAAAATTGTTTGGAATGGATGAGAGAAAATGAGGGAGATGGATAAACATATTTGTGCCGGAGAACATTTTGCAGCTTCCACTACTGTTCCTGCCACCACTCCAAATAAAAGTCAACAGAAGGTGTTAGTGTTGGGAGGAACCAGAATGTGCTGGGGAAGCGTGTGTTTGAAGCTGGGTTTTGAAAGGTAAGGATTTCATTTTGCAATGGCTACAGAATCCTTTGTGTCTTGTGGCTGTTGCTTGACAAAGAAATCTCTTGGTGCCCCAGTTTTTCCAAGAGCAAAATGAACTCAGCAATATTTCTCAATTTGTGGGAACATAGTGACAGGAAATTCAACGAGAAATATATCTCTAGCTTGGTTCTTAAAAATCATCTTATTGACCCAAATGGGCTTTTACTTGTGCCCTTCAACTGAATAAAGATATTCTGAAGAAAGAGAGACAAAACCACTGCAAGAAGACAAGCAAATCTGGCACCATGGTGAATGAAAAAGTGAAAAGCAGAAAATTAGGGAAGAAAAAAAAAGTGGGTAAAATTAGAGGTTAAAAGTAAAAGAGGGAAATAGAACTACAGGCATGAAGTATAAGATGAAAAAGAGAGTAGCATAGCAAAACAAGTGAAAGAGATCTCAGCTTCCAAAGAACAACCAGCCTGAACATGTTGCTGCCTCAAAAATTGGTGAGGCATTGTGGCAGCTTTCTGCGCTGGAAAAGAACGCTGCTGCACAGGGCAGCTGGGTGCTGGGGGGCGGGCTGGGGGTGTGGGGGTGTCCTAAAATGGCCACTGCCTGTGCTGCTTGCCCTGGAGCCAAGATCAAGTTATACTGGCAGGGAGAGGGCACAAGCAGTCGTTAGCCTTCTCTTTCCCACCTCCTAGGAGAAGCATCATCAAGCCTGGCTTTCCTGAGCTCTTGCCTTCACTCATTAATGTGACAGCAAATTCAGTTTGGCCTAAACTGTCTTTTTTTTTTTTCTGGGTTTGAGAGGTGTTAAATACTTGAATCACCTGATCGAGATTCAGGACCAAAAGTTAGTCATATGAAACTTTAACAAAGGGCAAGTATTGATCTGAGACTGGTGCCACATATTTAGCCCTGGACTGAAAGGGGCAAGAGAGTACCGTGCTAAACACTCTGTTCCGCAAAGAGCCTTCCAGGCAAGAAACCTTCTCCAAAATCATGCTTGATGGCAGGGGGTTGAGTGTGGCAAGATAAAACTGCGCAGGGTCTGTTGGACAGGCTCCCATGTCCTGCAGAGTGACCTCACTCTAAATCCTTGGCCACGCATGTAATTGCTGAAGCACTCGGGAATAACACTGGAGAAATTCTGTGGAGCTGAAAAAGGATTTTAATGTCAGGTAATTAAATGTGAAATTCAATAGCTAATGAACTAGTATGAAACTAAATGACATAGCTAGTACCACCTGGTCCTTTCTTGAGTGTTTTGATTTTGCACTCATTTTGTATTATCGGAATACAGTGGGACTCTGTTCTGAAGATCCTTATTTGTATTATCCAAGTTGCAAATGCTGACAGTGTCAGGTTTAGGTAGGTGTCAATGGAGATTCTGGGCACAGTGAGTAGAAAAAACTCGGGACAGATAAATTATTTCAACTATTAGATAAACCGAGTATTTTTGATAAAGCAACAAAAGTGAAATAGTTTCCATAAGACAACTCTTCTATCTTGAGTCTTTTGCTGAGGCTGATCCTAGATATGGTGAAACACCAACGTCTTTGATTCAGTACCGGAGGCAATGGGCATAAACTGAAACACAGGAGGTTCCCTTTGAACATCAGGAAACACTTTTTCACTGCGTGGGTGACTGAGCACTGGCACAGGTTGCCCAGGGAGGTTGTGGAGTCTCCCACCTTGGAGATATTCAGAAGCCACCTGGACATGGTCCTGGGCAACCAGCTCTAGGTGACCCTGCTGGAGCAGGGAGGTTGGACCAGATGTTCTTCAGAGGCCCTTCCAGCCTCAACCATTCTGTGATTCTTTGATTCTGTGAACACTGTTCCAGTTTATACTTTTAATACTTTGCTAAGTACAAAACTACAGAGTTGGAATGGGTTTTTTTTGGGGGGGGGGGGCGGGTGTGCTGTTGGTTTTTTTGGAGGGTTGTTTTTTTTTGTTGTTAAGAATGAAAGTTGAGATTTATAAGTACAATTGCCTGGCAAAATACCTGGCAAGGACAGGATTCTGCTGCCAGATGCATAGGGGTGCAGAGGGTTCTGAACAACACTTTAATGGTTTCATTAAATTATAGATCTCTGTCTTCATTTTGTTCTCTAAGATGAAATAAAACAGTGCTTTCACAATTAAGTGTATCTGTATTGTATCCAGATCTCTGGCAGATGAAATCGCTCTTGCTAATCTGGCAGCTTCTCTCTGCTCTTGCATATTCCCTGCTTCCCTTTGGTTGTGCTTCTTCCTTCCTACAATTACTGGGGAAAAATAAGGCAGGGCAGAAATTATGTGTGCACCAGCAGAGGACTGAAAAACTGCTGTTGGTGTTCAAGAGCTCACCAAGGATGATGATTTTTGACAATCTGTAGAGCTTCCTATGCTCACAGGAGAGCAGTTGGAGGTGAGCAGAAGTGAAATTATTGTATAATTGCAGCAAAGTCACATTTGCTTGCCAAAGATGGAAGGTACCCAATGCAACAGAGTTTAGGGCGATCTCAAAGACACACCAGATCTGTCATTTCATTGGTGTGGCATTCCCTCTGCCTGAAACAATTTGTGTTTCAGAGTCTGCTTGCTCAAATTTTTTCTGAGTACTTTTGCTTCTTTAGCTGGCAGGAAAGTGTTTAGGGGTTTTTCAAATACATGTATCAGAGAACTGAATAAGAATGAATACCCAGCTGGCATCGTGTGAATTTCCCGATCAAGCATGACTGTATCACTGACTTAAGACTAGAGAGAGATACATCCAGACAGATAGCACAACTCAGACGTGCCTTTTCTAGGTAAAAAATGGCACGTCATCCATCCCAGGAGTCAAAAAATAACATCAACCAAAAAAAAAAAAACCAAAAAACAACCCACTATCCAAAGCCAAACTTCATGAGATTTACTTACAATCCATCTGGACTTGTTAAAAGCCCTCGTACAGATTGCCTAGTTAAGCTGAAAGACATGGGGAAGTGAAACAAAGCTGCAAGTTCAGTTGGGAACTCACCACAGCTGACAACCCACTGCCCTGGAAGGGGAATGGTTAAACTTGGAGAAGTACTGTTTCTGTTTCTTAAAGTTTGTTCTGAGACCAATAGTTTATATTTGCACCTATTTTCATTATTGTGAAGGTGGGGGTGCTCAGGACACAAAGAACAGGTCAGAACTGATGATAGAAAGGAGGATCATGATATCCTATAGACATGACTATATAATCTTGAGGACTGGAATAACAGAAATGAGATTAAATTCAATAATGGAAAAGATAAGGTCATGCACTTAGACATTTATAAAAAACATTTTTATTATGGACTGCAAATGATAGACAAAGAGAAGGAGTTGCCTGTACTAGTCACTCACAGCATGCCCCGAACCATCAGTGAGATTTGGTCATATGAAAAGCAGGTTGGCTGTATGAGAAACATACGACCTTTTGGAAGAAACCAGGAGAGACTGCTTCCATGGCAGAGACTGGCAATACTTGGTGAAAACCTCTTACACGTTGTATGTCAGCTATGCCGAAGGAAGCTGAATTCAAGTTGTATCTAGTGCAGAAAATTCTGAGTTACAGAGGCTCTGTTTTACAGGAGGAGACGAACAAAACTTACCAATAGGCTCGACAAGCTGAGCGTGGCTATGACTGCTGCCTAGGAATATATTACAGATTTAAATATAAGGGAAAGAGACATGCCTAACTGAAACACTGTGGGTTTGAACTGGTCTTGAATGTGTTCAGACTGGGCATTAGAAGGAGCTTTCTAACACAGAAACGAGGGCGGTTCTGGTCCAACCCTCCAGCAAGAAGTGCAAGAAAATAGCAGATTTAGTGTAGATGGATCTATTTGTGTTTATGAAAAGGGTTTTATGGAGTGTTTGCTTCTACAACAGCAAAGTACTACCTTCAAAATACAAGATCCATGCCAGTCCCATGGCCTAAAGATCCAAAAGGTCCACCTGCTTAGCAGACTAGATTGCAGTATGCAGACTAGCAAGCTGTAAATGTCCTGGCCAACGTACCTGAGCCGCCCAGTTACATCAGAACAGGCTCCATGTGAATTAATGTACCTCACCTTACCAAGGAGCACAGCTCCTCTGACATCGAGCACCGCTGCTAGCAAAAGAAGCAAGTAATTACAGAAGAACATTTACTTGGCAGAGGCAGTCAGTGTTGAACACCACATGCCAAAAGGATAATACAGGACTTCTCTCTTTATTGCTGAATTTAAAAAGACAACAATCTGACTTGATGTGTCTGACCACTGTGCCTATCCAAAGCTCACTGCTGGATTTATGGGCTTATTCTTGACTGCTCTGGTTAACGAAAAAGTCGAAGGTCTCCTCGCACAGGAGCTATACTTTAGGGCAAGCCAGGTCTCCTCACACAAGCTCTATACCTTACAGCAAGCCAGTGGCACACTGCAGCAGAGAGACCAATGGGCAGTTTTTGCTCCTGAAAAACAAATGGTTTGTACAGTGGATTAAAAAACTTGCATGAGACAGGAAAAATTCTCATTCAATGTAAAGCATTATCCTGTGTTTTCCCTATGTAAAAATGGTTACAGTGCTGACAATTTACACGAAGCTTTCAGCCATACAGCAACATGCTGAGGGGCTGCACTCAAGATACATGCCTGGCCCCCCGTACCCGTACAGGGACTGGAAAAGCCCTAGATAGCAAAAGTACTGTGTTAGAAAATTCACTACCTCCACCATAAACATATTTATTTACTTGGATTGGTACAAATGCTCCCACCATACGTGCCGGGCTTCCGTTCAGTAAAAATCAAACACAATCCATATAATTAATCAGTAGCAGTGATGGTCTCTTTGCTTTCTCCCCCCATTCCCACTCACGCCGGCTTGTTAGAGAGTATAAACCACCTTGTGGGATAACAAACGACCTGCCAGTGGCCCTCCTTCCTCGCCGACCCTCGGCAGCCCCTCTGCTTTCATTCACCTATCAGTATTATCCCCTCACGCCTTTCAGCGGTACCCCCCGCCGACCCGGTCCGACCCGGTCCGGCCCGGCCCGGCGCCCCGCCGCGCAGGGTTTCCTCCCCACCCGCTCCGCGCGGGGGCGGCCCCGCCGGGCGAGCGGTCGCTGCCGTCGCCGCTCGCCCTGCTCGCCGAGCGAGGAGAAGCCCCTCACCTCCCCTCCGGTCCCGGGGGAGGGGGCTGCCATCACGTGTGCTTCTTCCCCCTTCTCTCCCTCCTCCTCCTCCTCCACCCCCTCCGCGGCGGCGGCAGAGGCGGCAGCAGCCGCTTCGGCTCCGCTCCCTTTGTTGCAGGCGGAGCGGCGGCGCTGCCGGGCGCCGCGCACAAAGGAGCGCGGCCGGGGCGAGGCGGCCCCGCCGGCGGCCAGGCGCGGAGGCGGCCGCCGCACCGCCGGGCTGCGGGGGACCGTGCTGCACCGCCGGGTCCAGCCCTGCCCGCGGCCGGGCAGCGGCGGAGGCGGCAGCGGCGGCGGGTGCGGCGGGGATGCTGAAGGTGTGCTCCGGCGCGGCGGAGAAAGGACGGTCCCGCCCGGGCGGCGCCGCGGGCTCCGGTTGATGCTGCGGGCCTGCCGCCGCCATCCCGCTGCCGCCGGTGCTGCTCCTCGGCCGCCTCTCGCCATGCTGGGAGAGAGCCCGGCCGCCGCTCGGCCGCTCCTGCGAGCGGGACCCCCCCTGGCGCTGTGCTACACCTCGGCTCTCCTGGTGCTCGCCCTCTCCGCGCTGCCCGCCGGCCGCGCCTCCCACCCCCTGCCCGGCTCCGAGTGCCAGGGCGGCGGCAAGGGGAAAGGCATCAACTGCTCAGGTAATGCCCCGCCGGCTCCCGCGCCCACCCCCGCACCGCGCCCACCCCTGCGGGCAGCCCGCGCGTGCACGTGGAGGGTCGAGCGAGGTCCCCCTGCTCCGCCCGGCCCGGCCCGGCGCGGCGCGGCGACGCGGGCGGCGGAAAACAAAGGAGCGGCGCCCGCCCCGGCCCCGGGTGCGGCGAGGAGACCCCCCTCTCGGCGGTCGAAGGGGCGGGCGGACCCCCCTCTCCAGCGGCTCCCCGCCGAAAGGAAGGAGTTTGCCGCCGTCTCTCGGTTTTTGTTCCGCTCCCCACCGCCGGGGTGCCGGCAGGTGCGCGCCGGCCATCCTGGGGGCTGCCCCTAGCCCGCCCCGTCCTCCCCGCCGCTCCATCCCCGTCCTGCCGCAGACGGAGGGGGAAGAGCCGGGAGGAAGCCGTGAGCGCAGCCCCTATCGGCGCTCGCACGGGCTGTTTTCTCGGTCTCACTCTGTCGCTCCCTCCGTCCTTCTGTCGGCTCCTGTGTAGATTGGCTCTGGGTGAGAGGCAGACAGCAAAATACTCCGTAATGGGCACAGAATAGGCTTTTTAGGGATTTTTCCTGCTTTGGTTGTGTGACAGGAGAATGCTTTATTATGCCTGCCCGTCCTGTGCATAAGTGTATGCTGGTGTAGTACAGTCTCAGTATAGAATTGGTTCAGCACGACAGGAGCACATTTTCATCTATCTTGAGGGATATTGTGTTTTTAAAGTAGAACAAAGTAAATGCATACAATACAAAGTTTGCAGTTTGTTAGAAAGACTTGCTTTTCTTCTAGAACTAGTATTTAGAAAAGGTAATCTTATTTTTTTTCTCGAAAAATTGCTGTGTACCTCCTCCTGCTTTTTAAAACGATGGGTTTACTCCACTGCGAGGACCGCCAGCAGAGCCGCACAGAGTGCCTTCTCCAAGGTGATGAACGGTTCTCGCCCTGTGTGCAGAGCCCCCCCGCTCCCATTGTCTTCAGCGGGATTTGGATGGAAGGCAATTTCTGCTTGGGAAGGAGCTCTCGGTACCTTCCAGGATAGGGACCCCAAACTGTGCAACAGCTTTAAGGAACAAGTGAATGGAATAGTGATCGTCCTCCCAATTACATTTTATAATATGGATAATGCAGCTAAAGCAGGCTATCAAATTCGCAGACCAGCAAAGTGAGGCGAAATGATTTCGCAATGAATAAATCTAACTGCTGTTCACTCTTGATATGCTCATTTGTTCTTCCTTCTACCCAGTTCAGAGATCTACAGCGTTAGTGTGTGATACCACAAAGCTACTGTTTTACTGCTGCCTGACTTTTCCACTCTATTTGTATGAATATCGTGGTTATTTTTAAAGAGAGGTTAATAGGTTAATGTGTCACTGGCGTTAGCGGCTTACCCATCAGAGACATGTGGGTCATTAGACCACAGCATGTGCATAAATCAGTGAGATTAAATATGGAAGGCTGCTGAGATATATGAGGAAGTTTCTAAGATAACGTGGAACACACAGATACCATTATTTAGAAACAAACACAGAAAGAGGGCTTTCCAACCTGGAATTAGAAAACCTTATGCTATATCGAAGACATTCAGAATGATTTGGTTCTACTAAAAATAGGCAGAAGCAAATATATGTGCTATATATGTATGTATGGCAGGCACTGGTTTTAGTGTAACTACAAAAATATGGAAGGAAAATTCCATTTAAAAAAACAGTAGTCAGTTTCTGCTATAGCTTAACAGTTTCATGCAAAACTGCGGTGTTTGAGTTCTCAGCATTAATTTTGGAAGAACTAATACCAACACACGGTATCTGGGGCAGATTTTCCTCTTGCCTCTGCATAGCTTCATTAACTTTTACTGGGTAAGCTACTCCCTGCAGAAGATGAGTTTCCTATATTTACATGTGCGGTCAGATGTTGGCGTTAGCACCCTTCTCAGTGGGCCGCTACCATGTACGTTGCTATACTGAAAGTTAAACTTAAGAACACTGTAACTAGTTTTTGGACTCTCTGAGTAACTTTCCATACTCTATTATTGTTTCAATATTTGCATCAGGTTGACCTGCTGCCCTGGAACGATTTCTTACATTTTTCATAGAATCGTAGAATTGTTTATGTTGGAAACGACCTTTAAGATCATTGAGTCCAACCAATGGTTCTTGAGCTTGTAACGTTTTATCATCACTAGATTATGTAGCTACCTTTATTTTTTGTTATTTTTTTAGAAAATGCTGAACTCCTTTATTCCTTCAGAATATACTGCTTAAGAAAGAGTATGCTGTAGCAAAAGAACATTGCGAGGTGGAGGACGCAGGCAGACAACATGAAAATTAAGATAGCTTTTTCAGCCTTGATTCTACCCCTGCAGCACATGCTTTGCGGCTTGGTCTTTTGCTAAATTATGATGTAATTACATCATCCTTGGCCAAGGGAAAAACATATAATCAAGTGATTAGAGCAGGAAACAGAAAATTAAGACATATCTGGAATTAATTGACACTGTGGATTTGTGTGTGTTTGTTCAGTTGCAAATCCATACTTTGCTGAGCTAGGAAAATGAAATAGTGCCATTTTACCCAGAATGGGGTAAAAAACAAGTTGGTCTTTCTTTCTGGAAAAGAGAATCTTAGGTTGATGTTTTAGAGATGCTACGTTATTCCTAGCCCTACCTATAATCATCTTCTGCAACATTTCTGATACTGACTGTGGGTGAGTAGGGTGCCGTGATGCTTGCTTGTCTGCTCAGGCTGTAAGATAGTCGTGTCCTACACAGCTGTGAACTACAGGGGGTGATAAGGCATCCTGAGTGTAAAGGCAAGTACAGAACGTAGTTGGTTCCTGAGCTCCCAATGCTCCGGGACTCTCCAGAGACACGCACCGTGCACGGGCATCTTCAGTTTCGGTTTCAGTCCGGTTGAATCTCCAGTGTGACGTATGCTCTGGTCTCACGTGTGGCAGCCACAGGGGTTGCAGTTTGATCATAACTGACCATACACTGAGGATTTTGGTGAGAGGTATGCAGACTTAACGAGAGATGTTGCTCAGTGCTTCGGTTTGGATTTGTATGCCTGGGATTTTAATAACAGGGATATGTTTCTGTTGATAAGCCTTTCGGCTCGCTGTTCTGTCATGGGATAAAATGTGCTTGTTTGGCATGATTCCGCTCACCTCCTATGAGTCTCATAGGCCATATGCTGTTCTCGGTTTCTTAAAATCTCTGAGTGAAGTGAGTAAAGATAAAATTGTTTCAAGATAGCTTATTGAGGATTGAATGAGGTCAAGGAAAAATTAAGGACACCTTCTCTTTCACAGAATTCCTCCTCAGAGTGGTATGAATGCTTTTCTTTTGCACTGTCATAACATGTCTGAAATAGTCTGTAGATAAAAGTAGATGGAAATTACCGATTAGGGAAAGTGAAGGGGATAGAGGGACTAAGGGAAGTATCTATCCTCTGATAGGGTGATGGCTGAGTCTATTATGGGCTGTTTATTGAGCATGCAAGTACAAGCTGTCAAAAAGTTTGAAAATTTATAGAGAGAATGGCAGAGAACGCTATAGTGGAGCCATACTTTACCATACATACGTTATCCTAACTTTCAGTACTCTTTAGAGAAATGGTTTCAGCCCTGAAATAACTCATGAAGTAAATTAGACAAACAGAGGATTTGGAAACAGTAGAAAAAAGAGAGAGGTGAAGCAGAGGGCATGGTAAGTCAACAGAAGTACAGCAAGCACAAACAAAATTTATGTATTTTGATACTTTAAAATGTGGTAGGATGAGAAGGGAGTAGTGGATATGAGTAGGAGAAAAGCATCTGAAAGTTGGACCACAAGGGTCCTGAGCATGGTGTGAGCAGAAGGGAGTAAGGAAGTAGTATGAGAAAAGATACACAGCTGAGAGTGGGAGCAACTCACAGTGTGTGGACAAGAGTGACAAGAACTGGCCACATCATATGCTTTTGTTTTCAAAGGATGCCTTTTTCCCTTGTGTGAACAGAGTTTTAGAGGAGGAGAAGTTGCGAAGGGCACAGAAGGTGAGCAAGACAAGCAAGTGAAGATCCAGTCTAAACGCATGTAAGGCAGAAGTGTCCAGAGTGTGATCATAAGTCTGTGGAGTATAAGAACAGAAGAGAAAAATTACATTAATTATCAATTACTGCAGACACCCAAAGAGGGAGCAGTGGATCTAAAGTATGGCTACTGTCACTGTTAATGGAGGTGTGTGACGTACCACAGAAAAATACCAGCTCTTTTTGTCTCATCCTTGCTTCTGCCTCCACCATCAGTGAACGTCATCTTACTCAGAATTTGCAAGTCCTTGGCATCTCCTGCTGAGGTTGTTGTTCCCCACAACCTTGATGTCCAATGGAAGGCTGTTCAATTAGGGTCTGTTTGTTTCCATTACTTTGTTAGATGCCTTTGAGTCTGTCCTCCAGATCCTGTAGCAAGGATCGCCCAAGCTTACTATCACCAGATACCAGTGCTAGCAGAAGAGACATAGCATGCATATTTCAAGAAAAAAGTCACTGCTCAGGTCTTGTCTGTGTGGCACTTTGGTGTGGTGCATGTAATGTACTCGTACCTGCTGTAATCCAGGACTAGAAATTAAGAACGTATCTTCTGCATTTCGTGTGTGGGCCACCAGTGGTTCACCCTTGTTCAGTTCTTGACAGCTTGTGGGGGTGGTGGGAAATAGCAAAATCTGAGGTCACGGAGGCCAAACCAAAGCAGGGGAGTACTTGGAACGCTTTGCCTCAGCAGGCCACTGTCTCTGCTTGAACATTGTCCTTGCCTTTGCTAACCACCTCCTTCCAAAAGGCTTTGGTAGTTGTAGAATGAGACAATGAGGATTTTACAAGTGCTAAAACCCTAAATGGACAAGACTATGGTAGGGTTAGAAATACAGCATTTGGGGTGTAAGTTCTCGGTGCCTCAGTTAACAGTTTCCTAGGGAGATGATTATTCAGTCACCTTGGCAAGGATTTCTTTCACAGAAGCATCTAAGCTACACCAGCACTGCAGAGAAGGTACGCTTTCAAAAATGGTGTCTCTATTTATTGGCAAATTACAGCTTTGGGGTGCAAACCAGGATGGACTGTCACTACCTTAAGGCATGTTACCGATTATGTATGATGTCTTGTAGCTGAAAACTTTGCCTTTTCCCTTAGGATAAGTAGGGGTCTAAAGCTTCTCACATCTGGTACATCTACACTGGAGGTGAGGACTTGAGTTTATGAGTGAGTTGGCCAAAATGAGTTTTATGCACGCTTTTTCTCACCCTGGGGTTGTGTGTTATCTGCAGCTTGGGTCCATACTGTCCCCCTGTGACGGGGAAGAGCTGAACACAAGCATGTAGCTGCCTTGCCCCTGCTTGTGCCAAATCCACGTGACAGACGTGATGGTGGATTTGGGAGGGTATAAACCTCAGGCCTTGCCGGTCTCTGGAGCTCAGCCTTGGTTTCTGCCGGGGATCGGTGGGGACTCTCTGAACCAGAATGAGATGTGGCCTCAAGACTGGCTTGCATCCGTGCTTATCAGCTGGAACAGACATACCCGTTGTGGTTTTTGTGAAGATTAAGTGGGTGAGGGGTTTTTTTTGTATACCATTCTAAGTTATACAAGGCCAAAACAATTTGTGCTAGAGATATGCAGCCACGGTGGTGAGAACGTAAAAGCAGGGTATGGAAGAGAGGTACAGGTTCAGGTAAATTAGCCTAACTATGTTAAGAAGTACACATCTTTTTATGTTTGTGTAGGTAGGCTTGACCTGAAGTGATAGACAGCACTAGAATAATTGATTTTTTTATCTAGGATACTATAACTTATGATCCCAGAAATGAATTATAACAGTCAAACCAAATAAACTGTGATAGGCGTTTGTGCCAATCCAGCTTCTGAAAGAAATGATCCAAACTCAGTCAGGTTACATATCACTTTGAGAAACTATTGTAAGGCGTGAATATAAATGAAGTAAAATTAAAAATTATTATTAAAAAGAAAAAACTCAGACAGTAACATGCACATATTTGTTTCCCTTTAGTGTAATTACCTAGACATGAAGTGTCCTTGCAGTACAGATTCTTATGCTGACCAAAGAGCAAAAAGGTAATTAAAGTAGAATTTAAAGTGTCAGAATAGCAGAAAATCATCCCATAACAGGAGTCACTCCATCATTGTCTCTACTGGGAACTGGTAAAGTGATGGAGCATTCAAAGCTTGACTGAAGGGACTGTATTGAATCCAGTTTCTGAAAAGAGGAAGAGAGGAGCTATGTTTATTGTGGTAAATATTGCCAAGGAAACATCCTTTCTATACCAAACACTCTCTGATAATTCCTGTTAAAGGGAAAAGAAGAAATCTGGCCCTTTTCTTGCTATTGATGTAAAGATAAGTATTTTGTACTTAACAGCCTGCTGGTTTTCTTCTACAGTTGGCTGTAGACTGGATAAAGGCGAGAGTTAATATTTATTTGGACTTGAAAAAAAGAGAAGCTGTGGTCAAGGTCTTTGGTAGAGAAGTATGAAGGCAGAGAATCCCACACGTATTGACAGGAGGCTCGATTTACCCTTTTCCTATAAAGAGATTATCACATTCCACCATTGATGCATCAGCTGAAAGTGCTTGTGACTTGTCCAGCCTGTGGTCATGGCAGATGTCCACAATGCAGGTAGTGGCGGTAGCTCCCAGAATAGCAGTAGCTGTAATATTTGGAGAAATAAAAATGCTGAGCACCAGGGATGTTGAGAAAGGTTCTCTTCTTCCGACTGTAGCCTACTGCTTATCCTCCTTGTTAAGTCCCTACAGATGCTGTGGAATGAAAGTGGAAGTAGAGGGTATGTTGGCATTTTTGACGTGAAAGGCTGTCTTTTTCTAAGCAGTCTGTAGTATTCTATAGAGCTGAAGACCAAGGAAGTTCTTTATAAATTATTCTTTAAAAAATTGCTCTGTCCCAAGAATAGCTTTAGATAATAAGAATATGATAATTAAATAATGTGCTGTAAACTAAGCAGTCCTCTCTAATTGCTGTAGTTTATTCTTAGATCATCTTGAAATTCTGACAATTTAGAAATGCAGAGAAATACAGGACGAAAAAGAGAAAGAGTGAGAGAGAGTGGAGTTATATTTTGTGGAGCTCCTAAATGTGTAGAGAAGGACTTGTTTGACTGACTCAATCCATAGTACGTTTTATTTTATGAAACCACTTTTTGGCAAAATGGTCGTCTTTGTGTGATATTTTTCGTCCAGAAAAGGATAAGAAGATACAGACAAAACTGGTTAGGAGGAAGTTCAGCAATCAAAACTATGATCTGATGAAATTCAGATTCCTGGAGAACCTTCAATCTGCCCCCTTGTCCTGATGACCAGCTACACTGAATCTTTAGTTCTAATTTACTTCACCGATGGCTGCAAGGGTATATGAGAGCAGAGTTACTTCATCTTGTGTTGTTAGGTAGGTATTTAGTGGTGCAATTAGTTGTTTAAATGTTTGGGGTTTATGGGTCATATGTTCTTCTATTTGTTTATTTGTTTTTTATTTGTTTATTAAAAAAAAAAATCAGGTCATTTTTTTCTCTTAAAGATTTTTACCAGAGAACTTTTATTATCTTAGGAGTGGGGAGTAAGATGCCAGTGAAGGCCTTAGCTAGAAGAGTACCTAGAAGACTTCTGTTCTTGCTGACCCAGTTAATCCCCAGACCTTGTTGGAGAGGAGCTGGGAGACGGACCAAGGCTCTGCATGCATTTGCATATCTTTTGCTGATGTGAATTTCTCTGTCTAAGAGGGCAATTTAACTTTACACCGATACCAGTGTGCAATCTTTTAATGTTGCTCTAAAACTGCCTCGTGGGTCACAGTGCAGTTTTTGAGGAGGTGGTGTTTGACTAGCAAATCAGGATTTATTTTAGGATAATTTAAATTGTCATAATAATAGACAATTTATAAAGACTGAAAAGACAGGACTTTTCTGATAATAGATTGTGTTACAGTAACAATGTTTAAAGGATCTGGTTCAAAATAAAATTAAACCCTTGTAATACCTCTCTTTTGACTTAGTTTTATAAAAATAAATTCAGTTGCAATTAGAGTCTTGAAACACCCACATGATATAACCATGTTCAAGCTGGCAGGATCCTCATTCATGCTTCAAAAATAGTGTTAATTAAGACCGTCAGGAAAACATGTGAAAATGAAAGAGAAGAAAATCAGGAACAAGACAGAACTGTCAGTAATCTTTCTGAAGGGACCTGGCTTCTCTTGGTAGCTGCCAGCTCCTCCCCTAGCCCATTTCTACCAGGCTAAGACCTTGCTATGCTCCTGTAGATCTTGAATTAGGTGCAGAACTCTCTGTGCTTTCATAAGGGGCACAGAGCATCCTGTGGGGCACAGCTGAAGAGGAAAGGTATGATGTTCTTGACAAATGGACAAAAGGGTGTTCAGGACATGAAGTTGTTGTTCTCAGGTCTGGACTGCAGGCCAAAACCTCCTGGAATCTGTCTCTGCCTGACTGCAAAGCCTCTGTAGACAGCTCGTTCCATCTGTCTGGCTTGCTGACAGATGACAGCCAGGTTCCTCAAGGAAAGACCTTGGGACATCTCTGCCTTGCAGCAATCTCATGGGATCAATGTGGAAGCAGAGGGGGTGAATGTGGGTGGCCGGGTGAGCCAGAGAGCTGGATCTGTGCAAACTCTGGTTAATCTGCCCTTGATCTCTATAGTGTGTTCAAGATCAACATCAAATGCTCAACTTCAGGAGCTCCAATTGCTTCACCCTAGATCCAGCCCCGATTATTTCCCAGACTGGCACATTTCTACCCAGCTGCAGGAGTTTGACACATTTCGCCTATTACTGAACAAAAAAATCCTGCTTTAACAAACACTTAACCCATGTCAGTCACTAACTCAGGTGAGCACTGCCATGCTCTTCCATGTGATGGTGGAGGAAGAAAAACACAGCCCCCAGTGAAATCATGCTGTCACATCTGCTTGTGTATGACTATAGAAAACCTTCTATAAACACAGGTATTTCAACAGCAGATAAGAAAGTGCTCTGTTGCTTAAGCCTGAAGCATGCCGAGGAGTTTGTTGTACCTTATGAGAGTTTTACTTGCTCTCCTGTTCGGACTTTCACACGCAGTTTCACATAAGACTACAAAGAGTGAGTGATTAGATAAGCATCATTTGCAGAAACTGCTAAATTTACTCTAAAATTTTAAAACAAACAAGAGTTTTAGCGAAGCAGCATAAAAGCTTGAGTTGTGGTCTAGGTAAAGATGTCAGTGCACGAGCAGAAAATGCCTCAAATAGTCTAGGCATTCAGAGTGGGTGAGTGATCTTGAAAATGTAAGTTTTAATCCTTAACGGTGTCCATAAAACACAAGACCGAGATATAAAGTCTTTAGCTGGTTGATAGAGACAGCTGAAACAGTGTTTTCAACAGGTATTTCCATGGGAAGTTTGTTTAAACCATTGTGGCTGGATAGCAGTTTGTTGCTCTAAAACTCAGGGAAGCATTGATCTAATTAAATGTTTACATTTTGCTAATTAGTATTGACTCTGATGGTGTGTTGCCTTTATCTGATCCCTCTGGGAGAGGCAGAGGTCAGTGTGTTGTGCCAAATGGGTTCTCTGGGGCAAACAGAGCAGCAGAAAATCTTTAGAAAAGCTAAACAAAGGGACCCCCTCCCCGAGCGGTACCGCCGTGTGCAGCGGTGGGCAGATGAACTGTTACTTTCCTAAAGCACTGTGTCCCTCCAGCAGCTTTTCCTTCATCTCCACCCCTCACAGAAGTTTACCTAGACAATTCTGCAAGGCAGAATTCCTTTTCCCTGTCTTCATTGGAAATATAATTTTATGGAAGTATCATTTCAAGGTTATAAAAGTGAAAATAAAATAGGCTGGCTGCGGTTGAGGTTATAGAATTTTTTTTTCATATAAGCATGGGTTGGGAAGGCAATTTATTTCATTGTATTTCTTTGTTTAAGTGCAAATGTCCTTTTCCTTGGTTGCGTGGATGTTTACACCTACAAAGAATGTCTTTGCGAAAATAGATATATGTGTTTGGAATGTGCAAAGTAAGTTCTGAGCTGTAAGAAACACTCTTTTTCATGTCAGAAACTAGTGGCTATAGCAGGGATGAAACAAGGTTTTGCTAGAAAACACAAAGAACAGCTGCCTGATTTTTTTTTTTAAAGTGAGAAGAGATTTATCATTATTTTGATACTCTTTGTTAAAACCTGTCTGTAATATAGAAGAGTTATCCAGGTGAGAGAACACAGCCTCCACATTTGCAAGTGATATTTGTGCTGCTGGCTGAGCAAACAAAGAGGATCACTGGAACCAGACTCTGAATTTGAGTGTTTTGGGTGATTTATCTACCAGATGGTAAATGCAGTCCAATGTAAAAAATTAGTCTGTGAGCAGGGAATCAATCATCCAGCACACTGATCAGCAAAGGGATTTGGGTGTTATAGCAGAAAAATTAATGAGCTGGCAATCCACTGCAGAGCAGCATTAAAACAAAAAGATACTACGCTGTAATAAAAGATTCCTCACCCAGAAGACAAAAGAGATGAACGTACTGCTTTATTAGACACTTGATAAACCTAATCTAAGGCAGTGTATTAGATACCAAAACCCTAATATTATTCAAACATAATCATTAAAAAGTTCAGTATCAAAATCTGGAAATCAGAGTTAATTTAGGAAAGGGAAGTTTTTCACTGCTTTCACACTTGTTTCCCAAATACATTGGCTCTTCTGTCTTAGGAATTACTTACTATTCTATATTATAGTAATATATATTTCTGTGCTATTTAAAGTCACAGAACAGTGCATTCAGAATTACCTAATGAAAGATGATGACATACCGTACTAGCTTTATGCCATAATTACATCTTTCTATAAGAATCCTGAAAATGAGTCCCTAACCCCTTTCAGTTACTCAGGCTACAAGAGATCAGAATAGCTTCACCACCAAAAGCTCTTCATGACTTATCTCTTGATTTTTCATGGGAAGCCATTGAGTCTCCATCTAGAAAAGACTATAAAGGTGGCCCCTGTGCTCAGTTTCCACATTTAAAGTTGGTTTTCTTTTTTCTTTATATATTCGAAGGATTGGGTGCTGATAGGGCTCTTTGGGACATGACACTATGTACAGGCTGCTTCTGCAGGGAGGAAGGGCAGCAGCAGGGTCTGGCCATGCTGGTGTGGGGCCACTTGACCCAGGTGGAAAACCTAGTTGTGGGTCCCCTCTCAAGCCTGACACATCGAAGTTACTTCTGTGACTGTAGGTAGCTGAAAGAAGTAGGTTTCAGATCTCTTCTCTGCTGTGGAAAGCTACCTGGAACTGATCTCGTGTGTCCTCTGTGAGTAACCGCTTTTATTTCTGAAGACAGCCAAGGAGATAGGTGGGAAATGTTAATGCCATACTGTCCCCCGACTCTGGCCTTCTCTTGTTTGGGTTGGTTTTTCTTGGAGCTGGGGATTGGTAGGTTGGTGAATAGCTAGCAGAGCATACCCCAAAGATCTCCAGTGTCCCTGTGTATCATGCAAATGTAATCCCCCAATTGTCTTTCACTTTCCTCCTTGGGTTTTGTTGTTTTGTTTTGGATTTTGTTGTTGCTGTTGTTGTTATTGTTGGGTTTGGGTTTGTTTATTGGCTTTACACGATTTCTGGAGAAAGCTTTCTACAAACACAGGGGAACTGAGCTGATGGTCTTACTACCTAAACACTAGAGAGAAGCCCACTACCTGAAGGAATTTTTCCAAAAGTGCTAACCACTGCTTAAAATCAACCAGAGCTCCTAGATCGTGGTCCCTGTGTAAAACAGATTTCTTTATGTACGGAGTAAGCATGCAAATATTAGCTCGTACAGCTCTACAGATCAGGGGTGTAGAAACAACGATTTTCCATGTAGAAGCTGCAGCCAAGCCTGTACCAAAGTGATGGACTCGATTGCCTACATTTCTCCGAGCCACAAAGACATATTTGCCTTAAAATTATGCAGAGCATGTAAAAGTAGTTTGTGATGCTGTGCTTACACAGACGTTACGTACAGAGCTTCAGTGCGAGTCGAGTTCAGCCTGGGTGTAAATGGGAACTGCACCTCGGGCGGTGTTTGTGCATCTCAGAGCTGAAATTGGCCTTTTATTTTATTTCTGTTGTGTGGATGTGAGAGGAAGGGCAGAGTTTAGTCACGTGCGTATTTACACCCAGTGTTTGTTTCCTCCTGCTGGGTTCATGTGAAGGTTTTTGCTGGCTATGGTTCTTCGGCCGTTTTGGATGTGCACGACACTGTTGAAGAGGCAGATCAAGGCTGTGGCCTGAGGGCGACCGTAGCCCTGCGTTCAAACCGAAAATGGGGATTAAATTCAGATTGGCAGCGATGCACGGTCTGTCGGTGCCACAGCAGCAAAGTGATTCAGAGCGGGGGTGGTAACGGGTCTGTGATCCTGCTCTTGTGCCCCTCCTCGCCCCGTCCTCCCGGCTAACTGGCCGTACCCAGGGGGACGAAGGGGCTTTGCTCCTTGATTCTTTGGCCGGCTGTTGGAGGATGCTTGGCAAGGGCAAGGTGCCCTTTGCAGTGCCTAGGCAAGGGCAAAATGACAGTCAGCAAGTCAAAGTTCCTCGATTCTCCGCTGTACACCAGGTAATAGCAGCTAATTCATGGCAATTAGGAAGGCTCCCTCAAGAGCTGTAAGCTGACACCAGGCGTATTTTGGCAGCGTGTCCGCTCGCTGCGCTCCTCAGCCCCGGGAACCGCAGGGAAGACAACTCATGAGCTGGCTAATCCGCCGTTACATTTGCCAAGGGAATCCCCAGCAGGGAACCGTGAATAATTTCCACCTGCTTCGTACTATGTGAGTGGCATGACGGGAACAGGGGGAGATGGATGAATGCATTGAAGGAGAGGTGGCCTCCTGTCCGTCCTTTACACAAGGCTTTTTTCGTAGTCCGAAATGCTGGCCATCGCAGGTCTAGCAGCTTCGTCTGGCTTGCTGGTGTGGTGCTGCTGTGCCGCTGGCTCCATACGAGCTGGGCTTCATGAGTTCTCTGCAAACCTGGTGGCAATAACAGCCATCGCTGTAAGAGATGGTGAGGCGGGAGAGCATGCCTTACCGTATGGATGCCGTGCTGTAGCCAGACTCCTTAAACCCGCCTTTCAAGGCTAGCAGAAGGGGTTAGCGGGAGCTTTGGGAATTGTATTTCTCCTTGTGTTTCAGTGAGGATAAACGAGCAGGCAGAGAGGAATTATTAGCTATAGATTTAGCTGACAAGAACGCGCACGGCAGAAAAACATATTTCAGTAGGCTGAGCAAGTCCTCGGCAGTGATTTGTTTTTTAGAAGCGTAATGTAGTTGTTAAAGTTTGAAAGGAACGGAGCTGGTGGCTCAGGTCCTTCCTGCTTTTGGTAACTTGCTGGAATTACCACAGTTCATCAAGAAACCTGAATGATCAACCCGGGGCTTGTTTGTTTGGTTTCTCCCCATGACTTTTATGCGGCTGGTTATTTTGTTACTTTTCCAGGGGTTTTCTGACTGTTTAATTATGGTTTTCAAAACTAGCCCAAATAGCGTAGCGTATGGGTGTTTGGAGGAGAAACTTAATTATGCTCCAGCACCGTTCATACTGTTTATGTTTCAGGGATGTTACCCAAGAGTTAACTTGTTTCCTTTCTCTGTATATAAATAGGAATTAATGCTATTTTTACAAAAGTGTGTGTCTCATAAGAATACACCATGTGATTTTTTTGATTTATATGTCTGTTAAAGGATTTTAATGAGACTGAACTGCGAGAGGAAACTGAGGGTTTTGTGTTAATTTGGAAGCTACCCGATTTAATGTCTATGTTTTAATTTCTTACATGGAAAATACTCTCTTGTTGGGATTAAATTCTACATAATGTTATGCAAATAAAAAAGTACTTCATCTTTCTTTTGAAATCAATAACTATATAAGCTATTTTTATGAATTCTTTATTTTGATGTAGACTGGCAGGGTCTGTAGGGACCCAGAGGTAAGATTCCCTCTAATTAAGTTTTCAAATGTATCTTTGTTGTTTCCTTCTTGAAAAGGTCCAGGCCTTTAGACATGCAGTGCTGGGCACTAAAATATTTCAGACCACAAATACTGCAGCATCCTTTAAATTTTTTTGTTGTTGTTGGATAACTCACCTTTTTATGTAAGTTGACGTTTCATTTCCTGCATCTAGTTAAGTTCTGCGACTAGAAGTAGGTATTCCTCTGTGCTTTTAAATAGAAAGGTAATATTCCCATGAAAGAGCTTGTCATACATGCTTGACAGTCTGTCATCCCCATGGCTGGAAGAGGTCTCCCATAGCATCAAGCCTCCTTGGTCACCGTTTCTGTACTCAAGCCTATCCTCAGAATCACCCATTTCTTTCTGGTTGACCCCACTATATACTATTTATTTGCTTAACCATGTCTTACCAATGGATTTAAAAACTTTGTTTAAAAGCTTAATATGAAGCTTTTATTAAAAAAATAGAGAACAGACATAAGGGACTTTATTGTAAATATTCTTGCAATAATCTTGCTCTTATAACTTCTGTGTTCAGAAATTTCCCACCTCAGGAAGATAACCAGTAACTTTTTCGGACGTGTTTTCAAAGATCTCTAAAACTTACACATTGACCAGACTAACCTGAAAACTGCTTTATGCTTTTGTTTGGTGTTAATTAGACTTCCAGTTTTGCTGAAAACTTGAATGTTAGTAAAGTAGTGGATAGGGTACTTAGTTTTTTTAAATAGAATTTGATATATTCAATGAACAGCTTCCATTGCTCTGAATTACTTCTTCCCGCTTGAATTGCTTTGAGGAAAAAAGTCCAGACAATGAGAAATACTCAATTAGTGAATATGTCTGGAAAATCTGATTTGAGCAACTAGCATGACACAAGAACATAAAAATTACATTTGCTTAAATAACGTTAGTTCAGGAATCTTCTTGTTTCTTAGTGCTTGATTTGCTCTTTTATTATGGCTTTTCTTAACATAAGTTCTTTTTAAAAAACAAAAAAACCCAACCCTCCCCACTAACAACTAGAGAAAATACAGTCATTTCATAGGATGGACTGGTTTTTAAGTGTCTGTGGAAAAGGTTAAAACCATTATATCCTGGCAGAGACCTCTCACCTGAATAAATGGCATAATGCGTACCACTGAAAGTAGTTCTCCGCTGTCAACCAGCCACCTGAAGAGAGACACAAAATTTTTCTATATACTTACTGGAAAGCAAAGACCTATCAACCCTGGGATCTCTGTCCAGGCCTGGCATCCCATGTGTTCCAGTCATTGTTTTTTCACCGTGCTTGCCTCTTCCACTCTGTGGTTCCTCTACTCTGGCTTTCCTCACCTTTCTTTCCACCTCTGCTGTACCTGCGAGCTCTCTTTCCTCCATAATCAATTCTCAGCTTTGTACTTGGTCTGCCTTTTGCTCTCAGACAAGGAGACCACTGAGACTATACAAATAGGAGATGTATGACAAATACACAGGTTTGCCAGTGCTGATTGTTGGTGCTGAACCCACAGCTCACCTGGGACACCAGGAAGAAGCAGCACATGGAAAGGGGAGCCTGTGACCAATTTTGCTGGTGGTGTGTTACAGATAAACCTCTTCTAGTGGCTTAAAATTTCAGGTGGATTGGATGTATTTTCACACATCAGAATATAATGGTCTGAGCCTTGCAAATCATACCTCCACAGTGCACCTTGTGTCTTAGCTCCTGCATGCAAACACGGAAAAGCTCAAACGCCTTCATAGAACAAGTTACAATTTTGTTCCGTATAAAAGAAACACCATAAGTGCCGCAACTTCTTAAAAATTACACAGCTTTAAATTTTCTATGAAAACGAGCCTGCAAGCTATGAACAACCTAAAACATCATCTTATGATGGAAAATGTTATATGTTAACTAAAAATACAGTTCCTGTCTCTGTGTGTTATTGCAACTTTGGAGTTAGCACGTTGCATTAAAGTCTAAGAACTCCACGTTTGCTTGAGAAGCTGTTCAGAAGTTAGGAAATGCCAACATTTTGGACTATCAGTCTCACTTTCTCAAGTAAGTCATATACCCTCATTTTCATGGGCAGGTTTCTGAGATTCCCTCACAACTTAGCCTGCAGAAACTGAGTACAGCTTTTTCTTCCCGGCTCTAGAAGCCTATCTCTTTCTTGTTGGGCAGTAGTGCATGCGGGTGCGCAATCAGATTGCCAGGGATGTTTTCTGCAAATTTCCTGTGTAACTGAAGTCTGTCAGACAGAAAAGATTTATTTGCTTTTTCAGAGTCTTACGTAACCAGGATAGAAGCACTGCATATGATTAATTTTCTTGTTTAATTTTCCTTGTTCTTCACGTTACACTTCACTAAATATATTTACTTTTATTTCAGCCATTCCACATGACAGAATTTGTCTGCAAGATTGGAATTTTAACTGCAAGAAAGGTTTTATAGACAGAAGTGAAGCAGCAAAACATGAGGCAGCGATTTAATGCAAGATGTTAAGTGCTGTCTTTCCCAAAATCGAGAAGCAATTAAACTTCTTATTCCACTAAAGAACTTGAAACCTGTAAAGTAATATGGTAGCATAATGGGAAGCGGCTCTTAATGAGCTTGTGTCGTTATTGCGAGTTAAAAGCAGTTGCATGTTTGGCTAACAAAATACGGAGAATACATTATCATCAAATGTTGATAATGCAGTCACAACAATAGCAATATACATGAGCCTCACAGAGCTATTAAATTTACTGTATCTTCTGTCAGGAGCAAAAACAAGCAAAGAAAACAAGACACAGCTCTAGGGAAAAAAAAACCCCACAGGATTAACCCAGGAAAGCATGATAGCTAACAAAAAAGAGCAATCAAGTTCCCCTTCAATGGCAAAAACAATACAACCCCAAACAAACCAAAATATAGACCTTCTATCTCAGAGGAATCCTCTTTTTCAGAGGTGGCGTCTCTGGAAACATGCTTGGTGGGAGATTTTAATCACCTAATCAAACAAGTAATAGAAACATTAATGATTTCTAACCTGCTGAAGCTTGGTGTCTCTTGGGGTTTGCTTCATCATCTGAACTTACAAGATCTGCATCTGCCAGCTTGGCTCATGACTACAAAACCTGAGGAAAAACAGGCTATTTCTGAGACAGCTGTGTGAACCCTTCCCACTCTAGCAAGACAGTTGATTTAAAATGCTGAGTAAAATACACAGTTTTTTCCCTTGTGTTGACGGGAGCAGCCTTCCCAGGCACTGGGCAGTAGGGAAGCTGAGGACGCAGTGGCAGTACTGTTCTACTGCTGCCCCTCCCTGCAACCTGGCATTACCTACGAGCTTGCCAGTGGTGTCTTCTGTTTCAGCACAGGCCACGGATGAAGATATGTAAGGGTATGTGTCCCTGGTGTACCCAGCTTGTTACTGGCTAACAAGGACACGTCAAGCCATTGACCACTACCTTTTGAGCCTGGCAGTTCAGCCAATTTGCAGCCAATCTGTCTGTCCCACCTGTATTTCCTTAGCTTAAAAAGGAGACTGCTGTGGGAGATAGTGTCAGAAGTCTAAATATATTTTACCTCTAGTGCTCTCCCTTCAGACTTTTCCTTCATGGAAGAGCATAAGCAGAGGCAAGCATGATTTGTCCTTTTAAAATCTGTGCTGGCTGCTCCTGCTGGTCTTATCCTGTCTGTCTTTGGAGATGGATTAGAAGAGGATGTTCTCTGTGGATTTTTGAGGGGCTGAGGTGAGGCTGACCCACTGATTGTTCCCTGGGTCCCCTTCCTTGCTCGTCCTTCCATAAAGATGGGAATAATGTTAGCCTTTTGCTTGTTACCAGGGACCTTCCCCTGTGACCTTGATTTTTCACAGCTGATTGACAACAGCTTCACAATCACATCAGTCAGCTCTGCTGGATCCTTAGGTGAGCCCTGGCCTGGTGGATCTGAACATATCCGGCTTCTCTAAGTAGCCTCTAACTATTGCTGCTTTGCTGTTGGCTGGCCCTCTCTTTTCCGAACAGGGTTGATACTTGCTGGGACTTGGGAGCAAGCTTTGTCTAGGAAGGCTTGTAAGAAAGGACACTGAGTGCTTCAGCCTCTTCTTTGATGCCTGTTGCTTGTCTCTTCCCCATCCATCAACAGACTCACATTTTTCCTGACCTTCCCCTTGCAAATAGCATGCTGCTAGTATTGTTTCTTTTTAACCTTAATGTCCCTTGCTAGCTCCAGCTGGGCTTCTGCCTTCCTGGGTTTGTGCCAGAGTGCCCAGACAGTGCTTTTATTCTCCTCCCGACTTGCCTATCTTTATTTACACTTGTGTGCTCCCTTTTTGTGTTTTCAGTTCATTAAGACCCATCTCAGCCAAGCGGGCGCTCTGCCAGAGAGGTGAAGTCAAGACAGGGAATAGTCAGAGCCACATAAAGGTGTACTTGTGAAAAATACAGCTTTTCTACAGGAGATAGATTCAGGACGACGAGGGCAAGGACTTTAAAATAAGATGTAATGGAGTCCTTGTGTGTCCAGGAAGAGGACGTCGACTGTAAGGAGATCAGGGTGGGTGAAACGCCAGACGGTTCATCCTGCTCTCTGGTACATTTTTCATTTAATGCTGAACTTCATACAACTGCAGCCCAAGACAGTTGTTCACAATTCGCTGTGTGGAGTCGAACGTGGCCAGGGCAGCGGGAAGGTAACAAGAGCAGAGACCTTTCTGAGGAAATGGAGAAGTTGTGTCTGTCTGTGTAGGAGGAGTCTGCTGGGTAATTGGCTGGGTGTCAGCAAAGGTGTGGCAGGTGAGGAAAGTTATTCCTCAGAGAAGAGGAATTTGAAGATTAAAAGAGCAGAAGGAGGAGTTCATTATTAAGTCTGGGCCAAGTAGCTTAGACAGGCTAAAACAAGTGAGAAGGGAAAGGTCTTCAGTCAGAAGTGAATGAAGATTAAAGTTGCTTGAGTTCAAGGTAAAAGTTAAAGGGAGGCAAATATAAGAACAGAAGAAATAGCAAAAAGGGAATTGGAGACATCAGCCTGGAAAGAAAGACTGAAAATCTTGCTGGACTCCAAAAAGGAGAAAGCATGGGATGAGAACAGGAACCTTCCCTAGTCATTGGGCAGCAAAACTGGCTGGTGGTGAAAGAAAAGACTCTGGGTGGCTGCGAGGCAGGATGCAGTGAGGAGGGCATGGCGGTGAGTGTATGGCAGGAGAGATGGGCAGCAACCAGGTGGGTGGAAAAGCGGCTGGAGAAAGGGTGTTGAAAGAGGGAGAAGAGAGTAATGGTTGGTATTGCATCTAGCTGAGGAACAGGTCAAGTGAGAAAAAAGTAAGTTAATAGGAAAGAGAAATGTGTTGAAGATTCCTGAAAAAACCTCCTACATCAGGAAGCAGAAGAGGGGAAATCAGTTTGTCAAAAATCTAATCTTTCTTCTATTTTTCTGTCTTTCCTAAAACAAAAACCCAGAAAAAAAACCCCTCCCCCTGTTAAACCCTTTTGTCAGTTACTATGGTTTCCAGTTAGAAACATTTTTTTTTTCCTCTGTTTAACAGGCCATGAGGAAAAATGACAGATTAAACCCCTAATCCTGAAAATATGCACATACTTAATTCTGCGGTCACATACTTATGTTCTTAACTGTTTTGTTAGATCAGGGCTGGAGTACTCAGCTGCTTTAACTATTGAAAATGAAGATGCTTTCAAAAGGATTTATGACTGTATCAGACTCAACAGATTTGGATATTAGATCAAGAATACTTTAGAACAAAAAAGCCACCCTGAAGGACACACATAATTTTTAATTTGCTATGATGTCTTTATACAACAGTAAATTCCATATATAATTCTTGAGATTGTCAAAGCTGAACTTACTTCCTTAATGTTCATTGGTTCCTTTGAAAATCTCCTCCTAATTAATTTCAGAAAAATGTATGTTCAGATCCAAAATTGAGACACGTATGATGGTGGACCTAGTCTGTTGTGACTGGATCAAGTCTTTAAATTGAAACTAGCTAGGTTTGGAATCAGAAATATGGAATGTGCACAAGCTGGTTTTTGTTTGTATCAATCACTCATACCTAATTCATTCAGAACATTTGGTTAATAATTTTTAATTAAGATTTTTCATTGGAACATTTAGTTGTGCTGTCTAGTTGAAAAGAATTAAACTATATTGTCAGGGTTTCCTGAGCACACACTGATTTTATTCCTAGAGTTCCATATTAAAATGAATGAGGTTGATATGACAGAATTTTATAAACTCATTTAGGGGCTATTTATTTAAAAAAATTTTTTTTGCATTATTTTCTTATATATTGCAAACTTTGGATGAAGAAAGTTAGATTGGTGTCAAAGAAACTCTGTTCTTTTTTCCTCTGACTAATAGTGTTTATAAATATGGAATCACCCAGTTATATTTTTATCTCATAGTCTCTATGGAAAAATGCAAAAATAATGGTGTAATTTTTTATCTGTGACTTAGAAAAATAAGTCTTATTTCTTTCTTCTTTGAGATAGTTATTATCAAACATAAGTGTTATGTTATTACACTGTCAGGGCTTAATGTAGACATGCTGTTCTTCATTGACTTTTATCTTGGCAACAGCAAGAGATTCCGTCAAGAAATTGCATATCCTGGTTTAAGTTCTCAAATCATTACATATAGCTATAGGTGGGGATTTTGCATATTTAAAATGGTGATTTAAAGTCTAAATATGCGAGTTGTTTTTGAAAGACAATTCAGAAACTATTATAGGCTTCAATGTGTTACAAGATTTTTCAGAAGATTGATGTTGCTTTCTGCTCAGGTCTTAAAGTAAGGGGCTTATAATTAAATGCCATTGGTATCATTTTGATTTGGTGACAGTAAAAGCAAGGCACCTTGTTGCATAGTGGAGGTGTAAGAGTATACATGTTTTGGAAAAAAACTGGTTGGAGAAAAAATCATGAAAATAAATGTTTCTGTATGGAACCAAGACCCTTTTGTGAAAGCTAATTTTTACAGCTGTATTTGAAAAACATCTGTTAAACCCAGGAGGCACAGTTCTGGGTTCTCCTTCAGCCCTGAGGGAGATGCGGTGTCCTGGTGTGCTGTCCCAGAAGCTGCACAGGCCGGTGACTGATTAATCAGGAAGTCTTGTAGCTGAATATTCCTTCCTTGAATGCACCTCCCAGTCTAAGAGAGGACCTGCTAGCTCGGGAAATCTTTGCTGACTCCTCCTGGAAGCAGAGAGGAAGATGATGTTGTAATGAGCATTTGGTTTTATTTCCATAGCACGAGGCCATCTGGGTTTGTACTCTGCACTGTGGGGAAGATAAAGCAAGTGCTCTGCTGGTCTGCTTACCTTGTACATACAGTGATTTTTATGTTAAGGTTGTCCCTGGGACAACATGATTTAAGTTGTCTGACATTTGGGCAGTGTTCGGGTTTGACTGAGCTGTCCGACAGATGAATTCCACAGGGGATTAGCGCTGGACACGGCACGTGTGCGTTACGTATGTATGTAGTTTTTGTAAGGTTGGACGAAACACGTAGCCTTGTGCCTACAAAGGCATGTTCTCCATGTAATGTGCTCCTGTAGCAATAGTACTACTAGTAATACTAAGGCTAACAGAGTTACTCCTGTAGAAATAGTATGCTAACAGAATTACTCTGGGGGAAACTATTTATTCTTGAGCAAGAATATTTCTGGCAATATCTTTGGTCTTGCAGCCCTTGCGAAACAGCTCATTGCTGAATTCAGCAACTGTCCTATCCTCTGGCAGCAGCCCCGTGCGTGAGAAACATGCCAGCATCTCCAGCTTTTCACAGCGGACACAAGAGTTCAGTTCAGAAACTTCCTCTGTAGTCCATTGCTTTCTTGATCTGGTTCTTAGCTCTTCTTTTTGGCTGTAGTGCTTTTTGCCACCCTTACCCTCTCTGAGATTCTTCTTACAGACAGTCTTCTCCTCATCTCTTCTTAGCCTTGCGGTATTTCATTATTTCATAACAGGCTTTTGGACAGAGGAGGAAAAGGCAGCCCTTCCACCTCATCTTGTTCTGCTAATATGATGCTGTGACAAGCCCACAGCCATGGCGTTTGAGTACCTGCCTGCTGCGTGTTGAACAGAACGATAGCATTTGTCATGTAGGATCCTTCCCTTTTCTCTCTCTGTCTCTTGGGGAAAATTGGATGCTGATTATAGTGCTATACTTAATGAGTCTATTAATGGAGCAAAAGTTGGGGAGTAGGAAAACACAAACAAGAAAAGAATTGGAGGACTAGATTTGTCGAGACTCGCAGGCACTGTACAACTGTCTGAGGCAGGGCACAGCTTGTCTCAGCAGGAGATGGAGCACTCCCCAGGGACAGTGGAGTACACTGTGTCTGGGTCTGAGGACCATCACAAACATCACTGGATATGCAAGGGACAATGCATTTCCTAGTGCCTGTGTGTTCAGGCATGCTTTGTCTTTGGCCAAGTGCCGTCTTCTTCCTTCCTCAAAACTCACATTTTCCAATAACTCTTTATGCTTTTTGTTCACTCCTTTTATTCTACCTTTTTTTTGCTTTTCTCATCTTGCACAGAGGTTGAATTTCTTGTGGCAGGGCAGAGACCTTTTACTGCTCATGAACTACATCAGAAACATTTCTTGTGCTCTATATTTAGCTAAAAGTGACCCAGCAATCAGGAGAGCACAAGAATTTCAAGCAAGATTTTATTTCCCAGTGCAGGAGCAGCAAGGGGAAGACACATTCATTGAGTCCTTGTTCAAGAAGCATCCTCAATCCAGGATGAGTGAAAAAGCAAAGTTGTGATTAGATCTTTCGCTTGTATCCTGTGTTGCCTTCAGCTATTCTGGGTGCCACTTCTAGTCCTACTGCTCAAGCTGTGGCATGAAGTTACTTGAGTCACGTTTACTGACATCCCCTTATGCCCCTCTGAAGTATGTGAAGTGTGTGCACGTACTTACAGCGGTCAGCATATATTGATTGGGGCTGTGTGAGGAAGATATTTGGACAGATAGGATGTTTCAGAGCTGTTTGTCCAGCACGGCCGTATCCAGCCTCCTTGAGTGTGTTTGGCGTGTGAGCAAGTGTTACATCTCTCCCTTTTTCTTCTCCAGATCTCAGAGAGGCTCAGACAAATTGGCCTCACTGTTCACATCCACTTTGGAATTCATCATTTGAGTAGCCGTGTCTAGGAGATGCAGGCTCTTAATTACGGAGGTGCTGTGGTTCCCTGCCTGCTCAGCACTCTTTGTTACAAGTATAAAAGGCTCTATCTGTGTGCAGCAGTAGGAGAACAGATTTCTTAGCATTTTAAGACCAATTTCAATGAAGATTTTAGCAATGAGTTTGGCAGTTCTCCTATTATTTCTAAAAAAAGCTAAGGAGTGGCTGTTCCTACGCTCCGAGTGCTCTGGCAGTGCTTTAATAGTGCAAAATCCAAATTTACATTGCTCTAAATCTTATATTGTGGAGCACAGAATGGTGCCTCTACATCCTCGGGGGGCAGATGGGCAGACATGTACGCCCTGAAGGCTCTTCTCTAACGGGGCTTTGAATATCCTGCCACTCTACCCAAACCCATCAACCCGCCCACAGACCACAAAAATCACTGATCTTCCCTTTTGCAATATCCTTTTTTGGGGGTGATGGGAGTACCAGAGGGGGAAGATTTCAAAGACAGGTTTGGATTAAAATATGATAGCAAACTTAAAATAAAAACAGTGAATATTTTAGTATTTGGTGTTTGTGAAGGGAGATTTTGATGTTATTGTCTACATGTTTACAAAGGAGTAAACTTGCTTTCTCAAACATATTTTGATAGTATGGAGAAACAAAGACACTGCAATTGTGAATTTAATTGTGTTGTGGCAAATATCCACAGAGGACTAAAAAGTGTTGTTTGCTTAGCAAGAAATGCAAATGCTTTCTTTAGAAAAAGTGTTAATTTAGAAAAAAAGTAGACAAACACTTACTGGATCAAAATACTTTACTAGATCAATTTACAAATATGTGTAGTAAAGCATCCCTTTTTTCTAATTCTTCCTCATTTATAAATGGCCAGTCTACTAACTACTTTGGGGGAAGATGTATTTTTACATAAATTACATTGCACAGCAATCTTATGAGCTTCTATTTATTGGATAATTAACATATAGTTCCAGTTGATATAAATCATTTTGTCCGATATGTAAGTATTAGATTAATTCAGTTGTCATCAGAATATGTGGCAGGATATTCATTGAATGATATACTGCAGGCTGTGTTAAATGTATGATTACAAAAATGAAAGTATTGCAAAAAGCATACAAAGCATTTTTATAGGGCAATTGGTTTTCAAATGACCTTGTAAAACTAATTGTTTGTGGGAAAAGAGTGTTTTTCTGTCTTTGAAAGTTTGCTTAATATTATTTTGTTATTTTATCTCTTTAAAGACAAATTCAAAGGGAATTTGAGAGGTTTTATATATTTCTTCCATCCTAGTCTTTTGCTGATGGTAATATTTTAAAGCTGGGTTTTTGCAGGTAGTCTTTTAAATGCTGTCACTGAAAATATACAGTGAAATGGAAACATAGCATTATTGCAGAGTTGCAAAATTCTCCTGCAAATAATAGCATTTGAATATTTGAATATTGAACAGCTTTTGTATAATGCAATTCAGATTCAGGCTGATTTACAAACATAAGCCTTAGTTAAACTCATTCAAAGCACGTGGGTGTGTGTATTGCCTTTTTTAAGCCCACAGAAATTACATTTTTAAATCATCACAAAATGTAAAATGGGAGGGGAAATCATCTGAAATTTAATTTTAAGGCCAGAAGGGACTGCTTTGATGTCTCTTCTCTTTGGAAACCGAGGGCAGGTTCCCGCTTACAGGTGGATGTTCAGAGGAGAACTGCCCTTTGCAGAAAAAAGGGAACCCATCACAAAAGCAATTGTTGGTGAGATACAAATAATAATTTTTGTTTGCACGTTACTAATATGACAAAAGCATAAATCTCAGACAAGTATCTCTGAGGATAGTGTATATATGAGGATATGTACCTGGGCTTTTAAAAAGGCCAGTTTCTCAAAGCTGATAATATTAATTAAGCTCCAAGGAAAGCCTGTTTTCATCAAGCATGCATATTGTATTAAAGTTTAAATTTCAAGTGTATTTTACCAAATACTTGAGTATACTTACCCATCCACAGTCTGGTGCAGCGGGGAGACAAGCAAAGTTAACAGGTAAATTAAAGTTTCCACATACACATCAACAGGTCCATTTATATTTTATTTTATATATATATATGTGTGTGTGTGTGTAGAATTGTAAAGTCATGGAACATATATGTTGCAAGCCACCTGCAGGGATCCCCTAGTCCATTGTGTGTGTGTGTGTACACATGTATATGGTTATGAAATGAAAAATTAGGATGTTGATACAAATTCAGAGTTAGGAAGAATGGTGGGTTGAAAAGGGAAGCAAGAGGTCACAAATCAGTGAGAAGAAATCAGTGCCCATCAGAAGTAAGAACAACACAGAATATTTTCAAGACGCAATAGGATGAGAAGCAAAACTCTAACGAAGAGATTTTTTCATTAGTTTGTGGAAGGAGTAAAAAATCGCCAATAGTCATATAGAAAAGTGCCTAACTCGGGGAAATATTCAATAAATATCTTCTTCTGAACTCAAAAACGCCCAAATGATACATATATATCAAGAAACAATGAGAAGGAGACCTAAACAGTAATTAGGGAGAATTTTACGCTGGACCTGCTGATAGTTTTCAGATAGAGAACCAAGGAGTTGTGTCAGTCACTATTGCTGAGCTGGAGCAAGCCTGGAAACGGGGATTGTCTGAGGACTCCTTCAGTGATATTTCAAAGTGCCGGCTGGGTTCCTCCCCTAGGAAATGCTTGTTAACCGCGGGGGGATGGTTTTCCGAACATTGCACAGGCTGGAGCGATGGTTGACTGGGGACACGGCTGTGGCCAGTGCTGCCCAGGAGGGCAGCCTGACAGGCTGCGTGTCTACAAGATCTTCATGCCTTTTGATCTAGGAGACAATGCGTAGGCTAAACAGCTCAATAATCACTTAAGCAGGGTTTTTACTTTGCACATTTTGGTTTTATTTCTTGTCCCTGATCTCTTTGTAGACTTAGAACAGGGTTTCCCTTTTGGAGGGAAGTGGGAACAGGAGTGTCGGTTCCTGTTAGCTACAGGTTTCAAACTCATTTTGGTGACCTTTAAATCCTTTTCTGAGGCAGTTTTACCATGACAAAGCTCCTTGTTCTATAGACATGAACAACGTTTTTTTTCTTCTCTTTTTTTTTTTGCTGTTGCCACAACTTGCTATTGTGGTATTAAAAGCCCTTCAGGAGTTTGAGCAAGCCTACGCTACCAGGCACAACAGATCACTCTGCAGGTTGGCCTGTCTCCCTCATCATTCACACTTTCATCTGTTGTATGGCCTCGGAACTTTATTTGGATAAAGGCTATATTTTCTCTCGGACTATTGATGAAAGTGTTCAATGATGTCAGACAGAGAATAGGTATCTGAGCATCTCATCGAAAATGCCCTCACAGAAATCACAATCCCTGACTTGCAATTACTGTTGATTTATGTCAGGAAGTGTCACAGGTATCTGTGCATGATTTTAAAAAATAATTCTAAATTAAATGCTTTGCGAAAGTCCATTTATCACAGAGTTACCCTTCACAAAGGACCAGTAATCTCACCAGAGAATACTATCGAGTTGGCTACCTGTCATAAAACTGTTGATTCACAATTATAAAAATAAATTAAAAAACAAAGATGGCAGCATACTCATTTCATTGCCCATCTGCTGTTGTGTGATGTTACCCGGGATCATCATCAGACTAACCTGAATTGTTAGGGGGGTATGATGTGGTGTTATTTGCATAAGGAGCTCCATCTATTATGCAGTCTCTCCTGATTAGCTTGTTCTGCCCTTAGTTTTCATTCTGCCAGAGAGAAAGATTACTCTCCAGGGCTCTCCTAGCCTCAGCCAATTGAGCCAATCCTCCATGCCAAGGGAGCACCTGGTCAGAGGCCGCTGTGAATTTTCCCAGAATTAGAATAGGTTTTGTAAAACAACAGTAGAACTTGCTCAACTGTCTGGGAAGCAAATGGGCTCAGCTTTGCACATCATTCACGTGCCAGTCAGCATCTCTGTTGGAGGAACTAGTGTGTGATGCCTGACGCTCAAGGTGGAGGGGAACCAAAGCCGTGCCATCAACATGGTTCCAGTAGACAAAAATAAGTATTTCCTGCAGAATTCCTCTAGCATGATCAGGAAAGTGACAATGCAGATATAATCACTTTAAATGAGAAGAAAGGGGTGATAGCAGACCACTGAAGATTTGAAGTGTGCATGTTAAGACGCAGCATAATGTAACATAACTAACTAGAAAATATGGTGCAGCATGGACGCCTCCCCAGGCAGCAAGGAGAGAGAGGGAAAAACATCCAGCCTTTCTTTACAACTGAAGTGAATAAATCTCACAGCAAGGTAATATATCCCCTAAATTTTATGAGCTGCTTCCAACAAGTGTCAGGATCCTATCTGAATTTCTTCATGACCTGGAGACTTGCTAGTTGGGGACTATATGGAACTTTCATGTTTATGTCGAATAAGCTTGCATTTCTAGCTAGTCAGCAGCACCACTTTGTCAAGATTTCAAAAAACCGGTCCTCAGCAAAGGCAGAAAATAACGTATACGGTCCCTACAAACATGAACTAAACTAGCCAGAGACAGCCTCACCAAGTCCCTTTGCTATAAACACAACACAGGCATTTTCTCCTCAGATGTTAGACCCCCCTCGGTTGCCTCTTCTGTTGCTTGAAAAGGTTTGTGATAATGAGATTTTGAAAGTCTCAGCTCTTAGAAGTGATCAGACAAGATGGTCAGTAATGGCCAAGAGAAGCTTTGGAAACAGCGACCCAAGAGCAAATGTGGGGAACTTTAATTTATAGCTCCAAACAACATTTCACTAGTTGGACTGTAATGTGAAGAGCCTGCCTCCATGCTTTTATGAGCTTAGACTGGCAATAATAGATAATGCTGCTTTTTTTCTTTAGCATCATCTTTCTTGATGAAACCTACTTTCGTCACTGGTCTCATAGTAGCAGGAAGCATACAGCCTTATTTCTGGAAACTGGAAAATGTTTAGAATTGGGGAAATGGATTTTGCAATCAACTCCTGTACTGGTAGATGTCAGTGGTATTAAATATCTCCAGGGCTGGAATATCACATTAACTGTTACACTTGAGATGGGAGGGGAGAAGAGTTGCTTAAGCCCACTGATGGGGAGAATTTTTGACTGCAAATAACTGCAAGAAGAGCAAGTCAGTGTAATTAGGACTTTTTTTTTTTTAATAGCTACTTACCTGCGTAAGTCCTTTATCCCTAGTTTTTCTTTTCTAGGCCACATCTGAGTTGAGCTTAGTGTGACAAGGGTCTTTGTGCTTCTGTCTTACAAATCTTAAGAACCAGCGTGTCGTCCCTTTAGGTAAAGACTGGCTTTTGCTTCTCTAACTTTCTTCCTTTAGCTTTGATGGTAAATAAATGATCTCCTTGGGGTCTTTTTAGAGCAGTCTGAGACTTGTGATGCCAGAAAGTCTCTCTGAAAGGAATAAGGCTGTGAAATGAGTCTTTTCCATTATATAACTGTCTTCCTCTAAGTGGTAATTATGATTTTCCTAAAAAAACCCCAAAAATACAAAAGGCAGCTGAAATGATGGGCCAGATCGGTTCTTCCCTCCGTTCCACGTAACAAAAAAGTGTCTATTAGTCTCATTTGAGCCCCACCCTCCCTAGCCTTCTGCATCAATTTACCTTAGTATACCATACAGCACAGAGAAATTAATCTTAAGTGAATATTTAGATATTTTACAAGAATAAACCTGCCAGGAAAATAAATTAATTATGCTTCCCCTGTATACAAGTTATAATTTAGGGGGGATTGTATGTAAGTGGGATGACAATAAAAAGAAAGGCACTGTGCTTGAATTAGCATTTTAATTTCTACTTTAAAAATTGAACACTGTTGTTCAGAAGATTTTGTTCTCTCCTTCATTATAACTCTTCACCCTGGCTTTTGTTTTTTTTTTTAAAGGTTCTTTTCTTTAGAGTTAACAGCTACTTTTAGGGGACTTCTAGTAAAGATGTTTAAAACTATCCATTCAATAAGCAGACTATTCTGGGGAATTTTAATGGCAGGAAAAACTATGTGAGAGCTGCCCAGGCACTTGGGAAGATGACAAGAGTCATCTGTGAGTCAGAACAGGGGAGAACCTGCCAGAATTGGTTCAGTTCCCAGCAGTGCCGCTACCTCACTGTGTGGCTCCCTCTGGATTGATCAAAACTAGAATAATCCGTCATGATTTCAAATCGATTGCTGCTGCCATTACTAACATAGAAAATTCAGAGAAGTGTGTTCCAGGTTGCAGATAGCTGTTGCTGGTCATCATTAGCCAAGTTGAAGACAAGACGTTATGGGTTGCAGCGTGCCTGAAAATCCTGGTCTGTGCGGGCCATCTGCTGTTCATTTTACTTATCTATAAATAGGCTTAATAATGCAGCTGACATCTGGAGAGGGAAATGTAGACTTTTAAGGGAACAAAGTTTTCAAGTAGGAGGCACAGCTCTTCCCATGTATGGATTTGGTAAGAAATGGTGAGCACTTGCAGTGGTGGGTTTCTGTAGATGCTGCAGTTCTCCCAGCGTAGGCAACCCGATCGCCATGATGTTAGGAAAGATGCGCCGAACACATGGAAATGTGTTGAGAGGGCAAAATACAACTATGAAGTCCCTGATCCACATCTTCCCTTTTGTCCAGAGCAATGTCCGTCAGGGAGGAGCTTAGGATGCTAACAAGTTATTTTATTTTCACTTGGTCATTATTTGCAGAATTGAGTGTCTGCGTGCTGGTTCTTGGGAAGGTGATGGATGTGGCTCAAAAAACCGAGTGACCATGAGAAAAAGGCCAGAGGGGATTGCTAGAGAAATTCGGTGTTCAGTTAAGCAGTTAACTTTCACCAAACAAGAAAAGAGCATTTATAAAACCATTCTGTGAACTTGTAATCTAAAGTTCTTGGGGTTTAGGGTTTTACCAGGCAGTATTTAAAGACAAGAGTTTGAAGGTTAAATCTTAACCTTAAAACAGTACTAAAATTCAAAAACGGTGTGAAGAAAAACACAGATTTTAATGTATTTTCCATATCTTCCTGAAGCTTCAAACAGGTTTCTTTCTATCCCCAGAGTTAGTTAAACCACAGCTTAATCAAGTTACAAGTGTTTGAAATTGCTCCTACATGCCAGCTGAGCTTTGTAGTGTCCTCCTGATCAAGCTGCTGTGCACCCCTCCCTGTCCCTCAGCCAGAGGACCACCTCATACCCATGTCACTCACTCTCTTTCTACATAAAGTAACTAGGAGGTTGTGTACAGAATCCAAATCTTACCGTGGTACTGGGAAGCTTTATCAATCCATCTCCTGTGTAGAAAAAGGGTGCTGGGTGCGAGGACACTAAATTTCAGGGTAAGTGATATGCTTTTATTGAATACAACAGAAATGCAGTAAAAATAGAAAGCACAACAGTAAACACTGAAAATAATGATAGTTTAAAATCAAGTTACTTTTGTTCACACCAACACTTAAAGGCATTCAAAGGGCTGTGATACTTTTATTAAGGCAGGCTGTATCTACTTAGCTGTAAACTTGCTGAAATGTTTGGTGGTTTTTTTTTTTTTTTAAATGCAGCTTCATATTAAATTGTGGAAAAAAATTAAGGATATAAAATGCAGACATTTATTTTGGCCTGGGAGAGTAAAAAAACCATATAAAACTTCAACTTGTCACACATTTTAATGCTTGTGCTATTAAGGATCCTGCCCTTTGACACAGGGTCATGAAATACTGAGAAAATGACACATTTACACCCACCCCTTCCACCATTTGGGGCAGTGAGGCAGTTGCTTTCTGACCTCCCACCAACCCAGTTCCCTCTGTCTGACCATCACCACCTTTCTTTCGAAACCCCTCATCCCCTTCCCACCCGCTCATCCTCACCTGGCCTTGCTGTGACCTCCCGTCTGTCAGAAGCCCTGACACCTCACTCCCAGCACCACCCTTCCTTCCCCTCGTTGCTCTCATTAATTCACTTGTCTCGTTTCTCCCAAGTCTTCAACCCTGGGCTACCGTTTTCCTCTCTCAGCACTGTGTTCAAAGCATCCAGCGCCGGCTCCTGCCTGGCACGTGTCAGCCATGGACCTCCACAGAAGAAATCTCAGGTCCCCCCAGGGACCTGTTGCTGAAAATATTTTCTTGCTTTTTCTGCTTTCTGCTCTCACAGCTTGTCACACGCTTGGGTCATATGCCTGCATGTCTGTCTTCAGAGCAGCCAGTGGTTCCTTCTGTCCTCAGAAACCTCTTTTCCCTCCCCACAAATAGTCCCGTTCTCAGTTGTTTTAATCTCTGGTACCCTGATGGCTGCCTCACCTTTTCCCTCTTATTTTGTTCAAATGCGTTTTTCTGCATTCTTCGCTGTGAATTTCTCTTACTGAGATTTCTGGTGATCGGAACAAATAACCTGAACTAAGGTTTGGACCTGCCATCAGTTCACCGTGGTAGCTTAGACTGACTGTGACACATGCCTTTGCTTAAAAAAAAGTATTTGCCAAAGTATGGATGGCCTTTTTTTACTTCCCTCCCCCCATTTCCTCTTCTGCTGGTTCTCTGCAGTGTCTTTTGGTCAGTTATCCATCTCTCTCCCTGCCTCCAGCCAGCTGTAAGTGAGCATTGTATTTTGATGGACTCAGGATGAGACTCTCAGCTGCACGGTGTGCTTCCTCTCCTCAGTCCTCACCAAATATCCTTCTTCTTACCTGAATTTTCTTTCTCAGGTAGTACCTTTCCCATGCTGTTCTCCATCGCTTTCTGCTGATGCGCTTTCCCAAAGTGACGGCAGCAGACAGCATGTGTGTGTGTGGGGCACAGTGAAGATTTGTGACTGGGTTTCTTGTAGCATTCCCTGGGAACCTTCATGGGCAGCCCGTCATAACCAGATATCTAGGTCTGTTCTGGTGTGGTGTGGACTTCTCTTTTTTACTACTATTTCCTAAGCGCAAACCCCTCCCCAAACCTGATTTCAGGAAGCACAGTGAAGCTCCCTTTCTTTCTTCTGCTAGTGTTATATGTGCAACTCTGCAACGTTACCACCACCTCTGTGGCCTGCACATCTAGGGTCTGTTTAAATCCTGATAATAACTCCTGAAAAACATTCACCCTGACTGGCCTTTTGTCCCTATTGCCACAGAAGACACAAGATCTATGTGTTGCCTCCTGTTCTGCTTATTGTAATCTCTGCTGACACCTCCACCTCCTATTTCAAGCCCCATGAAAGGCAGCCGTCAAAATCCCTTTGCTTGCTTGTCATGATGACCTTATTACCTCCCATTCTGAATCCATGTGGTGACACCTTTGGCTGCCTCTAGTTTAAATTTCTTGTTCTGTTGTCCTCAGGCTTCCCATAACTCTTCCCCTAGCCAAGCGGGTTCCCTTTCTTTTCATCCTGCTCCTGTATCTCTGCTCAGACACTGCTGCCGCTCAAACTCTCCTTCTCACCCAGCCCTCTCCCCTTGACCTAGGCTGCAAGGGCCTTGACTTTGTTCTTCTTGAGTATATCCATTCACAAGAAGCCTTGCTGCTTTTTTGCACAAAAGAAGAAAGACTTCCTTTTTTCTGTGCCTCCTCCCATGCCCTGACTAGAGAGGCACCTCACGGGCTTGCCCTGGTCAGCTTGTCCATTGCTCATCTGCCACTGCTTGGCAGCTCCTTGTGGTCAAGGTGCACTGGAAGCCTTGTGGAGTGGAGTCTCTTCTCCCCTGCACTTTGAGGTCTCTAAGAGGCACTCAGGCAATGCAAAAGGAGTTTTAATAATTAATCATGGCAATTCAGGCATACAGATGTCAGGGGTTGTTCTGGCTTCAGAGTATTTGGTCATCTGTAGGACCAAGCTGATTTCCACACTGTCTCCACTGAGTTCTGGCCCAGGACACCGCTGCCCCATCTAGCCTGTTATTTCAGTGCTGAATCGCTTCCCGTATGCTTTGAAGTGTGGTAATCGTGTTGTGTGTTTTCTAGTTTGTTCCTTTTACATTTACAAATCAGAGTTCAGTTACACATGATCGTTATATTGAGTTAAAATAATAGTCCGTTTTATGGTGCTTTTTGGTCACATTCTCTTTCCCTCTGTGGGCAGAATTCAGTGTCTTTACACCTTCATGTAATTTCTAATATATTTGATCATTTTGAATGAATGAGTGAACGCCAGAGAGAAAGCTGCTGATTTTCCTGAAGCTTCCCTATCTTCACTAAGGGTCTGCAGTAGTCGCCTGCAATTTCCATGTTTTTCTGGTAACTACTCATATCTTTTTGCAGCCTGAGAGGCATCATGTAAGGATGTATTGAGCTGTATTTTCTGCTTGGTGTCTGCAAATCCTGCAGCGTGTGACTTGCAGGTGAGAAGGCTTGGCAGAGCTGCTGTGAGGTGGACAGTGGGTGCCCGTGCCTTGGCACGCTCGGCACAGCCAGAGAGTCGGCTGCGGCTGCACGTGAGCAGCACGGGCAGCACGTCTGTCCACTGGACGGAGAAATCCCCTGCGTGTTTTGTCTGGCATAGCATCTGGCTGCCAAGTGGCAGACACAAAACCCGGTCGTATCTTGGCTTTCAGATGTGGCATCATGCTTTCAGTCCAGGGGAAAGCGTCTCCTGAGGTCACTGGGGCAGCTGAATCTTCGACATTGTTAGTGTTTTATGTTTCTAATATTACAGTATTAAGTGACTGTACTTTATCAAATGCAAATTTACTCTTTGGTTTAGTTTTGATCTATATTGGAAGGACTTCAGTGATAGGTTCCACAGGATTCTTGTTGAGAACTGATTGTATTTTACTGTGGTAATGGAGTTTGTCTGAGATGAGATGACATTCAGTATTACCTGCGGATGAGCTACTGTTTTTCTTGATTTATATGTATTTTTAATTGGTGGTTTTATGCTATGCCAAAGGCTTTAACCAAAACTAATATTATTGCTCCGTGGATGCTGTCCAGTTTTGTAGAGCTAAAAAAGGCACTCATTCAGAAAGAGTTCCTTGATGAAATGATTGTTAAGTCACTGGCATAAGCAAGGCTTTTTAGTTATTTTTTTAATACACATTTTTTTCCCCCATGTATTGGAAGGGGTGTTTACAGAAATCTACTAATTTTGTAATTGCCTGTACCTCTTGGAAAAATATTTTTCTATCAATGCCTTGGGATTTTTAATATAGCAATCGTGCTCAGCCACTTTATGGCAGTCTTTTGTATTGTTTTTCTCCTTATTTATTAATAGTCCTAATTTCTCACTGGTATTTCTTCTCCCTCACAGCTGCAATATATTTATAAGAGCCCTTTTTTTCTCTGTAATCACTTTAGCTAGCATTAAATCATTCTTCTTTTCTGCTGCCCTTATCTTTTCTCTGCAAGGCTTAACTTGACTGTAGTTTTCTTTCATTTTTCTCTCCTTCTCTTCCCTTTATGCCTGGATCTGTGAGCAGTTCCTACGGAAACTGTATTAGTTACCTCCTATCCCTCTTTTCTGAATCTGTTGTTTTCTGCTCCTTAACTCAGATTTGCATTAAGAATTTTCCAGGCTTCTTCCCTGCTCCTGGATTGGAGCGCTCCTTGCCTCATAGTGACTTACAATAGCACTTACTATTTGAAAACTGATTTTCATCTGCAAAGCCCTTTCTAAAAATTAGTTGATGAATAGTAAAGCATTCTCTGAAGGCATTCTCTTATCAAATCCTGAGCGCGCTGTGGGCCTGCTCCCTCCTCTGAAGAGGTGAAGTGTCCTTAATCCTCCGGGAAGAGGTAGGTCTAACCTGAGTTCGTGGTCAGCAGTTGAGAAAAAATTTGAGAGAAACTCAGTCTCTTCCAGGTGAGGGTGTCCCTTAAAAGCTCAGTTTCAAAAGTTGCCTCTGGAGCCAGAAATAAGTGCAAATAACAAATGAGGTGGAGATAAACGTTCGGATAATTTACCCGCTTCTGTAGTTTTTGATTGAGCTTTGAAGTAAATGTCTTATTGATTATTTGCTTTTTAATGATCTTATCAAGAATGCCTTTTAGAGATGAAGAAATGCTTTTGAATGAGGATATGAATGGGCACAAATAGATCATCTCCAGCGTGAATACCTGCCATTCAGGCAGGATGAATTGCTTTTCAGAATTATGCGGTTTCTCTTATCGGTTACTACAGTCAGGAGGAGCAAAGAATGCCAATAAAAAGGCAGACTTTCTGGGAGCAAGTCAGCAAGTCGGTCCGTCCAGTGAACATGTTGTGGGGCCTCAAGTCCTCAAGACCAAATGGGTTTTTTTGCAGATCCCCCTGTTGTGCCACTCACTCTTCCTGGAGGACTGAAGTTTAGGACAATATTATCTAATAAAAAGGAACTGAATACTAGCCGTGATTTCTAGACTTCTGAACTTTTTTGCTTCCAGTGTGCTTCACCATCTGTCTTTGCCATGTCTTGTGTTTGTGTTTTTGGAACAACAGGTTTAATATGAGGAAGGTTGCAGAAAGGTTTGACAGCCCAGATTTGGAAATAGTGCCATGTGTAGCTATGATGATGTTGTTGAGTGGTATCAGGCCAATCTCTAGGCTGCAGGCTTGTGATATCGTCACATTTTAGTTGAGGCAGCAGGTACTTTCTCTGCAATTTCTGGATGGTTGGGCTCCTGGCAGAAGAGACACTGTATTTTGTGTAGCAAGTGCTCTTTGAGACACAGGTTGCTATTACATCTTCTGTGTGAGCTGATAACAAGTTCATTTTTCAGCATAAAGTATTTCCACTGTTACTGGGAGCAGTTGTTTTTCACTGGCTCCCACTGTCAGTAGGAGGGCTCTAGGATATTTCAGGACCTATTGAGTATTTTTTCCAGGATCCATTCCTGAAGCTTGTGTACTGTTAGATATTGAAAATTATGACAAGTGCCTCGCACGCAGGGTGCCTGTTTTGGTAGCATTTGTAGCAACATCCCTGCTTGCTACTTAGCAGCAAATTTAGGTATTTTAGTATTACAGCAGATGCCTGCTATTTTATCACGTGGTGCCGTCACAGGATGACTACCTGCATTTAAGGTACTGCACCAAAAGGATGCAGTACTCCTGGGAATCCCATGCCTTGTTTTTCAGCCCCATGCACATCTCCCAGATACCCTGTAGCATCTAAGATGGCACTAGAAGCCAGTGGTTAGGGAGTTAAACCTCTACTCCAGCATGCTGTTATGGGAGCTGGTGATGAAAAGCACCTCCAGAATCTCTTGGCCACTCCAGGGAAAGGGAGGTATTGCAGGGTAACACAGGGATTTACGAGGTGAGCATCAAGGTGACTGCACTACAGGACAACAGGAAAGAGTGATTTTTTTTTTCCTTAAGATTCTGTTCCTTATTAGGTGAAACATTTGGCAAAGATGATGTATGACTCACCAGGGAGGTCTTGTTTATCCTTGAATTGCCCAGGCATTACATAGTTTGGTCTCTATCTCTGGCCATTCATTGCAAGCGGATCACACACAGCTTGGTGGCAGCACGATATCCCCTGTATGTTCTGTTGGTCTGTACAGCACATCAAGACTTTAGGCAAAATAAAGTTTATGGCATCATAATAAGCTGCAGTGTTTCTTTGCTAAAAGAGCAGATGGTGCTTTCTCAAGAGGAACAGAGCAGTAACTTCACCCACTAGCTGGGACTTGCTGCCTTTGCCTCTCCGTCTCGTAGTTCTGTTCAGAATGAGAGAAAGGTCAGAGCTTAGTCTGGGAATGAAAAAGTTTTCTCGCTGGGACTGTGAGAGAGGGAAGCAACGTTAAAGATGGCAGCAGATGGACCATGCATCTGAGCAAGCTCTTGGCACGCCCCAATTTAGGTAGCTACTTCATGACAGCATCCTCGTATGCTTTGCAGAGCTGATGATGGGAGGTGTGTTGGTGACTGCAGAGTTTGCCTGTGCAAAAGTACCTGAGCGTGACTCCACTAGTTCAAGCAGGTGTGGTGAAGATTTCAAATTCATGTCCTGTTCTCCAGTAGGTGCAAATCAAACCCCTTTGTTTCAATCACAATGGAAGTCTTGAAAAAGAACAACTGGCACAAAGTACTGATTTTTACCGTCTCTATTGCTTTATGGGTCTTTTATAGTGTGATTTTGAAGCTGAAAGCAAGCTCCCTTAGTTTTAGGGGAATACCACTGGGTTTTGATTTTGTATGCTAGAAATGAGGTGGGGGGGTGTCTAGATTTGCTGTAGAAAATTCTACAGGTTTTGGTTGCAATTAAACGTACATAAAAGTTAATTTGAATTTTTGCAAAGCAAGTTCCCAAACACTGTGTAAAAAGAGAGCGAGAGGGGGAGAGAAATAAAGGCTTCTCTAATAAAGACTTCTCAATCTCACTTATTTTGAGGTTGTTTTTCAGATTTGTCTATCTTTCTCAGACCCCAAGAATGCATAATTAAGATCCTTGTATTTCTGCACAGCCAAAAAATTAGTCATATTGCAGGGAACAGAATGCCTTAATGCATGCAATTCACATTCAGCATCTGAAGTAACATTTTAAGTACCAGCTTACTGCCTCAAGGTTCTTCATTCTTTCTCTGCCTTTCTCTCTGTGTGTACCTGCAAAAGCCAGCTCTGCCCTTGACAAAGTCATTTTATTGTGGCTTCTAGTTCATCGGCTACTGGCACTGTGCAGGCTAGCTAATATTCCTTTTGCTTTACAAGGTGGGGGGGACAGCGTACCAGCTAATAAGGACGCAGTATCAGAGAATAAGGGGACAAATGAAAAAGTGGTATGAGAAAAAAGAAGTAATTCTAGCCCTTACAGAAATATCTCATGCAATGTGATAAAGAAAGGAAGAGGAAATAAGCCAAAATGGACCTTTAAAGAAAGGAATTATGCAGCTGCATATCTTGATTTTCACAAGTGTTATTAATTTTTTTAATTAAATTGGATCTTGTACAATATATAAGTTTTACCGTTCTCTTATGAACAGCATGATCAAATGATGACAGTTATTTCCACACTTTATACTCTCAATAGAGCTCAGCAATAATATATTTTCTCAATTTAAAAGCTTTCTTATGTCTTATCTCAAAGATCAGCTTTGGTCAGCTGGGAAAAAAAAAATCAAAGCTTAAAATAAGGATGAAGCGACATGCATCTACTTAAATTTTCTTGAGAGTGCTTTTTGCAAGTACTTCTTCTTATGGCAATGATAATATATTCCTGAACGAAAATGTTTTCCGGCTACAGTGGTATTAGTAATATCATCTGACGTCATATCAAGATAGCTAAAGACCACTAGTGATTTCACCAGGAATGTAAAATACGCTCTTGGACTGTGAAAAGGAAGAAAACAAATCAAAACCAATTGAGGTATCTGAAAGTTAAAAGCAACTTCTCACAAAGCTTGTTTTAGTGGAAAGAAGAGGAAAATGTTATCAAGTATATATTTACATCATTATGGATACCCTTATGAACACAAATGGTGAAAATTTATTTCTGACGTTAATTCAGCAGTCTTACCGCAGTTCAGAAAATTACCAGAGATGGAATTTAACTTTTAAAGGCAATAGGATTTGCACTGAAGTCCATAAACAAATTTATCTGTATATGCTGAGCCTGGAACCGCCTAAGGATTAAATCTTAAGTCTTGGTACAGAGCTGTGGGACTCTTGAGTTTCCAGAAGCAGAAACTATGCTTAATTGAGACAAAGGAATTTGAAAACTCTGGAAAAAATACTAAAAAAGAGAACAGGAAAACACAAGTGTGTTCATGCTTTCTGGAAAAGTAATTACATGATTTTTATTGTTACTCCCAGCTGTAAGGAGGTGTTCTTTGAAAGTTGCCCAAGCAGACTGCACCTCGTGAGCTGCCTGGCAACAGCATGAATGGGACCTTAATGTCTCAGGTTTGAGGTCTTGCACACCCTGTCACCCACGGTTTCACCCCAGCTGTCAAGGATGTTTTGCAGGATGAGGAGTCACATAGCAGCTCCCATCCTCTTCTGTGGAGCTCAGGGGACTCGCCTACGGCAGCCAAGTGGGGAGGGTGCCTGCTCTCTTTCTTTCCCATCACCTGTGAGTGGGATGGGCTAAAGTGTGTTAGACTACATGATCTTCTCGGTCATAGTGGTTTGTCCCAAGAGCACGTCAGGAGGACCATGTGTTGAGCATGCCTGGAAACACCAGGGAGCACAGAGCAGATGTGGGCCATGTTATTGACCACAACCACAAGGCCACCCAGTGCACCAAAACCAGGGAAGTGCCCCCACAGGCATAAAGGCGACCACCAAACATGGTTGTTTCTTGGTTTTTTTATTTATTGGGCATGGCTAGACCTAAGTAGTGTCAAATGCATCTCAAAACACAAGATTCGAAAAGCACTGACAGTATTCCCCTTATTTCATACCATAAGGCATCACCCATGGTTTGCTTCGCTCCTAATCCCGAGTCCCACAGCCTTGCGTGATGGAGATAGGTGAATGCTTGGTGAAGAGGTGGATCCGTCATGGCAAGGAGACTGAAGGGTTTGGGTGGTTCCCTCTTTTACCCTCTGATACACAGCCACAATGCAAATGTCTGCTGTTGACAGAGATGGCCAGCTGGCAAAGTATCTGTCTGTGCCTCTGATATTTTAAATTTAGCATGTCTACTGCTCTATCCGTATTCATGGACATGATGATGATTTTTTCAGAGCTCCTGATTGTTTAATATAATCTGTTTACTACAAACATGTGATAGCTATTATAGAAAATGTCAGATAATTTATGTTCCAATTTTCCATCCCAAGAAAAAAAAAAAAAAACAAAACCCCATTTTTATATGAAGATTCATTTCAATAGCTTATACACAAATGGACAAAATGCACAAATGTCAGATGCACAGCCCTGAGCAATGGGGACATGCACTGAATAAAATTCTGGTTGCATTTGCTAATGCCTGATAATTGACATGATAATAGAAGATTACAGATAAGGGTATTGTTTGTATTCTAACCCTATTTTCTGTGATTTTCACACTGCAGAGACTATTCAAAAAATTATATCCTTTTGGTATTGAGATTAGTTTTATAAATAAATTGAGATTTGGGAATGACACTTCAAATTAGCACTAAGGTAATGTTCTGGGGAAGCTGGATAAAATAGGTACTGGAAAACCTATAGCATTTTCAATCCGATTATAGTAATTTAGCCAGGATGAGAAAGAAGCATCTCTTTCACTTTTCTGTAATTATTATAGGGTAAATTCCGTATTGTAAAACACAAAGATTTGTTTTCCAGTCTTATAATTATGGAAAAAATGTTTACTTGCTTTTAAAATCAAACAGTAACCTCTAAGAATGCTTTTAATACATGAATTACAGGATTTTATATAAAGAGACATTACTGTCTATAAGTCTTTATATTTACAGATAAACATGAGCATTCCTGATGAATTTCACTGGGGTTTTATAGACAGTTGTTTCAATTTAACCCTTCCGTTTGTATTGTCAGAGGAACAGAACACTAGAACCAAGCCAAAATATTAGTCCGTTTTATGTTTGTGAAACGAAATAAATTGTTACTCGAAGGCAGTGCTTTCAGATGAGTCAGCTAAAAGTGAATGGAAATGAAAAGATACAATTTAAAAGTGTTTTGTGAATTAATACTTTCTGAAAAAGAAAAGAGCCTGTGCCTTTGACAAGACAATTTGTAGGGAGACAGATTTTCCATGGCTTCAGTTATTGTGCTCCAGGAGCAACAAAGAGGCAGCCGGTGTCCTCTTTGTCAGTTCAGGCGCTTCCCGTCTCTCTGTATGTGGCAAAACACTATCAGCAGCACTCAAAAATATTTCATAAGCTAAGAAAGGTTGGCTGTGGTTCAAGTGAAAGGAATTCCTTCTTTCCAAAATCATCGACATCATGCACGATCTATGTATGTTCAAGGGAGTGATTTATTACTAGCAAAAAACAATACTTTTTAAAACTCCTTTGTTTCAGAGTCTTTCTGCTTTACTCAGACCTGTATGTTACTGTGTAAACGTTACCTTTGCTACAAATTTCTTGAGTTATGAACACACAACGAGGAATTCTGCCCTGTTTTCACAAGAGCTCTGTATACGTCTTCATCCTGGAGAGTCAAGAGAAGAGAGAATTTCCCCTCTAGCTCATAGACCTGTAGCTCTTTCTGGCGTCTTATGGGTTGCCACAGTTCTCTTTCACTGTCATCAATGAAATACTATGCTTAAAACCTGCCTCACTGTTTAACAGTGGATTCGGTTACCTTTGCCTAGCTTTAAACAGAAGGAATCCCCTGTTTTCTCTCTTCCCACACCCAACACAACTTTGCATCATTAAGCAAAGGAGAAACGCTGGTTTAGAGAAGTCTTGATATCATGGTGGTAGCGAAGGCAACTTAAGTCTCATCTTTCAAGTGGTGGGGTTTTTATCTTCCTTCATGTTTTATTTATGGAGTCTTGGCTGGCCTACTTCTATTTCCATTGTAGATTCCCCAGAAGACACTTCATAAGCTCTGCTCGTGGAAGAACTGGCAGGCTCTATCTCCTTTAAATGTAGCCAACAGGGTATTCTCAATCGAAGTTTAAGTTTCTCTTGTAACGATCGATTAGAACAATGTTTTGAAAGTTTTTGCCACAACTCCTTAGTCACGGGGTTAGGTGGCACTGGTGCTGCCTGGGCTTGTCCTGTGTGTTTTTAGAGGAAGCAGGACAGCAGACTGAGGTGTCTACTCATTTAGTCCTCATTAGTTCCCTGCCCTGTGACTCCTCTCATACGAATGACAATTCATGTCAGCTGCCTGGCTTTCACGTTTGAATCCCGTACCACCGTCTCACTGTCAGCCCTTTCTTCAGCAGGTCCTCTTCACTCCTCTTTTACCACGGTCTTCCCCTGGGCCCCTCTCCTCGCCCTCCCTCCTGCATGGGAAGTACAGGAGACCCTCATCTCAGCCACTTCTTTGTCTCAGCCTCGAAGGGGCTTTGTCTTTCAGTCCGTCAGTAGCTTGTGTATGGGTTTGAAAAGTGACTTACTGTGTGTTGAAACAGAGCCTTAGGGTGAAGCGTTCCCGAGCAGTCTGGCTTCTGTGTGAGCCCTCAAACAGCGCTGTTGAATAATTATTGATGATGATGGTGGCAGCAATGACTATTTGTGTCTGTAGTAGGATGTAGGAATGGCTAGCAGTTCCTCATCTTTAAAGCTGGAAGGAAACTGAATTAATTGCAGAGGGCCAGGGTACCTCATGGCTTTATTCCTAGTGACACTGGTCAAGCAAAGCTAAGTACCAATAATGCCATAGTCTCTTGTAGTTATCTAAAGTAATTTTACTTTCTTGAGATCGAACAATACTTAAACACAATAGTTAGATCCTAATATCTTTGGAAAAAGGCATGGGGATTGTAAACCCCGTTTTTAACATCTGGACACCTCAGAGTTAGCTAGAAGCTACCTTATTTGAACATCCTCTTGGCAATTACTCTGACAAAGTATCACCATAGGGTCTGACTCCAAGACAAGGATTAGGTTTTAATTATGAGCCAGAAACTTCTGAAGAACATCATAATTTCCTCTGAAGAACATCGTCGTTTCCTCCAAAGCACATCATCTTTTCCTTTTAAATCTTTAGAGCTTTAGAGAAGCATCTCATTCTTCAGCCAAGTGTGTGTTATTACTCAGCCTGAGCAAACACTGCCATTTACACTGAGTTGTATGCTAGCTGTACGATTTCAGGAGCATACATTGCAGACACAGCACCTTGTAATGGAGAGCTAGATTTCACTGGAAGACTATAACCAGAACATAACCATATATTCAGTGGGGAGAAAATGCTAAGTGAAATTGCGTTATTTTACTGGAGAACAGGTTTCAGCATTAATTTGTGTGTAATACATTTGCAACAGAAGACTGCTCTACATCAGATTCAATGAATATTGAAGTATTTAGATGGCGTCAAATTATAAAGCATTGTGACCATTTGTAGTTCTTATTTTTAAATTAGTATACTTCTTAAGCTTTTCAAGTAGTGTGCGATCCACTTCAGCCTTTTAATAATGATGACCTCTGCTTCTTCAAACCCCTGGGCTTTTGAAAGGGCTTAGTTATTTCCACCCCCACCTCCCCGAATGTTACCCAGGTGATAAGAGATCTTCACAAATGAAATATGTTCTTGTTCTTTTTCACTTTTTCCTGTCTTTTCTCAGCTGTGATGCCGTAGGCATGGAAATGAGGACAGATGCTTCCTCAGAGGTGGGATACTGGGTTTTCTCCTTCAGAGGATGAAGGGGAGGGAAGAGGAATGGGAAAGGAGAGACATACTTTCCTTTCACCCTTGTCTGTGAAGGCTTGCTTTTATTTCCACATTTGGCCAGGTGAAATTAAAAATGGAATTCAAGGCCAAACATCTTGGAGCCTTTAAAATGGTGCTGTTGATTTGTACATGACTTACACATAACTATGCATGTGGAGCAGGCGGGTCACTCATCCTGCCTGAGACAGAACAGAGTACTGTTAGGCTCTTTTTCCTCTGACCTGAATATCCAAGATATTCTTAGTGGTATCCACCCATATATTTTCATAAAGAAAATGCAGTACAGCAACCATGACAAACTGTTTAATATGGAAATAATTGTTACCAGAATGTCAAATGTATTCCTACTGTAAGTGGAAACAGCTTCCAAATTTGGCTCAATAACTTACCCTTTTAGTGAAGTTTGCTTCTAGGATAGGATCTTCAAACATGCTCATCATTCTGTTTTTATTTGAAGCCAGTGGAATTAAATGGGTCTGTGACAGCCCACTGCAAACTCAATGACAGATAAATGTTAAAGTTCTGCCTCAACAGAAAAAATGCAAACAAAGAAATTTATTGTTGGGCACTTAAAATGTTCCCCAGCCCTTCCTAATAGAAAGTGTGATAAATGATGTACTGTTCAAGGAATGCAAGTATCTGCAGTGGGAACCTTTTAACACCAGAGTTACAGAATGCAGTTAGACATGCAGCTTCATTTAGATGACATTGTGAACACTACTGTTTGGTATGGAATTATGTTTGGTTTATTCTTTTTTCCAGTCATTTCCTATCATGGGAATTCCTAACACTACAGGAAAGTGACTTCTCAATTAATCTGATGGATATAAAGAAAATAAGCCTGTCAAATTCTTCAATTCAAAAAAAGAAACAAAGAAAGAAAATCTAAAATTGAAAGAAAAATGTAAGAGGACACTGCAAGAAATCATGCCAGATGGAGCTTTTCTCCAACAGTTTGCTCAATCAAAAAGGCAAGGCATTATGTATTTCAGTGCTTTCTATTGAATCCCGTTGTTTCTATGCTGACTTTACACCAAAGGTCCCGTCTTTTGGTTAGCTGTTGCTTCGGGATATCCAGGCAACACTTCTGCAGGAGTCTGGTCTTTCAGAGGGACACTGCCCCTGGGCTTGGGGTAGCTGGGAGGCACTTTTTGGCCCAGGGGTTGTGAAGAGCACTGAAGCATGTCCCATTAGCTGCAAGTTGTCTGTCTGAGGTGAGGACCATCTTCCTCTTCTGTGAGAGTTTTTGCCTTAAGTTGACTAGGTGGGCATATCCCAGGCTTTCCTGGACATCCCTTTCATTTTTCCTGCCCAGGTCCCATCTGCTTCAGTCTTAAGGTGTTGTACATCTTTTTTCTCTCCCTCCGAATTGCTTTAACAGGCTTCAACATTTGCTTCTGTGGGGCCCGGTGAAGTACAAACCTGTTGCTCTCCTTGCTCTCTCCCTGTGCTGTGTCATAGTGTGCTCCACATCCTATGGTGCGAGTAGCAGAAGGTCTTCTCGTGATGGCAAGGAGAGTTAACCACTGCCATGCTCACAAAGTGAAGGCCCATATTGAAATAGAGGTGAAAACATAAAGGATGCTCTTTTTTTTTTTTTTTTTGCCTGATAAACTGTCGTGGCATTTTATTTTAATATCTCTCTCAGTATTTTACAGTTATGGTTGAGGAGACATTATTTATTTTATTCCCTTTGTCTTCAGGTACTTATGACTCTTGAGAAAATTTGCCTCTGGGCTAAAAGGTGTTCATAGCAAGGATCTCAAATGGCTTCACTTAGGTACCTTCTTATACCAAGAAAATCTCATAGAACCACCTGTTCTAATGTATAATATTCTTTGACCCTTCTGTCTTAAATTTTAAATCATACTGCAGTTATAATAATAACTTCAGTTGAAAAATGATGCTGGGAAAGTATCTTCATTGCTTATGCAAATTGGTTTAGTTTCAATCATTTGTAACATAATGCTGATGACATTTTTTGGTGGATCTTTATATATGAAAGCTTTTCTGTGTAAGAGCCTCAAATACTGAAATTCAGTCCAAGCATTTGTAATCTTAAGGACTCTAAACTTTAGACCTCTTGTCTGAATTTCAGGAAAACATGATCTGGGTCACATTTGCCACTTACTGTTACTTTTCAGCTTTGTGTGTAATAGCTGCCCATTTCTCCTTCAATCCTTCTCATCGGTTTTATTCCATATAAAATCCTTAGATAACGTATTCAGCTTAGAATGTAACATATGGCCCACATGTGTCACAGATGGCATGGAGATATGTCCCTGACACTGAAGGTTGTGAACACAGAGGGAGCCCGGAAGGCTTGAGGGAAGTCCAGCTGAATTCCTTCTCCCCTACGCTGGAAGGAGGGGCAAGCCTTATGTACTATTGCCTGCATCATTGCGATGCTGGAAGAATACTTTGATCTTACTGTGTTTTATCTGTGGGTAAAGGGAAGACTGTCATTCTTGTCATTTGGACTCAATTTTAGAGAGGTAAAATACAGGGGAAACTTGACTTGCTGATATAAATGCACAGATATTTCCCCAAATACACCATCATCTGCTTCTAAAGAGTGTCCCTTCTTGGAATGAACTAAAGTAAAACTTAAAAGTATTATTCTAAAAGCTATTCAGATATGTGCATCATAAAACTGGCTAATTTGCCTTCTCCTGCAAAAGTTGAACCCTTTTGAACACACAGGAGCAGTATGTCACAGTTTATGTGAAGTATAGCAGCAGAGGTTGAGAAAATCCATCCAAAGCTCAGGGGACCTGCAGGTCTGACTCAAGTAAGTTGTAGCTGCTGTGAAGCAGGAGGTTCCATGGGTGCAGCTTCCGCTGTCTGGGAATTCTATTCTCCTTCTTCCACTTTAGTCCTTCTCCATTTTTTTGTTGCCTCCCTACAGAAGAGGCATGGCTGCCCTGTGCGAGATTCAGGAGGTCACGCTGACATGCCACAATCAGCATAGCAAGGGAAAGTTCATCTGTCTGCTTTTTGTAATGCCCTATCAATGTAAGGAAGTGTGCTAGAAGAAGACCACAAGCGTCTGCCCTGTTGCTATAGCAGGTAGCGGGGATCTTAGCCTGAGCTGGGGAAACCAGAGGAGGTGGAAAACCAGGGAGGGTTGTGTCAGGGCTCCTGGTGGAGAAGGTGTAGGAAGATCAAGGATAACGTCTACCTGGTATGAGTGTTTATCGGATGTGTCTGACTGAAATGGTCAATAGCTTATGCAAAACGCTTGTAGACCCAAGCTGCTGAACTTGGGATTTACACAGTCAAAGAAGCCGTGTGGTGATAGCTTGAATGTTGTGCTCCCCTAGGACCAAACTAACTAACCGAGTTCCTCTTGGGAGTCAGCCAAAATGCTGCCAAAATTATGCCCAGTTGAGACCACAAAGCAACATGGGTTATATCCCTAGAAATTACTCCTTTTCCTCTTTAATTTCCATGCTGAGAAAATGCTTCTCTCAGAGTTGTGCTAAGTGGTGGGGATGGGCGTGGCTAGGAGCTAGGAGTACATTTAGTAGAACAAGAATAGAAATAACAGTTTGGGGTTTTTCTTTATCTCAGGAGGAAGCTAAACCGCCTTTTTAGAGAATATGAGACTCTCTGTGGACAACACCACAAATTGCGTGGGATAATTTAGAAGATTGTTCCTTTAAATTTAGTTTGCAACACAACACTCTAAGACTTTGCAGGAGTTTTCTGAAACATATTTTCCCCTTTCTCATTTGAGGATACTGGATAATAATGTTATTATCTACATGGTGATTTTCACCCAAATGTCTGTAATTGCTTTACAGCTGTAAACATCAGGAGGCTCATTGTACAGCAGCTGCAGAAAAACATGCTGAAGTTTGTTACATATTTAGGAATATCTTCGAAAAGGAAAAAAAATCTGGTTTGGTCTCCATTTTTGCTGCAGAAGAACCAGATTTGATATTCTTCATCTTCCTTTTGTTGTCTCTGAACTTTTTTCCATTCTACTATGTCCTTTTTGTGATAATGGACCAGATGGCACACATTATTGAAAAAGCAGGGTACACTCTAGATTATATGGTGGCATAATAATGTTCTCTGGTTTATTCTTTGTTCTCTTCATAATAAGTCATAACATTCAATTTGCCTTTTTTATCACTGATGTTTCTGTAAAACCGTCTATTAGAATGCCAGCATTTTGTTCTTAAATGGTAATAATAATCTCAGGATCTATCGCTAATATGTATGTGTATAGAATGTTGGACTTTTCTCCATGTGGGTTATTTTACAATTATCTGCATTGAATTACATCAGCCACTCAATAACCCAGTCACTCAATCCCGTAAGGTTTCTGCAACATTTCCGCTAGCCATCTTTTTTAGCACCCTGAGTAATCTGACACTACCAGGAATTCTTTTCACCTTACTGTTCATACCCTTTTCCTATCATTTATGAACAGACTGAAGAACAGGGCTGAACTCAGACCCCTCTTGAACTCCACTGGGGACATCTCCCTGATCTGAAAAGCGACTATCTGTGCCCTAATGTTTCTTCTGGGTTAGCCAACCCTTCCTCCATGTGACCAGTACTTTGGTGGGTTAGCTTATTTAGAGTTTTTGATGAAGGCTTTTATCAAATGCACAGTTAGGCATCTGAGGATCTTCCATGTCCACTTGCTTCTTTATTCCTTCATAGGACTCCAGCAGGTTTCTGAGGTACAGATCCCTTTTGCAAAGTCATGCTGGCTCTTCCACGGCATACCATATTTATTTTGTGGGGAGCTGTCTGCTCTACTTTTGTTTTTCTGACTGCTTTTGTGGTAATTTGCTGTGGAACACTCTACAGGAACTCTCATAAATTAGGAAACTGAAAGTTTACCAGTCGTTGGTGCCAAACTTTTGTGTATGAGGAAAGAACCAGAACCTCTTCCCATCTTCACAGTAAACACTGAAGCAAAGAAGCTCTTTAGTTCTTGTTGCATTTTTATCTTTTCTTGCTCTTTGGGCGTAGACTGTCAGCCATTGTTTTCATGGACAACGCCTTCCACATGACTGTGGTCCTTTCATGCTACTTCAGTTGTAGCTATATTAAATAATGTTTAAAAAAATCTTAATGCTATAGTTTGTGGTTTCCCCATGGCTTCTGTTATACATACTGTCCTGGGTGATGTACAACCTACGTAAGGAATCCTTACCTAAAGGTTTTTGCGCCTAAAATACTCCAAAATATAGCAACCAGGTGACACATTTCCCTTTTCTCTTTCCACGACTTGAAGACATCCCAGGGGATTTTTGGAGGGTCAAATCATCTGACTCTGCACCCAAACTAGAGGGCAGAAGCACTCATGACAACTTCTGCAGCTGGGAACCCCTGGTTATTCAGACTGTGGGGCTGGTTAGAGTACTGAGACAGTCTTTTGCTTCCTAACTTAAGCAGTTGAGACATGTCTGGGACGCTCACTCAAATGCAGAAGCTGCAAAGTTTATATTAAGTTTAGATCCTACTGACATATCAGAAAAACACACTATTTCATTTTTATCCTAGCAAGTACTGATAGTTAGAAAGGTATTGCAAAAAAGGAGTAATGTAATGTATTAATAAAGTAGTTTAAGCATAAATAATAATAAGTTGCAGTACTGAGTGAGCATCATTCAAAGAATCTCCTTCTAATGCCATTAAAAAAAAAAAAAAGAACACAAGACTTAATCCGTAGAGATAAATTTGAAATGTCAGATACAGGAAACATAAAAGTCATAATGATGAGGAAGGCGTGTAAGAAGTACAAAATCCAGGCCTTGTGAACGAGAGAAAATACTCCTATGATGAGTGAAGCAATGGTTTTTATCTGTGTGTTGTACTATACTGTACAGTTCTCTGCTTTCAGAGACCATTAAAGAGTTAGATCTCAAATGAGGATATGGGGAAGAGGAAGGGACGTGTTACATTTATTTTTAATAACTTATTTAAAGAACTGTTCAAACCACATGTAAGAGGAGAAAAAGGGTTCAAGAGACAGAATTAGAGAATGTCACCATCTTGCTGCTCAGATAAAATAGTTGCTTTTTTGTTTCAGATTTGCTACTGTCTTTATTCTATACTGTTGTTTACCATGGTAATTGGTCCCCCCATTGGTTCAAAACTGTAGGGTAGTTATTATAAGAACAGCCTACAACATCCTATAATCCATTTTTATATGGTTCCTTATTTATTTTCTTTAAAATGGTTATATTTACTCTTAACACATTCTGAATGTTGATGGTACTTTTTGCAATACCCACCCTGATGCAGTTTCTTCTCCAAAGGGTAGGCTCCCCATGTGTTCCAAGCTAAATGTAAGTTCCAGGCTGAAAGCTGACCCTAAGTTACCATGAAAATTAGAAAAGGAGATGGCAAGTCTAAGAAGAGAGAGATAAGAGGTGAGCGAAGAAAGAATGAAGTTGCGATTGCTCACAGATAAAATGGAATAAGATTTCCCTAACCACTGTGGTAAGTTCTAAATTGTTGATGAGTTCTACACTATACTTCTCAAAGATGAGCTTTTCAGCCCTTTTTGTTTATATTTAACATTTTAATGCTCACACTGAATTATGGATCTTTTCAGACATCACAACTATGCAATATCATGGTTCTCAATGAAAATGTGACTTTGTCAAAGGGGTAATTTCCATATATACAGAATAGAGAAGATGCACATACCTTTACAGTACAGCTGGAAACAGAGAGGAGGACGAGTGAACTCTGAAGCTGATCACCCAGTCTTCCAACTGCATTATTTTAAAGGTCCTTTCCAACCACCGAAGGATGCTGGCCAGCTGGGTAATGCAGGAGGTTAATATTCCCCAGTGAGAAGGAAGAAATGGCTAGGATAAGGAAAGAAAACACATTTCTTTGGGTCTCTCCAGGGCTTCACGCTTTCTGAGCTAGTTAGAAGTGGTAAAGTTCAGTCTCATGTTCCCTCTCCCCTGCGTGCTGAAGGGGGTGATCCCAGGGCAGCTTCAGTTCATGTGCTTAGCATAGGAGCTGCTTATTGTTCTCAGTGCAAAAACGTAGCTCAGGCACGTAGAGTGAGACAGCCTTGGAAATCTGCGGTGGGGTTTTGCATAAGCGTATTGATAAGTGTCATACGATGGCAATTCGACACAAAGCATTTCGTTTTCATCTTAATGTGTGGGTTAACGGCTGTTTCAAAAATCTGCATGAACCGGGAGGAAAGGCATGAAGTTCTAAATGCACAAAAAAGTGTAAAATTGCATGGCACCAGCAAAAGAGATTAGAAAAGTCTCATGCTGTTCTAAACAGCGAGTGCTTCTAGCCCACTCTTTTCCCCCAAACATTCTAAAAGCACCCAGCTGTGAACCCCTTTAATGAAAGTCCAAAGTCTAAATGTAAAATAAAGATGTTAAATTTATGTTTTGAAATCAGTTTCAAAAAGATTACATGGCCACTAAGCAACACTGAAAGCTCTTATTATGTGCAGCATCTAAGAGTAACTACCAAACCCTTCCCAAGGGTTTTTCTTCTTATTTATTGTTAATGCCTGCCATCCTTTTCCTGACTCTTTGCACTGCTCTACATTATCTATTCTTTTTTTTTGTAATTTTTATCTAACTGACTTACTATTTACGTTGCTTTTGAAATTTGTCTTCATCTGTTCTAAAGTCCCGCAGACAGGTTAGGTGTTACAGAGCACATGTTAGTATTTTTGAAGTCCTGCAGTGCCGCCATAGCAAATATATGTGTTTGATATCTTAATGTTTCAGCCAGCCTCATGTAGACAGAATGTTTTTCCACAGTCACCACATCACCAAGAGATTAGCCCCAAATCAGTTTTTGTGGGAAACATGCACACAGTGACAGGAATTTAAGAGCAGTAGAAAGATGATAAAGTGACTGCGTAATTACCCATCAGCATCAGGTATGATCTGTTTACAAAAACCAGATACTAAAAACAAGACTTGGCCAAGTTTCCTTGGCATTTCTCTGGAGTGATCCTAAAAGGTCACTGCTGTGGAAATGTGACTTCTCTGTCTCTAAACAATCTGTTCTGTTTATGACAGGGTTTGTGATTTTTTAGTATTCTAAAGGTATGTCAGCTGCATCTTCAGATTGCAAAGAGCATTCTGGAAAAAAAAAAATTCCATACAGTGGATATTGCAAGTGTCTTTGTTCTGTACAAACGGGGCCAAGGTAGGGTGCAGACTTCGTGTTTGGGATTTAAACACTTCTGGAGTGTCTCAGGTGCCATTTCGGATTGGAGAAGGGAGCTCTTTCTGCCTCTTCATGGGACCCTTTGAGCCAGTCTGCTTCAAAGACGTGCATTTAATGAACCCAGAGGCCCCAAACAGATTTCACAGTGTGTTGTGCAGACAGAAGCAGAGACTTGGAAAGAAAGAGGTGGCCCTTGGGCTGTGCAAATTTCCTGCAGGAAGTCTGAGTCTTGGAACCGTCAGCAGGTCTTTTATCTGTTCTAAGAATCTCTGAAAGTCCTTTTTTTAAAATATGTTTTTCATGTCGACAAGTGCAGCTGACCTTTGAAGTAGCTACTGAGTCAATACATGGCTCTAGACGTGTTCGGAGGCTTTGTTCTTCCCCCCACTTAGTATAACAAAAATAGAAACAAAGTGATTGTTTGAATAATGCATGGGAGATTATAATGATATATTCAATTAAAACTGAGTTTTGGTATATACACATAAACAGAATCCTTCTTTTAGAGGTTATCTCCCTTATTGATTAAACAAGCTACTGGTGTGTGCATTTTAGTGGTGGCACCTGTGATACTCATCTGTGTTCCAATGCATTGTATGTTGTCCCGTCTATGAACGTATGATGTGATTGATACCTGCTTTGTCATAGGCTGACTAATAGCAGAGCATAATGCAATTTAAGAATTAATTCCCGATTCTCTTCCATACTTAAGACATTCCAGGGCTTGTAAGCTGCAAATAAGAAATCACCGAAAAGCATATGGCATCTGTTGCACACCACATCATGCATTTCAGTACCAGGAAAATTACAAAACTAAGGGAGGAGCCTGGATATGGAAACCTTTTTTTCCCACCTATAGCAGATGGTCAGATTTCTAATTTAAAATTTTCTCGGAGTTTTGGCGTACTGCCATCTGTCTCCACAGCTGCAACAGTGTAATAACTCTGTCACCTCTCTTAGAAAATGTTTCTTGAGGTAAATTTAATGCCTAGTGAAGTGTTGAATTTACAGCTGCTGGGAGCAGAACGTATTATGTAAGAGATGGCCATGAGACCCTGCTGATTTCCCTCACCTGGTTACAAGTAAGGTTGTGTTTATATGAAACTGTTGTGAACAGCATTAGGGAGTCGGAGGGACGATATTTCCAGTTATTTGTTTTCACAGGCCCTTCAGTAATCCTGTGTACAAAGAACTGATCAGCAGCATCAGTGGAGATCTTCCACAAAGAGCTTGACTGAGATTGTGGAGGACATTCCTAATGATAATCATTACAAGACTGTTTTCTGTGAGTTTTTTCTTTGACTCAGCTCTGTCAGTCTCTATTAACATTGAAAATACTACTACAGGTGGATGGTTGTAATATGGATGGTTGTTAAATACCCTACCAAGTGTTCAACCCATCTGTCTGCTTACGTATTCAATTGGAGCTGGTGGCCCACCTCTGCAGAACTGCCAGAGTAGTTTTCAGAAGTAGCACTGGACTGGTACTTGTGGCATGGGAAATGCTTTATTGATCTTCTTTGCTGAAGGCGAGTCAGACTCTTCCAGATAGAAGATGGGTATCAGGCACGACTAACTTGACTTAGGTTTGAAATTCAGTTCTGAGATGAAGATCTTCCTATCCTGTGACCAAATCTGAATCTAGTCACGTTTGATCTGTAGTCTCTCTGTTTGCAACAGTGTGGATGTTATACATACATGGAATTTACTTACTTTCAGAAATTTGTGTGTAAGGTTGGCTGGCTCTTCCACTTTTGTAAACTTAGAAATAAGATTTATGACAGGTTTACTGTTTCCAGATCTTGTGAGGCTTTCAAAAGCTTTGTTACTCTTGTCACCTTCAGATGACAGGTGACTTGCTGGCATTTTTGGAAACGTCATTGGATACTCTAGATGCAGCAGATTTCTCCCCATATTCAGTCAGCCTTGAGCTACACTCACAGTTGAAGCTTACAGGAGTGGTTTCTCATATGGTTTATCTGAGGAATGCATCAGCTGGAAAACTCAGGTGACTGGAAAGAGAGAGCGGGGGGGTGGGAGAGAATGAGGTGTCTCCATTAGAAGACCAGCGGTGGGTGTACAGGGATAATGACTGCTCTGTCAGAGGAAACTGCACGGGTGAGAGCTGCCCGTTGGCTGGGGATTGCAGAGCCGAGATCCTTGTCCTCACACGCTTGCAAAGACAGGGTCCTTTCTGAAAATCGGTTTCTGTCTTTGATTCAAGCCAAACTTATCCTCTTATTTGTGCTCTTTGCCCCTCTGTCTCACCCTCGCTAGGGCAAAACACACCCCAAATGCACGTCCAGGATCCTTCATCTTCCCATGTGTTGCTGCTCGAAAGCCAACCCTATACAACGTTCTCTTTCTGAATAAGCAAGAGTTTTTCCCAGAGGGGCTGTGAGACACGTTTCAGGGTTTGCATGGCACTGTCTGCATTAAGCTCTATCACAGCGGCACTGTTTGAATTCTGAGCAGTGATTATCAGCTATTTGAATACAGCATATGAGTCCTACCAGCTGCATTAATACATCAACATAGCTCTTTCGTTAGCATTAGTAGCCTTAGCGAGATAGTATTCAATTTTCTCTCACTTTTTAAATTGACTGACATGTGCTCACGAAATCTTTTGTGTCTGCTCTGTTTTTGGTGATCATAATGATTTTCTAGGTGCGGTGTTGAAGATATTTCTATTAAAGGGAAGGTGGTGAGAGTGAGGAAAGATAGCCTTGTAAGCAAAGCAATTGGACAGGGACAAATTCCATTGTGGCATCCTGCCTTGGCCTTGTGTTGTAGCCTTGGATCAATCATTTTTCCTCTCTATACTTTTATTCCTCATCCGTAATTTTTATCACAATGACTTCTCTGCTTATGGTGTAAGTAATGGACTGGCTCTAATCTGTGTCTTTCAGAAGGGGGATCTGATCTTCACTGCAGCCTCTAGGTATTACAATACTTCACATTATCTGTTAATGATAATGACTGGAAGTGATGAATGATGTTTAAAATTTAAGCTATTTAGAGGCCACACTTTAGATTTCTGCTATCAAATAATCTTGCAGGCAGCAGCATTTTCCCCTTAGAGAGTGAATAATTAAGAGTAGATTAATACACTATCTGAAAACTTTTTGTCAGTTACTTTCAGCTGCTTTTAAGGGAAAGTTTCAAATCTGAGGAATAATCGGTGCCTTAAAATATTTCTCTACACTGTGATTCTACACGTTTGTCTCCAATAGACAGAAGCACAGCCAATTATTATTTGCATAAAAATCAGGTCCTCCAAAAATTGCTTGTGTCCTTGATCCTACAAGCACTTAAAGGCATTCTTAATCTTACACATGATCACTTCCATTCAGTTTATTTAGATTTCACAGATGCTCAAGGTTAAGCCTCAGGTTATGTATGCTACATGACAAAACACCGTTTCAAATAGAGTTGTTCCTCATTGAAACCACTTTGTAGAAAATAGTATTTTTCTAGAAAATTCACTAAAAGCTACCTGTTTTTCTGTGGTTTGTAGCTGAGAAATAAAAGTATTTTGCAATCCAGATAATTTTCCTTTTCTTCTGTCTTTTTGAGTCTAAAGGAAAAATGTTGGGATAAAAGGAAGAGTGGAAGGGGAATAGCGTAGGAGCCAGTATTGAACATTGAAAATAGTATTACTGAAAATGGTGGGTTTGGGATGTATGTATTTATATTTATTTTGCATTTTTAAAATATTTCTGTTTTTTTCCCATGAAACATACAGTTTTGGGCAGCCATTTATACTCTGTGTAATATCCAGAGTGTGTAATAACCTGAGTTGTACTATATAATCTCTGTCAGCACTGTGTTGCTTTATCCCCAAGGGGCTTTGAAAATCTACCAGTTTCCTCTAGTGTTTTCCATTAGCCTTGGGAGATTTTTTTATTTTAAAAAAAATATTTTTTTAATTTATTTTAAAGCTTTTGAAATAAGTCACAAGAAAAAGGCTCCCAGAAGGACAATGCATCCCTCAGTATATTAGCTGACAGCCTGAGGGACTGTTCCACAGCTGCGAATGCAGTTGCCTGTGGAGCTCTGAAGGATCAAGACTTGGGTGCTTTTTCAACATCTCGCTAACACCGAAACCACAAGCAGAATAAGAGAAAGGGAAAGTGCTGAGGTGAGTGTAGCATTTATAGTTGGCCTTGATTTCCTAGTTTCCCAAAATGTCTTTAAAATGAAGCAAAACAAACAGCAAGAGCCCAAGCGAATTCTGTCGGTGTCCTTAGAGGAAAGCCTAAATCCAGGTGCAGATCCCAAGTCTTCCTTCACACGAGGCCTCCAGGGCACGGAAGTCAAGCATAAGTTGACATGACCTTGGGAGCAAAGAACATGTATGGGCTTTGTGGTAAATGGACGCACTTCTGACGTGCTCGAGCTTCAGCTGACTTCAGCTCTTGTTTTCAAAGAGTCGTGCTCAGGCCCTTTTGCTGCTTCCCTTGCTATTGCTCACAGAGGCGAGGGGTGCCTTTTCTGACCACAGCCCAGAGCTCTGAAGGCGCTAATCAGCGAGGGGACATCACTGAAATGGTTACAGAAAGGCTGTGTTTTCTTTGCATCAGAGCACTGTTCACAGCAGGGCTCGTTTCTCTTCTGCTGCAGGAATTGAAGTGAGGAGCTGAAAGCAGGAGCTGTGGTTTTAGCACCGTGCCGAGGTAGATCCATTAGCCGTCCAGCCCCCACCTGTAAACAAATACTGTAATTCTGGAGGCTCGATAAAGCATGACACCTCTGTTCCAGCTCTTAATCTGTCAAGTGGGTCCCTAGACTAAGTCAATGCCTTGAAGTTTTGTGCCAGGAATGGGATCAGAATGTGACCAATATTATTTTGCGATTTAGCATCAACTTGAGTTACGTATGTCATCTACAGATCAAAGAAGTTCTCTGCAATATTTATGAAGGCTAATTAGTTACTTCAATGTTGGTTTGTACCACCGTTTTACTTGGCTTCAACCTTCAGGTTCTTCAGGAGTATAAATGAGAGCTCTTTTGTTTTGAAGTGTTTGAACGGCTTGTAATTCCTCCTCAGGCTTAAGGAAATAACTGTCAGGTTTACTTTATGAACAGGACTAAAGAGTTCACCGTGGTTTGTAATTGACATAGAAAGATTCATTAGCCAAAGCTACGGCTTCCATGGGAGCGCTATGCTTGCCTTGCTTTGTTCTTACATGGCAATGATGCAAGTGAAACTCCCCAATTTGGAGATCAGGAGAGAGGAGAGATATAACACCCTTAGCAAGTCAATTGGAAATGCTTTGGGTATTTGACCATCTACTCTGCAGACTGAGAGGCAGAGCAAGTAGGCATTAAGGAAGCAAAGACAAATAATATTTTCCCACTGACTGTAATTGCACATGCTGCACAACTGTCAGGAATTAACAGTATAATTTATGCAAGTGAAAAATTTCATAAGAGTCCCACTAGTTGAAAAGGACTGCCAAAGTGTAAGAGCACTATTTTTAAAGTTATCTTACCAGAATGCATCCATTTTCATAGGCATTAGCAGTCAGCAGCACAAGTTATCCATAATCCTAAGAAGTCCCTGTGTTTAGAAGTGTTTACATGATCCACGTCAAAATTTCCACGTCTCAATATGCAAAGACCATAACAGTGCCACGAGTGGAAAATGGTCAACGACCACCTATTTGCACGTGTTTGTAAAAAGAAACACATTGCACGTGTTTGTGATTTTGTTGCATGAGCCTTGTCCTGATGTACGGTCCCTCAGCTCCTCCAATTAGCACAACGTTGGACCCCTCTTCTCCAAGCAGCCACTGATTTTTCATAAACTTAAAAGCTCATTGTCCCAGGCCTCTACCACTGTCAGATTTGGCTGGAGTTGGCCAGAGAATGCAGAAGTTATTGGAAGAAACCAACGGAGACACGCTTGGAGAGCCGCTGCTCTTGCACAGCCTTGGTTTCCTTAGAAACTAAAGATCGATAGTGTGTGTTGTAATAAATCTTGCTGTAAATATGCTATATGAGCATGTTTCTTTTCTATTATTTTAATTTTATTCAAAAATATGCAATGACGTACTAACTTCTTTATAATGCCTTGCATAATCACATTCAATGGTTTTTTTATAGCGAGACAGGTTCTGCTTTGTAAGCGAGTTTTGAAGTCAGTGTCCTGGATAGCTCCTAGCAGAAAAGCACACCAGCCCTCTGTCCTGACGGCCAGATTGCTGTGCTGCCTAAGCGTGATATAAAAGTGTTTACGAGAGAGAAAAAAATTGCAAATTCTCATTGCATCTTTCCCTGTCTCCAACCAACTGCATAGCAAGTCGATTTGTACCATTTGTTGAAATACTCACCTACAGGTTATTTTATACATAATTCCTGAAATATTGTCAAAGCTTTTAATATAACAAAAAAGTGCCTCAACTTTCTCTACAAATACTTTTTCTTTTTTGCATGATGGAAACAGAAATGCAGCATGGTCTGAATCCAATATTTTGACAGAACTGTCATCCAAACACTCATCACTATGACACTTTCCTTACTTTTTCACACCGAATAGAGTTAGTCTGAGGCACACTGGTAATGTGAATAATTGCAGTGTGGGAGACTCTTAGGTTCAAAGCCAGACTTGTTACCTTGCTGTGTGAGTGCTGGTTGGTTAAATTCGCTATGGTTTCCTATTGTGTGCAAGAACACTAATTACCTGAGCAGCACGTATGCATTCTGGTTTTCGCTCTTTTAAGAGGTGAGTACAGTGACTAGAAATGTAAAAGTATAATCATCCCAGGTAAATTGGACGGCACTTAAGCAATCAATGCAGCCTTGTAAAAGTAGTTTTAGGGAAATATTTCAAGCTTTATTCACTCGGATAGCATTCTCAAGAGCCAAAATACAGCTTTTTTTTTCTGCGCAATTGAGTCTTAAATATTGCATCAAGACAACAAAACAGGTTTCATGAGTCTATAATGCTGCTTAAGATTGTTTTGAAAACAGCAGATTTGCCACCAGCCACCCAAGGCATTCATTAATTGACCAATTAAAAAAAAATGTCTGGGAGTATCTTAATTCCATTAGACTACAGTTCTCTGTGTTTTTTTAAGGTAAATTAATTTTAATGATTTGTTTCTTTTTTTTTTTTTTAATATAACCTCTAGGCTGTTCCAATGAATTGTTTTCTTCTAATGCAAGTGTGAAAGAAAATGATACTGCATCACAGAAAAGGCATTTAAAAGAGTTTTAACTGGTTTAGTTATTTAAAGCTTGCATTTGTTTTAGGTTGTCCTGTGTTACATATTTTCATCTTCCTCTGTTTCTTCTCTGATGGCTTTTTTAAACACCTCTTTTCCTCATTCTTCTCTTTCCACTCTCCACCTTCCTGATTTCTTATGAATTGTTTCTTGTTAAAATGTCACCTCAAATCAGTGACAAAATCCCTCTTCAAAAGGGATATGCAGTGTCTGAATGGCACCCTCCTTATCCCCGAACCATTTCCCAGTAGTTTGTCTCACTGACTGTTTTCTTTTCTGAAAAACATACTTCTTCCTATGAACAAGATAGTATGATCCACTTTCTCTTGGATTGACTTGTCTGACACAAGCAAGTATTATTTATTTGAACAAGTAATTACTAATTTTCTCTGAAGGGCTTCTCTGCTCTCTTTTTCCTCCTCCCTAACCTCAGACAATTTATGAGAAGAAATTCAGCAGAGGTAAACACTACAATGCAAATTATCTTGATTTTCTTAATCCACAACTGCTGAAACAGATGGGGACAGCAAAATGATATGGATAACCTAATGTAGAGATTGTTTTTTAATTACTAAGTAAATGGTATTTTCAGGTTTTGTACATGATACATACTAGTTTTGGAAGATCATGGATCTGAAGGCACCGTGTTTGGTAATACTTTGTGCTAAAGCCAGGGATCTGCCTTGACTGAGGGACGGGGAGCTGTGGCCGCTCACTCACTTTCTGCTAGGATGTTACATTTCAGTGAAACGCTTTATGAACATGAGATAAAGAAAAAGCAGGAATAAATACTAGGTCTTTTCTTCAGATGGCGTCGGTGGCAGGTGTCAAAGAAATAGATGCAAAGCCTGGGGGCTTCCTTTCCCCCAGAACTGTTTGTGTACCTGCATACATCTGAGCAGTACGTGCTGGCTTGTTTTAAAATAAACCATCTTCACCACACAGGCAGAAAGCAGGTGGAACAACATTTTCCCCTCAGTATTTGGCATGTGTGAGGTGAGTTAGGCTCCTAATTTTGCTTTTTGCTACAGAAACAGAGCACAGAAGTTGTGGTAAGACATGTCGGGTTAGCGCTGGTGGATGTGGCACACTGAAGCTGGTAGAAGATAAAAATACCCTCCTGTGTCTACCACGCAAACAACTTTTGCTTCCCATCTCCTGCAAAGAACTGAGATGTGTGTGTGTGTGCATGTGTGTCCGTGAGTCCATGTCCCAGATTCACATTTCTACCGTACAAACTAGAAGCCAACATATGGTTTCACTATCCTAAAAGAAGCCACAAAGTCTCTAGAAAAAACTCTTCTTATCTAATCTCACTGTTGGGGTAGTGTAACACCAGTAAGGGGAACACTGCTCTTCAGAGTCTGCTAGGGCTTGGTCCTTGCTTCTTCAATGGCTCTGCAAACGGACCGGCCTACTTCAGAGGTTTTTTCTACCTTACACGACCAGATCACACATGGGGACTCCCAAAATTATGCCTTCTGTCACCAGCCTGTGTGTAACAGCTCTGTAAGCACTTGCATGACTTCCTGCAGGAATGGCTGTACTGGGTGCACTTTGAGAGAGCAAGGGCATGGGGCTGAGCTTGTGGACACCAAAATGTAAGTGTTTACGTATAGATGTGTACCTGTGAGCTAAATGTCTGAACTATGTCAAAGTCGCTCACTGTAGGTGATGGAAATCTAAAGTGACTTAAGCTAGTACCAGCTGGGATGCTCGTATGTCTTCATGGGACTGGTAGGTTCTACAGGAGAGCTATGCTGTTTTGTTCTGTGCTGGCAGCTGGAGTTGAGCCGAGGTATCCCAGGTATCCCAAAATATTCTCTGGATAATCTTTTTTGCAGTTATTTTGTTTACCTGTGATGCCACTCAAACTCACCTGCACGGTTCAAGTGGGCAGGCTGTGCTGGGGAACAGCCGAGGCACAGGCCTGTCTCTGGGCATCATCTTTGTTGTGAGGCAAAGGGTATGACTGGCAGGTGAAGTTTTATTCAAGAGTTAGGTTTAAGTCATGAGTTGTTACTATACTTATCACATGAGCACCTCAGCTTTATAATCCTTAAGAGAAAAATTTTTCTTTAAGTTTTTTTCCCCATTAAGTTCTCCAGTCATTCCTAAATAATTTTCCAAAACCTGGAATGCTTTGCCAAAACCAAAAAAGGAAAAAAAAAAAAAAAAGCCAGTGATATGCCAAAGACAATCTAGAGTCAAAAGGCTGACTCCTAAAATCAAATAGGTGATAGGTTTTCTGCTAGTCGGATCTTGACTCTCTTCTGTGGTCCCGAGAGCTCATCCAGTCATAATGCCACTGTCTCCTCTATACTTGGTGGGCTCTCACATACCCTCACACGAAGTAATTTCTCCTCTGAGCCCTTTCCCAAGCCAATGGGGTTCTTTAACATGTAGAGTAACATCCTTTACGAAGTTTCCCAGGCCTCTGTGTGTGGGGGGGTTCTGTATATGACCTCCACAAGAGGTTGTACATCCTAATTTAAGTCTTGGCTTCATAAAGAACAAACTGTTTGGAGGACAGAAAAGCAGCAGGCAGGTGCCCCACGCTGCCTTGCCTCTTCCCTCTGGTGAGAGTAGTGCAAGCTGCTCCCCCTCTTGTACCAAATCACAGGTCAAGAGGAAGAGGGGGCAAGGGGTCCCAGCTCCTCCCTTGGTTGGGGTCTTACCCATAGGAAGCAGAAAACAGGCGAGAGGAGGGAGTTTTTCCCAGGCACAGCTGAAATATTGAAGTGGGCCAAAGCTAGCAGCGCTGTTACTAAACCCACCTGCTCACTTCCAAGTGGAAAAGGTAATTTTTTTGTTCTTTTTGTCCATTCATCATTACTATGTACTATTGCCAACCCCAGGAGAAATGAGTTTTGAAAAAAAAATTGCTTATGAAGGTACCAGATTTGCCCACCATAGATTTTATTTTATTCTTGAGATGTCCAGATGGAATCAACATGTCTGACGTACTTAAACCTACAAATTCGATTTACTCTTCAAGTTCAACATTTTGACCCAGTTAATTTAGCTTATAATGAGAGGTTCAGGCCTCAGAGCAATGTCTTTTGAGGTCACAGGCAAAAAGCCAGTCACCACGTACCTGCATCTAGCTGTACTTCAAATTCTCTGAAAGGGGTCAAAATGGAGAAGGCTTTCCTCATTTTTAGTGATGTATCAAATTATCACAAGGTGGATTCATTTCAAAAGAGGGAAAAAACCACCCCAAAGACCTTGACGTGTCCCTTTGCAGCCGAATTCTTGCAAGCTGCTCTGTGCTGGTCAGCCCTCACACCACCAGCAAGTGTAATGGCTGAACAGATACTAGCAAATAATTTTTAATACCTCATTTCAGGTCTTTGGAGATTAATTTTATCATAAATTGGGAAGCCTGATTTAATTGCACTAATTATATTTTCTCCTGGGAGTTGATGGATTACTACTTACCATCTTCTTGCTGTACGTAATGAATCACACTGAGGCTTTCTCTTATTTATACCTGCTAAAAGTCTAGGAAATGAGTTGTGATAAGCATTAAAGAAACATGTAAGAAATTACCCTAAACCATTTGCTACATGTTCTTACTCCTTTCATAGGTCTGTTCTCACATACGATGATAATGATTCTGTTCTTCTGGAAATAATTGCAGAAACTCCATTTTAATTCTCTCTCTATGGGGAATCCACTGAAGAGAGAGCTTATTTCAGACATGTGAGACATCACAGTTCCTCTTCATATCACTCTATTAGCAACCATCCTCATCTATTCATTTTTGAGCTGAATGCTCTGTATGTGGAAGTCATTACGGCCACCACACTCCTTGGTGCTTGTGATTCCATCAGATGTAATCGCACACATGTTGGAGGCTTGATTTCGCTGCTGGTGGAATTTGCCACTGAATGGAAGCAGAGATTAGGTGACATCCTGTCATAGAATAAAGTCATCTGTCACGTTCAAGCACCAGTCACTAGGATATCTTGTCTTTTGTATGGTTGTGGAAAATGAGATTGGCTCCTGGTCTCTGAATGACCTTCCCTGCTCAGCATTCACCTCATGCAAAAAGGCTTATAATCAGTATTTATCATTTATGTGGAGAGACAGTCCACTCCTAACATTAAGTAACCATTAAAATGGTGTGCTTTCTGGCTTTCTGTCATCTGCAGTCCTGCTGTGGATTTAAAAAAAAAAATGAAATGAAGTCTTGGTTTCTTGGGATGAGGGCAGCTCACAAGGGCTCATTCCCCACTCCCATCTTTATGTCTCCTATTAAAGTTTTGCTCCGATATCTTTCCCTTTCTCACTGTCTTTTGCAGTCAGAGAATAGCTAAGTTAGGAACAAGTACATCTCTGGTTCAGCCTTGATGCTGAACTGCTAGCTGGGGACTGTTTATGACCCCTCTCCCCACCTCACCCCACCCCCAAAAAACTGAGATCCCTGTACCCCCTGTGGCAAAGAGACTCCTTCCTGGGCAGTTGTGTGCCCTCTTCACACAGCGGGACACAGAGGTTGGGGAAAAGTCTGCCCTACCCTGCTCGGGCAGTTGCACGTTATGTAGACTGGGATTTCAAGCACAAGTTGCAGCTGCCAAGGGATTTCTTCTGCGGGTTGGGGGTACCGGGTAGGATGCTCCGAAGCACTGAGTCCAGCAAGCTCAGCTGAGGGGGACACACATCTCTTTAGTTTCCTGAGCTGATGAAAACAGGATTTTGAAAGCTGTTCACTCTGTCTGTCTGGTTACTCCCTTTTATAAATTGCATTTTCTCAAATGCGGTATCACCTATAAAGATGGATCCTTCGTTCAGATATGACAGTCATTTACCCATAATTAATCTTGGTAGTTTGTTCATCTTAGTAGAACAGATCTTCACGAGGAGAAAGAAAGATGCGTTTCTTTCAGGCACAAGTTATGAACACACTAAATTGGAAAGCTGCGATGTTCTGTCACATTAACTCGGTCCCTACAATGCAGAAGTTGTGCTTGATAAATGGCGACATTAAGAATAACATTAAAGAACACGTGCATGGGGTTGTGATGGCAACCAGGATACCTAATTACCTGGTGTTACACACATTGCCCTCCTCATTTATGCCTTTGGGAATGATGGGCGTGTAGGGAAAGAAAAAAATCAATATTTAAATTTTTTTTGTCACAGTTGACAAAATATTTTGATTATAACTGGACCTTCTGTTGAGCTATAACCCCGTAACTTTAGTGCTCTGAAGAAATATGTGGTTATGCTATATTAAATATAGGAGTGTATGACACATAGCATAATTTATTATACAACTCATTGTATAATTAGATATTTATTTATATAAACTATGTGTGTAGGTGTATAATGTTACATAAACCCACATGAGCAGTTTTCCAGGATGTCTGTCACTGTCACACTGAAGTGCTGACACTGCTGTGAGCAGGAGGGTGACTGCCTCTTTAAGTCTGCAAGTGGTAGCAAGCATTATTTTCTTCTGCTTTTGACCTACCTTTCCCCAGTTCTGAGTGGCTGATATTCAGTGCTTTCTTTAAGCCAGTCAACTGGATAGGGCTTGCTTGTTAAAAGTCACAGACATTATTTTAAATCACACCGCTGTCAATGAATCTCTTTAGTGGGTCATATTGCTATATAGTCCTGGAGGTTTCTGACTCGAGCCAAAGCACAGAGAGCTTTGAATGATACCCTCTGATATCAGTGCAGCCTTAAACAGTGGCAGGGAATTTTTCCGGAGCCCTGGGTCTTGTTTTCATCTTTTCATTGCAATCGATAGTAACAGCACCATTCCCACACAGCCTGGTGAGGTCACGTTTAGGCTAACACTGACCACTTCCAGTATCCCACCGGTGCCTTCTTTTGCTCTCTCTCTTATATATAGGTCAAATCAAGTACTTATTTCAAAAGAATATATTTATTCTCCTTTAAAACTACCCTAGGATGTGATGACCTCAAAAGCTTGAAACCATTTTAAAGCATCGTTTGTGCTGGAGCTAGTGCCTATGCAGTTGATTTGTACATCCCCTCGGTTTCCCTCTTGCCAGCTGTCCCTCTGCTGCAAGCTTCTTGAAGGCAGGAGCTGCATTTGGGCTCTGTATTGTTATGCAGCAGCCAAGACAGAGGGCTCCGGTTCATTACTCTGGCTCCTACAGTGCAAGCAAATTATAATAGTTTAAACACACTTCAGCTTATTTCTAGTTTGAAGGATAAGATTGTGAGCAAGCTGGAGACTGGAAAACCAGGCAGATAAATTCTGATGCATTAGCTTTTGTTCTTCTTCAGGACCTTTGTGGCAAGTAAGGCAAAAAGAGGTAGTGGGTGAGAAATACAGGCTATGGCTTGTGTAAAGGTCCTGACTCCTGCTAGATGCAGCTCCTGTGGAGAAAGCACTTGTACTGGAGGCATCCCCAGCAGGGGGGATGTGGAAAGTAATTTGGGCAGTGTAAACACCTGCCTACTCTATATCTGTTTGCATGGTGAAGCAGCATTTAGTCGCAGCCGCTGTGCCAACCAGACAAAGCTACCTCTGGGGAGCAAGACCTGCCCCTGGGGAGCAGGATGGAGTCAATGCAGGGCAGCCCAGGGAACAGCTCTGGCTTTTTTCCTTTGCTTTCTGTGTGACAGTAAGGCAGCAGCAGGGCTCAGTGGATTCAAGGACAAGGCAGTCCCCAGAATTACTCATCTTACAATTTCTTTTCTCTCTCCTCTTTCTACTTTTTTACAGAGTTAAATGTAAGGGAATCCGATGTAAGAGTGTGTGATGAATCATCGTGTAAATACGGAGGAGTGTGCAAGGAAGAGGGTGATGGCTTGAAATGTGCGTGTCAGTTCCAGGTAAGGGCTGCTCAACTTCATGTTTGCCATTCTGACCAATCTTTCAGGTGTATTGTAGTATTTATAGAATCACTGCTTTTAAAATTTCACTCATCAACAGGTAATTATATAGTCTAACCATAGGCTCCTTCTTTATGGCACTGACGGGGACAGTGCGTGACTGGACTTCACCAGGGTGTGCTCAGGGAGCAAGTGGAGAGTGTAGCATCATGTTAGCTCCTTGTGTGGTATTGGTAAGTCAGCTGTCAGCGCAGACCAATGCGGGAAGAACAGAGGGCCACCGCATGCTGGGCACCCACAGCCCCAGAACCGGCATGAGCAGAGGTGGGGAGCGATGGGTGACACCCACTCTCTGCCTCCACACCTTGCTTCATGAAAGCAGTGGCCAAGTGTTGTCACACACACCAGATGAAGCTTTATATTTTATGTGCAGCATTTATTAGGGATTGTTTACCCTAATACCCAGGATTTGGAGGATTCTTCCCCACTGTGCTGGTGGCCAAGTGTGGTATATTAGGCCCTCAAAAATCAGATAATAACAGGACCACCATGATCATAAAGTTTATGAATGAAAACAGTGAACTAGTCCCACTCAGGAAAAAACCCCCAAAGAATGAAAATTTGATTAAAAATATCCTCTGAACTTTTAAAATAGTGAGTTCAATTTGCTTCATTGGTTTTTGAGCCTTTAGTATACAGTTTTTATAACTACCATGGCAATCCTTCCTCCCTCCCACACCAGACTTTTTAGAGAAAAGAGAATACTGAGGTTCTTCCTTTTTGCAATTTATAGTCAGGACAAATGTATCCAATACTAAAAGGCTCCTGGAAGAGGTGGCAGTGTTATCAACCAACCCTGGAGAGGGCTATCTTTCAGTGTTTTAAAAATTATCATGTGTTCTGATTCCAATAAATAATAAATCAAGGGAAACCAAAATAGCAACAATGCATATGTGATCTTATACTGGTTTTGGATTCCAGCATTTCAGAGTTGGCTTTGATGTGGTGTCATTCAGGTGGGTACCTATGCTTGGGGCATCCTGCAGCTTACGTCTCATAAGAACAATGGGATCTGACTGCCTTTTAAAGGAAGAAAAAAGTTCTCAGAAGTGGTTTATTCATAAGCCTTCACTATGTCTGTAACTTTCATTCATGAAAAATATTAAGATAAAAACTCAATAATGATTAAAAAAAAGGTAAAGAAATTCAGTCCTAAGCTAACCAAAAGTTTCATTTATTTTCTGTAGGTGGTACATTTTACAACTTCCTACTAGCCAGGTCATGAAGACTTAAAAACAAACCAGCCCATGTGATAAGCCAATACTTTGTCTCGAAGAGCCCGTTTTCAAAACCAGTATTATTTTTAAGCTCCTTATAAGTCGACTTGTATTTCTTGTAAAATTTGTCCTATATTTTAAGGAAAGAAGTCTAAGAATGAGGAGAAGGTATTGTACTTCTCAGACACAGCAAATTGAATTCTTCCTGTAACTCTCAACCTTGGTTATTTGTCTGCAACTAGAAGCACCAAAATAGCCCAGGCAACAAACAGCCAGCCTGAACTGTTAGGTTCTCTACATGCAAGACCATCTTATAGCTAGCTAGCTAATTTTTTTTCTGACATTGCAAGGTTTTAAGAAGGAATTGGACATATCTGTGTCCAGTGGTTCAGCTGAACACACACTGAAAGGAAGGGCACGGATATCAGCCTGTTCTCTTTGAAGTGCAATTCCTATTCCCCACAGCTGGAACAGAGCACATGGATAAAAGCACCACTGGTCCAATCCAGCGAGGCATTAATTACGCTCTTAAAACTGCAATTTTTAGAAAAATGCTTGCTGGCAAGAGAGCTGCCTAATGAAAATGGTCTTGGGTCCAGGTGCTGGTCAGGTGAGGATTTTCCTGCTGGAGGGAGACTGCTGCCGGCTGTGAGGCTACAGCCCTGGCCGCCTGACAGCGGGGCATTTTGGGGAACAGATTGGCACGCACCCCTGAACTAAGGCCACGGCTGACACAAACCATCCCTCAGATTCAGGAAAATGAATGAGCATTCCCCTCCAGGCATCGCATTTTTTCCTTCTCCTCCTCCTTATCTGCTGCCATCCCTGGCCTGGCGGCGTTTCTTAACTGTATGGTCTTCTAAAACTTTAAATATTTATAAGTCATAGTTTTTCCTCCTAGGATCCCCTGTGGAGATGACTGGCTGCCATATTTCAGTGCTGTCATTGAAATAGCTGTAATGTCATGTCAGCAAGAGCTCTGCAGGCTGTGACCTCTCTGAACACCTTGTAGGCTTTCTCTGTCTTGCCAAGTCACCTAACATAAAGTGAGATACCGAAGTTTGATTGCCCCGAATCAGATTTACAAATTAGACCATAGAAGGGCTGCTGAAAGATTCAGTTGTGCTCAGCTTGCAATGACCCTAATGATATCCCAACTCTCTGCATGCCTCGTCAGGAAAAAGGATAACTCCCTTTTTATTGTAATGGAGGCGGGGGGTAACACTTGTTCACCAAGCTTTTGGAAAGGTCTTTTGCTGTAATTTGGATGATGTTTTACAAAACCTAAAATAAAAACCGATCAAGACCTGGTGAATGTGTTCTGGACTGACAGGGGGAGATGAGAGACAGTCAGCGCAGGGCTCTTTTTCACTCTCAGTAAGAAAGGCTCGACAACAAATGGTTTAATAAGATAACTGCTTTAATAAGACAGAACGGGAAAAGGAATATAGATAGAGAATAAATCTTACCTCCCTTCAGATGCTGGGCACCCCACAGTCATGCAGAATTGGATTGAGCTCAGATGGATTTTCCCATGGGAAGCCATGCAGAGCAGATCCCATCCATGGAGAGATGCTCTCCCTTTTGGACGTTCAAGCCAGCAGAGGATTTCCTCGCAAGAAAACAACTCCAATCCTAAAGGATATTTGCATGAGAACTTTTAGCTGCACTGTACCAAATCTCTAAAGTCTTACCAAACTGTAAAAAAAAGAATCACTTTGCCTCCCATTTTCTATCTTCAGGTCAGAAATACACAACTTTAAAACATGACACCGCAACTTTAAGATAGAATAGAGAATTATCTATTGAAAAATATTGTACCCCTCAAAAATCGCCTGTTTAGTTATTCCCTAGAAGAGGCTGTTCAGCATGAGATGTGACAGGACTGATGGTTGTGTTGAATGTCTGAGAGCTACTCACTATGGGAAACTATTACAAAACTGTTAGGAATAATTTTCAGAGCTGGCAGCACGATTTTTTTGTCTGTGCATGGTTAGTTCATTCTCAGTCACCTGTGGGAGGATGACAAAGGAGTGAGGATAATTCACTTCAAAATTGTGTGTTTAAAATTGAGTATTTTGAGGTTTGTGTATGCCAAAGCACAAAGAAACTGTTGTGGCAGAGACTGTCACTTGGAATGTGGAAAAGCTTTTGTCCTTTTGGGGCAGTTCAGCTTAATTGTCCAGGTTTGAGGCTGGGCTGGCCACTAGACAATAGCAGACGCTCTCTATTAACCCCTCTCCCTTCCCAAAGGGGAAGAGGAAAGGAATAAAAGAGAAAGAGACTTGGGGGTCAGAAAATAAATTAAAACCACTTTAATGAAACAATAACAGCAAAATGAAATATATACAAATATATACAAAACCAATATCAACCGCCACCCCTGCAATGGCAATTTCCTCACCATCACCACTGATGCTGTGGGCAGGTGCTGGGGAAGTCCCAGACCCAACTGAGTGGCAAAGGGAACAGGATTCAGGAGCTGGATTCTGGAACAGGCTTCAGGAATGCACGCTTTGGGATCGAAGGCAGAACAGACTGAGTCCTCCTCGGACACCGGCCATTGAAGCAGAGAGGTTGACCCTTGTGATTCCCTCAGCTTTATTCTGAATATGGGATGGAATACCCTGTTGCCAGTTTAGGGTCACCTGTCCCATATGCTTCTCCCCACAGGTGCAATAAGCAAGAGCCTTTCTGCATCCCAATCTTTAGAAGTAACTGTAAATGTAAAGTGTTATCACTTCTAGAAGCAGACACTGTCTGCAAAAATGTGCCATTAACTTCAGAAAGTGCAGTTAGTTAGAAGAGACTGAGCTGAGGAGTGAAATCACTGAACAGTATTAATTCTGTAGTAACTCAAACCAGAACATTAGCTAGTGTTATTTCGGTGTGAACTCTCACTGGCTGAGCTATACCAGTTTAATCATACACATTATATATATGGTTAAGAAATTTAGTGGCTAGTCTGTGTATTTATTCCTTTCTTCTTGTTTTTTTGCGTTGGGGTTTTGAAGATGCAGAAGGTGTCTGGAATTAGAGTTACCATTGCAGCCCCAAGCAGGCAATGACTCCTTTTCTGTGCAGTGAAGTGGGGTTTGGATCTCCAGTTCAGCAGGGAGCAGTGCAGCACTTGGGTGTTAGGCAGATTGGTAGTCTCAGTGTGTTTCCCAGCGTTTTAATACACATTATATGTACGAGGGGTATGTAATCCATCTTTCTTAAAATATAAGACAATAGCAAAATACAGGCTGCTCCTGCTAAAGCCATTCTGAATGAGAAATTTTACTTTCTTCCTTTCTTTTTATTAAATGTATTACTGTTACTGACTTCGAGCTTAAAATCTTACAGTATGGTAATGCAAAAGCATTATTATAGTAGTTGACCAAGTAAAACAGTCTCATGATGCTCGTAAGTTCAATGGGGATAGTGGTTGTTTTCCATCTCCCTTGAAAGATCATGCTATGACCAAAAAGATCAGCAATCTCCCCGTAAGCACTGTAACTGTAAATTTTCCTTCGCTCAGTTTCATCCCCTGTGCCTAGTCATACATTTCGGTATTATCTTGAAGAAGTTTTCTCCTTCCTCAGTGTTTATCCTTCAGATACTTCTAGATGCTTGTCATATTCCCTCTAGCCATTACTGAGCCTCACCATAGTTACTTTGTTCTTTTAATCTTTCCTACTGAATACCCATGTTCAGCCCATACGGAGTTGGACTATTATTTCAGTGATCCAGAAGGAATACATCCAGCGATATTGAGAAGCTATTATGTTTTAAATCTTCCTTTAGTAAACAGGGTTATAAGTTACGGCTAGCAATCCATATTCACACAAGTATCTTCCTGTGTATTTATACGCAGTTGAGATTAATGACATGATTTTGTATGACTGAGTTACTGTATAATTTCTTTTTCAGTGTCACACAAACTATATTCCTGTTTGTGGGTCAAATGGAGACACTTACCAAAACGAATGCTTCCTCAGGAGAGCTGCTTGCAAGCATCAGAAAGAGATAACAGTGGTATCAAGAGGACCTTGTTATTCTGGTATGCAAACCATCATTTTGTGTCACTAATGAATGATGTTATATGGTTAGCTCTTCAGTTGTGCCCTTAATTCCAGAGATTTTAATTTTTATGCTTTTCACAGAATGAAATAATGTGGAAACCCCAAGTCCTTGTTAGCAAAGGAATATTTTTACAGAGAAGATATCTGAAATATCTTCTGATATGCTAGCAGGTTAATAAATAAACATTAGAAGTAGAAATACTTTGTCTGAGAAAATAGTTTGGGAATGCTTCCATTGTATGTATAGAGGAGCCTTGTTATTCATCAAAAGGTTTACAACAATTTTGGAGTAGACTCATCCTGACTGCCACTCTACCTGTATCCAAGGGATCATCTTTGACTAATTTCACTTTGGGTCATTACCTCACTTTTCTAATGGACTGGCCTTTTCTGTCTTTCCACACACATAAACCACAGATTTTCCACACGCTTAAAATGCATGGGACAGGTTTTCACTGTCTTGAATATTGCAACATGCTCTTGGACACAGAAACTTTAGCCACCAGAGGTCTTTTGAACCTCTGGACAGGTTCAAAGCTGGTCAGACTAGACACATGGGTCGGTTTCTTAGAATTAAGTTAAATGGCTTAGTAGCATTAACAACTGCATTCTTTGGTAAATAAATAACACACACACAAAATGAAGTTGTGGGACATCTCTCATCTTTTGATACACAATAGTTAGTCAGATTAACCTAAGCAATGTTACATCTATATGGTAGCCAAAAATGTCACTATGGGTCGGGAGCACACTCCTAGCTAGCTTTATGTTGGCTAGTCTAGTTATGAATGACAATTTAGAAGTAGCACCCTGGAACTCACTAGTAGCTGCAACATCCTATCTGGACATGAGGGTAAATTCATAGGCAGTGTGCCTAGACCAAGTCCTTGCTGCTGCCACTCCCAGAGTTACCTCATTTAAATGCAGTGTGGCTGTGTTTCGCGTGAGCTGCTCTACTGCCTTTGACTGCAGCACAGACCTATAATGAGATATGGGGTTGTTTACTAAGGTCCAAAACAGTGTATGATGTTGTTCCTGATACTGAAGAAAAACCTGCATTTTGTGCCCAGGTCGGCCGGATAATTCCAGCATACCTCAGGCAGGTGTCTGAATCTACCTTCTTTCCCAACCTCCCACCTGTAAATTATCTCCAGACACTACAGAAATGGGAAAAAAATGCATTACAGTTTTTGAGCACTCACATATTCCTATGAAATCAGCCAATAAGTATGAAGGTTTGAACTGAGGATGTGTAAGTAATTTTTTTTTTTAATTTCATGCCCAAATTATTTTAAGAATCAGACTCACAGCATGAAAGTTTCTTTCCCTCACTAAAAGAAAATACTTGGGTAATGTTTTGGTAATAACAAAGAGAAGTGTTTATTTTCATATGTGTTCTACCCTACTAAGAAAAAGACAGTTTGAAATGAAAACTTGATTCTTCTCAGCCTCAGGTTACTGACAGCTAATTATTATGTTACTAAACTGGTCTGGGATTAATTTTTTTAACCTTCCTCTCCTTTTCTTTAAGTCCTACATAAAACCCAGGAAATGCAGTACAATTTTTAGCACTTAGTGTAATAGATCAAAACAGGTACTGAGACACAATTGACCAGAAAGTACTGAAAACACATTTCTGAAACTGAGCATGCCGTTCAGGCTGCATACTGCGTTTACCCGAGTGCAATTTAAAGTGCTTTGGTGGAGCTCTATCAGAAGAGCGCCTGCTGCTCCCCGAGTGTCTGATGCACTCTGGTTGGTCTGAGACTATTGAATGATAAAAGCCATCATCTGGAACATCTCCATGCCCTTGCCTGGGACCATGGGTCACTAAGTAGTCAATGTGTTTGCTCTCTTTATCTGTTACACGTATATATATGGAGACTCAAATGCCCAAATTAAAAAAACCTATATAGACCCCCATTAATTTTCACCGAATGCCTCTGAAATTGCTATGAAAATGCTTTGTTCTGGGACATCATTGGGAGCTAAGTATAGATTCACTGGTTTGCTACCAGAGTTTTGGTTTCTAAAGCAGAGCTCCATCCTGGCGGGACGGACCTGAGACAATGGGACAGAATTCCCCCATAGTGTTGTAACAACTATTTAGTATTTAAAGTACCTCAGACTTCTGAATCTCATACAAGAGTTAAATATGTCCCATTTGCTAGGGATTGATACCTTCAGAAGCTATGGCACTGGAACAAACTACACTGAGTCATTTAGTCAGACCTGTTTCGTGGCAGGTAACATTTTGATTAAATTTGTACAGTCATGGGTGATTTAGCAGCATATCGATATATTTATTTCCTTTGTCCAAGTGCTGTCAGAGTTGCAAGATCGTAAAATAAGCAACATTTAAATAAGAATCAACCACAGGTGCTTTAGGAATGAAGAAAATGCAAGTTTTGACATTAAAAATGGTGTTCCAGGGAAATGTAAGAGAATGAAGTTTTCGGGACTGCATATATAGGTCTTAACACTGTCAAAGTCCATTTTTCAATGAAGGGACATTGGGTCTTTTTTTTTTTCAAATACCCGGGTTTATAGAGGTGTTTTTATGCCTAATTACCCCTGACACAAGGTGTGGATGATGAGGGTTCCTGGGTTTTAGACAGTGCATGTAGCCCCATGTTGCAGTATAGAGAGAAACTAGGAAAATTAGTGAAATGCAGCTTTAGTGTTCTCTTTGTCTACTACCTTAATATACCTTTAAGAAATGATGGGTCAAATCAGACTATATACATTTTTGGCCTACATCTAACCCAGCCTTTTGCATTCATAAAGGAATCATCTGGTCCACGACTGGATGAACAGGGCTGCAATGCAAAGTCCTTGAGGTAGTACTTTCTACCTTCCTCAGCTTGTCCTCCTTGCTCTGTGGGATTACACTGTAAACGAGATCAGAGCACTGTCCCAGCCTTTTCCTTTCCTTTTTTTTTTTTTTTTAATTTTTTTATTTCTTACTTTTTACCCTTATCCCTTCACTGTTTGCAGTTCAACCCACAACCAAATGCAGGGAAAGGACCATCCAGCCGGGGCAGGGGGAGATGGTAATATCTACACCAGGACTCCTGCCAAACTCATAGCACCAGTGGTCTTGCTGCTGACCTGAAGCCTTGATCAGTTCATAAAGGTTGACATCACACTGAAATTCATTCACGTTATGGCATCTTCTACTGGAGGTGATCCTGACCTGGCTTGCTAGACAGGTTAAAGGAACCAGGAAGAGAGGGTGGTCAGGTGCTCAGATCATTGAGGAGGAGTGTCACCAAGTCCCTTGATTGCTTCTGCCTCCTTTGTTGGTGAATTTACTGTCTTTTATTAGTTTAAATAAAATAAATCAATTTAGTAAATAAGAAATAGACTTCTATGATTCATTTCTAAGAATGTGTGCTCCTGTTGGCCCACACACAGAGCCGTGGTTTTGACTGCTGCCAGATTTATATTATATGCACATTAAAATGTCACCACACAATGATGTCGTACTTGATATATTGTACTTACAGATTCTCAGTGTACTGTATATATTTGGAAGGCACAGTCCATTGCTTTCTATTGGGATTTCTAAGGTAATAATAATTTAAAAAGCTATTTGCAGAACTAGAAACAAACACTATATCTCTGTTAGATTTAAGGAATTATTCTCTTAGGAGTGGCCTTAACTTAGTGTTCTTCAGTCTGAAGTAATCAAATTCATACCCTGAATTTGAATGCACAGGTTTTTACGGTAAATGTTATTTTTGTGGGAGGCTTGCAGTGAAGCATAATTAGATGCACATATTGTCCTGGAAAGAAATGTAATAAACTCAGTTTAATCCTTTTGAGGGAGTTAAGGAAGAAATTCTAGGCAACTCACTTCTAGATTAAGAGAGTGAAAATAACTCTTTGTGCTCTCACAAGAAAGTCATAACAAACCTGAAACCTGCTATAAAAGCATTCCTTCATTGTGAGAGCTGACTGAGACCCTCCCTCCCAGATTCAGTACAGTACAGCAGCTTTCCTGTCCAGCCTGTGAGGAGGGTTTGCGGCAGCACAACTTCACCGTTCGGTCTTTAGGAAATGTTTTGCAAGCAAAGAAATAGACTTGCCCAGACATATCTCATCAACACATACCAGGTGTTGGTTTTTTCGTTTGGTTTTGGGTTTTTTTGCATGGCATAATTAAGCAGAAAGTGGCCACCAAGACCAAGTGGTAGGATCCACTTTTCCCCTGAAGATGTCAAGGCAAATGGACATTCCCTCTGCACAGCCTGGCAATGCAGAGGTTAAAAGCCAGAGGCCTTGCAGCTGCTGGCAGTTGGGCTTGTCAGCATTCTCCCCAAAAGCTCCTGCTGGCATGTCAAAGTCAAGGTAATTGCTCACAGGCAGCCCTGCTTCTGGAGAGTGGGGACACAAACTCAGCCGCCGCCGCCGCCGCCACCGCCGCAGCAGGAGGAGAGAGCTTGGGGTCTGCTGCTGGGAGTGCAGGGTGGCTGAGCTGGCATGCTCCTTCGTAGACCTCTTTTGTGCACCGGTGTGAGCTCTGCTCTGCTACCAGCAGCAGGAAGCTGGAGCTTGCTTTGGTTTTTGCTCTGGCTGGTGGCTTGAAATGGGCTGTGCTGATTTCACAACTCTTCTGAAACACTGATCCTTGTGCTGCTGCCTGGAGGTTTTGTGATGCTGCTGCAGGAGCTGATGGAGAATTGCCCCGTGCTGAGGAGAGAGGGAAAGTTAACAGCTCTCACTGAGCAATGCATTAGTGCTCTCATTGCCATGGCTAATGCCAACTGTAGATCAGGATGGTCTTATGAGGTAGGAAGTTCTTGATAGTTTTATCTGATCTTTACTTAGAGACACCCCTGTGTGCCTAGGGTTAAACTGCAGCAGGCTTGCCCTGTCCCACCATGGAGAGGACTGCTTTGTTAGCGCTGTTAACCGGGAAATCCAGGCTAACAGGGAGCTAGGAGTTAAGATAGGAGCTGCCTTTTCTTTCTTCCAGTTCTGTTGCATAAGATGAGTAGCGAAAGACAATTGAATAAAAGAGTCAACATTATCCAGAACTTGCTCAGCGTAGTTTCTGGAGTGGGAAGACCGATTTGTGGTTCATGCAAATAAGTGGCATGTACTGTCTTTGTACTGAAAAAACCCCACAGCTATATCCCAAAAGCTTTAGGGGAAAATCCAGGACTTGGGTATAAAGAGTATAATAACTCTTGGGTGCCAAAGTTCAGATGCTGGAAATACTTTCTCAGCTACCGGCTAAGCCTTGCAATACCCAAATTCCAGAAATACATTATTTTTTTGGTCTTTGTTTCCTGGAGAACAAGGTACAGTTTTACCTTCAATGTTTCCAGAAGTGTTCTGTTCTGCCCTGCCCATGACTGAATAGCTGCTGACCTGTTTCTTACACAGATCTAAAGAAGGTGCAGTGTTTGGGCATTTCTTTGCCTGACTCTCCATGAGCAGGATTGGATAGGTTTGCTCTGGAGGTGCCCACTGGATCACCTGCACCATATGAATCAAGTGGAAGGGTCTGCTTGCTTAAAATCTGTCAGTGAACTGTTTATCCTCCTGTTTGTACTTAGTAGTTTGTAGATGTTGCCCTAAATGGGGAGAGATGGGTTCAGTTTTCATGCTAGTTTGACTGGTAAGCCATCCCTCCTGAATGAGAAAGGCTGCAGGTTTTTTTGATTTGGAGAGTGTACCTTTTGCCTCTGCACCAAAGCAGAACCACAGAAAGTACAGAAAAGTATCCTGTTCAGAGAGAACAAAAACACAAAGCAAAAAACCCCCCAAAATGAAAAAAAGGTTCTTGCTGTAGCTTCATGCTTCCAGCATTCAGATGCTGTGTCTGATCCAAGTGCATCTTTATGTATTTTATCCAGAAGCCTCCTCATGGATAAAAGCAGCTTGCAGCAGAAGCCTGTACATTTGTGTATAAGCGTATTTTTACAAGCCTGTTTGGAAGAGGGTGGCTTAAGTAAAGAGAGAGGTTAGTCACTCTTTAATTACTGACCTGTGGCTGGGGAAGAAGCTCTTTCTGTCCAGCTTCCTCACTTGTTTGAGCAACTTTCTTGCCAGTTCTTGGTGCATGGAGACCACTTTTGGAAATCCTGAGTTGGTTGAGGGCCTGAAAAGAGCAGGGCTTGTCCAAGTAAGCTTGCAAAAAATGCTACTTTTTTAACCAGCAGCTGCTTGGGAAAATCTAGCCAAGGCTAAGAATAAAGCAGGAACACTGGCTTAGTTTAGCATGGTTACCCTGGAGACAAGAGTCCTAGCACAGCTCCCAGGCCCAGAGGGGAGGCACAAGCTCCCAGTGTAAAGCAGAAAATGATGCCGTGTTATAGAGGATGACACTCGTTATGGTTCCTGGAGATCTGAAAGTCCAGAGAAGCAGGAATGGATCTATCCCACTACTATGATGTCCTGCCAGGTGGGGACAGAATTGCCTGCGGGCTTCATGTGTATCAACTCAGTGATCTAAGAGGCGGGTGGTCTGCGCATCAGCTCTCTCGTTCAGATGGCCCTCTCATTGCAGCTCATGGTGTCTATGTGATGGTACCTCCCCTGACACACAGCGCGCACACCTCGTGGTGTAACTGGAGCCCCTCATGCTGGAGCTGAGTGACATTTCTCACCTCAGGGCTGAGTGTGCAGGAGGAAGCAGTTGGAGAGTGAGAGTTGGAAATAAAAACATGGAAGAAGTCAAGTTTCTTTGAGACAATTTAGCCTTTGGTTTTTGTATGAATTACGTGCTGAGCTTGCTCATGTTTGTATGTCAGCCTTCTCTCCCCCAGAAGAGCTTATGACACAGTTTCACCACCACCTCTTTGGATTTCTTAATGAAGCAATACTGCATCGTAAGGTATATTTCTTAATGACTCAACAGTGACGTTTTATATGGGATTGCCTGCTTTGTCAGCAAAGTGGGTCACTATCGATGGAACAAGCGCCCTTGTTTTTTTACGTTCATTTCTGTAAGGTAATAAGCTCAGTCTGTTAGACACAGAATAGTGGTATAGGAGGAAAGACAGGAAAACTTAGTCAGAAGAAAAAACCCTCTCTATTCCTGATATTCCATGTGACAGGAGATTATTTTTAATGTGTGAAGTGACCCAGTAATGTGTAATTTCACACTTTCATCCACGTACTAGAAGGAGTTATTCTTAGTAATATAGCTGTTTAAAGAGAAGGGGGGAGGGAGCAAATGGAGGGTTTGGGTTTTCCTCTGATGTGAACAATGGGCTCGTATGTGGAGCTCTTCTTTCTGTCTGGTCTCCTCCTCCTTTCAGGTTTGTGGAAATAAATTCAGCTGCCTTCTCCATCACCAAAGCAGGCATGAAAGGAGAGGTGTGGGATGAGCAGAGTGTGTAGTCTGCTTCTCTCTTCATCTTCCAGAGAAGCTGAACTAATGGGGATGGGGAGCAATGCACTGACAGTAGCTGCCGTCCCATCCGCTTCTCTCCACCTCCTTTGAGCAAGAAAGACTGAAGGAGGTTTGTGACTCAGAGCACGTTCTTAAGGGCTTGTCTTTACTGCTGTGCTAGCTGAAGAGGCTGTGCAGAGTGCTGCCAAGCGGGATGCACGTCCCCATACAAAATCCCTGGCCAGCTCCATAGTGCTGTGAGTGGAGTTAGTTGGCCTGGGGTGGTGAGGAAGCTCAAGTCCTTGCTGACGCTTGAACTGCTAATGCAAAGGGGATGCAGCCACAAGCTGTCACTCATCAGATGTTAATCCAGTCAGCTTAATGTCAATGAAATAACTATGCCATTAGAGCATCCTTATATGAAGTGATTGACTCAGCTGAGAGGAGCTATTTTGTTGTTAGATGATTTAAGCCAACTTTACTTTGAGGACTAGTCTTCTGGAACTACTTCTGCAGTCAGGTGATTTATATGTTATTCCTTCATCTACCACTCCCAGGGCCAGAGGCTAAAAAAAAAAAATATTCTGAAAACCAGGCTCTGTACTCTTCATCTCTCTTGGGTTTAACAAATTTGCACCTCTTAACAGTTGAAAAAAGGGTAAAAAAATCAATTCAGTTTTCAGTATTGAATGATGCTGTTCCTTGAGTAAAAGTCTTGATATGAGAGAGTAGGGCTCAGTAAGCATTGGACAAACTGTATTAAAGGATGCCAGACTTCATGTGGGATGTTTGTTTTTACAAACCTGTTTTTACACCTGGCTCATGAAGTGTAACACCTGTCTAATGTTTTACAGTGTCAAGTTCCTCAACAAACAGCTGCTCCTGGAGCAATATTTTCATTTACTTTGTTTTTTTTCTTGCCCTCTGTTTCTTTTTCAGATAATGGCTCTGGATCAGGAGAAGGAGGTGAGTACCAAACCCCGGTTATACTGGCTTTTGGTTGTTCTTTTTTACTTTATGTGTGTCAGTTTTATGCATGTGGTTGCTGTATACCACATGAATTAAGTAAAAATTATGACAACTTAAAAATAAGCTTTGATGTTGCAGTGTTACCTGACCATCTCAGAACAGCATTTGATGAGGAATAAGTTGTAGTGTGCATTTCACCAGTGTTGTTCCTTCAGATTTGACCTATATAATTTTTTATTTGTTGCCAGTGTTATTGTGTATTATTTAGATCCCTATTTCACCTGTAGTTCGCTCCTAGAAATGTCCATTCAAAATAAATTTCTTACCTTTTTTTCCTTGCATTCTTTCCCTTAGTGTCTACAATGTCTAGTTATTGCTTTATCATTGGTCAAACATATTGCCTAAAATATATAATTATTGCATTATGATATCTGTTTTTATCAAATATTTTATGTGTTTACTAGTAGAGTTGTTCCTATCTTTGAACACACCTTAACCTTCTTCCAAGGATTTAAAAAAAAAAAGTAATTTAATCTTAATTCTCTATTTGATAATACTAGCAAGAATGCATATAGAATGAAAAATGTGAGATATAGTTACATACAGACATGGAAAAGCCTTTTAGGCTTTGCTTGTATTGAGAAAGTGTTGCAGTTTGTACTGTTAGGACTGACTTTTGAAATATTGGAAATTTGTATAGCTACATGAAGATGTGCTTTTATGGAAAACAACCAACGTCATCACTGTGTAGCTAAACATAACAGTTAACCTGCCAAACATCGGGAGCTAGCTCCCTCTTTTTTCCCGTATGGGGTGAAGGGGAGTCATTTCCCTCCCCTTTAACAAGATGCTAGCAGTAAAATCCTGGGCTGCTGCTAGAACGTGGCCATTCTCACCTTTGTTTCCTTTTGGAGCAATGTCTGAAGGAACAATTTTCTGCTCAAACACTGCCTCTTTTCACCTTCACTGGTAAGGCTTCACAGCCTTTCTTCCTGAGATTGCATCGCACTCTTTCCCCAGCTCTGTTTGCTTCTCCTTCCCCCTTCCTTCCCCAGCCTGTTGTTCCACTAGAGCTGCTCCCTGCAAGCCAAGCGTTATTGCCTTGGTACTGCTATGCAGTTGCTGTAGGGGACAGAGGACAGTAATTTAGTCCATATCTGACTCGGACAGTTCTGGAACAGTTTTAGAAAAGTTTGACTGCTGTTGGGATTTTTTTTTTTTTTAGTATTTCCCTGTTGAAGTCCCTTGTAAATGTTATTGTGTTGGTCTGGAAGAGATGGGCAGAGAGATGTGGGGACTTGGGTAATTTTATGAACATTTTGGAGTAAAGTGTTTTGTTGATTAGGCTGCTCACTGAAGAGGTGAAAGGTCCACAATCAAATATACTCATTGCTTGGTTTGAGGCAGGAGACTGAACCCAGGTACACTATCTCTTGGTAAGAGAGGTCCAAAATGGGTCTCCCTTTATCGTTGCTATTGGTTTTTTGTCCTCACTTGAAATATTCATTGAGCCTGGGACAAAGGGAGCAGGAGGAAGGATGCACGCTGTGGAAAGGCTTTGTTAGCTGGGACTCATCGTGCCAATGAATTTTAATTATTTATGCAATATAGAATGGCATCAATTGAGGAGATGTGGTGGTCCCTCCACACTACCTTGTAGCAGTGGTTAGTGCATTGTCTTGGGAGGTGAAATAGGTAGGTTCAGTTTACTTCAGGCAGAAAGAATGGAATCTGGGTCCCTTGGCCCCAGGTGAGTGTCTGCACTGCCTAGGTGTTGAATGAAGAAGGGACAATGTACCCACTACCTCCTCCTGCAGTTTCATGACATTAGCCCTTCATTTATTTGTCTTTCTCCAAGTACCTTTGGGCCAGCTGAAGTGTTCCCGCTTCTGTTCAGTGTGAAAACTATTCTTAATTTTAGATAGAAAAAAATATTTAAACAACCAGAAGTTGAAAAACTTGCTTGGCACTTTTTCTTTGTTTGGATACGTCTAGGCTATTTGTGACACATTGAATTAATACTGTCCCTGTCCACCTTCCTCACTAAACTGGGTGTTGGGTAATACTTCTGCAGAACAGTTGGCTAATCTTCAGCACGTGGAGTCGTTTTCTGTATCTGGAAGCAACCGTTCAAAGGATGGAATCCACTGTTGCTTTGATTGTTGAAGTGTGCTCTGGCCAAAATCTCAAGGATTTTTGTACTCATATTATTTTTTAATCTGGAATTACTTTTATTCCATTATTCAAGTAAGTGTAAAAGTGTTACAAGGAGACCTTAAAAACATCAAAGATTTATTACAAGTTAAGGGAATTTAGAATTAACCCCAAACTTCTAAAAGAATGCTGAACCTACTGAGGATGGAGATGCATGATTTGGGATCCAGGCAAGAAGAAAGGGCAGGAACGCAAGGAGAGGTGACCTGCAGGGTAGAGGTGCTCCCTGGTGCACACCACAGTCCTGCCTTCCTGGTTATTCAAGCTAAGGGTCTGACTGGAGCACAGTTCCTTCCTGGCCTAGTCTTCTCTATTTTCTTTGGGAGGAAGCCGGGATGTTCTGAGATATAATAATCACCCAGGCCTGATAGTTTAATATCAGAGTCTTGGCGAAGGGTGCACAAGTGGGAACCAAACTGTATGGGGAGCTTGTGTGCTCTGCGTGTTAGGTACAGCTACTGCTTGTAAGAACGAGGGAGCAGCAATGGAAGTGGCAAAACACAAGTGAGAGAGAGCCGGCAACTGAGCAAACACGCTAGCTTAGAGGTTTGTGTTTCTAGAGCTATAGCTCTGCCAGTGACAGTCTCCACTGCTGAAATTAGCTGCGTGCCTCACATGCAGCTGAGATTTGTGCTAGTGGTTCACACTGTTCTCTTTCATTTTCCAGGCACAGAACAAGCTCGTTAATGATTCTAAAACTTGACTTGATGCAGATTTTCCCTCCTACTCCCAAACTGTATGATGTTAAATGTATTCATTTTTATGTAAAAAAAAAAAAAAAGTAGATTTAGAACTGATTAAAAAACCCCCTCAAAAGTCCTCTTCCTCAAAGACTATTTCAGACAATGTCTTGCCTTAGAAGTTGTCATGTGCCACAAAAATGCTAAAGCCTGTGGATCCAGATTTTCTTCCAAATCATGTTTACTGTTACAAAGGTATGAGATTTTAGGAAAAGAATTAAGAGTTGGAGAATTTTTTTCAGTATGCCTGAGTGAGATGAAGGAGTATAATTTTTAAGGGTGACACGAATGTCCAGTTGCCCTCTGACATTCTGGATAAGCAATTTCCATTTTCTATGCTCTGATGGTGCAGTATTAATAAGGAGTTGTAATAAAATAACTCATTTTGCTTTTTTCAGAAGTCTGAACCTTCAATTAACATAATAAAAATTACACTTACGAAACCAAGCTGTTGATCACTTGTGGCAATGGTTAACCTGAAGCCACTTCTAAGAATAATACGGTTTGTTAATTCAGAAATGAGAGAAATTTAAAAAAACTCATTACTCTACCATTATGTTTCACCCCTTCAGAAAGCAATGCCAGCAAGGGGGGACTCAGACCTAAAAAATTTCTGTAGTTGAGGTCACAGCTGAAGATGGTGGGAATCTTTGGATTTGCATTTAAGACATGGGCTTCTCTCTGTGATTGCACAGGAATCATTCTGCAATTTCCCCGTTCTGAAGAATACAGTCATAAAACTGGCTCCTAATGAGCTTTGTTTAAACAGTGATTTGGTGGAGTTTGAGGCAGAACTGATGAAAGAGAAGTTTACAGACTCAGATTTGTGTTCATCTCTGCCAGTTGTAAATTGCAACGCTATTTGACCTGCTGGACCTACTGACACATCTGGTAGACTGGGCATGAAAATGATCTTCAGGCTGTCATGTGTACGTAAAGGAGGTAGATTGCTAGCTTGCATGAAACATTTTCTTTTTTTCTAATAAGAATATTAAATTTTTATTTCTTGTGGAATCTGCCATGTTCTCCCTGTAAAAAGAACTGCGCTGACCCAATACAGTAGCCTCAGGAAGATTAACTTTGGTTTACATGACCGTGACTAAGGATGAGCTTTTATGGTTTTTTTTTTCAACATGCTTCCCATGTGCAAATAGGGTGTTTTTTTCCTGAGGTTGACAACTTGATACAAGCCAAGAAGGTCTAAAAAGAAGCAGTCATCTTAGTGATCTTCTTGCCCTCTCACTCTAAAAACAGCATTCATTCAGGACTCCTGGTGAAGTAGAAGCCCAATCATTTAGCTGAAGTAGCCTCCGTGTTCAGAAGACCTCAGTCTTGTGTTAAAGCCATTGTCCATGTCAATATTCTAAAAAAGATCCTAGCACGATATTGTCCAACTATAGCAGTGAGACAACTGAAAGGGTGATCGGAGCCATTGGTCTAAATTCTGCTCCGATTTACAATCACATCTTACATTGTCAGAAGAAACTTTGCCCCACTGCAGATGGGAACACTGATTCTTAAAGGAAAGCTCTTTGAACATGAAGCTGGTTCCTTTTTTCTTTTGATCAAGTGTATTGATGATGTATAATTTGCTTTCATCTGGTAGTAGTCCTTATTTTTTTTCGGTAGTACTTTCCATCTGGCATCCAGGCATAATGCAAAAACTTTTGAAGGAGAACCTTATTTCTCATAAGCTCCCACGTCCAGTCTTTTGGTAAACGAGCACTTCTGAGCTGTTCTTCCCATGTCCCTCCACATAAAGGCCTTTTTTCCTCTCGCTCCGTGTAGTCCCACTTTGTCTATTTGATACTGCCAGCACATGGCGTCTGTGATGTTGACTTTGTGATATAGTCAGGCGTTTGAAACGATGTGTTGAAAACCATCAGCATGTGTTATGTACACCATCAAAGAGTTAACAAATGGTAATGACTTTTCAAGCCAGCTTCTCAGGCACAAATAAGTATCCTAGAAGATGCAGCTGCTGTGCTCTAGTAATCAACCAACAAGGGAAAGATTTCTAAGTGTCCTACTACATCTATAACACTGTTTTTTTATTATTTTTGTTCAGCATTTATCTGTGTACTTAAGAAAAATGCACTTTTGATATTAAAAAAGATGTAATGGTAGTTAGACAGATGGCACACAGTCATTCCAGGCTTTCAAGCTAAGGAAATAGCATGCTTGCAATACATATAGCTAAGTTAATTATTATTAAAATAATTTGTTTTGAATTTCTAATCCCTCTGAAATTTAATAGCTAAAGTATCTTGTGATGAACGTCTAGCAGATTGCATTTAGTAATTAATAAATTGATATACAGTATGTGCTTTTTAGCAGGCTGCCATCTGTTCCTTCCCCTCACTGGGGACAACACTTACCCAGTAATTGTCACACAGTCAGGGTGGTATAAACAGACACAGTTTAGAAAGTCAAATATTTTTTATTTTAATTTGTAATAATGCTACTGATGTGTTTTAATGTTCTTTAATATGGCTGCAGAAACTTGATGGTGATTAACACCCTGAATAGGAGTTAACATGACGTCTTTTAGCATATTTCTATAATGGTGTGCGACTTAGAAAGATTTAAGTGCTGATTCCATCACATGGCTTGTCATCAAGTATCACTTTAGCTTCAAATACCCTATTTATATCTGTTGAGATCCTACTCCCTCTCAGTAAAACTAACACTGAACTAAAACTTGCAAGAATGACTGTTTTCACCAAAGGTTCAACAAGATAGAAGCAAAGGTCTTGAATGTTCATGTTCTGTTGATGAAAACTTATTCTGAGCAAGGTTTTCAGGGGAGCTGGAGCTTGCTCGGAAGGATGCAGAGCCAGGAGCGTGGAAGGACAGATTCCTCTTGCTTCTTGTGCAAGATGACAGATAACAAATGAGGGCAGGTTCATCTCATGCAGCCTAAATAGGGCCTGCAGAATGGCATTCGGTGTGGTCATGAAATTGTGGGACAGCTCCCTTGGCATCTGGTGACTTTCTTGTCCTTTCCGCTTTCCGACATCATCTACTCACAGAAAATTTCCCTGGTGGTTACTCTGAAGTTACTGTGTCTTCCTTTGGAGAAAAAGGAGTTATCTGCATTTGAGGCAAGGCAGTAGAGTGAATGAGTATTTGAGTTCTCCAACCAGAGAGTCCTGCAGTGTAAAAGCTGATCCAGCTCTCGCAGCATGCCAGGTTTCCCCACCATTATCCATGTTGTCATATGCACAGAAGCAAAATAGAAGTTATAGTTGCCAGATGTGTAAAATACCTAACACATAACAAGGGTAGTGATGGTAGGGAGTCTTACAGTGCACGTCCTCAAGTTCTTTGCTTAAAAGTGCATATGTTATCATTATCATAACCCTTGGGCAAACATATAACCTTGGCTGGGTTATATGTCTCCTTCTCCAGGCACCTCAGTCATAAATAGACCAGACATCCTTGCGTTAAACCTGTAGTGCCTCTTCTTGCAAAATTACGCTTCAAAGGCTGGTGTCTTTGCTGGAGCATGCTGTGTGTGGTCTATACTGCATAGAGAAAATATCTTTCAGCCAGGTTTACATCTCTGGCTACACCAAGCCAGGCGTTGCCTCTAAGCCATCTGGGTAGCTGGATAAGAGAACAAGACATTCCATATTGGTGAATGCTGCTTTTGTGTATGATCCAGCAGCATGGTCAAGATAGTTCAAGACACCATTTGCCAAAAATTTGGGATAGCTAAGAGTAGTTGTAGCATTTGCTTTAAATATATACTTACAGACAAAGGGGCAAGTTTGCAGCTTTGTGTGAAATTACGGGGACAATCACCATTTTTAAATAAGCATGTCGTTAATGTTGCCCTAAACATTAATGGAAGAGAGGATAAGACACTAAATCGTTCAGTGAACTGCAGCCCATAATGTGTGATGCTGTGGACCGTGGTATTTTCAGAGGAATTTCCAGTGCTAGCTATACTCAGGGAACCACAGTCTGATCATGCGGGAGGGGTTATTCTGTACCTTAGGGTGCAGAAGAGGATGCACTGTGGCCCTTCCTATTTTTCAAAAGTATTTTTGAGATTAGTTGCTCCCATGGGATACAGGAAAAATCACTATACTCCCCAAACAGAGAGGAATTGGTTTTCAGAGAGGCTTTCCCAGGCAACAGAATCTTTATTCCATCTGTGCATGGCTCCTGGGTAGTTGCAGCTCTCCACAAGCTCCCCGCCACTTCACTGTGAACAGTGATGAATACATACGTAACAGCGGAGCTCCTTTTCCAGGCCATGCCTTGAGGAGACCAAACTTCACCTTGACATGAACTGATGCTTTTGCCTCAAGCCTGATTGAGAGCTCTCAGCAGAAGCCCAGCCACATTACCAATGTAGGAACTCACAAATGAGTTGCTGAGGGAAGCAGTCTACTGCTGGCTAGTTCCTCTAGAGCTACTGTCCATTTGCAGGCTCCTACCCTGCAGCTCCTGATACAACTGGCCATCTTCTGCAGAGGAATAATGACTCGAGAAGCGTTACGGAGCACTGCAGCTCAAAGAGACAACTGGGAGTCACAGATCACATCCTTGTGCCTCATTTCTCTTGAAGGACAGAGCATTAATGAGGTGCTGCCCTGAAACATGAAAGGAAGCTGAAAAGAGAGGGAAAATGAGCTTTCACTCAACATGAAATTAAGATGTCAAAGAACAAAATTAGTCAAGATACCAACCAAATTATCTATACATCAACATTAGAAGCCTGCATAATAAACAAGAAGACCTTGAATTGCTTATTTGGGAACATATTTTGACCTAATTGTTATTACTGAAACCTGCTGGGAAGATCTGATTGATTGGAATATTAAAATTAATGGCTACAACCTGTTTAGGAACAATCAAATGTGGGGGAGAAAGGAGAAGGGAGGACTAATCTGTCAAGGGATACATTGCCCATTTGGAGACATTTGTGCCAAAGAAACTTATGCTTTCAAATATTAAAGGGTTAACTTATTTTAACAGCACACGAAAATATCTGCTACCAATTCAGGCTGAAAAACAGTATTCATAAGTTCTGTATTGGTGGGAAAAGCTCTGTTTTCTTGAAGGACTTAAGTCTAAATTATATGCAGCGTCTCGTGCTAAAACATCATGCAGTTAGTAATCAAAGAAGCTTCTAGAAATTATAGATGAGTATTGCCTAACTTGGAAATACTGCATCAGTACACATTCATCTGTATTACATCTCGTCCTGATGGGTGTAAATTATTAGTAACTAAGGTGCAGGTGTTCTTGACTTGCACGTAATTATTATATGCAAAAAAAAATAATACAGTACAGATAAATAATTCTATATACATGAGGTTCAGCAAGTTCTGATCAAGAAAAAAAGGCCACACTTTTCTAAAACACACCCAATTTAAAAAGGTAGAGATAGTAATGTTAGGCAGGGAAGGAAAGGAGAAAGAAGTTTTTTCTCAGGGAAGTTTACAAGTCCAGGCATTCACAGGGAGCAGAACTAAAGCCCATGAGAAGGGTGTGCTTGTGCATGTGTGTACGTGTTGCTTCTTTTGCTCCGTCACAAAACTGAAATGCTAATAGTGCAGCGAAAATGCTCTGTAAAGCATTCTGGTTGTATTTGTGGTCAAGTCAGATGGTTTATATAGGATATGATGAAATATTTTGCATGTGAGCTGTCCCGCAAAAGGATATTAACCAATTGTTGAACACAGGTGTTTGGTAACCAGCAGGTCTGGCTGGTTTGCACCTAAAGACTTTAAAAATGGGTGATAAAAAATTCTCTGGGCTGACAATAACTTTTTTGTCCCTTTTTCTTCAGTAGAAAAAAAAAGAGAAATAATTACAAATAGTTTCAGAAAGGATGAATATGAGGATTGGGGGGGCTACAGCCTCCCATTGGGGCATCCATCAGAAACAAAGCAGTGGAATAGAAGGTGGAAGAATCAACTGAGTACAGAATTAAGGGAGGGGGAAATATTTAATGCCAGTCATCACGGGTTCATGGAAAACCTTTATTGTGAAAAAAATATCTTTTTTAAACTGATTTTTCCTAGAAAGGCATTTGTACAACAGAACATTTTATCTAAGTGTACCACCTCGAAGCCATAACATTTCTCAGTCAAAGGCAATCTCTGATACAAGCCTAAGTAACTACAGGGCACAACATCCACACAGTGTACATCTAATGTGCAAAGATATTGCCCATCAATGGATTGTTAAATGTTAAGGAGTCTTTATGAAATGAGTGTGTTTCTAGGGACTGTTCTTGGCCTTGTGACCCCTTCCACTGGTGACCTGGAAACAAATCAGTCAGTATGGAGATAATCTGGGTGACAGAGGATGGTCGCTGAGCTAACAGTATGCACAAGCAGGCAGGATTTTAATGTCTGAGGACAGGGTTACGTGTAGCAAGTCCAGCACCTAGGATATTTTTCCTCCATGTCAGCCTCTCTCTTACAATCTGATGACCCTGAAAAGGAGTCATTGGGAGACAAGGTGGATAATAAAGTGCGTGGATAATAATGGTCAGTGCAGAAAAATGGTCAAAAATTAGTATGAACATTGGATGTTATAACTGAAGAATATTATAGGTAGTATTTGGCTTTGATGACGTCTCTTCTGGAGCAGTGTGTCCAGCTCTTGTACCTGTAACTCTGGAGGATGTTAACAGAAGGGCATCGAGGGTCATAAGAACAGCAAAAGATGTGGAAATACAATGAATGAAACCCACGAGCAATGCCATTTGTTTAACTTATTCAGACTGCAGGGGATCATTTATTGGCATGGGAAAGTGAAATCTGACACGCTAAAGGACACTTTAGGATGCCAAACACAGGCATAGGAATGTGGTATCTAGAAAGGAGGAAAAATCAAATAAGATGTACATTTGTGAAGATAAAAGCAAATGACCTCTACTGCAACTTAATAAGAGTAGTGAGAGAATTTCTACAGTAGGAATTTTGTAATAAAGTTTGGTTTGTATTAATATTTGAAAAACACACAGCATGCTTTAGACAGAAGTTAGCTTGAGAGGCTCACCTGCACTATTCTTCATGTAAGCACAGCCTCACAGGTTGGAGGGAGAGATTCCCTTCAGCCAAGATCCCCAAAAATTAGGAAGGACTGTTGTGGATTTCTTTTTCCTGTTTACATTTAAAGAACGTAAATGCAGCTGTTTAGTTGGTGATGTTTGATTCGCTGTTGCTACAGCACATAAGGCTGCTGTGAGAAGAGGAATCACTTTGATCTCTGTCCACCTGACAGCCTTGTGTAGTCAGCCGTACATCACCACAATACTGCGATACGTGAAATGGTTCTCGACTCCCTCTGCAGATTCCTGTGGTTCTTTCACTTCTTTTCATTGATCTAGCTCTCCTTTATCACTTTTTTAAAAAATTAAAAATAAGAGTAACTAGTGGTAGCAAAGCAATAAGAGTACAGTTTATTTCTCTTTTACTTGGAGAAGAGTTTTGATGCCCATGTCAACATTAAGATTGGTGCAGATCTTTTTAGGATCAGAATATTTTATTTTTAGGGTACATAGCATTTCTATCAGTTTCTTGTTAAGATGACTTTATTATTCTAATCCTGTACAACTAAACAGAGTAATATGGAGAATATACCATAGCAGACCTGAGATATGTGCAATCTAATCCCATTGTTGGGAATTAAAAATGGGAAAAAATGCAAGCAGTAACCTTGCATAAGGATATCTGTAATCAAAAACTGTCAAATAAAATAGCACTCAAATCCCCACTACCTAATATTCAAGGACATTAAAAGGCACAGGGTTTATACATTATCAGTGCCAATGAAGAGCAAATGTGACTGGGACACATGTCAATGTGGCTGGGTGTCTGATGGGGTGAGAATAAATACAAACCACTGAGATAAGAATAAAGAAAAAGTCAATTAATGAAGCATTAGTGTTGTCAGGGGTGCTTTCTTGTCACTGATACAGTTCTACCAACCTCCAATTGCCTGATTTTAAAAAAGAAAGGACTATTGAGGTTAATAGCTTCAGTGTATGATAACTTCCTGTTGGCAGTATTCCTGAAGGCAAATGGATTTAGGTAAGCAAAGTCAGAGATTAACATGAAAGTCATGCTTTCTGTTAATAATACCTTATTTTTTTAGAGTATGAAGGATCTGGGACAGAAGTTCAAAGAAAACACTCAAAATGTGGAGTTTGCAAATACAGGGCTGAGTGTGATGAAGATGCAGAAAATGTTGGGTAAGTAATAAGTTTTCCTTAACAATAGCACTGAACGAAAGGAGAAACATGTTTAAAAAAAGGAAAAAGTACATGATCATCCACATGACTGTTTATTCTTGCTAATTGAAGATTTAATGCTGTCCAATAATAGAGTGTTTGATATGTGTCTGTAAAGAGCAAACCATCTGCAGTAACAAGGTAAAGGGAGAAAACAACAAAGCAGTGTATTAGAGGATATTTATCAAATATTTTTCAAACAACGCACCTTGATTTGTTTTATTCTGGCAACAAAAGCCACCAAAACCAAACAGGAATGCAAAATATATACTGATAAATGATCCTTGATTTTTTTTTTCTGTGTTCCGCTTGTTCATAAAGTATTACAGGCAGGTGCTTACATCAGTGCAAAGTTAGGACCTAAACATGAAGTTGACCTGAGCCAGTCACTTCTTCCAAACTCACCGTGCCACTGGACCTCTCAGATGCATCCAGGGGAAAACTCATGAAAAGTATCAATTGCTTGTCAGAGCTTAAAACGAATGATCCAGAAACAAGATGATTTTAAAGATAATTCACAATGCAGAATCAGATGCACCAAATTTCCCTGCTCAAGGTGCTTGATGGTCAGAGTACACCTTGGCTGTCCAGGCTCTGCGTGGCTGACAGAAGGGACAGAGCCGTGGAGGGAAGAGCTCCTTTAGGCAGCCTTGAGAGGCATTAAGTTTTTTTGGGAGGTAAAATAAGTCCCAGGTGATGGGGCTTTGTTTTTCCACAGCCTTTGTCCTGGTAGCGGCCACCGCTATGGAAGAAGCTTACTTAACCAGGCCATGGGCTGATGGCAGGTACTGGGGTCGCAGCTGCAGAGGCAGCACGTGAAGGTGTTCAAGAGACGTGCAAATGGTATGTTTTTATGTACATGGAGGGAACAGCATCTCAGAATAACAGTGCCTGAATGTTGCTAATCAAAGGAAGCATTGCTCTCCCTTCTCCTGCCTTCCAGTTGGAATCCATTTCATGTTGAAATATGTCTTAATTGCCCAAGATTTTATTATGGGATATCAGCATGAAGAAATCTCAGGCAGTAAAACAGCTTAGCACTAACATTCAAGATGTGTATTCAAGATTAAATCATAGCGTACAAGGAAAACCAAAATGGTAATAGTACCCATGAATACTAGCATGTCACAGTACCAAAGTAGGCTTGCTGTTTTCTGGAGAGACAAACGAGCTGTAGCTGGTTTTTTATAATGTTAATAATTTTCTGCAATATTGCCTTGGTCTGTTTCATTCATGGCTGGCAAGATGGGTATAGATTTGTTTGTTATATGCTCTTGGCTTTGGAAAATAAACTTGAGTGAACGCTTGCCTATACCTTCTATACTTGTAGACTTGGCATTCCTGAAGCTGTGTAGTATCTATTAGAGATTTAGGATAAAGCTGAGGAGAGTGGAAGATTTACTCCCTACATCCTACTCACATAAAATGAAGCCATGCTCCCTCTTTTTGACAACAGGAGGAGAGTGCTCTTTTGCCGCTAAGATTTTTTTAATTAGTCCTCATTAAAAAAATACGTGGAAACAAAAATTTTTGTGTAGAAATTACTCAAAAGTTAGCAAATATTCCCATGAGGGTTGGTCAAAATCTGTCAGATAATTTTTTCAATTTTGTCAGTTTTCCAACCCAAATAATTTAATTTCTTTTTTTTAATTTCTTTTTTCACTGTCTGTTTAGACTTAGCTTAAATTGGGCTCTGTTAACAGATTGCCTTCACAAGGTTAATTTTGACAAGTCACAGAGAAACTGTCTCTGCTGAACTGTCTCCTAATGTTCAGTAGATAATCTCAAGACATATTCATGAGATGCTAATTCTTACAATGAATATATAATTATGCAATTTTTTTCATCCTCTTTTCCAAGCTGTGCAATCTGAGACCTTACAAACACCAGCTCCCTCTGCTCTGAGTGCTCTTGAGAAGCAAAACGGTATCGGTACTTCTGTTTTATGACTAAAGAAGCTAAACTACTGATAAAACGGTTACTGAATTGGTGGGAGACATCCATGCCACAAAGTGTTTAGTGACTTGAAGTGAATGAGCTGGCATTAATGAGAAATCTCAGGACCTGCCAACAGGCCAGACACAAGAGCCTGGAGCGCAAAATAGGCAGATTTGCCTTCCATACGGACTCTGATTTGCCTTTTGGACCTGGACGGATGTGGGAGTCCTGCGCGAAAAATGATGGTACCCAATAGTTTCAATGAAAACTGCAGGATGGTTCTTGCACGAAAAAAGCAGGAACAAGACCAGTTGGCGATTCCTGGTTTTTAGAGTTGGTCTTGCTGATATCTAAGCAAGTCCTTTCTTCTTCGAGGTGCGCAGTGAGGCTCATGTCAGAGCATGGGAAATTCCAATTTGACGTTTCCACCATGAGGGTGGTCGGGCACTGGAACAAAGCGTCTGGTGAAGCAGTGGAGTGTCCATCCGTGGAGATGGTCTGAGCTTGATCAGACACAGCCCTGGGCCAGCTTTGAGCAGGGGCTTGGATTAGATGACCTCTACGCATACCTTCAAGTCTGAATTACTCTATGATGCTGCGTAGTTACCAAATCTTGGTGCCTTTTGAGAGCAAATTTAAACAAGTTCAGCTGTACACAGCTGAGATGCACTTTGTATTACAAGTTAGTGATGTTAATTTTTTTGTTGCTCTTAAATTGTATTTTTCCCTTTGAAAAAGTTAGGAATTTTTAGTTCTCTTGCTTGGCATTAAAGCATCATGGCTGTCTCTGATCAAAGTTGCTACATATGCTTTTATTACAGAAGATCACACATAGTCTGAAGAATTCAGGCTTTTCACAGAGTTTTAGATTTATATCTTCATTTTGTTTGATTTGTCAGAAACATTATCTATCTCAGCCGGAAGTGGTTACAATGCATAGTAAATTGAATGCAAAATATGAACAACTTTATCATTTCCATTGCCTCTACAAAAATTTTCAGTATTGATTTTAAGTGGACTGATTGAAACAAAGAAATAATCTGAGGAGATGGTTGTCACAAACAGCATGCCATTCTTAGCAAATTCATGTTCAACTGTATGCAAATAGTACATTATTTCGTTATATAAATGGAGAAAGGAATCAGGTTGAGGAAACATCACAGAAATATATTTCTCCATATTTTTTTCTTTTCTCATACAACTTATAAGTAATTTAAAAGGGTGTTAGTTTATGGGCAGGCTTTTCAAGAGCATAGAAAATAGCTTAGGGATGCTTCTAGACTTAAGTTATGTAAACACAGACTGTGCCGTATTGTCTGTTCAGTGATTTTCTGTAGGTCTGAGATAACAGGATGCAGACAACAGGTTTCACCTGGATTGGTAGTGAATTTTTTCCCCTTTAGCAATAAAACTGGTTGTATATGTCATGGGGAAAGCTGCTGCCTGAGATCGATCTACCCTGCCCATCAAAATGTCTCTCTGGCCAGAACCTTCCTCTGCGATCTTGAAGTCCAGTATGCATAATGGTGGAAAACATGTGGCAGGGGAGTGAAAAGTACATGAGAAGTTGGTGAATTTAAACTTTTGTATGGGAAACTGGCCAGAAGCCTAAAGACATAGGTGGTATGAAGGTAGTTGTGTGTTTTCTGCTGGAATTTTGAATTGGAAATGCAGTTGGGTTGAGAAGAGGAGATGGAGGTGGCAGCACTAAGCTTGGGGCAACCTAGAGCTGATGGGATAAATCCTGTGGGGCTCCAACCCAAAGCACATGTGATTTGCTGTTGGTGATAGACTCTGGGTTATCCAGACTGCAGTTTTTTCTTAGCACGCACTGGACTTCTCGTTTCTGACTCTTCATGTGATAAACAGAACACCCTATCCGTACGCAGTCAGAAGATAGTATACCAATAATATTGAAACACTGAAAATAATACAGCATGAATGCAAAACAAATGAAAACAGATGTGGGTGTAAAATAATTCCGTCAGTGTAGCACTTAAATCAACTCTTTCTTCAGTAGAAGCAGTGTATATAAATATTTGTGATACTATTGTGGCTATTAAGGGCTTCAAGTGAATTTTTTTACAACTCAGATAAATGTTCTTCAGAGTAATTTTTATAAAGCTTCTAACAACTTTTAGTTGTTTGAAGTAGAAATTATCATTTACAGCCTTTCGAGAGCTGAATAACTTTTTAATTTTTTTACCTGCAGCCACCTGCAGCACTGGCAAAGAAACTGATCATATAAACTTACTCATGGATTTGGATTTTTTTGATACTGTGATTAGAAAGATGGGCTCTTAAGCATATGTATTTCTTGATAAGACTTCAATTTTCAAATGGTCCTGATTTCCATATGTTTTTTAAGGTTTGTTACTATTATCTGGTCATTTTTTCCACAAGTTTATTCTTACACATACCAAAATTCATGCTTAGAGTAAAGGAGACTATTTTAATACTTATGTATTAAATATAAATAATATATATATAAAATATTTATAGTAAATATAAATAATATATTTTAATATTAACATTTAAAATATACTGATTCAATTGAAAAACAGGGATTTCATGTCACATTTTTTCTTCAAATGTGAAATATCTTTCCAACATAAAAAGTAGTATTGCTTATGAGGAGTAAGTGTTGGAAGGAATGTTGCTTTAAAAGGCATTTTAAAGTATGTTGTGACTTCAGGAAAATAATATCTAGAATGAAATCATGAACTCTACCATAATTTCGTTGGAAGGGATCTCTGGGGGGTTGTCTGGTGCAGGCTACCTGCCTGACTGCAACCAGGGATAGTTCATTCAGGTGGCTCAAAGGCTTCTCCAGGAGAGCTCTGACCATCTCCATGCAGGGAGATTTGAGATCTGGGCATCTGTTCAAGGGCTGAGCTACTCTCCCTTTGAGGAGTTATTTCCTTGTGTTCAATCACTATTTCTCTCACTGTGACTTGCAACTGTTGCCTTTCGCCCCTCTACTGCACAGCTCTGAGAAGAGCCTTGTTCTGTCTTCTTGATAACCCCTCTTAGGCTGTTGGTGACAGCAATTAGTCACCTCCTTAGCCTTCTCCTCTCCAGGCTGAACAAGCCCAGTGTCCTCAGCCATTCCTTACACAGTGCACAGTCCAGCTCTCTACCCATCGCAGTGGCTCGCTCCTGGACCCTCTCCAGTTTCTCAAAGTATTTGCTGTTACTGGCGGGTCCCGAAACAGGATGGAGTGCTCCGGATGGAACTTCACGAGTGCTGAGTGGAGGACAACAGCCATTTCCCTTGCTCTGCTGGTGACTCTCCTGTGATGCAGTCCCCCAGCCTGCTGCTCCCCCACAAGTCCAGCCCCAGTCTGTCCTGTGGCTTTCCCTTCATCTTCAGACTTCAGGAGGTTCCTCCACCTTGTCAGGGTCCCACTTGAGTGGTCATCTTGCTCTCCATTTATGCTCAGTAACAACCTTCCTTTCCTTCGGTCCCTAAATGGCTGGAATAAATTTCATTAATTTTAGTTTAAAATACCTTATTTCTTCCTTTTTTTTGGTCTTTGTTAAGGAAATCAATAACTTAAAAACAGCCTCACTGTTAAAGTTCAAATGTGTCATCTTCTGAGTTTTACGTACGTTTTGGTTTTTTAACAGGTGAAATATGGAAATGAGATTCTGAGCCCAATCTTTTTTTAATAAGTGTACTATGCTGTCAAAGATCCGTTTTGACTCATAACGTGGGTTTTCAAGAAAGATTGACAGCTGATCCCCAAGTAGACCTTTCAAGATTAACATTTTACGAGATTTACTTTGCAAAGAAAATGTTTCTCAGCAACATATAGATTCAACCAGCCTATAATTTACATAGGGTCTGTTTTCACAATGGCCAAACCAGAAATTCAGAGGTGTCAGTATTAACAGTTAGAAACAAATAAAGTCCCAATCTCTGCCATGTCTATTTAATTTCTCTTCCAGGGAAAGATTTGGTCTGCTTGAAGTATGGCATGCTCGTTTGTATTTGCCTCTTTTGACCACTTTTCCACTCATTTGCCATAGCCAACCGTTTGGTTTGTTTTTTTTTTTACCTTTATAGGGTATGATATTGTATGTAGGTATTCATAAGGAAGGGTACCTTAATCCTCTGTAAATGCAATTCACAACTTTCTGGTCCAGCATAAAAAGATCCTAAGTATCTGTGTGTAAAACAAAACGCACAGACACAAACAGTAGAGGAAATCAACCTAAACAAGGGAGTTATGATTGTGTTGTGGGATTACTGAGTTATGTAAAATTGGGCTACAGGAAATCCTGGTGTGAAAGGAATAGTAGAATGGTCTTTTCATTATAGTGACTATACATCTCATATCTATTCAATTTCTTAATAATAATCCAGGCCTGATTTCTAATGCATATTTTTAACAATTTTTGCAGCAGTATGTGCCGAGCCTTCGAAGGTTTCTGGTATTCAGGGGTGCAGGGAGGGTTAGGTCACTTTTGTGAGACCAAGCATCAGTTCACCACGTGTGCTGCTAGAAGCTCACTGTAGGTAAGGACTAAATTTCTAGAGTACTCAGAGAGAGATTAAAAAAGAAGTGAAGGAATGGCGGGCAAGTAGCTGAAACTTGTGGTATTTAAAGGGTGTTCTGCATTGCTGGGCAGAAGTAAAGACCGAGAGAGTTCAAGCAGGGCACAGAGAAGCTTGTAGAATTGAAATCTACTTTTCCTGTGCTATAAAAGGATTTTTTAAAAGACACCAGAAAAAAAAATGGAGATTCAGCTCTAGCCAAATAGGTAGAGAAATCACTTTGAAATCCAGACTTTCTTAGTTCAGGTTTCATCTAGGAAGAATTGCACACAAGGGACGAAACAGCAAATGAAAGGTAATCCTTCATTTGACATGGTTATCTTCTTAACTGCAATTGCAACACCCCTGCTATTTCAATTCACCTAAAATTTATTCCATCAAGCATAGCCTTATCCATCTGTGTGCATTTCACACACTTTGTTTTATTCTAGTGTTTCCATTTCACATTAGTAAATGATGTGCCAATAAATAGGTGAGTATCTGAGACAGCTTACTGTTGCTGTCAGCTACCGGGAAGGGGTAGCAAGCAGCAGTCTCTGTGAGGCCAGGCAGAATAATACATTTGTGAGCAGATCCCAGATGGGCACAAATGCAGCAGGCTGATCTGTTGGTGGGAGACACCAGCCTCTCTCAGTAGCCAAGCCCACTCCACAAATCTGTAATGCTTTTCCTTTCCCTTTTTTCTCACTTTTCTTTGAATCTACTGTGGTTTTTAAACACGCAGAACTTCCAACAAACCACATGCACCTTGAAGCCTGAAAACAAAAAGGAGCCTTGAAAGGTGTTCTGATCTCTGGGGATCTAATTAATTTACTGATAGCAGCAAGTGCTCTTGCAGCCTGAGCTCATGTCACATCATTTTACTAAACACGTTTTCTTTGTTACGCCTAGGAGCCCCTAATAAGCAAGTTGTACATTCTCATTTCTTATTTATTAAAACCACCTAGAATTTTTGTTTGGTCTATTTATAGTACCTTGTACTTTCATGAAATTCGCATGCTTTTCTGTTTAACTAATGATGTTAATGAAGGATACACATACAACTTCTAAAAGCATGTTGTCACAGCAAGCTGGTGCCTTTCTTCTTAGGATGTCAGCTCTCTGACGACAGGTGACAAAATTAATTTTTTTTCATATATACTAGAACATCAGGAAAATGCCTAAATATGTCCAGTTGACTTTCCAGGGCTAAGTGAGAGAAAAGATCACTTGAGGACACAGCAGCAACCCTTTCCAGCAGCTTGGAGAATTAACACTCATAGGAAGGTTATCATGAAAAAACCTCTTGTAGTGCTCTGACTCCTTTTATTCCAGCGTGACATTTACAACAAGCTGTTACAGCAAAAACTTGAAGCACTCATTCACCTCTTTCTGGTATGAAGCATCAAGCACTTTCAAGACATCCTTAATACACAATTCTGTTACATGACTTTTCTTTAAGTGACTAAGTCTTTTCTTCCAAAGCTTGTGCTGAGTAGCCACACATCAGGCTGAAGGCACTAGCTGGTGGTATTTCTTTATTTTCCTGTGGCACCAAACAGGATCATACTGGCCAACGGCAGAGTGGTGGTGGGGCTCAAGCTGTAGAGTCCTCACTCAGCTCCAAGCAATGGCAAAATGCCCAGTCTTGGTGGTAGGGCTAAGATATTGCCATCGACTTGACTTTTATTGGGATGTGATGATTGATTTACCCAAAGCAGCAGGGCTTTGGCAAGCCTCAGGAAAGACTGGCACTTCAAAAAATCGGCTGGGGGAGCAGAGAAGCCTTTTATTGTAGGGTTGGTTTGTTGGGTTTTTTTGATGCAGACTTTGCTGTGCTTATCCTCACTTTCAACTCAAGATGAGCTTCACACAATTTATGCTTGCACCACTGCTGGACTTCAGGCAATTGTTCCTGGAAGTTACTCCAAATAGCAGGAGTAAATAATTGAGAGCTAGGAGAAAGATACTATGATGTGTAAAAGTACTCTGGCATTTTCATTTTTCAAGCTTTCAAAAGAATTACTTCTCTCTTTGTGAAAATTTGCATAAGTCCAGGTTTTCTTTCCCAAGATCCTTCCTGATTCCCTTGTGGGGTCACTCTTGAGGAATAAACATACCTGTCAGATCAACATTTGCCTGAGAGACGGTGCTCAAGCTTCTGTGCTGCCTACCCAGGAGACTTCTCCCATGCAACTCCCGGAGTTAGGCTGGCTGCTCACCTCACCTGTGGTGTCCCATATTCACCCTCCTGATCTGCTTGCAGCATGGAAGCAACTCAGACATGGGTTTGAACCTCAGGATTTCCACACTAGAAGCTCAAATACAAGATTTCCCCCCCCCCCCAGTTATTTGTGACTGAATCATCACATGCTATCCTCTCCTTGGATTGTGTCAGCCATTCAAACTCAGATCAGCCTTTAGCATTTGTGAAAATATACTGAGGGGTCAAACCAGCAATGTTTAAGGGCTTCTAGATAGTTGATTTCTCACATAAGAAATTAAGTTTCTACATCTGAGTAGTTTCCTGTTATTACCCATACAGTTGTGTGATAGGTACTATTCTATTCTTTTTTCTTTTTTTTTTTTTAACTTTTTTTTCATTGTAAACCAGCCGGTTTTGGTACACTGTAATTTCAGTGTGCGCCTACCTGCTCACACCAGAAAGCACATGCTGACAGCCCACCTCATTTTTATTTCTCATGGTAATTAGGGATGAAAATGCATCTTGCTTCTGTTCTTTTCTTTAAGTAATAGAATGAAAATGTTACCTAAAAATCAATGTTAGTAATATTTAAAGCTAGAACCAAAACTATGATGTTGTCTCCAGAAATGCTGGATATTGTTTTAATACATCTTTAAAGTGAGTAGAAGTAAGGTGGAAAATTCTGTTCAAAATACCTTTTTTATATGGATTAAAATCCTAACCTGAATCTTGCTGGTATAAGCTTTCCAACGCTTCCTGTTTTATAAAATCATCTTCTGTTGCATATTGTCATATTTCTAATTGTATAGGTTATAGTATTTTTCTGCTGGGTATGTGAATTTAGAAATATGATCAAAACCCTTGCATCCCTTTTCCCCTGAAGTCAAGTTTTCAGGCTAGTGCCCGTAGCAGGCTCGTGGCCAGAGGAATCCAGCCTCATGGCAGGGCCCCTGTTGCTGTTCATCAGTTGTTTGGCCCAATTCGTGCTGGAAAGTGTCCGTAGCTGCACGGCCGAGCTTGGGGAGCTGCATGTGGCATTAATGCCAGGGACCGCTGAACATGGGCACTGCTGGTGGGAGCTAAAGCAGAAGTGAGAATAGTGGCAAATGAGGAAAGACAAGGTGGGATATTAGGAAGTTTACAGTTCGGGTCTCTTCTCCTGCCCCTCTTGTGCACCTCCCACATATCCCTGCTCCCCCTTCACAATCTCAAGTTTTTCCTGCCCTCCCTGAGCAGCTCTCCCTGTTGTCCTTTGCTCTCTTCATGCTCTCTCCCCACCATTACCAGGGAGCAGATCACAATTACAGATTACTTCAATTCTGTGTCCAGTTTCAGTCTTCAGCTGTGAAGAAAAACAAAGCTCACAGACCGTGGTGCCTCACACAGGTTCTCCTGCCTGCAAAAGCCCCTGATAGATTTCTGCCCTTTGAGACCCCACTTTAAACTCATTAACACTGTCTGCTGCGTCTTCTCCCATAATTCATGTGCTGCTTGTATGGTCCATGGGATGGTTCAGCCCTGTGGGCTGTGCTTGGTAGTCTTGGGCTTTGACTTCTGCCTGGCTTTAGGATTGGTGGGGGGAGTTGGTTCCCCTCAGGAGGCTGGGTTTTCTGTCATCTCCTCACTATCAAGCAATTGTCTGCCCTCTATAGCTCTCTGCCTTCAGGATGTAACATACTTTCAGTATTTCATAGCAGGTTTCCTGAGCTGCTTTTTTGTTTCAGTCTGTGGTGGTGGTCCTGTCCTCTTGGAGGGACTCAGCTGCCAGTCTTGATGTGTTCGAACCGTGGCATCAGAGCAGCAACTTGCGCTCCCACAGTTTTACCTTCCTTCACAAACACTGAGCAGTTAAAACCAACATTTGTTTCGTGATTTCTCTCAAGAGCAGCACTCCCCCCATTCCACTGCTCCTGTCTCACAATTTGATGCTTCCTGCAGGCCTGGCTGTATTTTGGGTCTAGTGCCAATGGGCTATGAGCAAGGGCAACTTCATTGCACTTCATGTGGACTCCCTGGCGGGTGCAGGTTTCTAACATGTGCCAGCAGGGCCCTGCTGGGGTTTTGGCGTACTTGCAAGCCTCCAGCAAATCCCAGTATCCAAACTGGCAGCAGGCTGGCGTTTCACTCGCTCCCACCCCTGGCCGTCACCAGCTCTATCCTGCTCCAGTGACACAAAGCAGCTGCAAGCCTGATGCAGCAGGTCAGTGGGCTTCAGCTGCTTCACGCTGCCCCAGCGCTTACAGATACGTCAGAAATTCTCCTCTTGTAGGGTTTTTTTTTAATTTTATTTTCCTACTTTTAGATGTAATTTTCAAATGATGAAAAGAAATTTTTGTACATTGAATAGATGGTTTGTGTGTTTTGTACATTGAAGACTGAGGTGTTTATCAGAAAAACAGGGACAGAAATTCATAACTACCCCCAAAACAAATATTTGGCAATGCTAAGGAAGTACGCATTTAAAATTGGGTGTTAAATCCAGTCCAAGCAAAGCACGAAAATGTAAGCAGTTTCCAAGCAGTTACAACTCTAGCCTGAAATGTCACCATGAGGAAGAAAAAATTATTTTCAAAACTCACCTTATTTGTCACCAGGAATGTCAAAACCCAACAGTAATTATGATGCTACAGGCCTTGGATAGTGACTACAGACAAATTTAGAGCTGTTTGGCCATAGAAATACAGATGGAATTGGTCTGGAGATACATATATAAATGTGCTCAAACGTTGCAAGCATGGCTGCACACAGGCAGCGGCGATTCCTGAGTGCTAAGGCTGAGCAGGGGTATCTAAGCACACAGCCAGTGTCTTACAGGTTAGGACTAGCTCTCTGCTCATTTGTGTCAATAAATGTGCACAACTGCTGAGCTGTGAGCCTTTTATTTGCATATGGTAAATCCTAATAAACCCCTCATTAGGCTTAAAATCATGTGGGAGCATGTTAACAAGATAGTACTCCTTTTCCTGGGTCTAAGGTTTACCCATTACCATTTCTAGTAAGAAAAATTATGGTATATCATCATGCTGCTTCGCGAGTACTTTGGGGTGGGTCCCCAGGATGTGTAGAGACTCATTACTGGGGCTGTTTTTCACTGTCAGTAGGTGCACTTTAAAACCTCTTTGCACTAGGCATGTTCTTTGGTCTAACAGCGATCTGAAGTTCTCAGGCATGAGGTATTACTGGCCAAATTAGGATCTTTAAATTTAGACACCAAAAGGTGCTCATGGAAAAAGAAGCAGTGTTTCTGCAGCATGGAATTGGCTTCAACTGCAAGATTTGTTACTGACCTGAGGCACAAAATGAGTCTATTTAATCGTTTAATTGTATCTGGAACAGCTGGAAAGAACATAAAACCCTGGCAAGTTGGTAGCTTGGGTTTTTTTCCCCACCCTGTGTCTTAAAAGAGTGAATCAAGATGAAGCTAGCAGCAGCTCCTAGCAGTCAGACCATATACCCCCTGTGTAGAGCTTTCTGGCAAGGAGACGACCACATGCCCACTGCCGCCTCCTCAGAAGATGCCAAGCAGCTCTTTCTGCTCTCACAGCATCAGGAGGACCTTGACTGAGAGCTGGACCTGGTGCCCACCTTGTCCACCATTCTGCAGCCACACTCCTTACTTTTCCCAGTCCGGAGGCAAAGCAGAGCTTGCAGGGTAAAGTGAAACACACACAGAAACAAAAACAGAGATTCAGTTAAAAAGTAGAATATTGATAAATTAAACAAGGGAAGTGGGGCTGGGGAAGCTGGAAAGTTTTCCTCTGCCATTCACACATGTAAAATTTCAGGACTTTTTGTTGGAGCTGCAAAACTATCTAACTGAAAACAGGTAAGACATAGTCCTTAGTCATTGGCTGTCCTACATTTTTGTGGTTAGGAACCAGCTACATGCTAGTTCTTCATTAGTCCCACTTTTGTTTTACAGTTCCTAGTTGCAAATTGTATGGAAAATGTTGTGTCTAGAACAACCAAAGTGTTGATTGGATGCAATATGAAATAATTCAGGTCACATAATCCTGTTTTAAATACAACATCATAAACTCACTGTTGACTTTCAAAGGTATGGATGTCTTGCTGAAATGACACAGGTAACCAAGCATATTGCCTCTGAAATAGAAAAACTCCTTTTATTGCTTAACAGAGATGGGAGTCCTTTTCCTTTTGTTTCCCTCTCAGTGATCCTGACATCCCCAAAAAAGTAGAATATTCACCTGGTTTTGTTCTTGCTTGAGAGCAGACACCACAAACTGTTATATTAATGTTTTAAGTCTTCCTAGCAATGTATTATCAATTTTCAGGTGTTAATCGATGAGATAGATATAATAGTAAAACTACAAGAATCATCAATACATTATTAAAAAGCACACCGAAGCACCTGTTCACAATTTTCTACGTTCTGCTTGTAAGCTTGGTGTGTCAATGAAGTCTTTCAGCATCCTTATGCAACACGCTCTTCTCTGCTGGTATTAGTGTATGAGCTAGTGTTTACTCAGGACTCAACATGACTTAATTTTTGTTTGCTGGATGTCAGCTCTGTTTTGCTGTGTTTCAATTAACAGGTGTGTATGTAATATAGACTGCAGTGGATACAGTTTTAATCCCGTATGTGCTTCTGATGGAAGTTCCTATAACAATCCATGCTTTGTTAGAGAAGCATCATGCCTGAGGCAAGAGCAGATTGACATCAGGCATCTTGGACACTGCTCAGGTAGGCTTTTGTTTTTCTGGTAAATGTGAATTCTGACATAAATGGGCTTGGTAGAGCTTTCCCTTTTCCACTTTTGACAGGAAGTCACTGATCGGTGAACTCCTTGTCTGTATTTTAGAGTTTCCCATGCAGAAGTATGTTTACACTACATACATATATGCTGTGTTTACATTATCTTTTTTTGCCTGCTGTTACCTGGAAACAAAGTAGAAGCTCTTAGGAGAATCTAAGGAATAGTCCAACGGGTCTTGCATGAGGGGGTGGTAAGAAGGACAGCAAAGGAATACCAGTGTGTGGGAAACGTTCCCTCATGGTGCTGTGGGCTCTGCAGTGTGTTTCCAAGGTGAGTTGACTTGGGCCCTGATTGCACAAATATTTAGCCATTTCCTTTTCGAGTGTTGGAATAGTCCACTGAAACCCTTTGTCTACTGCCTTGTAATTAATCATGTGCATGACTCTTCAGCTGTGGGGTCTTGCAGTTAGGACCTTCTCATGGGAATAACAGCTTTCCACCATCTCTTTGCCAGTTACATCTAGAGATCTGTAACTTGGACAGTTTCAAAACCAAAACAGACTGTCACCAAAATAACTGAAAAATTTGTAGATCAAAACCTACTGCTTGAGGTGTGCCATGTGTTGATCTGGACACTGGGGTTAGTGACAGGTGCTGCCCACCTGGTTGTATGGGAGCAACAATGTGGGAATGGGTCCAGCTTTACTGCAATTAAAATACTTATTTGAATATTATTATGGCTTCACAATGATATACATGTAGTGGTCTGGAAATAAACCTTTCCTAATAGCTGTCCCTGCATGTATTTATTATCTAGAAACAGATGACACAAACGCAGTTGGAAAGAAAGACGACGGCATGCAGTATCGGCCAGAGGTGAAAGGTACTGTGCTGACTTTGTGGTGTTTGGTTGTGGTGTCACAAGATGAGAAAATGGAGGATGTAGGTCCCTTTTTGTCTGCCTTACTGCTTTGATTTCTGTAACCAAGACAGACCTGTGGACAGCTTCCTTCTTACAGCATGTTACAAGGCTGGCAAGAAAGAGGTGTGTGTGATTTCTTGAGTTTTGCCTGCTGTATTCCTCTAAGATGCCTAGCTGCTCACCACCCTGTGCAGCGGTCACAGGATTAGACTCCACCTCCAAGTGCTGTGAAAGTGACTTTACTGAAAGACACCAAGCTGTGACATTCCTGATGAATGTCCTGATGAAGATACACAAGCCTCCCTCCCATGACCCCATCTTTTCTGTTAACTTCTGAAAAAAGATGGCAGACTCTGTCTCTGTTAGGTTGTTTGTTTTCAAATGTTTTCAGTAAAATAATAAGCTGAATCACATTGATTGAAAATACCTATTTGAACCTTACATTATCTTTAATCAACTTAGTATATATGAAATAAGGCAGAGTTTATCTTTCTGCTTTATATGGTAGTAGCCTGTGTGTGTTAGGTGCATTCTCAGAACAAATGTGCTTCTGTATGTCATGGCTCTTGCTCAAGGTGTTGCTGTCCAGGACAAAACACCTCTGTCTTTCTCAAGTTATTGGTGAAGAGCAGGTCTGCATAGATGTTAACCTTTTCTCCTCTTCTCTCACAAGTAATAGCACTGTTGGAATGGAATGGAATGGAATGGAATGGAATGGAATGGAATGGAATGGAATGGAATGGAGAATAGAATAGAGAATAGAATAGAGGATAGAATAGAGACTAGACTAGACTAGAATATTTCCAGTTGGAAGGGAGCTACAACGATCATCTAGTCCAACCGCCTGACCAATTCAGGACTGACCAATAGCTAAAGCATGTTATTAAGGGCATTGTCCAAATGCCTCTTAAAACACTGACAGCCTTAGGGCACAAATCACCTCTCTAAGGAAGCCAGTTCCAGTGTTTGACCACTCTCTCCATAAAGAAACGCTTCCTAAAGTCCAGTCTAAACCTCCCCTGGCGCAACTTTGAACCATTCCCATGCGTCCAATTGCTGGATAGTGGAAGAAGAGACCAGCACCTCCCTCTCCATTTCCTCTCTTCAGGAAGCTGTGGAGAGCAATGAGGGCACACCTCAGCCTCCTTTTCTTCAAAATAGACAAACCCTAAGTCCTGAGCTGCTCCTCACAGGACGTGCCTTCCAGCCCTTTCACCAGCTTTGCTGCCCTCCTCTGGATGCATTCAAGGACCTTCACATCCCTCCTAAATTGTGGGGACTGAAGCTTCACACAGTGCTCAAGGTGGAGCTGCGCCAATGCTGAATACAGTGGGATAATCAGCTCTCTTGACTGGCTGGTTGGGCTGTGTTCAATGCACCCCAGGATGTGGTTTGCCCTCTTGGCTGCCAGGGCACTCACTGCTGATTCCTACTGAGCCTCCTTTTGGCCAGCATCCCCAGACCCCTTTCTGCAGGGCTGCTTGCCAGCCACTCCTCTCCCAATTTATACTGGTGCCTGGTGTTGATCTGTCCTAGGTGCAGAATCCAGCATTTGAACTTGTTAAATTTCATCCCATCAATCACAGCCCCAAGCTCCAATCTATCTAGATCCCTCTGCAAGGCATCTTGTCCCTCAAGAGAGTCAACAGCACCTCCCAGTTTGGTGTCATCAGCCAATTTGCTAATGGTGCATTCAACTCCTGCATCCAAGTTGCTGATAAATATATTGAACAGAACTGGCCCTGGGGTTGAGCCCTAAGGAACACCACTGGTGACTGGTTGCCAGCCAGATGTAGCCTCATTCACTACAACCCTCTGAGCCCTGCCCTTCAGCCAGTCCTTCACCCAGCACACCGTGAACCTGCTCATCCCACAGCTGGACAACTTGTCCAGAACGATGCTGTGAGGGACAGTAACAAACGCCTTAGTAAAATCCAGAGAAACTACCTCCACCACCTACCCTTCATCCACGGGGGAGGTGCCCTTGTCATGGAAGGATATCAAATTAGTTAGAGAGGACTTTCCTTTTGTGAACCCATGTTGATGTGCCTGATGATTACATGATTCTTAAATGCCTTTCAATAGTACCCAGTATAATCTCCATCATTTTTCCAGAAACTGAGGTTAGGCTGACAGGTCTGTAGTTTTCTGAGTCTTCCCTCAAGTCCTTCTTGTAAACTGGAACAACACTGGTGAGCTTCCAGTGAGCAGGGATCTCCCCAGACTCCCGAGACCTTTGATCGAGAGGCGTCCTGCCATAACATCCGCTAGCTCCTTCAGTGCTCTGGGATGAATCCCATGAGGCCCCACGGACTTGTGAACATTCAGCTGATGCAGCTGGTCCCTGACAGTTTCAGTGTCCACAAATGGAAAGTCACCATTCCCACACTCGTGGTTCTCTGTCTCAGAGGACCGGGCAGCCCAAGATCTATCAGTATTATTAAAGACTGAGGCAAAAAAGCATTGATTGCCTCTGCTTTTTCTTCATCCCTATTAGTCAGATGACCATGTTCAACGTTTTCTTTAGATCTCCTCTTACTATTAACATACTTTAAAAAGCCCTTCTTGTTAGCTGACACAACAGTGGCCCGTTTCAACTCTAAAGGACCTTTTGGTCTTTTGTGTCTTCTCCCTGCATAAACAAACCACAGCTCTGCAGTCTTCCTGCGAAGCCTGGCCTTGCTTCCAGACATCATAGAATTTCTTTTTCTTCTTGAGTTTCACGATGGGTTCCCTGTTCAGCCAAGCTGGTCTTCTGCCCTGCTGGCCTGATTTACGACACAGTGGAACTGCCTGTTCCTGTGCTTCTAAAAGGTGCTTCTTAAAATCTGACCAGCACTTGTGGACTCCTAAGCCCTCAAAAGCAGATGCCCGGGTTACTCTGCTAAATAGCTCCCTGAATAGCTGAAAGTTTGCTCTCCTGAAGTCCAGGGTAGCAACTCTGCTGTCCTTTTTTCTCATTACACTGAAACTTTTAAACTCAACCATTTCATGATCACTGTGGCCATGACAGCCACCTACCATCACATCCCCCACAAGTCCTTCTCTACTCACAAACAGCAAGCCTAGGAGGACATCTTTCCTAGGTGGCTCACTGAGTACCTGTGGCAAGAATTTATCATCTCCTATAAACCTCAAGAATTTCCAAGACTTGCTCGTCACAGCAGTATGATGTTCCCTGTTGCTGTCTGTGAAGTTGAAATCTCTCGTACGGACAAGGGCTACTGATCCAGAAGTGTCTCCTAATTGCCTATGGAATAACTCATCGGTGCTTACATCCTGGCTGGGCGATCAGTAGTAGACATCAGCCTCAACACCTGCTTTGTTTTCCATCTCCCTAACCCTCACGCAGAGGCCCTCAACCACATCATCACCAACTGTAAGGGCTGTACAATGAAACCTCTCCCTTACGTATAAGGTGACACCTCCACCTCGCCTGCCCTGCGTATCCCTCCTGAGCAGCCTACAGGCCTCCATCCCAGCACGCCAGTCATGGGACTCATTCCACCAAGTCTCACTAATACCAATGATATCAGTTCTGGGAACTAACCAATGCTTCCAGCTGATCCTGTCTGTTTCTCATACTGCGTGCGTTGTTGTACAAGCACTTCAGACACGCTCCCGAGCCCTCTGTGCTCCCAGCAGCAGTGTCAATGTTCCCACTAGCACGGCCACCCTCAGGCGATGCCATGCCACCCCTTGGCTTACCTACTGCATGCTCTTGGTATCCCCTTCCCTCACTGGTTCTAGCTTAAATCTCCCTCCATCAGTCCCACCAGCTTACACCCAAAGAGGCATTTTCCCCTCTGGGACAGGTGGATCCCATCAGGCCCCGACATACCTTGTATGTGAAAGTTTCTTCCATTGTTTAAAAGCCCAAAGCTGTGTCAGAAGCACCAGTTCCGGAGCCAGATATTGCTATCCTGGGCTCACCTCTTTCTTCCGGAGTCTTCCCCCATTATTGGGCAGATTGAGGAAACCAATCTGTGCTCCCAAATTTTTTAGCATTCTTCCCAGGGCTCTGAAATCTCTTTTGGTCCATCTCAAATTTTTTGTTGCTACATCATTAGTATCCCCGTGAAAGAGCAGAAATGGGTAGTAGTCTGAAGGTTGTGCTAAGCTCTTCAATATTGTGGTGGCAACCCTAATTTGGGCCCCAGGGAGGCAGCAAACCTCCCTGAAAAGAGGGTCCAGTCTGCTAATGGGTGCTTCTGTTCCACTCAGGAGGGACTCGGTAATGACCATAACTCACTGTCATAGTGCTGGTCTTAATGCAGGTTTTGTTGCAAGGGGTTGGTGTCTTCTCTGTTAGCTCTGGTCTTTAGCTTTTTCTGTCATTATACTCGTTTTGCAATCCTATGGCCTCCCAGAGTAAAGCCATCCCACCATGGCTTTCAACATTCCTTGTGTTCTTCTTGAAAGACTATTCAGTGCCAAAAAGCTCCATATAGTTGTCTTTTTCCACAGATTCTCTTATTTTCACTCCATATGATGCATCAATTGAAATGATTTAGTGTCAATTTTCACTTACATTATGAAGGCATAAAAGGCAGCAAATGGAATATGTGATGTAATGAAACACCACTTTTGGTTCCTATTCAGAAGAAGTTACAGCCTTTTATTCATTACATATAATTTGTCCTTGAAGTCTACTTAGTAGAAAAAACATTGTATATAATTATTATTATTAATGTATATAGCTTCTGCAGTTCACGTTCAGCAAATGATGTGCATGGAGGGAGTATGCCTTGTGCAAAACAATTGTTCAGAAATTTTTTTAAGCAGTAGTCAGGTCTTTTCAGATAGTGAGAGCCTGAAGTGAACTACTTCGAATTACTTTTTCTTCCAGGAGAACAGTCCACACTTCCACCTGTTTGCTTTTGTTTTAAATTCCCGTGAGTTACTCTTGTTAAAACCTGTTTTCTGAAAGTATAATACCTTCTAGTCTCTGGAACCACACCCATGCCAGTCGACTTCTCCTGCAGTGCCAGTGGCTACTTAAAGTTACGTCAGAAAGGTCAGATTCAGCTGGCTTGCTGGTTTTCTTGTACCAAGATGAGCATCAGGGTTTCAGGGTCTCCCTTCTGGTCTCCTATCTGAACTCTTACATCCTGATGACTCTTTCAAGGCTCTTACACCTCTTAAATCTTCCACTGTGAAGCTCTGAAGCAGTCTAGCTGGCTTCTCATGTTAAAAATGGATTCCTGTCAACAGATGGATAAATGTCTGGTTTACCCTGGGAATCACCTCCTGCATCTAACAACATCTCTTTGCATAATACAAGTTTTGCCTCTGACTTGGGTGGCCATGACTACCTGGCCACGTTTCAGGGAATGTTTCTTTCACTGGGCCACTAATACATTCCTGTATTAGTACCTACATTAAAACCAGACATGGTGCAACTATCTGAGCAGACTAATACAGTTGTATGTAGCTTATTACTAACCTTTGATTGGGACCTGATGTGACAGTAATTAACTGCTTGGGGGTGGAGGGATGCAACAGTTTTGGAATGAGACATCCCCACTTTTCTCCTCTTAAACATGTCATGACATAGTCTATTCCCCCAGAGCAGTGATATAGTCAGTAACAGGCAGTGTTCTTCCCTTGTATCAAGTCTTCCGTGTCTTTAAAGCACTGCCTGAACCAACAGGGTTCCTTATATCTAAACCCTCTAATAGTTAGATTTTTTCCTTCTGGAACAAATTAGAAAATATTCCAGAAAATGTTCAGGGAAACCTTAAACAGCAGCATGCCTTTTTTTATTCTTGTATAAATGCATTCTCTTTCTTGCTGGTGTTATTTCAAATATCTGCAATTGTATAAGAGATTTCTTCTTCACAGTCCCTTTTCGCTTTGCACCTGCAGTTCATTATAATCTTGTATTTGTGATGCTGTAGTCTATTGCCATGGAAATGAACATGCTGCCACAATTTCGCTCACATCTTTAGACCTCTGCTCTTTAGAGAAGTTCATTATGAAATAACTTCTGTATTTAGGACTTCTTAGAGACAAATTTTGGGGAAAGAATGATTGAAAATGTACGCAGCTTTAGATCGTTTTAGTAACATGACAGAAGCACAAAAGATGTTGGGGCAGAAGGGACTGCCTTCCTGTGATGGGCTGTCCTAGACAGGGAGCCTCTTGCTCAGCCCACCTTCCCCCCAGGAGGATAGAGGAGACAATCAGAAGAGCAAACATGAGAAAAACTCATTGGTCAAGATAAAGGCAATTTAAGAAGTGAAGGGACAAAAAAAGAGAAAAAAAACAAGTGATGCAAAAGCCTCATTTACAACGTCTCACCAGCAGACTGATGCCCAGCCAGTCTCTAAGTAACTGCCACCTTGGAAAGACCAAGACCCCAGCTTTTATTGCTGAGCATGATGTCATATGGTAGGGAATATCCCTTTGGTCAGTTGGGGTCAGCTGTCCTGGCTGTGTCTCCTCCCAGGCTCTTGCCCATCCCCAACCTCCTCGCTGCGGGGAGAAGCAGGGTGAGAAGCAGAGGAAACCTTGATGCAGTGCCAGCACCTTTCTGCAACAGCCAAAACACTGGTGTGCTATCAGCACTGTTTCAGCCAGAAATCTAAAACACAGCACTGTTCCGGCTGCTGCGAAGAAAGTTAACTCCATTGCAGCCAAAACCAGTACACTTCCCAAAGGAATGGGTATTTTAAGCTAAATTCAATATTTTGGTGTTCCCTCTCCATGAAAGTGTTTCTCTGAGGAAGACCACTACTGTAACATGTTTGATTTCAGCTGTAACAACCAGTGCTGCCAGTCAGATCGGGGCTTTATCGATCTGGTTTCTACCCAGTAATCGTAAAACATGGTTCAGCTTCCTCCTAACCCTTCAGATTTTTTTCCTCTGTTTAGACACGGGAGAGAGCTCTCTGTATCTCTGTACTACCTCTTTGCCCCAATGACACTGACAAAGCTTCTGCTGATCTTCCTGCATTGACTTGCTTCTGTCATGAATACTTTTCTCCTTTCAAGAAACCTGACTTAAGAAGCATATTTGAGGGTCATTTTTCAGTGCAGTACATTCTGTAGGTGCCTCTGAAACTTCACCCTCAAGCCTTTGCTTTATTAGTCAGTGTTCCTTTATTCACTACGAGTTTTTAAGGATATGCTGTTCTTGGCTGAGATTTTTAAATGAATATCATGCAGCCATTTGTAAGTATTTATGTGTATTTCTTTTCAAGATGCCAGTGATCAAAGAGAAGATATTTACATTGGAAACCATGTACCTTGTTCAGAAAGCTTCAATGGCTACTGTATACATGGAAAATGTGAATTCATTTATTCCACTCAGAAGGCTTCCTGCCGGTAAGTCCTGCATGTTTCCAAAATGTGCTTGAAATTGCTATAAAGCTTAATCAAATGCTCTCTCGATAGAGTTACAGCATGTGTCAGTTTGCAGTTATCTAAGCGGTGGCACAGGAGCTGTATCCCTATGCTGTGGGCAGCACCCAGCTGCTCCAGTTGTGCGGGAGATAGTGCTCAGAGGAGAGGCTTTGTCAGGCAGGTAGTTCAGAAGCTGAATCCCTCTGAAGAGTGTGGCCTCTGTGTTGTCGTCTTATTTTCAGCTGCTAAATCCTATCTAGAGAAGAAAAAGAACCACACACAAAAAAATTGCCATTGCCTTGCACGGCTTCTCTGTATGACTGTGCTTTCCCCATTGACCTCTCAGGCTGTTCTTGTACTACCTGAACATTTTATTGCTCCTGTCAGAAACTCTCTCCAGAGTATCAGTATCTTATTTTTAACATCTATTGTTCTTTTTTCACAATAGTAAGCTTCATCTAGAGATTATAATATTACAAAATATTCTTTAGCCCACACTTCTTGTCTACAGGACAATCCAGCGCTCAGTACACTCAGTATTAAGACTCTCAGTGTTATCCAGGATACCTGAAGGTTCCAGTTTATTTCCTTAGCTCCTAGATAACTATTTTCTTTACATTTCACCAACTAAATTCTGCATCTTTGTTTTCCTCAAAAAATAGAATTAATTTTAATAGTTGTTTACAGAAAAACACCACTTCTTAATAACATGTCATGCCCTACTTATTAGGGGGTTTCACTCCTGAACTTTTATCTTGCAAGCTTGTACTTTCAGATTAATGTGGCTCAAGGTGCTATAACTCTTTGCTTTCCTTTGCTTTGGAAACTTCAGCTGTAAATCCATTAGATACTATCACATTTTCCCCCTTGATCTTTATCGATCGAGGCTATTAAGGGGTTTTGAACTGCCAAGATTTAAGGGTTTCCAGACTGATCAGAGAGCAGGAAGCCCAAAAGGCAGAGCCAGTATGGTTGTCAACTGAAGCATTTGAAAGCTTATATTATTCCTTTTCTCATCTGAGACCCTTTCTTGTTTATTTTCACCCCTCCAATAGGACTTACTTGTTTTTCTCTTTTTGTGGCCAGAACCAAGAGAGCTCAACATGGCTTGGCTTCTCTTGGGAAACTGGATGCATCCCCAACATCATCTTGATGGGCGTTAGGCAGCACTAGTTGATTATAGTATTCTTTTGGTCTAGAGCTGTGTTTAAAACAATTTCTGATGGATTTGTCCTCAAAATATTCAAAGTAGAGGTATTTCAAGAAAAATATTCCTGGCTGAATTAACTGGTTTATTGTTTCTCATAATTTTTTTCTGGATGGCATTAATCATACATTTATTCATTTATGATTCAGTTACTATTTAATCAATGAAATATTTATTATTACTCTAAAAATTACTGATAGGCAATGTTTCGATGAATTTAATTAATTTACTCTCCCTTTAAATTCTATTTTATAATTAAATCTACTGTTACTACTTTCAGTTATTTATTGAGCAGCCTGAATGGTATCTCAGCACTGGACCTAGCACAACAAGCCTCAAGTCAAGAATTTCTGACTGTCAGTTCTTAACCCTAAAGCATCAGATCTCCTTTGGATTTTTCTTGGCTATTTAAATACTAATGGTCTCATACTTTATGTGTGTTTTCTACTGGAGCAGAATTATTACGGAAAAAACTTATGTATATCAGACAGCAATCCTCTGTGGTAATCATGCTCTTCTACCAAAGAAAAAAATGCTCTGTTTCTCTCGCAAGGAAAACATAATGATGAGTGCTAGGGGCATATTATTACTTTCAAATGCTTTGCATTCTCATATGCATCTAGCATATACATTGTTTAATGTGGTCCTCATTCCCTGGTACTGATAGCTGTGAGACATCAGATGACCTACAAAACTGCAGAAAAAAGTCAGAGAAAATTCTGACTTTAGGTTTCACTGAGGTCAATGAATCTCCATGACTGCTGGACAGCAGACCCCAGGGCTGTCAGCAGACAGGTGGGAGGAAGTCTTGTAGTACTCAGTTGCATATTATTTAGTTTAGCAGCATTTCATCATCATGGCTTGGCTTCGCAGACGAAGATTTGGAAGGGCTTTAAACGTGAGTACACCCTTCAAGCCTGCGCGGTGGATTTTTTAGGTGAGGCGCAGCGTGCGCGAGACTGGCCCCACCCTTTACACCTGAGGTTCATCTGCCAGGGCCTAGCGAGCTTGGACGGTGACAGCGAAGTCCTCAGGGCGTAGGTTTGGTTAGAGTATCCTTCTCTTAGATGGATGGCCTTACAGGGCTAAACGAGCTCCATCTGCCCGGGTTTGGAGTTAGAGTTGTCCTTCTCCTAGGATGGTTGCCCGAAGGCTAGTGAGCCCATCCTGCCCGTGGACACACTTTGTCTGACCCTTCAGTTGAGACCTGTCTGGCTTGGGAGACCCTACCGGAGGCATATGCCACCACCAGCATAGCTCTCAACTTCACAAGGGCACGCAAGCTCTTTCCCCACGGCAAGGGGGTGCCCGTGAAAGAGAGCAGCATTTACACAGCTGGGATCCGGCCTATCCCCTCCTTGTGCAGTGCAGTTCTGCCCTGCCCTTACGACAGGCTGCATCAAGGAGGCACGGTTCAACCCTTTTCAAAGAAATCTAAACTTCTTTATGCTGACTCAATTAATTGACTGATCAGCATATTTTGCTAAATCCATGCTGACCTCTATTTATCTTCTGTTGTAGTAATGCTATATTATCTTGCTATCATGGGTCATCTACCGCCACCATCTGCGACTCCTCAAACGCTTCCATCAGCGCTGCCTCCGCACAATCCTAAACATCCACTGGACTGACTACGTGACTAACGTTGCTGTCCTTGAACAAGCAGACATCACCAGTATTGAGGCCATGTTGCTGAAAACGCAGCTGCGTTGGGCAGGGCACGTCTCCAGGATGGCGGATCACCGCCTCCCTAAGATCGTGTTCTATGGTGAACTTGCCACCAGCTGCCGCAAGAGAAGAGCTCCAAAGAGGAGATATAAGGACTCCCTGAAACAACACCTCAGCCTAGGCCATATTGACCACCATCAGTGGTCCACCCTGGCCTCCAATCGGGAGATTTGGAGACACACCATACATAATGCTGCTGTCTCCTTTGAGAGCACGCGTAGAATCAGTCTCGAGGAGAAAAGACAGCGCAGAAAGAACCGTGCCTCGACTATACCACCCAAGGAGACCCTCCGGTGTGCTCTTTGCAACCGATCTTGCCTATCCCGCATTGGCCCTTTCAGCCATCAACGCGCTTGCAATAAGCGTGGGCAAAGCCCTTCCCAAATCTTCGTCCGCGAAGCCAAGCCATGAATATTACTGCAGCAGAATGCTTTAAAATGTGTTCTACTAGTTTAAGTAGAAGAACTAGTTAAGTGCCTAGTACTTCATCCCACCACCAACATAGCTCTTAACACAAGCACTTTGCAGGAATTCTGTGCTCCTGAATCTCCATTCAGTATTTCTCAGAAATAATTTCCTGTCGCTTCAGTGTTTCTGAGGAAGCGTCTTTGACTTACTTGCTCCTCCTCTGCTTTGTTTTGCCTCCTCTGCTTTAAAGCAATTCTCACGTTGATCCCACTTTGACTGTTACCTTCTTCAATGCAAACAAAAGCAAAGTAACAATAAGAATTCAGTCCCCTTTACTAGCACGGGGTCCTCCTCCGTATTGTTTCTTTTTGCATGATTACCAGTGTGTTCCCCATCCTCTTCCTTCTTGTGGGCCAATACATGTTTCTCCCGATTCCTTTCCTAACCATTACCAAGCTCACTAACGTGGGGGCTTTTCTTTAATAACTCCGCTCTTACTGGAATGTGTTTCCAGCCTGAAGCAAAACTCCTTACACAGCAACTCATGGCTGGAGAAAGTAGAGTCACGAGATTATGAACGTGTAAACCCCAACTGTTATCCCAGCATGCAAAGGGGGATTAGGAGTCGCATTAGCACTTGTAGGAAGGTCTGGGGAGTAATTATTTTGTTCCTCCAAATGAGTTAATTCCTACCCTAGCACAAAGCTTTTGGATGGATGAGACCGATTTTGTGTTGCATTCGGGCTTATCTGATCCAGTTTACGAAAGGATTGTTTCTCTGCCTGCTTGTGAGTATTTCTTCTCCAGCTTTCTACGGTAGAGCTGGAGGCCCACTGTATCATTCAGTTGCCCTTACCGATGCATTCTCATCAGATGTTTTTAAACAGTAGCTGTACCAGGAACCTACTCAGGGACATAAGTGGAGGCCTTTGATTCTTCAGCTCAGTGTCCTGATTGGCTCTTGCCTGTCCTTGTTGTGCTTCCGCCTCTCATGCCTTGAGACGTGAATTCCTCCAGAGCATGTTTCCACTGCCACCTTTACCACTGGCACAGCTTGCATTTCCTGAACACATGGTGCTCGTCAGGAGCAGCCTCTGCTGAGTTTCTCAGTGAACTGCTGCTTTACTCAGGCAGCTGATTTCTCCCCCACCCCTGGACAATTTTTGTGGGTTCTTCCATTAACTCTCACATGAACAGTTGTGGCCACTGGGTTTTTTAACCTGATCTCTGTCGAATTTTGGTTTGGTGACAAGGCAGAAGTGGGTTTGATGCTGGTCTTGTCTAAGAGGTTTTGCAGGTTTCTACTTCTGCAGGCTGCAGCTTGAAAAGGAATCTTCCTTTCCCCCATTTTTCAAGTTGCTTTATTCTTCCTAAATATTGCCACAATTTAATAAAAACCCCACATATTTCTTTTGCCAAATCAGGGCCTTCACCAACGATGGTGTGTTTTCAGAGAGCCACTAGAAACCTTTTCTAGGAAAGCAGAGCATATCTGCTTTATATTTTGCCACAGAAATACAAACTATTCCCCAAACCAAGCATTACCACACCTCTGCCTTCTCACCAGCTCTTTCTCAGCTGGAGTCACCTTGGACACCTTCTTTCATCTGCAAAGTGACTGGGCTGTTGCCAAATTACAGATTCCATTAAATATTCCTTTTCTTTTCCAGGTGTGAATCAGGATATACTGGACAGCACTGTGAAAAGACAGACTTTAGTATTCTTTATGTTGTCCCAAGTAGACAAAAGCTTACACATGTCCTCATTGCAGCAATAATTGGAGCTGTACAGATTGCCATTATAGTTGCAATTGTCATGTGCATAACAAGGTAGGTAAAGACAAAAACAGTGAAAAATTATACATTGTATGGATATGCTTTTTCTGTATTTAAATATTTGACCCCCAAAATTTTACATGCTTTAACATATATCCTAAAATACCCCCTCAAAAAAAATACCTAATGACTGAAGCGGAGGATTGTATAACATTCTGCTGCCTTTTTTTTTTTTTTTGTTCACAAAACACGTGTTTCTTTAAGTTCACAAACCACCAGCAACCGCTCTGAATCCTCAGACCAAATACCCAGCAGAACACATCAGCCTTGAAACACATCCAAAAGGTCAGCTACTGTCTTAGACCTTCACTGAAGTTATTCAAGCATTGCGATATCTTATAGAAGCTATGATCCCCCCGCTCCTGCCCAGTGAAAGCAGAGAGGTTGGCAAGATGCTGTTGCCTGCAGTACCACTGTGAATGGTGTTACACGGAGAGGGAAGGATCCCTCACACCATATATGCCTTCTGAAAACTAATGTGCAGCTAGTCCCATTATTAGGCAGTCTCCGTGGCAACCTGTTTTTTGAAATGTAAAGGTGCACAAGCACAAAGTTTAAGTTTCTGCGTTGTTTCAGACTCTCACCCTGTATGAAAATTGATATTAGAGCAATGGATTTTTTTTTGATGACAAGGGATTCAGTTTTCTCGTCAAAGACTTGAACCCTATGAGGACTGAGGGCTCTGGGATAGATTAAGGGTGACTTCATTACTTTATTGGTGTGTGAAACATTTAAATCCTACACTTGGGCATCCATGCCACACTTTGCCTTCTCCTCCCCCAGTTGTCTTCACTTTTTCATCTCCAGATACATTGGGCCATAAAACTTTCTGCTACTGTGTTAGTGCGTGGCTGCCCAAACTCAGTGATGTAGAGTGACACCCATATGAATGACCAATATAGGCCTCCTTCCCTCTCTCTCTTCTAAGGTTCAATGTAGCAGGTAGAAGCGCACATATCTAACACCTTCTGCACATGTACAGGAGTTATTTGGCTCATGCAATTGGTGTCATCCCTTTTTTACCCACCATCCTGCTGGCCAAAGCAGTGGTGTGGAAGGCTGTGGTTCAGTAGCCCTCCTCTTTCAGCCTCCCTGAGACAATTCCCCAGCTCACAGTCTCTCAGGGACAGTCTGTCTTGCTGCATCCCAGCAGGACTGCTCCATCATGCATTGCCCACTGTCTGACCGGCTGAGTAAGGCCCATCCTGTTCAGAATCACTAGCTTTTATGAACCCTTTCTTAGTTGTGTGTCCATCCCCAAGAAAGGGACCATCTGAATCTCCACCCCACAGAAAGTGCTGGGTGGACTGTCTCAGGGGCTGCCATGAGCAGCAGGGTACCTCGAGGTCCAGCACTTCAAAAGGCTGATTGACCCAGTCTTACCATCCACTGGATTTTAAGTGTGAAATAGGTATAAAATAAATCCAATGCAGTTATTCACCACGGTGCGTGTTTTGCTGGATCAAGGCTGAGAGACATAGCACCTTGCTGGTTTCTGCTTGTCAAGTTCAAGCAGAACTCCTGATTGGTCTGGGTTCCCATGGACATCCCCGGTGACAGGCTGGTACCAAACAGCAGGAACATTCCCCCAGTCAGCACAGCTCACAGACTCCTTGCTATTGTTAAGAACCAAAAATTAAGTCAATGTGTTATTGCTAGGCTTAATTTTATGCAATGTATGTAAACTCAGCCCTCCTTTTCCTCTCTCTCTCTGTCTCTCTCTCTCTCTTTTTTAACAGAAAATGCCCAAAAAACAATAGAGGACGTCGGCAGAAGCAAAACCTAGGCCATTTTACTTCAGATACATCATCCAGAATGGTTTAACTTAGTGATTTTTATACCTACATTGACCATGTGATGTACATTTTTATTATATCTTTTTTTAAAGAATGGAAATATTTATTTCAGAGGCCTTATTTTTGAACATTTTTAGTGTAACAATGTTGGTCTGTATTCTGAAAGCGTCAGCTCTAACAGCTATGGACTGTTTTAGTATCTTTACTTTTATGTTTTTGAATACAGTAGTTCATTTTCTGTATCTGTATCACATGGTTATATAATAGACTTGTGCTTTATCCATGGAATGTAATATTTTGGGAAACACAGATTTATTCCACCAATGGTTGTAGATTGAAAAAAAAACCCAAGAAACCAACAAAAAAGTCCACATTACCTAGCAAACAAGGCATGAACTAAAGGTAAAAATGTTTACAGCTTACTTTTCTTATGAGAAACTAGAAAACACTGTGTTTAAATACCGTAGATATTTAAATGTTTTTGGAAGTTAGTAACTGATTTTTTAGACACTGCCTATCGCATGAACCGTGAAGCTGTGTGCCGTGTGTAGTTGTAACATATTTATAAAACATGTGGGCTGGGTCTAAGCACTGCCATCTTCATAAATAATTCCAGCAATTTATTTTTAAAGAGGAAAATTATAAATTTCATAATTTGGGAAGTTACCTGGTAGAGCAGATGGCACAGGTCCAAAAGAAGTAGGTCTTAGTAGATTTAGGTATTGTAAAAATTGGTGGTGAATAATTGAACACAAATAATTGGAATAAAGCCTACTTTATCACTGTTAAAGCTGTTTTAATACTTCTTAAACTTTTTTAAAGAAAATACATGTTTTAACACCTACAATGCGGATTGTATAGTGTTTGTGATTGAAATAAAAAAGAAAAATAAAAGTGAATGAATTACTAGTGCTCTTGTATAGAGTATTTTCAAGAGCTAAAGAAGTCCATCCAAATTAGTCTGCTGGTCATAGTTATATTAATAGACTGTTAGTTGTCGTCTGAAAGATCCAGAGATAAAGTGTGAATAGGATGTGTTCAGCTGTTTTAACATGTAGTTTAGGCTTTCAAAATTTTGCATGTAGGATTTAATAATTTGTTCAATAAAAAAAAAAAAGCTTTCAACATTTTGAACTGGAAAAGCATGTCACAATACAACGTTTTCACTATATTGCCTCTGGTTTAGTGTGTTTATTTGTTACCCCATGTGGTAATAGCAGCAAGCTGAAGACCTGAGATTGTTTTGCTGGAAAAAAACAACCGTGTTGTTCCTGACCTCTCTTTGAATTCCCTCAGAGGAAAGCTCTCCAGTAACGTGAAAACAAAAGTAGATCGTTAAAAATATGCAAGTTTGCTTTCCTGCTTAATTAGTAAGTTACTTAACTTTCCTGGATTAACACTAATAACTTCATCAGTACAGAAGCATGACCCTTTAAACATATGTTCCTTTCCAGACATTGCTTCCTAATTTTAGGGGTTTCATGTTGCTGAAAGTATCTGAACAATCATGTGTGGATATTTTGTAGTCAGAGCTATTTGACCAAGCTCCAGGAGCAGCGTTTCACGCTCTACTTTGAGCATCGCCGGAGCCAGCTGTCGCCCTGGCTCCCTGCAACAGCGCCAGAATCATTCTGGCAGGATCACCGAAACTTCGCCTCCCGCCGACCCGGCTGAAGGCAGGCAAAATGGATCGCCGTGAAATCACCCCAGAGGCTGACAAAACCCACCAAAATCGTCTCTCCAGCGTCACCGAGGAGGAAGAAGAGCAAGATGCAGCTTACACAATTGTGACGGTCCTGGACAAAGTGGCCAACATTGTGGACAGCGTTCAGGCAAGCCAGAAAAGGATAGAGGAGAGGCACAGGGAGATGGAAAACGCCATCAAGACCATACAGATTGACATTTTAAAGCTTGCCCAGGCTCACGGCAATACAGGCTACACGGTGAACAAGTTACTGGAGAAAACCAGCAAAGTCAGCTCCACTGTCAAGGAGGTGCGGGCACGTGTGGAGAGACAGAATGCCAGTGTGCGGAAGGTGGAAGCCAAACAAGAGGAAATGCTGAGGAAAAACAAATTCCGGGTCGTAATCTATCAGGTAACCATAAGCCTAATTTCTTGTGGTATTGTCATTGTGCCGCCTTCTTTGTAGCCGCTGGTAGGCATTGGTTAATGAACCAAAAGACGCAGTCTGTCCAACTTGAGAGTTATTTTATGCTTTCTTTAACATGGAGTTGTGCTCCTCAGTGCCTTTCAGCATCAACCTACTGACGACAGCACACACAGGCTATTATTAGTGTTGGTAGGTCTCTGAGCCAGTCATGTAAGATTAACTGCAGATCAGCAAGGACTATTTGTTGCCTCTCCGAAAGGTAATATGAGGCAGGCCCTGTAAATCTTGTCATACAAACCATGCCTGACATTCATCTCTGTTATTTTTTTCACCGTATTAGGTAGAAGTCCAAATAGCAAAAGTGTTTGCATGCTCCCTGGAACACAGACTTTCTTCTAACACTAATTTCAGCACATATGGTTGATCTAACTTGCAGCATTACCCAGGCTTTCATACTGCTGACAAATTTGGACTTCTTCCATTGTCTCAGTCTATAGCAGTATATGTTAAACTAAAGCTCAGACCCACAGACACTTAATGACAGCAAATAGACTGTGCATGCTCTACTTTGGAAATGCTTTAACCCAGCACTGTTCTTCCAATCTTATTAGGCAAGCAAATCGTACATTTTTATTCATTGACCTCACTGTAGGATGTTCATTGTTCTTATAAATTATTGGGTTTGAACAGAAGTTTCATGAAAGGGCATGGTCTGGCCTATGTTCAAACAAGTAGATGGTGCAGGCGGCTCATGTTCATGGGGTCCATCACTTGCTAGCAAGTGCTGTGAAACCCATTTGTTTAATGGCCTGATCCTGCCATTTGCTGAAACTTCCCAGTTCCCCAAGTCAGTAGAAAGTAAGAGCGTTTAATCTCTTGCCAGAAGCAGAGTTCATACCAGTGAGTCCCCAAAGCTTTTTTCGAATGAGTCGTATTCATCATTAGGCGTTCTTGAAAATACCGGCCCTCATATGTGTAAAACAACGCGCCCCCATCATGCAGCCTTACACCCTGGTCTTGCATCTGTTTGTACATAAATAACATTACTTGCAATGAATGGAGCCGTCTGTTTCACTGAGAATATTCACCACCATATACAGCTGACAAATTCTTCTGCATAATCTAGCTTTCTTAACTACTTCATTTTCTACTACGGGGAAAAAATAGCTAAAAGAAAAAAAAAAAGACGAGTAAAAGTTGAAGGTGGGAAATGTGTCCTCTTTAATGTTATGTTAGTACCATATGCAGCCAAATTGTGCCTCCCAGATTTTCTGACTGGATGACTTACTATGCATGTTCAGGAGAAAGCACAGGCACAATTTGGCCTATTAATACAATTATTGCAAGCTGCACCATGATGGAATAGAAAACAGACACTTCTGCTTTTTCCTAGCAGATCATTTCCCAGCTAAAGGTAATAAATATCTCTGACTCCCCTGGTTAATGGCATAATGCCATTTCATTTGATGAGCCTTTACCATAATGATTGCAGCAGAATCAATGCTTTGAAAGCGTTTGTTCTTAAAACAGTATTCATTACATAACTTAAATTTTTCTCCTAGCAAAACATGAGTTGTTGCTTATTTAAAAATGTAGTAAAATACGGTGAAAATGGCTTTACACACAGCCATAAAGAACAGCTGTTGCTATTTTCAGACATTTCATACAAAATGTGGCTCTCACGATGCATACTGTCTCTAAGAATCACCTTCAGTAGGGGTTTTTGAACTCTCTGCTGGTTTTGCCAGACAAGAATGACCTGCACTCTATTCCATCTGTTTAATTCGTAGGTGGTACTTTTCAGGAAGGGGAACAGCATTTTTGACCACTGTCTTTCTAGCTTCCTCTTCCTACAATAGTTAAGAACTGCCAGTCTTTTGTAAGGTAGATTGAAGAACCTTTTCCCTCTTGCATAGAGGAGGAGCAGATATGCTGGTCCCTCAAGGATCTGACACTTAACACTTTTCTGGAGGACGATAACTGCATGGCTCCATCAAAACTGGAACATGCTAGGTAGCCAAGACTGCTGAATCTTTAAGGCACAGGTACACTTGTGAAAGTCTCTTTCACACAAGAGCAGTGATTTTCACACTGTTGACTTACACCAGTGTAGGCGTACTGTTGGTGTGCCAAGACCTGAATGCCTGAAGCTTGGCTACAGTGAGCGGGAGTCCGTTAATAGCTACAGAACCAGCATACTCCCTTCAATATATTTTACAAATGGGTATAACCAACTTGTTTACGTGGTGGTTGTAAGTGACAGCTCATCTGTAGTGAGGTTTTTTTCTGATGAACTGGAACTTTGTGATGGAGCCAATGACCTGTGTGCAGCTGGTGTTGAATGCCTGCATGGGTGAGTGCACGTGGGTTTTAGTTTTAACTTTTGCCAGAACATTGTCATACGAGGAAAAGGAAAACACCAATTAAATCCTAAAGATTTTCTTTCAAGTAGATAGCTTTGATCTTATCATTGATAGAAGGAGTAGGCAAGTTGAGAAGGATCATTGGCTGGAGGAGATTGTCCCAAGAGACCTCAGCCTTGATGAAAAGAGTTGGCAATATCCTCACATAAAAAGAGATAAAGTGTTCATCCTTGAGCATAAAGATTTGGGAAACTGAGAGCATTCATTTTTAAAAGGATGTGTGGTTGAGGACGTTTGGTAGCAGGCAGTTCTCCTTCCCAGGCTGATTGCATGATTAAAAACGCCAGAGTTTCTAGTGAGGTCTTTGACCCTGGAGTGCTATGTGCCCTAAGGGTATAGTAGGGAATGCAAAGTACAATATGGGTTGTGCAGGTCACTGTTCACTTCTCTTCAGGTTAGTGTGAATAGTCTGAATCTGTGAGAACAATCATTTCTTTACAGTCAAAGAAATTCTAACGATTTAACTCATTCTGGCTAAATTACTGAGAAATTAAAGGGGTTTGGTGGCGTGTTTTTTCATCCTGAAAGAACTTCTTTCATTTGCTTTTCTGCATGTTTGGCAAGGCCCCCTTTGAATGTGAGCATACAGGCACCAGAAAGTCTATGTTACTGGGCTTTTTTCTGTTATTATTTGATATAATCACCATAAATGAGTAACAACTTCCTGTGAAAGGGCACGTGCATTTGTTTCACTCCCTGCTGTCTGACATTTAAAATTAGTGAACAGTCAGAAACCAAGTAAGGTTATGGCTTGACTGGCCCACATAGATGGTTACGACCGATTTATTTGCCCTGTGATTGCTCCACTGCACACACAGGGAGAGGCTAGCAGAAGCAGCCTTGCATATGCTGCCCTTATTATGCACAAATAAATTAAAATATAAGTGGCTTTTCCTGGACACTGTCCTTCTGCAGCATGATGGCTTGGACAGTAAAAATGGTGAGATATGGGGACAATAATCTGAAGATCTGAATTGGAAACACTTCCATCCAAAGTGGCAGTAAAAGTCAGGGTGTCATGAGCTCCAGAGACAAGGTTGCAAACACTGACTCTGAAAGACCTGGCACATGAACTTGCTGTCCATCAGCACGGAGTTTTAATTACAGCTATTCTGAGAAAATACTGTGAGAGTAACCGTGACATGAAAGACACCAAATATAACACTCCTATTTAAAAAAAAAAAAAAAAGGACAAAGGAAACGATCCGAACCATTGCCATTCATCTGATACCATCCGGGCATAGGAATGGCAGGCTCAGAAGGGGCTCTGCAGAACAGAATCGTTAGTACCAAGGAGTTAAATAGCTCACCAAGAGCAGATTGTGATAGATAACTCATATTTGATCATTTTTGTGTTTCACAGAAACATGAGAGGTCTTATCCTTGCTCATATTTATGTACCTGATATCTTACTTCATAACAGATAATCTGGAAAAACAACAGATGATGGTGGATTGTGTTGAAATGGAAGTGAGGCTTGTGGTGGGTTTTTAAATGCGTTTGCTTCTAAGACTGTCTTTATCAACTGTGTAATATTTTCATTAAAGACCTTGGCACAAAAAAGGGTGTGGATATTAATAAAATATGCTCAAAATGAGGAGCTATCAGTCCAGAGAAAGAAATATGGAAGAGAAATGAAATCATCTTTAGAGCTGGAGTAATGCTAATCTAAGGGTACACACTGTCAATTCCTGTACCTAGCAGAAGCTCTTGGCGTTAGTCTTCTGAGGCCGCATGGTTTGGAAAGGACAGAAAATGGTGAATTAATCGGTCACAAGATGACTGAGAATCCACTTCATGTTGTGGATCTTAAAAAAGTGGAATGGGAAAAGTGAAAGGCTTCAGGCAAGGTGTTTCCAGAAGTGATAGAGAGATGCCCAGGGCACTTGTCCAAAACGCTTCAGAGCCCATCTGGACTACTGCACGGACAGGTCTGATCACCCCTGCTGAAGTAAGTTGTGCAGAAACTGAGCAGGGTTGGGAAACGGCCACCAGGCCAATCAGAGGAATGGGAAGCCCTGGTACATGAGAGGAGACCAGGACATCCTGGCTTGGGTTAGTCCAGCAAGAAAAGGGGCTAAGAGAGGTTGTGGCTGTCGTTTATGCATACATTGCATCATGGATGAGGAGTCCACTAAGGACCATTGGCAAAAAGGTGAAATGGGTGTAAACTGTCTGTGAGCCATCTCAGGTCAGAAACAAGAAATGGATTCTTAGTTCTGGAGACGTCAGGGTACGTCAGGGTCTGGTCAAAACCCTCCGCTAGAACTCATGGGGAGAGAAGAAAACCTAAATTGCTATTGAAGTGGAATCTGAAAACTTAATGGAAAAGAAGACGGTGCAGGTTGCCTGCCTGTGCAGCAGAGCACTGGCCTCAGACACGGAGGCCTCAGCAGCCCGAGCACCCGGGGCCTTCAGTGGAGACTTGTACATAAACCTTAGAAATATTTTTACAGCTGGGACAGGTAATTGCCTTCGCTGAGATTACAGAGAATAAAAGAAACCCAACGGTTGTGTCAGGGAGTGTAGCAAGAGTCCTGTGTTTGTGGTGTCAAGCCCGGTCCTTGCGTTCAGAGCGCTGAGCTGGCCGCACGTTGTGCAGCCGACCGCGGGCAGAGTGGCAGAGCCGGCGCTGAGGGACCGCAGGCAGTCAGGAAGATCACAAAGTATCCGGGATTTGTAGGAAAAAATCAACCACTTTCAACTAGTTAAAGAAAAATGGTATTTCTAGATGGTGTTCAAAAGGAAAAAAAGGGAAATAATAAAAAAATTTAAAAAGCAGCTGTTGGGCCATTTCTATGTTCCTAAAATGAAACAGGTTGCGTATTTTACCGGGCTGTGTTCACAGCAGATTATAAACTCGACACTACACCGTTTGGTCTGGTGTAACTGGAGTCCCCCCACAGGCCAGGCGGTCGTCGTCCCAGGGCCGCCACTGATTTATCTCCACCTAGTAACACTGGGCGGTGGAAACAACTGATCTGAGTTTACATTTGCACTGGATGCAGATGTTCAGGCCTTCGCTTGTGGTTGTCTGCAAGCTAGTAGAAGACCAGAGCTACACCGTGAGCCTCCTGTGTCGCACATGGTCCTAGAGGCTGCCTGGAGTGACTTATTGACAGGAGCTGCGGCTGGCCACTGTGGGCACACACGTGTCTTCAGTGGTACACGTCGTGTCTGAGGCCCAGGTTCAGGCACGGGCTTGACTGGGGGCGTGCAGTTGGGATTTATATTCTCAGCACTACTGAAGACAGCTGAACCTTTCAATTATTCCTTTAGTACAGGAATGAAGTTGATCAAAACAGTGCAGGCACGGACATGAGGAATATACAGTCATTAAGAGCATGTTCAGAATTTGGGACGGGATTCATCTTGCCAGGCATTAGACATCAGTAACACATACGTTGGTACATTTGGCCTGTAGACTTCCCTCAAGCAGGCAGAGAGACATGTATGGATCCCGAATCACCCAACCTGTTGTAGACACGTACTTCTGGACACACTTTCTACTTTATTAAGTACCTGTTATTGAACTCCGTTGAGCTGAAAGGGTGTCCAGAAGCGAGACCATATGGGGATGTGGTTGCTTGAGCAGACAAGTTCAGCAGCTCCTAATGTTTGACTGGGTTTCACTCGTACTCGAGAGCACTTTCCTGCTCTAGCTAGCTTGCAAGAGCAGTCACCTTGTGAGGAATGAGTGAAACAAAATATTACCAAACACATTTTTTTATCTTACCACATCTCGTGATCACTGTTTCTCCTCCACTGACAAAGGGTTGGTATCTACAGATAAATTGGAAGTGAGAAATTTCACCAGTTCACAAACCGGCAGAATAACCTGCAGAGCTATTCCCCAGGCTAGCTCCATAAAACAATAGCAAAGCAAAGTAAGTGTGGAGCTTTAATTTTCCCCTGGAGCTGCAGTAGTCCTTTTTATGCAGCGTGTGTTGGCCTGGAGCCAAGGGCTTCTCTGAGTGATGTGGTATAACTGGGTACCGCTTGCTCGTCGTCTGTAGCTTGCTGCAGTCAGATAATGAAAGAGTGAGCTGGGGTTCTTTGTAGTTATTGTATGCTCCTTGTTAAATTAATGAATTTCAGTCAGAATTTAAAGAAAAGGGATATGTGTTAGGATTCAAAAAGAGAAATGAGGAGGGCTTACTGTTCTGGCCAGGCTTCTTTTTCATCACATAAAAATAATTCTAAATACAATCAACAGTGCTTGGCCATAAAATCTTACCTGCTGAAGTGTTTATTCTCGATCTACATTCCTTGATAAAGTCCCTTAGGTGCCCTTCTAAAATGATCCTATTTCTCTCTCATCTGAGCTGCTTTGAGATGCAGAGATTTTGAAATGGCCTATCTGCAGAAAAAAATGACGGGATCACTCAAGATTTATAAAGCTTCACTCATAGCTGTTAGAATATGAGTAAAAGGGCTGAGTGATTTGTAATTGGTTATTCATCAGCAGTTTCGTATTGATTTAGAGAGCAATTTCAAAGAGATGTTTTAGTGATTTACCTTAGGTTGTGGTCTGAATAACAAATCATTCATTTAACATGCAAATTTCCAGGATTTTTTTAAATATTGTGTCGTTGCAGTTTCCTGCCAGTCATTTGCATCACCAGTTGTCATAGACACGGCAGCAGCGCCAGACCAGGCGCTGGGTGGCCTTCGACCATTTTGCTGCTTCGTGCTGTACTTCAGAATTGTCAGGGGATCACCAGTCCCGTCTGTGCTTATGTTAATCATCACCTGCACCTTCCCTATTCACACATCCCAAGGCCGAAAGATCATTTGCTGTGACCTTTTCCCTGTGCCACACAATGACTCCAGGTTACGGAGTTTCATCTCTCTCTCCTCCCACCTTTTGCTGTGAGCGGCTTCTTTAGGAGCATTTTGAGTCTTGATTTTATATATATATATATACACACACACACATATTAAATATATTTTATATAGATATAAAAATTTTATTATTTGATCATTCTGGTTTTCTCTGTTATTTTGTATTTTTAAAAGCTTTTCTGCTAAAGTTTTAATTGAAAATAGATAATAGTTGAAAGCTGATAACAGTTGCCTTTATTAAAGCTTTCTAGAGTTACACTTTGAAGCTATTTGAAAAGAGAATGCAAAACTGTTTTGTAGTGTTCCTAGCATATATTTACACATAAGCAATGTATTATCTTTTTCTCTCCTTGCCAACTCTAGAAGCTTAGTCTGGGCTTTGAAACACAAGCCCTAAATACATGTGCAAAACCCATGAAAGGACAAGGGGAGTAAAGCTCTTGAACTGGCCACACCCGTTAAAATGCCCTTATATCCCATTATTTCTTTTTTATTTTTAGATGACATTATACAAATTAGTACTGAAATAATGATTAAAAGAGTTAATGTACTTAAAGTCTAAGACCTGTTGTACTGTGACACTATGTCACTGCTTCGTTAGTGAATCCAGTGAACTCTAAATTGGCAACACACATTTTCTTCATGAAAGTAATCCTATTGCTGCTACTACTTATTGATCCCATCTGTGCTTGCAAAGAGGAGTGGAGATTCAGCTAACAAGTTTGTGAGGGAATTTTTAAAACAACCTTTTGCCATTTGCACAGCCTCACTGACCCTGCTGAAGACATAACGTTCCTCTTCCAGTCAGCCCCCTTGGCTTATTTCCTCCTTAGTTCAGCAACAAGGGAGAAAGGTGCTATTGGAGCTGACCTGATTTTTGCCAGCAGGCAATTGTAGCAGAATACCTGAGACATTGCTAAACAATTTGCTCTAGCGTTTCCCTTCTTTCCTGCCCAGAGGTAAGTCGAGGAGAGGCTGACAGCGCAGGCATGGTTATCACGTAGGCAGTCGCTCTGCCCCAGTGGTTCTCAGTGATCTGAGCATCACCACCTCAACAGTTCCATAATGGTGATTAGGGGCATTGCCACATTTAAGATTATTTACCTATTGTGTTAAGGTTTCTGTAAGGTGAAAAAGAGTCTGCATCTTGCACTTTGTGTAGTTTAAGAGCAGGTGCGTTAGCCCTCCTTCATAAACACCTTATTATATCCTAGGGGAGAAAAATGCTACTGCTGTGATCCCTTCCTTGAGATCAGGAGATGCCAGCAGTGCCTGCAAACCAGTCAGCACCCTCAGGCACGGGTGCAGCCACAATTCTGGCAGCTGATGAAAATTTTGTGGAGTGAGACACCTGAATCCCTTTGAAAATTTTCTAATTGTGAATGAGATGATTGAGGAGCAGAGGGACAGAATTACAGTGATGGAGTCAGATCTTCTTGGGAACCCAGTGGTAGAAATTTTTGGGTTTCCATATTCGCTGTCCTCAGAGCCACCCATTGAAATGAGTGCCGTGCTGGGCACCTTCATAAAAGTGTAGGTTTACTCATCTGTTTACTTTACTTTGTATTCAGTCAGGCCCTTGAAAACTCAGACCTCTTTGGCTAGGCATATTTTAGAAGTTAAACACTAAAACACTAGGAAGAGTGAAAGGAAGGTTTAAAATGCTTTCTTAGCAAACGTACTGTGCCAGGGGCATCACCAGCCACTCGTGAACTGTAAGATTGTTCTCTTAGGATGTTATACCTTTAATTTTGATTTGTTAAATCTGTGTCTTGAGCAGTGAATGCAACTAACCTTACAGCTTTGTGGCCTCTCTATTTCTCTCCCAGCCTGGCTGAACTGCAAAGATCTCCAAAGATCTGCTTATTGCTTTGTGTCTGAGCTCAGCTCCGTTCTCAGATTGGTGCACAATGCCCAAATGTTTATGTGTTAGTGGAGGGGCCACGTAAGGGTGCGAAGGTGGGAGCTGCATAATGTAAGCATGTATGCTACACATTTTATACAAAAGGAAGACAACTTCCAAATCAGTCACTTGTATGACTAATTTCCTAACTGTTCTTATTGGAGGAGAAGAAAAAAAATGGCTTTGTTTTGAAAGGCCCAGGTTTGTTTTCAGTGTGTTGAGTGGTAGACTAACTTTTTAGGAGATTATGGACAATGAGCATACCAGGACCAGCATGAGCAACCTCTGCAGGGTGCACCCTCTCCAGATGCTCCAAATAGGAGGAGTGATGAAAAGGAAGGAGAATGATCGGCCTCCACAGACTTGTTTCTTGGTTTCTGCATCTGGTATGTGCCTATCTTTGGGTTTTGCCAGTAGGCGGGGCAAGCAGAATACATGTTCTTTGTATTAACCAGTGGACAGACCATATGACTGCACTTCTCTTTCCTCAGGAAATCGGGTTAAAAATACCTGACTGTCTGGTGTCATCTTTTACTGTGAAATAAGCTCCTGCACTCATCTTATTTGAGCAATTTCAAATTTAGCTTAAAGGTCCTCCCTTAGCTCCCATGAGGTGGTGGTGACAGATATGAGTCCTTTCGAGCAAAATGCTTAAGTAGGTTTCTAACTAAAAGCTTGCAAGTAACATCATCAATCACTCAGCTGCTTCTCACCCTCCCCTAAGGTCAGACTGCCCACTCCTGCTATTTCCAGTCCCGTCCACTTTCAAGCCAAGAAGAAAGCTGACACCCAGTTTAGGGCTTTGTCCTGCGCAACTGAAATCAGTAGGTGTTTGGTCTTTGCTTTTAGTGAGTCTATAAGCGAGCTGGTAGGTATATATTTTGACTCCATCTATTTCCCGCTGGGTAATAAAACTTACCATTCCTGCTTTAAGAAGGATGATCTCCTCTCTATCCCACTGGTACCGAGTGATAGGAAGAAATGGGGAGAGAGAAAGGAAGCAGATGAGAAAGCTCTCCTACAGAGCATAATCACTGTATTTCTATTATGAAACCTCTCTAACACGCTAGCCAGTTTCACTAATACTTTTCCCTTTGGTAACAACTGCCACTCAGAAACCCTGAGAGTTTAGAAACTCACATTACTTTTAGCCTTGATACCTTTGATTCTGCAAGATGTGTGCAGGAACCAATGAAAAGGAGGAAATCTGAGATTTGTCAAAGATCATTCTCAGAGTCTTTGGCAGAATAAAAGATGTTCCTCAGGACTTGCAGGTCTAGTTTCTGTGTCTCATCTACAAGGCCTTTGTCTCACATGTTATTCTTCATAAGTCTTAATTCTAACAGGTGTGTGTGAAGTTAAAGCGCTTCCTTCTTCAGCTGATAGACTATAAAGCTAAATACAATAAAAATCTGAAAACAACTGACAAAAAGTACAGAAAAATTTATTCTTCCAAAGGAAGACAGCTTAAATATTGCAGAGAAAATAGTGTCTCGACCTTCTTTCTTTTTGAAAAGTAATCCTCATCTGAACAGCATACCCTATTCACCATGTTGTCTTCATTTCTGCATGTACTGAAATTTCAGAATAGTCATTCTGGGAACATTTTTGTTACAATTTCAGCTGAAGGAGTGGGCTATAATTTACAAACTTTGAGGAATTATTATCCAGCTGTGTTTTAGTTCATTTTCGGAAAAGAATGGATTATGTTTATATATAGAAGTCTTTATATAATTAATGTTAATTTGCACATGTTAATGAAGATGATTATTAGCAAAGCATTGTAGTTTTGTTCCTGCTGATTTTGACAGAGGAGTTGAATAACATTCTGCTGTAATCAATGCAACAAAATTTGTCCATGTTTTTTCTAAGCATTAACAATTACTTTACTAGAGGGTTTTTAATGAAGCCAAGGCATGATGGCAGACTCTTAAGTGGGCTGCCAAATAGCTTAATGTATTTTCTTGTACGTATTGCTAGTACTCTGTAACATAACATTAAACATGACTTGCTACTAATGAGTACTAATGACAGACATCTTTTGGGCTGTAAATCAGTTCACAGCAAAATATTCTGTAAGCCTAACCCATGCTTCCTAGGTTCACAACTTCCAGTATCTCTTCTATTGTTGTTTTAAGATAGTAATACTAAGGGTAGAGCCCAGACACTGTCCTGCCTCAGAAATCAGCTGAAGCAGTTAGTACTAATTGGACACAGCTTAAAGAAGCTTTATATAGCTATTGTACCTCTGTGCACCCCAAAGGGCTGCTCCTCCTGGGAGAAGAGCCTATGCACATGCATATAAACAACTAGTAGAGAAGAAGGGGCTGGCATTGTCCATCTCAACCTCCTACAAGTTCTCCACTCTGCATACGCTAGTGCTTCTGGATAAAAGTGACCCACTTCACTGAGCCACAAGTTTGTAATGTCCATGCAGACAGCAGTCTTCGGATCAGGGGACCAATGCTTTCAGGAGATTCTCTATGTTCAGATAAATCCTTACATTACCACAAGCTGTTTTTCTTCATTTGCATGTTCTTAACCACTAAGTGATTCTTGGTAAATTATTTGTTTGCTGTGGACAGCTTTTGCAACTCTTCTGTGTCTTCGAGCTTTGAACCTCTAGCAGTCTTTCCTTGGAGAGGCTGCATAAATTACTAGTTCTAAGATACCTAGGTTAGTCACCACGTCTAATACGTAACTAATACCTATCATATGTATAATATAAATACGTAATGCTGCATGTTCATACAGGCCACCAAACTCACCACAGGAGGTACAGGTGCCTGCTAGGGGTCATTCATATGTTTCCAGACAGAACAAACCCAGTTCCCCTCAGCAATGGTGCAGGCGCTGAGTGATTTGTATGGGAGTGGGTTTACTGAATCACATTCCTTTATCAACTTGGTCCCCTTGTGGAACCAGGACATGTAAGTTAATGTGTTGGGGTTCATCCCCTTCTAGGCAGCCACAGAATTGTTTGCCAAGTTCCAGATAGTCAAAAATGTGCAATTGTCTTGGTGACAGTAAAGGACTGAAGCTATCGGTATCATGGAGGCAGTCATTTAGAGAGTGTACAGTTGACACAAGCACAAGAGTCTCTTTTGTCTACAGGACATCTGCTTTTTTTGGTGTGGTGGGAATCATGGATCTAGGACCAATCTCAGAGAAGCAGATAAGCTTAAAATAAAAAAAGCACTCTGAAAACCATCAGAGTCCTACACATAGGACTATGGCATTCATCAGGTTCAAGTAGAACCACACTGAAAAGAGACCTTTAATCAGGCATAATGTCTTTACAGAACTTGGCAAAGGTTTCTTCTGATGTTTGTATTCTGCATAGATCACATACAATGGTACAAGCCTACTTCTGTTACAATATTATAATTTGGTAAGTATTAATTAGCTACGGGCCAACAAACTAAATGCTTGAATCACCGTCCTTTTAAAACACATTTGCTGGAAGGTGACTGTGCTTTCATTCACAGGAGGAAACCGAGTGTCCTTCATCTCTCTCTGTTATCAAAGAGAGGACAGCAGGGGAAACTCTAGAGGATGATTTCTCTCCACCTGATGATTTGTCTTCTGATGAAGAATATTATATTGAAGAAAGCAAAGCAACCCAGTTCAGGAAATCAGGCAGGAGGCGCATAGATGATATCAAAAAGGCATTTTCAAGGGAAAATATCCAAAAGACGAGACAAAATTTTGGCAAGAAGGTGAAGAGGCTTCGAACTAGAATAGTGACCCCTGAGAGGAGAGAGAGGATCAGGCAGTCAGGAGAGAGACTGAAACAGTCTGGGATAAGGATCAAGAAAACCATTTCACAAGCTGCCCCAACAAAGGAGACATTCAAGATCCATAAAAAAAATAAAGAACGAACAGGAGCCGAAGGTCAGGAGGGGATCCAGGAAGCCGGTGTGCACATCACCTCTGAGCTTGCAGCAGCAGAGCCCTTCACTGAAGAAATCTCTTACTCAGAAGTGATCACTAAGGTAAAGAAAGACAAGAATGATGCCACAAAAGGTGCTTCCCAGTCAATTGAAAAAGGAGTGACAATCCCAGAAGTCGTTCTTAAGCAGGAAGTAAAAGAAGGAGAAGGAAGTGATGATGTCCCTTTGCTAGACTTAAAGCCATCGGCATTAAGAATCAATTAGCAAACACACCATACCATCCTTACTGAACAAGAGGTGACGCTGTACGTATTCACTCAGCTTTTGAAAGTGTGTGAATTGTGCTATATCAGAAAACATGTGTGAGCGGTGATCTGTCATTTACACGGGTGTCTGCAGTGGTGTCTTCCTGACAAAAGCCAAGCCATGCGAACTGGATAAAGGCGCTCCCCTTCTGTCTTGCAGTGTGCCGACAGCCATCACTGACCCAAATGGAACTCACGTGTCAAAGGGAGATGGACATCTGCTGTAATTTCAAAATTGATTTAGCAGTCACTTTACAGCCTAGTCACTCTTTTTAGTTTTATGTACAACAATATAAAACTTATTTCCATTATCTTATACCAGTTCCTCTAATCAAACAAACAAACAAACAAAGCTATTGCTGTTAGCAAAAGGAAGAACTATGGGAAATGTCCATTTAGCTATACAAATCTTTTTGTTTAAGGGCTCTCAGTGAAACTGCAGGAGGAGGAAATTCCTGCTGTATCTGTGGTGTGACAAAATGTGCAGGAATTATAGGGGGTTTGAGTAAACTGAAAAGAGAAGCTCCTGAATTGAGTAAATATTATTTCCAGAGTTCTGGAAGAAGAAGGTTTTATGTACGTAAGCAATGCTTTTTTTTTTTTGCAGTTTGCAGTAAGAACAAAAAAGTAGAAGAAACATTAAATATGGAATAGCAGGATGAAAAGAGAATGAGGTATTGTATTCATGTTTTGGAAATGCATGATTGTGAGAAGGACGAGGGTACGAAGCAGTAAAAGAGGAATAAAATTCATGCACGTATTCTGAATAAATAGAGAAAAAAATAGAATATTGTAACTGAAGTTTCCTTGAGATCTTTCAAAGAATTGTTACTCTATCCAGAGTATCATAGGGCTCATGAACATAACTGACCAGACAAGGGAATTGTTTTGTTTTTCCATTCTCTGTGCTTTTTCTGAGCTTCACTGCAATTAAAATCTATTCTACAAAGCCGCTGCAGCCGCCAATCCATAATCCAATTCTTTGTTTCCTGTCGTCATTGATATCGACCAGCCACAGCCTCAGGGATTATGAGACAGACACCCTCTGGAGTATGGAATGCTGTTTATTTGCAACTCTCAGGAGCCAGTGCCCTGACATCAGATATGTTTGTAAACACAACCACTATGCTGACATGGGGTGTGGGACTGTATTGCTCTCTTCACTCTTAAACAAAGTTGCCTTCAAAGCACTTATCTAAAGCAATGTTAGTCATTACTATCTGTATGAAACTTGTACAATATTGCCAAAAGCTGTATGATTGTATGTAATATCTCAGATTCATTTTAACAGCAGAGCATAACTTGGTTATCTATATACATTGTTTGAGGACTCCCAGCTAACTGTTAATCTATATTTTAAATATAATTAGTTTGATTTCAAATATTCTGCCTGCCAATTCTTTCATTTAGTCTGGTGTACATCGTGTTCAAATTGACACAGCTTTAGCAATAGTAACTAGGGAAACACTGGTTGGAGAAGGTCAATGTTATATTATGTCAGTGACATTTCAAATCAAATTAATATCATCAGACTGGAAGCAGCAACTCCAGTGAATGGAAGGGTGGGATAGGGCAACAGAGGGAGACAGGGAGGGGAAGACATTTCTTTCAACAGTAAATTGTACATCTCCACTGTACTGTAATTACACGCAAAAAGAAAAAAAAGGTTTTGCTTATAGGATAGATTGATGATTTTGGTTATTTTTTTACTAATTATAGAAAGTGTTTTCTAGAACCAGGTCACTGTATGTTCTTCTACCAGTTCCATATAAAACATAGCTACCGTCAGGGAAATACTGTATGATTTGTCTGGTTTCTCTGTAACATGGCCTGCTTTCTGTTCTGCAGGATTTGACATTTTCATGAACTGACAAACATTGAAATGAAAATGTCAGAGTTCAAAGAAGCTATTGCTTTGCATTTTTATTCAGTAGAACACTAAGTGCTAGAACATAATTGCCTATAGATTTTCTTTATATAGCATTTAATTTTCTCATCTTACTTGACAAAGAAATGAAGTGATGCAGTTTCCATGGAGCTTGTCATGTAGCACTGCATATAACCTCTATCAAATATGTATTTTTTAATGTATACTTCCAACTTCAATTGTTCAGAGGATGATTTGTTTTCATATCAAGTAGTGAGTTCTTCAGGTGTGCAAAGTATTTCAATGTACACTCTTCATTTTATTATCTATGTTACTGACTTGAATTTTGCATGTACCAAGGGAACAAAGTTAATTTACTCCATATCCCCTCATACAGGTGGGGATGGGAGAACACTATGGTTTACAACCTCAATTTCTGTACAACATCACAACCTTTCCCTGCTTGAAGTACTCCTTATCTTTTTCATAATTTCCAAGAAAAATTACCTTCAATCCCAATCCTTCTCCTTTCTCAGAAACAATATTCTCAATGAAATTGGTTGATGTACAGCTGTACTGGTGTATATTTTTTGAACAGGTGGCTTCACTTGGTAAGATAATCTCACCAGTGCCTCATGTGAAACAAGTGCTGCTCCTGCCTCCGTAGGAGAAAGGGAGCCTGTCCCTGTCTGCTCGGTTTTCCAGGAAGAAATCTGGCACTTTTTGCTTAGTTGTGGGTGGGAGTGTGAATACAAAACTTCCTCTTGGAAAGAGCCTTGCATTGCTAACTGCAGAGTAAACTGGTTATGGGAAAGGACGAACTACTTTCTTAGACACCAGCTTAAAAGAAATTTAAGTGTTTATACAAAAACCAAAAGTGTTTACAAGGAGAAAAGAAGTGATTAACAAAGCATTCACTGCAAACCCTTCTTTCACAGCATCCCACAGCAATTTCTTTTGCTTTGTATTTGTGCTAGTGAAAAAAGCCAAACACATTTTCTGCCAATAGCTGTCTGTCTGTTAAAAGAGCAGTAGCAATCACCCTTCAATTACAGGGTAGACAGCAATGGTGGCAACACACAAAAATGACTTCAACCATTTCAGGTGAATCTACTCCCAGAAATGGCCTGTGTGTCTTCTACTTTTTTGTTTGTTTGTTTTTTACCTCAACTGATGCAAAATGGAGAATAAAAGGCAGCTAAGAGGTTTCAGTGTGCAGGATTCAGGCAGTAACGCCAATGGCACGCACACTAATAGAGTCAAACTGGTGTTCAGATGTGCTTACTCTGAGAAGAGTTTAAAAATTTTTTTATCGCTAATAATGGGGGGGTGCACGTCTTCCTTGTAATGGGATATAGGTTTAGAAATGAGCTGCTATGTGCAAAGGCCACTTCTTGTGCAAAGATAAGCTCGTCCGTTTGTACAACTTCTGTGATCATTTGCATAAACAACTGACAATTCAAGGGAATGGCAGCACCCATTTGTAAAACCACCCAGTAAGTTTACAAATGCAAAATCAAAGGAGCTGTGCTTTGGAATACATGCAAACAAACATAAAGTTTTATCACACATTTAATTCACTTGTCATTACAGCTTTAATAATGCTATGGATGATAAGCTTTAACTACAAAATCAAATTTAAAAATAATTATATCTTAATATGAAGAAGTCTTGTATTAAGAAGAAAAGATAACCCCTACAAAAGAACCACCATAAATGTTAGAGCTGTTGTCACTATCAAGCAATTTTTTCCTGGTTTCAGGAAAATTTCCAATTTTTTCATTATGAGCAAGCTAGTTGATTAAATTCTCACTTCCTTTATAACAGTTATCAAATTTTACACCTGCAACTGTTTTCTCTGTGATATTCCCACGTTAAACACTTCTAGCATTTTTGCTATGAACAGAATAAACTGATCTATGTGTAATTAACTCGATCTCTACACATCACTTGTTAATTCCCATACACCCATTAGCAGGTAGCCACTACTTTGTCAATAACAACAGAAGTCCTACTGGCTGCAGATTAATCTTCCCAGGTGGTTCTCTCTTTATAGCTATTTGTTGGTCCTTATTTTGAATTGCAGAGCAGTGCAACCCCCCGTAAAGTCCAATGATCAGGATTCTGCACTGTTTTCAGAGACAAAGAGAAAATATATGTCAGATCTGTCCTCCGAGGCTTTTTGTAGACAGGGCAGGAGTACACACTTCCTTGTTGCTTTTTTGGGTCAGGTAGAGCTGTTGTGCTAACAGCATACACATGGACTACAGGAAGACTTGTGAACAGCACCTGAGAATGTTAAAAGAGACACTGGGTTCAGCGTTAGAGAAGCAGGATAGGGTGTCTGAAGTCTAAACACTATAATCTAGATTCAGTGATGACCTCCAGCAAAAGCACCAGCACCTCAGCAGAGATACACACGAGAACACAAGTCCGACGCTCACTACTACATTGATCCTAACTTTAAGCCAGTGGAAGCTCAGGGGCAGCATATGTAAAGAACCCTGGAAAGAACAAAAAGCAGCAGAAACATGGAAAACTGCATGCCATGGATGTAGATGGAAAAACGACAGGGCAGTTCTAGGGGCAAGAGAGACCACTGCCTTTTTTCCCATCCTTTGCCCCTTTGGCCATTGTTCCCCATTCTTTCCCCATCTCCTGTTCCCAGAATGGCAGGACTGGAGCTACAAAGGCCAAGCTGCATTTAGCTAATGTCCTTGTTACCTCTGTACTGCTGACAGGGGAGCTTCAAAGATCCAAGGTGCCTCTTGGGTATTTGTCCAGACTAGATCCCCTCAGGCCTTACAGCAATATAAAGTGTTTATTGGCACGGGTGAAAAAAAGACCCAAACCCAAGAGTAACATGAAACACTCCAGAGCACTTGAGTGAAGTCCATGTTTGAAGGTGTCTTTTCACAAACCAGGCAATGGCTGTCACCAGAAGCTACAGCTGGCAAGGTTTGGTTTGGAAAATTTTGCTCTCAGCCAGACACAGAAGTGTTTTACCTGCAGAGAGGAACTCCAATTCCAGGACAGCTATCACTGGTTTGGAAAAAGGTTTACCAGTGCAGACAATGGCAGCTTTCCCTGGGCAGTGACCACAGCATCTAATCAGTGCTCCATAGCTGGTTTTAAATCTGCTTAGTCACATCAGTAAAATGTAACTCCATGCGTGGATAACTGAGCATAAGCCCAGAACTAATACTCTTCCTCCTATTCAAAAACAAATGCCAGGGATTTCTAGTCATCCAAACACTGACCTCCACAGCAGTTGTCATCAAACCCAGTCCCGGGCTTTGGAAGTTGTGATAGGGTCCCACTTGGTCAGTCAAAAGAAGGCTGACTATGGGTTGCACTATTTTATTTGAACATAGCTGTGCTTCTAGGGCCCTGAAGCCAAGGAGCCCAGCACCTGGTCTGCTTTAATGCAGTGCATCCTAAACTCATTTTCTGACAGAGGTCTTTTTGTTCAGTTCTGGTGGATAAACACTCTGTCCTCTTCCCAGCCCGGCTAGCGTTTTACCTTCTTAAAATCTGTTGTGAAACCACTGCTGCAGGCACTCAATATACCCCCTGGTGTTCTCTGAGCACACCATATTACACTTGATCCTTACCTTTGGTGATGACTCAACCAGCTTACTGTTTCTGCGGTCCCAACCTGCACCTTCAAGGAAAAGGCCATATATGTAAACCCCACCAATGTCAGCAGGAGGAGGGCCGGCAACGTCTTCTTTCATCATCTTGGTCACTTCATTGTGCAAAACAACACTGTCGAGTGCCCACCCCTTTGCTACATTCATGCGAGTTGTCTCTTGCCTCATAGCAGTTAGGAATCCCTGAGGAGATTGAATACAACATAGAGCGTTTTAAAATACTTGAACTTACCATTTCAAACTTTCCCCCCCCATATAATAGTGCAACCAGCACTATAAAACTTTGTCCCACATAATTTTATCTGCATTCAGAACTAAATTCCATTGTGTAAAGCCAGTGCTTTTCTATACTTTCCCAGTGCCATGCATTCTTATAGACTTGGTGTGCATGTGTTGGTGCTAACAAGCCACCAAACTGGCTTATTAGGAAGCTGCATGTATAGCTCCCCTCACATACCTACTTTACAATCAGCCAGATGGAGAGAGCTTTTACAAGGCTGCCAGATTAATGTGTTTTGTGAGGTTCCAGATACAGGTAATTGCTAAGCCACAAATAATGCTGGTATTTTGTGGGCTGTATTACTCACCTTTTCTTACACCAATATTGTAAAATTACTTTTCAGTCAATAAATTATGAAGGACTTTACAGAATACAAAGGAAGTACAAATGGGAATTGTGCAATTAAACAGTGTCACTTTGCTCAGTGCAAAGTCTTAATATACTACAATAACATACTATTGTAGACACCAGCAAGATAAACTCACGGGGGAACACACAAAGGTGGGTACTGGAGAGCCCACAGCACAGCTAGGAAGAAATCAGGAGAAATGAGGGAACTGAATAAGGTTTTTCTTTTTCTTCAGTATTCGCAATGCAGGATGCTCTGTTAGAGCCAAAGGGATGGAAAAAGGGGGTCAGATGCAAAACATGAGCATGTTGGTCTACTGACTGCAGAGGCCAGTCTCTGGCTGCCGGGTCTGGAGTGCTTGTTGCACATGCTGAGGACTGTTTAGCTACGCAATGCCCTTCAAGTTATGAGAACATGCAATGATATTCATGGACTCAGATGTTTCAGTTAACTGACATGGTTGTTTCTCATTAGGATCATTCCAGAGACCTCAGGACAATTGTTTAAAAGAGTTTTTGTGATAGCACAGATAATTGTAATTGTGTTTGAAGTAGTTGAGAACCCTAGCGTATAGCTAAGGGAGACAGGATTAAAGGCCAAGTTCTTCTGTCAGAAATGCCATTAAATGAAAGCAGAATCCTTGTAGTTAATTTGTGGAATTTTAATTTGCAGAAACATGCTAGTACCAATAGTTTAAAATACACGAAATGTGCACTGCCAGAAGGCCCCAGAGGGCTACTGGTTCCCAGATAAAGTGAAATATTAAAGACAGAAGAGCCTGAAGAGGACAGGACAGAGCAATGACTGTATTAAGGGAATCAGTTCAAAGGCACTGTGGAAACACTAGAGGAAAAGTAAGCTTGGAGCTGTGAGTTGTCTTCAGGGATAAGATTTAGACTGCAAAATGTTCTTACAGAGATGGCAGGACCTATATGCTGTCTGCAGTGGGACTTGTAACACTTTTCTGCTCATTTGAATGACTCCCAGACAGCCCGTGAGCTGGAGGCCCAGCTGGGTATCCCAGAGCGGGTGAACAGCACAACAAACAGCAAGAAAGAATCAAGTGGCTTGAGGTACCACTGTATGACTGAGGGCTCAGGTCCCCCCAAAACCCTGTTTCAGAGGTGTAATGGACCACTTACCAAGACATTTGCTTTGATTTCTGGTAAGCTTTGCCACGTTGTTTTTCTGTTTGTTTGTGTGGGGGAGTTTTTTTGAGGGAGCATGTTGAGATTTCAGAAACAGGGAAAACTATTTCTTCTTTCTTCACCTGCCTTTTCCTGAACTCCTCCCTAGCTGCTAAAACTTTGTCCCTTTGCTTTCTAACACATGCAAGCTAACTCTGAACCTTCTACTGAGGGAGAAGCAGGCATCTGTGGAAGCTATGACAAATACGGAAGTGGGTTAAGTCTATCGCTTTCACACTCAGGTTCTCTCCTTTACTTTGCTTAGAAGGTTCCGTGTTCGCAATTTTTACAGCAAGAAAATTAGGGGAGGTTTACTAGAATTAAGTGTGCACTGAGGAACGGAGGCATTGTACTTCATATTCTTATTGGTATTCACATTGCTCTGGCATCTGAAGGCCTTAGAAATCGCCTGAGGGTTCATTATGCTAAGTACTGTACAACCAGAGGGACCGTTCTGCCTCACAGGGCTTCAAATCAATATATGGGACAGGTGACAGCAACTGGAGACAGAGATGCAAACAAGGAAACAATATCAGCTACAAAAATGGAAATCGGGGGGTGGGAAGGAGATATGCATGGTGTCACACTTTTTGAGGAAAAAATCCAGTAACATCAGATTAATGTCCAGGAGGGAAGAAGATTCATAGCACTTCTTGTTTTGTTATCTCGGCCCAGTGCAGACACACGAAGGGAATCAGGTTTCCTTTACACAGAAGCCTGAGCCTGCTCCCTTTTGTATCACTATAAATAAAGATTAACTTCTGTGAAATTACTGAGTTTATCCTAGTGTATAAACAGTCCAAGAGAAGGCAGAGTTGGGTTCTATATTATTTTTTACTGCCAGAATGCCTCATTCTCCCAGTGCTATAAATCTACTTCATTGTCTTGCGTTATCCATGGAATTTATCCATTGACTCTACAGCAAACAGTGAGATCTATGCAAGAGGGCAAATTACAAATTACTTAGGAGCTGCATTTCAGTTCACAAATGAAAGCAATTTTCTGACAATTTCTCAGGTATTACAAACAAGCCATTAGAACAGCAGCACTAATACTTCATCACCTCAACTTGCTTGAGAAGGTGAAAATCAATTTTCTTAACATATGAAATACTGATTTTAAACACAGCAACATGACTGTTAACAAAATAATAATTAATTACATAGAAAAGGAGTCTTTGCGCAGGCAAATTTCTTGTAGAATAAGCCACTCCCACACCCTGAGTTACAGAAAATGGGGACTACAACAACAACCATCTGATTCTTAAGCTTGTGATTGTCAACGCAGATAAATTTTTAAATCAGTTAAGCACATCTCATTCATGGATTTTTTTTTTTTCCTACACACTGTGTGTTCAGGGACTTTTAGAACTACATGTTATGAAGTCTTTAATTCTTTCATTTCTGGAGGCTTTCTCAGTTACTATGGTCTATTAAATCAGAACTTATTTGGGGATATTTTACTCTGATTATTTGGCAGGTTTTTGAGAAATCCATATATATATAGGGACCTAAAATTGTAGGACGCCCAATTTGGGCTAGCAAAATTTCAGAACTGACACAACCCCAAATCACAAAGAAGCCAGCGAAAAATGGGCAGTACAAAATATCTATCAGCTCTTGCTCATCTGCAGTGCAAAAGCAAACACCAACAAAACGAAAGACTATTAGGGTTGCACCCTGGTAATTGCCGAAGTTTCTAAGGATATTTTAGAGTGTCGCTATCAATGTGTCGCTAACAAACCAAGTTTGGAAGCATGATCATTTTACTAAAACTACTGCTTCTCTCCCTCATCCTTTTGCTTGGGAACCCTTTGCTCAGGGATTCTGTGAGCACACTTCTGTGCTATGAACTGGTATCGGCAGACAGCTGACACAGACAGGAGAGATGATAGATGGGTATTTCCCAGCAGCAGTCCTAAAGAATATTTGCCACTGCCGCTTTCTCTATTCTAGGCAGCTGTTTCAGCTAGCTTTTGCATTGCTAACAAGTACCGAGATTAAAATAGATCTTTAAAATAGCTTTTCGCTAAGGCTTCACAGAAACCTGTTGGCTGGATACTCTCGCAATGACTCACTTCCACAACTCCTACTTCCCACAAACATCTGTGAATCATAAAAAGCTTTAATGAATGTGCATAGCTGTGCAAAGAAACTGCACATCATCTAGGTATGTATACTTTTATCTCTGTTCTCAGCTGTTTCCTTTTCTGTGTTTCACTTTGTGCCAGGTTTTTATTTTAGGTGGCACAGGCAAGAGGCTGTATTTTTTATGTCTCTGCCGATCAAGTCTGGCACAATTCTAGGGTGGTATAAATAACATACCTTCCATTTCAAGGAACTGATTTGCAAGGATTGAGAGCCAAGGCCAAATCTCTTCTTCCTATGTCAAAGTTTTGAAACTTACCTTGTTTTGTACTCAAAGGGATTTTCATACAAAGAATGAAAAACAGATTACTGTGACAGAGGAAGGGAAAATATGAGGATAACATCAAAAATGTGAAAAGATGGGTTTACCCAATTTCCACAGTATAATTAAAGCAACCAGAAGATGCATTCCATTATTTTGGCAAAATTTAGCATTTTAGCAAAAATTCCTTTTGTTGACATTAATTTATCCTACACTTATGGTAAAAATTTAATTTAGGTTACACTTTGTGTAGTCACAATTGAGTCAGCCTGAAGTTCTCTCAAGGTCTAATTGAACTGTTACATAGGAGTTAGGAAGATCAGTCTGGCAGTCTTACCTGCGGATTAAAGAATCCTGTCATCCAAAACTGATTTGGTCGGCCATCCTGCAGCCAGCTGCTGAACTGCTGGTTTCTTTCAAGAAGCTCAGTAAACCAAAATCCTAAAGTAGCTGACTCCCAGGAAATCCTAAACCATAGTTTTGGAATTCTAGCATCATACATATTATCTAAAGCATCTTGCAATTCTTCTGACATAATTATGGTTCCTGGAAGATAAGTAGAACATTCAAAATGAACTTTCCCCCAGCTTGCAAAGGCAATTAAAGCTTCCAATTGACATTCTGAGTCTAATAAACCCTCTTTTGTTGTGCCTTAATTGCACACCTGTTGCACTAAAGTATTATCAGTTTGGAGTTAATTTGCAAACTTCGAAGATTCAAAGTTAAAGGTGACAAGATAAATTATATTTCTTCTGTCATTTTGATCAGAAATAAAGACTTTTTTAAAAACAACTCCTTCTCCCTCACACATAATATTTATATTCAGTATATTCACACTGTATTTGAGATGTGATTAATCATTTAAACTTTTAAAATATATTTTAATGATTCCCGCATATATGATCAATGATAGAGATAGATACACTGTGTAACTCATCTGCATCCTAAGCATGTACTGACAGTGATTATATTCATGAAATTCACTGTTAGTAATGATAACTTTGTACATTTCCATTATCAAGATTCCCAGTAGGAAAGCAGTATGTAGAATAAACCTAGAGGCAGATTTTTTTTTCTTTCTCATGGCAGTGGCAGTGAGTACTCATATATTCCACACATAGTACTGTTGCCTCCATTAAAATATTGGCATATACTAAGGCAATGACTTTTCAGTGACACTCACCATTCCATGTGTCAGAAGTTTCCTCATCTTACCAGTTTTTATTCTCAGTAATACTGACAGCTGGCACACAGCCAGGATGTCTCCTCTATTCCAGCTACAATACTTTAAATTATAAAAACTGCTCTGGTAGCCCCCATTCCAATTAAATGTTCGTGTAATGGCAATGTTCAGGCATCATCATACACACAACTACTGCAATTGCCACAAGGATTACATGAGTTACCAAACAGAATTAGGTCACTTCCACCACAGAATACGTAAAGGAAAGAGAAGAGTTCTGGGTGACTGCAAACAAGAGCTGCAGTGGCCTATCCAAACATATCTGAATTGATATGTGGCCTGTAGTAAGTAAGCATTTCAAAGCCCTCCCTTCCATTGAGGTTGGCAGGTCCCCAGTTCAGGGGAAGAAGAACATCCATAAACCAAGCAACAGCTTTTAATTTAGAAGAATGCAGTGGCCACCCTAAACCCTTGCATAACAGTGTGTGTGAACCTGGTACTTTCTACTAGATATCAATGGCAAATAGTCTTCATTTTCTCCTAGCAGATAATGACCTGCTCTCATTTACACACACGTCTTTTTGTGCAACAAATGCTATGAGAAAACCATCAAATTCTACAAAACTGCAAATATTAAAAACTACTGCCTATCCTTCTTGTGGTGGCTTGACCCTGGCTGGATGCCAAGTGTCCACCAAAGCCTCTCTATCACCCTCCCTCCTCAGCTGGACGGGGGAGAGAAAATATAAAGGGTCAAGATAAGGACAAGGAGATCATTCACCAATTACCGTCATGGGCAAAACAGACTCAGATCAGGAAAATTAGTTTAATTTATTACCAATCAAATTAGAGTAGGGTAATGAGAAATAAAAACTAAATCTTAAACCACCCCTCCCTTATTCCTGGGCTCAACTTAACTCCTGAATTCTCTACATCCTCCCCAACCAGCAACGCAGGGGATGAGGAAAGGGGGTTGCGGTCAGTTCATCACACATTGTCTCACTGATGCTGCTCCTTCCTCCTCAAGGGGAGGACTCCTCACACTCTTCCCCTGCTCCATTGTGGGGTTCCTCCCTTGTGAGACAGTCCTCCACAAACTTCTCCAGCCTGAGTCCTTCCCATAGGCAGCAGTTCATGAACTGCTCCAATGTGGTCCCTTCCATGGGGCGCAGTCCTTCAGACACAGACTGCTCCAGTGTGGGTCCCATGGGGTCACAAGTCCTGCCAGCAAACATGCTCTGGCATGGGCTCCTCTCTCCATGGATCCACAGATCCTGCCAGGAGCCTGCTCCAGTGCAGGCTTCCCACAGGGTCACAGCCTCCTTTGGGCATCCTCCTGCTCTGGCGTGAGGTCCCTCCTGGGCTGCAGGTGGAGATCTATTCCACCGTTAACCTCCATGGGCTGCAAGGGAACAGCCTGCCTCACCATGGTCTACACCACGAGCTGCAGGGGAATCTCTGCTCTGGTGTCTGGATCACCTCCTCCCCCTCCTTTTTCACTGACCTTGGTGTCTGCAGAATTGCTTCTGTCATATATTCTCACTCCTCTCTCTGGCTACAATTGTTGTCATGCAGCAACTTTATCAGCTCTTCCCCCTTCTTATATATGTTATCCCGGAGAGGCTACGACCATAGGTGATGGGCTTGGCCTTGGCCAGTGGTGGGTCCACCTTGGAGCCAGCTGGCCTTGGCTTTGTTGGACATAGGGGAAGCTTCTAGCAGCTTCTCACAGAAGCTATCCTTGTAGCCACCCCACTACCAAAACCTTGCCACACAAACTCAATACACCCACATTCTCTGTAATGATGGCTTTGTCAGGTTCAGAATCACATTTTGGGATAGCTAAAAACCACAATTAATAAACCTTCTCTTTGGGTATAAATCTTCTCTAGCATATAACCAAGAGCACCAACGTTTAAGAAAGAAGCCACTATGTGTCAACTTCCCGTTGCAGAGAAAATGTAATATTAGACCATGCACTCTATTCACCCTCTGGAGGCAGAAAAAGTGGGAAAAAATCATGCGACATGCATTCGTTTCAACTTTTGAGCAACTGTAGTGAGCGGACAAAACAATTGAAGAGCACACCATTTGAGACCTGGGAATCACTACCAATAAAGAACTCTTTCATCTCCGGTTCTTCCTTGTTTTCAGGCTGATGTAGCCAACTTCCTCCTGCAACAAGGATCATGAGAAAGATACATTTTCTTCCCTATTCTTGTAGGCAGGCTGGAGCTTTTCAAGTAGGGAAATGCAACCAGTCTCTGCCCCGAAGCATGGTGAAATCCCTTAGGATCTCTGCCCGTTATGACTCAGAGCAGCTGCTGAGAACACTAAGCCAGAGTGTTCTTGAGGATAAGGTATGTTCACAGTTCTGGCCTTGCCCATATAGCTGCATATTCCTCCTGAGTGGGTGGCATCTCTGGCAGTGGCATACAGTGCTTGAATTTCAGCACTAAATGACATCTGTGGGTGTTGGGATGCATTTCTGCTGCTAAAATACTCTGATTAAAATAAAAATAATTTGAAAAATAAAATAATTATCAGAAACAAGATTAAGAACACATAAGAAAAATAATGGCATCTTTCTGGAGAAATGTGATATGGGTGTTTGAAAAACTATATTTGATAAATTGAATGAGTAGCACAACACCACAGGCTTCTCATATTTAACTTCTGAGAAGCTCTGAGCTCTGGTTAGCATATGAAGAGACTGAATGTCCTATGAACTTAACATGACAGGCTTGAATGTTCAATGAATCAGACAGGCTAGCTGTTTATACCTTGGTTATTTTGGGGTTTACTTTGGGCTGTTCCCTTTCTTCAATGGAAAAAAAGGCATCTCAAAAGGACTGATGAAAGGTCAGGCTGGTTAAAGACATTAGTGTATTTTCACCCCTCAAAAAGAGTATGTCCCATAACCATACTGTTTGCACAGTATACACAGTTTGGAAATCAGGATTCCCCCTTTTCATTGCCCTACATTTATACCATCTCACTTCTAAACCACATCTAAATCTATCCAACTGCTGTGTAGTGAATAAGCCAAATAAAGATACTCAGTTCTGAGGATAACTAGTTTTTATTATTATTATTTAAAGTAAATACTCTGTTCTTTTAAATTGATCTGGTTTTAGGGAAATTCATTCAATAGATATAATGTTTTGAATGGATTACATCAGGACCTTGTATAATTTAATGGAGTTCCCCCTTTTCGCTACCATACCTACCACAAGCTGAATCTCAAAACTGTGGAATCTGTAAAATTTGGATCTACATTTTGAATTTCACATTTAGGAAAGCATGTATCTGGGCTAGAATATGCACGTTATCTCATTTAAATGAGTGGGTAAAGTTAGGAACAAAGGAAGGATCTTAAACTCCAGCATGACCCAAAAAAAGCCTCAATTCACCGACGGATTCTCGTCCCACAGGCACAGATGTGACTCAAGAATAACCAGAATAATTATGTAGGATATAAATGAGATGAGAAGAAGCCAGTTTCTCCATCAAGTACAGTTTGCCAATAGCTGACATCATTATAATAGGATTGGAGACTATCCCTTGAGGACAATACTTGCTAGACAATGAGTCTGTTAAGCTAGCCTTAACAGCACGCAGAGGAAAAAGCTCAGTGAAAGCATCAATTCATTCTTGACTGTCACAGTTACAACTATAGAAGTTGATCTTTTCAGCCTTTAATCCCCACTCAACTTCACCTCCCAAGCTACCAGGTTTTTTGTTGGACTAGTAACCCCTTGCCTCCACCACCAAGCTGCAACTCCATCTTCTTTGTTGAACAAGCTGAAGAGAAAATCCAAACTTGCTTGTAACTTCATAAGTTTTCCTCCCTTCCTGCCTTATGGCAACAGCTAATTTGCTTGTGCTTTCCCCAAAGAAAACATTATTTATTATGCCACCCTAAGGTACAAGGTATTCAGAGTACTAGATAAAAACAATACAAGTTGAGTATGTTTGCCCACCCCTAAAACTTAATCCTTTTTTTTTTTTTTTTCCCAAACTTTAGCATGTTTCTGCTAGCTCAGTGACCACCACTGCTGTGCTGATAGAAGTCAACTTCTTTGCTTCTGGCAGTTCTTTGGGTATTACCCTATTTCTTCACTTACAGCACTTGAGCACTTCAGCATTTGGAGATGATTTCAAGGAAGCTCTCAGAACCTCATTTAACTCCACCTTGCTGTTTTAATCCCAAGGCCCTCACAATTTATCCTGTCCTTTTGCTCCCACTCTCCTGAACAGGAGAAGTAAATCAGGTAGCTAAGCCCTGCAATGCACAACACTCTCCATTTTTTACTTGTAGACTGTTGCATTCTCTCCTGCTACACCCTATCTTTGCTCCTGTTTTCCATTTTCTGTTCGTTTCCCACCTTCCTTTTCAGGTGCAGAATCTTCTGATTTAATTCTTCGTGTCAGGAGAGATGAAAGGAACCAAGAAACTTGAGCCGCATATGATTTTTCTCATAGAAGAGCACAAAAATCTTAGATTCTTTGCATATCTAATTCCTTCAGTCAATAAGAAGGCAATTTGAAGATAACCTTGCAAATTGTTCTGAAAACTTACCAGCTCCAGTACTAAATGCACCTGACTGCACCCACCAAAGGACTGAAAATAAAAATTTTAAAGCAATAATTTGAACAGGAGAATCCATGCACATCTCCCAAAAAGTAATATAAATCACTACTCTGAGCTAGATTAATAGAACAGGCATATAAACTATTTTCTGCAGTTTGTCCTAAATGTGCAATGTGTGTTTCTAAACAGTTGTCCTGGCCAGCATCATGGCAAGCATATATAACACTTATTAAGCAGTCCACTTTGTAAAAGATAACAGGAAGCATTCTGGCATTCTTATCAGGACGAGAACTAAATGGTGGATGAGAGGTGCTGAGCCAAGAGTAGCTACACAACAAGACATGCTGGACACATCCCCTCTTTTCCTCAAATGAATTCCCCATTGTTGCATTCCATTTATATCCTCACTGCATGCTCTTAATCCTCTTCAAATAAAATCCACATCCACATGTAGAATACACAGATGATCCCTACAGGCCTTACACGCACACACACACTGTAAGAATTAGTAGAGTAAAAGCCCAAGATCTTTCAGTCCAAAATTACCATTGACAGCAGGCCAAACTAAAATTCTGTTAGTGTTAGCACTCCTAGAGCACTATCAGTCAAAACAGAACTTAGCCAGCCCATGGGAATGAATCCATACTCCTTCCCTTTCCTGTGCACTCTGGCAAGGCTAATTTCCTGAGCTTCAGTTTTTCACCACAAAGATTAGAATAAATTATCAGCTACCTCTTCTGGCTCTTTTGGAGTTCATTTATATCTCTCTTGTAAGGTGCTACATATGGAAATCCCTTGCAGCAACATGATGCAAACACTACCTTCAAGATCATGGTATTCTGAGTTGGAATAACACAGTGAGTCTTTACCTCATTCTTTCAGGGGCTTAACACGTGAGTTTGTGTAGATGATGTAGGGATTCTAAGTGATTCCTATTACGTGTGTAGACCTATATTCTACATGAAGTTCTGGGTGTTTCAACATATTGTTATATGAATGACAATAAGGGAATACCTACAGCCAACATGCTGGTTAGCAATGCAGTGGCAGGATGGTGAGGAGGTAAAAGTGGTTAATGAAATAGTTTTTAATAAGGTAGCAAATCAATGTCTGAGATGTACAGAAACTAGTGAAATACACCAGTATTCCTCAAGGTCTTGTTATTAACAGTTATTATTCAGCTTTGTCTGAATTATAAAGTTTCAAAAATATTAGAAACATATATGAAAATGCGTAATTTTTTACTGTCCAATGCCTTCTGTCTCAATAGTCTCACCTCTGTGTTCTCACATGTCTCAGCCTGGCATAAACATATACCTGAAACATGCTAGTGTATTAATTTTAATGAGTTTTCATGTATATAACCTATGCATCATTTAAAGAACAAGCACATGGTAAACATCCATATGGGTAAAAAGAGGGCAAACAGCAAAGCCCCATCTCTCCTTCATAATACCCTTGTTCCTGATCCTATTATTCCAAAAGTTCTGTTTGGCCTCTCTTTCAGTGCAGGATAAGAGCCATCTGTGATTTTTTTTTCCAAGTCCCAGCTTGTAGGTTATGTCTGGTGTACATTACGTGCATGAAACCATGCTAGTTTTGTGACATGAGGGGTGCCATATTGTAGCTGCAGTGGAAAGTTTCCTTTCCCATGTAGAGCTTCTCCATGACAAATGCCATGGTGACTTCAGAAGTCGTTAATTTGTATTGATCCCAGATCTTTTGACTTCTACGTTGGTCTTATGGCTTATGGTTCCTGTAGGTACTTGTCTTACAAGTACTAAGAAAAATGTAAGGAACAAAAACTCTGGGCCTGTCAGAAAAAATCTTTACACATTACAAGTCATGTAAAAGCTTTTAGAGGAATTGCTGTATTCTCAGGAAATAAGTTAACACAAAAAGGACTTCTCTCTCCTAACCCTGCAAGCGCTGCATAAATAGCAGCAGGAGTTTTGTGATCATGGGGCACATATATGACATGAAAGGACAGCAAATCCAGGGTTTCTGGTATGGCCTTTGCTTGTTCATGAAGTAGGCAGTTTCAAAGGATTAGTTTGAAAACACAAAGCTATAAGGCTTTTGCCAAGTGGATTCAGTTTTATCACCAAAGCAGAATCTAGATATACTCATAAATAAATGAGTTAAGCATTTGTTTCTTTCACAACAAGCCCTTAAACAGAATGTTAAGTAGGTTAAAAAAAATCAGGAAATAAAACCCAATTAAGAGCTGTGCTTATTTCCATTGCCAGGGATTCAATATCCACTTTCTGTGCTACTACAAGCATGCTCCGCTGCTGAGATTCATGGAAGCCACTCAAGGAGGACCAGGGATAACACCCTCAGAATCTCTCTTCTCACTTTCTTCACTGATAGAAGACACATCAGGGTGCCATCAAAATGCTTACCGCTCTTACTTCAGTGCATGGAGAAGTAAAGAGACCACCCTCCCCCAGTCTCACAGACAGAACACATTCAGTTCCCCTCTACTCAAACAAACACTAAGAGACTAGGAAGGACTGAATGGGTCGTTAGACCTTAGTGCCTTTAAAGACACTATCTTTATTAGTGGAAGAGGGGGTTTGAAGAGCCCACTCTCCCACGAACAGCTAGGGTATCAGTATTCTGTGCCAGAGGCCTCTACAGTTCCACAGGAGAAAGGTAAGGCACGCACACAGGAACTCTACAGCTCTTATACTGCTCTACAAAGAATGTGGCCATCTTCTGCCAGGGGCACAAAATCTGATGTTCATAAACTATTAGGATCTGGAGTTTTGGTTCAAGCCCCATGTCTTACTTCTCCTTGTCTCTAAAAAGATTTCTCTATTTGCAACATAGCCTCTACTCAGGTCACCTGAGAGGACAATCATCATTGCTGCTTTCTGATTCATGTGAAGCTCTGTATTTTACCAACTGTGACATGCATTCTGGGAAATCAATAAGTAATTAAAACAGAACTAATGGTTGGGACATAACTGAGAGTACAAAGTGCAGCTACAATCTAATTAATACAATTTGATCCCAAAAAGTATCCCGCTGGGCAGCAAAGTTTATTGGCAGTGATGCATGCCTGGGGGGCAAGGCTGCCAACAAACACACACGTTGGACGCATTCTGAGCATTCTCACCCTTCCCAAAAGCTGAACATTGTTCAGTCTGCCCTCTGGATAGAGGGTCAAAACTGGCTCTGCTCATTCCCTCAACACCCCTCATGTTCAGCTGCACATGGGTTCTCACCGAGGAGGGCTTTATATTACCTCAAATGTAACTCAGTGAGCGACAGCAAAATTGTAAGTTCCATCTGTTTACATTCAACCTGCAGAATCAAATATTCAGACCTCCTTTCACAAAGCTACATGACACAACATGAAGATGCGCTATGTTCTTAAACACAAAATTTGCTTGAAAATCTAGATCTGTTGCATGCGGGTGCTCAGGCCTTAACAGGTTCATGATGCCTGAGCCAGATGCGTGACCAGGGCAGATGTCAAAATTCACATAACCTGTTTGAGCAGTTAGACCAGTTTACCTGATCATAAAGAAAAAGGAGCACCTCAGATAATCTGAGACCGCAGTTGACAAGTTTTGGGGGAGAATCTACTATGAGAGAGTTTGGGGTTTTCCCCTTTGCTGAGACAAGAGAGAGTGCCTAAATGTTCTTTCCACCCTCTAATTAACGGTCTGCCCCACGCACTTGATGTATCATGAATCTGCCAGAAGCCATTAATCGTCCAGTTTTGTTTTCAGAGCAATTTTTCACTATATTTAACTTGCCTGTCCCTAAGAAAATTATAATGTTTTAGAGGATTGCACAGAAGTTACAGCATTAACTTGATTAAACATCTGGTAGAGGACTGTGCCCATTGTGGAACTGAATACTAAGTGCAAATAAATTATGTTACTCATCCACTCCTTTGCAGAATACTGTACATTTTGAGACTTTAAATATAACTCTCACAATCAAGGAAAGATTAATACTTTCTTGGATTGAAAGTATTATTTGAATTTACTTGAAAAGGGACTCTATGCACATATAAAATGGAACTTTCATGTCAGTATTGAAGCAGAGAACAATTTTTTTTTCCAGCTTGATCTTAGGTTACTACAGGATATAGAAGCTAATTAGCCTTGGGCACATTTATGAACCTCTTTCCTAGATTCGGATTGTAGGCATGATGTTTCTGAAGCATGCCTTATGTAACAAAAATACAAATTAAAAAAATCTCCCTTCATGAAAGACTTATTGTCAAAAGACTGAAAAATGCCAGTAAGACAGATCACAGTACTGCCATCACCTATATCAGAAGGGACTAGTTTTGAGGCACTCTGGCCTTCTCCCTGTGGGGGCAGTTTCCTGCCTCAGGTATTTTCTGTCTCTCTGCTGGATAACAGCAAACTTGAGTGAGAACTTCACCGGTGGAACTGAACTATTACTGCTTCATTTTCATCTATTGTTAACTCAAGAAGCTTGCCTGAGCAACAGCACACTTTCTTTCTTGGACATTTCAACTCTTGCAGATGAGCAAAATGAGAAGTGAAGACAAAAAGCAGATGGTAACATTATCACCCCTTCTTTTTCCTCCCTCCTTTTCTGATCAAAATTTCCATCTGCTTCTAGTCACCTGTATTCTTGATTTATTTTAACTACATTCACCATTGCTCACTTTCAGCCAATTACTTCTGTCTCTGAGAGACACAGACTGCTCTTCCCTACTTCCTGTGATGGCTAAAAGAAGAATCCTAGCACTCTCTTTTGACTCCCACTCACTTCAGCTTCCATTTAGAGACATTCTATCTGGTATAACCAGTTTCATGAATATTGCAAATCTCACCTTAAATTAGACTCTTTACCACCTGGCCTCCTGAGTGCCTCAGCTACTCAGAAGCAACACTTCTACCTTGTTCTACACCATTACATCTCGGTTTAATTTCATAAATGATGCTGGCACATGAGCTGTGGTCCTAATCACACAACTGAGCTCCTCTGAGCTATACAGAGATCCTAGAGAGACTCACAGAAGTGTAGTAGTGCTGTGGGACATGAACTGCAATACCGGAGCACATGATACAGAATAAATTAAGGTGGAGTGTCCTTAGAGATTAAGTCAGGAGGCTTTAAGGGCTAGAATTAGTGGTCATATGATACAGAGAGAGAAAAAAAGAAAAAACAAAAGAGAAAGAGGTAGAAAGGGAGGAAAGGAGGGGGAATATCTATTTAGTTATGTAGTTTAAGCAACTATAAGTAATAATTATTGCATCTTAATTAGTATGATTTTTAATATTGTCACTTACCATCAATAGCCAATTTGAGATCAGTCAGTGTAGTTCGAACTCTTGATATAACATGCTGCATGCGGTCAATTTCTTGATGGAGAAATATATTTATGGGTTGAATAGCTCCCATCTTTTGAAGCTGGGCTTTCACCTAGACAACAACAGTGCAATGATTGTAGAACGTAATCTCCTGTTCCCCATGCAATAATTTTTGAAAGCAAAAGGCTGTTTTTTCAGTTGTATCACATAATTACTGAGAAAAGAAACTTTTATGTAACAGATGGCCATTCAAGTCCTGTGCCAACTGTAATATTTAGCACACTGTGACTCATTAGCTTACCAAAACGAGCTCCTCCATCATTCTAAGGAGGGAAAGTTCCCTCTTTTTGAAGGGACACAGCAGTTTCTTCTGCCCTTGTTAAGGCTGCAGGGTCTTAGATCTTAAAAAAAAACCCCACATGCTATACAAAAGCATGTTTGATGGTAACTTCTTCGTATTTCCAAATTGCACTAAGTCAACTTTCTCACCTCTTCTTGCCCTGCTGAGTTGAAATAATGCTACAAATGGAGTTTGACTTAACAAGCACAATGATATATAAAAGCCGCTACTTCCAATAGCACATGACTCACTCATAAGACAAGGTGCTCATGGATGCATTATTAGAGAGCAAGATTGCCAGGAATAATACAGCTGCTCCCGAATTCTGTTACAGCATTATGTGCACCATTTTGTAGGTAGAAGCTTTTGGTCCTACTAATTTTTAAGGATAAGAGTTTCACTCATATTCAACAGAGGACATTTTCAAAATGGTATTAGCTGTCTATGTTACTCAAGGGCATGTCACAGCAACCGTAGCAAAAGCACTCCCTGTCTCACTTTAGCATATGAGGCATATACAATATGCTTCAGACATACACCGTATGTTCCATGTCTATCAGAGATCACTGCATACAACAGTGCATGAGAGAGGATTTAGTGGCACCTGCAGAAATCATGGTGCCTATACCTCACCTAGTACCAGAATTCCTAGTTTTTAAGACTTTCAAGTGATTTTCCCCACTATAACTCAGCTGTCAGAAAGGCAATGGCCCTCTGTACTCGCTACCACTCAGCCACATGCATTGCCTTTCACACTGAAGCAGCCTGAACCCTGATCTTTGCCATAGTCACTCCTTTCTTCTGCAGGTGAAATGCTGCAAGGGGACTCTGGAACCAAAAAGAGACCTCGAGTAGTAAAATAAGACCCTAAATCCAGATACCTATATGGCCATTAATTTATCATGAAAGAGCTGACTCATAGGATCAGTTTGCTAAAATAATTTAAGAGCTTATTTTGAGCCTACTAACAAAAGATGAAGAAAGAAAGTCTATTCTCCCAAAGACCAGAGTACCATTGGAATTCCACACAGCCAAGTCAAAGCCACAAGATTTGGTATAACGTGTGCTATTTCATCAAGGCCAGAGATCCACTGTATTTTGCTTTGTGTTTTTCCAGATATACTGATATATATCATTGTATACACATAGTAGACATTACTAAAGATCTTATTATTGCACTGAACAGCAAGTTTCCGCGAGATGAATAAAATATAGCATTTGAATAGTTATAATTGCTAGTATAAATGAGTGAATGCTTAGACAACTCTCAAGTTTTAACTCCAAGCCAAATAAAATATTCCTTTTCAACAGCTATTAGTGAGGTTATTAATCATATTTTAATCACAAGGACCCATGAGTTTGTCAGACAGAATGTCCAAGAAATAGGTGCCAGCCAATTATGCTAACACTTTGCCGCATGACAGTTCATTTTACAGACTGAGTTAAAGTGTTTCTTCCTGTAAAAGAGAAAAAAATACTAAAATCAGCCATCACAAGGCTGAAGCTGAGATCATAAACTCTTTTTGGATAATTTACACAATGAAGTATTCTGATCTTTTTCATACAAAATCCAGGCAAAGCTTCTGCTTTCTGAAAATTTCACAGGAATTCATAATTCTCCCTCTTGCCAAAAAAGCAAAAAAAAAAAAAAGCTTTGATTTTTTTTTTGCATAATACTGAGAAATCTAGTGCATGCTGCTAATAAGAAAGGAATTAAACAGAATATAGTCCATACATTTTACCTTTTAAATAATACACTTTTTTCTAGTCTGCAAAGCATGTGTTCCTTTTGGAGATCATTGAGAGGAAGGATTTCTCCTGTTTCAGGAAAAGTTGCATGGAAAATGTTGTTAAAGATGTTATTTTCCAAAATATTGATATCTTTGAATTGACAAAGAGAAGATGAAATAAATATTCTAAAATATTACTGTACTGATAATCGTACAATTTAACTTGTGAATTCTCAGAATTTAAACATTCTTCTGATTTATTTTAATGTACCTACAAAATTTCCTGTAATGTTTTGAATAATGGAGTGAACCAATAATGTGGAAATTTGTTAATTCATCCTAGATATGTTCACAGCACTCAGCCTGGAGCATCAAGCATAATCAGATATGAAAACTGAAAAAAATTACATACTTCCTACCTTATTGTACACAAACCAACCCTGACCTGCAGTGAGATTTACTAGGTGTGACACAGTGCCTGTCCTGGAAATCTTGCTGTTAAGATTAGTTTTAAACACCAGCTCTGGTTTTATATTAGAATTCTGATGAAGCAATCAGATGATTTCCTTCCAGTGCTGTATTTATTATGACATAAAGAGATGGATACTGACTGAGAGAAAAAACCTCAAAAGACAAAATTCACTAACCAAAATAGCCTTCCTGGTATTAATAGAGTAATTCCATAAAGTCCACATACAACATCCCTTTGCATTATGCAAACAGCTGTCATATAACATAAAACAAGATGATTTAAGAAAGAAGCAACTAAAATTATAATCTTGATATCTTTGTCTACAAGATTTTGCAAGGCATATCTCTACTGTGTAAGATTTCTCTATGCCTGTTTCTTAGCAGTCCTCAGGTCACCAATTCCTTTATCACCACACCCTTTATAGGACATTCAGCAGAAAAGCAATCACCGAACTCATGTGAGTTACTGGTCAGTGATCAAGTCACTGTAGTAAATGCTATTGTTTTCAAACAGACTTGGTTACTTGCTATACTCTTTGTCAGCAGAAATGGGAATTCCGTCATTCTATCGGATGGTCTAAATAAGGGGCCTGAATAGGAAAGACAAGCTCAAGGCGTGTCCAAGCCAAAGCTCTTTCCAAGTTGTGTCAAGGACCACTTCCGTGTTGTATACAAGGAAGCAGGCAGGGAAGTATGTAGAAAATAGCTGAAACTCTAGAGCTGCGTAAACACCATATCTGATAGGGTTGGCAAGTAAACCAGAGACACCTTACAAAATCATCTATGTTAGTGTTTCAGTTCAGACCCCCAATTTTTTTTTTTTTTAGCCAAAAACATGCACTGAAAAGTAGACTCCAGGCACACAAACTGGATTAGTTTCAAATTAAACTAAACCAAAAGTTATGCTTCAGGGAGTCTAATGTACTCTAACCACTGCTGCGTATTCAGCCTACAGACTAGACTTAGACCAAAGTATATTCCCCAATAAAACATCTAATGCCAGCCTGGGATCCTCAGATGAACTCCTATTGCTATGCGATACTTGCTAATGTAGTCATAGCCTTAGTGGAGAATAAGATGAAATCAATACTACAAAAAATATTTAAGAGAAAAAAAGCATTGCTACTCAGGTTAAAAGCCAGCTTCCAATAAAGTGTAGTATCTTTGGAATGTCTCCAGGCCTATTCCCTAACAAGCTGTTTTTCAAGCTGCAAGGATCATTTTCTTTATAAACCTCTGTGTGTGACAGCCTGACATTTATTCTTGCATCTATCTTCGCTCATATGGACTGACTAGACTTAATCATTTTACCACTGATCTCTCTGTTACCTGTCGGGCAAGAACCAGAAGAAAAAGGGGTCATGAAAGCAGAACTCTTACTCTGCCTCTGCCTTTGGAGTGACAAAAATGAAGACAGTTTAGGTCAGGAGGAAGGTTGATTTTGCTTTTCCATCAGCTGTGTCAAACTACAGTCTGACAAAGCATGCGAAGGTGACTTGTTTGGTTTATAGCCTTTTGGGTGGACACCGAGTCAGTTATTTGGCTGGTGAGAGGAAGCATTAGAAAAACACAACAACAACAGAAGAAGCAGCATATCATGTCCCTAAGTCATGTAGCATATAACCATGTCCCCAACGGAGTCTGTTGGGGTTTTAACTCTGAGCAAATTCACTTCAGGCTTTCTAAAGGGAGCCATGAAAACTGATCAAAGGCAGCAAAGGCACCTGCCACTTTTCCTGAAGAGTATTTGCTTTTAATTACCTTCATTCATTTCCTAAATTTTTTATTCCTTTTGTCCTCTGATATTGTCTCTATAACTGGATTTCCAAAGACTACCACGTCGTGGCCTTACTGGAGCACAATAGTCTTCTAAAAGCAAGCCCAAGCGGCACTGTTAGGGCTAATGAATGTTTTTCTTTTTGCTGCTCTTACCCAATGAGGCATGCATAGGAACTCTTTTTGACATATTCCCTCAGTCTCTTACAATTTTGTATATTAGCTTTATTTGTTTCAGGATTGTTAAACTGATCTAGTAAGTAATAATGTCCTGAATGACCCAATGTTGACTTAAATTGACAAACAGCAGAACTCATCTCATTCCTTTTTCTTCAGACATCACAGGAAATAATTACATAACCCATTTCACTCCTTATACTTGCAAGCTTAATTTCATTTGCTTATTATATTGTAGCTTCGGGTAAATTCTGTTGCTTCTTCCCTCAGAGAACATCTGAACTCTCCCTTCTTTTCTGCTCTGACTAATGAAATTATTAGTTATATGATAGTGAACATAATCTAATTTTTTTTTATTTTAGTCCTTTTTTTTTTTTGGTCAGTTTATGCAAACTTTTGTTTAAAAATGTAGCTTTCTTTACAGGTTATTCCTGCCATCTCCGCCCTTTCTAAGAGGTTCCAGAGTTACAGAGCTTCAGTTCTCATGAGAAATGCATTTGATACAGATTTTTTGCTTATTGTGTAGAGGTGGCCACACTGGCACATAAACAACAGCAGCAAAGAGGAGAAACTGGGTATTAATGGCAGAAATGCGGAATTCCCCTCCAACAAAGCAAGCATTGGTAAAGACACAAATGAGTTCCAAGATCTAGAGACTGACAGAAAGAGTAAATCCATTAAGCGCAATTAAGAAGGAGATATTGAAGAATCAGGAACTGCAAGAAATAATGCCAAATCTCATAACACTGCAGAAGTAAAATCTGAAGTTGTAGTGCAGTTGACACAGCGAAAGGGAGGTACAGAGGAACACACTATTACCAATATAAACTGTTGGAAAATGACCAGAGGATGTTCTGAAGATACTCGGAGCAAAGGAATTACTATTATGATACAGAAACAAAGTATGATTGTTGAATGGTTCTGTGGAAAAGTACTATGTCATTCATCAGTAATATGGACTGAAGAAATAGTGTGTAACTAGAGTGGTGTGATTAATCAGAGAAGTGCAATTCACAGATCAAGATGTACAGAGCCTGAGAAAACTAGAAACCACCAAGAAGAGGTGGTATCTACACTTACTGATACGAGAATGAAACAACTTACATCCTGAGCTCATTTACAAGAAATACAGCGGGTAAAAGTAGATCCAACAGGACATCCTCTGACTGTGCCTGTAAGAATGAAGAGGGGTGGGGGGGACAAGCATTTTCTAAAGTATTAATACCTAATATTAGTTTGTCCTGTACAAACACAAATCTCCCTACTTGAATCATAACAGAACAGCTGTCAAGCAAATTGAAGCAAAAGAGGTTTCCTTGAAGCTCAGAGAAGATGTCAGAGAAGCGGTACAGAAGTAAAGAACTAACTGATTGTGAGCATCATTATAAAGATGATCACTTATAAAAAAATAAAAACCTGCATGTATTATTGGCAGATCATGAGAAAAGATAATAACTTGTCATACTACTGGATCATGAGACTGATACAGCAACGAAAACAATTGGTTATGATTTTTTTTATACATGGAAAAGTATGTATTGTTCTCAAACACAGGAGTAAAATAGGAACAAGTTAAAGAGTGCAGGGTCGATCTTCCAAACAAAACCCTCCAGACTCTTTGTCCTTAACTACAGCTCCTGGCTCCATAACTGGCTGTCTCCAAAGCTAAGACACTTGAGGAAGTGACTGAAAAGGGGACACCCACTCTACGTGTGTGTTGTGTGAATAACCTGAGCGGATAAACCAAGAAAGAATGTAAGTGAATGAGACCAAGATTAAATGAAGAAATGCCAGAGAAAAAAAGTGTTTGTTCAAATCATTCAGAAGTGATGTTTGGATTGAACAACCATGTCTGCATTTTACAAGACTAAAGGGCACTGCACAAATTTCCCAAGTGTAAAATCTGAGGGCAAGAATATCCTCTGGTTACAGTATAGAGTCCAGCACTATTGGTGTCTTCTAAGTATTACCAATTATTCAGGAGGAAAAAAGTTGGCAGTTTAATAAAGGAATGAAGAAATAATCCTTTGGAGGATTTAGATAATGTACTGGAAAAATTGGCACAATACACATATTACAAATATGGCAAAACCATATACGCTACCCAGGCATTCAGTATTCTATTGCTATTGCAAATTGCAATGAAAAAAATTTCTAAGGAGCTGAATAAAAACTAGAAGAAACTAGTTCCATGAAAAAGCTTTACTCTGACAGGAAGGATAGAGAAAAAGGTGTAGATTACAGATGTAGATCCGAAGTGTAAAATATTAAATTTATTACATTAGTTACTCTACTTACTATATTTCATTTGCTATTTCTAATATTTTTTTATTATTAAATAGTAATGTGAAAACTAGAAAACTGACTCCACTCCAAATCAAATTCTAGAAATAAATGATTTATATACTATCACTCAGAATCACTCAATAAGCAGGTTACAAAAAAAGAGACACAAGCAAGGATGGATGGAAAAACAAGTACATGGAGAAAGCTGCTAGGAAACCTCACCATAAAGAGTCACAGATTTTAAGTAGCTTGCCAGGAGGAGAATGAAAAGAGAAGTTCTGAGTTAAATTATAGCTGTACAGAAGAGGCTATTTATACAAGACATATTAAATCTAAGACAAATATTAGAACAGAAGACAGGAAATATTGCCAGGGCGCCAAGACTATTGGTTGTAACCTTAGTGGACATTCTAAGTTGGCTAGAGAAGAAAATAAAGCAAGCTGCAATACTGCATACTGGGCACTCTACAAGCTTGGCCAGCAACCAGGGAAAAAAAAGCACTATCACTGAAAAACAGAATTGTAAATAATAAAATTGCGGAAATGTGGGGTTTTCAACAGTTAATGTTCATGAAACACGTGGGAAGACACCAGCTCCTACTTACAAACTGATGCAGGAGTGCTTTCTGCTGGATTTTTCCATTTAATGAGACCATTAATCAAAAATGCAATAAAAGATTGACAAATGTATCTATTATGGCTCAAACTCCAAAAAATCTGGGCATGAAAAGGTCAGGGATAAAACCCACTATTCACAATGGTGGTATCATAATAAGGGTAGGTAAATTGAAAGCTGTAACCACTTTAAGATCACTGATCTTTCAGAAAGAGGCACTGGTGTCCTCTGAGTTACTGAGGGCAAGACCTTTCTGAATTCTCTAATGGCTCTTCTGAGTAAAGGTGACTAATTAAGTGGACTGTGGCATTTGAAACATATGTTTCCAATGTAGGAATATTTTAGATAATAAACCAAAACAGACTTATAAAACACTATGCATAATTTTAAGAGCTTTTTAAAACATGTGCCAGTTAAATTTAAGACGTAGAATAAAACTCATAAAACATATACATACGTAAAACATCTGTATTTATAAAGCAGCATATACCTCATGAGGGTTATAATCTGGAGGTAACTTCTCTAGCATCTCATCGGCAAGACGCTGCACCACTGCTTCTCGGGTTTCCCCTCCTCCAGTGCTGCTGTCTTTGGGCTGGATGCTCACGATTGTACTTAATGTCTCATTAGCCAGGTTAGTCTGGTAAGTTATGTCTGCGTTAGGGTGAAGTCCAAATACCTTATGGTAAAAGAGAAAAAAATAGAAAAAAATTTGCAATTTTCCTTCTAAAATTATATTGATGAAAGAATGCATGAAAATGCATAAACAAGGAAGAAAATCCTCAGCTCTATAAAACAACAGATATGAATAGGTCACTGGAAGTACACACACTTAACTGGCTGAGGACCAGGCCCAAATTACATAAAAATATTAACAGAGACTGCATATACAGTCGCATTTTCTTTAATATGACTGGTGGGGTTTTTTTGTTGATTTTTTTAACTGCTCTTCTGATTATCTTCACACAGGCTTCGGAACATGCTGTAGAGTGCTCTCAGGGGGTACAAACTCATTCTTTTCCACTGGTTCAGACTAGAGCTTGTTGGAAACACGTCACATGTGGACAATGACCCCTCGCCACTAGCTCTGTGTCTCTACAGATCTATTGCTGTTGTACCAGCTCAAGTAGATGCCCCTAACAATCAGACCAGTTACCATTTCTACCACATTTTGTTTTCCTCAGCCTCTTAGGCTTATAAGGTATGCAGCACAGTGAATAAAACACTGCCCATACACAAGTATCTCAAGATTTTACAACGGGTGAAATATTTAATATATTTTATGGTTTTATTTTTGGGTTAAGCCTCCCACTTCTTACTTCCCCTTATTCTGAAATGGAATTATTTTATTTAAGATACAGCTAGCACAGAATTACTGCAAAGCTGCCCTTTGTCTGAATGATAATAGCTTTCTCAGAAACTTCCACTGAAATATCAGTAAGTCTATAATTGTCAGATTGACAATTGCAAGTCCCCTCCAGGAGGAATTGTTCTGCTCATTTAATTATAGCTATTAACTATCTCTTACAAACTTTGAACCACTGATCCAACAATGAGGAAGGCTTGCCCTCAAACTGAGCACCAAAGCCAAGTAATCTTCCATTTCTCATTTCTGATGTTTTCACATATTTTGCATTAGAATTGGTATATTACAAGAAGACACTTGTAGTAACCAATATTTATATACTTTGAGGACAGAATTAAAAGGGCCATATGCAACATTGTTATGCTTGCAAATCTGGAAACTCAGAGATGAAGGATGTAAGTGGCTGAACGTGTGTCAAAGCCAGCAAAGCTGCACTGATTTACACCAGCTGTGGAGCTGATCCTTACAACAGCACAAAGAACACAGTACAGACCTAATGGTGTGTGTGAGAGAACATGTGACTATAACTAGCATGGAATCACAGAAACACAGTATCATTTTGGTTGGAAGAAAGTTTTAAGATCAAGCCCAAGGATTCATCCTGTACTGCCAGGTCACCACTAAACCACGTCCCTAAGCACCACATCTACACATCTTCCAGTGATGGGGACTCCACCACCTCCCTGGGCAGCCTGTTCCAATGCTTCACAACCCTTTCTGTAAATAATTTTTTCCTAATATCCAACCTAAATCTCTCTTGGCACAATTTCAGGCCATTTCCTCTTGTCCTATCACTTCTTACTTGGGAGAAGAGACTGACCCCCACCTCACTAAAACCTTCTTTCAGGTAGTTGTAGAGAGCGATAAGGTCTGCCCTCAGCCTCCTTTTCTCCAGGCTAAACAACCCCAGTTCCCTCAGCTGCTCCTCATAAAACTTGTCCTCTAGACCCTTCACCAGCTTCATTGCCCTTCTCTGGACACCTCTACTCCAGCACCTCAATGTCCTTCTTGTAGTGAGGAGCCCAAAACTGGACACAGTACTCAAGGTACAGCCTCACCAGTGCCAAGTACAGGGGAACAATCACTTCTCTGCTCCTGCTGGCCACACTATTGCTGATACAAGCCATGATGCTGTTGGCCTTCTTGGCCGCCTCGGCACACTGCTGGCTCGTGTTCACCCAGCTGTCAACTAATAACCTCAGGTCCTTTTCTGCTGGTTCCATGCAGGATTTAACACATTTTACAAATAGCAGTTTACTCAACCTGAATGTTTAGAGCTATAAGAAGTGAAAATATCAACACACTTTATTTATCGAGGAATGAAATACACATTTGAAGATACACACTTTCCTGCTTTTGCTCTGGCACAATAAGGGTTGATTTGCTTGGTTTTGCTCTAAGCAGATTTTGTGGCTATGCTGTAGCCCAGGTTAGAAATATGAAAACTATCTGCTATTGTGAATGTAACTTGTAGTGTAGTCCAAAGACTAACTTCATAATTGGTGTAATATTGCCAAAGACAGATATGTTACATGGGAGGCAATTCTGGTTCTATGTTTTTATGTGAGTGATATATGAAGGAATAAGAACAAAGAAACAAGAGTAGCAATGAGTGGAGCAGTGTCCTGGATGTTCTGCAAATTAATCAAGAGGCCAAATTTATAATCTTTTTGATACAAAATCTCTGGGAATTTTGATTAAAAAGGGGATGCTGGATTCTGCCTTTCAGGGTTTTTTTAGCCTGATACATCTTCAAAACCAATTGCTAAAGCTCTATACCACTCTGAAATCAAAGTAATTTTCAAAGGGATTGCTGAGTTCAATAGCCCTCTTCAGAAGTCAGTGTTTATTCTGATCAGAGGTTGAAATTTCATCAAAAGAGAAAGGATACAGCAATCTGACTTATTCAGTCTTTCTTTCTAAACGAAAAATGGAAAGGGGAGGAAACAAAGATACACTGTTTTGACTAGTACAATATCCTTTATGGAACAAAGAAGACTGGGAGCTTAAAAGGTTAAAGGTTTCCACGAGCAAATTTGACAGATTTTGAAATGACAGAAGAAAGTCATAACTTTCTTCCTAACCTGTGAAAATGTGAAGGAGAAAAAGATGTTTGCATTCCTGGACTTTATCCTATTTACATAAAAGTCAAAGGTAAACTTCCCCTACATCAAACCATACATAGAGATTTTTTTACAGGCATCAAAATACTTTAAAAATACATTGCAGCATTGCGGGATAGGTTCCCAAGTGCTTACAAAAGCAGATCTGTGGATGTGACACCTGAAACCTGACAGAGTCAAGGTTCATACATTGATAGGAACCACTTCATGAGCTGGGCTCAAATTGATGCCACTGGTGTATTGTCACGGCTTTATTTACCCTCTCTTGGAAAAGGTGTATCATTGCCACCACAAATACACTTGCATTCTGCTTTTACTACCTTCAGAGACTAAAAACTTTTCAACTTTATTTTATGACCTTGGAACCTTCTTGCCCTCTTAGTCAGCACATTCTTGGTAACAGAAAACCATTTTTTTCCCTGTTCAGTCCTGTCTACTTAATTTTAACACATCTTACCTCCAAAGGCATTTATCAACTTAAGAGCAATGAGACAGAAATCCAGAGCATTGACTTCTGTTTCAATTTTAACTAACTTCATCACATGTGCCAGTACTACAGGGAGCAGAAAGTTGCAGTCCTCCAGTTAATGAGACCGCTGCAGTACACACATCAGGTCATGTAAAAGTGGTTGCAACCAGGAGCTACCTTGAACCCTAACCCAGCAATTCATGGTAACATCCAGACCTTCCTGTTGCCAAAATGGAATAAATCTCCCAATTATAACATGCTCAATGAAACCATACGGCTTTTTCACTTCCATTATTTCTCAGTTCACATCTGCTCAATCCTATACAGAATTGCAGAAATGACAAAATAGTTTCATTTGGAAGGGTCCTCTGAGGGTCATCTAATGCAAACCACCTGCTCAGTCAGGGTCAGCTAGAGCAGGCTGTCCAGCACAGTGCCCAGCTGGGATTTTAATATCTAAAAAGACCAAGACTTCACAACCTCTCTGGGCAATCTCTTCCAGTGCTTGACCACCTTTACTGTAAAAAAGTGCTTTCTTGCTGTCAGATGGAACTTTCTGTTGTGTAACTTACACCCATTGCCTCTTGTCCTTTCTCTGGGTACCATTGAAAAGACTGGCTCTATCTTTACACCCTCCCAACAGCTACTCACACACATTGATAAGATCCTGCCAGAGCCTTCTCTTCTCCAGGCTAAAGAGTCTCAGCTTTTCCTCATATGACAGATGCTCCAGTCCCTCAATCATCTTAAAGGTCCATATCTCTCTTGTACTGGGGAGCTCAGAACTGGATGCAGTACTTCCGATATGGTCTCACCAGTGCTCAGTAGAGAGGAAGGATCACCTCCTTCAATCTGCTGGATCACCTCTCTCTTCCTAATGCAGCCTAGGATACTGTTGGCCTCTTTGCCATGAAAGTGCATTGCTGGGTCATGATCAGCTAGTTGTCTGCTAGGACAACCAATGCAGGAATTTGCATTTCCCATTGTTGAACTTACTCAGATTCCCCTCTGCTCAGTTCTCCAGCTTGTCAAGATGTCTCTGGATAGCAGCACAACCATCTAGTCTACCAGCCACTCTTTCCAGTTTTGTATCTCTTGTGAACTTGTTGAAGGTGCACTCTGTACCATCATTCACATCATTACAAAGATGTTAAATGGTATTTGCCCCAGTATTGAGCCCTGGAATACAGCACTAGTGACCTGTCTCCAGCTGGATTTTGTATTGGTTATTTAGACAGTTTTCAAACCATCTCACAGCACACTTATCTAACGCATGATTCGTCAGCATGTCTATGAAGATGTTATGGGAGGTAGTGTCAAAGGCCTTACTAAAGTTGAGGTAAAAAACATCCACTGCCTTCATCCACCAAGCTGATCATCTCTTTGTAGAAGGCCAACAGGTTGCTTAAGTATGATTTCTATTTCACAGATCCATGCTGGTTACTCTCAATCACCTGCTTCTCCTTCATAGGTTTGGAAATGCTTTGCAAGATTACTTTCTCCATCACCTTCCCAGGTACTGAGGTCAGGCTGACCAGTCTGTAGTTCACCAGATCTTTCTTCTCCATTCTCAAAGATTGGAGTGATATTTGCTATCTTTCTTTCTTCAGGAACTTCTTCCAATCACCATGACCATTTAAAAGTAATCAGGAGTTTACTGATTACTGATTATGTTGTCATGCAGTTTACTGATCAATGACATCAGCCATCTCCTTCAGCACTCATGGGTGCAACCCATCAGGTACCATGAACAAACATATGTTCAGTTTGTTTAAATGCTCCCTAACCTGGTCCTCTTCCACCAGGGTTAAGTTCCTTGTTCTAGACCTTTTGTCTAGGGGGTCTGGGATTCCTGGAGGCCAGTTTTACTGGTAAAGACTAAGGCAAAGAAAGCATTGAGTCTTTTCCATATAATTTCTTACTAGTTATCCTGCCCCATTCAGCAGTGGACCCACATTTTCCCTAGTCATCTTTTTGCTGTTTACATGCTTGTAAAATACTTTCTTATTGCCCTTCATATTCCTTCACAGATTCAATTCCACTTTGGCCTTGGCTTTCCTAACCCTATACCTGCAACACTGGACAGTAGCTCTATACTCTTGCTGGATCACCTGCCCCTGCTTCCATCTCTTGTACACTTCATTTTTACGTCTGAATTCAGTTAGGAGCTTATTGTTCATCCATTCAGGCTTCCTGCTGCCTTTGATTTCCTGCTTATTAAGGTGGATCTTTCTTGAGCTTGGAGGTGGTGATCCCTGAATACAAAACAGTTCCTCTGGACCCCCTCTTCTCTCCAGGCCAGAGAGAAGATACTCCATATCCCATGGGATTCTTCCAACCCTGGAAGAAACCTCTGAAGAGGTTGAAATCTCCTGAAATCCAGGGCTGTGGTCTTGCTCTTTTGCCCTACTCCCTCCTCTTAGGATCCTGAACTCCACCCTTGGTCTCTGCAGTCAAGGCTGACACCAGATTTCACATCCCTGGACAGTTCTTCCTTGCTCATAAGTATTGGGTCCAAACAAGCACCTTTCTTGTTGGCTCCTCAGTTACCTGTGCCAAGAAGGTGTCATTAGTGCACTCACAAAATCTCACAGACTGCTCAAACCCTGCTGTATCACCCTTCCAGTAGATAATTAGGATCGTTATAGTCCTCCACGATGACCAGGGCCTGTGAATATGAGACTACTTCCAATTGTTTGAAGAAGGCCTCATCTACTTCATCCTGGATAGCAGATCTACACTGGATTCCCACTATAATGGTCTGCCTGCTAATCTTGACCTATACATTCCAGGCTCTGGAAAATATACCCGATTAAATTATTTATCTGACAAAACCTTCCCTTAATATATTGAAATATTTTACCTCAGGTGTATCAATCACTGGCAATTGCTCTATGTACTGGAGATAGTCTTCAACTGTTTTCCCTTTTGGGATAACATAATCTTTGTAGAAACAAAATTTTTCACTAAACATATGCTCTCCAAACCACACTCTTGCATATGTATTCAGCAGTGCTTTGTCAAGGTCATCAGTTACACGGCCACCATACTGTACTTCTCCAAGCATATAGCGAACACAGCTCCAGTTCACTCCACGTTTAATGTCCATATCATCCAAATGATTCTGAACAAATTGCACACTGGCTGCAAAGTCTGCCTGATTAAATTCATAAGGAATATTCCAGCCCAGTGGACCAAACTTTCGTCTTTCCTGTAAAATAGATAGAGCTAAAGGTAAAAGGCCGATTGATAGCAATTGCGAAGAAAACATTAAGTGCAGAAGAACACATGAAATATGCTAAGAATGCAGTAGTCCAGCTGGGGCTGTATTTCACCAACATTAAAAAAATTATTCTCTTAACACATACACACTGCCAAATGCTTGATTAATTATCTAATAATAGTTAAATATTTCTTCATTTATCATCATCAGTAGAGAGATACGAACAAAAATTAGAAATATTAACATTTTCACAAAGGAAAAAATCTCTTTTTTAAGTGCAGTGAGCCTGTGAGTCTAGAATTATAGTTTCTGAATGTCAAAAATGAAGCTACTGTTTTAGGAAACCATGTCCAAACTCATCAGCCATGATCTTTGTCTGTGGTCCTCCTATGGACTACGTATATTTGTATCACTGATGTCTCTGCGTGGTGCAGATGCAAGTAGGAAAAGGTGCTTCTGATTAAATCATTTACAGATGCAGCTGGCTGTATGTAGTTGTTAGGGCAATATGTGTTATTTAAACATTCTGGATTTCCACCAGGGAAGAAGCAACAGGCCAAAGACAAGCATACCACAGGCTTCCATTGGACCACAATGTATCAGCGCATGGATTCCACAGAGTTAAATTAACTAGTGACCAAATATAAACTAAGGCTACTGCAAAATCTATCAATAGAATGATGAACAGTTGTGGTTAATCCATAAAGCACTTCACTTTCTTTAATGGAACTCCTGAAAGGCAAGACCCAAAACCATCTTCCACTTTCATTTCCTCCTACAGGTTTCAGTGCGGGAAGGATTTATATTCACCCTTTTAGCCCTTCTCATTGTGAAAGCCACAGTTTTAAGACTACGGTTTTCCAACCAAAGCTGTAAATTTTTAGTATGCTTTTATGATTTAAAATATTATTAAAAAACCGAGTTAGTTGAAAGACAAATCACACAGCCATGCCCAAGGCTTTAACAGAAGAGTACACTAATTGATCGTTTGCTGACTGTCCTTTTTTAATCTGAAATACCATCACTGTTGGAGGTAGAATATCAACAGGAGCAAAGTTCTAAGACTGCTGCAGTAATAGAGGTGAGTTATTTTCTTTCTTAGTTTACTCGTATTAATTTACCAATATGGATTTCCATTTAAACATGTTTTTCATTTAATAACATGGTGCATTAATAATTGAAACATGGCTTTATGACAGAAAAAAAGAAATGTCTTTTTAAACCTGAACAGTTGTGTGAAGAAATGCCACAGCATATAGCAATGATTTCCACTGCGGCAAGTTGCTCACTTCTAGGTGATCCTGAGTAACAGCTGAGTATGTTCGTTTTAAGCCAGCTTTCACACCTAGAAAATAAGTACAAAAATGTAATATATGAGGAAAAAAAAGTATGGAACTCATAACATTCTTCTATAAACATATAAAGGACATCTGCAGGTAGCAGCATAGTTTGGGTAAAAGAAAGGCATTCAACAGCAGGAGAGAAACAGGTTAGAGACTAAGAAAAGCTGGATGTTTTCATATCACATAGAAAAACAACAAATAGTTGAGCTTGGAAGGGACCTCTGGAGGTCATCTTGTGCAACACCCCTTCTCAAAGCAGGGTCAACTAGAGCTGGTTGCTCAGTGCCTTGCCCATGTGGGTTTTGAGGATGGAGTCCACAAACTCACTGAACAAGCTGTTCCAGTATTTGACCATCCTCACAGTGGGTTTTTTCCGATGCTGAAGTGGAATTTCCTGGATTTCCATTTGTGTCCATTACTTCTCTTTCTGTCACTTGGTACCACTGACAAAAGTCTTGCTGTTTTCTTTGCTCACTCCCATCACATATTTATATGCATTGATAAGATATCCCTTCTCTCAAGGTTAAACAATCACAGCTCTCTCAGCCTATCCTCATATGCCACTTTCTCCAACCCATTCTGCGTCTTTGTGGCCTCTCATTGGACTTGTTCAGTCCATGTGCTTCTTGTACTGGGCAGGTCAGACCTGGACACACTACTTCAAATGTGCTCTCACCATGGCTGAATAGAGAAGAATCACCTTCCGCAATCTTCTGGAAATGATCTTCCTAATGCAGCTGAGAGTGTTGCAGGCCACCTTTGCTCTAAGGGTGTATTGCTGGCTCCTGTTTCACTTGATTTCCATCAAGAACCGTAGGTCCTTTTCTGCAAAGCTGCTTTACAGATGGTCAGCCCTATCATGTATGGGCGCATGGGAGTCTTTCTCTCCAGGGGGAGTACTTGGCATTTCCCTATATTGAAGTTCAGCAGATTTCTGTCAGATCATTTCTCCAGCCTGTGAAATTCCCACTGAACAACAACATAACTGTGTGGTCTATCAGCCCCTTTTTCTCACTTTGTATCAACTCTAAACTTGCTGAGGGCGTCCCATCATCCAGGTCATTACTGAAAATTTTAGCCACTGCTGGCCCCAGTACTGACCCCTGGGGTACATAACTGGTGACTGCTCTCCAGCTGGATTTGTGCATCTTACCACAACCCTTTGAGCCTGGAAGTTTACAGAAATCGCAGTCCACCTCACTTTTGCAATGCCTACTTCTTCAGTATGTCTATAAAGATGTACTGGGGGGCTGTGTCAAAAGCTTTCTTGAAGTCAAGATAAACAACAACATATGCTCTTCCCTCATCCAATAAACCAATCATCTTGTTGTAAAAGGCTAGCAACCTGGTTACTAGGCTCAAAGCATAATAAGTAATCAATGGCTTAAGGCCAGAAAAAAAGCAAAATACACCAGGGACAGATATTCTACAGTATCATCATCAGTGGCTTGGGTAATGAGACAAAAGGCAACCTCAACAAATTTGTAGACAATACTAAATTAGAGAGTGTGGATGACATACTTGTAGCAGTGCAGACAACCTGAGGGCTTGCACAAAGCTTGCACAAAAGGCTGGGACCTGCACAAGCACCTGGTAAAGATCAGGTTGACACCCCAGGGCTATCTGGTACCTCGGAGACTAGGTCCGTTAGCTGGCCTCCTGTCTGTGCTTACTAATTTAAATGACTACAGCCCACACTCCACAAGGCTATAAAGAAGCCCTGCCAGAGAACCCAGTTTGAGGCAGTCCTCTTTGGAGCAGCAGGTAGTGTAGTCAGAGACTCTCCCCTCGGATCATGATGCCGGTTGAGGATACTTCCCAGGATTCCCCTTGGATCAGGACGCTATCCGAGTGTATCTCCTGGGATTGAGTGAGCCCTCATCCCCCAGATGGTGAGTGACCCTTTTGGTACCCTTAAGTGGGAGATTCTCCTGTGTATGAGTAAGGGTGTACACATTGTGGTTCATCTTCCAACTGACATCTGATTCCATAATTAATTTTGGTCAGTCAGAGTGCCAAGCAAATTTGATTGCAATAAATCCACGACTTTCAGATAGCTGCTGCTGTCTGTTTTGTGAGTGCCTCCGCAACAATACTAAATGATAGAACATCAGTCCAGAGGGATCTAGAGAGAAATGAAGACTTGGTCAAAAACACCTGCATGAAGTTCAACAAGAAGTGCAAAGTTCTGCACCTGCAGCACAATAACCCTATGCATTTGTACAAGCTGAGATTTGCCAGCTGAGATCTACTGCTAAGCACTTCAGGATTAACGTAAATGCCAGCTTGACTATAAGCCAAAATTGCAGTCTTTTTTCCAATAAGAAAATCCAGGTAGTGGGCTACCTTAGAAGAAGCACAGCCAGCAGACTGAAAGTTCTTATCACTTTCCACTTAGCATTGATCAGGCTTCCCCTCAGATATATTGTCCACATTTGGCACACAATGGAGGTGTGAAGAAACTGGATGGGGCAATAATGTGGTCAGATGCTGAGAGTGCATGCTTACAAGGACAAGAAGGCTGAGTTTGTTTAGTCTGTTGGAAAGGATGCTGTGGTATGCAAAAACCAGCTGTGAAAACTAAATACTGAGAGGTGACAGATAAGTGCAGGCAAATAACGAGGGGTGGTGGCTGTCCAAAACTGAAATTTTGAATTCTCAAGGACAAACCTGCTACTTGCTAGCTGTGAACGGTACAGGTTGCAAAAAGTGGAACATCCATTAATACAGAAACATGAGTCAGAACTGCCAATTAAGATGCTAATCACATGTTGTGCTTTTGCACATAGACTACTTAGGTTAGAAAGAAATGGGGGCTTAGAGGCCCAGAAAGCACAAGATGAACATCCTAGCTTAAAGAAACATCCTGGAAGTGGGGAAAGGTCCTGGAGGTAGGGGACATGCACAGGGATCTAGGCTAGGAATGTCCAAGACTGGTAGCTGCAAGTAGCTGGACACTGTAAAACCAACATGACTTTCTCCCTGACCTTCCTGGACCAGCATCAATCTCTCTAATGGAAAGGGAAATCAAGATGAAATGAATGCAATACAGGAGGCTGTGAGCATGAGCGAGTGAGTGAGTAAAATAAGCAAGTAGCATAAAAGCCCGAATCTCATAGTTTCTTAAATAAACCCTAGTATTTAGATCCACTATGGGTTGTTATTAACTTCTTTGCCTGTGACAGAGGCTAAGGGGTTATTCAGTAGCAGCTCACAAATACTTGAAGGACAATTACAAAGATGTTGGGGACAGTCTCCCGTCAGCAATGCCAGATGACATAAAAAGAAGCAACAGCCACAGCTACATACTGCTGCTTGAGAGGTTGAAGTTGAGTGTTCATAAGAGTTTCTCCTTTTCCTTACCCAGTAGAGCACAGAACTGACCCCCTTTGCATCCTTGGGTGAGGTCAACAGGATAGAAAGGAAAGAGCTATGGAGTGTACTAAGCTTAAGAAAGGACAACTGACCTGACATTCTCCCCAGGTTCTACACAAACAACAAAATTACCTTCAATTTCTGTTACAAACCCCCAAAATATCAATTTGCTCCCTAAAAGAGTCATGCTTTACACATTACAAGACTGACTTACACAGTGCTGTATTTAGCTAATGAAAAAAACAGAAAATAAAAACTAAAACACAGCACAGAGTATAGTGAGGCAGTGTGGGGCGATGGGGGAAGCAAGCCCCAAAAGTCAGAGAAAGCAAGCATGGTTTCCTACCTTGAGGGGGTTCATTAGTAAATTTGATAGAGGCCTGTAAAAGGTTAATAGGAAACTCTGGGTGAGCCTCTGTAGTGATCCATGTCCTGAAACCTTCACTCATAGATTCTGTTGTCGAGATGGTGTCCATTAATTCACTAAGAAACTGTAAGCCAAGGTGGCAGTTCTGTAGAAGGAGCCATCCTCCATCTTGCATGCACTGATTTAACAGGCGCCTTGCATGGACTTCCTGGCCCTGACCCATTGAAATGGCACGACAGGGAATGTTCTGGAAGGCATAAAGAAAGTTTCTTTAATATATCATTCTTTTGAATGATTATACACATAAAGTATTGCTTCTGTAGGTCCATGTGTAGTGACATTGTGTCACAAAGAAAACTGCTAATATCAGTGGAGACTGATTGTATTAAAACAGAGTAAACAAAGAAGCAAAACCCTCCAAGTTGCTCTTACCTTCCAGCTGCTGAAGGAAAACTACACCCACTGGACATAATCTTTTTTTGCAGGTCTGACACAGTCAATTGGATAAGACAACTGAAACATTTTCCTTTCCTTTTGCCCACTTTCCCAAATAAAGCAGGACATAGACACAGCAACATAGCTGCCTGACTGTTCTTTTTCCTACAACGTGAACTGTCTTGAGATGGACAGATATTAAGGCTTCACATAATAATTAACGCACAGAGTAAAGCCAACAATTTTGGTGTCTTTTTATTGTCTGAACATATTTATTTCATTTAACAGAGAACTGTCAAAGAAGCAGGCAGGACAGGAAAGATTGGTTCACATTGTCATTCCTTAGCAAACATCCTGTATTGTTAACAGGCAGTGGTGGAACCACTGATTCGGAGGATTCTAGTTTGGTGATCTGCTAGCTCTAGCTAGTTTTCTATCTGTTACTTTTCTGGATTCAGAAGAGACAAAGCTCATCAACGCAAACACAAAGAGTTCTGGTATTTTACCGTCTTTCCTCCAGAGGCCATGGGAGAAGACAAGACAGTGGTTCAGGAAAACAGAAGATGATACAAGCTCTCATAAGGGGGTCTGAAAAAGATAAGCTGACTAGATTGATATCTGGATCATTCAAGTCTGATAGTAAAGTGCAGGCAGACCCCCTCTTGCTTATTGTTCTAACTACCCTTGTTGTGGTAAATAAGTAGCCCCCTGGCCTGGGTTAGCTCTCTGACTCCTACCAGGGAAAACCAGAATTATCACACCCAGTTGAATATATTATTCTATACACATGTTGAGGGCAAGTGAATTGATGAAATGACTTGGTTTCATGGACAGTTTCATGTCCAACACCTACAGCTGAGTATCCCTCATGCTGTGAGTAGTGACCTGCATAAAGACTTATCAATCTGGGGATATCTTCAGCTGGCTGATGGCTATAAAGGTTAATCTTAAGTTTTCCTGCTACCAAGACTCTCTCACTGTGAAACAAAAAAACCTGAAGTCATCCAGTTCTAAACAGCGTGGATGAGGTTGCCCTACTTTTGCATGAGAAAAAGGTTAAGCATATGGACACAAGCTGTGCTGGGTCATTTGGCCTTAGGGTCACAGTACAGGCGCTGACCTGATTTTACTGAACAGTATAAATACAGCTGCTGTATATGATCCTCCACATCCTGGCAAAAGATTTAAGGAGAAGAGAATGCCAAGGATAAGAAAGCAGTTAAAACCCACTCTCAGGTCAGTAAAACCTGAAATTGCAGCCAGAAAAAGCAAAGCTAAATAGCCTGTGAAGTTGGCTGTGTGCTGAAGGAGCAAAACCTTTACCTTTACTAAGATGTAGCTGAGTACAGCTAGCATTCCCACAAGTCAAAACTGTGACTTATCCCTCCAGAGTGCATAAATATTCAGCTGGTACATTATTCCCTAACAAAGCATCTGCTCATAATTTGCTCTTCTCATCAATGCTACCTCTCAAATGTACAATCATTAAAGGTTATAGAAACATCAAGACAAGGAAAAAATATTTTTCACTATGGATTGTCCTCATTTTACTCCTGAAAGAACTTTGTCAAAATGACTGTTTCTCTCAATAGTGAGTCATACCGATTCATCTGTGTCATCTCAATACGTTGCTATCCAGACAAAAATACTACCGTTTTAGTCACTACAGTGGCCCTGACAGTTCTGTTGAAGGTTCTGTGCATCATTCCCTAAAAGAAGAAACTACCTCTACAACAACAACCTGGTTATAACGAAGTCAAAGTACTAGGCTTAATGAACTTCATTTTAATTGAGAAAGTTAAATGTTCACTCCATCTTCAGGTGAAAGTAAAGGGGGCAGCAATCCAACTAGCTTTAAGATAGAGCCTGTTTGGTTTATAAACGAGATTATAGAGCTCAGTAGTCACAGATGCTGTTTCTGTTTCTTTGGGAGAAGGTCACCTGAACAACTAAATTTTAGAGTAAAAAATAAATTCTGGTCAAAAATTTGAACATTTCCAACTGCAGATAATGGATTTATGGTGTTAGTATCATACTTAGAGGTACCATCAGTACTGACAATCCTAAATTTAAGCATTCTTCATCACACTCAGACAAATAAAATAAGAGACTCCTTATTTTCAAAGAGAACAAGAATCTAAAGTTTCTAATTAATAAGCTGGAGAGATTTGTGGGTGCTCCCCACTTTTGCAAGTAAGTCTTACTTAGCGTATACCAAAATCCTGTATCCCTATATGAAGATGCATTCTAACAGGAGAAAAGTTATGGAGATCTACTGTGAATAGCTTCTTCTTGGGAAAATTATACTTACATCTACATTGTGAACCATAAAACATAAAGCACAGAGTGCCTTAATGTGATGCTGCGCTGTAAGAAATGTTATCACCTCCATCAGGGAAATTGATTGAATTGTAAAGTCTCCTAAGTAATTTCTCTTGGCACTACATTTATGAATTTTTTTTCTGTATCTTCCTGTAATTGTCATACTTCTAGCTCCTACAGTGAAGGCCACACAGCGTAAACCACAAGTATTGCTTTTTTCTTCCAGCTAAGTACTTTCACTGAGAAATGGACTACCATAGTTTGCTGGATAAAGACAGAGGGTTCATTGAAATCAAACAATCGGAAAAAACCAAGAATGTAACATTTCCATTTCCTCAGTAAATATATTTTGGCTACCATTCCACAATTAATGTCCAGAGAACACTGAATATAATTTTCATGATTTCAACTTCTAAAAAATGTGGAAATACCATTTCTAGTTCAAAGGATAGGGTAGTTTTAACTGTGTTTATCAGCTCTAGCAAACTCAGTTTACGAGAATACCTTTGATTTTGCAAGACGTTCTATATTTTCAGTGGGGTCAGACCCCATTGATAAAAAGCATGTCAAAGGTGTTCGAGAGTCGCTTTCTGCCCACATTGCTTCCATTTCAAGAATAAATCCTTCTGCATATTTCCCTCCAAGCGATTCTGCAATGTAGTGTCGAGCCTAAAAAAAAAAAAAAAAAAGATACCAGAAATATATACCTTTTATTTTTTTAATTTAACACTATTCACTGATGTGGAATTTACCAATACCTACACTGGAAGGCAACGACTTTCTAAACTTCCATTTTCAACTTTGGTGTAACAAAAATTAGAGTTCACAGCAGTCAGCCATTGAAATTCTCAGATAACAAACTTCAAACAAAGAAAAGAAAGAATTCTGCTCACACAACAGCCATCCTGTGAACATTGTTGCTGAGATTGCTAAATGATTTTTTAAAAAGAACTAAAGAAATCCATGCAGAATAGATCCACCGTTGGCTCTGAGCACAGCCCAGATACTGCCCCTAAATTACTGACTGCTAAAGCTTGGTGGATGGCCAAACAAAAAGAGTTTCTCTATACCAGACCCATTCTTAGCTCCTCTAAGCATGTATTGTTGACACTGTCTCTACAGCGCAGCAGATTAGACAGATCTTTCATCTGACCCAGTTACAATCTTCCATATATTTGTTGGAACTTCAGACAAATTCTCCTGTCCAGTGGTTATCCAATTCAAGTCTCTTATGCTGCATATCTATTTCTACAAAAAATAAACACAGCTCAGACTTTATACTTAAAGGTCAAACCTTCCCTGTGCCTCTATTGTCCTCTTTTCACAGACGTTTTCTAAAAGGACTTCTAAAGCTACTCTGATGTATGAAACACTTTTTTGACTGACATGACTTTCAAACTGTGTCATCTACTAGCACAGATTCTGAGGAATGTATTATGGCAATAAACAGCCAGGAACAAGGTGGACTGAGGAATATGTCAGTTCCAGGAAAATAACTCAATCATCCACTATTAAGTGTAACTTCTGCCCTAGTGAAGAGAGGCAAATTTTGTAACACTTGGGGAAACACAATGGAGGAAGAAGAGATAAAGAAGATAACAAAAAGGATCGCCTCTTTCCTCAAAAATTAAAGTAATTACAGATTTTGAAACCTCTGTTCAGAGACATTCTTTCTCAAGGATGGTTGTGCAAGACAATAAGAGTGTTGATAAATGATCAGTAGCAGCTTTACTATTTTGGTCTGTTTAAATTGTGGCAGATGGGGTTCTTGTACTTATCTCTTATTTACCAGCTGAAGAGGAGGAAAAAGGATGGAGGGGATCTTGTTGAAAAAGAGGTCCATTAAGAAATGGTGTCCCCTAAATACAACACAGATGCTATCACAATGTGTTACATGTAAATTTGAGATAGGCAGAAAATCAGAAATACTGCTTTCCAGTGTAGCTAAAGACAAAAAAAAAAAAAAAATTGAAGAGAGGATATTCATAGTCTCATACATCTCTTTTAGACCTATATAGAGAAGAAAAATCCAAACATCACAGACTGTGGAGAAACTGCTTGTCTAGTGCAGTTTCTTTTACGATATCTGCCATGAGACTGTCTTAATTATTGCTTTCTCAGCATGGAGGGTAAATAAACAGTTTATCTGCTATTTTAGTGCACCTGTCATCAAAGTGAACTGTTCTCTTTCCAATTCTTCTGTGAATAATTAGGGATGTATCTTCTGATTCACTGGAAGTACACAACAGTTTTATAAGTTTCATAACTACGCTTCAGAAGCACCGCACAAAAAGAATGGTATTCTTCCAGCTTCAACACAATTTATTTCATGTTTTGCAAGGCCCTTTCTAATTCATTGCAATTAAATAAATTAATATTTCTTTTGCATATATTTATTATAAGGATTTCAATACTTGATTTTCAAAATAGCTCAGTGCAACAAATATTACAATAAAATAAATTTAGATAACAAAAGTTTGGAACTAGTAGTTCTACAGGAGACACCACATGGCATAACCATTGTACAAAAGCTTATCTTACTTGGGCAACAGTATGATCAGGGCACCAGCTACGGACAAGGAGCAGTTTACGGAATTGATCCAGTAAGCTGTCATACCCATCAGGAATAACAGCTTTTTCAGGTGCTTCTTCATCAAACCAAGCTTTCCAGGACTTCTCATTCCTAACAACTTGCACCAGAAGTTGATTAAAAGGGTACAAGCTAGATAACTGCACAAGATTGAGCCATGTCATGTCAAGGATCCACTTTTTTGGTTTTGGTTCCACAGAATTCAGGTCCAAACTGGCACCTCCTGCAAAGTGAAAAGCATTAAAGTAGAAAACAACAGTTGTTAAAAAGAAAAGTGACAAATAATAAAAATATTTATTTCTACAATTTAGGGAGTGAAAATCTTTGTAAACCAGGACATGGAGACCTAGAATTTGCATGGAAGAGTCACTTAACAAAGATGGATCGGGGAAGTGGTCTCAGTGCCTCCCCAAGCTGACATCCCTGTAATTTTTGTGCTGCTTTTTCTCCGTCTGTAGAGCTGGAATAAAACTTCCCTACCCAAAAGGATACTCCAACCCAAGTCTTCAGACCAGATGCAGAAAGGACATATAATTAGTCCAACCTCCCTTCACCTAGACTACAGAATAAGAAAGCACATGGTGCATTTATTTCCAGGACTGTGGAACTTTGACAGCCTCTCTGCTCAACAACCACTCCAGCATCATGCTTATTTGCATGTGTTGAGGCACAGCTGAATGTAAACAGCTGTTTTCTAAGCAAACTGAGATATTTGGATGGCAAGTGCCTGAATGGTTTTATCTTATCTCAGTACCTGATAGTACTACCATAACTTGGAGACCCCCCATCAAAACTTTATAAGCTTTACTAAAATTTTGTCATTGTGTCTTAGTAATGACATGCAGCGGTAGCATAATGCAATGGAGGCTACGTATAACAATGTTTTTGAACATGTAACAGATTTCCATTTTTTTTTATACTGACATTTCAATGTGCTATCACGTCCTCATGCATTCACATGTCTGCTCACCACCTATCAAAAGAGATGCTGCTGACTGTCTCCAAGCTCATAGATGGTATGGTAGGTATGTGGCAATTCAAAAAAGAGGCATACAGGAGAAAGCTATATGGTCCTTTACAAAGAAATGGACTTTTTTCCTCTTTTACCATGTAAAACATTTAAATATACTCACTTAAGCATTATTTTGATAATGAATAATCTATATTGCTCTTGTTCTGGAAAATTTGACTCTTAAATCCTTCTTGGGCTATACATGCTTTTATTCACCAGTTAAAAAACATTAGATCCACTGGATACAACATACTGTTAGTGCAAACACTGCAAAATCTGAATTTGGCAGTTCACAGGCATATGTAAATAGGAACATTTTTAGCAAAATTACCTTTGATCAGTGTCTCAAACTCAGCATGTGAAATTTTCTTGGCCTGCAAGTCAATCTTCAGTGCCAGAAGCAATGTAAACAGGAATCTGTGATTTTCATACAGCCCTCGAACTGTATACTTGAAGACTTCATAGGTGAGATGCTCGATTACATACACTACTCTTTTTGCTGTGATCTGAGATTTCTGAGATCTTTCCACTGATAGGTCAAAAATGCCAAGGAACTGCCGTAAGGATGTTTGGTACATGACATTGACCAAGCTCATTTCCACAATGAGGAAATAAAGGATGCTGCCACGACCAGCAACAGGTCGATACTCTTCACGTGCAGTATTGATTTTGACCTCTGTCTCGGCTGCTATGTTTAATTTCTCACTGACCTTAAAATTAATAGAAAAGACCATGCAAATTAAGACATGTCACTTGTGATTTATATTGTACAAGCAAAAAGAAAAAGTCTTGATTAAGATCACAATAGTAATTTTAGTCAAGCCTTGCTTCCCACTGTCAGTGTTTAAACACAGACATTGTGTCTTCATGTGTTCAAACACAAGTCACAATGGGATTTGGTTCAAACTTACACCTGCGAAGTATGCCTGGAATATAAATCTGTACCCAGGTAATAGTTTAATTCTGCTACGTTTTATGAAGAAAAAATGATAGTGCTTCTACTACTTATTTATTAAGAGGTCAGAGGTTATATAGTGGCTCTGAAAAGAAAAAAACAAAACCAGAACAACAAAGTCTACAAATAACCTTTAAATTACAATTACAAAATGTTTCTGCAGTGCATTCAAAATTTACCTCTTCTGCAGTTGTTTTAGTGATTCTTAGGACTTCTATCAGAGACTCATCTTCAACCAAAGAGCCCTCTGTACTGGTTAGACGGAAAAGTAGATTATCTTCAAGCTCCTGCATTTTCCTCTTGTTAGAAGTCACTTCTTCCATCAGTTTGACTCTTTCTGCCTCCAGTTCCTGTATTCAAAAATTTTCCTTAGAATAGTCAAAATTAATTCAAAGAAAGCTTCCTTATAATGACACAGAAAACATGTGATTTCATGCATGAGAGATTGGACGCTTTCCTGCTTTTTCTATAAACCACAGAAATATTATATACTAAAGTAATTTATATGTATACTGCATTTATTTGATTAATGTAGCATACTGAGGAGTGAAAACACATCAGAATTACCAGGAAAAGCTTCTTCATAGCAAGATGCATAAAGCACTAAAACTAGTTTCCAATGGTGATAAAAGCCACATTACATTAAGTACATACAATTAAATCATACAAAAGACTGAAGGATCCATTGTATGGATTGATTTTACATTGTTAGGGAAGTTGACTGGATGATCTTTTTAATTTCTAATTTCTATGATTCTGTGACTTTGCAAGATACACTACTGCTTATAAAATAGGCAACGTTACAATTATAATCTATGCCATATGGAACTTCTATGCTATTTCTTCAAGGCAGACAATGGCAGACAAGTCAACACAATGCCAAGGGAAATGAGGCATCTATACCTCACAGTCTGACACAGCTCAGAGATACCCTTGCTGCTTACCTTTATTTAATAAATCAAGCCAAGCTTCCTGTAAGAAAAGGATAGTTAATAATACCAGTCTACCTACACCTATGGCTTCAGTTTATTTTCATTCTTGTCAACATGCCAAGTTAGAGAAAAAGGAGATGTACAAAGTTAGGCAGTACAGGAGAGGCTCTCCTCTGCTTCAAAGGAGAAGTGACACATTAATATCCCCTCACACACTTATTTGAAAACCTGTTTGTAATATATTCTAGGGCTATCTAATATAACTCTGTGGAAGCTACAAATAACTGCATCCTAAAAGAGGAGAATGACTTAAGCATCAGTCATTCAGCTTCAAATTTTCTGCATTTTCTGCTCTTTCTTTACCATTAATGCAAAAAAAAGATTAGAATTACACAAAAGGAGTAGTTCTACGGAACAGTCAAACATGCATTTAAGTGCATGCTTAAATTCTACTTAAGGACGTGCTTAGTCTAAGAACAGGCACATCACCCATTCTGTTTGCAAGCTTGTAAAGATTATCTTTCAGAAAATTAGCAAATATATCAGATGCCAAATTTTTGTTTGCAAGAGGATTTCATGACCACATTTGTAACAAAAAAAAATAGCCGTTCTGAACACAAATAGTGGCAGCAACTTCATTATCAAAGTACAAAAAGATGCTGATAACAGGTTTTTTTCATATAGTTACAGGAGCAATCTTTAAAGCTGAGAAGAATAAACAATTCTTTGATCATATATTTCATTGATCAATCTTTAAGAATGTCTTGGTTCCTTTAATCTATTACTTTAGGTCAGTGAACGTAAACTTGTCTTCTTGTTTGTAATAGAAAACCTGTTCTTCAGAATCTCTGATCATGGTCTGTCTTTTCTCTGAACCACATTTATCTGAGCTCCATTGGCTCTGGCTATCTACACCAGAACATTCATCTCTTACTGAAACAGAACAATGATTTCTTCATATCCGCTAAAGGAAAGTTTAATAAATGTTGATCACCTGCAACTACGTCCCTGTGCAGCAAGTAGTGCTGATACTAACCAGCTACCCTTGGAGTGTTCTTCAGCTGATACACAGCACTGGATGAATATTTTTCAGTGAGTACATTTTTGCCCCAAAATGCAGTCTGTATGTTGCTATATACAGCCAATATGAATTCTCTAACAATTTTGTCCAGGCAAAAAAACACAGAGAGAGGGTATCTGTGTGTGGGGAGGTGAGTACGTATCTTTTTCTGTTTGAGAGTTGAAAAGCAGAAGCTTATATGTAAGTCATGAGAAAACAACTTCATTTCTATCTTGATTTAAACCTCTGTCTCACATCTAAGGTTTAGATACTCAGTCCCAGCCACTCCTGCTGATGCTGTTCATTTTGCTTATATAAACATACATCTACTAGAGTAAAGATGGAAAGTTTGGCATCCCTAGCATTTGTCTCACCCTGCTAGTGAATAGCTTTTCCTCAGTACTTGCTGTTGTAGCTTTTCCATTTTTCACGGAACAATTCATAGGCAGTTTGGGCATAACAATGACTTCTCTAGCCTCTGGTTGTGACTGTTAGACTGAAGGAAGGGTGTTTAGATTCCAGTCCTTACTTCAGCAAATGCTTGTTTGAGCAAACTGGAAAGGTGTTGGCCAGAGAAAGTGACAGCACCACTAAAGCACACTGGATAGAACATGCTTTGGAAAGTCAAAGGAGGAGGAATGAATTCCCTTAGGTGGACAACTGCTTTCACAAGAGCACATCTACCTGAGTTACTTATTCAAATCAGCAGCTCTGCTAATCCAAACCTTAATCCTTGTTACTTTTCTCACAAAGACACAATTATGAAATGTTCAATTTGAAATAAATAAGTAATTTGATTTGATGTGAAATACAGCATCTGTGCTTTCACTTTAATGAGAAAGAAAGTAAATATTTAATTCTAGTGTAACTGGTCTGTAGAATTCATGTATTTATTGGTGTGACTGCCACAGTAAAAAACCCATATTTGTCCAGAGTGCTTATGATGAATTGACTTTTAAGTTCTTGGATAACCAGGCTGTTAAATTAGATCACACAGAAAGAAATAAGAACGATCTAGGAATTAAATTATTTTGGAGGATGTCTCAGATGTGGTATTATGAAATAAAACTACCGAAAAACACCTGAGAGAGGATTTTCTTCCTTATATTTGTTTCCACATAATCAATGGAAATTTTAGTAAGGACAGAGTCAAATGTTCAGGGAGTTCCTTAAAAATCTCATATGTCTTTGCACACTAGAGCCTGGCTGGCAAAAGTAGTTCAAATTCATAAGCATTTTTTCATGTAATTCAAATTAAGCTTAAAAAAGAATTCAGAAATAAAAGTTTCTGACTGAACAAGGAGCCTTTGCTTCATATGAAGGAATAAAGATGCTTTATGTATCTCATGCATATGCCTGTGATGTATTTTTAATGAACAATTTTCCTTCTTCTCCTCCCAAGGCCAGATCTTAAAATAAATGTTTAGGTCCCTCAATTCAATTAAAAACCAGCTCCACATTGTCTTTCAGCAAATAATGCGCAATCCCCTAAACTTTCATTCACAATTTTGTTCTTGCATTTAATTTCACCCAAGACATAGAATGTACCCACTCATGGTGCAGATACTGAACAAGCCATACTTCCATGCCAATAGGACAAACTACTAGATACCTGTTTTTCTGTGAGGATGACACGGCCGAGGAGCTGGTCTTCCAGTCCTTTCATAGTAACAGTAAAGTCAATCACTGTTGTTCTTGCACTTATTTCTGGAGTGTAGGCAGGATTAGCCAATTTTGTGGTCATATAAAGGGTAAACCCCTTCATCACATCTACCTCCTTGTCACCTACTTTCACCTAAAAATAAAACATATTACTCAATTTTCAAAGGCTGAATGCAGAAAAACAGTTATTTTATCCAGTGCACAATAGATGAACCCTTTTCTTACATCTTCATTTACTGCGTTCTGCTTAAAGGGTAAAAAAAAAACAACCCCTGAGTTTACTGTTCATCTTTTTAAGTGTTGGCAGTAGCCACTCAACCAGATATCCAGCATCTGTCCCACTGGTTTTTACTTTCATGCCCACAATTCATCTTACTTTGTGTCCTGAACCAGACTTTATGAAATTTTTTTCCAAGATGTTATCAAGAGCAGGATCAAGTTCCTCTCCAACATCTTCTATTAACAAAGGTCGGCCAAGGGACAGGCAGTCTTCTATGTGACTTCTGAAGAACTTGTGGTTCATAGCTGTAACCTAGGAAGATTGGTTCACAATAGAGCATGCATTTGCAAGCACACAGAAAACAGTATGAAATCTAGTGCAGTAGTGAAATCTGGTGCTGGTTGACAGCCAACTGAATAGGAGCCAGCAGTGTGCCCAGGCAGCCAAGAAGGCCAACGGCATCATGGCTTGTATCAGCAATAGTGTGGCCAGCAGGAGCAGGGAAGTGATTGTCCCCCCGTACTTGCCACTGGTGAGGCTGCATCTTGAATACTGTGTCCAGTTTTGAGCTCCTCACTACACGAAGGACATTGAGGTGCTGGAGTGTGTCCAGAGAAGGACAATGAAGCTGGTGAACGGTCTAGAGAACAAGCCCCTGAGGAGCAGCTGCGGGAACTGGGGATGTTTAGCCTGGAAAAAAGAGGCTGAGGGGAGACCTTATCGCTCTCTACAACTACCTGAAAGGAGGTTGTGGTGAGATGGGGGTTGATCTCTTCTCCCAGGTAACAAGTGATAAGACAAGAGAAAACAGCCTCAAGTTGCACCAGGGGAGGTTTAGGCTGGATATAAGGAAAAATTTCTTCATTGGAAGGGTTGTGAAGCACTGGAACAGGCTGCCCTGTGGAGGAGTCACCTCCTTTCCGGTGGAGTCACAATCCTTGGAGGTATTTAAGGGATGTATAGATGTGGTGCTGAGGGACATGATTTAGTGGTGACCAGGGAGTGCTGGGTTAACAGTTGGACTTGATGATCTTAAAGGTCTCTTCCAACCAAAACGATTCTACAATTCTATGATTTTTAGTCCAAATGAAACTAAGGAATGAAATTAGTGTCTTAGTGACCAACAATATAATTCTAACAAGACCATAGCAAATTACAATATCCCAGATGTAAAGGTATAATCCAAACACTTGGGTATTTAGAGTCTTGACATAACTCTTCCTCCTGGACTTTATAGGAGAACTCAAATTCTTCTAACACAGCTGACACCTGAACCAGGATATCTAAAAGCTCCTAACTGACTGAGTTTTCATCAGGAAACCTTCCTCTGCATGTAGAGGCTGCATCTGTGTGTATTCAAAGCCATGTAAGCTTTGAGAGTACATAACAGCTCAATAGTTAAGCCCTGTCAGGATTCACAAATTTCATAGGCTGGATATTCACACATACTGACCACAGGGCAAGCCTGGTAGACATTTCTCTCTGGCTTATCAGCCAAATGTCATCATCACTTATAGTGTATGAATAGTGGGGAAAGAGGTAACGGCATTTGAATCTACATCTCCCAGTCCCTGCTTTGGTAAGTGTGTGATATAAGATCCTTATGCAATTACTAGACCAGAGAATGGAACCCGCTTGTTCAAAGTCCCCTTCTGCAGGCTGCATGCTGGTACATGGCGAGAGCAGCCACATGGAGGGTGGGCAGTACAGGCTCAGTGCCACTTAAGGGTGGGAACTGAAGTTGCGACTTGGAGAACACTTTAAAATAATTGGGGATAAGGCTACAGCATGGCAGAAAGAGTCACTATAGGTCCCTAACTGAAGGAGATTCACTGTTGCTACTTCTGAGCTCAGCTTGGCAGCTCTCTGAATCCTGACAAGGGGATGAAAGTCTCAAAGAGGGTGGAATATGAGATACATCCTTCTCTCTACTTATTCCTGTTGGTTAATCACACTAGCATTTCTTGATGTAATTTTTGGGTGCCAAAGTAAGGTCTGATGTAATTTAGAGGAAGCCATGTTATCTACTATAACACAGTAGATTTCACACAGTCACAAAATGACTAAATTATGTGAATACAACTTGTATGTTTTAGGAGAGCTTATCATAATTATTTTTAATAAAGGCATTCATTTTTCCAAGATCTTTTGACAGTTGTACATTATTTTTCTGTCTCTTCTCAGTCAATACTTCTCATTTCTACACAATTTTTTGAGCACATTCAACTTACCAGAAACTGGATTTGGTGTGGGATTGAATGTTGAGCCTTTCTTAACTGTGCTAGGAAATAGAGATCGAGGTCAAGCTCCAGAAGGCTAAGTATTTAGCTAATGATATCACCATGATGTCATCAGCTCTCTGGATGTCACCATCCTTACCTTCATTCTCAGTTTCTTTTTCTTATCCAACACTATCATTTTGAGTGAAGAACATGGTATTCATGTGATATTCTACAGCTGTAGGATAGACTTGATTTATTAACAACTAACTCTGTAGTATCATGTTCAATCAGGTGTGAAAATATGTTTAGATATTTATCACAACCCGTCTTATCCTCATTGGTGTAACAAAGCATGGAGGGTAGGCTGATTAGAAAAGAAAAAAATAAAGTTTTGATTTAAATAGAAGACTCAGATCCCAAACAGGATGCACTGCTAGATAGAATGTGAGAAGGGTGGATAAATTAAGCAATAAACATTTTTATCACATGTATTTAATCATGAAGATGCAGCCTGAATTTAGGCTTTTTGTTTGATACGCCTCAAAGATCACTAAATTTCCATTCTACCTCAGCTCACCATTATTTTTCCATTTCCTCCCTTTTTCTTTTCCTGATTTTCCTCTTAAAATGTTTATCCTAAAATGTTAATGCTGTGCAGCAGCAACTGCCTGATCCCTTCTGGTATTAATTTTGCAAGTCATTTACTTTCCTCTATGCTTCTTTTTGTCTATGACAAGTAATTGAATGATTCATTATAAAGATACTTATGGCATAACATGTAATTCCAATTTGCTCCTGAAACTGTCTTTCTGGGAGATGACAAAGCAGTACAAGATACAAATAGGTCACAGATTTTATGTCAGTCTTGTTTTAATTTCTGCCTAACTGTACACCATAAACATCAGATTTAAATTACACATGGCCAAAGTGTGATGACAGAAAAAATAGTTTGCATTGCTAACTATGATGTGAAATGACAGACACATAAAATAAAATTAAATGAACTATTTACCTGGAGTCCATTATTCTTTTCCTTATTTTTAATCCAGACCTTTCCTTGACCTTGTGGATCAATCAGCAAGGGAAATCTAGACGCTTTTGTGACAATGATGCCATTCTGAATTGAAAGGTCATCATTTGGAAGACCTTGGAGGTTCCATTCAGCCACTGTAGCATTGTCAACAAGCATACCAGTAAGGTTCAGGTCCTAAGAGAAAATATGTCATTACAAAATTAGTACCAGTTAGAGGAGTTATACTAAAATGTTTGATGGAAGGGTTTTATTCTTATTCTGATCATAATGCATGCTAGAATGTATTTGGTAGTTATTGCTTATTGCTTCCTTTATTTAAAGTTCAGTGCCTGAAGTTGGGTAATAAAGTGAATTCTCTTGAGGCTTTGGGTGTCAGAGAAACTCTGAAGTCAGTTCAATATGTAATGACAAGCTGATTTTGGTATTGGCAAACTCCTTTCTTGCTAGTTCAAGAGGAAGCATCATCTTGGTCACAAGAGCTTCCTCCTGCTGTAAAGTTGTAAAGTGCCCTCCAGTATGTATATGAATACAGGATGGCTTGTGGGAGACTCAGAGAAAAAGAGGAGATGTGCTATGGATCAATAACCATGAACTACCACAGAAAGTTGTTGCTATGGTCAGAACTCTTCCTAGCTCATATATTTTCCTAAAGTTTGATTTGCACATGCTGACTAACCTGCTTTATTTTATTCACTATGAACAGTGACTGGTTTCTCAAGAATGTGTATGTAAAGAAAACAGTGCTTGAAATCACAAACCAAGCTCTCCAAATTAGAAAAGTAGCTCAATAATGATGTGAGTTTGAAAAGAATAACGTGGAAGGGGTTTTTTTATTTGTTCCTGACATTTTTCACTGAAGAATTCCTATTTGTAAGCTTTCTCTACAAACAACATATTTAAAAAGAAAGAAAAAGTCCATGACTCCTGCAAAAAATCACATAATTCAGCATCTGAAACTTAACACAAACTTTCAAATACTTTGAAACTTGTGATTCAATCATGAGAGTTAGTGATATCAGTGGTTGCAAGACTCAAAAGCTTTTTTATGCCTTTTATTTTTGTACTACTGCAATTATTGAAGAATCTGCATGAAGCAACACAAACTATTCTAAGAAGACAGAGAAACTTTAAGAATCCAATTTCCATTTTCGAAAAGGACAGTAAAGCATTTAATAGCCAAAATTTTCAGCAATTGGAACCTAAAACCATATTTAGTTCCTTAAGCAGATGAGCAGGGTCTAAACAGCTTTGAATTTTTTCTTACTGCAGCAGGAAGTATCAGTCACTCTGCAATTCTGAGACTTATCTAATTTAAGTGCCTAACTACATAGATGATAGCTAATTTTAAACAGCTCTCTTTAAATTGTTACGCCTAAATGACTCATACACCCACTGCCAGTTAGTCTGTGACAAAGTAAGGCAGATGTCAAGCCTTTTCCTTGAACTGCAAAGCTGCTTTTTTTCCTATGAAGCATCAAGAGAAGCCCATATGCCTCATTTCGTGAGTACTTAATTCACTGGAAAAAATTAAAACTGTCTTCCTTACACTATCATGGAAATCATAATCCTGTCTTTAACAGCAACTGTCTAAACAGAATGGTAATTATGGTTTAAAACTTGTTAATTATGGCATTCTGTGTCTAACCTGCCCATATGGAAAAAAAAAAAGCTACACAGAAACTATCAAAAAGTATTCCTCAAATCTTGAAGGATACAGCTCAGTAGTAATGTGGTCATAACATCTTCATCGAGGCAGAATTTTAGTTCTTTATGTCTTGTTTTCCAAGGACATTATACAGCCAAGTTCTTATCCTTAAATGGTAAGAATCTCGACAGATATTCCCCAAGGTAAGTAGCTTGTAAGAACATTTTGTACACTGAAATTGAGAAAGAGCCCCTCTGGGATGAATGTATGTAGGATAACTCCCATACCACACTGGTAAACAATCTCGCCTGAGACTGCACTGCTACTGGTACTTTATTAATAAATCCATCTTGGCCGTACATATTACTTATCATCAGGAGCTTTTAAATAGCTTTGCTGGGCAAGTCAGACTCATTCATCTCATAGCATAGCATGGGCTGGGCTGTGAGTTCACTCTGTCAGGTCAAGGTTAACCACTCTTACAAGAAGCATTATGCACCATCTAACATTAAAAAAAAAAAAAAAAAAGGAAAAAAGATTCACAAGTAACTTCTATGAGATGAACAGCACAACAAGCCTCACCTCCTAAAGAGGTCTCCCTGATAGAGGTTTTAAGTGTCAAATCCTCCAAGAACACGAAAAGAAGATGCAGCAGGGATACTAGTCTGCCTTCAACTGTTTCACAAGGGTACAGCCGCAGCAGTACACGCTTGCTCACCTGCTCCCAGCACTCTCCAGCAGGACCTGCTCTGTCAAAAGCTTCAACAGCTGAGGACAGGAACTATTTGAGCTTAATGCCTCCACTTCTGTACTGAGAGTAAGAGAGACTTCCTGAACTATTTCTCCAGCCTTTACTGCTGGAGAAAATGTACTCAGGTATTCACAAAATCAAGTGGAAGGCAACATGGACAGATTACTCAGAAAGACAGTTTTTATTATTACAGCCTAAACTCTGCCTTCAGCATGAATATATCGTCCAGGTGCAAGGAAGAATATTAGACAGACATACTAAAAGCCATGGAGCAGGAACAAGGCTGCTGCTGGCCACAGGCAAAGCCTATGAACAACAGCTGCCAGGTCTGGCATCCCTGAGGCAGGTATTGGTAAAAGGAAAGAACAAGATTCCTGCAAAGAAGCCTGCCCTGTATCATAGCCTCAGCTTGCAGGTTGCTCACTTTAATGAAGGTGGCATATAATGTGGCAGGGAATGGAAGCAGCATGATGGAACTCTAACTCCACTGCATTTTAGGTCATCTCTGCCCACACAAACTTAGGCCAACTGAAAAGAAGCTGTAATGTCAGACTCGCGGAGGACAGTCTCGCTGGTGACAAGTGGAGCAAGCTGAAGTGGTGTAAACCAAGCTTTACAAAACTCAGGTTTTGTTTAACTTAATCATTTTAACAAGACACTTCAAATTAAACTAAGTTAAATGGTGCGGGTACAGATCAGAGGATATGACAGGAGGGTATCTACTGATAATACGCAGCGGTGCAGAGGTGATGTTTCCTGGTTCAAAATGCGCAACGGCCTTTTCTATAATTTGGTGTAAGACTATTTTTATGTCAATCAAGAATCAATCAAGCTACACTAAGAATAATAAAAGTGAGAAATTTTAAAAAGGAACAACTATTTATTTCCATTCTACAGACATTTTCTAGGAAATCTAGACTATTGAAATGTTGTACTTAAGTAATCCTAAATGAAAATAATGGAATTTTTTTATTTCTAGACTAGTTTGTTTTGTTCAAGATTTAATATATTAAAACAGTAGCTTAAAGAAGTTACGATGGAATGCATCAGAAATACAAAATATATGAAAAATCTTTCATTCAAATTCACCCATTATCTTCTAGATTTCCAGTTCAGAGTTAAAAGTGGGTATCTAGAGAGAGAGTAGATTTTTAGTGGCAGCACATGACACTCTAGGTGGTAAAAGTGGAAACAGGGTAAATCTTGCTGGGTCCCTGGAAGCTCATCAGGACATAACTCCTACCCACTCAGATGCCACAGATGAATCTCCCCACCTCTGCGCCACCCTGTGAGCCTAACTTGGGAGCTGCTGTTTCAAAGACTGCCTAGAGAACTATAGAGGCACTGCAATACCAGATGTGGGGTGGCATTCTCAAACACATATTGACAAGTTATTCCTCGGAAGGGCATAACTTAAAATGTTGAGGGAGACAGTTACAAGTGGTGTTTTCTTCAATATACATATTTTCCACTTTCAGTAAATGCTTGTTGTGGCTGATTTGCTTTACTTTATAACTGAAATTATGGACACAGCATGGTATTTGAAAAAAAAAAATAACCCAACTATATGAGATAACTGAGACTACCTGATGGAACCTCTTCTGATAAGGTAAATCTAGCCTAAGCTGGTAAATTTTACTTCATTTCCCATAGTATGCAATTTCCTGCCAGGGCAGCTGACCTCAGACAGCATCTCTCTCTCAGATTTGCCAGAGCCATGGCCTATATACCAATCTGGCAATGCAAGACAGTATAAAGAGGATCTTAACACATATCGGTTTAGAAGCTCAGTTGTCAACTGTTCAGATTTTTTATTTATTAAAAATGTAATGGAATGTGACAGCTTGTACATAATCTTCCAGTTATGTACTTTTCTGGAACAGAATGCTCTGCACATTATTTCTTTGCAAGGCAGAGAATAAGGTCAGGACAGAGCATGAACACTTACATTACTGTATGGAATCTTGTTGTTGTCCATCTCTTTCTTCCACAATTGGAGCAGCAAATTCCTGTACTCCTGATTGAAAGGTCCAGAGTAAGAGAGAAATCCAGTGGCCAGAAGAACATTCCCCACTAAATTAATAATTTGATTTTGAAAGTTTTTGCTGCTTGCCGTCCAACGAAGCTGTATGTAAAAAGTTATAAAGAAGTTAGATTAAGCAGGCTCAAAACTAACATGAAGATCGAACTTAAGAATTTATCTCTTTCTGGTAAATAATTGTTCTTTGAACTAGGAGTATTTTTGGCTTGAAATCATCCTTTTCAGAAGTAGAATTTTGCTTGGAAGAGACGGCAACCACCTGACCAAGTGGAAAAAAAGCTTCTTTGCCAGCAAGCTGGCCAAACTGGTAAGAAGTGCTTTAAAGGAGAAACAAAATGGGAGGGAGAGGATTACCAACAATCATGAGGAAGTGAAGGACGAAGTTGGCAAACAAAATGTTTGCCCTATAAACAGGAGGGACCTTGTAATCAATAAAACCCACAGCTGGGCATTTCTCTGAAGTGCTTGTACACTAATGCACACAGCATGCAGAACGAATTAGAGGCCTGCGTGAGGCTGCAGAGTCATGGTGTTATAGGGATCATGGGGACATGTTGGGAAGGTTTTCACAACCAGAGTGCTGCCACAGGTGTAAATAGGTTTGTTAGGAAGGACATGCTGGGAGAGGAGGAGTTTCCTTTCATGTGAGAGAGTGGCTGGGGTGCATGGAGTTAGTTCTGCATCGGATACTCTGGGATGGACAGTGTTATCGGTTGAAAGCTTATTGGCTAGGATTAGAGGGCAGCCCAACATGGGTGACACTGTGTGTGTCTGTTATAGACAATGTGATTAGCAAGAAGTAGATGAGGTCTTTTTTCAGACAATGGGAAGAAACCTCACATTCACAGGCCCTGGTCTACATGGGCAACCTCAACCACTGTAATGTCTTCTGAAGGGACCATACAGCAAGACACAAGCAATCCAGGAGGTTTTAAGGAGTTCACTGACAAAAAATTCTTGCACAGGTAACTGAGGATATACTGAGGTTTGCTGAAACTCAGACTTGCAAACAAGAAAGAACTGGTTAGGGATGTAAAGGCTAGGGGGAACCTTGGCTGAGAGAATTGAGATTGTTTAGCCTTGAAAACAGACAGCACTGGAGGAATTGCATCAATGTGTACAAATACATGATAGGAGGTTGTAAAGACTATGGCGACAGACTCTTTTCAGTGGTACACAGTGAAATGACAAGAGGCAATGGGCACAAATTGAAATACAAGAAATTCCAATTAAACACACAAAAAAACTTTCTTATGGTGAGAGTGGTCAAGGACTGGGATAAGTTGGCAAGGGATGTTGTGGAGTCTCCATCTTTGGAGATACTCAAAACCCAACTGAACAATGCCCTGAGCAACCTGCTCTATGAGACCTTGCTTTGAGGATTGTGGGATCTCTAGAGATCCCTTCCAGTCTCAATTATTCCATGATTCTGTGATTATCTGAGTATTATTTTTGAGTTTTACTTATTCCTTTCTCTCCAGATTTCTCTTCCCTTCCAATCATTCAGCCCGCAATCTTGGCCAAGACCTATATGTTTTAAGTTTAGAAAGTACACATTTAACCCAGTATTAGTTTTGTCCAAGTCTCCAAGTACTGTGTATAGTTTTTAAATTTTTTGTCTGAATTTTCAAAAGTAGAATGGAATAACAGCTCTTACAAGACCTCATAGCACAAGGTTTCAGAAAACCCACAGTAAGGCACTGTAACTTCCTATTTTGGTGTTGCTCTTAAATTTGGAAATTCACTGAAAAATGTGATATGCGTCTAACATTTTTGACTGATATAATTTGAAGTACAGCTATGCAAACAAATATGGAAGTTCTGGCCTCACAGGATGCAATGGTTGAAGTCAAAGCTCTCATCAATTTTGACTCTGTGCAAAATCAACCAAGGAATTATCAAAGCAAATAATCAGACAAGAAAAAAACCAGTATCCTGCTTCCTCTAGAAACCTTCAGGTTGAAGCCAGAAAAATCTGCATAGGAAAGGTAAATTTCAAGTTCAGTGTAGAGGATAACGATTATCCCATAATTCTGTAAAAGGCTCCAGTAGAAATCTGAACTTCAAATATAATTCAGGAAATTAGTCAAGCTTCGAATTCCTATTCTCATATACTTGGTGAGAAAAATAGAGTAATCCTTCTTATAAATATTTTAGGGCAATTATTTAGGTTAAGCCTAATTCCTCTTCTTACTAAAGCTAAAAGGAGTTTGGCTCCTTGGCTTAAAATCTGAACTTTATCCCAGTACGAGGCGTATAATATGACATAAATCTTCATATGGAAGAATTAACACAAGAAATTGTTTTACTTTGTTAGACACATTAAGTTCAAGCAAAAAACATACGTAAAACTAAAATGAAGTGCCATACGATATCAAGATGTCACCATGCCTTGAATTTCTTGAGCATTACTTATTATCATTATGGGGTATTCTCAAAACTTGAGTTCCTACTTTGTGCTGCAAACCTACTTATATGTGCTAGTACCTTTTCTCCACCTAATCCTTCAATCAGAGCTGTGGCATTGTTCATCTTCCTTCTGCAAGCCTCAGCATCATCAAGTAAGGCCTGCTTCTCTTTCATAGCAGTATCATACATGGCTTGTACTTGATCCAGTTCCATTTGCTTCTCGTCCAGCTGAATTTGTGCATTATTCAGTTCTGTTTGGGCAGCTGCAAGTCTTCCCTCTTGCAAGGCTAAATTTGCCTACAAACATTTAAAAGTAAAGAGTAGTTAATACTTATTATTCGGCAAAAGCAAATGACATTCATTTAATGGTACATATTGTACTGTATTGGGTACTTTTAAAAATAATACACATTTAAAATGACAGCAGGTTTTTTTGTTTTTTACTTTTCAACCTAAAACTGAAAGCATAACATTATCCAATTCATTCTTAAAATGTTTTAATACTATTTTCAGAATGATCTATGGATCACACAATGATCAATTATTTGAAATCACAATACACTGGAAATAGCTATATGCTAGATATATGAGGCAACCCATACAATGTTTTCTGTAATATATTCTCAGTGCAAAAGAAAATTAAGATTGGACTATATCGTGGGTTATAAGATAGTAATGATGATAACAGAAACTACTCTTCTCCTCTCTTTTCCCATCAGTTACTTCTACCATAAAAATATAACAAACATATTTCTTACTCCTCTAGAAGCTAAAACTCTAGAGGCTTTTCTCACATCTCTATATAAACTTGAATGATGAGTTAACAGACATTTAAATGTGGCCTCTTAACTTGTATATTCCTAACACAGGAAAAAAAAGTATTTGGTGAATTCAGAACATGTTTCCAAATACATGTTTGCAAAGGATTAGAGACAAAGTTACACTTACAGATAAAGGCAAAAGCCAAAAGACACTTACAGATAAAGGTCTCTTTCATTTACTCTGAATATTTAGAGCATTTGTTTAAATATCATGTATCTTATTTTTATTTTTTCTCCTATAAGAGTTACAAAGATGGAAACCAAGGATCTGTAAAAACTGGTTTATTACAAATATGAAGCTTGACACTCACATCACACCAGAAGAGTACTAGTATAAGGAATCTCTGGGACGACTCTTAGTAAACAGTATAACCATGAGATCTTGACTAAAAATGCAGACTTAATTCTTATCAAAATATGCTAAAATCAGCAAATTATTCTTGATTAGCATAGGAAAAAAAAGAGAGAGAGAGGAGCCAAGATCATATCTTTAGGTTTAGGCATGACAAAAAAATGCAGCATGAAGTCCAATGGGTTTCAAAAGACAGGTCTGTGAGCAGGGAGTTAGGGAACCATATATGTACTAATCGACCAAGTGGTAGTACAGCTTTATGAGTTACACATGTAGGTAACAGCACTGTCAGAAAAAAAAAAATTGTTTGCTGTATCCACTGTCTGTTGACAGGTCCTAGAGATAAAAAAATATTTTATAATGGAGATAAGCCAGCAAAACAGCTGCTCATAAAATTTCCACCATGTAAGCATGCTGAAATATTTTTACTTCGCAGTGTATCAAAGAGCACAATAAACAGCATCTCCTACAGGTAAACACAGTTAAATCAGTAAGTCTTGTTAAGACCCAGCAAAGCAGATTTCAGAACCACTGCTGTTATTTTTTAGTGAATCTTGGACTGTCAGGAAAAGTTTAAACAGTAAAGGAGTTTTGAGTAGGTGATGTAGTGATACAGTGTCTTGCACCAGGGGAGAGGTAGGGAGAGTGATCTAGGAGAGAGAGACACAGTGCAGGCTCTTTCTGTATCTTAATAAGAAAGGCCCAACAACAAATGGCTTAATAAGAAAACTGCTTTAGTTACTGAGATCCAGAAAAAGCCCTGCAACAGCCATCTCTCCTACCTCACTCTTGCCCCCCTCTTCCCCAGTGCAGAGCATCCTCTTATGCTGAAACTCTGTGAAGGCTAAAAAGGGGAGTAAACCAAAGTCATGACAAATTGTTTCATCCCCAGCTGACAAATAGTGAGGTTACAGAGGGAACAAGATTTTTGGAGAGATAGAAAGAAGAGCCTAGGCAAAACAGCTGGAACAACAGAGAACTTACACCTGGCTGTGTGGATTCATATTTCACCTTGACATTTATCACAGCAGAACATGAATCTCAACGGAAAAGGATGGTCATGTAAATTCCCAATACATATGAGCAAGCATGCCTTGAAAACATGAAAAACAGACCTCTGTGCAGCAATAAACTTCCCAGAAAGGTGCAAAAGACTGATAAAACAGATTTCCCAGTTCTTTAAAGCTCTTAAAAGGCTACCAGCTTTGAAGATGTAGGGAAAATAAAAAGATATTTCAGATGGATACAAAGAAAAAATACATATTGTATTCTAACATGAAAAAATAAACCCAAAATTATTTACAGGAGACTTTACAGGATTTCTAGAAGATGAGTTGTAATAAGAAATTATTTTATAGACAATTTAATCAAAGTTTCAGCCAGTTTTAGGGCAACCATAACAAAGTAGCAATTCATTTTGGTATTAGTTTGACTTGTATGCTGCTTAATCATATGTGATGAATAATGGTGGCTGCACAAGAATGACTGCTAACATATCAGGATGACCAACCTATGTGATTCCCAAAAGCAAAAAGCCTACTTGTTTCAGATTGCCCTATGAAATCATCACTATTTGCTCTCTCCCTGTCTTTCTTTCCAACTCCATTTTTCAAAATTACATGGGTACAAACATGGCTTTTGTATTGACATCAGTGGCAGGTTGTCTGGCAGCTCCCCATGCAGAGCTTTGCCATGAGAGCAGGAGGCACGTTTTGCTGCCAAGGAGAATCTTCTGCACAAGAAGGCTATTACAGTCACAAGCAGCCTTATACAAAGATTTCCAGCCAATTAGAGGCGGGAAGGAAATGTGTCACCCAACCACAAAGAACCACTGTGGCCTTTCTAATTTTAGCGGCACTGCTATGTGAACAAGCTTCACACCCTTCATTTCATCCCTCTGAGTCACGCAGCAAAGCAAGGATTCACAATTCGTTCCAGTTGGATGCAGTGTGAAAGCCTGAATAAATGGGGTTTATGTGAATGAATCATGAAGATTCGAGACATGAGACCCACACTCTTATCTGTGCTCCCAGAGGAGAAGGGGGCTATGATGAGACATGCCTGGGCTTGCATGAGAGCAGCAGCTTCAGCCTTTTCTTGCCACTGGCATTGAAGGAACCACACAGACAATCCTGTCCATGCCTGCTCCAGCCAGTGCCTCTACCGGCTGTCTGTGCCTGCATGCAGGGGGCAAGTACGGAGGCAGTACCTGTGCTGACAAGGGCCGCGGATTAAATTATTCAGCAACTATTCTGCCTTCTTCTGAGATGCCCTCAGAGAGGACATCATAGCAGGTGGTGAGATGATCCTGCCCCTTTCAACCTTTGTCTTTCTACATAAAACTGTGGCAAATAAACATGTAATTACAGTCCACAGCTTTGCTGTTAAATTAAACATGCGCAGGACCTTTCTCTGGCACTGAGGTTAACTAGAGTAAAACTACCCACATTAAGCTCTCCCAGCCTCTAAAACAGTACGGTTGCATGCAAACGGTCTCATGGAAATGACCATCGGACCAAGTTAATTCCTGAAAGGTGCCCAGAGATGGCTGAGAAAATGCTGCTTACCCAAGACCAAATTCACACTGGGGATCATTCTAACAGTTTAACAGTGCAGATGATCACTTCCCAAGGTCTAGAAAAATTCCCCAGTACTCTTTAATTTATTAGTATTGACATAGCCATAAGTTTCTTGTTGATTCATTGCAAACTCAATTTTGCAAAGCACCAAGTGTATCTGACCCTGATCCAAGAAGGCATTTAAATAAAATGCCTTCTCCAATTAAAAAAACTCGCACCATTTAATGCTATCTCCACTCTTGAATGGAATTCCCAGACCAACCCCAGATCACCCTGAAGAGCAGCTGTTGTTCAGTAAATTCTGGAAATTGTACTAGAAGAAGTACGGGTTCTCCCATAAGAAAAAAAGTGGCTGAAACTTTATAGTTCACCACAGGCAAAGAAGATTTGGAGCTTTCCAAGCATGTGCCTTGTTTCAGGAATTTTAGCTTTCCAAGTTCACTGTTCTTACAGTCCATTGAGCACTGACTACTGCTGGACCAGGCCAGAAGGCTTCTTGCACTTGGGCACTGTCACTCTGCACAGGAGCCTCTCTGGATGGGCTGTGTGACCCCTTTTGCCATTTGCTTCAGTCCTGACCTGGGCACGTGGCATCTGACTGACAACTCTTTGTGGAAATGCAATCTCAAGTTGCTCCTGTCCCTGATCACTGCAGATTTTTCACACAGACACTCCATTGGTTTTGTATGAACTTTCTCAGAGCCTCAATATCATGGTAAGTTTGGATTCATTGTTATTTAGGGGAACATTATAAGAGAGGTAAACACATACATGGGTTTTGCAGACATTCCAAAACCAATGTTTTCACTTCACCAATGTAAAAAAAATTATACACATAACACACGTACATGCAAACAGATCCATGCAGTGTGACATTAACAAAATCTTGGCCTCAGTTTCTTTGCTATCACTGACCATTCTTTGGAATTCAAACCATCTTTGAAAGTCACAGAGATCGTGCCTCTTATCTGCTTTTCACAGCCTCTACTAACTGTTGAAAGATTCTCCATTTTTTTTTGTTCAGTTACATGTCCTGATATCAATCAGTTTTGTCAGGTAAACTAATCGTCCCCTTCCCTGGCCCCTCCCCAGAGTACATGTTTTCCTTCCACAGTTACTGTGAGCCTTGAATTCAGATTTGTATGCTTGTTTTCCTACCACATTGACAAGGACGCACTTATTTAAATGGAGGACCATCAAATTTTGTCACTCTTTGACAGTTACCTTTTCCTCAGGTGTAAGATTTCCTCTTACTGCTTGCTGTGGATTTTAATTCAGCGTGGAGACAAGTGAAAGCAGGTAAGGCAATAAAGTCTCATATTTAAAACTGAGTTTGACAGGGAGAATCCTCAATATCAAACAGAATTTATAAACTGTACAAAAACTTCCCTTGATCATCATAACAGCCTAAGGAGAACTTAATTAAAATCACTGCAGACATCTCTAAAGGAAATTATATCCCTACATACACTATTTTAATTGAAGGCTAACTGAATTACAGCAAAAGCCAGGGCTTCTTCATTCTACTGTTATATTCTTCAACTCATGGGTGAATAGCAGATGGTGTTTCAGAAACACCAGGTTAATCCAGCAGGCTTGTTTACTAAGTAACAATCTAGAGAGGAAGGTCTCACAGTCATGCTGACCACTCATGGGAAAGTAGCACACTCATGGTGAGCACTGTATGATAAGCAACGACACAGCATTGTGTTTGCAGGCAACATTTCGTTATACTTTCTGGTTTTGATTCTAACTAATGACCCTTAGACTGCAGGCCACATATCTAAGGAATGTAGGTATTCATTTCTAGGAAGGAGTTAATTTTTGCACATTATATTTACTAAAATATAAGTCACTATTAATTAGTTTCCACAAGTTGTCACATTTAAGATAAATGAGGCACTGAGTCTCAGTTAAGATGCAATTTAAAAATATATTGGATGAATTTTGCAGGTGTTGAAGAGGATTTATCTCCTGGAACAGCAGTTAGGATTAAAGCAGCTTGATTAATTCATTCAATAAACCTGCTTTTACCACTGGACGATTCAGCCTGTGCTAGTACTTCACACAGTTAAATTGTACATTTATTTTCAATTATTTTCTTAGCATCATTCCATTGCTCCCTGCAATATCTCCTGCATACTTTAAACATCTCCTCTCTCTGTCATCTTCGGTTTTAAAATACGTGTGACTGTTGCTGTACCTGACAATAGGCATACTTTGTCAAGAAATGAATGTTCAGGTTTTTTATCAGCTATAGTGTGACAAGAATGTAAATACTTGAATACGAAGTTAAATTTTTATGTAATCTTAAGTCATATATATTCAAATGAAAACTGCAAGAGCACTTCTGCAGCTTTCAGAGTTGCATCTGCATATAAAGCCACTATTTCCCCTAGGTCTTGCTCTCTTCTGTAGCTCTCAATAGCCACATTTCAAATTCTGTTCTCATTAGTAAACATCCATTATCTGAAAAGGGGATTGCTACTTATATATCACAGAAATATAGTCTTCTCTCTCAGTTACTTGAATCAAAATATCATGCTTTTAACATATTTGAATCTGATCTCTCTAGATAGACTAAAAGAATATGCCAAGAGTTTTGAATATACCATTGATAGAGTGGCTTATACAACAGGAGACTGAACGTAAGTACAGTGGAAGCATAACTGATTGAATGTATTTCTTCAGAAAAGAGCCATAATATTCCCTGTAGAAGCAAAGATTATAAATCACTATATAAATATTCAAAGTCCTATTTTTTTTTTAATATGCTCATAAATGAAACATTTCCGAGACAATAAAGCTATCTGCAGGAATGCAGGCAACAGAGCAAATCCCTTTGTACTGTAGTTCAATGTTAGAATTCCATGCCAGGTGACTTCTTCCTTTATTATATGTACACTCACACAGAGTGGTTTGACATTCTAAAGTTTTCTTAGAGAGCCAAATTCCAGCTAAGTTCATTGAAGAATACTCTGTGCCAAGAATGGTCTCTACTCTCGCAGACTATACCAAGACTGCAATGAATATGCTCCTTCCCAGGCCAGTAGGACTGAGGAGAAGTTTGCTTGCAATCATAGTGCCTGGCACCAAGTACGAGAGCAGAGACTGTATCGGTATCTCCCACTTGCAGATAGCCAGACTCTACAAAGAACCTGTGTTGAAAACTGTTCACACCAGTAAAAACTGTTCCACAGGGTAGCTGTGTAAGGGGAAAAAATTGCTAGGACATATTTAACCTCTGGGGGCTTGACTTCACAACTGGATGTGAAGAAATAAGAATCTCTTGTAACTTACGACCCTTTTAAACCAAAATAATGCAACATGTTTTCCATTCAACTATAGTCATCCCTCAGAAACATAAAATGAGTAATATGAAATACCTTAAGAGGAAGAACTTCTTTATTAATACCATAGAAGTAAGCCATTGCCTGTGTCCAGGAGCAAAGACCTGCTACATTTCCACACACTTTTTTAGCAGTCTCCAGATTATAGTCCTCCATAACCAAATAGGGCTCCAAAAGCTCCACAGTTTCTCCTGTAATTGAGTCCTTGTCAATGCAAAGCAAAAATTATTTTTTAAAATGGATTTTAGAATAACGTCTGCTTCACAGAAACATTTTTCTTTTTAAAAACATGGTGCTACCACTTCTTACAGAAGAAATGAACAAAATAACACTGTTGTGTTTCACTTTTATAGAGTACAGAAGTTTAGCTGTTTTTTTGTGAGCTCAAGTGAAAACAGCTCCTTATTTCCATTGCAACAGATTGACTTGAGTTTGCATTTAATATCCCTTTTTGACCCATAAGATTTACAGACATCGCTCGTACTCGTAGCTCCATGACAACTTAAGCCGATCTAAGTTATTGCTGTTACAGCACTGTTCCTTCTTTCCTCTCACCTTCAAACAGATGTTCTTGCTCCATCTTTAATACCATCACCAATGCTCAGTGAGCTAGTTTGGAAGCTAATATGACAGAAATCTGAGTCAGCAAATTAGTGATCAGTTTTCTTCTAGGCAAGTTCCCTGAACAAGCTAAGAAGCTCACCATAGCATCAGACAGGCACCAGTGTGAACACAGCTAAGGGAGTCAAACATGCAGCTTTAGGAAGGAAAAGGATGAAATTGCAAGGCACTGACATCACTTCACTGAAGCTAACCCTTTTCCTCAACCATAAAAGCAATTTCTTTCAGCGTTCACTTCATTATTCTAGTCTCAGATCATTTCCCTTCTTCACAATCTGTTGAGAACATGAAAAGTCAGATCTTTGATGATGGTGGTTAATCTATAATATTGTAAGTTTCAGGAGAAAATGGAATTCATCTCCTTAAGCAATGTAGTGTTGAAGAGCTTATACAGGGTGACAATGGTTGCTTAACAATAGACGCATTAGGAACCTTCCCTTTTTTTGGCAATGTATTAATGCCTTTCTTTTAGCATCTAGAAATCATCCTCCATTCATATTGTCAAGCAATATATCCTTTTCCTGCTTTTTCTGCATAGCTGAAAGGACTGTCTTGTACTTGCCTGATCCCTAACTAATATAATAACAAAGACATTCATTATATTACTCCAAAGATCAGACACAGTGATGTTTGCACTATGAGCATTTGCTAAAATGTAAAATTGTGCTGGACAAACATTTTGACTTTTCCCTTCTACTCAAAATTATGAGTTAGCAAGCTGGCAAAGGTGAAGCAAAAACCAATCAGCAGTAGCCTAAATCTCTGTTCAAGAGCTTGAAAAATGTCATGCTTTTCCTTCTAAGTAATGAATTTTAAATCTAAGGAACTACTTCATCCACTAGTCTTCCTTGCCTAAAAAAAAAAAAAAAAGGAAAGAACAAAAATCTCAGAACTCCAGACACAATGAGCTTTCTTCTCATATATACTAAATCTTAGAGACAAGAAATGGGGTAGGAGGACAACATGTGAAATACCTCATCACGGGTAGAAGTACTCTAGTGCACTTCACCACTTCCACCAGTATCACTTCCTGCAAAAAGTGAGTCCCACAGAGGTTGTTCTGACTCCTCTAAGTAAAGTTAAATGTGTTGTAAACTACCAGCATGAACACATACATTATCAATGAGCACCAAAACTGGAAGCCTCAGTAGAGAAGCTTCAGTAAGGAGTTCATAATTAGTCTCCACTATCTTTAAACTAATATCATCTTTTTGTTTAGTGAAGACAGCCCTTGGAAAAGTGACCAGACAGCCCCAGGAAGAGACTGTCTACAGAGGCAGTGCAACTTCCCACATCATCATGGCTTGGCTTCGCGGACGAAGATTTGGGAAGGGCTTTAAATGTGAGTACACCCTTCAAGCCTGTGCGGTGGATTTTTTAGGTGAGGCGCAGCGTGCGCGAGACTGGCCCCACCCTTTACACCTGAGGTTCATCTGCCACGGCCTAGCGAGCTTGGACGGTGACAGCGAAGTCCTCAGGGCGTAGGTTTGGTTAGAGTATCCTTCTCTTAGATGGATGGCCTTACAGGGCTAAACGAGCTCCATCTGCCCGGGTTTGGAGTTAGAGTTGTCCTTCTCCTAGGATGGTTGCCCGAAGGCTAGTGAGCCCATCCTGCCCGTGGACACACTTTGTCTGACCCTTCAGTTGAGACCTGTCTGGCTTGGGAGACTCTACCGGAGGCATATGCCACCACCAGCATAGCTCTCAACTTCACAAGGGCACACAAGCTCTTTCCCCACGGCAAGGGGGTGCCCGTGAAAGAGAACTTTCCACATGGTGCATTGTCAACATGGCTCACTGGGAGACATGGCTCTTGGGGTTAGTGAGAATCATGGTTTCAAGCCTCATCTGCAGAACAAAACCACTCCAGAAAAGGTATCAGCAAAAGTGCAGCTGAAGTAGATTTAAAAATCAGCGTAGAAAAGAGTATGTTCTGCAACATTGCAGAAAACCCAGGTTTTGCCGAAACCTGTTTGGTTTTCTGGATTTTAAAATTGATCCATGATTCTGCCATTCCATGTTCCAGCCTAGCACTTTTTCTGGTCCAGCTGTCTGTGACATCTTTGTTCTCTTCCCTGCAGAGAAATTCCCTGTGTCTCACAGTTCAGTGAATCTTGCTGTAAATGGGACAAGTTTCTGTCCTGACAGATATAAAAACCTATGCTTGCTTTTATTTTCTTACAGTTGGTACTAAGGTTCATGGTTCATTCTGCATTTCACTACTTTTCTAGTGAAAGACCTCCAAAAGGTCACAAATATCTCAGTATTTTCCCTGACAGGATGCTCATTTTCTTCTCTATTTCCGCCTAGCTCCCCATCAAACAATTCTGGTGATGGAATTCTAGAGCAACTTATATGCAAACAGGCCTAGTAGCACTGGAGATGGTGAGCTATTTGAAAAATCAACAGTGAGTCCTTTTAAGGCAAATTCCTACTGAAAAGCAGGAACTGCCTGAATAAAGATAACACTAAGCTTCTCAAGATTTGATACAGTGCTTGGGATACTTGTGTCTGCCATGAAAACTGTGTGGCCCAGGAGAAAGATTACTGCCATAACGAACCATGAAAATACAGAGAAAAACAGTCATGAAGGTATCTGTAACTATAGATGCACAAAAGGCTCATCTGTTTCAAGCTACTTTTGAAGGTGGAAGACATTTTCACATGATCTCTAACGACAGTTGTAGGAGTAATACCTTCTGGAAAGTAAGCAACATGCTAAGAAATCCTGAATTATTCATTAGCTTCAGAGCCTCAGTCCACGATGGCTTCACACATGGGCGTTCTTGATCAGGTGTTACTGAGTCTACTTTTCTTTGGAATAAAAGTAGCACACAATCCATAATTCGCATTATCAAGTGAGGAGGCTTGCCCAGTTTACGAACAGTTGCAATGTCAGAAGGTTTTATTGTCTGAAAAAAAAAAAAAATCCATTTATTTAAGCAATCACGTTATGGTAGAGAAAGATATTTTTCAGGAGGACTGTATATTATTGCAAGTGCTGCAGTTTTGCAGGTCACTCAGAAGCAGTACTTCAGAAAGTCCTTAAAGGTAGTACCATTCAGTGACTGCTTTATTACCTGAAAGTAGAGTAGGTGTTGCCCATCTTACCTCTCCACTGCCTCAGTTTTCATGTTTTCTTCTACAAGGATTAACAGGTCAGTGTTAGTCCTTTCAATATTATTTTTTCTTAAGTCAGAAGCACAAGCCATATTACTACAAATAAAAATCATTAACTACATTTGTGTTCAGAATATCTTTGATTCTGACCTGCAGGGCTGCCTCAGCTTCTTCCAGTGCAGGTCTTGCAGCTTCAAGCTTCTCTTCTGCTGCAGCTTTATCAATAGCAATGTCATCCACAATGGCCTGAGCCTTGTCTTTTACCTTTTGCACCTGCATTTTCACCTTTTCAGCAGCTTGGGCTTTCATAGTTACTTCTAGTAAAACTTCATCAGCTTTTTTGGAAGCTACAGCCAAATCTTTCTCCTTCATCACCAAGTCTTTGGAGAGCTGATTTACTGAAAGCTCAGCTTCCATCAGTTTTGCAAGACCTGTGTTGAACAAATTCCATTTTAGCATCAGGAAGACCTACTGAGAGAGAAACTTCAGTGAAGCAATCTGGATAGTTAAGTCACTGAGATTGATATTAAGGAACCCCAGTGAGTGATGCCATTTATTGAACACCACAATTAAGCAGGGATAATATCCCTGCTTCTAAATTCAACATTACGTGAGGGCCCAGATGAGATGAGGGGAAAGAAACTACAGATTCTTGAGCAATGAAATGCTCATTTTTATCAAACAATGAGAAAATCACCTAGAAAAGCTGTAACTATAAAAATCTTATATACAATTGCTTGCATCTAAATGTAAATGTATCATGTAAATCTTTCTAACCCTCAAAAACCCCACATATTTCCTTCCACACAGCCAGGAACCTTCTACCTATGGAGATAAGTGTACACAGTTCAGTTTCAGAAATTATTTAATCGGTTACTTAGATCTTGTGCAGTAAGTCCTTGTGCAGTGTAATATTTTTGAAATTTTACATTTGGCATATAATTCTTTCTTTTAAAAGATACTTCAGAGGAACTGAATCTGAACATTTACTTACCTTCCCTCAGATTTTCTTTTAGCATGTTTAAATGTGAAAACTAGGATCTTGGTAGTTCCTTGGACATGCATACAGGAGTTTCAGGTATTCTAACTGCTAATTATTTTCAAAACTGATCTGCAACCTTCAGCATTCATAAACTCCATTGAAACAAAACCTCTGCATCTTTTGTAATCACACACAGCTGAAATCATGAGTCTGCTACCATATGAAAGTGAGCTTACAATTTAAACACATACTTTTACATTATTTCACTCAGATTCTTCTTATCTTTGTAAAAATCAACAAGCAAACAAAAATCAAACCCATCTTGCAGTACCTGTTCTCATGCGTTCCGACAAACTTCCAACACTGGCAAACTTCTCTTTGTAAATAGCTTTGTAGCCTCCAATGAAGGACAGATAAGACTTTGGAGTCACAAATGTTCGACGCCTATATCGTTCAAAGTATTCAACACATTTTTCAGCAACAATATCTTGAAATGTTCCCATGGAGTTAACAACACTCTGTTTCACTTCATCTGTGCACTCAATATGGTAGGAAACCAAAAAATGCTGTGCAACTGCTACAAGAGCATCTTTAGGCCAGCGCTGGAACCAGTCCATGGTACAGCCTGAAATCAGACTTGGAAATTTAAGTGCACGAGTTCTGAATTTTTCCCCAACAGGAGAAAAACAAAGAACCACATGCAGGTTATTACGAACTCGAGCAAGAAAATAGTTATAAAGATTTTCACCAGTGGGAGTACGCCTTGGGTACTCCTTCTTCATTGCCGGTATCAGGTCTTGTGTGATTTCACCTATTTCATCTCGCGCAAAAAGATTTGAGACTTCACCTGAAGCCAAAACATTGTTCATGTACTCAAGAAAAGATTCATCTCTGATTTCATTGTCTGTGAATATAAAGACAATGCCCTTTCCTTTTTGCCCAGCAGTGCGGTACAAGATTTTCAGATCATCCAAAAGGTTGTTGGTGGCATAAGTTCTGGGATAGAAAAGGATTAAAGAAAGAGAGAACAAAAATTACAGACCATTTTAGGAAATATCTATAATCTGGCTCAGCTTCCTTAAGGCAAGGGAAAAAATCTATTTAAGAAATTAATATGTCCTTGTTTCATTATTCGGGTTTTTTTCTTAAACATTTTCCCAAAGTGAATGATCAGTACCATAAATCATGAGAAAGGAGATGAAATCAACAGAATAACATCCTGGGGAAAAAAAAGATGGTAAGAGCACTACTATGACTAAAGTAATCATGACGCTACTTTGCATCTCTACAGTTTGCAGATGTAAATTCTTTGTTAGAGCTGTAGGTTAATACAGCTGGATTAAGTTGTCAAGTAGGTTCTGATTCATGCAACCATTACGTAAATACAGCTGGATTATCTTTCAAAGATACTGGAAGCAGGTTAAAGGAAATCATTAAGAGAAAAGAAAAAAAGAAAAGAAAAGAAAAGTTGAGGTTTCTATTGTGTTATTTGGTTTAACTGAAATCAGGCACCAGAAATGATGCTTGAGCATTATCACTTGGGCTGATCAACTCTGCCACAAATGGAGACCATGACTGATTCTTTCATTATGCCTCATATAGCTGGTGCTCACAAGCAAGATTCAGATGAAGTCCACACAAATTCAACTACAGATTTCAGATTATGGAATATAAAATTAAGTAAAGTTAATAAAATGGCACATTTTGTCCATTACGTTCCTAGCCAATTACAGCTGAAATTAGGAATCTCTTTTCTTTGTAATCAGTTTCTTATTTCCAAGAGTTTCTTCAAAGTCACAAGTAATATTTGTAATATATACAGGACCCATTCTTCAGTATTTGAAAACAATACTCTATTTTTATATTAAACACGCCATGTAGAAGGTCTCCCAGTTCTCTTCCAGCTTCATCTTACCACTGCTCTATAAATACCCCTAATGCAAACACTGCAGAACTTGTAAAGCAATCTAACTATTCAGTTTGCATGTGTCAGCTACAGTTATTACAGTGATTTGTGGTATCCTGATAAGAGCATTAGAATTTCTCTGTTAAGTGAGAATAGCAGTCCATCTAGTTCAATACTCCTAACACTAGCAACGGGAAATGCTACTTAAACAGCAAACATGAGCCAGCATGCACTCTTCACTGCTGATTTCTTTCTTTGCCCTCCATATTCACAGCCATTGTATTAGGAGTGTTAGAAAGTATGTCCATCTTGTCCTCTTGGTATCCATTTATTAGCCTGCTGATACTGTCTTCCTCCAGAGTCTCCTGAGGCAAGTTACAAAAGATCACTACCTGCTTTGTCAATACACACTTTTCAGCTACCTGCTTTTAGCCCCCTACACTCAGTTTCAGCAAATGAACCTGATCTGAGTGACTGAAATATTTATTTGCCCTATTAACGCATTTTGAATCTTCTGAGTCTATTCTGTGACTCTACACTTAGTTCTTTCCCTCCTTTTTTTGTTCCCACTGTTCCTTCCTTCTGCCTCTGGGACACAGAAAAGGCTGTGATATGTCTTTCTTTCCTTTCATCAGAAACCTCATAACATTGTTCAAAGACCTGTTATATCTCTCTAAGGAAGATTTCTCAGTGTAGTAGTCTGCATAGTGAAATACACACTGCTAGCCCTCAGTGCGTACCCCTGTAAACCCTGTGTCAAAAAAGAAATGGATGGAAGGCAGTAGTTACTCCCAGTCACTTCAAATTTCTACAAATTACTAAATTCCAGCACGACGAACTAGTAAGTCATTGATAGCAGTTGTAATAACACAGTCTGGGTCCATAAGCATTTATAGAAAAAGTTACTATTTCTCTGGCCATCGGCATTTCCCCACTATGCAGAATACACCAGCGGATTATTCCATGCTATCTTTAGTGCAAAATGCTATTTTAGCAGGGTTTCACAAGGGCACATTGCAGACTCAGATGCAGAAGGAAGGACAAATTTCTTGTCAATAGCAAAAGGTCAGGAGAACAAAGACCCAGGACCTGCCATCTATAGACTATGCATTTGCACAGATGCTTTTGATCGAAAATGTAGTTTACAATGGAGGAAAAAGTGTTTGATAGGTTTACATATCATTAAGTCGACTGTGAAATGTTCACTTCCACGGCAAACTAAAGAGCAAACGTCTACGTACACGGCATTGTGTTACCTTGTTAAAGTAATCTGAAAGCTCTCATATCCAGCAATATATGATGCCAGTCTGGTCAGACTCTGTTTTCCAGATCCACCCACACCTACCAATAATGCATTTCCTTGTGGAGTACGAATAATCCGTGATATTTTAATCAAATGGCTGATTGCATCCTGTGTATTGAGAGAAAAAGGGATGAAAGGATGTAAGAAGGACATCACCAAGCAACAAGATCACTCCTCTGGAGCCTATGCCAAACACTCAGTCCTGTATTCATCAAAATCAACAAGAGATTTCCCCCTGACTTCAGTGGGCAGCAGGGCTATCCCAAGAGAAATGTCCTCGTATGAAGCTCATATGAAGCAATGTCCTATGCAGTGTTTGTACTCAGCAGAGATGAGGGCATGCCCCTTAGGGGACAGAAGGAAAAGTAGAAAGGATGTGGATTAACACCCTCCCCCAGCCTTTCAGCTGAGCCATTTACAGGCTCTCTAAACAGGCTGCCAGAAGTAAAATACAAGTACACTATAGACATTTCTTATTCGACTTATGTATTTATCTTAGAGCAAGAATTAATCTGAAATGCCCTAAGAATCTACCAAACCACCAGTCTAAAGCTGAAGAAAGCATCATGAATCAAGAGACCTTTGAGAAGGAGGGAACTTTCAGGGATGCGAGATGACATTCGCAATGTGCACTGCAGAAACAAATGAGTTGTGCTTTTCACTATGCAAAGCAGGAGAAAGGAAAGATGGGGAACTGCAAAGAGGTGGAATGATTTGTGGGAGTGAAGGCAGCCAGCATTGCTTTATAGAGTTTATTTGTAAGGCTCGTTGGATACAGTCTGAGCTATCTCCAACATAATTTCATAGAAATGTACAAGAGCCATGTATCAATAAGCGGGAAAGACCAGGCACTTTCTGTTAATATAATTACAGGTCCTAATACCTTGAAAAATACTAAATCCATCTTTGATCCTCTGATGGTTTCATTGTACTGTTGCATGAACATCTGTAATCTTTCAGCCAAATAATCCAAAGATGGGGTAGGCTCATAAATTTTGGGAGCCTTCAACTCTGCATCATCAGGTTCATCTCCAGTAGCTTCTGGGACATCACGCAAGAAATCCACAAAGTATAATTCCGTGGATTTATCTTCAAATAGATTTTGACCATGTTCCGCAGAAGCAATCTACAACAATACATTAAGGATCACTTCAGTAATGAAACATTTCATTGGCCTCTTTCTGTGGCAAATACTGGAACACTATTTGCCTACCTTTCTCATCGTATCTTCAAACCAGTCTTTATCACTTTGACTGATGAACCTGTCTGCAATAACACGCCTGCATTCATGCTGGAACAAGGCTACCAAAACACTGATGTTCTGGCAGACTTCAGAAGTAACTGTAAGTATTCCTTGCCAAATACGACTGAGGTCTCGTAAATTAAAGATGTAATGAAATTTAGCTGGAGTTGGTAACATCTACAAAATAATCATAAGCTATATTCAAATAACTAGTAAATAAAAATATTTTCTATCTAGTACTAAATAAATATGGAAATTTTCACAAATTTCAAAATCAATATTGCATTAAAGCAGAAATACATGCTCGGCATTTAAGAGACAACGGTAAAAAAGAAGAAATGACAGTAGCAATGACCAGCTCTTTAATTTCACATAGATTTCACACAAGTTTCTTTGAATCTTTCAAGTGCTAGGAACATGCAGTTAAGGGTAGCCAAGACAGGTTAGTTAACGGTGGCATTGAAGGCCACAGTAAAAATGTCAGCATTGCTTAACCTGTGGTGTGGCTCCTGTCGTTTCTTCCAGATCATTTCTGTCACTATTTTTTGTTTCTTCCAAGAACACATGAGGAACAGTTCATGAGGAAAAGGAAAAGGAGATGAGGATAAGCAAAGAAAAGAGAGAAGAATGTGGTAAAAAAGGATTTGAAAAAAATAACAACTTAGCAAAAGCTACGTTTTATCTACAGGCAGTTAATTAGCAGCAATAAGCACCATTTCTGTTGAATATACTGGCAATAGTTGATTGGTCAATAGTTTCACTGGAAGTCTCTCTATTTCTCCGTGTAAGACAAAGTTATGTCTACAGTTGAGTTGATCAGGAAATTTGGACCAACCTTTTCTGGACTAGAAAATATTTACCAAATCCCTGCCTATCTCTATCTTTTCATCACTCTCCTCCACTTTTTTCATTAGAAGATCAAATTGGGCACATGTTTCTATGCTGTAATTTTAGTTTTAACTTTTCAAATTTCATTCTGCGTGTAAATTTTATTTTCTATTTCAAAGCAACGTTTGCTTAGGAATTGAAGTTAAACAATTTTACAAACTTTGAAATGGAAGAAGTAAATATTTAGAATTTACTAAATATCAGATTTCATTTGCTTTGAACTGATCTGATTCCCTCTCCACCAAGTTCTTTCCTTTAATTCAGATCTCTAATGTTTCTTACAATCCCAAACATCTTTACAGAAGATTTCTATTTTTTTATTTATGTTTCGTTATGCTCTCGACATTTTCTCAACCAGAAGACCTCTAAATCTTCCTACATAATATAATGTAGTTCTTATATTAGCTACAGAAGATACTGCATATGATTATGGTTTTAGTCAGCTAATGAGGTGCTGATAGCAACAAATTCAGAACAGAGGCATCAGCCAGCAGTTATACGTACAGGTCACAGCTTCATAATATGAAGTATGAACACGCGTGACAGTACAAAAGACCTGAGTCTTGTTGCTTTGTCATGGTACAAGGTTTCTCAACAGATGTAATTTTACCTTTGATTTTGTTGCTTGCCAAATCTTTCGAGTTGTAGATACTAATGCTGAAGCCAGTTTACATATTTCTGCAGAGAAATGTCGTTGTTCACAGAAATAGCCTTCAGCTATTGTTCGAAATATTTTGTCAATAGAGGAACTGGAAGGCAGTGTGCAGTTGTAGATGGTGAACTGGCGTTTCAGGCGCTGTGGGATGTCATTCCGACCTCCCCCAGGGTGAATCATAGCAGCTACAAACTGGACGTCAACCACATTTGTGAATTCTCCTGGCTTCTCCAAATTATAGAAACCTTTCTGTTCCATCAGCTGTCTTACAATCTCATTGGTGATCTAGTCATCATCAAAAAAAAAAAAAAAGAAAAAAAAAGAAAAAAAAAAAAAGAAGTTGAGCAGTTAAGTGTTTCAGGGTTCTCAGCTCAAAAAAAGGAAAGAGGAAATCTCCAGTATAAAAAATTAGCAGACAGAAGGAAAGACATCTCCTGTCTTTCTTAATTTCAAGTATTCTGCTAGACACGGCAGCAATTTATAAAGCTGTTAAACATGGTACCAAGCGCTCTGATGCAGAGGACTGGCTGTATATAAGCTTCACGTGCTAAGTAGTTGTGGACATGAAGTCAGACATTCAACTGGATTTCCACGGTATCAGTCTAAGAAAATTCTGTTCTTTAAAAGTTTCAAGCCAGACTATATATTCTGATTGATAAAGAAGTTGGTTTAGCACGAAGTATAGTCACATGTTCACTTGTGTAGAGGCAGCGAGAGAACAGGATTACAGAGCTATACTATATACAGAAAATTACCTTTTCCTCAGCAGTAACTTTTTTTGAATTTAATTCACATTTTCAGACTACAGGTCTGTAAGTATTCATTTATCAATACCTCAAGACATCTTGCTAGACATGGATGTCAACTGTGATGTTAGATTTCACATAATAATAACTGTACTTTAAGAGTCCAGAGTGGATGGAAGAAAGAAAATCTTTGATTACTTCTTGGATTTGCATGTTTCCTTTCCCAGATCGGGTCTTAATACAGATAGTTTGGAAAATCTGCAAGCTCTGTACATAACCAAAACAAAAGGTTTAAAAGCTACAAAGTGGCTTGATGCTGACCCCAATCTTCTGGGACTCACAGCTTATTCTCTGGGCAAAAATTGGCTTGGGAAAATTGCTTTTAGTAGAATTATTTGGCCTAGTCCATATTATGATACATTTTTTCCTAAACTTTCCTATTTTTGCAACTCACAGATCAGCATTTCCATCAGCAGCAATGGTAAGATCACCAATTCCCAAATGTTAACATTTTCCTTTTACCTGATCACCCCACTCATTAATCACAGGCATGTTGATGTCATCAATAAAGACAGTCATTTTCTTCCCTGCCGGAGGACCATATGTGGTGCCCATTCTTTTATCTATGTAACTTTCTATGCTCCTTTGGAACATATTCGGCAGAGTTGCAGAAGAAAAGTTTAGGCATTTGGTCAAGTGAACATCAGGATCATACTTGCTTGTGTAATCCTGCAAGATAAACCAATTTTAAGTAAAATGCATCAGTAACTCCAGATGAATTCAGCCAAAAGGAAATGCCAATGCTCATTAGCCCTGCAAAAATCAGACATCTACAAAATCTCAGTCCTGCTATTAACTTCAAAATGGCAAAGAGCAGTTTATTTAAGATAAACACACCATCTTCAACTTGAAATGCAAACAAACTCTGTTTGCATTAAAGTCTTTAAGTATTAAAATTCGTAAGTTCTTAGCAGACTTCACTAAGTGTTATGACAAGTAGACACGTGACAACTCAGGATGCAAATAAACTTTGCATTAGCAATTGTCAGGGTTTTTGTAAATTCAAGCTGTTAGTGATGACCTGTAACAGCAGTCTGCAAGGAACAAGTGAAAAACTAAATCATTTTTCACGTCTACACTACAGTGCCATATCTTACAACAAAAGCAGTGTAAAGGAATGGTAGTGTAAAATTAAACCCAGCTACAGCACACTTACTGATAGTTATCCTCTCTTAACGAAGAAAGGAATCCTTGGGTTTTATGAATGCGTACAATTCCCCCAACTGCTGAGGATGCCCTAAAGCAATAAAGCTCCACTTTTCATACTTAGTGACGTTTCATAATAGAACCGGAAAGAAAAATATGTAACCCTGGAGTCACACCAAGGCATATATATCAAGCATGGGAAATACTTTTTTTAGCAAGAGTCCTGGGACATAAAAATAGTTTTAAAAACTCCAGATTTCCAACATTATTTCTTTTAAAAAATTTAATTCTTCTGTAATGATGACAAAGGTGACTATCATTTAAATGTTTGTCTTTAAAACAGGGTTGACTAGAAACATTCTCGTTCTGGTACCTCAGAAAAACAAACCTGTACCATTGCTGATTATGTGCTCTACAAACAGTTCCAATGAGACATACACTCCATGTGACAACGGAAAGCAAGATAACAGCTAAGCCCCCTCAAAATGTTTCCATGAATATTGTTAAACTATTAATTTTGTTGATACAATGTTGATAAAATGATCTCAGTTTAAGAAAAGGTGTCCTTCAGAAACAGGTTTTTCTCAGACATGGCTTCCCCATGCCAGTCACCGCCAGTTCCTCCCAGCTCCAATGGACCCACCAGAGCCACCTAGCCTGTGTAAGAAGGGGAAAAATGCTGCCTGGCAATTGAGAGAGGCAAGTGAGAAAAATGTGAGAGAAACTGCCCTGCAGACACCAAGGCAAGAGCAGAAAGAAGGGCAGGAGATGCTCCAGGAGAGGTTCGCTTTCAGCACGGAGGACCACATTGGAGTGGATATCCACCTGTAGCCCCTGGAGGTCCCCACACCACAGTAGGTGGATGTGCTCTGAAGAAAGCTGTAGTACATGGACAGTCCACGTCAGAGCAGGTTCCTGTCAGGAGCTGAGGCCTGTGGAGAGGAGCCGATGCAGGAGCAGATTTTCTGACAAGACTTCTGACCCCATGGGGAACTCGTGGTGGAGCAGTCTGTTCCTTCCCCCATGGAAGGGACCCTATATGGGAGGAGGGAGCAGCGTGAGGAGGAAGGAGTGACAGAGAGGAGCTGTTATTGACTGACTGCAGCCACCATTGCCCATCCTCCTGTGCTGCTCGGAAGGGAATGAAGGAGTCATGGATGAAGGAGTAAAGGTGAGCCTGGGAAGAAGAAAGGTGTGAGGGGAGGGTCGTTTAAGTATTGTCTTTAGTTTTCACCATCCTATTCTATTTTTAACTGGCAATAAATTAAATTAATTTTCCCCAAGTCAAGCCTGTTTTGCCCACGGCATTAATTGATGAGTGATCTCCCTGTTCTTATTTCAACCTCTGTCCTGTTGCGGAGGGGGAGGAAACCAGTGGCTGGGTGGAGGTCTTGCAGCTGGCCACAGTCAACCCACTGGAACTATGAATACACAATCATTCAAAAACACATTTGTGTTTTATTCATGATGGCATTTCAGAATCTTTACATGGTAACAGTAATACTCCACAGTACATAAACAATAACTATCTTTGAAAAAGAAGAGGTTATTAAAGGGATTTGTTTATGTTAGTTAAACTGTCAGAGAATTTTCTACTCTACCATACCAGTTCCATGTCAAATTTGTGATTTTTTGCAATTCATGAATTAATAGTACAGAGAATAAAGGTCTTAAATAACACTCTGTTTTAAATTCTTTATTTTGATATATACTCAATGATGAAGATTACTTCAGATTAATTCAGATTGCTACCTGAAGTGTTCAATATTAAAACCTTTTCACTTTTTCACCAGCTGCTTATATCTGAAAATTTCTTTTCCATGAGGTGTAGTAAAGCAAAATTCTACAGAAGGTGAAAGCAGAAGGGGATCAGTTATGAAGGCAGTTAAATTTCACTTCTAACCTTAAATGAGATAAAATATCTACTGGCATTATGTTCCTTTCTGCAAGGAACATACTCTGCTCTATAGAATAGAGATGGGTAAGCAATTCCCAAGAATCAGCTCCTATTATTTTTAGGGACAGGAATGGCAGCTGAAGGCTGGAGGTTGCCAGTATCTGGCCAAAATCCAGTACGCAGAATAACAAGACCACCACCCAGACCCACACCTCTTCACTCGGCTAAAATAGTTCTCCAGCTGGTGCCAGGAACAGAGGTTGACATTACACCGGCATGCACATTGGCATCAACAGCTATGATGAGACAGTAGTATTAATGGCTGCTGGCACTGGTACAACTCGCTTTATGGGCTCAGAAAACACACGGCTGGGGGACACAAAATCGTTCCAGATTTTATGAAAGCCAAAGGTCAATTTAGGCCAGTGTTTTTCAGTTATTTTCAATTTCAAGACCTCTGCAAATCCTCCAGTGGAGGTACAGATAACTGTATGTCAAATTCAGCTGTCCCAGCAGTAGATCAGTTTTATTTAGCTACTTCTCATTGATCAAAGAGTCTACAGATTCTCCTGGAAATCAGAGACACCATGCTGAAAACCATTACACTTGCATTTTTTCAAATAAATGATGCCAAGTTTGGTATGACATCTGGGTTTGTTCAGCTTCTTGATTATTGGCTCTTCTGTAGTAAGCTATTATTTTTTTTAAGTGTCAGATAATTAACCTGCACCATTTTATAATATGGAAAGTGTGCATTTGTTAATTTAATAGCAATCCTGTTATTATTTTCTTCTACAGAAAGAACAATATGTCATTTTCAGTGAAGGAATTAAGAAAACAGATAAAAAACACTAAATTTACCCTCCAAAAAAATCAGTCTGAGTAAAGAAGGAAGATCTGTATTTCTCTTCAGTTTGGCTTGTGAAGGAAGTCTGTGTGACAAGGGTGTACAAAAGATCATTCACACATGGTGCCACCGACAAAGCACAGGGAAATAAAAAATATTCCAAGGATCAATATTTCCTTAAGAAAATCTCCAGTTTGACGTCTCAAAAGAAAGAGTATGAAAGAGCATGTATCACATGACCTTGTGGCCATGGTTAGCAAAGTTTAAAAGAACCCTTTATACTAAAGTATCGATATGTGAGGGTTTTTAGCCTGTAGGCCCTAAGAGTACTGCCAAAATGCATCAGTAAGAATGCTAGTGAGTTATCTGAAGAAAAATCAAATTACTCTTACACTTCAATTTAATATTAGTACCAATGTCAATTATTGCAGTGTTATCAAAGATATTACATATTTTTCCATTCCACCTACCTTAATCATAACTGTTTTTGCTGTTCCCTGTTCCCCAATTAGCAGAACAGCTTTTCCTTGCCTCATGATAGTGTGCATTAGAAAGTCTGTCCGGACACTGTCTACATTTGGAACTAGAATGGAAGTATATTCTGGTACTGAATCTTTAGGATAAATATATTCAGGGACCTGCATGAGAAAGACATGCAAAAAGTTTGAGACTTTCAACCTGCCCACACAATGATTTTGCATCAGAACACAAAAGCAAACGTACTTTATAAAATGTACGTTAGCAAAACTTTTCTACCTGAAAGCCAAGCATTCATTTATAACAATCAGTACATTGCCAAGCTTTTCTAAAAAAGCTGTTAGACTAACGGGATATTTTCACTCCACTACTCTCTGTTACATGAAGAATGGTTTTCCTTGCTGCAAGTTCTTAGATAGTAGAGTGATAGACAGCAGACAAATCTAAGATCACTCACTTCCAAAGCTATTTCAAATGCATGTTCCTATTCTCTGCCAAAGGTATTGTTGGAGGGGAAAAAAAAAAAATCTTTCAGAAAAGAAACTCTTGAGCATTTGGTAGGGATAAACTTCCTAACCAAATTACGCGGGGTTTTAAATAATAAAATAATATGCCTCTTACCAAATACGTCTTTCTTGTATACTCATTAAGAAAGCTTAGCATGTCACAGCATACGAACCTTCTTTGACCAGTGTTCCCACTGGCCACAGGCATTGATACCAAATTCAAACATGGTTTCTTCTTCATTCACAGCTGGAAGTTCTTTTACTGCAGAGTGCTTCCGTAGAAACAGCTCCATTTTCAGCCTGTCATCCAGTTCCAAAAGAGCTCCGGCTGACCACATTAAAGCAAAAATGAACAAGCGAGCAATATGTTCATCGCTGAGCTGCTTCTCATTTCGGTCAGACAATAAACCCTGCAAAGCAGATGGAATATGTAACTACTGCCCGCCTAGAACGATGTCCCAGCACAAATAACAGAATGAGAGAGAGGAAAACTGAATGTCATATCTACCTGTAGGAGGTCAATAGCTTGTTTGATGTACATACATTCTAAAACTGGCATTTTTGGTGTCACAGCAGAGAAAACAAAATCTATCACATCCTGGAAAGGAAAAACATCATTTAAAGAATCTGTTTACCACTTTCAATGGTATGATTTATTCTTAGATGAGATCAGTGTCTTAATTTCAAATATATTCTAAACTTTATTCCAAACGTTTTTTCCCATTTCTTAGACCATGAAATTTTGCTAACAATAACATATTAGAAAAATAACTTTGATATACTGCAGTCAGCAGAATTATTCAGAATTATTCATACGAGCTCCATACAGCAATTTCCTGAAGAGCAATTTGACGACTGCTTTTCAGTTACATCAGGGATCTGCCATTTGTGCTCTCCACTGGAGATTTTAATCTACCATTGCCATTTTTGTAGTAGGAAGATAACAGCACTAGAATTGCTGTAATGATATACATATATAATGCACAACCTCACCACTATAAATTTTTATCTGTCTGATCTGTTCTGACTGCACCATAATGTACCTGTGCCTCTTGAAACCAATACTCTATTTTATGATCCAAAGGGAATTTTGCAATTGATTTTAATGGAACCTGAACTTTCCTCAGGTTACTCCATAGTGATGGCTACCATGCCTGCCTTTACCAAGTGTTCTGCAACATCTTTAGCAAAGTTTCAAATTGATGTAAAGTCCTCTCTGGGATTTGCAGTGCAGATTTTTTTTGAAATATCAATTGTCATCTACAGTGCAGACTGATGTAAATGATAACCTATTCTCACCTTCATTTGACAATTTTTAATATAATTCCCTCCCTATGGGTTCCATTTGCCTTTGTAATCTTTGGAAATCAACACTTCCTAGTCATTCTGGGAAGTAAAAGTACAACAGGGGACACTACAGGAGATAGTGCTTTTGGAAAATTTCCATTTATGGCTCCTGTGTTCTGTCAGTGAGAAAGTTAGAACCATGAAGATATTCAATCACCCAAAGACATAAACAATCACCCACATATTTTTGAAAAATCAGTGAGCTGCTGACCTGCATACTCACCAGTTTTGTTACAATTTTCAGTTTACTTTTTTTGTCACTCAAGTTCTCTAAGTACCCTGTGCTGAGTATTCATTGACACAGAGACTGAATCAAGATTTTTACCCATCCTCTTGATTTCCACCTCACCAGAAATAGTGGGTAACACACACAACGAAGATTTATGTAATGAGAAAAAATCTCAGTTAAGCATCTTAATCTAGACTAGGGCTCACGGCTAAGAGGCCTGAGAGAGAAGACAGTCTGAATGTGGCCATACGTAGAAGGAGGGAGGCTTAGAACACATCCTGGGGTTTGGGGTTTTTTTGTTGTTTGTTTGTTTGTTATTTCTTGTTGAATAACAAAAGTGCTTCCACCTCTGTGTGTTGCTTTTTGTAGCTTTCCATCTAAAATGCCTGATTTGCCCCCAGCAGTACATCAGGTGCTCAAGTGACTAACTGAGTGGGTTGTGGGTACTACAAGGAATGGGTGGAAGTAAGGCACTGCAAGCAGTGTGGGAGATTCAAGTCTAAAGACCTTTAAAATTTGAACCTAAATCTCTCTGAGATTCAGTTTCTTCATCTGTAAAATAGACTAGATGTCTCGCAGGGTACTGCAAATTGTTTAATAATTGATTTGACACACTCAGAATGAAGATATTTCATGAGTCAAAGTAGCCTGTACTTTCAAGAGCCCAATTTTCACCAGAATGATTTTCATGGTACTTATGATTCCAGTGAGGTTTGTGTAATTTTTGTTCTTTGAGTTTATGAACAAAAAATCAGGTTCATATACACTAATATTTTATTACTGCCATTCTTAAAGCAATACTTGGCTGAAAGAAAGATGCAAGATCAAGATCGCAATTAGCATGAATTAACTACTTATTTGGGTATTTTTTTTGGTCAGGGGTTCTGGAAAAATGACTTTGGCCATGACAAATACATATAAATGGAACGGAATTTGCTATCCCTTACAAGGAGACTGCAAAATGTAGTCAGATGGGAAACCTCATATGATAAAAGACCCTTCTGCACAGCATACAGTCACTGTGGAACTCATTGGACCGTAGAACTCTCTTTAGGACAAGAAATTGGTATTGCACTCAAACGGCTTAGACAAGCACAAGAACAATTAAATAATGCAAAGTTATTAATATTTGTAATATTAATTTTAACATCAGCATTTAAATATTAAAGCTAAGAAACTCTTTGGATTATAAGTTCAACTCTATGCTCCAGAGGCAATAGCGGTCTTTACCCAAATAAGATTAGAGTGAGATTTAATGTGGAGGGAGCAGTAAGTCACATCTGACTACTCTGCTGTTTTTAGGACTTTTTAGTGAGTGTGATTTAAAAATTACTTGACTTCTTCATTTAAACAATACATAGACATGCTCAAAATCACGTTACTCGCATAACATCTATCACTAGTTTGAGCTTCACAATTTGCAGACAAAGTAAATAACACCACTCAGGTAATTAATTATTTCAGTTTTTTGAAACTGTCTCAGGTAATTATTTCCATCAGCTAATGCTTACAGTTATCAGCACCATTCACAGACAAGAAATTGGCAGTATAGCTACTAAACTTAAGACAGTAGAGACTTTCTGTGGGGAGGGGAGTTTCCTTGAAATTACTTCTAAGCAGGAAACATTGCTGAGAAGAGAGAGCTGGGAAAGGGAGGGTGAAAGCCCAAGCCCTCAACCACCGTTTTAAAAAAATTCTGTGGAAATAGAAAGTACTCAAAGATAATCTTAATTCCAAATAAGGTTGTGTTCAGGGGTTCATTTTGGGTTTTTGTTGTTGTTGTTGTTTGTTTTCGTTTACATTTATCCCTGCTTTTAAACTACCTCCTGTCTTTTATATAAAAACTACTGACTTACAGTGGAATTTATCATATACATGAAAAGAATAAATACATTCTTTCACAACTATTATTCTTTGGTGCTTCCTCCTACGTTATTGCTACTTGCTGTACCTTCATTAATAATGATTTTATTCAATATGCAGACTTTCAGTGACAAACACTATTTTTATTAACATAATGAGTGTAAGCAAATTGTAATTACTATAGCAGTTGTCTTACATCTATTTTGGCTGAATTTAGATTGAATTCAAAAGGTCTCCAGAGGTATACATAAATCCTGATTCTCCTTAGTTACTATATTTCCATCTATAGCCTAATCTTCATTTTCATTTAAAAATCAGATATTTGTAAGCTGCTTATATCAAATGCTTTTCTTAACACTAGCATTAAATCCACCAAGGACTGTGTTTGGGGTTTGACTATCACTGTTGATGAATCTTATTTCACTTTTCTTTTAGAATTTATCCTTTTTTTTTTTTTTTTTTGGGAGGGGAGGGGGATGGGGAATAATAACCGTAAAAAGAACCATCTGAATACAAAAGTAGTGTTACCTTCATCTGTAAAATCACTGTTATCATTTCTACTATTTGAAAAGGATAGATAGCTCATTAAAAATGAAAGAAAACTGACAGTGCGACAGCTTTCATTTACATTTTGATAGTTCCAAATGTAGCCTTCAGTACAGAACTAACTTCATATTTCACTGCATTTTCACCTCTCAATCTAATAAAATACATATTTTTCTGGACTTTATTGCTATTGCTTCAGGCTTGGGTAGTTTAAATGTTGTTATTATGTTTTCAGAGCAAGTTGTAGCATAAAATATAAATAGAATTATGGCAAAGAAGCAGTAAATTGACTCGCATATACATTTGGAAGCATATTTTAAAATTCATTACCAAATTGTTTCTCTTGCTGCTGCAGTAAATACTATGTCATACCATTATGTTTTGAAGGTAGAACAAAATTAATAGCTTGTTAAATATTGGTTTTAAAGTAAACAGGCACTGAAATGAAACATATCTGTAAGAAGATATTTGTTAACATTCCAGGCATTCCAAAACTATATTAATCATTGCTTTTACCATGATTTATAAATAAACTTTTGAAATGTCACTCAAAGTTCATTAAAAACTGCACTTGTAAAATCCAACAACAATGAAAAATATTACAGGAGAAACCCCTGTGAAATCTAACGCCAATTACACAAGTAAACTGGAAGGAGCAAGCCAGTGGGAAAACAAGTTATGTAAGGGAGTTGCATTTGTTCCACAGATGTTGGACAAACCAGAAGATAACAAGGCAGAAACATTGCACAGAATGACTACTTCTTTAAAAAATTACAAAGAAAAAAATAAGAATTTCAATGTAATTGAAAAAAAGTATAGTACTGAGATTATGCTTTTGGACCTACTATTGAGTACAACCACCACAGTATTAATGAAACCTTTTCAATGATTCAGTATGCCAAGGACAAATGGAGGGGGAAAAACATTCAGAACTCTCCCTTTGGATCTATTGATTGAACACAATTTAGTGAGAGAATGTATCTCAAAAATCTCCTTTGGAACACAATCATGGATTATAAAATCAGAAGAGACAAATATAGTCACCTGCACTGCACTTCAGAACACCACAAAGCACAGAACTACCCTGAATTAATTCGGACTATAGCATGTCTTTTAAAAGTAACTAATGGAGCAAATGCATTCCTGATGCAGCCGAAATTAAGAAAGATTCACCGGAGTGAATTTCTTAATTTCTTTCCAAATTTTCTTTTTTACGTTTAAAACAAACTAGGAAGTTTATCCACTCCCTTTATGTATTCTGACAAGAATTAAAACTGCAGTAACAATTACAATTACAGAGAATATCTCTGTTTTGTCATCATGACTTATAAAATAACCATGGATTTAACAATTCATTGCCAACTAACCTATGCAGACAAATCAAAGCATACAAAATATTAATATGTTATAGTTTCACTCATTCATTAATGTTAGAGATAATTTTCTCTTTTTTTTATCCTTCATCCTTATTTCCTTACGCAAAGAGAAGTAAATAACTGAAAAAGCACTTAGGAAGAAACTATGCTTCATTAAATAAAGAATAAGAAATGTAATTTTCTTTTTCTGAAGTGGTTGAATTAATTACCTGAAATACAGCATTAAAGCAATTCCATAGGACGTCAGAGTATGTAGCAGGTAGCGTTTGCAGCCAAGCCTTTAAAATAGGCTTCCAATCCAACACTGAAGAACTCATGAAGACCATCCCATTACGAGAAACTGTTGCAGGGGAAGCATTGTCGATGTTGTGAGGTTCAAAAATAATTTTGCAGCTAGGGGACATCGGAATACGATCTCCATTGGCCAAAGTAAGGGTCTTATTATCATCCAGAACAGAGTTCAGATTTTCAATCCATATTGCATCAACAGGTCCATCCAAAACTATCCAGATATGCTCACCCTAAAAAAAGGAGAGAGGCATACATGCAACTGTAGGTACTTTGACCAAAAATACACATTTACTTAATCTCAGAGAATGTACCCTTGGATATAAATAATGGGTCATAGTTTGGTGCTGATTAGGTCAGCATGAACTGCAATTTTTATAATTTGCTCAGTGATTTTAATCCTTGTCTTGTCACATCAAAAAGGATATTAAGGCATAGTGATAAAAATTAATCGGTGTTGTTCTAACCATGAAGCTGTTCCTTTCTTCTATAAAAGTACATCGTCCAGTCCAGCATTCATTAAGGAGGATGAAAACATTTCCCATTAAATACAATCACAGACACAGGCACACAGTCAGTTTTTGTGAGATATTACCCAAGTATTTCATGTAAGGCTTCCCATTTTCCAAGTAAGAACTGAATGAAACTGCAGAAGATTTGAGTGCAATTATTATTTCATGAAACATCATCTGCAGATTTGATAAGAGAATTGAGAAATGCCTATACTGATATCTTTCAAAACCTCTTACATTCTGATATAATTAGTGAAATAGAGTGGCAAAGACATAAAACCAGAGAGAAGAAAATTAACTTTCCTGTCCTCATGTCAAAACATGAACAGCCCTTGCTTTTGTGTAAACATGGTAGGACTACCTGCTTACAGAGGGAAGCAAAACCCTTAAAGTCTTTTCCAATGTAATTCTGGAACCTCAAGCGCTTGCGAAGCCTAGTGCTCTCTGGCACGCACACCTAAATCTGACTCTTGCGTACCTTGAGCTAGACAGACACAAAGCAAAATTAACACTGTATTTTCCCATTTGGTTTTATAATGGAAGATCTTTCACATAAATGACAGGTAATTAGACTTTATGGAAACAGTATTAAATGTCCTTATTAACTGTCATGATACAATATCCATTACCTTCTTTGCTTTTAAAGTTTTTCTCCATAATGTAGAGAAAATACCATCTGTCCAGTCATTTGTAGCAACATCAAGGGTACCAAACATCTGGGAAGCTGTGATTGCCTTTGGGTTCATTCTCATCTCTTTATGAGGAGCACCACAATCTGTCATCGCTTTCATCAAAATATTAATGCACTTTGTCTTTCCTGAACCAGTTGGACCTAGAGTCATCATACCTTAAAATAAAATAAACATGTTTTAAAATGAAATGTCAAAATATCATGCTACCATTTAATGGTTCTTTGCATCAATGATCATTGTTCTATTTTTATCAAAATCCAATACAAAAAAGATGTTTCTCATTCCACTTAATGTTGACTGAAATGGAATTTAAATTAAAAGGCCTCTATAAATGTCTGCTCTATTATGATAGGCAAGCCTATGTGGGTCTGTATCCTCCCTCAGGCAGTTCTTTCCCTTTTACTAATTGGAAAACACAACTGCCTTTTGATGTTCACATGCAATGACATTGACATGACTGGTGGTAAACAAAACCAGTAATTTCTAAATGCATTTAATGAGAATGAGTAGTTCCCAATGATACACAAAATCTTTCTGAAGCAGAAGTAACAAAAATATGTACCTGCATCCATCCATGCTGACATTTTAATACAGCTTTCTTACCTTAAAAACATTTAACAGCAAACCCGCTTTTAATTTCATCAGTGTATACACACATTGCCTAAGGAAAAGAAGCCATGTCTTCAACAATAAATTGAGCCTACAGCTGATCCTTTTTAGTTATGTTTTCTAAATCACCTATTCAAGAGGCCCAGGGTCTGTCCAAAAGCAGATGGCACATTCAAACTGAGATTTCCAAAGTCATCTAAAGGAGCTAGATAACTTCTATTAACCCTAAAGGCAACTGGACAACACAATCCTTGGTTGGCATTGAAAACCTCTTCAACAAAAGTACAGAACGAACAATCACAAATGCAAGCTATGAACCCAATCCAGTACAATGCAGACTGCTTGATGTATTCTCTAAAACTAAAGGGAGCTGAATGTTCCCAAAACCAATCTGAGCACCCAGACAATCACTTACTCATGCCATATGGTACATATGGGGAGATTTAATCCAAGCCCCTCAATGTTAATGGAATGGCCTTTCTGCTGGTTTCAACAGCATTCGAATCACAACTGTTATGCAAAAGAGATTTCAGGATCCACGCACTGAATCTCCATGCATATGTGTGTGTGCATGAGCACTTCATTTGCACATACTGCCTCTTTATCAACCAAGAGAAGTCATGCATTTTACAGATTTTTCCTCATTACTTGAAATCCCATGGTGACCTCTCCATAAATCCAAGCGTCCATGACTAGGACAAATGGAAGTCAGGAAAACAGAATCATCTTCCCTCCACACAATAATGTGTGTCATATAAAGGCCTTGGGCACCCAAGTGTTAGGCCAATTGGAGCTGCATGACCCCTGGGAATAGTAGGGACACGTGAAGAGAAGAGGCATCTAGCAGAATGCCCCAAAGGACCCTGAAGGTTTTGGGGGAACCGTGGTCTGTGGTGTCCCACAGACCAAAGAGCTTCTTAGAATAAGAAGCAATTTTAATCATGACTGAAATCATTAAAACTTTCATGATTCCTTTATAGTTATAGGTGTTATGATTTGATATAGAACACTGAACCCAGTGATCTGGATGTAAATTATTAGCTCAGCATAGCATTAACTAGTTCTTCGGTCTAACCAATAATGTGAACTAAACTTTTGAGGTATTAAGGTCTCGGACTGTGGTAAGTGAATGAGTATTTCTTTCTATTTGTTCCATTAGTTTAAGCTTACTATTTTCTTAATATGACATGAAAAGGGACAATAAATACGATGACATCTTCATAAATATTTGCTCCTTTAGTTACATCTCCCTTACATTTCCTCCTTAATAAACTAAAAAACCTTAGTTGTTAGAGGTTAGAGGGGTGGAGGACATTTCAAAGTAGGGTTATTTTTTTCCACTCAGCTATGAATTGTAAACCTAGTTTTACTGCTGTCTTTGGTACCCTTCCTAGGACAGGATAAACTTTACTAATTAGCCTTTTGTGAACTGTAAAAATATATTTTCATAGAATGACAGAATGGTTAAAGTTGGAAGGGACCTCTGGAGGCCATCTTATCCAATGCTTCTGGACCAGCAGGAGGTGGGCTTATTTCTCCTCAGCTTAAATGGCCAGAATTGAACTCAAAGCACACTACTTGGAATTATATTGTATGCTTGGTAGAATCTATCAAAGTAAAGGTTTGAGAGATTATTTTTTTGCAATCTTCTCAGCATCATAATCTCACAGTAACATTAAACATGAGCTTTGTGACTGAGCTGTGTCTGAAGGCAAGAATTGTTTTTAGAACACTGAACAAAATCAGCTGGTTTTGAATTTTAATATATACTCTACACTTTAACTTGTTCCATAGAAATTTCAGTCACTGAAGGCCACGTTCATATTTCCCATAAAAATGTAATACAACAAAGCTAAAATCTTACTATGTGCACATTGCATCAAAAAGAAGTCGTAACAGTTTCCTAGCAAAATACCCACATAGGCTTTAAAAATGACATCTGTTGAATTTTAAAATACATTTTCTGTGCAAATAATCTTTATTCTCTAGCAGATAATATATAAAACTCTTGCTTTTATGAAGTCTCAAAACCTCATCTAGCATGCTAACCATGTCGGACTCTTTGAGTTTCATACAGCTGAATGAGTTTAAGTGTCCAGGGTGGATGATGAATAAGACCTGCTTTCTCTGCCTGTTTCTGGATGGCTGACTGTAGTTCAGGATACCCAGCTTTATCCAGAGTAATTCCAGGGAACAGGTCATTAATGAGACTCATAAATAAAGGTTCATCTTCATCCACCTGTCAAGGATAAAGGAGGGGGAAATACATTATTTATTCATTGAAATTTTTATTCCAGCTGTACACAATCTTCAAGAATATGCCATTTAAAAGATAGCATTAGAAAACCTTATCTTTTCCAAAGCAAATATTAAAATTATGAACCAGATTTATTAAGTGAATTTCATACAATTCAGTTACAAGTAGTAATTTCTAAATTAAATACTGAAAGCTTATAAAAATATTAACATCTTAATACAGTTTTATTCAATATATACACACACATTTCTTCATTTGTTACATAAGGCAGCAAGTTTTATTAAAATTGTATTTTTCCTTGGATTTTTTATGATTTTTTTTCTCCTTCTGTAAATCACTGAAGCATGCCTACAGGTTTGAACACATGTACCAATACACTGAACAGATTAACATCAGAAAGAGTAATTGGTTCCGTCACAAATCTGGCTCCCAAGGTAAATACACAGAGTCTAGACCTGCTATAACCTTTCAATTAAAGCAATAAAAAGAAAGATGAATACTTTAAATAGTAATATCGAAAAAGATTAGTCTATACAAGTAGGTGTTAGCTGATTCCAATTACCTCACTCATTGTAATTCTTATGATGTTCTGAAAAGGCAACAGACTCCCAAGAAATGTGTGAATTGAAATTCTGGATTAAGAAGGATCTTTAATGACATTATTAAAAGTTAATACAATTTATTCTTCCTTTCTCTCCTTAGATAGGGCAGAAAGAAGAACCAAAAACAGCAAATTAGAGAAGCAGGTTACATGCCCTAGGATCTGATGGTATTTCCAATGATTTTTTCAGCTAAGGCTTCTGATCTGTTTTCCTCTCTTCAAAAGACAAATAGTGCTCACACCACAACTGTATTCTGATTCTCCACTCACTAACAGACCATATTAAAAACTGCAAAATAATGTATCCAACTGCTAAAGAAAAAGAGCTTTTCAAAGGGCATAATATTACACTTAAAAATGCAAAGTACTCTTTTTGGGAAAGTCACCAGTCTTACAGTACCAGTTTGGAGAGGTTCATGTCCCGCAGAACTCTCATCACTACAGTTTTCTCTGGCTCTTTGGGATTAGCTCTTTTCACTGCTCCTAGTGTTCTTAAAACAGACAGGATGTTTCTAAGCCCAAAGTCGTAATGAACCTTGAAATAATGAATAAACACAATTGGTACTACAAAGATTGAATACTTTAAAATCAAGAGAGGGCTGAAAACTAAATTCATTAAATAAATAAATATGCTATTTTAAATATGATGAATTTCACAGCTCTTCATCTTCTCAGGTAGATTTCCAGTTCTGTTGCTATCATATCCTGAAGACATATTCCAGTGCTGAATGTCCATACCTGCCAAGTGTCCCTTTTCACGGTAGACTACCATATTTACAAGTCATCTGTAACAGAGCTGCCTCTTCTATTACTTTCCTAGATTCATAATTTGTCAGATGCACAAACACAAACAATATGTCTTCAGACCACCCTCTGTTTTCTGCTTATGCAAGGACTGTTGCTATCTTGATATATAGTACTGGGATTCATGACTAAAAGGGTCAAACTTTTGCTGATATAAAGAAACATACTGAAATTATTCAGATACAATTTGTTATGTCTAAGTCTATCCTATTCTGTACTTAATGACTTTCTGCTCTGTGGATGGTTTTGTAACAACTTGGTTCAGAACAGAAGGGTGTACTTCCAACTGTCACATGCATCCTAGAAGTGTATTTAACCAGCTTTGGACTCAGGCAGTATTCCAACCTTCCCTTTCACTACAGAGCATTAGTGTGAAAAATAAAAACTAGGGAACGTGTTCTCCAGAACATGAAACGCAAAACCCTAAAAAATGAGTAAGTTCAGGAGTATAAGAATAATCATATATTCTATGAAAGTATATTCTCTACATACCCTTCCAGTGACAGCTTACAGTTGGACAAATATTTATTTTACCTGTTTAGATAACTGCTCTTCACAGAGTTTGTAGAGGGTATAGAATTTTTGACTAAGGACTTGGTTGTCTCGGAAACCAGCACTTGCCAGCTTGACTCGCATAATAATGCTACGGTCAGGCACCATCATAGCAACTGTACGAAACTGAATCTTCAGATTTTCTGGAAGTTCCTGTCGTCCTGCATAACCAGGGTTCTGAAAAATGCAAAATATAGAATAAAATATTATATAATGAAAGCAGTATAGGAAGGTCTATCTTTTCTGATAATTATTTGGCAAGCAGAAGCACATGACAGATTACAAAGGGAAACTCAAGCATGTCACAGTTACACATTACTACTCATTGTCTAAATACTGCAGTTCACAAAGTATGTGGTATCATCACACACGTTATTTGGAGATGCCCAAGACACAGACATAGACAGGCAACAACTTACAGATCTTGTTGGAGTTCTTTTAAATTATTAATTCCCTGGGGTCTGGATAGGATTCCAGTGATGGAGGTTACTGTCCCTTGTGAGCATTCCCAGACCATTTCAGTGCAAAGTCAGTCAAGCAGTACAAGCCATTACTGAATATAATTTAAACTAACACATCTGATCTTTCACTGAAGCTGTCTAAGTCATTCATGTGACTACTGCAGGGCTCAGTGGTGACCAGAGTAGTCGCTGGCTATGCAGTGATAACTTCTTGAACTCTTCCAGCTGTTTCCAAACTGCCTTCCCACTGGCCTTTGCATGCCACTAACTTGTCCTCTTTTTCAAATTAAAGTGCTAACATTAACACCTCTTCAAAGCTAGGAAACCTTAAAATAAAGACAAATGCTTCCATTTTGAGTTATGGGTATGGAGCCTACAGCTAAGGAGAGGGAGATACAAAGATGCTTTTAAGGTATTCTTACGCTTTTCTGCTCCTTTGCCTCCTACACTGCTAGAAGCAGTCCACAGGCACCAAAGATAAATCTTCAGGAGGCCAGTGAACCAGAGTGAGGGTGGTTTCCCTCATGCTGTCACACAAAAGGATTGTGGTCAAAAGTTCTTCACAGGTGGTGAAATACTGACCAGACCAACTACAGTAGTCCTTGCAGTTGTCAATTACTTCTACTTTCTTTTGACAGACTTTGATTAAAAATATAAGAGCATTTGGTTTAGCCTCAATCTGTCAAATATTCAATTTAAATAGTCCTTAAAATATACAGTTAATGATAATTGCATACCTCAAGTCCTAATTCCAGTTAAAAATATGGGTAAAAGAAAATACCATCATTCTTATTTGACCAAATATTGTCCAAATTGCATTCACTATTTTCTAATAGACAGTTCCAATGACTTGAAGAAGGAAATTTCGATGGGAAATGAAATAGGATTTTTCAGAATGATTCCATTTACACATATTCACATACATACCATAGTCAGAAATATACCAAATTCTCTGTCCATGTCAACAACATCACCATCAGTGAAAATGAACTGAGGTTTCTTATTTTTCTTACACTGAAGTACAATATATATCTGCTGAGCAGCTACTGATAAAACTGGAAGTTCAATGCGGTTAAATTCATCAAAGCAACCCCATGCACCTGACTGGGCTAAACCTAAAAAAGCAAAAAGAAAAATATTTTGTTAAAATGTCAGATCAAACAAGAATAATTTACCTATAAAATAGTGCATGCTCAATTTAATACAACATGAGAAGAACAGAGAGTATGAACACAGAGTAAACTGGGAAGTAAAAACTCAGAATAAATCTGGCTGTGCATTAATGACACCCAGGAAAATAATTACCCCGTGGAAGAAAGACACACAGATTTCTTTACCAAGAATCCTACACTTTTATAGCAACCACAAGACAGAAAGTGTTTGATAATACTGTATGTAGCACCTAGTAGCATAAACTCACATATCATCATCATCATCATGGCTTGGCTTCGCGGACGAAGATTTGGGAAGGGCTTTGCCCACGCTTATTGCAAGTGCGCTGATGGCTGAAAAGGCCAATGCGGGATAGGCAAGACCGGTTGCAAAGAGCACACCGGAGGGTCTCCTTGGGTGGTATTGCCGTTTCGTCCCTTGCCTGTCGCTACAGGGCTTTGCAAATGTGAGTACACCCTTCAAGCCTGCGCGGTGGATTTTTTAGGTGAGGCGCAGCGTGCGCGAGACTGGCCCCACCCTTTACACCTGAGGTTCATCTGCCACGGCCTAGCGAGCTTGGACGGTGACAGCGAAGTCCTCAGGGCGTAGGTTTGGTTAGAGTATCCTTCTCTTAGATGGATGGCCTTACAGGGCTAAACGAGCTCCATCTGCCCGGGTTTGGAGTTAGAGTTGTCCTTCTCCTAGGATGGTTGCCCAAAGGCTAGTGAGCCCATCCTGCCCGTGGACACACTTTGTCTGACCCTTCAGTTGAGACCTGTCAGGCTTGGGAGACCCTACCGGAGGCATATGCCACCACCAGCATAGCTCTCAACTTCACAAGGGCACGCAAGCTCTTTCCCTACGGCAAGGGGGTGCCCGTGAAAGAGAAACTCACATATAGCACGAAAACATTTATGCAGGGTGTGAAATTGTCAAAGATGAGCTTGAGAAACACATCTTCCTAAATGAAAATCACAGAATCAAATCAGAAATCACTACATTTGTGACAGAAGCATTATAGCATTTTATAACAATTCATAGGTCAGAAATTGTTGGTGAATAGCATCCTGCTTTTCAAGAGAAAGGAATCTGATGTCATACTTAAAACTGTAATTTGGAACAGGCCGTGGAGTTCTAGATAGACATTAGTACCCATAAACATCATGAAACAAATATCTTTTGGGTGAGTCAAATACTCCTTCTTCTGTATCATGTTAGCAGGATTGAAATAGGAGCGTCTACAGTGGCAGCTTTCCAGAGTAGTAGTGGGAAAGCTACATAATCCTCTACTATTCCATGTCCATTTCACAAGAGACAAAGGCTAGTAAATCTATGCAGGAACTTCACAGGTCCCATCTCCTCCCTTCCCAAAGCCCACACTGGGCTAGTATTTCCTATTGCTCAGTCCAGCAAAGATCTGGATCAGTGCTTTAACTGGTGCTACAAACAAAAGTTCAGAGGTGTTTAATTCACTCCACTGAACCGGTGGAGTTCCGTTCAGCTCAAGCTGTTTGAAGGCAGTGCTAAATGCAGAGATAAAGCACATGTCCAGGAAAAGGCATTTGTGTGTTTGTAACGTTAAGCAACTGTGCCCAGAGCTCTCCCAAATCCCCATACTTTATATGGCAACACCTACAGCACTGAGAAAATAAATAAAGGGGCAGTTTATGTGTAATGTTAGTTCCTTAAGACACTTAAGCTAATGGAAGGGCAAGTATTCAAAAATCAATAATAATACTATTAATATATACTCTTTCACTTTGTTTTGCTTTCTCTTTCATGTTTTCTATTCTCTTGTCTTTGCTCTGGCCTGTCCTGCTCATATTATCCTTCTTCCTTTCCCTCTACTGTTCCTTGTCTGATCTTCCTTTGCTCTTTAAAATGTTCCTCTAGGAACTCTAATTTTATTCTACTTATTCTTCTACTCTGTCCTGTCTTCTACTGTGATCTGCTATCATAAGCAAATCAGTATTTGGCAGGCTTTGCATAAAGCAAAAAAAAAAAAAAAGGTAAATAAGTCTTACATTCATTTTTTTACCTTTTTTCATGCCTTTTAACGACTTCTTTTAATATTGTTGCATTGATTGCTCTTTTTTACCCATGTAATTTTGGAAGAACTCTTCAACATTATTCGTGGAGTCACACCAGATCAAAACCAGTGGTAGTACAGCCAAAACTGGCTCCTTAAGATTTGATTCAGCCAAGTCAACACTGCAGATCTCCCATGAAATTCAGTTCAATTCCATGCATAGAGTAATCTTTTTCCCAAACTGCTTCTAACTAATTTCTGTGATATAAGGAAAAATATACTCCAAAAGAAAAGAATTTTAAGAGAATAAAAAGTAACATGGACTTAATTACAAAATTTGAATGCAAATGGAATATATGCAAATACCACAATGCCATAAAAAGCAAAGATTAAAATAATTCTATAGACAGGTACCAAAGTTAGAACACTGAAAACTCAATCCTACTGTCTTTATAAACAAATGAAGAATGTTCCTTGTCTTCACTGATGCAGCAGTTAAATGTTTTCCCTCTTGTATGAGGAATATCAAGGCCCTGGATGCACCAATAGGCCTTAATTGCCCTGACCAGCCTTACCTGAGGCTTCTACCCACACTCACTGTCCTTCAGTCCAGGAGCTCCATTTCAGCTCAGGCAGGTCTGAGCTATGTTGTACGTAAGGCTGGGCACAGCCCTGTTTCCTTCTGACTTGCTAACTGAACCTCCTGGAGGACCACAGAACTATCCATATTCTTACTTCCAGTCGTGCCTCCTGCTGTTTCTGACCCAACTACCTAGATGGACCCTGGACCCAGCTTGGTATTTCACCTTGTCTGATGGCCACTGCACAGCTGATGAACAGGTTGTCACAAACCTGCCCTGCTCAGGCACTGTGGGACTGTGCCCTGGTTGGTGAAGCCCCTGACCCTACCTGTGTCGTGGTCACCCTGGGCTCCTGGCTCCTTGATCAAAAATTCTTGCAGAGATTTTTCAAATGCATTTGGCCCCTTTTGTTACATGTCTTATATGACTACTAGGATCCATTCTAAATAAAAAACAACAAAAAAAAAGGGGGGGCGGCTTCTACTTTGTTAAAAGTCAATATCTACTTTTTAGGTTGCAACAAAGAAAAGCCTAAAGTTGGATATTCTTTAACAAAGAAACTTTGTTCCATATAATACTGTGTCTTACGATCTGTATATTAAAGGGTTTTGAAATTAGTTTATCTGTAGAACAGTGAAGTTCAGTTCTAACCAAACAATTTTTCCTTGGGAAAAGAAAAAAAAATTACTTGTTCTGCAATGCCACCTGCTGCATGGAGTTAGGAAACCTGCCTCTCAGGCAAGGCCAGTATTCCACAGCTTTTAATAAATTCAGAAGCCAGAATTTATTATTAAAATCATTCATAGCCAGACTTTATTAATAAAATAAATTATTTTATTCTGGTGGTGTTTAAAAAGAAAGAGGAAAGAAAATACTCATATATGCATACACCCACCCACACCCACACCCACAAGCAAAAGCACAGCAAGCAAACTATCAGCTGTAAAACAGCTTAGAGACAATGTAATTTTGTTGTGCACTGTCATACTGTGCATTAATTTCCATCCTCACATGAAACATATTATGGTAATCAAATACAGAAATGAAGTAAAAGCAGAAAATAAAGGACAGGACTAAAGAGCTCTTTAACTATGTCTAAGAAACGTGACAATCACCCCACCCTGATCGGTACAGATATCCTACAAACCTGGTCCTCACATGGTGTAAGAATCAGACAGCATAGCTACTCGCCCCTCAGAAAGACTCTAAAATACAGCCCTGCAATGCAGTGCCGTGTCCTTTTCTGTGTCAGTGACCCTGTGGGGTGGCCCGACCCCTGAATGCTACATGGTGGTCACAGTCCCCAGGGCCCCACACACAGAATGTTGCAGGCTACTGTGACAACCCCTGTCCTGCCAGGTGACCCAAGAGGCCAGGTGGTAACATCCTACGTGCTGTTCCACACTGGGAGGTCTGGGTAAAAATAGTGTGACAGTGCAGTAATTAAGCACGACAAAGCAGCTATAAACTCTCTTTTGTATTGAAATGACACGGCTCTTAAGATTTTACACAGGGGTAGAACTATAGTGACCTAACTCAAAGCAAATTTCACTAAAACAGAACTCTGTCTAGCCAAAGTGCAGCCCAGAAGCAGTAAGCTACAAGGTACTCAATGGATCTGGAAGAAGTTAGAGCTCCATACTCATTGATTTACTTTCCGAATTAAGATAAATATAAAATCTTACATTAAATATCTCATTAAATATCAAATCACAAAAAGGTACCTGAGATAAGACTGGAGTTGTTTGACTGTAACTACAGAAAACAGAACCAAAGCAAATCATGACTTTTATACTCATCTACAGACTTTTATACTCATCAACCACAGAAGAAAAGTTTCCTAAAGTGTATTCACCAACACTCTTCAGTAACAGTGACAAAGTACCCCCAACTTGCTATTCCTGGGCAATTTTAACACTGATTTGATATAATAGAAAACTTGAAAATTCACTTTCTTATTTACTTCCTTGTTACTTTCATGGGTTACCTCTTTTCCAATTCATATGACCAGTTATACCTGAACCTGTCTTTTGGTTCAAATTTCAAAAACAAAACTATCAAAGGTGAAAGTCCAGCCTTGGACATCTTGACTAGACCATCTGCCTGTGAATAGCTGGAGTTTCACAGGAAAGCAAAAGAGACAGGAAGACAGAGAAACAAAGAGACAGAACCTCAGCTCTGAGCCAACCAGAACTTTAATATATAATTTTATAGTATACAATATATTGTTATTTATATTATATTAAGTTTTTTATTTCTTTACCCTGAAGATCATACTTATTGTCCCTACAGAAAAAAACTGGAAATATGGCTGCAGATATGACATGACCTCCACACCCCCTTTTCCCCCTCACTGCTAAATCTGCTGTTCTCTGATAACTTGACCCACAGCATCAGATGAAGTGAATCTTCAGAATTCAGAAGAATTTCTCAGTGTGTACACTGAAATAGGTAGTATGCTCCATGAGAAATTTCATAACAGTCTGTATGAAAGTGCTTCTACAGCCCTGAAGAACTATCCTTCTTTTCCATTAAAGATCTCATATGCATTAAAGAATCTTCTTCTAAACTCATTTTGCTCCTCCTATTACACCAAAAGGAGCTCATTTCCGTCCCCCGACTTCAGTCTATCCACTCTTCAAGAAATACCAGATATCTTAAAGATGTTTCAACATAAAAACTGTGATTCCGAGTCAGGACTTTCCAAGCTGTGAAAACAAATCCAAAGCAACTGGTGCCCTTCACGAATGAAAGCATCAAAGACTTATTAAAGAACAGAATCTTACTTTTCCTCCCAAACACACAACAGTCAGATGAATGCTGAAACAAATCACCCTATTCAAGCTCTATTCAGCAGGAACTGCTATCTAATTCCCAGGCAAATTCTTTGAGAAGTAAGCCACCACCCTGCCAGAAAATTGGCTGAGGTAAGCAGTCACAGGCATCATGGTGGCCTGAGCAGCAATTTGTTGAGTTCTTTAAGCATCTTTTCTAACTCATATTGAACACCAGCACATCATTAAATGAGGCAGCCAGACAACAAGGGCACATTACACAGTATTACTTAGCTTTTGTTGCATGCAATGACAATACTACATGGAAAATGGTCTGCTTATAGAAAAACAAGAGACAAAGAAAGCTGAGCCCTAAAATTCAGCTTATGTTCTTAGAGAAATTGTGCTCAGTTTTACTAAAAGAAGGCAATGACAAGCTGCAGATACCACTATTGCCTCAATCCGAAATGAGAAAGGATAAATTACCAAAGTGCTCAGGGTACAAAGGTAGAAACAAAGCAAGGTTACAAAGTCTAGATGTCTGAATTGACACAAATCACAAAAAAGTGAAATCACCAAGGAGTCAGGAAAAAAGGTGGTAACACAAAGGTATACAAACGCTCTCACACAAGGAGCAGCGAGGAAAAAGACAACAGCTTGGTGAGACCAGAGACAAAGCCACTCCAAGGAGAAACTAGCTCTACCATTCGCTGCTTCCATATTTACTGCACTTCCTCAGATTCTTGCTATGGGAATGATAGGGCGGGTCTAGCCAGGAGCACTTTATCCTCTCTTTTTGTAGCAGTGTCTCTTTGACTGTTTTCTCCAGCTATCCTGTGTGTTCCAGGCTCACATCTTACTGCGGCTCCAACTAGGGAAATCCCCAGTAGGAGGGAAGGCAAGAGATACAAGCATGCCTCAGAAGGAGGGGGTGGAGACCAAGTGAGAGAGATAAAGGAAGAGTGCCTGTTCAAAGCTGAGTGTATGTCTTCTGTCATGGCTCACGGCTCAGAGGAATAGGGAATAGAGGCTGACTGAGGCAAAGCAAGCAAGAATGTGAAAGTTTCCTTATCTGTCTTCACATTTTTATAAATGGAACTAATGTGTTCCATTAGTGAGAAACTGGGCATTCTGCAGAATGTACCTCTGAGACATGATTAGAAAAACTTGCCAAACTGGTTAAATATTTTTTTTCCTTCTTTCTCTGCTCTACTTCTTTGCTTTTTCCTCTTTTTGACATGTCCATTAAAGACAGTTAACAAGTTAATGAGGCCTAAAAATAATCATAAAAGAACAAAAGGATTACAGAGGAAGAACTCAGTACAAGTACTGTTTTTAAATCAGGTCTTCCCAAATATGTTCTATTGATCTTCTTGATCTAACTCAGCCACAAAGAAGCCCAGTAAGGTGGTCTTCCAGGTTAGATCAAGAAGAAGAGATAAGAGAGAAATATGGAAAATCTTTTCACAATTAAATACAAAATCACCTTAATCCAAACCTGGCATACCTCTCAGGCTTTCTATCTCCATTAGAAAAGCTTAACTGGATACTCTTAAATAAGAAGCCAAAGAGAAAGTTACTTCTATTAAAATCTTGGCCAGCTTTGCTGTCTTCTTTATTAAAACTAGAAATGATCTCCAGGTTATATTTTAACCTTCAGGAGATATCACAACAGTGAAAATTATGTTTATGATACCTTGTGTTAGATTTAAGAGCCCACCACTCACAGAAAATGGTGGCATTCTGTGGTTTGCCAGTCCGTATAACTGAAAGTAGCTATACACAAGAAAATAGACATAATGGAGTCCACAGATACTGGATTACCTGATTACTGTTTGCAAAGCTGACTTCAAAGCTCTGCCTGTCATGAAAAGTTATCAGAGTTTGACCACTGTTTCATTTCCCTGGTTTCAAAAAAGTTCTAGAGTTCGAAATAAGACACTGCACTGCTTTGCATGTTTCCCTGCCTTGTACAACATCATTGAGCTTCGTATTTGTTAATCTTGCTTGACAGAAAAATGGCAAGGAAGGGCTAAATATCCTCCCTCTTTGGGATGGGTGGGATAGAGGCATAAAGAAAATTAGTGGAAAGGATTAAAAGGGAAAAGGAAAAGAAGACATAGATAGGAAACACCCTCCGAGAATATATATAAAAAAAAAAAACTGGAAAGCATGAAGGAAGAAAAAAGGGGGAAAAAAAGGAGAAACAATAAAATAGCAGGAAGAGTTGATGAGCACCTGGAAATAAGAGGAAACAGAGAAGAAAATACCCTACTAATCATTGCTAGTTCACTAGTTTCGAGAAAAGAAGTTATGACTCTAAAATGAACAAACCAGATTATTTCTTACCTTTATAGATACGGCCAAGTCCTCGGTAGTCCATTTGGTCTGAACAATTGAAAACAACAACATACTTTCCCAGGCACTTGCCCATGTCTTTAGTTGTCTCTGTTTTCCCTGTCCCTGCAGGTCCTGCTGGTGCACCACCCATACTCATGCCCAGAGCCTGAGCCAGTGTGATGTAACACCTAGGAACAGAACAAAGAGTTTTAATAATCCTTTTCTACTATTAATTACTTGAAGTCCATTAATGTAAACACAGCAGTTGTTTTATACAAAGTTGGGGAAGGGGGCAGGAATGGGTGTGCTTCTGTGTGGTAAGTCCTCAGTCACCCCCTTTGCACACTGTGAAGCTGAGTTACCAGGTCCCACCTTTGTTCCACCGGCAGAAAAGCATGCATCCAGCACAGCGCTGACTGCAACAGCCCAAGAAACACACAGGCCAAGTCTAAATGCTCAATACCAAAATACTGCAGTATTGTGATTGTCTCACACTAATCATACACAGTCCCTCCATGCCTCAGCCTCATTCCACAGCACCCAGAACCAATGGGTTTCTGCCTTTTTTTCCCATCCTACTCTCTACTCAGAGCACACACAGGCTCTCTGATCTGGCAACAGGAAGGCACGGAGGCTGGAAGCAGCTCCTGTTCTTGCCATTTTCCTACCAGCATGCCAAACCAGAGCAATGCTGTCAGTCACATGAGGTCTTTGAGTTCCAGAAGGAGAATGGACAAAAGGGAAGATTGTAAGAGGCAACGGTGAAAGAAGAGGAGGGATCCATGAATCTAGGATCATCTTCTGCTTCAGTTCAGAAGCAGACATCCTCAGGTTTAAATCTCAGCTTCCTCAGATGGTGTAGAGACTACTGCAGGATGTAAGAAGACTGTTCTAACCTACAATGCTCCAAGACCCCAGTTAGCCCATTTTAACACTGTGAAACTCAATAGCTTTATGATATATCTTGGGAAAGAATGTGGGCACTGAAAAAAACCCAAATGATACCACCTCATATCGCTTCCTATAAAATAACACAGTACTCATCCTAATATAATAGCAGTAATAATGCTTTATCACCTTATTATTCAGTAATCAGTTAACAGGCACTCACTTAACACAGAAAAAATAGCACTCCTGACAATTCTGCTACTGAACATGAGGTAAGGACAAACTGTGTACCCAGTACAAGTCCTAAATAGAACATCCATTTCATTTTTTGGATCTGACATGACATGGTCTGCGTCTGACATGATGTTTAGGAGCACTCAATTTCAGTCTCATTATCTTAATGTAATGTACTACCGCCAGTGTGTATTTATCATGTGCTTCAGGAATCTTTCTGAACACAAAATCATTAGCCAAACAGCACTTGACTTCAAGTTGATTAATGGAAAGCAAAGATATCATTACCTGAAAATTGTCAGAAGCTCATACGAGTCGATATAGCAAAATTAAAAACATTAAAATGTAAAGTCCTATAAGGAGAATAAAATCTGTTCTTATGCAACACTGCTTAGGTATATAAGCCTCCCATGTCAACACTAGAAAACATCTCTGCTTCAAATACTCATTCAGTATGTGACAGTGGATAGTCCTTAATCCCTGCAGCTCTCTGGCTTTTCTAGGTTTGCCCAAAGACAGATACCTCTGTTCTTTTTTGCTGTTGTTATTACAGTTTAAACTCATTCAAAAGGCTCATTTTCTTCAGTAATGTCACCCTGCCTAGTTTTCAATCTCGTGTGCCATAGCCCCTTGAATCAATCCGTAACCAATTAGGTTGCATTTTAATTCTGCGGACAAATATTGAATGACAAGTTTTTCTTGACACTGTCTCTCCTCATGGGCAAAAATATTGTCTGCGTGGTAGTGCTGCCATATCCACTAATCAGCTGCATGTTTACAGCTTCAAACACATCTCTCTCTAGCACAGGAGTAGTAAGGTACATAATGTAATATTTGGCAGGTGTGCGTTACATATTAAAAGCCAGGTATCCAAGCACAGGGTTTTGGCTTTCTTAAATAACTCACTGGGCATAATTTTGGTTCAGAAATTGGCAAGAGTTTGAAATATCGCTAGTAAATAAAATCTAGTAGCACAGGGAGCGCAAAGACAATCCCAACATTAATTCAATGGCCTGTAGTCGTTCTTCACACAGCAAATACCTGAACACGCCCGGTATTCTGACATTCCTATCCACATTTAAAAGAGCAAGCTCTGGCCTAGCAAATACATCTGCCTCTTGCCGAGCTGAAGCACTACCAAGTACTTTAGGAAAATAGTACTTTTAGGAAAATACGCATCTAATGGGGTTTGTACTGTGCTGTATAACTAATGCTCCAGCAATCAAGAGTTCTCATGTTTTGCCCTCAGAGCTTTTTCTGTTTCTCATCCTGTAATTCTCCATAGGCCTTCCTGAAAACCATACTGGCACTAGTTATTCCATGCTGTGTCCTGAGCTACTGCTTTTTCCTCTAGGGTGACTTCAAATGAATCACTTGCTATAATCTCAAATTCTCATGCAACTACTAGCTTATTGACAGCAGCGATATATTGGGCTTTAGATCCACACTGTTTAGGCTGGTGAAGTGTACGGCGTTCAGGTGTACTTAACTTGAGCACAAGTAAGTTTTTCAATGCCTACCACAGTACATATAGCTCAAGCAAACACTCAGAGAATTTAAGACCCTTTCTAGGGGTGCCTGTTTTCCCAAGCTGAATGTATATAAGCACTGGCCTCTGCTGTTCACCAGCGATATTGCAAACAGAAAGAACTCTGATTCATGGAAGTTAATTAAGTCAAAGGAATTAAGTCTTAGCTCCAGTACTATGCACTGCATTCTTTTTATAACTACCTGTCAGTTAAGGGAGTTATCACAAGCCTGTCTGTACATCCTAAGTATTCATTGCAGTAGGTGAACTCTACATCAGTGATTTGGATAATGCATTTATCCAAGTCTTCAAGAAAATAAAATCGAGACTGCTTTTGCCATTCAAAATCAGATGGAGATTTAATGTTCATACGGACCTATAATGGAAAAGGTAAATCATTAATACAGAAATGAAACAGTATAACAAATTCATCTTAAATTCCATACAGGAAAAAGTTTACTATGCATAAATTCAAGAGCTGGAAGAACAAGCATAGAACCAGTCAGGAGTCAAGATATAGAGAATTATCTTTTCAAACCTGTCTATGACATCCTCTGAACTTTTTGACCACTTAGATTTTCTTCTGAATTGTGTACAGAGATTATGAATTGTGTATTTTACAGAGACAGTGAACAACAGTGATGGAAATCTTCATAAAAACCTATGTAACAATACTGGTTACACTGCATGGTTGTCTGGTGCCATTACTCACAGAAATACTAAATCGAGGACAATGCTTGAATATATTGTATACATGCCTATGTGTTTCTTTATTTGGGATGTATTTTTCAGTATGAATTTGCCACACAAATATTTAGATATGAAGCAGATTAATAGCTCTTGATTCATTATTTTTGACACTAAATCTCAAAACCACTGGCCCATCACGGGTATGTAGTCCTTATTACCAGCCTTGCAGACATGGTATAAGGCGAAGAGGAGGTTCTGGATTCTCAACCACTTCCCTCTACTTTCTCTCAATCACAAAAGGAAGTGTTTGGGAATGAACAGAATGTTTTGAGAGACAAGGATAAATATTACATGTACCAATTAAGAATCCTTTCCCCAATTTTGGACTGCCCTTGATTTTTTATTTCACATACAGACCTCTTAAATTCAACCAGTTTTCTGTGATTTAATTTTATTACATGACATTAAATTAATTTATAATGAAATGTCCAATAAGAAAATAATTATGAAAATAAGTTGAAAATTACAGGCAGAGGATAAAAACACATGCCTATCTTAGAAGCTAGCAGGTTTTTTTCTAACTTTCAGTATTTTTCTTCATGAGTTTTTACGTGCATGTGTAAAGAAAGATAACTTTTATCTTTCTAACATTTATGCATAAATTAAACAATGAAGTATTGAATTATTGACCTTTGCATCACACAAGCTTTCTGAAAGTTATTGTCTTGCCATTTTTATAATTATAGTTTTATGTATTCAATATAGTTATCTAAAGGAAGTCTGATGCAACTCAATTATAAAAAAATATAAACCATCTGTACTGGTTATTATTGCTACCCTTTTCAAATATATGGACATTCACTGCTTTGGCCTTTAAATAACTATTACCTTAAATCAATGCATAGGTTGGGCTGAAAATCACATGATTGATAGCAAAAATAAAGGGAGTTTTTTCCACTTACATTTCAATTAAATAATATATTAAAATTTAAATCTGAGAGAATAGTTTAATTTTAAAAGTTAATTTTTTCGCTCTCTGAATTTGTGCGTGATGGCTATCAACACCATTTTAAAAATTAAAGTCTGAACCTATGAACATACCCATACATAATTATCTCTTACCTCTGCATGACATCTATATGAAATCAAACTAAATCTGCTACATCACAGCACTGTCAGAGCTACTCAAAGAGAATAGAATGTAAGATTTGTTTATAATTTTTTTATATGTGCAAAAACGTCTATCCATGAAGTCCTATAAAAGTTTTCAAAAACTTACCAGACCATCAAAGATATCCTTCTGGTGAACATGAATGGTGATTAAAGTTTCATATTTTGTGCGCTCCATTCTTGTCAGATTGTGTGTTGTCATGTCAATCAAATCATTTAAAAGTTCCAAAAACTTCTGGTTTGTTGTGTGCATTACCTTTTCCATATAGCAAGAACGGCCATATTAATACAAACAACATTTGTTCTTCCAGTGTTTAGAACAAATAAAAAACATCTGCAAACATATGAGCCCATGACATCCATGATCTGGTTCGTATTTATTAGGCTTGGAATCCTAAATTTGGATTTGCAGGCTGCCCTCAATACAAGCATTCTTAGCCCTACAGAGTACAATAAGGTTATATCTAGGTGAACAGGTCTCATCATAAGATTTTATTCCAGGACTGTTGCTCCTTCTACTGTACATTACATCTTCAGCTGATTGCATCCCTGCATATTTTCAGAACCATCAGTGTCTGCTTTTGGGTACTGCACATCCTCTAACCAGAGGAGGGGGAAAATGTAGTCTAATTTTAAATGCTGGTGCTGAAAGAATAATTTCTTTTGTGGCATCAGATTCTGTTACAAAATTTCACAAAATACAACACTGACTGTACAATACTGAATTCTGTAAACAGCATCAGACTCGGTCAGTGATGTTCCTTGTACACAACAAATTATAAAGTGCTGAGGTTTCAGAAAAGGCAGGTTGCATACACTCCAATTCCAAACGTGTGAGATAATGATCATGCTAACTTTCTGTAAATATATTCAAAGCCTAAAACTCACACTGTTCACTGAGAAAAAAATGCTAAAAACACTGCAAAACTAACAGAGAACTAAACAACCTCCTTGACCCCAAATACACAGTTCATCCCCCAAAAATCAAAGTAATTTTCTAGTTGATGCAAAAGAATATTTGTGTCTAGTTGCTATATGAACTGAAGTGGGCTAAAAGCAGGTCTATGCCCTTTTAAAACTTTGTACAATGCAAAAAAAGTAGCACTAAGTAGTCTTCTCCATAGTTTGGCGTCTTTGTTTTCATTCAATATCAAAGTACAGCATGGTACCGTTCTTCTGCTTTTACTTTTATGGTAGGACGGTGTTTCTAGTTCTTAGTCCAATATCACTGTATATTCTTGATTAATAGTAATTTGCAAATCTTTATTTCATATCATCTCCTTCCTGCTTCATAGATTAAGGTTAACAGCTTGGCATTAACAGAATCCTCTCTATGAGTTTGAGATTAAACCAGCACCTCCTCAAATGGCTTCTATTTTTTCCTTCCCTAAAAAAGAGCCCATCAGCTGAAGAACCTAATACACTCTTACAGTAGACCACTGCCCATGAAGTATAGTTATTTCTCCAAAATTGGGGATCTTTTATTTCTTTCCAAATTTGATTTTGGGAAAACAATAGGATAAGATTCCCTATATTCCCAAACTCAGAAATCGTCTCTTCACAAGATGACTGCGCTGACAGAACAATAGAGAAAATCACAGGATGAGGAACAATTCTAAAGTACATGCTGAGGGATGATGAGGAGGTGTGACCTCTTAACACATCTTTTATCAGTCTGTTTTCCTCTTAGTTTATTTGCTATTCTGGTTACTTAACTAGTATTTTGTGCTTTTTCCTACATGGTACTTTTAACTTCTCACAGTATGCACTGTTCCAAACAATGCTTTTAATTAATCCCTAAAGATTCATTAAATACTACCTTTTTGTCTGTTTTGGCACTGTTCAGTGCATTCTCCGCATCTCTGGTCCAGATCATTTGAATTCCCAGAAGTCCTATTTGTGCAGGAAACATTGCCTGAAAGTCATACAGCTTAAACCCTGAATCGCTAATGGCCATTGATGCCTGTTTGATGATGGTGTGGATTGTTTTCCTAATCCCATTCAGCAGCTGACCTAACCAGAATTCCACATTGCCCTGAAATAAACAAGAAAATACTTTTAAAGAATTAGTTTATGAATAATTCACAAGAAGAAAAAGCCTTGTGTTACTTTTTTCCCAGTCCTTTGTACTCCCATTTCCCTATTATTCTCTAAACTTCATAAGATTCCTCTCCTGCTTCTGCTCCACTGCCCTTCTCGTGATTTATGATGGATTTGGCATTTTACATCAGTACTGCTAAAAAAACAGGTAAAGTAATCATTACAGAATGACACAAATGTCCCATCCTTTCTGGCCCTTGCTCTTGTTCACATTGGGAGGTTTTCATTCAGCTAGTCAAATAACAGCATGATGCAATACTGTTAGTCTCTAAAACATAAATCTACTTTAAATCAAGTCATGAAAAAATGCAATATATACTTCCATTACCTGAGCTAAAACTGGTTCAATAATATTGACCTGTTCTCCTTCTTGAGATTCAAACAATAAAATCTGGTCGTAGTTTTTTTCATGAAATCCCACTCGGTTAACATTGTCAAACAAACTTAATAAATGTGCCTACAATAGAATCAGAAAAAAAAAACGCTCCATAAACTGGTCTGATATGGCATTCTTACTTTGCTTTTAAATCCTGCATTAGAAGATTCTATAAACCTTTCCATAAGTCCAAGAAATTCTCTCAACTAAATAATGAAATCTTCCATGGTTCTCACTTACTAATATTGACCATAAGAACATAATTGCCGTATTTCTTGTACCTGAATAGTGTGGGAATCAGATGCTTGACCAAGGATTTCCAGAAGAGCAGGGTCGGATACAAAAAAAAATCTCGGAAATATTAACCGTTTTTTTTCCAAATACCCAGTCAGTGATTTCTGACATATTTCCAATTGTTCCAGTAAATGTGGTAATAGTTGTTCTAAAGTCTCATCTCCAACACAGCACTGCACAATATTTGATGTTTCATGGGCTCTTTGCATAATTCTCTGCCATGATTTATCAATGTTCTGAAATCTTCTGGCTTCCTGGAACACATCAAAAATGCATTAGGTTTTCCTCATGTTTGTCAAATTCTAAAATTAAAGAATTTCATGAGCTGAGGTAAGAGTTTAATATTTCCCTTGCTGTTCAAGTCATCTTTGCAGGGCTAAGGTATGAATGATCAGTGCTTATAATGACCAGAGTTCAAATTGCAAGAGAGAGAGTACAATGGGACAGCTCTGGAAATGTGTTTTACTTCATGATGGGCACCAAAATTGTCCATGTCAAGTAATGGCTGCTCCACACAGGTTATGAGGAGTAAGCAGTAATCCCTGACAAACAAAACCAGTATAAATAGTCTGAAGCTGCTGCACTTGTAAGGTATTGTAGGTGAAGGGAGACAAATTCTCAAATACTGGGAGCTGGAGAATAAGTATTTGTCTACACTAGGTATACTGACTTCAAAAACACTTTCTTCGCCTACAACAAATGAAATGTTAATGGGCTCATAAATTATCTGAGAGGTAGAAAAGATCTCAAGAGACCATCCAAAGCAAATTGCTTGTCACAAGACATGATCATACCCACGCCACTCTTGAAAAACATTTGCCTGTCTTGTATTTAAAGATGCTCAGTGCTGGAGATTCAGAAGCCCCTTCATGCAATCTTTGCTCTGATGACTCTGTTCTAATATCTAAGCTTAACCTTTCTTCTGTGTACACCAATTACTTTTCATCATATTCATAGATACAGAGAACACACTGTTTTCTTCCTTTTTTTTTTTTAATTTATGTTCTCTCTTCAGTTTTTCCTCTCCTTCAAGCCAAACAAGCCTAGTTTGTTGAGTATTTTCTGTGCATCGTCCTTCCTGGATAGTTCCTCATTCTTATCAACCTCGTCTATGCTCTCTCAAATTTGTCTGTCTGTTTCTTCAGGCCAAACCAGGTACAATATTCTAGTTATCAGCTATTGCTGTTTATGCATTCTGCTTTTCTACCTGCATTTTTACATATCAGCAATCTAAAACTCATCTTCTGATAGTATTATGAGGGACAACATCAAAAGCCTATCAAGATATACAGCAATTACTGTTTTTTCATCTATCCACAAAGCTTGTTGCCCACTCTAAAAATAAATCAGATTTGTTTGACAGATTTTGCTCCTAACAAATCCACACTGACTGTTACTCATCTCCTTGTTAACTTCCAGATGCTTACAGACAGTTATTTGTTACAGTATTCATCCAGGAATTGCAATTAAGCCCACACATCTATCATTACTCCTCCACCAAGCTGTTCTTTCTTCTCCTTCTTTAAAGACAGTCACCACATTTGCTTTTTTCCAGAATACTGGCTCATGTATCATCCTTGTAAGAAGTAGCTTTAGCAGTTATCAAATGCCTCAGCTGTGGTGCAGCATTTGTTCATCTGCAAAAACTGCTTATTGATTCCCTGATAAGCATTAACATATATGATAAGCATATCTCACGAACTAAAAAAAAAAAAGTATTGCTATCTTAAATGACAGTTAAGACAGCTTTAATTAATTTATAAAAATTAATGTTAGTTTTGGAAATTGTAAGCCTCTAATTATAAAACATGTGGCCTGAAATAAACTCATATTTAATCATTTCCCAATAATTATGATTTTAAGTTACTGCACTGTTTGATCCAGTGCTACTAAACTGTGGTCTGTTAGAGCTATTGTAAAGCCTCTCTCTCATTAGGAGACACAAGGAGAGAGGATGACTTATTCTGATATTTCTCTCCCACAGCAGGTCAGATCATTCCTTAACTGTTTTGCAGCTGCTATTACAGAAGGTCATAATTGCCTTCTGAAGACACTGTAATAGTTCACACAGATTATTAGCACACATGCAGCTGCCCATGTCCTGTAGCCTTTCTCTGTGGGACTTCATTACACTAAGTCCTAGCGAGTACAGAATTCATACAGAAATCCTGTCATTCTATTATTACATAACTGAGAGCCTACAGACATGTGCACGCAGGGAGAAAGGGATGTTTGCATATATGGCAAAAGCGAGAAATCAGTTTTCTACCCTTCAGTAGTCCTGAGCCCTGTACTAGCACACAATCCTCAAATATTGCAAGCTGACAGGAATATTTGAGCCTGAATTACAAACAATCCTGATCCTGCAGGTTTGACCAGCATTGTAAGCAGTTCAACCAGACAGACCCCAGTTTGGGTTCTTCTGAACTGCCTATGCACAGCCCCAAAACTTACATGCTTTAATGCATTGGCAAGTAAGTTCTGTGATGTGGGTAACCTCTTGGTACAATGTATTTCCATGAACACATTGTTATCATAAATCAACATACCTGAGGGAGTTGTTTTGCAATGTCTCCACCAACAAACACAGCTTCAAGGTAAATCCAGAGGTTTTGTACAGTAATCCAGTTTTCAATTATCTCTGCAGTGTTGGTCAACCTCTGAACCCACTGTTGTATAGTGGACTTAAATGGTGCATTATACCTGTTTGAACATGAGTTATAGGGGAAAAGAACCTAAGATGATCATTGTTTCCTTTTGGGTTAGATATACACAATATGTACCTTTATTGAGTTTTGTACCTGTTGCTCATGAGCGACCCCAATATCATAAGGCTGTCTTCCACCAAAGCTATTTTCTCCGATACATCTGACCCTTGCAGAAGGAGTTCTCCTCGAGTTTTGAATTGGCCAAAACTGAAAGCATGAGTACTCCATTCACTGATGATGTGCTTCAATTTTGCTTCAATATCCTTTTCTTTAACAGCACTGATGCAGATATCCTGTGTAAAATTAAACTAGTAAATTATGTTCCTCTAAGGCTGACATAATGCACATTTATGAAGACAATTAAATTTCATTCGTTAGATCCAGACTTCACTGTAAGTTCTAGCTAATGGAAATATACATTGAAACACCTCAAAATTATTATATTACACACTAGATGATATTATAGTCTTAATTGTAACTGGAATATTTTATGGGCTGTATACCATCTTCACTTGTACTAGCACCTTAGACTTTTGAAAGTCCACCAACTCAATGAACCTGCAGGTAGAATTTGCCTCTCTATATGTATTAAAATGTAAAGTCAAATATACCTACCAAGGGATTTTAGGAGAATACACATTACCAATCAAAAGCAATCAACAGAAGAATAAAGCGTACATGGACAACACGACTGCCTGCTACTTCTTCAAGACAGTGAGGACAGGACTGTAATAAAACTGATTACTGCATAAGAGAGAAAAGGAGCAGCTACTCAAACTGGTCCCCAAGTTCAGTTTCTGGAGTATATTGGATTCCATCACACGTTTAAAGTCTCTCGTTGAGTGTAAGCTGTAACTCTGAACCTTTCCCATGCCTTAAATTCTTGTCTGGAAATTGGGTACAGCAAAGGTTTGATTTCAAGTTTTTGTCTTAGAAGTGTTCCTTTGTGGAACAAGACAAATCAGGTCACTACTCTGGAGGGACCACAGATTTAGCTAAGTGACAACAGAGCTGAAGTTACAAACTGTCGGGGTGTTCCTTCTTTAGTTTTAGCTATTCTTTTTTCTTGCAAAACGTAACGAGCATAAAGCTAATGTACTTGCTAGGTAACTACTGTCCCCAAAATGGAGGGGGCAACAGCTTTGTAGCTGTTGCACGTTACATAAGCCGCCTCATCTCTCTGTGCTCTTGTGAAGAGTCAGTTTTGAAATACAGAAGAACTTTGTTTTCCTCTAATCGTACATCCTCCGCTTCTAGTGTGTTCCAAGGATTTTGAGCACTTAACAGGATCAGACTAACATTAATTATTTTTCCTCTATGTCTTATCAGACATTTAAAAGGAAGGAAAAAAGTATAAGTTGGCAGACCCTAAACCAGAAGCATGACAGAATAACACTACTCTTAAAACAACAGAATTTTTTCTATGGAAGGATTACTGTAATACCATCCATCCATGTAATCCTTCTCCGGAATAAAAAGGAAATAAACTAACCATCACTGCTAATACCAGCTACCAAACTCCATTCTTCAAAAGAATTATCCAACTAAAGACAAATTTTTTAATGTTACAAAGCTGACCAGAAATAAGATTTCAAAAGCACAGAGCCCCAGATCACAATTTATTAATTGTAAACAAACAAAAAAGTACATGTACCTCAATATCTTCCTTATATTTCAATAAAGGGGCATCCATTATGTTTTTCAAAGAGAAATTTTCAGAGTCAACATCAAAGTGATGGCCAGTTACTAGCGCAATTCTTTCCCAGTGTCGTGACATCATTGCCTAGAAAAGTCCATAGGAATTAGGGAAGATTTTTTTAAACTGCATTATTTGTAGGAGTAGAATGATCACACACTTCTGCACTGCATCTGTTAAACAAATAGAAGAGGCTTGATTTCCGCTCCATTTAAAGCATGAATAGTTCTCCTAATCATATTATGAAGTCTTTTGGTTTACTTTTCTGTAACTAAGCCTCATTTCATTTTCGTCATAAATATAGCTGCTTTTATCTATAAACAAGAATTATGTAAAGTATCTTATAGTCATACAACATAGTTATCAATAGAGATTTTCAAGTGAATCTTATCTCCAAATTATTATGCTGAACATACTTTGTCTGCCATCATTTCAAGCAAAGGACAGCTCTCTGTGAAGTCATCAATTTTTTTTTTTAAGTCTTGAAAAGCTTGCCATTCCTTCAATGCTTTCGGTAACTTACGGATTCTTTAAAAAGCACAAAAAAGAAGAAATATTTTATTCTTGATAATCACAACCCACCATTTAATAATACAATATATTCTCATTTTTCAACCAGTGGACCAGTAGACTGTAAATAAAAGTCCAGTTGCAAGCTGCCAACATAATATGCAGCTGACTGTTTCTGACTGCAGGCATGAAACACTACTAAAGACAGTAAAAACCACACTAGAATGGTTTGGTTTCTATTTCAGTTTGAATTCAAGGAGGTTCATTTCATGTGCAAACCAATGCCTGAACTTAAGCTTTTGCAGAGTCATTGTTTCATAAAAATTTGAAAATGCACCCGATTTTATAAAGGGAGAAAAGGATTAAACAGCATATTTTTTCAGGCAAAATAAAGTACATCTTAAACTAAAACTGACCTGCTTGCCACCAGAAAAATACTTCTGTTTCAATCAAAAAAGTCCTATTTTCTACCTTGTTTATAAAGATATTTAAAGAAAAATCTTCCTTTATGCAGAATTTCAAGATGCAAAAGAATTGAAAATTAAGAACCTATTGTACTGTGAATTGTCACAGCTCCGCTTGCTTCTAACAAGTCATGCCAATTTTCATCTGCCAAAGCTATGGACCAAAGACTGACAGCAGTTCTCTTACAGCTCAATGGCAGAAATGAAAAGCTACATAAAATCAACCCATAATGAATAATTCTGCATTTTTCACAGTTCAAAATCAGACATATCTGTCACACAAGGCTGGAGCATGTGTGAATTCTTCACTGCTTGCTGGTAAGAGGTAGATGAACACATGCACACTGTCATACAATAATCACTGCAGTCTTTCATCTTGAATCCAACAATAGATAATATTGAATACACTAGAAAAAAGCATTGCAGAATGGAAAATTACACTCTGCCATGTATTGGTGAGGCTTTAAGAGGCAGCTCCTGTGGCTACTTCTACGCTGAGGCACAACAAGTAACATTATTATGAACTTTGACTTAGGCTGGCAATTGGAAACGGGATCTCTTAGCTTGCAAATTAAAATTGCTAATTTTTTTTCTACAGGTACCTTTTATCCTTGTCTTGGTCTCAGTAATATCTTCTAGCAGCAAGTTCCATGAGTAACACACTATGTTAAAAAACTACTCCATTAATCAGGTTTAAATTTCCTTCTTAAATTTACTGGACATTCTCTTTACACTAGATTACAGTAAAATGGGAAGGGAAACTTCTCTCTAGCTGTTATTATAAACTTCTATAACGGTCTCTACCACATGTGGTTTATCTAAGTATTTATCCTTTTTATCTCTTTTTAAATGGATTTATTTTCTCCTACAGTTATTTTTGTAATTTTTCTTTTCATGATTCTAAGTTTTCTATTCTATCACTGTTTTTTAAAAGTTAAAAAGGTAATAAAGAACTTTACATCAAATAAATATGCATGTCTTTACAATTACTCTAAAACACTATTTGCATTTCCAGTGTTCCTGCTCATTTCATAACATGGCATCCCATTTTAGGTATTTTTGTTGTTAACCCCTGTAGACTGTAGAAATTTCTCCAGCTGTAAAGAGAGTACCTTGATGCAATAATGCTAGCCAGCCTCCCAAAGGAAGGACAGTACTGGGTTAGACTTCTATTACAAAAAAATATTTACTGGCTATTGGTGGTTACCTTGCTCCAAATAGAGCTCAACGCTTGAGAGGGAAAAAAAAAGTCACACGTGAAGCAAAAAGAGAAATGCGTAACTTTCAAAACTGTTGTCACACAGTGGCTTCCTCCAGAGTTCCAGGAGAAGGAAGCATAAAAAGAGTTGTAGCAACCTGTAAAATATAATTAACTACAGAAAAAATGATGATGCTGATTCCAGGATTCTACTGAAATGAGATGAAGACTTACAGATATTGTCCAAATGCAGAAGCATATATATATTTCACATACATTTATTTTTACTATTAATATTTTTAAAACCATGATTTTTTTTCAAATTAATGACTAGAAGACAATTCACTCAGTTTTTCCAGAAAAAGAAGAAAATCTCCACCCTACTCCTTTAGCATGTACAGAAACAGACCCTGCTAAAATGGTGACACACTTAAAATACCATATGACTAAAAAGCCTGAGCACAAGTAACTTTTCCTATGCTTTTCAAAGACTTGGGATGAGGTGAAAACCACAGATTTGATCTCAGTCTCTTGAAAAATATCAAAGTGTAAATGAAGTCTCTCTCAGGTCACATTGGAGAATCCAAAATCAAAAGCTGATCAGAACTACTGGTGAAGCAAAGAGAGACACACACTGGCTGTTCCAGAAGAGAGGCTCTGCAGAAGAGAAGCTCTTTATAGAGAATATGAACTTGTCTTGACAGAACTCACTGAGAAAGTGATCAGAGTCACTGTGTAAAGAGGTGAAGAAAATGCTTAAACAAAAATAATAAAAGAAGAAAACAGACAAACAGTTCACTCCCCCCCCCCCCCCAATAGATAAGCACAGGATAAAAATATTGCACATTTATTTTCTAACTTTTGCATGTCATCTGGTTCTCATGTATGTTCTGTAATTTCCATTAAGAGTAAAACATAGACTGGTACATAAAACTACTCTAAAGGAATGGATGCACAGAGTACTTAAGACCTGCATATAGACTCTTCACTTTCATATATAGCAAAATTCCTTCTCTAGCAATTCTTTCCATACTCCAGTGCCAGGAATCAGAATTCAAAGAAAGCTAACAAAGAGGGAACAATACAAATCCTGGCGGTTCTTGAGGCCCTGCCTCTGAGAGAAGTAATAAGCTGGGTCAGGGAAGTCTTGAAGACCCAGCCATGACTGTGGAAAAACCAAACATGCATCTTTACCAACACAGTAGAAAAAATCCTCTGATTTCAGCCAAGCATGGTTTCACCTAATAGTTATTTTGCATATAATGCGGAAAACTTTATTCCTCTCAAATCTCATAAATAACCCCTCAAATTTTAGCATGGCTACCTACCTTTGTTGAAACATCAATTTCAATCATCTGTATGATTGCAGAGAAACAGACAGTAATGTCAAAATGTTGTCTAACACCACAACGCAGGTAATATGTGAAGATCAGCCATGAGGTTTATTTATACTTACAACCCCTTTGCCACAGGTTTATGCACCTTATTCATTAAATAAGCTACAACCTACTGTGTCAGTATACCCCAACAAGCCTGACTCGCAGACTGAGCTAAGTAAGGTCACACACTAGCAGCATGCATATCGCACCACAGTCTGCACCAAGTGCAGTTGTGCTGAGCACTTGAGCAAGCCTGAGCTTGAAATAAACCAACAGATTTTTTCACCCCTCTGAGCAATTTTCACAAGATAATTAACTCAGAAAGCCAAGAAATAAAAAAAGTATGCATTTCAACAAATAGTAACTTACTTGTTTTGAAAATCCAGAAGCTCACCGTTAATTTTTTCGATATTTAAATCATTCCAAAGAATTTCATTGTATCCATCAATACTAGCAGTAACTGAATTATAAAGACTGTAAAGTTTCTGAAGCAATGAAAGCTCACGTTTAATTTTGTGCAGTTCGGGATACTCTGTTTCAAATTTTAAAAGAAAAAAAATTGTGAACGTTAATTAGGTACAAGTGTATTCATGAACACAAAAATCCATGTATTTCTAAAATTGGTATTTAACATCTGAAATCAAACTTGCAGGCTTTTAGATAGTGTCTAGTAAGACAAGCTTTTCCAGTTATATTACATAAGAACATCAGATTTTGATGCATGGTAACTGTTTAGATTGCTGAGTTTTTAATAAATAATTTCTATAACAGTAGATGTAATCTTATAAGGGAGATGCTGTAGCTATCTGTGAGGAAGATAATTTTGAAAAAGTAGCTGAAATGGCAAAGGAATGCACTAGCATTTTATACAAGAACTAAAATATCCTCATCTCAATTTAAACTATTAACTTAAGAGGCAGAGGTTGGGGATGGGTGGTGTGGTTTCAAAAGAAAAATATAGAATACATGACACAACAGAAGTATTTAAAATGGACCTCCTTAACTGAAATGTTTTGTTTGGTTTCTCTCACATCTTTGGGAATTCCTAGTTAAATATATCATGATTATTGCATGTACCTTCAGACTGGAAAATATACTGAATATAGCATGTACAAATTAAAGTGCGTATCACACATTCTGCTGTAACTTTAATTCACACCATGGTCTTCAAACTTGGGAGTCTGACTGGGTGGCATAAGGATATTACAGATCACTTGCACAGCCCAAGGGAATGCATTATATATCTGGAGCAGGGACAACTTGAGTGCTTCAGCAACGTGTCCCCAAATTTGCACATGGAGGAATACAGAGAGAAGATGTGCTTAGCTCTTAACAGAAGAAGCAAGAGAGCTAAGCAGCTGGACCCTGAGATACATGGAGCAGTGCAATATTCTTCCACCTGATATTTATGTATGTGCAGATGGAGACCCAGTTTCGCACAGCTGCTTTTCATAGGAAAGATAATAATAATTTATGTGAGGAATTTTTCTATAAGGAATCCGGCATTAAATGCATTTAGCAGGACCCAGAAGAAAAATTTAATAGCCTAGGACCAGGATCCGTATTCCCTGAGAAACTACCTGTGATAGGAAGACCAAATAATTCTTCCCCACCAGAAAGGGAGATATACTTTCTCCATAGTTCATCAAATTTGGCTTGAAAGAGCTGTAATCTGTCACTTGCTTCATGGGGAGGAACATTTTCCTCACTGGGGCCCCTGTGAAAAACAAAACAAATTCAGAGCAAGTATCAACCATAGAGGTTTCACAAAGAAGCACAAGGGAACTCAGACCTGACTTACTGAACATTATATAATATTTTCCAATATTTTTTTCTGGAAATTTTCACAAAAGATACTAAAACAGAAAATATGAAGTATGTTCAGTGACCCAACATTACATATTGAATATTCTCTTAAAGAAAGCCCAATTTATTTGCCAGTAAAATCCACCTGGGTTACCACACATATTAGAAACAGCTAAAAGGATCTACAAATATTTTCTCTTCGTTATTTTCCATTTCTCTTCTTCTGTAAAATACATTCTAATGATAATTTTCATTTATATTCTTAGAAAGACAGTAGGTATATAATTCAGAGATGAAAACTGTGGTAGCTGGCACTAGAACTATAATTAAGCACTCAGAAAAATAACAGAAAAAGTACGATTTTGCCCCAAAGAGCACATCTCAGCTGGAGAACTGGGTGTAATCCCCAGCTCTTATGCCTGGGACTACTTGGCTGCATCATAATATTTTGGGATGAAAATGGTAAGTATGTCATTTTCTGCTGTGCCATGGTTATTTCTAAAAAGTAATACAGGCACATGTGCATCAGAAAGCAGTGCAGGCTGGCTGCTTGGCAAGGAAAATGGAACCAGGAGATGAAAGCAGTTAACACGGTCCGCAGAGCCAGACAGGGCCTGGTCCCGCGGTACCTGAGCAAGGAGAGCAGGGCTGGCCTGGGGATGGTAGTCAGGTTCAAATGAGAGTTCAGATCTTTAGACAGTCATAATTACACAGTAGAAAGTCAAGCAGGGAAGGCGAGTCAGCAAGTCAGGGTCAGGAGTAGGTCTAGTGAAGATAACCAGGTTGAGACACAGTCCAGTGGTTACCAGGCTGTTCTGAGATAGAGTGAGAAATGAGTCTGCGCGTTGGGATCCAGGTTCAGCTCAGTAGAGTCCATGGCCAGGCATGGCTGTGACAGAGATGGAGCTATAGGTCAGAGAGCCAAGCAATGAAGCCTCAGATTTAAAGCAGATCCCACAGGAAGGAGGATCAGCCTTGATGATACCTCCCAGTAGAGTTGTGTGGGAGTGCTCTGTCACCAAAGGAAGGGGGAAGCCCTCAGATGCACGACCTCTAAGTTGGTCCTGAGCCCAGGCAGCTGAATCTCCAGGAGGGGAGATGCTCTCAGGGTTCCTACAACTGGTAGCAGCCACAAGGTGTTTTCATGAATTCCTCTGGACAACTCCGAGAGCAGAACTGCAGGCAGCACTATGCACGCAATGAGATTAGCAACTCGATGCTCTAGTAGGTTACATTTAGGTGCAAATTCACCTCGTGTCTATAGCTGCAGTCTTGAACCTTGCACTCAAACGCACTGCTAGCGTGCCCTCAAGAAGTTTTGCTCCTAGTGAAGCAAAGGTTGAAGCCACGCATGCAGTTACCATTTAGATCACCCTGTTTGTAATACCAATGCAAAAGTACATGCCCTAGGAGAAGAGTATATATTCTCCAGGGCCTTCCAGGAGCGTGTGCTCTATGCATGCACTGAATTCTGTTCATAACAGCTAGGCAGCCTGCAGAGGGTAAAGCTGCTTCACACCACCCACGGGCTATAGGTGTGCAGTTCACACCTAGTCAACTGCTGACCTGAACTTCGTTGCCAAACACACACTGTGCATGTGTTGTCCTAGAAACATAATGGATCACAATAAGCAAAATTCTTTCCTTCTTTGTTGCTAATGTAGAAGTGTTCAGTGAAGCACAAATACCCCATAATTTAAATAAATAAATAAATAAACCCAACAAAGTAAATTTAGAAGTAAGACTGTGTAAGACTCAGTGAATTTAGAAATACCAAGAACCTCTAACATCCAAGGCACTATTTACATACTTAAATATCTGCTTAAGTGCTTGAGTTTTGAATCCTGAAAAAAAACTTTAAATTTGGATCTCGATTGAGAATTTGATGGTTTTTTTCCCCAAAATCTATAAACTCTTCTGGAATTTCACCGACTCCAGCACTGAAATTATGGGAATGAACCTGTGACAGTAGGAGGATCTGCCCATCTTATATTACTCTGAAATTAGGCTCTTTCTTCAGCTGTCATATATACATTGAGGCTGTGCTGTGTTTGTTTTCTGAAGCCCTTTAGATACACTATTTTTGAACAATCACTAATGAAGCATAATTGTATCATACCACAGGTCACCTACTTTTCATCATAATCTTTGTAAAATTCTGCAGTATCAATCTGGAATTTTTGAACAGCACTCAGTAAATCTGTTTTCATGTCTGGCTGTACCTTCAGCAGCAAGTCCTCAACCTGCAGTGCCTAAATGCAGACAAAGACGAAAAACAGGCATATAAAAGAGGCAGGAGAAAAAAGCCCAGAGTTTTAAGGAAGAAACAGGTTTTTTTCTAGCATTTCAACATTAACAAGGCTGACAATAACTTTGTTATATACATGACTTTAGAAATAATACCTGTGTGTTTAGGTTCTTCCAGGCATAGGCCAATCCATCAACTCTTTCGGTATTTCCATCTTGAAAGAGCAGATTGTGTTTATGAAGCACAGAATAAGATTCTTCTATAGGTCCAACAGTCATGTCAATTTTAATCTCATTCTCTCGAATCTCCTTTAGTGCTTCCATGGCTTCCCGTACATCATCAAGGTCATGGACAGGTCTGCTTAATCTCTTGCTAACATTTTCAATGAATGAATAAACTTCATCCATGTCTGTGGCAGACTTTTTGTTCAAAGCTAGTCCAAATGTTCTCTGTCTTGAGCGGCATTCCTGAATTAAAGCTATTTTGAATGACTCTGTTGTAATATCCACTGATTCCAGTACACAGTGATTTGGCAGTTCTCTGATTTGCATTTCTAATTGCTAAGACAAACATGAGTGTTCAGCTTTTAATTTCACTATAATATCTCTGAACAGTTCATTTTTATTAAAGATATAATACTTACAGAAAAGTATCTGATTTGAGTTTGGAATTCAGCCATTGTTGGTTTAGTATCTATAAATTCCCTCACTTTTTCCTCTGGATCCTATATAAAAGAAGTTTATTTTAATTACTATTTAGCATTAGTATTACAATAACCCACAGGGGACCCAGATGCCTGATGTATTGTGCAAACACAAATGCTCCCTTTCTAAAAGAGCTTAAGATAGAAGCATTAAGATCCATTTATTTCACTTGAACAGCTTTTCCTGACTCTTCGTTCAGTACTCTTTAAAAACACTTGAAATCTATCTGTAATGCAAAACCAGACACAGATCAGGGTATCTCTTATCCATCCAAATATTACTACAATATTTACAATGTATCTGCTAAAACTTTGCTGGAAATATTTCCTTCCCAGTCTCCCTTCTGTCTGCAAACCCCCAAAAGCAGCTCACACCCTCTAACAGGTATTGAAATCATAGTAATTGTTCTCAGCCATCTTCACTCTTCCTGAAACAGTATATTTAACTGCAGTTCCTCGCTACAGTCAGCCTGGCCATTGGAAGAAAGCATGGTTTGCCAGGGAAGGATGGATCTAAGGGAAGAGGGGGTGTGTAGCTTGTTGAAGATTGTTTAAAGGCAACAGAGCACTGAGCATCCTTCCTCTTCATAAGGGAGGCCAGTCTTTGCAGAGGTGAGAACTTCAGTGTCACCAGCTCAATCAATGTGCTAGATTTGGTTCAATTACAGACAAATGATCTTTACCCAGCTCAATGACGTTCATGTACAGTCTGCTCTGTGAAGTTCCTGAGAAGCTGTTATGGCTTTTCTGGCCAGTGATGAGTTATCAGTGACAGTTCCCAGTGTGGTCCCACAGAGTCTCTTCCCCCTTCCCACAGAAGGGGGGAAACAGTGCCAACTCCTGAGGAACTTTAAGGTTTCTCAGATGCTGCTAAATTATTCTTTTTTATAACCTATGCAGACAAGATGATGTGAGGAAGATGCATAAGCATATGAGAGCATAAGCTTGTTTATGCTCCCACATTCTTTTTTTGTTGTCCTACTTTCTTGCTTAGATGATTTAATTGTTAAAGAATGACAAGTTTTGGTTAGCACAAGAGTAGACACAGGAGGTATTGTGGGTATAGGGATTCTACCATGAAACCAATGCTTCCTACTGAGCACACAGTCTCCTTATGCAACCCAAAATACTTCATTTAGATTACACAATATAGCAACATATTTTATTAAAAATGTATCTAACCTTGTTCCAGATGCCTGAAAATTCAGAAAAGCTGTTCAGAAGATCCAATGCTTTAGTTTTGAGAGATAAAATAATTGTATTTAGTTGGATCACCACTCTGTTTACATCCTTATGTTCAATGATCTGCTTGTCTAAAGGTTTCAGTGCCACCATCCTGGTGAGTTTGCTCTCATCACCAAGCTCTACAGCAGCAGCTTGTTCAATCTGGCATAAATTAAACAAGAAAAAACATATGTCCAGTAGTTTTATTTCTTTTTTTACATTAAGGAATGTCCAACAATGCACACACAGTAAGAACTTCTAAGAACAGATAGAAAGTGCAGAGAAAGCATCCACAAGGAGACTCCCTGTTCTTAGCTTGGATTTTTACAGAACTATAGTTCTAGCATTAAAGATGAGTTTATAAAAAATTGCCATGTGAAGCTCTATATTAATCATCTTTGAAGGACATCTGTAAAACATGCGTCATATACAACCGTGTTGTTTCCTGCTCCTACAGAACTGCTCAGGTCTTCCTGCTTTCTTTAGTATAGAATTACAACCTATACGCATTCTTGGATAAGGAAAGTCCTGGAGGCAGTGGAGGGCTGGCTGCTTGGAAACAAGCAATCGATTCTGCTTGAGGAAACTGAATTCAACCCATTCTCCCCTAGTTTGGTTTTTTAATTATTATTTATCTTCAGGATTTGAATGGGGTTTTTTCATTTAAATGAGCTAATCTCTTTTTTGTGACAGATTGTCAAAATAAGAAGATATTTTTACAAAGACACTTTTCAGCACAGATGTACATAGATCTGTATTTCATTACCAGAGGAGGGAATTAAGGCCATTTGATTACCATTACTGTGCTTCAACACAGTAGTGTACTTCAACAAATTTCAGTTTCTATCTATACTTCAGACCTTCTCAACTTTTCAGTGCTAATTTTAATGCCAGTTAAAATATTTATATTGTATTTACTGTAGCATTATAGGTGCTGTTTGTCACCTGAAAGTTTAACTTAAAATAAAGCTTTTGCCTGGGAAGAGTGATAATAATTTATGCTCAGCTAGTAGTACCTGTGGATAATTCTCACACATTCTCTACAATATCATCATCATACTTGAACAGAGTTTTTAAAAGAGTTTTTTTAAAGCATCTTTTTTATTTTAATATTAAAAACCTCCAAACACACAGTTTATGAATTATTGCTCTTATGTTCAATTATTTGGTATAGAGATTAAAAACTAGGCTTTCACTTAACAGGAAGATCCACCAGATTACAAGTCAAGGTATTGGTATAGAACATATTCTTATGAGACTAAGAAATGTTAACCAAAATAGCAAATTTTAAAATATTTAAAATAAAATACTCACCTGCTGCTGTTTATGGTGTAAGTAAGCAAATTTCCATAGGGGGATATCTTTTCCTATTGCTAATATGGTATTTACTGCTTTGTTTACAGCACTCTGAAAACAGCAAAATATTCACCCTGAGCACACGTCTTGAGAGAGATTATGGTAAATAAGAGGGGAAAAAAATAAAAGAATAAAAAAGGGATCTTCCAAACAATACCAAACTGGAAAATTTATACCTCTATCTTTACAGGAAATATTCCAATAAGCATGAAGTAGGGTCACTCAAAACACATTTTGTGAGGGGAAGGAGTACTCCATAAAGTTTTACCACAGTCCTTCTATGATTATGTGGTTTTCAAACAAGAATTTAAGAGAGCTTTATGCACAGTAATCATGAATCACCGGGAAGCATAACTTAATTACAGTACCGATTCCCCTTAAACTGGTTAGAAACATAGTTATTTGTTATTAATAATAATAGTTTTCACATTCACATCAGAATGCCTGGACGCATTTGCCTGAATTTGTGATGGTATAGTCTATAATCTATACAGGCAGCTATATAAATTATTATTTAAGTTCTTTTGTCTATGGTATTTTGAAATTATGCTTTGTGGTCTGATTTCTTATTGACAACACCATGAAGGCTGCAAATGAAATCTAAGAATTCAACTACTGATTTTGACGGCAACAATGCTAAATGAAAAGTCCACAAATCAACACCATAAACACCTAATACTTTTTGAATAATTTCAGACATCATAGAATACTGTAAGTACATGGGTAAGAATTTTGCTGCATTAGTATAAGCTTAAATGAGTGTTCAAATTTTTCCACAGTTTAGGGCTTCAGGCTGGTAACGTTTTTCTTTGCAATTCATTACTGCAAAATGCTGATTTACGCAGGACATTTTAAACTGATAACATTGTTTTATACTCTGAAAGAGTTTAAGGAAACCAGGAAGTCAATTCAGGCTGTATCAACAGCATTAATTTTTATTTTTGCATTCACTTTGAAATATTTGCCTCTAAGTAGAGGGTTGTAAACATGAGTTACTGAGGTTTTAGGAAAACAGTTCCTTCTACTAGCCTGCATAACAAATCTGATTGGTGGCTTCATGACTTTAGCACCCAATGATGTTACAAACTCAAGGGACTTTTAGTCTTTTTTTCCCCTTCCTGTTAGTTCTTACACCAGATTAAACTCACACGTGTTATTTTTAAACAATGCATTTATAAACGTTTTACCATAACTGACTGAGATATGCAATCATTCTGTTACCTGAATATCTTCAAGACTTGGTCTCAAGACAACATTTGGAATAGCCAGCTGAATTTCAGCTTTGAACAAAGGAACCCTCTGTGTCTCTACAAACTTGGTCATGTGATATCTAGAGTCGACAACATGCAATCGATGTCTTAAGGTCTCTAAAGAAATCTTCATGCCTAAATAAATATAAATATTTAAGTGAGGTTATATTTTTTACCACAATAAGCTTGGGGGGGAGCGGAATCTTTAAATTATATTAAAAAATTAAACATATCTGAAAAAGACAGACTCACATCTGATCAAAGAGTCAGTATTCTTTTGACAAAGCTGTCCCATCAGATTATAGTAACTACAGGACAGGCATTCTTGGCAGCGTGTTTTCTGTTTCGTGTCGAGATGTGTACAGGGGTATGAATCCTGAAGAGTTAAAGAGAAATTCTTAGAAAATAACCATATTATCCAGCATGTAAGTGAAATATCATGTATCTGAATAGGTTATAAAAGGTTTCTTTTTACACTTACCTCCAGAGTTCTCCCAGCATCTGATTTCAGCCTGTGCTTAAGAATATCTAGCAGTTCGTATACAGAGCTTTCCACTTGCTGACTCTGTCTACAAAAACAACCTTACAGTCACCCACAGGGAATCAAACATAAGGAATACTTTTTGCTGTTTTCCAGGCACACACCCCTAGTCCCACTGCAATGTGAAGAATTGTACATGTAGGGAAATACCCTTATACTTCTTAGTTTATCCCTACTGCTTGGGCATATAGGGAATGGAAGATATTAAGATATGCAGACTACCAAGAAACCCATTTGTCAGACTCTGTTATATCTGATTCAAATTGATTTCACAATAATTAAAGAAAAAGAAATTATTTTCCAGCTACAGTTAATAAAACAGGCTTATCATTATGATACAGTGAGATAATATGTGAAACCAGAATTAGTAAAATAAAAATGAAAAAAAAAGTAGTAGGTATCTTATTTTGCACAGTGAGCACAGACATCTTTTTGGAGAAGAACTGAGCATCAATTCTGCTACAACTTGGAAATAAGCACAGTCCAAAAAATTTGCAGCACCGAGAGGATGGGAAGTCTTATATTAGCAATTAACATGGGGATGAGAAGGAAAAAAAATAATTAAATGCTAACACTACATATGCAATCTTACATCTGCTGTACTCAAGATACTTGGGAGTTTCTCCCTGCATCCCGAGACTATCATTTTTATTTAGACTACTACTCTGTTAAAATAAATAAAATTTTAAAAGTAAATTCTCTATGCATAAAAAAGTAATGTGTAAATAGTCCTTCCCAAATGTGGCCTTCAAATCTCTGCAATGAATTAACTTACTGAGACAGTTTGTGAGCAGTAGAGATAGCAAGCTTTTGTGTCTGTTCCAGGAAAGAAAGCACACCTATAGATTCATCTTCTGGCAAAATTATCAGAGCAGTGTTTGACATATCGTCCAGAATCCTTTCAATTCTGCATTCCAGGGTATCAGCTGCTTCTTTGACTACATAGTCCAACTCCCTCAGGGTAATATAAACATTCTCAATAACTATGGAAAGAAAAGAAAATTAAAATGAATCATGCAAAATACAGACCCCTTAAATCTCACTTTGCCCCACACCCTCCACTCCGGTATTACAACAAAATGAGGATTTAATGGCAATGAAATATGCAGTTAAGGCCTGGAACCAAAACATGATGGACTTTGGAGTCTTTAAATGAAACCATTTTATAATAAATAGTACAATAGCCTTCAAAATATCTCTTCTTTTTTGTATTAAAGAACACTGTAATGAAAAGGATCAATAAAATAGTGGAAAATAGAAAGAATACAACTGTCCAAAATTATTTTGGTTCTTCTACATAAGTCTACAGGGAAATCCAGTATTTTTGTAATTGTAATTAACTTAATTAACAAATTTAATGGCTAAAATTCCTTCAGCCAAGATTACATAAATGTTAAACCAGCAGATTTCTTCTCTCAGTGTTTGACCTAACTTGCTTTGGAAAGAGATAAACGGAGTCCTTTAACAGATATGTTTCTTAAACAAGTAAAAATAACTGTTTCTGAATAGATAAATTCTTTCCCTGTCCTTCATATTTTCATTGCAAAAAAGAAATACTTTACCTGACACCCTTTGTCTTTGTTATTACCAGACAATATAATTTGAATCACCAATACTCTTTCTTACTGTATGCAGAAAGAAATCACTATGATATCTAAGACAGAACAGTGTGACAGTGGTGGCCAACTGCCGATGCTTTAAGTGGAAAACAACATCCATGCCTATTAGGAAGATAATGATGGAGGGTGTCCTTTTTTATTGACTAAAATGGACAAATAATCCAACCAATTCCTTGGCTTTTTTCTTTTAATATATAAAATAGGTAGTCCTAAATCCATTTTTTCTTCTTTTTTCCTAAGTTTTAGTCTAAAAGGCAACCATGGGCCCCCACACTTCTACATATTAGATGCAAATAAGCTGCCTAAGTCATGAAGGTCATGCACAGTGAGTTCAGCACATTGCTGGCAGGTCTGAGTTATTTTATATACACTGAACCAAGTGTCCAACATACATTCTGGGCATGCTAGACATTGCACATTCTCAAAAAGATATGATGCATACACTCACAAGAAAAGCATTGCTTCCTAGGAGCAATTCCATTCCAGCTACAGCAGCAGGAATAGGAGGTAGCCCAGATACTCTCAGCAACTGAATTCGTAATGTGTCAGTTGAAAGAGGTGAGGGTGAGCAAAATCCATCCTTTTATAATACTAATGATTTTCCAAAAGTGAGGAGCCAGAAAGCCTCTTTCTTAAAAAAACAAAAAAAGAAGTAAAAAAAAAAAAATTATAACTAATATATTGGGTTTGCACTTTTTAGCACCAGAGCACTTATTCTCTCACTGCATTCCTCACCAAGTCACTTCAAACAGTTACCAATAACATTTAGTATGATTAAGAAATTATGACAAATTTCAAAAAACTGTGATTCTATAGTGATTTTGCTTCCATTTTATCACTAGAGTAAAAAAGGGAGGGCTTTTTCTGTGGGAGGCCATAAGAGTGATAAATGGGCATCACCAGGAAGGGGAAAAAAGGATAAGCTTGGTAAAACAAATGGCTTAACAAGGGTTGTTCTAAAATAGCTGTCAAACAGCCTGGCTTCATCACCACAGTTTAAAGCAGGACACCATTTTCACCTTACTCATGTCTAACTTACTTCCATAATGAAGAGGGAGGGACCTGGCATGTTTTTCCCTCGTATAGACGGAGTGCTCTTCCTAAAACTGACAAGGAAATACCTGGCCAGTACCACCTAACAGGATCAACAGTTCACCACTTCTTCTCCAACTACATACATTTACTGATGTTCAAAGACGTCCATGAGAGCTGCATCAGGCCTGGAGTAAGGGCATCCTCAACTTGTCCTATTAATGGTTTCATCAGTGGTTTCAGCATAAGAGGAATCCTATTCAGACTCTCTTTATAATTGATCAACAGATTCTGGAGACTACAAGACATAATCATGTTAAGAATGCATTTAACTCAGATATTTGAAACATAGAGAAGTCTGGACACATTTTCTGTTAATAAGATTTGCAAGTTCTGACCCCACATTAAAAATAAGAACTTTTCCCAGCTCTCCCTAGCTCAAACTAAGCCTCTTTCTCTGCACTAACAACAGAACCAGACTGGGGAAATAAGTACCTCCAGTAAAGTGACTGAGATCAATTTAGAGAAACTTTCTTCCAAGGAAAATTAATTACAGTAAAAAACCCAGGAAACTGAAAACACAATATTTTCGTTCCCGTATTCCTGTCTCACAAGACATGGTATGAAATGAAACTGCTTATAAGAAAAGCTAGATCCAAACCACTTAGGACACCAAATCCCAAAGAAAAAGAGGCCAAATTCTGAATCAAGACTTATCAATACAGTTCCATGAAAATGAAGCTACATAATGAAGCTGCATAAACAAGAATTAGAAGTGAACTCAACTCAGAAGTCAGACACACAATGAGTTCCTTACAAGAACTGCTGCACAGAAAAGTAATAGCTGTGTTTTGTGCCAGATTAAAATCACGACTTTAAACATCGTTACCAACCTCATACTGAGATAACCCATTTGCAATATACCCAAAAGTGTTTTTCCAGTGTTGCTTAAGCAAAAATGTACAGTCTCTGAATATTCCTTCTTTGCTTGGGGAGTAAGTCTGAAGTCTTTTTTAGAGTGGAAAGTAAGTTTGGATCATTTTTTTATTGCAAACATTTTCTGTACTTTTTTGTTTCTCTTGGATGGCAGAAGTTGGATGGCTGTTGCTTTTTAGAGGACTGTAACACAGAGAGTTTGCCTTGTTCATTAGAAATTTTAGATTAGTTTGTCCTAAAACAGATCCACAGATAATTAATGAAAAGTGTGGTATTATAAGAGTGAAAGGCTAAAAGCATTAACCGTAGAAAAAGGGAGAAGTTGTTGAATTTAAGTTGTTTATGAAACTCTTTGAATTTTGTCCTTTTTTGTCCACTTCTATTTAAGAAAAACACTCCTCACAAAGAATGACTTTAAGACCTATCATCCCTGCTTACTGAGTTAGAGAATTAATTATCAGCATCCCTGAGAATGAAAAGAACTTTTCCAACACAGAATATGACTGTTCCAAGAAGCAGAAAGAAATTACTTAAAATCAACAAAAGTTATTTCAGATATTCAACACAAGAGAGCAAATTATGACTTAGGTGGTGTATCCTATACAAATGTTTGGGTTGTGCCTTAATCAAGTGGTAAATTCCAGCTTGTTTTTCTAACAAAAAAAAAAGCTTTTGATGTTAACGGTAATATTTTGGTGTGTAATCCCTATGTTATAGTGCATAGGTGCCTTGGCAGTACCTAGGAGTTCCACAGTTGTACAGTAACAAAACAAAAGCATGTAGGCATTTTCTAGAAATGAGATATTTGTGGAGATAGAAAGAACTGCATGTTACCAATATTACTATGGAAATGCAGGGGAAGGCAAATAAATTTCACTGAAATGCCACCAAATAATAGAAAAATTACAATAATTCAAAAGCATTTGCAACAGACACAAAGCTAGGGATTCCCATTTGCAGATGAAAATCAAATCCAAAACCTGTTCACTCACTCCATTTGATGTCTTTTAATCTGTTCTTCATCTGCACACAAGCCAAAGACAACATCTGGAACTTCGAAATGCATTTTCTTCAGGTATTTTGTTTCATACAGTACTTCCAGGACCACTGGATCTAAGTTTACAAGAAATTCCTTCATGCAGCAGTACAGGGGGAAAACAAGAAACAGAAAATGAGGCAGTAGTTTGGTGGTTACATGTAGTGTGATATAACATATAACAAAATGTAGATGACTAGAGAAGATGTTTAAAATGGATACCCATGTTTCTATACAGATCTTTAACCTGCTCTACAAATATCTGGATTTTCCAAAGTATTAATCAACCAATATCTTACACTGATTTCAATTTCATGTGACTCCTTCACTGTGCTCTAACCACTTGGCTCTTGTGACTTCCTAAGTTTAATTCTAGTTCTGCAGCTGCACTCTGTGGAAGCTAATTTGCTTTTTCATCTCACTATCTCTGTCAGTAGACTAAGGAGAAATGCTTTGAACATTAATCTCTGTACAGTTTTCAGGGACCTAAATGCTATTGAGATGTTAAATAAATTTGAAATCTAGGTTCTAGTTGTCCATTACGGAATCGTTAGTTCAAAAATTGCCACATTTTAAGCATAATTTCTCTGCACTACAGCAGAAAAAGTAATCTGTGAATTAAGAATGGTAAGATTTTCTGTCTCAGCAAGCAGTTTTGAAGGCAAATTGATGAATGAATGCAATTTACTCAACACAGTGATGTTGACCCCTACAGAATAGATCATGATCTAACTAAAAATTCCTTCCTCGACTAAAATTTTGGTTAACATAGAAAATAAAAAATGAAAAAATATCTAAAAATATGTAGATAAGTCAAAAATAGATATATATTTGCTGAGTACCACCTCTTTTATTCTCAGAATGAGGCAGGAGCCTTACAAAGAAGAGACAAGATGAAGACTGTATCATACATATACACAAAAAGAAAGAAGAAAACCAATTTGGGTAGTTAATTTTTTTAACCTTATTAAGTTTATTTTAATGCTGTGTTTGACTATCCTTGATATGATTAAAGTAGCATATGTAATACTATACAATGAAACAGTAATACAAACAATAAATCATATTCACCTTGGTTTCTGGGTGCCTGACAAGTAAGGAAGCACACAGAGCATTTCTAGCCTGGTCAGCAAACCTGCACCAGGCTCTATGATAAACAAGTTCAAACTCCAAAAGAACTGCAGCCATTTTATTGTAGCTCTTAACAACCTTCTTCATTTCTGGTGTCTGCAATTCAAGGGGAAAAAAAAAAGCAAACACCATTTAATCAGTTCAATGAGTCTAACATAGCAGAAATATCGTTCAGTAGCCTTTTCCTCACCACCACTAGAAAAACAAAACAAACCAAAATCTTTAAGTTATGCTATTTTAGAGATAAGGGAAGACACAGAAACTTGGAAATATATTTAGGAGTTCAATTGTTAAAGAAGTATTTAACTGCTCTAAACAACATAACTCTTTTCCTGATTTTTTCCTCCCAGTCTTGCCCATAAAACACTCTATACTATGACCTACACAAGACATTCATATCCCATTGAGAAAGCTATAAAAATTATATTCTTTCATGAAGTGTGGATAGTGTTTGAGCTTAAACATCTCAGTTTTCTTCATTACGGAGCACAAAAGATGGAGTGCTCTAAGCTTAGGTACACGGGCAGCAGTGCTGCTATCAGGATGAACATGAATCGAGCCCCAAAAGAGAAAAAAGCACCGGACTAAGTCATCAGCTTCATGTCTCAAGGGAAGTAACCATCCTCAGCTGCAGAATAATAATTCTGTGAAAAGGATTCAAATCCTGGAGCAAACACTAACACCTATCCCATTGGATAAGCTTGAATACAAGTTGCTAGAAAAGTGCGCTTAGGAGCATAAAAATAAATCATGTGTCTGTTAATAACATGCTTGAAATCTTAGCATAAATCTTCCTCTGCTAACTTCCAACCTTCAAAAGTGCGGTTTTCTTTTTAAGGAATGTCATTGGATGGTCAATTTTTCTGTATAACTGCTGAGCCCACATAATCTTTCCTGTTACCTAAAACAGAAAAGATATGAGGTTATATTTTCATTAACTTAAAAACACTCAAGAAGCAAAGCCTTTTTTCTCTCTCACATTTCATTCTTACTGGTGGTATATTACGTGGTATAGGTGGGTTTTCTTTTTGCTTCTCGTAGAGCTGTTGAACAAACTCTAATTCTTGGCTGTACTGCTGAAGGACAATGGTATACTTCTCCTTAAGATCAATATGATTTTCTCCTACTTGTTCAAGCTTCATCAGAAGTCCCAGCATCTGTTCAGTCTAAAAAGGAGGATGGAGCATTTACTGCAGATGTTAATAGTTCAGAAAGTCATTGTTCATAAATTGTTTTTTTAACTTAAAAGCTATGTAAGTTTGTAAGTTGTTTTCTAAGACACAGAAGAGTCCATCCAGACAGGTTAGTGAGTTTTACTTCTGTATTTTGTCCCATATAGAAAATATTTACCAAAGTATGAACCAAGAAACTGCTACAACTACGGGATAATAGAATATTTCATTTTTTTCTGACTCTCAAATCACCACCTATTTCTTCTGCCAACAGATGTCGTAGAACACCCACACCTCTACTCATGCTTCATTAACACATGATCATCAGGGCCTGAGCAATGAAGGGTACTGACATTAAGGTTACAGATGGCATAAATTATTTCATTACCCCTGCCAGTCCAACAGGAATAACTTTGAAATGCAACAGGAAGTATGGGGAAGACCAGGATGAAGAAAGAAAATAAACTTCAGAAAGATAGGGTTATAAAATTGGTAAGGAAAGATGGAACATAAAACTGGCACCAAATAACAATGAACATTATCTTCCATCACTTCTGCAAGTGACTTTTAGAACTTGTAGTAGGCTTGATGTCCTCCGACATCATTTCAGGCAGCCACCAGCACAGTACAGAACACTGGCAGTAATGAAGGAGCTCAGTAGGAGCTGTGCCTTTCTGAGCACCAGAACAAGGGGTTTGCATTTGTAAAATTACTTACAGTTACAGTCTTCTCAAATGAGGAATCCACGAATTCTTGTATGGACTCATACAATACTGCAATTTGGTTCTTAAATTCAAGGTAATCTTTTTCAAACTAGAAAGAGGTAAAAGGAAAAAAATCATCTATAGTGTTGCTTTCATTTCATACAAAATTCTTTCCCTGAACTTTTTGGGGAATTTGCATTATCTGCCCAGTACATGTGTTCAGCACTCAATTAAAGGGAACAGGGACAACACCAGTAACAAAGACATTTACATTCTAAGCAAAGTAAACAAAAAATAAGAAGTGTTAGGTTATCTGACTAAAGTCTCATCTTCATGAACACAAAGAGGCACAGAGGAACAAGGACAGGCAGAGGAAATCTAGTAACCTAATCAGAGAGAACAGAATACACTCACCAGACACTACCAGCACTGCCACAGGAGAACACTTAACTCACTGTCCAGGTATGAAACCCATTAAGATGAAGAAACTGGCATGCTCTCTAGAGCACTTTACAGACTGAGGGAGGTAAGGGACTTATTACAGTTCACTGGGGAAAAGCATTTTGGGATTGCACAAAGTATATGATGGGATTTAGGGAAGAAACAAAGGCATGGACCGACATAGCTGTGGGAGGAATTAGTGAAGGAAAATAGAGGCACCATGGGATAAAAGGAGACAGTCACATGTGAAGAGGCTGTTGGTCAGTACACTTATCTGGCCGTACCCTGCACCTGATCAACATGGTCCGTCTTTTCTTACTTACCGCTATTGCTAATTATTTTCCCAGGAGAAAGAGATCTCTCTTCTGTGCATAAGCATGTATGGGAGTCTATGTACCAACAGTAAGAGTAGCGTGAGCTTAAAGGGGGCTTATAAGAAAGATGGGAAGAGACGTTTTACTAAGTCCTTGTAGTGATAAGACAATGGGTGATGGTTACGAACTCAAAAAAAAAAAAAAAGGGCAAGTGGGAGTGGGAAGATTTAGATTAGACATAAGGAAGTAGTTCTTTACTGTGAGGGTGGTGAGCCACTGGAAGAGGTTGCCCAGAGAAGTTGTGGACGCCCCATCACTGTTAAGTGTTCAAGGTCAGGTTGGATGGGGCTTTAAGCAATATGATCTAGTGGAAGGTGTCCCCGTCCGTGGCAGGGGGGTTAGAACTACATGATGTTTAAGGTCCCCTCCAACCCAAACCATTCAATGGAGACCACGGGTCGTTGGGGCTTAAGCACCTCTAGAGTCAGCAATTGGAGAGACTGGAGCGTATTGATGTCTAAGCATCAGCAACAAGAGCAGGAAAAATGAACCATAGCAACTAGAGACACTGGAGCATGTGCATTCTGTGTGAGTGTGTATGTTGCATGTAATGGCTAGACAATACCAAACTATACTAGGCAGCAAACAGGACAGAGGCATGGGAACCAAGTGTTGGAGCCACCATGTGTCTGGGCTGGACACTTAAGAGACCTGAGTGGTCTAAGAGTGGACTACCAGAGGGATCTGGAGGCTCAACCCAGCTACCAGAGAGATGGTAGGGTCTGAAGGTCAGCTTCTGATAAGGTTATAAGTCCAGACCAACTAGAAGAAATAACTGTTTGCTTGTGTGTGTCTGTTTGTCAGAAACCAGGAGAGCAAGGGGATCCAGGGGTCAAGAAGAGGGTAGACTGATTGCCTAAGACCAATTTCTGGAGGGACCCATGATGCATGTGTCTGCGTGTGTGTGTGTATAGGTCTGAATATCAGCAATTGGGGTGGGGCTGTGGGCCTCGAGGGAGTTTGTAAGTCCAGGAAATGGGGAGACCTGGGTATTCAGGGGCCAGTTGTTGGATAGACCGAGTGTGTAAGGCCAGCTACTTGATGGATCCATGTATATATATTTGCTACTAACAGGCTTTTCTCCTGTTCAGCCAGAGAGGTACAGGATGAGGCCATTAACACAGCCTGTAATTGTGTGATTGCTGTGTTTTCAGTCTGTGTTGAGCTGTGCAGCCAGACCTATGTAGAAATGTATTATGTGTACATGTGCACACAAACCTATTGGGAACGGCATGCTCAGCCTCAAAAAGCTCAGTGGCCCTGGGGACATGGAACTGTGATAGCTTCATCTCTATTGGGCTACCAAATCTGGCAGTTCCTGACTGGATGTAGAGTATTTATCTGTAATAACTTGGGTGTTTATCTGTAATAATTTTTCTTAAAAGTCCAAAAGACTGAGGACCTACAAAAAGAGTTCAGTACAAACTTTCTCTTGAAGAAAGCACTCCACAAGCTTGGGAAGTCCATAATATAGATTGCTCCAAGCATTTATGCGTATAAAAGCCATGCAATTTTTAAATGCCTTCAAGTTTCAGGTAACAGTTAAATGTTCTCTTTCAGAAAAGAGCCACACACTGAGTATAACAGAAATATAAGCCATCATCCAATTAGAAGAAAGCCAAATGTACTTTAGACTGAAATGTTTAAAGCAAAGTTCCTGACAGTTGCAATCTACAGTTCAGGAAGGCAGAAGAGTAAGTCAACATTTCAAGCACTTCTATTGTGAGGCTACAAATCCTACAAAGCAAGCAGGCTACAACTCCATAAAAGCAGCTCAATTCCAGCATGTGCAGGATGTATTAAAACATGAGTCTGAAGCACTTGAAAAGTCACTGTAGTTTTTACCACCCTGCTCAGCACTGGAGGTGATATCATTCATTTCTCCCTCTCAAAAGTTTATCTAAGTGCCTTTGCTACCTTCACTATAATACTGTCTTTACTTATTCCACTAAGTATTTTCAGAAACACTGAATAACTCTTGCAACTAGATAAAATGTTTTTAATGCATTGACCTGCCTGAATTAGTTTTCAGTCAGCAGTTCAAAATAGATGCATCTTAAAAAAAAACAAGTTTAGTAAAAGTTGTGTATAGCATTACCAGTCACACAAAACAGTTCAGCAAAAATTAACATTAACATTTGAAATAAAAGCTAAATTTACCCAAGTACTTTCAAATTGTATTAAAAGATATAAAAGTATTATTATTACAGCAAAATACTATATGCATTGTTATAAAATTTAATCTTCTTTGCATAACTCCAGTGAAAAGCAAAGAATTAAGGGAGCAATTGTCAGAGAAGTGCTGAATGTACACACCTCTTTTCTCCTGTGATCCAGAACATCATACTGTTTGGATTTGGTGTTTGTAGCAATGCCCTGGTAATGAGTACTGATCTCTTCAATACCTTCTATTTTTATACGCTGGAGCTCTAAAAGGCTTTCCATAGTATTGCTCATATCTGAAATCTTCTCCAAACGTTTACAGAATGTATCAAATTTTCCAAAGATATAGTTTTCACTAACCATAAAAAAGCAACAGAGGGATTGTTATGCAAATCTATTTGTAATAGATTTTTTCTATTTAACCCGCATATATTCTAACAGAACTGCTATGAAGTTTCACATAAAAAAGTCTTTGCTGCAATAATTACAAATCAAGAAAAAAACATTTTAAAGTAATGTATATAAACCAGAAGATGCTTAATCATATATATGTCAATCAAAAGCCTTTACCATATTTCACAGGAGTTACTCTTTTAAATAAGACATCTGCAGGAGATCAAAATGTGAATGTACGATACTAAGAAATGCCCCATGCTTTAAGTGCCAATACAAGTAAAACTCCTTTGGCATTGTAATAGACAACCCAGCCCAAAGCTGACTAAATTCCCCTGGATTATTTTCACTTATATTTATGACTCAGATTTATTGGGATTTCAGACCACATCTAAATATATGTATTAAATTAACCCAGACATAAAATCCCCTGAAGTTCCCTTGGATGCCTCCTAAATCAACAGGTGACTGGCAAAAACCTGCCATTGGTTTATTCCTGAATAAAAAAAACCCCAAACTCCTGCAAGGCCATGTTCTGATTATAATAAATACTATATTTTAAGAGAGTATTTAGCTTTTATGCTAGCCAACAGATATAGTAACATCTCATTTATGAATTGTATAAATGAATATGATTCATTATTAGAGTGAATTACTTACCTGAAATCAAATTGCCTGTCACTCGGATTTTCCTTTAGCTCCTCCTTAATTCTCTGAAAGGACGTTTGGTACTGTTCTTTGAGGGAAATGCATTGTTGTATCCTCTTTAGCAATTCTTGCCTGAGGAAGAAAGCACAGAAGACAGATAATCATCCTAAGGAGCTCTTCAGAAGAGTATAAATAAAAACATATGCAAAAAGATATGCAACTTTGCAAAATAAGAAGATAAAATCATACATTGCCTGAAAAACATTCAAAATATGAGGATTACATTAAAAGGTTTTGGTTTAAATTTGTAATCTAGGTTGGATATTTTTAGTTTAGGTTTTATTGTCATCAAACTAAAACTTTCACAGCATAGTTCAAATACGACTTACACCAGGTAAACCCTGGCTACTGAATGCCTGCAGTTCACTATTTCTCATCTTTCGTAAACTGGGTATAGCTGATGGGTTCTCCTTCTTTTGTTTCTTTGTTTTTTCTAAGCAGACAAGATTGGAGAGGTATTTTTCAGACTACATTAAGCATGAGGAAAGTCTTGTTTCATTAAAAAAGATTCACCAGGAGAATCTTGGTTCCTAAGGCCACAGACAGCTACATCTCATCCACAGTCTTATACCTTGTGGTACTACTGTACATGAGATAAAATAAATAAGGCATGGAAATTAGCCATAATCCAAGACTGTTGCTCCACTTTGGCTTTGTCTTTTATCTTTCAAAAGATCATTGGGAATTAAAATGACAATCAAACTTCATAGATTGAAACCACTAACTGGGACAAAGAGAAACTTTTGCAGGGATGGCAACAGCAAATGAGAAGAATGTCTCAAAAATAAATTCAGCTAGAATAAACAATGTATTCTACTTTTATTTACGTTAATTCTTTAGAATAAACATAGCCAGTAGTACTTAATTGATTACAAGTAATATCTGAAAACTTCCCTTTACCCACATCAAAATACAGGAGGAATCCAAATTATTTGTTAGATTTTCTTTTATGTCTCCTAGCTTGTTACCTGTGTCACCTTTGACTTGGCTGGAATTTAAGCACAGGCATCCTGATAATCTATGTCGTGATCAAGCTTGTAAGACCTTTACCTTCTCACTGCAGTAACCATAATCTTGCTCCAATTATACTCTTTCAAGAGACTATTCCAATCATTACTTTTCGAGGTGAAAACTTTAGATGTCATGCTCATCTTAACCTCTCTCTATGGTTTACCCCTACTCTTTTGCACGAAAATAATTGGCTTGTTCTTATAGTATGTGCTCTTCCTAGGCTATCTCCACTTAACTTCTGATCCTTCAGATATGCTTGTTCTACCAGTGGCGTCAGAATTCACCACCCACTTGTTACGTTTCATACAAACATCTGTGCTTCCTCTTATGCTGTATGTAGCACTTGGGAGCAGCTCCTTGCAAGTAGCCATTGAGCAGCTAACTTGTCCCTTCCTTGAAATGTCTCCTTTAGTTCTCCTGGCAGTGGTGCTTACAAAACATCCAAGGGCATCACAAGGTTTGCTGAAAACACTGTTTTTCTAGCTGACCAATACTGCATGATTTCTGGTTTTACTTCCTCCATCTCAATATCCACTTCTGTTTTAGATTGCAAACTCCTTAGAGATGGGGCAAACCTATTGTTCATTTTCTCTACAGTGCCTAACATTTCCTGAAAATCAGGGACTCTTGCTATACTAACAGCTGTAACAAGAACAATAGAAAAGAAGTACAAAACTAGACTTAGGTATGTCTATCTAGCAAACTTACAGTAAAACTGTTTTTTCAGTTTTAAGGTGCCTCATTGGCACCACTTACACTCCTTGTGTGTTTGCATACAGCATTCATACAGAATTCTCCATGGAATACTCAGAAACTACAAGTCTGAGTCTCATCCTATCACCACATACCTCTCTCCAAACACAGTACAATCAAATTGTGATTCTCTTCCTGGTATATATTGTCCCCTTCCTCAAACTGACTTTCCTGTCGACTAACAGCAAAATATAAATCTTAGATGAAATTTTGCTAATGTTCTTTATGGAGAATATTAGTTCCCAGTCCTAATTGCTCAGGTGTGTTTTGGTCTAAGAAAAAGCCATGGGAACAAAATATCGAGTGTTGTATGCTGATATGCATTACATGCTTTTCAATACCAGTTATTTTCACAACACATAGGAAATTTGTTTTTGCAGAGTACTTAATTCCACACAAAATGAGTGGTCACAAGCTTAAAGTTAACATGGGAATCAGTGCCTGGTAGGAAGACAAGGGGCTACTTAAATTTACCTTTTAATAATCTTGATTACTAATCTATAATTCTATTTCTAGTGTTATCAAAAGAAGATGAAATTATGAAAATTCTATCACCTGTCCAGATCCCAGATTTTTGAAACACCTTCACATAGATATGTCTTGCATGTGTTAATCATTTGATTGGTGATTTTAAGAAGAAGAGATGTCATGCGTTCTGATGTGTTGTAGTATGGTGATGTGCAGTAGATCATACAGATAGTATTCATTAAACTGGGTACATGTTCCATCATTGTTACCTACAATGGGAAAAAATGGGAAAGTCAGCAATTCAAGTTTCCTAAAAATTAACACAACTGAAAATGTGACAGCTTTGGGAATATGTTTGTCAGTGGATAATCATCTTTTTCATTGTAATGTATTGTTCTTGTAGACACCTCATTATGAATTGGACCATCCCATTCATTTTCAGGAACCTAACACACTACGACCAAGAGAAAAAAATGGGGAATGGGTAATGAATAAATGAATAGGTCTTCTTCCAGAGTGGGATTTTCCAGAGGAAAAACAGGGGCTGTATTCTTTTTAGCCACAGCCTCCAGTACATGAAAGTCTGCTTTGCAAAGAATTATGCTGCCTGAGGAAAAGAAGTCATAGACTGCTACAGAAGAGTTGGCCTGCTGTAGGAAGGAGAAGAAAGCTGGCCTTTGCACATTTTGCCTAGGACAGAAGAGAAATCCAGAAGGGGGAGACAAGGCTCTTGTCTCTCTTACTGAGGATACTGAACCCTCCCACAGAAAAATTCCACAGAAATGCATGCAAGCCAGATATACTGAGAAGCCAGAACAAGACATGGTGACAGGTGTAGAAAAGGATAAAAGAAGTATGGTATCTGAAAGTCAAGTTCAGTATGACAGAACAGGGATTATTTGCAGAAAAAACAAAACAAAAAGGTGCAAAACAGCATAATGGATTCAAACAGAGTTCAAGCTTTAAAAACAATATTTAGAAAAATTTTAAGCAGCTGGATTATGTGTAAATCTTCTGATTTCATGTAAGCTTAGACAGTTTTACCTGGTGGCTACATTTTCAAAATTCATGCTCTCAATTAAAAAAGGAAAATCTGAGATCCACATGGTTAGGAAAACAAGTTTTAACATTTTAACCAGGAAGACAGTAAATACGTGCTACCTGCAAGAGAAACAGCTTTAACGTTTAAAATAAGTGAAAGCTGCCCAATCACAGCTTAACTGAAGCCTTTTATGAAGATCATTTTATGATACTTGCATTAAAACAATCATGAGTAACTGCTAACTGAAGCATGGAGGCAGGAAGTGGTACCATATATAAGGCCCAACCTCACAAAGACAATTCAGCTTGGTATCAGGTTTGGAAAAATATAGTCTTTTGCTTATTTTTCTCATGCCCTACAATTATTTTCTGGAATGACAACTTCCTCCTACACAAAAAGTAGTATTACCTACGACTTATGCAAAATCTGTAAACTCAGTTCACTAATGTCAAAGGAGTTAAGCTGTCCACTAATCATTAAGCATAGGAGTTAAATACTGAAAGAGAAATATTTTTCTTTCAGCAGCAAACCCCTTTACTTTGTTTTCTGAATTTCACATTAAGTGACTTTAGAGTACTACTTACAGGTGAAGCTTTGCTAAGTGGACCAAAAAAATTATCCAATGTATATAAATATCTCACGTTGTCTTTAGCTTCATTGGCAGCAATTGTTATGTTACCATCCTGAAGGAATTAAAAAAAGAAATAGAATTAATACTATTGAAATTTACTGAACAGTGTCTTCCTCTTTTACAGTGGATGCTACTACAGGACTGTGATTCCATCTTGCAAACATTTTCTCACACATATTTCTTTACATAAGAAATAACTGCTTTTACATGCAAAAATTCGTAACAGCTACCTGGCAATCAGCAACTTTTGGGATGTGATTTACAGGAACCCCTTACTTAGACCCCCAAAGCTTTTTCTCCCCGATGGAAGTACAACAGTGTGGGTTTTGTAACCCGACTTACATTTTAGAATGGTTTTAACACGGTACCCATGCTACAGAACTTAAACAAGATCCCTGAAATGTACCACAGTGTTTCCCATCATTTTTCAATAAATACTTGTTAAAGAAAATGAGTTCACAACTAATGCCTGTATATCCTTCTGTTCATGATAGTTGGAACCATCCAATACTTAGGAGGCAATTCTGTATGAGGAAAGAAATCTAGGTCATCAACCTTGGCTTGTATTGGCTCTGTACAGACACTCTCATCCAAATTCCATTTACTACAGAAGTCTGCAAACATGTTAAGCACAAAAGAAAAAACTCAGTAAGGTGACACTGTTTTCCTGATCTATTTTCAAAACAGGAGAATACCTTCCTAAGTGCTAGGAGATCTATGCTATGGTGTTTTGGGTGTGGGTGTGAGGGGGTGTGTGTGTGTGGGGGGGTGTCTGAGTTGGCTGTACATGGTCTACAGCTTATTTTCTGGCTAGCCTACAGTTTTGATTGGTAAGTTGATGCTACAGATATCCACTTATTGGAAGCAGCAGTTAGGCTACAAAAAGCCAGATGTCAATAATTCTAAAAGCAATACGATGAACTTTCAGACATCTCTACAGCTGGCCGGCACAGGTTACAGTTGGAGACCGACAGAAGAATGTTGTATTGCTGCATTGCTTTACTTTTGCACAACCATTCTGCCCACTAAGTTCATGAAAGACTCATTACAGTAGCATTGACTCCAAGTTTTCTATTTAACTTCAAAATCATCACTGTTAAATGTTTCAACAAACGGCTAATACACCACAGTACAAAACCAGCATAAATACTCAAAATTACTTTTAGCATTGTGTTCAGTTCTCTGTGTGTGTTACAAATACAGTACTGTACTCATTTAAATCTTTTATTAAGACATAGCAATTACCAGCTCTTTCCACTGCTTTAATGTCTTTGATCTTGCTGCCTGAAGAATACTTATAATTTTCTTTACTCTTGCACTCTTGATCTCCTCTAAAAGGCTTTGAAGAAAGAAACATGTTTAATACTCTCTTTGGAATGAAAATTCACTTTTTTTTTAAAGTTTTTTTTTTAAACTCTGTGGGAAATAATGCAGGGATTTAACCTGTTAAATGATGACATTCTTGTCTTCCAGTGTTCCAGCTCTGCAGATGGACCAATGTCATCAGCTTCTCTTCTCATTTGTTCACTCTCCACTAAAACTTGTCTGATCTGTTTGATCCAAATCTTGACCACTTCTTCAAGTTTCTCAGTGACCTCTGCGTTACTGCCTTCAAAATCATAGAATGGGTCAGTCTCATAAGTACCAATAAATAAATACAGATTTCTAACTACAGAAGTGAAATGCTCTTATCAAACATAAGCTGAGTATATTCCATGTAAGCCGTGTATATTCAAATCACTGACCAACAACGGGAAAAGATTAAGACTGTAACAACAAGGCGCACACACATACAACTTCTATCTCCATACTCTACTATTACTGTGTATCTCTTAGAATGGAAATGGTTAAAAATACAGTGAGTTTATAAGGGAAAAAAATACAGAGATGTGGTTTTGGGAGAACTGCATTTCAGAGGTCCAAGAAATACATCAACTATTACGTCTACATTTTTCTGCTTGTATTTCATAAGTAAAGGCTTACTTAACATTTCTTTCTGTGTCACTGCAGCCTATTCCACATTAAAAGCATCACGTAACAGATGCCATTATTAACAGTCACAAAAACCCCCCTATAATTTATAAGTCAGGACATCTTTTAGATTACCCTGGCAGCTGAAAGCATCCAGCTCACTTGGTGCATTATATTTAGGACTCATATTGCTTCTACTGCTAAATGGATCTAAAGAACTTGTCCAGCTACATAACATTATTGCCTCATCTTAAGAGTCACTAGTTGTTCTGCGGAAGCTGTCCCGCCATAGGCTTATGTAGAGTTGAGAGGGATTGCAGAAGTATTGACTGGTTTGGCATTATTTCACTCTGAAAATCTATGTGGTGATAAGAACGGTGGAAAGCTACTGTTCAAAGAGACACAACTACTCTTTTTCTTACATATACATATATGTGTGTATATATACATTTTTATAAATACATTTTGCTTTGACTCACAGCCTCAAAGCCAGACATAATATTGGATAGGATTTCCCCTGTACCAAAGAAAGAGAAGAGTATACACACTAGTAGATGGCTTCACTCAGCAGCTGCTTGGTGCAAACTAGGAGGAACACAGGCTGTTGTGTACATAGTATGTCAAGGAGCTACCTAATACTTTAAGATCTATAAATTAAATGATGGGCAAATGATTGGTGATTTTATGCTTACACAGTCAGAAACCTGGCAAGAGTAAACAGAAAAATATATATAGCTCAGGGAAGAAGAATTAATTCTTCAAAGTAATTTTTTACTAATGACGTAACATTTATATTATAAACAGCACCATTGTGTTTGCTTTGTTTTAGGGATTACTCACCTGCAGTTATGTAGTCAGATGGGTTCTGTAAGTTGCTGACATAAATATCAATATCCACTTTTGTGAGCTGAATTTTGTCTTCTATATTCTGTCTTGATGATGACAAAGCACCCACAAATTTATCCACTGAATACAGAAAGTCTTGTATCTGGCTGTTCTTCAAGCCTTCTTTCACAGCTCCCCATTTCTAATTATTTTATGATTTATGCCAACAAACAATCAAAAAAGTAAAACAAGGGACACACTTTCTTTTGTTTTTTGAACAAAAAAGGCATCTTATTTTTCATTAGAAAGGTATTTCTTATTCATGGCAGTATATCAAGATTTATCAGTATGCCCTTTAAAATACACTCACCTGTACTATAACATAAATACTTTAAAGTGTGCATTGATTTAATTATTTTGTAGACAGGAAGAGACAAACAAGCAAGATGCTTTCAAGAAATAAAAATGTCTCCCTGCTCTCACTGTCTTGACACTTAATTGTCTTTTTTTTCAGTCTGACTTGGTGCTCTCTGAACAGAGAAAACAGAATCTAATCACCCTTCCTGCTCCTGGGTAAATGATAGCATATGGTAACAGCACACAGCACCATCACTCTCGACAGACAATGAGCTTCATTATATTTCTTATCACTGAACGTGTACTTCTGGAGGCAACAGAACCAACTGTGATGGTTTGTGAGTGCTACAGAACAAGGACACCTGAAAGAAGCTGGATAATTGTAATGGAGTGATTGCTGCCCATGCTCTATAATAAAATCATGGACCGGTCCCTTGTGCTGCCAGAAGGACTTGACACTTCTTTCAGTCCAGGCTAATGTAATTTTAATTAAGCCATCATAGTTTTACCTTAGTATGGCTGCTATGCAATGTTCTCCTTTGTCATGAGCATTACAGCTGGTGCGATTGCTTGAAAATAATAACTATACGAAGTTCAAACAGATATACAAATTGCATGACTCCCATAAAGGCCTATGTTAGACTTATATCTTTTTGTACCCTCTGGTTTATGTTCAACTGATGGATAAACAGGACTGCAGCAGCCACTTGCCTTAACTCCACACATTCTTCAGAAAAAGGACTAGCTATTTGCTTACCTGTTGGGATTTAAGTGCTGGTATCATTATTTGGGTCAAGAAAAATTCCAGGCCCTGAAGGATATTTCCATTTGTACAATCAAGTATGCCAAAATTCATCTCCTTCAGGAAGAAACAAAAATTAGCGGAGTACATGTTAGCTTCTGCAACATTATACTATTTTAGTGGAATTCAGACACAGGGCAGACATATATACAGTCCATAACTACCTAGGTTCCATGACGATATTGCTCCCCAGTTACTGAATTTGGATTGGATACAGACTAAAATTCAACCAGAAATTCCATTACTTGCCCTTAAGGCAGAAGTCAGTCCTATATTGTAGCAACACTCCAGCAACCAATTAAAATTAATCATTTAACATCAATGCATTAATTAATCTTAAGACTATTATACATTTATAATTCTCTTTTAGAGAAACAGCATGACGAATAATGAGAAAATCTGTACAGCATAACAATGAGCACATCAGAATTTTTGAGAACATGATTTCAGGCTTAATACATTTTTTCTTTAATGTCTGTTCTTAGATGTTAGTATCTAGATGCTCTTCTATTGCAAATATTTCCCAAGAACATGAGTATCTCTGAAAGTCAGAAAAGGCTGTTACAGTCCTTTTCTTATACACAACTAAATCTACTATTGCAGGAAAACGTTACTCTAGTAGGTTTCAAATACAATCTTTTTTAAAAAGTTTAGAAGATACAGTTATTTAAGTGCAGCATTTCCATAATTTAGGCTCACTACTTAAAAGAAAATCTCCTGGTTTAGGTCTTTAATCCCTATTCCCATTAAAATTTATATTTTAATGACTGATTAATAATGATTTTTTATTAATTAAAATCTTATTTTTGCAGTAGCTAGTTTCCAAATCATTAGAACATTTATCATAAATATTTATTCAGATGAGAAAGAACTTCTGTTAAAGACAGAACTAGACATTTTCGTGAAAGCACTCTCCAATTCTTCTGACTCCAGCTGCATGAATAAAGGTCTAGGAAAATATTAAGTACACTGCAAACACTGCATGATTTTGGTCTGACCTGGGAAACATTCGATGCAGTTATAACTTTATCTGATGTTCTTAGGAAAAATGCACAAGTTCCTGTAAAGTCCTGTAAAAAGGACAAAATGCATACAGTTTAAAAGAATACACACATATAGTAAAAGTTATATACTTAACAACTTAAAGCTGTGCTGAAAACAAAATGGTAAAACAATAATTAGTCAAAAAGGCAGTGAATTGTTTGCAAGATCTTTGAAAATCTGTTCCCTTCAAATCAAATACTGTTTTTTCTCCATCTCACATAAGCACGTCGAAAATGCCCTTCTGGGCTGACCAGCCCAGTACTGCACCTCTAGTAAGAAAACGCACTTCAGGGACAGCTTGCAAGCTAGGCTGCTTCCTGGGCTCCATTCCTCTTGTATTCCTTGATCACCTGCAACTGTTGTATGAGTGCTGGTAGATGACATACTCCTGTATAATCATTTTAGTATTTATTTATGGACCTATCTACCTATGAGATTGTCTAAGCCCTTTCTGAATTTGCCAACATAAATTCACCAAAAAAAAAAAAAAAACAGCTTTCAAACATTTAAAGTAGTTTTCATAGATACTTAGACCAGAATGGATCATCTTAGAATGACATTTATTTCATTTTTTAAAAAGGAAACTTAAAAGATTACAAAAAACTTATGATCCAAATACTTTTTATCATGTTATTTCATCTTTTCAATGGACTGAAGTAATGTAAAAGTTTCAAATCAGCATGCAACAATATGTATTTTTAATCTATTAAATCTAATAATAATTTGACTATAACAAATTTGAAAAGCCATTCCAATTGGTCCAATTGGCAGAGGAGTGAAAGAATTCTTCAGCTATGTCTTTTCTAACATAACAATGTTAATATAAGCTCATTGGGGAAAAAAAAATACATCACCATGACTTATTCAAAGAAATTTATACATGGTACACCCATTCCCCCCAAAAGAAATGGAAAGAAAGAAAATTAATCAGAAATCTTAATGACTATTCTGAATACCTTGCTGAATAATGCTTAGACATTATAGTATGTTTTTCCAATATTTTACTTTTCAAATGTCATCTAATAAATTTTTCAACCATACCTCAGTAGAACCCATGGTAATAAATAACTTCTTCTGAAGCAAACTGTTCGTTGACCCATCTGACCTCAATGATGCATTTGACTTCTGTTAGCAATTAAATTATAAATAAGAGGTTAATAAAATAAAAATTATTATCACACAAATACCTCCTACTATTTGAATAAGTGAATCATAACTAAGTTCATTCTGAATCAGTTAGTAATTCCAAGATAGAAATCATGAGGTTGGCTTTATCTGGAGAATAAGCTTTGCATGAGCCTCACAATCCCCAGTAAACAGTTTCATAATCCTGTTCTTTCAGAAAAAAATCAAAGAAGGAGGGGGAAAAAATCTCAGAAAATATAATGAAATTAAATCTGAAATATTTCCTAGAGCTCAACTTCCTTCATGGAAACAAACTGGATGTCTCATAGGAAGAGTCATGTGCCTGGTCTGCAAAGTCATAATGTAGTTGTGATCAGGGTTCACAAGCAACACTGTCAGATCCCGCCAACAATGCAATGAAATTTAGTTTTCTGCCCACATCTTTAACCATATATCACTCTGAAAAACTCACTCTGAGAAGCCTTGCTGTCACTGGTCCCTCTCCACTGAAATCCATCTACAACCTCTTCTCTTTGAAGCAACAAAGAAGTTTAAGCTTAATAAAGACCTGCCTCCCTCTAATTTTCTGTCATGCACTTTGGAAAATATTCTGTTGAAACTTGGAAGAATGTAACAGAAAATAATGTAGAAGAAGCCTGCAGGTATATTTCTCTTTCAAGTTGAGGAGAAGCCTCTTCCTAAAAAGTCAAATGTTCAGCTCCTCCTAGACTAAATGTATGATGTACGGTACATAGTGGTGGCTCCCCACTTCCACCTGAAGTCAGCATCTTCTAATCCCTATGTAGAGTCTCAAGTCAACATCATGCACCCAAGCTGGTGAAGAGAGATGAGCAGCACTGAAGGAAGGATCTTTGACAATTCTTGGTAAGAACTTGCCTACTAGATCAGGCTAACGGTCTGCCCTGGCCAATATTTTGTCTCCAAGAATGGCCAAAAATGGATAACAGGACAAGCACTTATAACACTGCCCCTAAGTAATTGCCAGTTCTCCAAGATGTCTGAAACCAAACTTTTGACAGAACAGTCAATGAGATATCTCGACTCTTCAGAATGGCATGGAAGATGCTAGAGATGGCATTCATACTTCTCATCAGGAACATTTATTTTTATGCTATGCTGCTTCTGCCACAAAATGTTCATAAATTCATATTTTAATGGTTAAAAAGACCAAAAATAAAACAAAATTAGTTGCAGAAATGAAATGCTTTGCTTAACCTGAGCTGGGCACTTATTTCTGGATTGTCAGTTAAGGAAAAAACATTACAAGATTTTAATTTCATCTTTTTCTCTGATTTAAGTCAGAGAACAGCACATTCATCCCAGAAATGTGCATACACAGTCCCAATGAAAGGAAGAACTGATTAAACTGTTTTGACAGTTGAGCTGAGTCTGTGCTTTGCAAAGTCTCTAAGCAATTCCAGTAACACTTCAAAAGTTCTTTTAACTTATCTAGGTTATAATCAATCTGTAATTCGTTCTTGCACTTAACTGATGATCAAGCATTATCAATCAGGTTTTCTCCCCAACAAGCCAAAAATTACCACCACATGGTGACTTAGCTCACCCTAACATGGCTCCTCAGTGACATAACCTGAAAGTACTGAGGAAGGACTCCTGCAGTTTGAGAAGCCCACAACAGTCATGTTTCGCAATTTCAAGGTCGCTTGGCACCTTCTGATATCATAGACTTATTAGAAGCTGAAAAAAAGATTTTATTTTTTAGGAAGAGGGTGCTGCTTCTCAAAATTGAAAGGGAGAGAAATATAACTCGGGGACTACAACTACCTTATTTCTAGTTCTAGTTTTCCAGGCTTAAGATTATTTTCCACAGAATGGGACAGACTTGAACATGAAGCCACCTTAATTTAGAAAGAAATTGCACCATTTTTCACCCTCTTGAATCGGTGCTTTGTCTGTAGTGGAGTTTGTGCAGCTCAAACAAAAAAGAGAAGAGAAAATGGTTCTTATACAGCCAGTTCCCCCATTCCTATAATACTAATGTTAGATAATCTAGTATTTTTAAACTCCGAATACTGTGAACACTTTGCCTCAATTATCTTTATAATTTTTGAAGTCTGGATTTTTACTTCACTTGGCCATTTTTAAGTTTTCTTTTGTGAAAACAAGAACAGTATCAAACCATGGCACAGGGCGATCTCATGTTTTCATGCGAGCCAAAATGGCAGTATCTAAAGAATGAGTTCCATGTTCTTTTCACATTGGCATGCATGGCAAAGAAGTTTATCTGTTAAGATTTGCAGAATTTTGCAACAGTCGTGTGAGTTTTTAAAAAAAATGCAACTTTGCTTTTGCAGAAGTAATAACAGAAACATACCTGCAATGCATCCTGATAAAAGAAGAGCAACTTTTTAAGTCCACTAGGGGCAAAGAATTGTTCTATAAGTTGAAACTAAAAATAAAATGAGAATTGTAGTTAATTGTGAAGTAGTTTCAAAAGACTGCAAATTTTGTAAATATATTTAATAGTAATAATTTAATTAATATTTACCTTGTCATCAGAAACAATGGCCTCTTCCACTTGCTGCTCACTTAAGCCTATCCCATCTGCTAATCTTGATATCAAATACTTGTGTCTTCCATCTAGCTGAGCTCTTCTTTCCTGTTTGGTGACTTTTGCTTGTTTAGCTAGTTCTTTCCTAGTTTCACTGGAAAGTACTATACTTTTCTTACCAGTTGTCTAGAAAATAAAAGTTTGTTATAGACATCTTCTTTTTCCTCACTTAAGGACTGTATTTTATATTGTTGATCTTTAAGCTGGTTTCATAAACTACTTCAAGCAGGAACATAAAAAATTACATCTAAGGAATGCAGAGGGAAAAGATCAGTAATAATTAACTTCTTAGGCCAGAATTTTTTCTCAGTATAAAGCTGCTACAATGCAAACTTCAGACAGGAAACTTCAGATCAGATGTGGATCCAAGATAAGGCCACAATACAAATTCAGCACTATAAAAGCTCTAATTCAAATCTCGGCTCTGTGACTCCAGCTTCCGAACTTCTATATGTCCATATTACAGATTTGGGACCAGATCTATCTCTATACTGCCAGTACATTAATATATAGTATCAAGTTATTGCCTCAAAGGAAATAAATAAAACAAATCCCCTATAAAATCACTCACCACTGGAACAAATGTACAATTGATGTTTAGTACACAGGTCATATGAAGGTAGTAGCAGAATGACAAAGAAGGAAATTTATGTAGACAAAGGATTTTTTAAAATCTTCATAACAGTGTGAGCAAGACTGAAAATAGATATGGTGAATATAATATTTAGGTCAACATATAATCTTCAGAAGCTATATGGAAAACTAATGATTTGGATAAAACCGTCACCACACGGAGCATTTCACTCTACACACAGCTCCCACTGACATGAGTATCTGGAGTCTGGGGATGTCTGGAGTGCCTCTGTACCTCACAGTTTTTATTGGAAAGAAACAAACGTAAATTACATCCCCTTCCCAGTACTCTAAACTAGGAGTTGTAATCGATCAATCCTGATTTACTCTTGGATTAAAACAAACAAACAAAAAAAACCCCCAAAAACCTAAAAAGTTGGCCAACATCCCCCTTTGCCTCTTATCATTTGGTCTCATCCCAGAATCTGAAAGGATGTTTTACATCACTCCTGCCTCTACCTGCATCTCCTTGAGACCAGAAGACAAGAAGAATGCTGAATACCTGTAGCTGTTGGTCAGTACCATTCTGATGTCTCTAAAAACTACATCTTTTCTGATTCATCATTCTTTCTTCTCCCCTGTAGGTCCCAACTTATCCATGTCACCACGTCCTTTTATCACCTCTGGCTTCCATGCCAATAGCTGGATCGCTTGTTTGCATATGCTTTCCCTGGTGCATCATGACTTTATTCCTGTATTCTTAACCAATATTAATTTTCATCTTGGCAAAGAAAGGGGATTAACGAGTGGATGATCAAACAGAACCTCAAAAACCAAAATCCCAGCAACACACACTGTGAGCACAGAAGGTAAATGGCCTAACATTGTATACACCTTTGAGTGCTTTACTGTTCCTTTTCCTGATAATTAACAGAGACTGAAGGAACTCAGCACCCTCCAGCATTAGGCCAAACTTTAATCAGTGAAGACTTTAAGAATAATCTGTACAGAAGAAAATTTAAAAGACAAAAGGTAGCTGAATCACCACCTATTTTAGCATGAAAACACTTGCCGGAAGAACAGCAGTCAAAGGTGATCCTGTGACAGCAGATACTAGCTCAGTGCTCCTTGTCTTCAGGTCCCCTCCACGTCTACGATGCTTACTTTCTGCGTCTAGTTAAAAGAAGTGACAAGTTCTAATTATTCAGGTGTATGCACGAAAAATGCATTTACCAGACCTGCAGTGTTGTGTCTTAATATCTGCTGGCTAACCTCTTCTCAGGCTGGGGAAAATGAGACATGAAAGGAAAGTTAGAAAACCTGTGTCTCAGCAGAAATCCTTAGAAGCCATTGGGGGAAAAGACATCTTCAAATAGCTTTTATCTCAAGTTCAGTTACAAACCAACCCTATTGATATCAGCAGAGGTAAGAAAAAGCAATTTAAGGTAATCACTTGAAGAAATCAGTTCTGTAAAAAAACAGAGACTCTGAAATATTGCCACTGCGCACACTTGCTATTGTCACCCAGTTACTCCTCTTCTGTTAATTATTTATCTAAATTCTGATTGTCAGTCTCATGCATTTCTAACCAACACTACTTGCAGAGCCTTGCAAGATGACTTGAGAACATGGAAAATATGAAGAATAAAGATTGTTAATATTTGTAATAAAAACAGGACATATATCATTACAGTGTGTAACTACCTCCTGTTGATTGTTTAAGCCTCCTTAAGAGCTTTTGAAGCCCTTTAATTTATTTTACAAAAAAAATTATTGCATGCCTTTGTTTTTCCTACAAATTAGGATTTGAATATTTTTAAGTCATTCAAATAACAAATACGAGTATTTATGTTTTCCTCATACTAAGTACCATAACTTATCTCCAGCCAGCCACCGTTTCTCTTTCAAAAATTTTAATTTCAAAGCATTCTTAAATATTGCTTTATCTCTCCTTAACAGAAATACTGTTTTAGTTAGCTTCAAAAAGCTACTTATTTGAAAGCATTGAACAACACTATTTGTAATTGCTACAGCTTGCTTTTAGTCCAAGAAAAAACAAGCATTTTATTTCTCAGAAGATGGTATTTAGGACCCATTCTTAGCAGCAAACAGGATCCTCAGTAGAGCATGCAGTAGTGCTAATGAGCAGCTTGCTATCCTTTCAGGAACTACTGTTTATTCTATCCTAAATAATTATGAGACCATGACTAAAATTAATATTCTAATAGCACTCATTTCTTTATAAATTTTCTTACACATTGTGTCTCTTTTCCCCGATTATAATGTATTATTCATAGAATCATAAAATGGTTGAGATTGAAAGGATCCTCTGGAGGTCATCTTGTCCAACCCCTCCTGCTCAAACAGGGCCATTTAGAGGCGGTTGCCCAGGACCATGTCTAGGTGGCTTCTGGATATCCCCAAGGAGGGAGACTCCACAACCTCCCTGGGCAACCTGTGCCAGTGCTCAGTCACCCTTACAGTGACAAAGTGTTTCCTGATGTTCAGAGGGAACCTCCTGTGTTTCAGTTTGTGCCCATTGTCTCTTGTCCTGTCACTGAACACCACTGAAAAGAGCCTGGCTCCATTTTCTTTGCACCCTCCCTTCAGGTATTTATACATGCTGATGAGATCCTCCCCTGATCCTCCACTTCTCCAGCCTGAATAGTCTCAGTTCTCTCAGCCTTTCCTCATAGGAGAGAGGCTCCCATGCATTTATTATCTTTGTGGCCCTTCACTGGACTCTCTCCACTACGACCATGTCTCACTCATACTGGGGAGCCTAGAACTGGACATAGCATCTCAGGCAAGGCCTCACCAGTACTGAGTGAAGAGGGCGGATCACCTCCCTTGACCTGTTGGCAACACTCCTCCTCATGCAGCCCATAGTATCATTAGCTTTCTTGGTAACAAGCCCATTGCTGGCTCATCTTCAACTGGGTGTCAACCAGGACCCCCAGGTCCTTTATTGCCAATCTGCTTTCCAGCTCCTCAGCCCTCACCATGTACAGATGCATGGGCTTCTTCCTCCTCAGGTGCAGGACTTTGCAGTTCCCCTTGTTGAACTGCCTGAGGATCCTGTCAGTCCAACTCCCCAGCCTCTCAAGGTCCCTCTGAATGGCAGCACAGGCTCTTGGTGTATCAATCATCCCTCCCAGTTTTGTGTCATCTGCAAACTTGCTGAGAGTACACTCAGCCCCATCACCCAGATCATTAATGAAGTTAAACAGGACTGGACTCAGTATTGACCCCTGGGGTACACTGCTATCTAATGGCCTCCAATCGGACTTTGTGCCATTGATCACCACTCTCTGGGCTTGTCTGTTCAATCAGTTTTCAATCCATCTCACTGTCTGCTCAGCCAGCCCACACTTCATTAGCTTCTCTATGAGGATCTAACAGGAGTGAAGGGAAAATTCAAACTGTAACTGCTCAGCAGAGGTAATTTGTGAGCCAGGAACGATCTGCCATGGAGGGCAAGAATGTCCAACTGCAGAAAGGGTTAAGGTGGCTGGAAGCAGGAATCCCAGCAACAGAACAACTCCCTGCAAGGGAGTTTCCTGAGGTGATGAGAAAAACAGCCACCACATTGTCTTGTATCCATCCTGGAATCCTGGAATTAGAGGCTTAGGGTCTACCTTTCAGCAGCAGAGCTGGTACTGGAGCATGGTCCCAAAGCTGGGCTGAGGGGCTCCATGCCTGACCTTGTGGAAGAGTATCAGGTTAGAGAGTATTGAAGCAAAGTGGGCATATGTAAGTCCATGGGCCCTGATGGAATGCACCCACGAGCACCGAGGGAGCTGGCTGATGTTGTTGCAAGGCTATGTTCAATGATCTTTGAACTAATTAGTCAATCTACTATCACTGTTAATACATTACAGAAAAGAGATACCATACTATATGCCATGCTATAGAGTATACCATACTATAGAGTACTAATTTTAATTCTAGAAAACTGGTTCTAATCATGTAACTATGATTTAACACTAGGATATCTGCTAAGAGATCAGAGCTGCACTGTGCATGACCTTGTAAATACATATATACACATTGAAAAAATATGCATTTGTTTACTTAGATGTACATATTTATTTGCAAAGATGAAAATTGCACATTGCAGTCCCTACAACGACACATTCAGAATAGCACAAGTATGCTATAAACATAAACACTCGATAACTGGTTTCTCATTTTGTTCCTGGAATTCTTTTCCATACAAAGCCAACATGAAGTACTTGCCATTATTTGCTCCCTTACCTTTTTTTATAGCAATGAGAGGCGGACTGAGATCAATGTCGGCTTTGGAAGAAAGTTGCTCTGCTTTCAGTTGTTCTGATTCCTGTTGTGCAGCATGACCAGGGGAGGAACTAGGCTTGACTTCTCCCCCTAACTCAGTCTCACCTCCCACAGTCTCCTCCATCGCCACCACCAGGCGAAAATCAACCTAAATCACCAATACAGAAAATGACTGGACAATGAAACAGAGTAACAACCAACCACACCGTCAGTAGTTTTATCCCTGTCATAACACCAATATGATAGACTAGAAAGGAAAAGAAAAAAACAACCTCTGCTTTTGGTTGCTAGTTTAAAATGAGAAGATCTAAGCAGTTTACAAAATGATAAAAGCTACTCTAAGGTTGCCTGTTACTAAAACTTTATTTCTAATTGCATAACTGCCATTTCACCAGACTGCTGCAGGGGGGAACTCACGTGTCAAGGGACAGGTTAGGCTCCTTCTTACCGACAGCTGCAGGTCCCACTGCAAAGTGCTGGGCACAGAGCGCTCGCTGAGGCACTTGCTTAATCTCAAGCAGATTTCTAAGCCTGCAGCCTGCCTGGGCGCTTGGAGTTGCTGGTAGCTGCTATGGCAACACCTACACAAACCCAGCTAACAACCCAGTCCCCAGGAGGCACCTCGTCTGTCCCCATTTCCTATTGTATCCACCAACACAGTGCTTATTTCATAACTACTTGCCTTTTTAAAGGCACCATAGTTTTCTCTTACGTATAAATTAAATCCTAAGCAAGCAGCTTCCCTGAGCCTCAGCATTTCTGACACACAGTGCCAGGGGAGGCCACAGCTGAGACAACAGGCTGAAAAAGGCCTTTCCCCTTTCCTCTGCTGGGCAAAGCCACTTCCACACAGATGTGAAAGGTACTGCATGATTTGCAGCTAACCCACCTGCAGCACCCTTACGGTGCACTCCTCCTTTTTGCAGGCTTTCACTGCACCAGGTTACCATTCAAATCCAAAGGTTTAATACCTCAAAGGACTTCTGCATTTTTAACCAATCTCAACGACCTCGAATCAGGCCCCAAAGGTACTGACAGCGCCCTCGACACTGAGAGACTGTAAAGCAACCTGAAGGGAGGAACTGCATGATGACAGGTGATGTCAGCTAAACTTCCCTCAAAAGCAACGCCATCTCACTAGCAGTGATGGTATTTTTCAACCTTTCAGGCAGGGTGTGAGGACTTTCCCTCCTAGCCGCACTCAGCCCCTGCTGCTCTGCTTTTGACAAGGTGTCAGGACATGCTCTTGGAGATACACCTCATGCTGGAAGTAAGCGTGTGAAGCAGCCCAAGGGAGCTCTGGTACTCCTCCTGTTGTTTCTCCCACCTACTCTAGGTACAAGACACGCCATCCAGGGCAGCTCTTCCCCCAAAACACAGGGCAGCTCCACAGCGGCAGTTTGAGAGCAGAGAGGGAAGCACTGCTGGTGGGGAAGGGGAAAAGACAAGAGGAGTGTGTTTTTCTTCTCCCAACTGCTAGAACAGAAAGGCTGTTCGAAGATGACCCAGATCTGGAGAAGAGAAGCAGGGAGGACCTCCAGAAGGAGTGGGCAGGTTCTATGACAGGGATAAAACTACTGACTGTGTGGTTGGTTGTTAGACTGTTACATTGTCCAGTCATCTTCTGTATGTTGATTTAGGTTGATTTTCATGTAATGGTAAAAAATAGGACATGAGAGTGGCACTGAGAACAGTGTCTGCAGCTCCTGAAGGAAAGCCTTTTTGGTGGCTGCAGGTAGGGTCAGTTTTCAGGGTATGTCAAAGAGGAGATTTCTGTTGCTCCGATAAAACATTCTGCAGTGGTTAAGATATTAAAGCATTAAAGACATTGCAAGTGAATTAAACTGAATTAAAGACATTGCAAGGCTCTTTTGTATGACACATACGAATCCTACCCCAGAACTTGGTGGATGAGAGTAGAGACGATTTCTCTGCAAGATTATCAATGGTTTAATCCCTCCTGAGGTCTCTGACAGAAGCCCTCTCTTTTCAGAAGCCCTTAGCTCCTATGAAGACAAGCGGAGAGAGTTGGGGTTGTTGAGCCTAGAGAAGGCTCCGGGAGGGTCTTTCAGTACTTAAAGGGGACCTCCAGGAAAGATGGGGAGGAACTTTTTACCAGGGAATGTAGTGATAGGCAACGGCTCTAAACTGGAAGAGTGTAGACTTAAATTACACGTAAGGAAGAAATGTTTCACTGTGCGTGTGGTGAGGCAATGGAACAGGTTGCCCAGAGAAGTTGTGGATGCCCCATTCCTGGAAGCGTTCAAGGTTGGATGGGGCTTTGAGCAGCCTGGTCTAGTGGAAGGTGTCCCTGCCCATGGCGGGGGATTGGAACTAGATGATCTTTACGGTCCCTTCCAACCCAAACCATTCTATGATCCTATGGTAAGATGAAGAGGCACCGGCGGTCGCTCGGCCGGCTGCACCCAGCAGCCCCGAGCCCCTTCTGAGGGGACGGGGACGTAGGCGCTCCCACCTCTCTCGTTGCACCCAGCAACGTGTGCCCGCGCGCGCACACGATCGCCTCGCCACCGGGACGAAGCTCCTCACGGACAGTGAGCAGCAGCGTTCAGCAGCTCTTAAAGCAGCCTGAACGCCTCTCTCTCTTCCAGGGGCTTTTTGAGTTTCGCAGCAGCCCCGCCCACCCACCGCCCCCCTTCCCGATGCCGCGCAGGCGCAGCCCGCTCCGGTGAACAGGTGAGGGAGCCCAGCCCGCATGCGCACCGGCCAGCGGCTGGAGTGAGCGGCGGGGACTTCGTTCTGCGCCTGCGCGCCCGATCGTGCCCCGTGGTGCGCGCCCGGCGCGTGCGCGCTACCGGTCTGTCAGTGCCTTCCCGCGGGTCGGGCTGCAGCCGGTAAGTAGCAGCTGCGGCTCCGCCTGCCCTCGCTACTGGCCCTGAGCCAGCGCCCCGGCTGGGGCGCGCCGCCCTGCCGGCTCCTGCTGGGCTGTCGCTATCCGTAGCGACCCGAGTCTGGCAACGGGAACCGGAGGTGGGGGCGGAACGGGACAGGACGGGTTGGGCTGGCCTGCACCGGGCCGAGCCAAGGCGATCTGGTCTGGGGAGCCCCTCGGGATGGTGAGGCTGAAGGGAATGCTGAGGGCTCCTCTGGCGCGGCCGCCTTCTGAGGGCTTCTACTTGAGGCCGAAGGAGCTCGGTATGGTGGAGCTGCAGCTTAGCTGCGTGCCTGGGGGGCAGGTCGCCGGCCTTTGCCGGGACGGGCACCTGCGTCGATGCAAATAATTGGAGTTGAGCCACCTCCGTCAGGAATCGCGGCCGGGCGGAGCTGGGGCTGCCGGGCGGGTGCTGCTGCGGTTTCCTTCGAGATTTGTTGTGATGTGCCCCAAAGCTCGTTTTCGCTGCACGCCTCTAACGCAGAAGCGCGTTTCTGGAGGAGGCAGGGGCCTCCCCCTGTGAGCACGTCGCTCCCGCTGGCTGGCTTCTCGGCTCCCGGCCGGAGCTTGAATCCGGAGGATGAGGGTGTGCTTGCAGCTGAAGCCTTTCCAAGACTGCTCAGGACTTTCTTTTGTTCACTTCTTCCAGTACTTTGCTCTGAAGATGTTTGTGAGTTTTTTTCTCTAAAGTTCACGTTTTTTTAAAGTTTGCCCTTCCTTTTGAATGGTTAGCAGTTGTGCAACAACCTGTCTACCTCAGCAAGTTTGTATGTAATCAGTTAGGGCGTCACAGTGTTCTGACTGCAGATTTTGTTTATGGGCTCTACTTAATGTGCCTGGGTAGTGGCTGTGTGGGTTAAAACTATTGTAACTGCGGAATGTATTGAGAGGTGTTAAAAAAGGCAGTAATGTAGGATAAAGCTGTGTACTACAGATACCATTTCTGTAGTAAATTCATATTTTAAAGTAACAGATTTTTTTAAAAAATTGTAGATACAGTCCTGGTAGCTTGTAAATTGAAAGAAAACCAGAGTATTCCTTCAAAAATGTGGATGGTAGGAATAGGTCCTGCACTTTGAGATGTTGTCCTGGTTTGAGTAGGACAAACAAATTAGGCAATTGAGTTTCCCGCACCTGGGGAGATCGCAGGGATCAGCACACCCGGAGTGTGGGAGATGAGCCTCAGCCTGGGAAAACCACCTGCCTGGTAGAGAAGGAAGTCAAACATCATATGAGCTAAACAGGCCATTAGGAGAGAAGTGATGGGTATGGTTGCACAGCTGAGGAGGGAAAGTAGGACATGAGTTTACACGATACAAATGATTCTGGAATAAGTACATACTTAATGCATGTAATTTTTGAAGATACTAGAGATACAGGTGAAGGAATTTGAGCCAGACTTAGGGTCTTACAGACTAGCTCTTGAGGAAATCTTGTCTGGAATCTTTTTTTAACCCTAATGAGTTCTAAAATGACTAATTCTACTAATGCTGTACTGACTCTGTCCAGGATGGAGTTAACTTTCTTCATAGCAGCCTGTATGGTGCTGGTGGTTTGGATCTGTGGCTAAAACAGTGCTGATAAGACACCAGTGTTTTGGCTGTTGCAGAACGGTGCTTACACAGTGTCAAGACTTTCTATTTTTCCTGCTCTGCTTGAGTAGGCTGGGGATGGGCAAGAGACAGAGAGAGAACACAGCTGGGACAGCTAACCAAACTGGCCGAAGGGAAATCCCCTACTGTATAATGTCATTCTCAGCAATAAAAGATGGGCTAGAGGAAGAAGGGGGTGTATTTGGCTTCCAGGGTGGCTAGAGCATTAGTTTACCTGTGGGAGCTGGTGAGCAATTTCCTTTGCTTTACTTGGCTTTTTTTTTTTTTTAACCCATGAGTTTTCTTGCTTTTGCTTTTCCAGTTCTGTGTGCTCGGCACATTTCTTCATCACATTACTATTCTGTTGAGAATAAGTGATGTGCTGGATATATAAATGCAGGCTGCTTTGAAAGCAGATAACTACTTTCAAGGAGTACTATGGATATGAGAGAGTATAATCTGTAGTTGTGGCTGCAGAACCTAAATTTTTCTGTTTCATTATAAGACTGAAAAGATAAAATGTTGGAAAGAATTTGGAAGGAATTAGTTCCTTGGGGTTCTGTGGTCATCATGTTCTTGCATCTTTGGTGACTGGGATCCTCCCTGCTTTCTGTTAGTAGCTAGTGAGGCTTGAAAGAACAGGTCTCGTTTGATGGCCAGCAGATTTTTTGTTTTCTGCATACTAATTTGCATGCATGTCTTGACTTCACTAGAAATTCTGCTGGAGACTCAGGTGAAATACTTGATTAATTTTTCCCTTTCTTAAATGAAGATTTGCTGTTCTTTTGCTGTTGTCCTTTTTTTTTATATATATACAAACTTACAAAGAGCAAGGTAGATGCAAAAACAGTAACCAGAAAACATTTCAGGTAAACTAATGAAACAGAGTTACGTGACTTTAAATGAGATTCTTGTAGAATTCTGTTTACTACTCTTTATATTGCGATCTAATGATGCTTTTGCAAGTTGCACTGTTTCTATTGCTAAAGTAAGTTCTCCAGTTGTTAACTTTTAAATGACACATAGCCATCAACTGAAAAAATAATCTCTAAAAATGTTCTGTTTCTTTTTAGTACTGTTAAACTATGAAGGCATTTTGAGGTCCTAAACAACAATGGAAGAAACAGATAGGGAAGCAGTTGCAACAGCTGTTCAGAGAGTAGCGGGAATGCTTCAGCGTCCTGATCAGCTGGATAAAGTGGAGCAATATCGCAGGAGGGAAGCTCGTAAGAAAGCTTCAGTAGAAGCTCGACTCAAGGTACAAAATTTGATAAACCTGAGTGTCTGTGGTGCAGTGTGAATGTACCTTTTTTTTTCCCTGTTTTCTTGATTATACATTTTTATGCAGATAGTTTTAAAGCATGGACTTTCATTTTTGCTCTGTGTCCAAAAGAGAAACTTTACATCCTGAAAGTAGTGCAAACTAATGCTGTACATCTTACTGAAACTTTATGCAAGCATTTCCAGTGTTGTTATGTCCTGTAATGTCTACAGTTTGTCCCTGGACCACTACCTTCATGCTGTGTAGCCTGTCAGCCAACAAACCTTTGTCTTAATATTGAATACTGAATTTGTAACAAAAAATTGATGGCGGCATCTGAAGAAGATCAGTCAGTTTAGTCTCTGACTTCTACATGGGTTTATGGAAGGTAGCTAAAATCTATCACGTTCTTGTCTCTTGTGGGAGCATACACCATGATTTTCCCCCTCCTTCACATGTGTACGTGTGAGTAGAGTGTATGACGTGCATGCACACGGTCACAGACTTAGGCTGAAATACGAGTAAGGTCATCCTGTGTTAAGTGTCTATATGTTACTGAGTTCTGTGGTTTCTTCCTTCACTGGTACTCACTAGCCAACATTCATTTTTGACTACTCTATTAAGTAATTGCAATGGAGCCTTAGAAAAATGTTTTGGGAAATATTTTTGAGTTTACCAGATCAAAATGACTCATATATACTGTATCTAATCTTGTATTTTGAATAAGTTTATCTCACAGCTGTTTGATGGCCCCTTTGTTGTGGGAGTCTGCTTGAAGTAGAAAAGAGCTTGTCTTCTTTCACAGTGAAAAAATCTGTTAGCAAATTACATGTTAATTTTTGTCTGTAGCATAGAAACAGAAATTTTCCTGATGACTTGCATTGGGCTTTACACATTTAAGGCAGGAAACATATAGTGGAGTCAATAATGGATCAGCTGTTCAGTTTTTGTGATTTATTTGTAATATATGAACACAGTCATTTGTCTACTGGCTTCTTCTGTGAACAGTGAGCACTAAACATAGCTTTGTAAGTTTAATAAGTGCCTAAATAGGTTTTATAGCTACTTTCCTTGCTATTTTCCTTAAGTTACCTTAATTTCAGTCATCTATAGATAGTCAGAAATACCTGTTCCAAAAAACAGTACTGTAAATATCCCTTAAGCCATTCAGAGTGCAATCCTGAAGCAGGTGATGGTTAGTGACGCCATGGGTAGCAATGCAGTTTATCCCATAAGAATTACTATAACGGATGGGAGCACAGAGAGGGTGTAAGAAATCCTCTCACTCTGTATTTAAACTGTGTTCATGTATAGTGTGGAAGATGAAGAGACAGGGTCATCAGGATCACGAGCCAGAGGAGTTGCTGACTCTTCAGGCTGTATCACTGTTGAAAAACCTCAGCTGCTTCATCTGTGTAAATGAACATGTGGTAAATCTTTTAGTGTGAACTGACTGCATATGCTTTCATCTTTGTCATAATTTTCTTCAGATTAATCAAGTCAATCCAAGGTAAAGAGTGGAAAACCAGGATAATAATTTTGTGTCACAGGGGTGAAGCAGCAGGGTTGTGGAATGGTGTTCTGCACAGAAAACCATCATCTCCTCCAGTTGGTTATCCTACTCCTCTCTATATATCCTCTCCCAAATATTTAGTTGTGTCTATTTCTTGTATCCTTCCCTGCATTTCTTCCTGCATTCTTACAGGAAAAACTGCTTTGAAATATGTCAAACTCTTCTGCTACATGTGTGAGACTGATGGTGGTTAGTGAGGCAGTATTTTTAAGGATTGGTAGCAGAACGCTAAAATGATGGGTGGATAAGCACCAGCTAGCAGTGTAGGCTGGTACTTCTGGGCTCTGCAGTCCAAAATACAGGTGAAGAGCTGCTTGGACTCTATTCTAGAGCCTGAAAAGTTATGAACATTGACAGCCATCTTTGTTTGTACATTTTTTCAGTCAATGGGAGAACTTGGGTTTTGTTTTCTCTCACCCTGAAGAAGTACTGTATACGCGTGTGTGTGTGTGTGTGTGTGTGTATATATACACACACATACATATAATATATAATATATAATATATTATAATATTATTATTATTAATATATTATAATAATATTATATATAATATAATATATATATATGTTAGGAGCGCTCCTAAGTTATGGTTTTCCTGAGCATGAACATGCTGGAATCCTTTTCCTTCTTAGCTGCTGTGGAATCATGATTATGAACCATAGGGCTCTAGGGAGACCAGGCAGATGGGATCCTGGTTCCATGGCTACATTTTGAGGGCTGTCACTTGAAAAGAGATAAAAATGAAGTCTTGAGCCCTGTTCCTAGGATGACTTGGTTTTGTTTTATTTTTTTAATACAGCGATGGTCAGTCCAATCTAATGGGTCAATCCATGCGTTCTAGGAAGCCACGTCCACAATGCTAGGACATGCCTTGCTCCCTGTCCCCAACCCCATGCTCTGGCCCTAGCTCACTATTAGAAGACAAACTGGACGTGGGTGGTTATCTGGTTTTAGAATTTTCCTTGGCTGTCTGTGTGATCATTTCAATTTAACATAATCAAGTTTCTGCAAAAGTTAAATAGGCAAAAATTTGAATATATAATACTTGGAAGATCTGCCTCAGAAGAAATTGAAATATCAAATCAGAAGTATTGAACATATAACATTCATATGGTTTTTAAAATACTTTATGATCAGCTTCAGAAGGTTGTGTGTGAGTATCCTAATTCCCTCAGTTCCTCTAGGGGAAAAATGTTAATGCAGCAGTTCTGTAGAGAGATACTGTATAAAAATGGCTTACCACTGCTTAATTGTACCGAGTCTGACAGGAAAATACTTTTTTATCAATAAAATCAGCATGTCATAATTTGAAAGTACATAAATAATGGTAGTTTAATAATTACTGCATTTTTCTGGGACTTTCCCAGTACATTTAAAACACAGTAAGTGTTCATAGTTACCAGGATTTCCTCTTTGGCTTCTAGTATCAGACAAAAAGTTCCACGACTGCCCAAGCTTTTTGACTCTAAAAGTATGGCAAAAAATGTGTTTTGACCTTAACAAAACCATTAGTGCCTCATTTCTTTACTGGTTACTTCAGGTCCTTTTGAGATACGCAACTGAGTTTGCACTGATGTCCTGCCTTTGGCTCGTCTTTTGAAAGTCTGTTATTTCCAGTTTTGTTTTCCACTCATGTGATTAGCCCCATCTTTTTAAAAATTCATATATAAAAAACATGCTGTGATGTGATCTGAGTTCTTTCACTCAGATATACACTATAATGAATTTTCTGTAAGGTGTCTGGACTGTCATATGATCTTCAAGACCAATAGCCTATTTGAAGAGTCAGTATTTCAAGTGTCACCTGTCACAAGTGGTATCTGTATTGTTAACCTCTTTTTGACAAAATAATCTAGTAGGTGGATTGTTGGTCTGGTTGTTGATGTTTCAGAGTGTCAAAATTTTTCTCTGTTTAGGTTTTTGTTGCTTTTTTGTTTTGACTGAATTCCTTTTGGGGTTTTTTTTGTTGGTTTTTTTTTTTGCTTTCAGGCACAACAGGGCAGAGGGATATTTTTTTAGAACATTTCAGAATTATATATATGCTTTTTAGACCATTCTCAGTTGCCAGTGAAAAATTGTAGTTGATTTAATAAAATGCTTTGTGAGTCTGTACATAGCAAGCATTATGTTGAAGCATCTGGATCAGCTGTCTTCTGATAACCTCCTTTGAAATGAATTTTCACTCTGCCTTCCCATGCTCCTTGTTCAGTATAGATTTATAAAGATGATGATCTGTCTGCCTAAGCTCCTATGTTAGCTTTGTGGGTAAACCAATTGTATCTAGATCCTTTAAAAATAGATCAACTTCAGAACTTCAAAAAAAGGACATGTGCGCACACACAGAGTAAGTTAAACATTTCTAGTAAGCTGTAATACTACCTTTTCAGTTTTTTTCTCTAAAAATGTTGGATACTGAAATGAAAATTAATTCCTGAGAAATGTTAAAATATGGAACTTATAATGATTAATGCAGGTTATTTCTTTATATTTAAGGCAGCAATCCAGTCGCAGTTAGATGGCGTACGAACAGGTTTAAGTCAACTGCACAATGCACTGAATGATGTAAAGGACATTCAGCAGTCTTTGATAGATGTTAATAAGGACTGGAGACAGAGCATCAACACCATTGAAAACCTCAAGGATGTTAAGGATGCTGTGGTGCAACACAGCCAACTGGCAGCTGCTGTAGAAAATCTCAAGAACATCTTTTCAGGTAATATAATGTTCTTTGTATAATCCATCACATACTGAAAGCACTTTAAAATGGTACTAAAAGCTGTAAGGTTGTCAGGTAATGTCAAGAACTTTAAATCTCACTGGAAATGAAGAACTAAGGAAGAATCACTTACATATCACGTTCAGGGAAATAGCTGGTAACAATTTGATATAGATTGTGTCTAAATTGTGCTGTAAGAACTTCTAGTCTGGCCTACCTCATCATCAAACACAACTCACAGAGAAGCTTTTTGCTAGCAGTCAGTTGTGGGTATAACATGTTTAGTATAGAAGACTGAAATATGCAAGTTGAATGTACCAAAAGAAAATTTGGAAATAACTGCCAGTGAGTTGGGCACCTTAGGAAGCCTCTTGGTTAGAAATAGTCCCAAATGATTTTTAGGAAGTGAAATTTTTTTGCAAACAAAGGCAAGGTACGAAACAGCAAGATCTCCAGTCAACGATTCCCTCGGTCTTTCTCACACAACAGTTAGGAGCCTCAAGGAATTCTGTTAATGTTACAAGTGTAAGAGTAAGCTTCAGGTTCAACTGTGCGCAGTCCATGCTTCAGCATTGGGCAGCACAGTCACGGAAACCAACTCATACATAAAGAAATTATATATGAGAGACACTTCTTCCTTGTACCACTGCACAACTGTGAAGGTTTGCAAAATTAAATAAGCTTAATGTGATATAGTGGATACTGTAAAGAAAATGGGATTACCTCTGTCCTTTTACACAGCCTTTTTCGTGCACATTCCCTTCCACCTTGAATCAGGGTGAATTCCTTGCCAGGACTTTTCTGCTTATAAGTAATTTTAAGAATTTTACCACTATAATGGACGATGAACTTATCATACCCCTTTGATTTTATTTAAATAGTCTTTTATCTCCTTTTCTTTGTTGGTAGCAATTCATAAAATTGTTTTCCAGTCATGTCAGGTTGGTTTGTTTAATCTTTATATGAGTGTATCTAACTGCTACAGTACTAAACTGGGATCTAGTGTGCAGCTTAAAAAGAGTAATATTTATGTGCAACATCTAGCAAGAAAAAACAAAGAACAACAAAATTCTGTCTGTTCCAGGGCTAAGTTATTCTGGGGGTGTTTTCTTTTACACTGGTGAATACAACTGAGACAATAAGACTTTTCTTTTCTGGCATTCTGAGAGGTTTTTAGTGTGAAGTATCTCCTCCGTGCTGGGATTGTTGATAGTTGATGATGAGTTGATGAAAAGTTGTATAGCTGATGGTAACTTCACTCTGTGCAAAACAAATGTTTTATAAAGTAAGTGGTTTTCATCATGATTAATGATTTTACGTAACTGTCTTTTCGAACATTTTTGGGCGCAATTTTATTGCTAGCTGACTTTTTTGCAGTGTCAAATCTTTCAGCTGAGATTTTTCAGTTCTTTCCCCCACAGAATCTTAATCTTCTTCTACAGTATTCCTCAAATGCTGAAAAATAATTAAGAAAAAAAAAAATGTTAAATGGTTTAGCAGCATAGGTAATCTTCTTTTGTGCCTTAGGAAGGCAAAAACTGTTCCTTCAAGAAGGAGATAAAATTTGGTATTTGTTGGGTATATGCAGCCTCAGGTTCAACAGGGTTAGGTGACTTTTAGACAGGCAAATTAAAAGCCTTTTGTATAAGATACAAGACATCTAGCACTGCGATTTGTTTCATAGTAGACTCATGGATTTTTTAAGTGGGAGGAGAGGGAGAGAAAGGAAATTACATTCTGCTGGCACTATGATCTTTGTTTCACCACTGATCAGAGTGGAGTATTATAGTAAATAATGCATAAAGATACCTAGTGTTTACTAACAATTTTTGAATACTTCAAAACATTTCATTTAAATTATTTCAGAAGAATTACTACAGCTGTTCTCCAGCTTGTTTCTTTTTGTTGTCTTGTATATATTATTTCTATTTTGATTGTGTTGTTTTACTCTTTTTCTTCTTCTTTGCCTTTCTTGCAGTTCCAGAGATAGTCAGGGAGACCCAAGATCTGATTGAGCGAGGGGAACTTCTTCAAGCTCATCGAAAACTGATGGATTTAGAGTGTTCTCGTGATAACCTGATGTATGAGCAGTATCGAATGGACAGCAAAAACACGCATGACATGAACCTTATCCATACATACTTTGGGGATATGCAGAAACTTTCTGAGGAGTTGGCAAAGCAACTCTGGATGGTGGTTCAAAGATCTCTTGTTACAGTCCGTCGAGATCCAACTTTGCTTGTCTCTGTTGTTAGGATAATTGAGAGGGAGGAGAAAATTGACAGACGCATGTTAGACCGGAAAAAACAAACTGGATTCATACCTCCTGGCAGACCAAAGAAGTGGAAAGAAAAAATGTTCAACATTTTGGAAAGAACTGTGAGCATACGAATTGAAGGCACTCAAGCAGATACTAGAGAATCTGACAAAATGTGGCTTGTGCGCCATCTAGAAATCATACGTAAATATGTCCTGGATGACCTGCTCGTGGCTAAAACCCTGCTGGATCAATGTTTTCCTCCACATTATGACATTTTCAACAGATTGCTAAACATGTACCATCAAGCTTTGTCCACCCGCATGCAAGAGCTTGCTGCAGAGGATCTAGAAGCAAATGAGATTGTGAGCCTTCTAAGTTGGGTTTTAAATACATACACAAGGTAAGGTCCCCTCATCATTTCTGTTAGCAGTACTTGAGAGTAAGCTTACAAAACAGAGTTTATGTGCTAATATTTGGATAATAGTAAACAGCTTGCTGGTTTGATATTTGATAGGTGTTTTGTTTTCTGGGAAGTGCTCCTTTAAACTTGTTTGAATTTTCCAATATGTGATTTTGAGTTGCTTTGCAAGGTTGAAGTTTTAATGCAGTTAAAGACCTGCTTGAAGCTACAGTCACCTTGTATTTGTGTGCCGGTTTGGTGAAGTATGGGGCAGAGCAGAAGAGGCTGAGAGCTCATGTGAAACAAAAAGTTTGTTGTTGGCCGCAGCCCCAGAAGGTTTGTATGGTTGTTAACTTTCTATTGTTCTTCTTTACAGGAGTTGGGACTGTTTCAGTGTTGCTTCATTACTGTTAAATGGAAAGAATGCAGTAACTTCCTTCAGGTTTTCTCTCTGAACTCTGTGGGGATTTGTTTATTTACAAGAATTTCTGCTTGCAGGCTGTCTCCTGTGGTACTCTTAAACTCTTCTGAGTTGTGTGATTTGTTGGGATAACTTAAGCATTATGTCTGATTTGTTTTCTTTTTTTCATCTTCCAGGCAGAAACAGCTCAAATAGCAACTGTTTAGTTTTTGCTGGCATGTAGTTACTAGGGCAACTGATTTGTTTGGGGAAAAAGTAAGGCTAGCCTTTCTGTGGCTCGTGACTGTAATCCTGATCTCAATAGCTGGCGCTGACCCAGAGTCTGTGCTGTGTACACTCTTGCTGTCTTCAGTTGTTCAACCTCATTAATTCAACGAATTGGATGCCTGATTGGTTTAGAGCATAATACCATAAAGCAGATAGGTAGGAGATAATACTGTTATATGGAATTTTTATAGGCAGCTTTAAGATTCATTCTGTGTTCTGCACTCTGTGCTTTGTTCTGCGCTGTGAAGTTCTCCTGCTTTTCTTCCCCGCAAGGAGCGATAGTGAGCACCCACTAATGCATACTTACGTACCTGTGCATGTTATATGAGAGATGCAGCTACTAATAAGGAGCTCAGTTCATTGGCCTTTTCTTTTTTGTTAATAGAAGGCCAGAGGAATAACTCCACGGTGAATGAAAATCAGAAATATGTGAATCCTTCTACCTACGGGGGTATGGTCTCGGCACAAATCCTGCTCCCAGGTTCTTCATTTATGTCGTGGGGCTGATATTCCAGTAAGGCAATTCTTGGTCTTAAAATTGCCCTTTTACCCTTCTCCCAGAAAGTAGAGGAGATTGCTATCGAGTTAGACAATTCAGAGCTAAAGCTCTCTCAATCTGTGTCCCATGGAAAGGCAAAGGGAGCAAAGCCAGTGTTGTGTCTGTTTACAAAGCAAACAAATCAAAAAGGGGTTGCTCCTGCTAAAGCAAGTTATGTGCCTCATAGCACCTGGTGGCAGGATCTTGTAAAAGAAGTGAAGCAGTGAGAAGAGTAGACGTGGTACAAGCTACCTGAGAACGCACTTCTCCCCTGTATATCCATGTAACAAGTGTGATGGAAATTAGAGGAAATATCTCAGGGAAAAATCATAAAGCTAGAATTTCTCTCTTCTCTGATTAAAAAAAAGAAAACTTGAGAGGGCAGTACATTAATTTGATTCTTACAGATTACAATAAACTGTTACACAGCAGTTAATTATCATCCTCTTTCTTTTTCTGCTGTCCACTAATATAAATCAGCTCAGGCTTGTGATTGGAAAGGTGTTCAAGCCAGATACTTGCAGAGCTTACCAAATCTCAGTTGCTGGACATCTCTTAACAATACAATTAACAGTTCTCTATAGGGATATGTTTATAATAAACTGCAAAGGAGGATGGCCTATATGACATCATGAGAACTGTGTGTCTGTGGTATTTCTCCCTCTCTTCCCTGTATGAAAACCAGGTTCTAAACTGCTGTTGTATTCCTTGTTCACTTTTGTGGAACATGGTATGGTGAAAGATAGTTTTGTCCTTTCTAATCTTTATCTACTTTTATTAAATGTAATTGAATGTTAGAGGGAACAATATGAATTTGTATTTGCATATTACAGCTGCACTTCCAAAACAGTTGAGAAAATATTGACCAGTTAAGAGAAGCATTGAGGGTTTTTTCCATGTAATGGGTTGATAAGAAAGCCACACATAACTTTCTTATAATATTTGCAAGATAAGAGTTTTAAAAGAATCATATTCTTCTTTACCAGAGCATGTCTTGAAGCTGTATTTAGAAGTGTATTCAACTCATAGCTGTAAAATAAAGTGATGCTTCATGTGGAATAATAACCATTAATATTTGAGTGTATTTTACTGTTCTAGATATATTTCTTTTTCATATTTAAGTCAATGAGAACTTTGGAAACATACTGCTATTACTGAAACTCTACTGCTTTGGGACCAGGACTCTAATTTGTGTTTTAGGGAAAATACAAGATCCTGATGCCTATATTCATAACATCATTTTAGCAGATACCGATAAAGTGTTGACAAAACTGATAAGAGTTCACCAGCGCTGCTGCAGACAGTGTCAACAGTCTTTACTGTAAGATACAGAAGGAATGGTCCTATATGTCTGGCTGGGTGCTGCCTCTGGATCAAGTACCTCTTTTTACAAGACAGCAGGATTCGTGGCAAGCCTGGCAGAGGAGGCAGAGTAGAAGCTTTCTAAAATATTAATTTCCAGATAATACAATTCTAGTTGAAATTTCAACTCGATTATAAACTTTTTGTTGAAGGGAAATAACTCTTCCCTACAGTTAGAAGCCTCCTGACACTTCTAAGAGGGTGTCTATCACTTTCTTTCCCCCAGACACTAGAGCTGTGGCAATCAGGAAGGAGAGCTTGTGTGTAGGAAGAATTTTTGTCTTTGGGGGCTAGAGGCAGAAGCCTGTGGTCTTTGCTTTGGGGTTTCAGTTGATGAGCTTTGAGAAAGATTTAGTGTCTCTTGTGGCCTTGTGAAGCAGAAATAATGGTGGTATAATGAAGCACGGTGCCATAAACAGCTTCTCACATTTCCCCTGAATAAGCCTAGAGCAGGTCCTACTATTACATATTTTCTTTATGTAAATGGCAAGAGAATGGAATTCAGTTTTCTGACTATCTTGAGCCACTTAAAATATCTCCAATCTCTTTTCCTACAGGCTCAGGAAGATGCTACAAATGTAAAGTATTCAGTTACAGTGGCTTTTGTGGTTTCAAAGACAGGAATATTGTTTTTAAGTAGTTAGCCATAGTATGGTGTTTTTTAGTGCTTTGAGTTTTTTTTCTTATGATGTGAGAACACTCACTGCATGTTCCCAGAGAACATCTTTTAACTTGCAGAAATATGCAAACTAAAGAGGATTATTTTTTTAATTTTCCATTTGTTTTTTATAGTTGCCACTGCAAATATAGAATCTGTGGCTTCTTTCTGAAAAGCACACTTGAATTGGAATGTAAAACAATTTATGTTGTTATGATTGAATGTATTTCCATCAACTGTTAATAAAGCACTCTCTGAAGAGTGTGGATTTGAGTTATTGATTTTTTTGAGCATGAAATATTACAAGTTCTGGCTGTGTTATGTAACTAAAACAAAACAAAGCTATATCAAAGCACAAGCAGCTCATTATATCATCTTACATAGATGCAAACTATCACTGTAAAGTATTGATTTTATGTAATCCTTTTCTGAAGGTTGCTCTAGTTTCTTTTTAATCCTATAAAATCAAAATTTTCCTTTGCAATCATGTATAACTAATGATGCTGTGAGTGTGCAAGATGCTTCCTCCTCTTTTTTTAGGTGTATTCTCTACCAAAACAGGATACATTGGTAAATTTTCTCTTAATAAATTTTAGCTTTGATATGGATGTGATACAGGTAGCAAAACAGGAGCTCTTTGGAGAAGCTTTTCACTGATCTTTCCCATTCTGAAATTCAGAATGTGTAAGTTGTCTATCATCACTTCTGAAATGTAAGACATAAAAATGTCCCCTACTCAGAGCCTTGAGGTTGAACCAGTTGGCTTTTATTCAATTTTAAACAATCACTAATTCTCCTGGATAAAAGTTAGAAACACATTAAAGGGTTGAATATTTAAAATGTATGTAACATTCTTTTTAATCTGTGCTGTGCTTTAGCTTTTACATCCTGTTCTTTCTTCTATAGATTTTTATTCACATTCCTCATAAATGCATTTATTCTTGCAGTTACTATTCAGAGCTCTTTGAAATGTATAAATGTTGGAAGATTGCACCTTACAGTGGTCATAGAAAAAAGCTGCATAGTTTTTAACTTTTTATCTCATTTTTATTTACTAATCTGCAATTTTTTTTTTAAACTCAGTACAGAGATGATGGGAAATTCAGAATTGTCTCCCGAAGTGGATGTAAATTCTCTGAATCCTCTGATTTCACAAAATGTGGTAGACCAGCTTCTCAGCAAGTATATGTCAACGCTTACGGTGAGTAATAATAATGCAAAGACACCTTTCAATGAGTTTATAGCTGCGTTAGTGCATCTGTGTGGTTCCTCCATCAGAGGAAACTAATGTGACAAATATGAACTCAGTATCATTACTTTTACAAATTTTCATATGATGTAGGTTGGTTTATAAAGTTATAATCAGATTATTTTATAGATGTAAATTATAACATTTCAAGGAATAATTATGCTTTACAGACTGTATTAATCATGCTTTATTTGGAAGGAAGGAATTCCAGTGTTTATATGGCTAAACTCGTAGTGCTAGTATGTCAGATATTACTATCCTTACAAGCCACTGAAAGCAGCTTGATCACTATAGAAACTACGCCAACATTTGATACAGTTGTGATCTTTTCAAGGGAATCAAGATGTTCATGATTGCCAGTTTGAGTCTTTTAACATTCTCGTTCCCTTCATGCCTCTCAACTGCATGAGCACAATTTCCTTTTATGGATGCTATTTCAAATGCATCTTTAAATATAAAGACATTGCTTCTTGGGTATCCTAAGAGTCACTGGAAAACTGGTCAGTTACACAGCAAAGGAGTTGCTATGAAATTGTCAAGTTTTTAAATGTATTTTTCTTTGAAGATCCACTGTTGATTGCCTCTGAGACGGGATATTGGGATAGTTGGACCTCTGGACATGCTGTTCTTACATTGTTCAGTTGAATTACTACTCCTGTTAAGTTTATGAGCTCTGCTAAGCAGAGGAGGGAAATTTTTTGGTTTTTAGGATGTGTCAGCTACTAAAATATGTCCAACTACTTGGACTTGATATCACAATAATATGAACTGATCTTGTTATGTCTCAAGGAAGTTGCCAGTAGAGGCTCTGCTTCACATTAGCTTTACTATGGCCTTTATGCAAGTTTATTTTTCTGCACTTACCTTTAGGACAAAAAACCATTGGTTTGTTTTCTCAAACTGCTCTTGGTTTGACTCAGGAAATGCCTTTTAATTAATTTTACTCCCTCTTAAGATGAAAAAACATACCTATATTGGTTTTTCAGAAATGTTTTTTTCCTGCTACAGAGTGGTTTTCTGTTGCTGGTTTTGATTTTTGGCTGTAACTTCTTTTTAAGACAGAAAATACTGAAACTGCCTATTTGTTTCACAGGATTCAGCCTGATCTAATTTTCTGCACATCTCCACTTGACACTTACAGTTTATTTCTTTTGATGTTGTGTTTAAAACTGTTTATAAACAAAATATAAATAGCTGTGTTTTGGGTAAATGAAAGTATTTCCTAATTGTGACTATCAACTTAAATACTTATGTTTAAGTTTCATGAGAAATAAAACGCTAATAGATATTTACAGATTTCTAATAGATTTTTTTTTTTCAAAGCACCTCAGTTTGATGAAAAGTTCTTGTAAATGATGTTGTTAAGTTGAAAACTGTTGATGATCCCTGGGCTGCTGGCTTAAAAGATGAGTTCTTCTTTGCAAATCATATCTCATCAGAGCAGTTCCATGCTTATGAGGAAAAAAGATAGTAAATCGGTTCATGTAATTGAAGGTGTTACTGTATGTACTTAGCAGATACAGCACTTGACAGGGCACTCACTGTAGTCAAAAAGCGATGATGATGACAGGTCTGTGTTTGGTCAACAGCCATTTATTGTGCAGGAAGATTTAGAGCTTCTAGTTTCTTTCTTTATCCTATCCGCTGATAGGAGTTTTGACCAAAAGATACTGATTTAATACATTCTTAAAAATATAAACTTTTTTCTAAATAAATTTACCTATTTTAGACTTTTTTATTCTTTCTGTACATGCCTACATGGTAGAGCACACTCATACCTGTTTTATGTTGGAAAGAAGCATGAACCTTTATATTACTAGGGGCTTTAACTGAATGTGAACAAAGTAGAAAAGAGGCAGAAACCTTCAACCTTTGAAGACATTGGGATAATTATTATAGGTAGACAGAAATCAAAGAATCCGATTACATATTTAGCAAATGTGCTGGTCCTTACTAGCTACTCTTGCAAATGTGTCTGTGGTATCTGTGCCATGTAAGCGATCAGAATACTGGCTTAATCTAGTTCTAAAATGTTCTTAATGTCTATTCGCAGTATAACGTGCTTGTCAGATGGGAGGAGAGCCAATTATTTTATCTCCATCACTATTTTCTTCAGCACTTAAGTTCCAAGAAACACAGTTTATTTAATCTAATCCTTGGTTTTTGTCCCAAACAGTAACAAGCATCAGTTGCCTAAAATGTAGGTAAAAGGAATTACAAATAGATATGTGCTAATTTTCCTACATTAAATATTACCCTAATTATTTCAGTTGTTGAAAAAATTCTGTTTGAAACCTGAAGCTTGAGGCTTAATTACTGCTTTCAAAGTTAGATGTTGTATCTGACAAACTGCCTTGCTCTTTGTGTTTGAAGCAGTCCCCTTCCAAAACGTGCCTAAGCTTGATTCAAACTACATCACTAGTTTACCAGTACTAACCTTTGTCTTTGTCAATGCAGGTTTTGTCTATGTTACCTATATCCTGTAGGATGACAAGCATGGTCAACGTGACCTGTTACTATGCCAGTCTTCATAGTGGAAGTGGCTGCTATTCCAATAATTGTAGTGGGGTTTTTTGTTTGTGTTAAATCAAAAAATGTTTCCTTTTTCTTGGTTGCTTTATTTAATGTAGTCTAACATCATTGGCTGGCTGCGAAGAGCACTGGAGACAGATAAAAAAGACTGGATAAAAGAAACTGAACCAGAAGCAGATCAAGATGGGTACTATCAGACTACACTCCCAGCTATTGTTTTTCAGGTATAAGAGAACTTGGTCATTCTAGAAAATCCACAGAAGCAGTACTTGGATTTGGGAAAATGGAGCGATGGGAGGGGGAAACCAAACTGTCTGAAATGCCATTGTTTCTATTCCTATTGAAGTATAGCTTTTTTTTTCCTGTAGAGTTCTTAGTTGGAGGGGTTATTTCTTTTGAGATTTATTTCTCTTTTTCATGTTAACACTTAGTTCTTTTTATATGTAGATTAAAAATATATTTTTTCCAGTCTGTATAGTGGATATTTGTATTTACTGAACTGCTTTTACTTAGGTCTCTTCATGTAAATTTGTAGTATAAGCCTACCAGATGAGATATTTGTAAGTTATTAGAATATTGTTTGTTAGTATGGTGCTGAAGTAGTTAAGCAGGTATTTGTTCTATGAATTATACAAGCACATTAATACTGGAAAGAAAAGTTGTGTTGAAGATCAAAAATGTTGCTGTTTAAACACTACTTCAGTTAACATTAATGCCTTTCCAAATTATTAAATAGCCTCAAAACAGAAAAGATAGGCTATTTCTAAGATCTTTAAAAGAAAAAAAAGCCAAAACTCCCAACCTGCACCACCCTGTTGTTGGTAGTTGAAATTGAAAAGATTTTACGGTTATCTTTATTGACTAGAAAAATGTCAGCTCATGCTCAGTTTCTAATTTTTCTATACAGATACTGTGTTAGATACCTTCAGGGAAAGATAAGTGGTCTCCTCCTCCTGCATTTGTTTCCCACTTGATTTTTTTTTTTTTTTTTTCCCTCCTGTCTTATCCCAGGATTTTTGCTACATCCTTTCACATTTGTATTAGTGCCAAGGCTGACTTTATCTAATCCTTTTCAGAAAGCATGTGATGTCAAAGGAACTGGAGGCTGATTGGCTCTAGTGTTGTGCAGTCAAAGGCCCCAGTGTTGAGATTCATGTAACAGTGAAACTTTAAAAATCATCTCAGCATAAAAGCAGCTCATGTTTCTACTTGGCTTTGTGCCCTTCCTTTCCAGTTGCCCTCCTCCCAAACCCAGTTCCCTGTAGGTCACCTGGATCTTGTGCTTAGTTGTGTTTCTAAAGTTAAGGGGTTCCTTCTACTTCACTAATGTGAACTTACTGCTTTCATATGTGGGGAAAGCAAAGTAATTCAAGTTAGAAGGTTATTCATTACTACCTGCAGGAGCTGACCAAAGAACTTCAATGCACTGTAAAGCCAGGTTCCTACTGAATTAGAAATACTGAGTACTTTTTGCTGAAGAAAGAATGCAACTGCTTTCAGTATTGGGATAAAACTGCAGCATATGTTAATTGTTGTCATTACTGATTCCACTTATGGAAATAGTGATTTTTGGTTTATTCAGCAGCAATCTTATGGGTTTGTTAAAAAAAACATATGTAGTGAGAGTGCTGTCATTGGTGCTAGTGAGAGTCTTCAACAACATAGTTCTGACTTTGGTGGGCCACTGATAAAAGCCTCTCTTTGTAACAAAACTATTTTTAACTTAGATGTTTGAGCAGAATCTTCAGGTGGCTGCTCAAATAAATGAAGATTTGAAAACAAAGGTACTCCTTCTATGTCTTCAACAAATGAATTCATTTCTAACCAGGTAAGGTAATTTTTAAAATATAAATGTTCTATCCTGCCTCAGCCTCTCTTTGTTCTTAGAATTCCAATACTTGATTTTCCTATGGATGTTTCTTTATTGCTTTGTCTTTCTCCTATCCTGTTCATGCCAACGAAGCTTTTCTTCTCTTCGCTTTTCTCACTTCATTCCCTTCCCCAGTTTCATTGCAGAAGTTCTTCTGTGCTGGTGAGTGGCCCTTTCAGTTCCTCTCTGCAAATGGCTGTAATTTTTTGAGTCAGTTCTGCTTTCTTTTATATCTCTTGCTCATAAGGGAGACAGAAGACACCTCCTTGCCTGCATTCTGCCCAGAACAGAGAGACTAAGCATCACATCAGCAGCAAGCCCATTATAAAATACTTTCAAATACCTGACAGGCCCTTATGGAGCATACGGTCCTACAGGTAAAGTTATTACAGATTTCTGTCTTTTTAATGCCATTCCTTGTATATGTTACAGGTACAAAGAAGAAGCACAGTTGTATAAAGAAGAACATCTTAAAAATCGTCAGTATCCTCACTGCTATGTTCAATACGTGATTGCTGTCATCAACAACTGCCAAACCTTTAAGTAAGTCTGCATATTCTTGTAGTATTGTAAGAAAAAAGTATTGTTATTTCCTTTGTAGTACTACATGTTCTCAGGACCTACTCTTCTTTTGTATACAGAGATAGTTTCAGTTAAGATATTTTAGCTGACTAAACAAAGACAACAGGTTTAAATAAATTACTGTTTTAAGAGGCAGATATTGTGATTGCTCTTACCTTTGGCAAGCCAAGTCATTGGCCCTCATTTGATAATCCACTTCTTATTTCAAGAATTTCATTGCCAAAGAAAATTTTATCTTTGTTGTGCTTTAACCCCAGCTGGCAACTAAGCACTACACAGCCACTCGCTAACCTCTATCCCCCCAGCAGGATATGGGAGGGAAGAGAGAAGAGAATTGGAAGGGTAAAAGTGAGAAAACTCATGGGCTGAGATAAGAACAGTTTGATACTTGGAATGAAATAATAAATTGTAATGAAAAGTAAAATAACAAAAAGAAGAGAGGAAATAAAACCCAAGAAAGACAAGTGATGCAAATGAAAAACAGTTGCTCACCACCAACTGACGGATGCCCAGCCAGTCCCCAAACAGCAGCCCCTGGCCAACTTTCCCTCAGCTTCAGATGCTGAGCATGACATCATATGGTATGGAATATCCCTTTGGTTAGTTGGGGTCAACTGTCCCAGCTGTGTCCCCTCCCAACTTCTTGTGCACCCCCAGCCTACTCGCTGGTGGGGTGCTGTGAGGAGCAGGAGGCCTTGGCTCTGTGTTAAGTTCTGCTCAGCAGTAACTACAGCATCCCTGTGTTATCAGCACTGTTTCCAGCACAAATCCAAAACACAGGCCTGTACCAGCTACTATGAAGAAAATTTACTGTACCAGCCAAAACCAGCATGATCTTCAGCTTTCAGAATTTGAAAGGTTATTTCAGTTCGTTTGTCTGGGGCCTGCCATCTTTTCTTACATTTGATCTCTCACAGCTCCCCTTCAAGCAGTGTGATCAAGGTGAACTGAACTGGAGAAAAGTAAAAGCCGGGCGTGCTCTATAAAGAATATGAAAAGAGGAGAAAGAAATCCTCATTGCTTATGTTTCAATGTTAGCAGTCCAACCCCATGCTCATTCTATATATCTGCTGCTATTCTCAACTCTACAAATTAGCAGTAGCTTGTTACCAATGTACAAGTAGTCTAGGTTGATCTCTCATAAAATCATGCTGGAGACTTCCAAATTAAGACTTCCTAAGCAAGCATCAGGTATTACTTCCCCTTGCAAAAATAAGATTGTCTGGTATGCCTCTTTCTGTGTATGCACTCCAAAAATTTCAGTAGCAATGCAATTATGCATCAGTGGATGATGAAAAGCATTGTTATTTGTCACAGAGAATCTATAATCAGTCTGAAAAGAAAATACTTGAAAATTGAAATGGAAGACACGTTGTCAAGCAGTCATACAAACATGGATGCAACTTTAGACATCATTGCCAAAGAAGGGTGCTCTAGCCTGCTAGATGAAGTCTTCATCGATTTAGAGGTAGAACTTTTTTTTCCTCAAAACCCCAGAAGTATTTATAAGGAAAAATAATGCAGGAATGAAGTAGTTATGAAGCCTTTTGATTGCTAAACATTTTATGTGTGGCGTGCTAGTGAAATGCCAGGAAATGTCAGTATTCTTCACTGGTATAGTTTGCATGTAGGAGACTGAAAGATTGCTTAATTATATTTCACAGGATGACTTCAGGCAGCTGCTTTGTATATAGTGAATATTTTCTAGCAGATTGTACTTATGTAGTTGAGTTTTTATATCAGCAGTAGTTTCTCAAATAATTCTGAAGTTGGACTCTTTGAACAGGTGCAGTACACCTGTAAGTAAGATAGTTAATTGACTCTAAAAGTGGCCCCTTTCTGACTGATAAATGTCCATGTTTAAGAATTATAGCTTCCGGTATAGAATCCCTTAGGGAAAAAATAATTATTACTTAAAAAAATTGGGAGTATAGGGAGGGAGGCAGGGAAATGGGAGAAATGGTAGGGACGAAGATGCTCTGGGACTTGTTAAATTTGTAATAATATTTTGAGCTAATGTAAACATGTTGAATGACACACATTAAGAAAGATGTGGGAGCAGTGTTTATTTTAAACTTGGAGCTCTTAAGCAAAACCTTTATTTTTCATTAACTGTGCTCATTGATGAGTAGACACTCCATCTACTCTAGTGACCATTCTTTGAAATTCATTACCCTTGAGCTTCATGTCACTATTATAATTTATAAAATATACCACACTCTTAAAGAATTTTTCCTCTGGGGAGAACAAAGCAAAATGTGTATGCAGATGTAGAGAATACCAGAACTATGTATTGTGGAATTCTGGGAAAGGAATAAAGTGTATAGGCCAGGAAGTTTGTGAGGCCATCAAAGAGGAACAACTGGGTAGCCAGTAGCAGTTCAAGAAATCAAGCGTGAAGGTACATTATCACAACAACTTAAAAGTGCTTCATATTTAAAATAGAAATCATCAGCTCTTATGCCAACTTTGTCCTTGGACCTTAATTTTTTTTTATTTAGCATAGACATTTAAATAGAGAACATCGTAAAGGATTTTAGAGAGCCCATATGAAACAGATGCTCAGGTTAGTGTGGTTGGTTTACACACCCAAGATGTATGTCAGGGTAGCACTCCGTGGCAACTGTCTTTCTGAGGACTGATCACATCATTTTCCTACACTAACTGTTTATTCCTTTTGAAGGGATGTAGTTTAGAACTGCCGCCTCTTTTTTTTGTAACTGTGCTCATATGATGAAAGTGTCAGAAATTTGTTCTGATCAATTGTTTGTTACCTTCTCAGCCACATCTTAATGAACTGATGACAAGGAAGTGGTTAATGGGGTGTAATGCCGTGGGGACTATCTGCGTCACTGTAGAGGATTATTTCAATGACTTTGCAAAAATAAAAAAGCCTTATAAAAAGGTAGGTGTAAAATATTCAATGATACTTCGCTAATGTTCTCTGCATGTCATGTTAGTTTGGAATTTCCGAACACTGGCATTAGAATTGGAATACAGAAATTGGAATTGATTCATCACTGGAAAAGAAAAAATGTTCATAATCATATTGCAAAAGTCCAAATCGAATATTTCTCTCTCATCTCTCTTGTTCACAGCCATATAATATTGTCAAAGATAGATCAGAGTTGCAGGATTTAGTCCATAAAATATATTGGCATGTTACTAGGTTATAATCTTACCAGCTTGTATTTTTTTGTATTCCTCTTCAGAAATTTGCAGTCAGATAAAATTTGCTCTTCTGAAACTAGTTTTGATGGCCTGCAGTTACTTTTTTTACAAATGCACATTCTGTAATTCCTAGTTCTAGTATGTACAATGAGGCATAGTTAAATTGATGCTGTAAGGTTTAACAAATGCGTAACTCAGGTTTAAAGTGCTGTTAGAGCAGCATAATGTCCTAGGTTAGGTTGTTTGGGGTTTTTTTTCCCCTGTGGCCTGTCAAAGGGTATCTGGATTTCGATATTATCCTTTAATTTTTAATATTTTTATACTTGGTTTTATCTTTTATTGAATTAAAGTCAGTTTTGTGTAGTTAAGATAGCTGTCTTAAATGATTCCCTAAGGTTTAGGAAATATTTGAAGCTAACAAGATCAAGATTTAGGTGAGGTCTTTGAACAAACCTTTACTAAGTAGAAGTGCTTAAAAAACAGTCTCAAAATTATACACTTATTCGTGAAGAGATAGAGGAGACTGCTCAAATTCCTCAGGTGACCTCTTATCATTCAGTATTTGCAGATCCTAGAGACCTTATTATGTAAGTGACTAATACTCATTTTCAGTCCAGAAAAAGTGCACAAAAGGAGTTAAGTCCCAGAATTAGTCTGTATCCATGGAACAGCTTTCTTTTCCAGATTTGGTTTGTTACTGTGAGGTCATAGTGCTTGATATGAGTTGCATTGTGTTAATACCAATCTCTGTGATCTCATGTGTTTCATCATGTAGCATTTATTGCCACCTTATGGGGGGAAAAAGATGACAAACACATTTTTTGGCATTCATCATACCTGCTATTCCACTGTCTCCCAGCATGAAAAATCTGCCACACAAGACACTGTATATTGTAGCACTGGATGGGTCACGCTTTTGTTTCCCTGGTTTGGGGTGGGCTTTTTTCCTGGTTTTAAAATATTATTGGTTAACCCGGTTTTGAAAATCCCAGTTTTTAAAAGCCCCATGAACAGAGCACCTGCAAAAAGATGATAGTGAGGAGGACACTGTTCTGTAACAGCCAGGATCTGGATCTTACAGTCGTTCTGCTTTGCCATTTTCCTCATGTAAAGTGAATGCTCTTTTGTCACACTGTTGGCTCTTCTTGAGTGTTCTTTTCCTCGGTTGTAGTAGAGATGTTCTTCTTCACATACTTTTCAGTGAGATTGGGGCATACACATCAGTCTCCCACAGTCTGTTCTGTGCAGGTAACTTTCCTCTGTGTGATTGGCATCAATTCCACCAAGGCCAGAGGAGCCATCCCTGAACAACCAGTAAACTCTGGTATTTCTGCACAGTCTTGAGAGCAGGACTGGAAGTCATATTTTCTGTGTCCTGGATGAAGGCTGTGACTTCCAGTACTTCACAATCTGTTATTTTCTCTCCTTTTTTATAATTACTTATTTTTCTTTTCTCTCTTTACTGAAAACTTTCTCCACAATTTTGACTGAAGAACATATTGATTAAAACTAGAACTTGATATATAGTAATAAAATATGATGAAAAGTTTGTGACTATTTGTTATGCAGGCTTTTTCTTACTCGTAAGTAACTTTGCCACCACGCTTAGGGAGGGGAAGAAAACCAGCACTTGAGGACTTGTGGGATTTAAGGGCTCTCCTTACATTGGAGTTGAAAAAACATGTCAAGGTTGGGGTTTTTTTTTTGTATTTTGTTTATTTCCAAACCTCAGTATTACTTTTGCACCAATACCAGATGCTTCATTTAGTCCCAGTAGCTATTTCCTGTAAGAAGACAAGTGCAGAACAGCAAATCAGTCAAGGAATATCTGAGAAAGTGATTGGTGCTGGCTCTCCAGGCTTCTCACTGGGCTTAACCCAAAGCAGTGATAATGTAGGCAAGATTTGAAATGCTTTATGCAATGTACTGGAGCTTTCAGCAGAAGCCTCTGTGATGGCTGCTCATTCCTTGACCAGATACAAAGAGCAAGGCCAAGCACAGGTCTGTTATCCAAATTATTTCATGTTTCTTCTTCTGTCTTTGCTTCTCAAAAATAATCAGACATGTCATTAGAGATACCTTGGTTTTGTTGTTTCTTGTAATTCTTGTCACATCCCTTTAATTAGGAAGGAGAGATTTTCATTCCTGTTAGCATTGTGAGAATCTAAAGCCAGTAGTATTATTAGCAAAAACTCTGTGCTGCTGATTAAGAGCAAATGCACACTTCAAAGCCTAATAATTGTTCAAAGACTAGAAATAATGGCTGCGTTTGCAGGTATCACTGGCATAATCCACCACCTTTTTCTTATCTTTCAGACAATGACTCTTGAGGCACATCGGAGAGTAGTTGTGGAGTACATCAGAGCAATCATGTTAAAACGTATATCTTTCAAGAACGCAGAAGAGAGAAAAGAGGGTGCAGAAAGAATGATTAAAGAAGCAGAACAGTTCAGATTTCTGTTTAAGAAGCTTGCGGCTGTAAGTATGTGCTTTGGGTAATGCTGTTAACCAGGTAATTCATAATAAACCACGCATGTTGACTGCTCGGGGCTAATGGCTGGGGTTAGATCTCCACGTCTGCAAAACATTGGGTGGCTTGTCAATATCTAGGGTGCCAGCTGAGGGCACAGAGTTTCTGAACATACACAGGCCTGCTGCTGAAGTTCCTGAGCTCCAGTTTGTACCGCTCTCTGCAGCTGAATATTTGAGTGGGCCTCACAGAGATAGGTACCCTAAATTTGTATTACTAAGTGAAAGAAAAAAGCAGGATTTTGTTTACAAAAAAAAAAAAAAAAATTTGGGCTTTGCTTTTCCTGGCTGGAGGAAAAGGCGATACTGCATCAAACAGATGCAGTTACTTAGTGCCTAAGTAGCACGCAGAGCATTCTCTTAGAATCAACAAGACAAGTGTGGTGACCCCATTTAAAGTGCAGTAGAAATAGAAAAGACAGACCAAAAAAAGGTGTTTGAGAAACAACATACAAGATAGGCCTAAAATGAACACTAACTCTTTTTTCACTGCATAAGGAGTGGGAATCTGCCAGAAAGCTCCTAGGGCCAACAGATGACAAAATGCAAAAAGAATGCAGAGAAAGATAAAGCCTGAAAAACTAGGGGGGAGTGGGGAAAGGTCAGCCTTCATCTCTGCTCACTGTGGAAAGTGTTTGGGCAGGTCCTGCATCAGAGACCTTCCCTATTGTGGGATTCCGTGTAGGATGTGTTTCAGATAAAGGCATTGCTAGAAGAGGTTATGGAATAAATGAAGTGAACAATGCCAGACCGGCAGGACCAGATGACCTGGAACTAAAAGCACTAAAATAGTCCAGTTGGTCAGTTGTTGAAAGCTGCCTTGGTGGCTGAGTGACGAGAAGGAAGCTAATGCAGGGCTGTTTTTTAAGTAATGTTTCAAAAGAGATCTGGCTTTCAGATCAGTTATTCCTAACGTTTATGGTGGCAGATTACCAAATATTAAAAGACTAGAGTGCATCACCATGTAGATAAATACAACATACTGTTTGTAAGATAGGCCTTTCTTTACTGATATTTTGAGGGTAGATCTCTGGATGGAGAAGAACAGGGAAAGAGGCTTATGGTGACCATTCACAAACATTTTTTTTTCTTAATGTCTGAAAATTCAGCTCTGGGAAATTCAAGAGCCTTATCAGAAAAATATCAGTTAAAGGATTGTTTATAGATATTGGCAGGGGTTGCTTTTATTTTGAGGATTTTTCTTTTTTTTTTTTTTTTTTTTTTTGTCTTGCAGGGCTCTGGAGAGGACACTGAAGGACTCTGTGGCATCATCGAAGCCATTGCAGAGGTTATCAAGCTAACTGATCCTTCACTGCTCTATCTGGAAGTTTCAACTTTAGTCAGTAAATACCCAGATATCAGGTAATTCTCTTTGCCCTTAAAGTTAGAGAGAGAACTTCACAGTTTGTTCATAGTCTTGGGTGAATTTTAAAACAGTGTGTAAACGTGTTCATTTTTTTATTTTCCTTTTACAATGTAGCAACTTTCTTATGAAAAAATGCTAATATATATGTAAAAGGTATGTGAGCTGAACTAGGACATACATGTACTTAAGTACTCGGTGGTACAGCAAAGGAATAATGAAAATACTTACATTCTGTATTTTGGGAGAATAAAAAACATTTTAGAGTCCTAAGGGCAGCCAAAACAGTGCTTTATATTGAGCTGGAAAAGCCAGTTCTGAGCAACTAGAGATCTGATGAAGACTGAGTGAAAGGATTGCCAGGTAAGTGGTATTTCTGACAAAGTGTTACTTGTGCAGTTTCCTACTAACATCAGCTTTGCCATTTTCCTCTGGCAGGGATGACCACATTGCAGCTTTGCTGACAGTGAGAGGCGATGCCAGCAGAGATATGAAGCAGACTATCATTGAGACGTTGGATCAAGGTCCGAGCCAACCAAATCCAAACTATGTGCCAATTTTTAAAGAAATTGCAGTTCCTACTCTAACTGTGCCAAAACTTCTTAAGTAACTGACATCTCCGTGTGTCATTACTGGTCTGGGATCAACCGGTTTGAAATGTTTGAGGGCAGATTTGGCAATGCTATTGCAAGTGAAGTCCAATATACGCTGATACTCGCTAGGCATGTTTCTTCTTAAAGACTTGGATGTGGGGAAATGTAACCAGATTTCTGAAAGAAGATGGATGTAAAAGTCATGTTTGAAGAATGAAGCTTCTAATAGCCAGAGGGCTTTTTACTGACCCATCTGTTACAGCCTTTTTTGCTGTCAGCACATACATTTTTCTCGTGGAATGTGGTAGCACGGTGCACTGCAATGCCATATAAAGATATTTATACCCAAGACAGCAGGGCTGTGTTAGTGCTGGATATACTAACACTCATCATCTACAATACCTGAGCAGACTCCTTTAGAACTGTCATTCTATCACAGACTGGTTTGGGTTGGAAGGGACCTTTAAAGGTTATCTAGTCCATCCCCCAAGGTGGCATGGGGTTTCTACCATCCATGTGCTCCACATGCTTGGATGTCCACAGAAATTGTGAAAACACGGATTTTAAATCCCAATCTGTATATGGCACTGCATCGACCATGTATTAACATCCTCAATCCACTTTCACATTATACTTTGTGTATGTACTTACTTTGGTGTAAAATAGTTTGTTGCAGTAAACTGAATTGTGAAATCAATTTCCAGACTAAGGGGCTGAATGAAATTGCTACCGTGCAGTTTGACTATAGGGTGAATAAATACATGAGGTACAATTTTTTTTTATTGATTTACTAAAACCAGCACATAAAGCACCACCCGTTCAGTTAAACCAGTACTACCTTCAGCTATGTATTCTTTTCATCCTTATAGATTTACAGTAGATTTAAATCTTTTTGTTTGGTGGTTTGGTTTAAAGTGTGAATAAACTGGATGTAATAGTTTTCTGGAGATGTGAGATACTGTTTTTTATTTCCACAGAATTTGAAAATTGTAAATTTAAAATTATGTGATGAAGGACACAATGAAGGCATTGTCTGTTAGTACCTGAACAGGAAGACAGAAGCCTACTTTGTTCTAATGTGCTGAGTTTGTAAACCTTGTTCGGCCTACGAACACCCAGACCGTGTGCTGTTCCTCTGTTCTCAGGCTCCTCCTTACCCTGGAAGGGATATCGGTGCTTTGGACAGCGGAAAAAACGATTGTGGCTTTTTTCATTGATGGGGGAGTGTGTCCTAAAGGATGAGGACGGGTCAGTAGAGCATCAAGTCGCTCTCTCTGTACCTGAGGAGTTTTAGCGAGACCATACACTGTTCCTAGGAATAGCAGGCAGGGGGAGGGGAATTAGGCTGATTTTTGGAGGGTTGTGTTTGGCCCATAGTTAAGAATTCGGTTAAGAATTATTGAGGTGCTTGGCTTGCACTTCAATTTCAATCCTGTACCTGAAATTTTTGTCCTATGTGCTTTTGATCTTCAGTTTGTCCAGGGGACTCAGTTCATCGGGCTTTCTCCCTCTACCCCCTTCATCCTCTGCAGCAGGAACCCTGCGTTTCTCGGCTGTTAAACTCACGCTAGTCCCCCTCCATGACAAACCGCTTCCCCTTACGCTCGGTGCCGGCCAGGGAACGGTTACAGGGACGGCTCCTGCCCTCGAGAAACCTTCACGGAGCACGATGGCTTGTGCGGCGGCGCGCCCTTGGCCTGTGAACGCGGATCCCTTCGCCCTGCCCGCCCCGCTGAAGCCACAGCCGCCGGACCTGGGCAGCGGCCGTAGGGCAGACCGTTACCGCGGGCCCCGCAGCCGCTGCCCCGCAGCCGCTGCCCCGCAGCCGCTGCCCCGCAGCCGCTGCCCCGCAGCCGCTGCCCCGCAGCCGCTGCCCCGCAGCCGCTGCCCCGCAGCCGCTGCCCCGCAGCCGCTGCCCCGCAGCCGCTGCCCCGCAGCCGCTGCCCCGCCCTCCGTCGGGCACCCCGAGGTCTGCCCCACTGCCGAGGCTGGAAGGACGCCGCGCTGCGCAGCGCCGGTGCCGGGGCGCGCAGAATTCCCCTCGGAAGCCTCCGTCGCTCGGTGCCAGCGGAAAAAATAGGGATAACGCCCACGCTGCGGGCTCACGCGGGGGAAGGACCCGTCCCGCCCCTCCCGGGCCCGCCCCGCCCCCAGCCGTCGCCGTGGCAACGGGCGGGGCGGCACCGCGCGGCGCAGCGGCTCCTCTCGGGATTCCCCGGGGCGGGGCCCGTGCTCCTGCCCGGGTAGGCGACGTCACCGGCCGCGCTGCGTCAGGCGGCTCGTGCCGGAAGCGCGGGGAGGAAGAAGGCTCGAGCTGCTCGGCGGCTCCGCGGAGGGGCCATGGCGGCGGGGTATCAGTATCGGCCCAACGGCGGCGCCGGCGCCGCGCTGCCCGACCCCGCCTTCCTGTGGAACGTCTTCCAGAGGTGAGAGGAGGGCCCGGCCCGGGTTGCGGTGCCGAGTCCGATGGGCGGCCGGGCTATCGCTGCCTGAGGTGGCACCAGGAGGGAGCGGGCGTTGGGAGGTGCCCGGAAACGGTCAGCTGCTACGGTGAGCCTGTCACGGGGCCTGGACACCCACCGCAGGATTTGGCTGCCTTGGGCCTTGTGGGGCGGGTAGAGATCGCGGTTATGTCTCTGTAGGAGGAATGTGAAGGGGAGCTTTCAGAAAGGCTTGAGGAGAAACAGGGCAAGGGAGGGCGGGGTTGATGGGAGCGAGAAGGTAACCTTGAAAACGCTGAAGTAATTTTCGACCTGAGAACCCAGAAAGGATTGTAAATTCGGGAGGATCAATGTAGCGGTACAGGAGGGCTGGGGAAAGGGAATCTGATAAATGCTTAATGGAAAACTTCAAAGCTACCAACAAATATTCTCTTGAATGCGTCTGGAGCAGGAGCTTGAGTTAGCAGGCCCGTGTGGTAAAACACACCGTCAAGACCGTAGTGGTGAAGAAGCTAAAGGAGTTCTTCACGTTTGTGTCACGGTGAGGAAACTGGGGTGTTCCTGTGTGGGATCCATTTTTATGGGACATGTGTCAGAGGGTCTGTCTTGACTCAAGTGACAGCAAGAAGAGGTTAAAGGATGCACAAACATCAGTAAGTTGCTAAAGCTGGCTGGTATTTAACTGAGTGAGTAACTCAGGAGTGACTCAGGAATGTGGCAGCTTACCTACCCAGCCTTCCGTAAAGCCACTTCATCGGAGAACGTGGAGGAGGCTTGGTGTAGTTTCTTTTTTTAAAGGGTCCAGAAAGAAACAAATCAAGAGTCTGAGTTCTGCACCAGACAAACCACAATGTAGCAGTTTATATAATGTTTGAGATGGGGAAGGAATCTTGTAAAACGGACTGAAAAGGTTTAGAAAAAGTCAGCAAGGACTAAAGGAAAAAACCAGCTTCTGTAGAGGGATCAGCTGAGCCGGACTCTGGAATGGTAGTAACTGAGGGGAGGTAAAAACTGTCAGCATCAAGGGGAAGGTCATTGTATAAAATGAAGGGAAGTCCCCACCACTTTCAGATACCCTGCTGAAGAAGGCATGATCCTGCTTTTGGCGGGGGCAGAAATTACTTGGTTTATTAATTTTGCGATCGAGCTCTGTTCTCTAACAACAGACTGGGAAGGCTCAATGGAAGCTGGCACCTGCTTGTGCTTTCCCACCTTTTGAACCCCTCTGGAAGGGGTCAGGGCCCTGCGGCCAACTCTTCCAGTACTTTGCACTGGTTACATTCAGTGGCTTTCTCTCCATTGCCAACATCTTATCGGGAGAAACTGGGTGCCAAACCTGGGGCTCCAGTTTGGGTGCCAAACAGCTTATTACGGTGACATTAGGCTTGTTTTGTCGATTTAACTCGTGTGGTGTGCTCTGCAGCCCTTCTGAAAATACATACATACAAGTACTTTCTTGTGTGGAGTACGCCCAGACCGCTTTATTGGCAGCCTGTGTTGCCTCTTCACTCCTAAGTAAGTCTTGCAGTGTTCCTTATGTCTGTTACCGTATTTCAGAATGCCTCATCAGTCTGAATGAAGCATTTAATTTGCAGTCACTGTGAATGGTTTACCAAGTAAAATGCAATTTTCAGGGGAAAAAAAAAAATTTCTAGTGAGTAAGAACCAGAATGTTGAAGTCTTCTCTGTAAGTGGAACCATAATTTCAGCCATTTAAAGCTTACTGCTTTGGGGTTTTGTTTTGTTTTTTTTCCCTCTAGGGTTGATAAAGATAGGAGTGGAATAATTTCTGATAATGAACTTCAGCAGGCATTATCCAATGGTAAGTCTGTACATGAGCAGTGAGGTGGTTAGTTGTAAACTTAATGTTAAATTTTATGTGAGACTGGTTACTTGATGCCATAATTCTTTGATGGGGCGTGGGATGTTCCTACCACTGATTAATACTATTTAATCTACAGCAAAAGGTTGAAGGGGAGGAAAGAAATGGACAATCCTCCTGATTTATTTTATTTTATTTCAATTTCATTTTTGTAAGCCCGTTGTTGCTGCTTTTTTTTAATTTCAAGGGAAGTTTCCTGGGTTTGGCACATGTTAGTAATCATGCATTGCAAACTGAGTGCCTGTTGTAAACATTACTGATCTGTGTTCTGGGGAATGAAGGCATGCACATCCCTTCGGTTTTTTCCATTCCTACTTCCTAGAAAACATAAATGGTGACATATATTCCTCGCTCATCACTACTGAACTTTTGTTTTTTAACTAGGCTATGGTCACATAACTCATGCAAGGAAAATGAAAACAACAAGAATTTTCCAGTAGCCTAATTTTACTTTCCTCTGGTGACTTAGGGTGGGTCGGGTTCATGGGGTTTTTTTCCACTTAGAAATCTGAAAAAGTGCATATTGAAGCTGTTTTTGCACCTTTGAGTGCTTATCAAGTTTCCCTTCTCCAAAGGATTAATTCCTTCATCCTTCCTGTGCTTCGTGACTGAGAAGGGCTTAAACTGCTGTTGTGAGCTGCAGTGCCCAGAGACTGCACAGCTCTTTTTTGTCAGAAATCAGCTGACTTGAGATATATTTGGATGGCTCTGTGCAGTGAAATGGTGCTCCCGTAACTACACTGGATTCACTAGAATATTTGTTTAATAATATATCTGACAAATTAAAAGCACTATATTGTAGCTGCACCTGATCTGTAACTAAAGTACTAGTTTGAATAACAACTTCAGCACAAGCCGAGTTAAATAGATTATGTCCCTGTCTTCACTGAAGGTTATGGTGCTGTTTGTAACCATGTGGGAACCTGGCTTTACCTGCTGTTTTAAACTGTTTTAAGCATCTCCTCATCTGATTGAATTTAAGGGTACTAGGCAGTGATGACTCTCTGAACTCTTATTTACAGTGTAGATTAGCAGTTTCAGTGCTTTGCAGTTATGAGGAATCCTCACCAAGTGAATTCATGAGTAGACAAAATATTTACTGAACTGTAAGCTTCCTTCATTGAGAGAGATCGTACATCTTGTGCACCAAAGTCACTAAAAATTCACTGTATTCTTTTCAAAATATACCCTCTACTGGATGGTTGTGTGTAGCCGTCCTGCAGTCTAACATAGGCTGAAGAATGTTACGTGTTTATTTCTAAAACATTAAAAAAAGTCTGCATCATGCTCATTAAAATTTGAAGTTCAATGCGTTTTTTGACATTCAGCTTTTTGCCATGTCAGGTTTATGCAAGTAACGCTTTACTTACCTGGGAGGGACTGATCATCACTTCGTATAGTTGTTCGCACAGTAAACTCCTGTGCTTCCTGCTTGGTTTTTTTTCTGTGCTGCCATGTGAAGTTAATAGTAAAGTCAGGGGAGGGGAACAGTCTTTCACTGTTTGTTGGAACAGGCTGAAATCAGAGCAGTTCTTCAGCACTGGAGCTGCCCTGGTTTCACTGTACAGTGTCTGTGTCTCTTGAAAGTTTCAGCATGAAGTAAGTTAAATTCCAAGCTGTGTTTTCCCTTTTTCCTCTGTTCTGTTCAGAGTTAAGTGCTGGCACCCTATTAATAATTCCATAATTTTTTATTTTTGTCAGGAGACATACAACTCTAAGGTACTGATGTTCTCTGTCTAAAATACTGCTTAAGAATTTTCAGGGCGATTTTTCTATTCTCTGCTTATGTTTCTTTTTATGGGCCATAGTCCTATGGCCTGCCTACAGTAGAGGGTTTTTCCCCGTTGCTGCTTCTGTAGTCTCATGCTGATACGGTTTCCCTCCTGTGGGAGAAATTCAGCACTGTTATAAGCACTACTCGCACCACTGCAGCTTGATCCCGCAGAGCAGCCATGCCGTCACAGTCTGCTTAATACTAACGCAGCCTTTCTGTTGGGTGTTTGTGGCCAGCTCACTGCATCGCTGCAAATGCCTTGACAGTACCCCACGTCTTCCCGGTTCCTTCAGGGACCCTGCGTGCAACCTCAGTGAATTTAATAGATGCTTCTAGGACTCTGGAATGCTCCTGACAAGCGAAAGTGATTCCAAAGTGACTAGCCTGTAAATATTCAGGGAAGTACAAAGCTCCTTGTCAGACGATTACTGCTCAGGCCCTTTCAAGCAGCAACATTTCTTGGTCTGAAAATACTAATTTAAACTAACATTTCATTGATTTAGCAGTGGGAGATGGGTTTTGTACTAAACTCAACTCTAAATTGCACTGTGTGGTTATGCCATGTTAAGAACCTTTCCACCTCTGTCAGAAACTAAATACGCTGGAGTGACCCACCTGTAACACAGGAAATAAGCAGATGGATTTTTACTGAAGAGTAGAGACCTTGTTTGAGTTGTAACTTAAAATTCTTTGGCTTCCATCAGTAGAAAAAGTGGGACTTCAGTTTTGATCTTGCCTTTTATCCAGTACCACCTGACTACCTGAGATGACAAGAATCGTTCTTAGTTCATCCAAGGCTTTGGGGTTTGGTTTTTGTTTTTTTTCTCTTGGTGCAGCCTGAAAAATGTTGGTTTCTGTGTAGTATCTGTAAAGCATTGGTCTGAAGTCATCTCTGAATGGCCAAGAACATAATTACTTCAAAGCAGCCTTGTTTTATAATATGCTGGTTCCATGTCATCTAGCTCTGAGTTCGCTGTTTAAGTTTTTACCTGATTTTTCTGGTTGGTTTGTTGCTTTTTTTTTTTTTAGATATTATTTAGTATTGAGGAACTAAGTAGTTCTTTCTGTTGCAGGCACGTGGACTCCATTTAATCCAGCAACAGTCAGGTCAATTCTTGGTGAGTGTAGTTTTGTGATGTGAAATAGTCAAGATACTGTTTTGGGATCTGTTCAAACGACTGAGAATGCTATCGATGGCTGCACGTTTTCTTCTTTTCCAGACACCCAAGCAGTAGTAAAAACTCAAATATCTTCTCTTTGGAATAATACAGAAATGCCCTTTGTGTGCACATACATGCACTTGTCGAAGTAGCCTGAGAAAATGTTACTGTACAGCTAGATAGTAAATGTAATTTGTTTGGGGAAATTGTCAGCTTAAATATTCTAAAAAGGTATTGGATAGCTTGTCTGTAACTAGTTTTTCCTGTCTTGCGTTTTAATCCTATGTTCTGCTCCAAAAAGACCAAACAGAAGCTTTGCAATGTTTGAATTCTTCTTCTGTGTCCTAAAATAATTGCCAGTAATGTAGAAGATGATGATGGTAGAATGATAAGAATTCAAGCACAAAAAATCTTTTTCTACAATACAGTTCATAAATCTAAGGACTAAATTGTTCGCTTTGTTTTTAATAAGTACCCAGCAGCAGTCCGAGCTCCATCGCTGTGACATGCTGTTTGTGTAAAGCTGACAGTATCAGTAAAACAAATGCAGACGAATATCCCGCACTTTTGGCAGTCGATAGATGTTGCAGACTTTTCACGAGTCCTTAGAAAAGAACAACCCTCCTCTCTCTTTTTGTCACTGTATGATCAATCAAGCCCTAAATACTTTCAGACTAGAAATGAAAACTCAGGAAAAACAAACATTCTGTGACTCATTCTGGTCTGCTTTTATCTTGCTTTACCTTACCCTGCTTCAGAGGATAGCTACTTGCTTTTTTTGGCAGTGCTTTCCAAAATATCACTTTTATTTTGCAATTTCTTTTCTGTCTTCAGTGCCTTCCAAAAAGCACTCCTGCTGCCTTCTTAAAATACTTGGAGATCATACTGGCAGGAGGTATGAATAAGGTTTATTATTTTTTATTTCAGGCATGTTTGACAGAGAAAACAAAGGTGGTGTGAACTTCAATGAATTCACAGGAGTCTGGAAGTACATCTCAGACTGGCAGAATGTCTTTCGAACGTATGACAGAGACAATTCTGGAATGATTGACAAAAATGAACTAAAGCAAGCACTAACAGGTTTTGGTAATTCATTTGTAATTACAGTTTCTATGATTGGGGTTCATCATCAGATGGGCTGTGCTGCTCTGACAAATGTGACTAAAAAAGAGGCAGGTGAAATGCAGTCATCCTTTTGGGTGTAAGGTACCTTTAAAGATGTCCATGCCACAAGCACTGTTTAAGCCATTTTCTTTAACAGAAAACATGAAACTGGATGTGTCAGTACACATGTGGAATGTTTTCTGTCTCTCGTCAGCCACTCTGAGAGCATTACCGGTGCAGCAGGTCCATGTCTGAACTTACAATGGCTCTTGACTCACCTCACTGCTGGTCAAACAAAGCCAGCTGTCACGCAGTGGTCACATTCTGATGGCAAAAGGAATGTTCACTTAATTCACTTATAAAAACTAAGAGTTGCAGCCCTAAACCGTTCCCTCACCCAACTAGTCACTTTAATCAGTAATTGCGTTTTCTGTGACTGTCTATAGTTATTACCAAGCATGGTTTTTACTGCATGCTTTTCAGTTTAACATAGATATTTGGCCAAAAAAATAGTCTCTTGTAACTGCTTCCTGTTTCTAGTTTTATTATACACACCTGCTAAACAGCCTAGTTCTTTTTCTTGAAGGTCTTCGGGAACTGGAAACCTTTTAAAGCATTTCTCTTTTTCCAAGGTTACCGACTGTCTGATCAATTCTACGATATCCTTATTCGGAAATTTGACAGACAAGGAAGAGGACAAGTTGCTTTCGATGACTTTATTCAGTGCTGCGTTGTTTTACAGGTAAGAAAGGAGATAAAATTTTATGTCAATTAAAAAATTAAATCATCTTTTCTTAAGCTTTTATCATTCTCACTTTATAATATTGGATCTAGAACTTGCTTATTGATAAACCATTGGAATAAAGTATACGAGAGGTGCTAGAAACATCTTCATTTACTGGTCTTCACTCGTTACCCATTTGCATGGCAAGTAAATTTGATATGATTTTTCTGGGGCCTGTTAAATACTTTAGTGGGACAAAGAAATGTAAAATAGTCTGTGTTTTAAAAGGAAAAGAGTTAACACCATTTCCATTAGTTTAATACACACACTTCCTCTGGAGTGTGTCCTGTCCAGTGGTGCCCAGAATTCTCATACCCTGAATGGTGAGGGGTTTGTGTATCTCTCTGTTTAAGGCTATGACTAAAGGACTTTGACCAAGCAGCTGAATTTTCAGTCTTTCACGACCGCTGTTCCTGCAGGGACAATCATAGTAAAAGACAGTCCATACTAAAAACAACAAAAAACCTCCTTCCAGGAACAGAAATGCCTAAGTAGAGAGCGCTATATTGTACAGGTTATTCTTTTGTTCAGAAGTCAGTCACTGGATGGTGCCTCACCTCGTTATTTACAGTTTCTCTAAGTGTGCCTGACTTTTCTGAAACTTATGTAAGACTCTAGGGAAAAGCTGGGACACTGTATCAGTGGACACACTGTGTTTTAGTAGGACAGGAAAAAGGTTGCTCTTCTTACACTGGCTAGCACTGCAACAGTATCTTAAAGAGATCTCCCACCAGGCTACCTGAAGATGAAGCAGTGCGCTGTAACAGGAGTACCTCCAGTATTTGCATACAGGTGTTTCATTCTTCTCCTTTTAGCTTTATGTCTAAAGCCATAAGTCTGCTGAAACATCAGTTGCCTTTATAAGAATTTGTAATATAAGACAATTTTACTTAGTTATAAATGTAAACTCTGATACAGGGGGCTCTGAAATAGAGCATCACGCAGCTGGTGTTAAGTGAAACGATGGTGGTAGTTATTCTGGTGCACTGTCTGTTCCACCTGGCACCTCTGGGGTTACACAGACACAGCTCGGATACAAACGATACCCAAAGCATTTGGCTGGAAGATGAGAAATGGGACAAGTTACTCACCAGATTGACTCCAGCTGACTCTCAAATGTCTCATGAGAATTTTGCATTGTCTTTCCCCCACTTTAAAGCCATGGTTTATAAAGAAGCACCTCAACAGCCTTAGGTATTGTATCATAAGGCAGTTTTAGAATCACATCTGCTACACAGCTCAGGCACAAGACATGGCAAAGAAAGAGCTACTTCCACGTACATGTGGTTGTAGAGCGTCTACAGAGGGGAGGAACAGGAAGTGTTTCACACAGCTACAGAAACCTGAGTGGCCAGGTGAGGGGGATACAGGGCAGCCTGAATCTCCTGCTGTACACAATGTATGGGTTTTCCCCCTTTCCAGAGGCTGACTGATGTGTTCCGACGATATGACACTGACCAAGATGGCTGGATTCAGGTGTCCTATGAGCAATACCTTTCCATGGTCTTCAGCATTGTATGACACTGAGAACCAGGAACTGCACACTGGCATTACACAGACTGGAGTTGCCAAATCATCCTGTACTGAATAAGATTATTGATGTATTATAATAGATATAACTTCACATTCTTCAATTTTGTATGTCAGTCATCACCTTCAGAACCTCGAGTTGGTTTTTTATTTGTATTGCTGTACGATATGACCATCTCTGCTTATGCTAGTACAGAAAGCACAGGATCTAGATTTAACTGGTGCAATGTCAACCTTCTTCCACATATCCTGCATGAGGAAAAATGAGTCTTTAGAAATGCCAAATTAAAATAATGCTTGTTAATTTGTAAGAGAGGTGAAAGTCAGAAGTTGCACAACATGTTTTGCATGTGCCTTACTTTTCTAAGAGTTTAATGTATTAATTTTTAATACAGAATTTAAGTAAAAATACTAGATCAACCATTACAGTCTATGTCACTTTTGTACAGCTTTAAGGGGGTGGTGGTTTTATTTCTGTATTCCAGTTTTCTACAGTTCAGGGGTCCCTCCCACATGATGGCAATGGCCTTTTTTCCTTGCCTTTTTATTTTCTAGCTGCCTCCTCCTTTCAGGGTAACCTTGGGACATATCCAAATACTTCTTTACCCCTGTGTCCAATACTGCATCTTCCTCAGTGAGTTACATCTAACTATGTTGGATCTACAGTTCCCTCTGCCTCGTGGGCTCATTTAACACCAGTCTTATGTGCTGAAGCACTTATTTGAAGTGGTCTTGAATTGACAGTCAAACACTCCTAACCTTACCCTCCATCTCACCACTTAGAGCTGGTGAGGAACACAGTGGAAAAACTGAAGCAAAAGAAGTAATGACCTGTCACACACCATCTCCTGCAGTAACTTTGAAGAAGGAACTTGGAGGAAGCAAAGAGAAGTTAACAAGTTCTCTTAGACTGCTCTAAGAAAATGAAATGAGTTTTTAGGTCAATTTGTAACCATTTCATTCTGAACAAGGTGATAAAAGAGATCTGTGTCTATTTCACATCTCTTTTTACTCTGCAAAAATGAAAGCAAGTCATACACCCCATTACATACCAATCCCCTAGAAGAGATTACATTTTCCTCATCACATGGCATCACGTTAAGACAGAGAACACTTTTGCTGGGACATCTGCCTACAGAAATGTAGTGTATCAGTTTTGAAAATATGCTCATTATGAAGCCTCAAGTTAACTGAACTGGCCTTACAATTTGTGTGAAGAAAAGTTAACCTGTATTTTCATGCAATGGTCCTGTACTTAAAGGGAATGTTCTTCCTAAGTAGATAACATAAAAGTAAACCTTTCTTTTTTTCTGAGTTGGGAAGGGTGTTACAGGGGTTATTAGCTTTTTGCTGACAGAATAACATTAACATATTTTCAAAAAATAACAAAAGTTTTCTGTAATATACTAAGTTATAACAAATACTTTAAAAAAGCCTAAACAAAATAGTATGTTCACCTCCATTATGTGCAAGTTTGTGTTCCAGATATATTTCACATGTTAAAAAATTAAACCCTACCTCCCTTTCCCCTTCCAAACCAGTCAAACACAGAATTAAATGCAGTCTCTTTCCTGAAAGCCAAGAGATGGAGATTCTTGAATCTGTTCATGGTTCCAGTTCAGATGTTGTTGCTCCTTAATCTTTTCCTCTAGTTTCTAGTAGCACATTGGCTCATGTTGGAATATTTAGCTCTAGAAAGGGGAGATAAAGATGTTTAGTTACTTCATGTTATGTCACATAATACAGCAAAGAGAATGTTAAAATGGAAGTTTTACGATTAACTACCCACTTTGTTCATTAACTAATTCTGGCACCGTAAGCATAGTTTGCATTTGGACAAACTCAGGTCCAATGACAGCTACACAGTAGCACATTCCCACCTCTCTTTATATCCCTCTTATAATCTATTTCCAGAGAAGAATCTTCTGAATACCAGATTGCTATTTTTAACATTAAGGAATATTTCTACAATAATTGGAAAAAATAACGTGTCCTGTAACAAGCCAGCTCTTTGGTAACATTTCTCTTTGCTATCTGAATGTGTTTGATGCATCTGGAGTATTTTCATCTATTAGAACGCCATCCAGGATCGCCTCTGCATGTGTTTCAGGATTTTTTTTCTTTATGCCAAGACGTTCCCTCCCCATAGTTGCTATCCCAAGAGTACAAACTGATCACGATGCAAGATGTTTGTTAGCAGGATGGCCTAGGACAAAACTTTCAATTCAGGAGATTTTTGTGCTATCTAGATTTCTTCCCACACTCAGCTCTATTTAGTTGTCAAGAGGCAAAGTCTCAGAGGGGCAACTACACCATTCTTCAACTGACACAGATGTTGAACAAAACGAGCTTAGCTCCTCTGAACAGAATGTTACTATCTGCAACACGCAAGCTCCTGCTCATGTTAAAGCAACTGCGTTGATGCAACTCATTTCATGTGAGAACTAATCACAATCTTACTTTGAAGTGCTGGATAATATGGAGCCAACTGTTTGAGCATCCTGGTCATTGTCGGTATATCCTTTCCTTGTAGTCTATTCAAAATGTTGGGAGTAAAACCAACAGCATCTTCATCAAACATCTTATCTGAGCTTCTGAACTGCTGGTAATCTCGGTATGAACCGGTGCCAGAAAATGAGTACTGATGTGAACTCCAGTCACTCTTGTAGTCTGACTTCTGATGCCTGAATCCTTGACACCTGGAATCCTGGTTCCAGCTAGACTCCTTGTTCCACCTAGAGTCCTGGTACCACCTAGAGTCCTCGTTCCACATAGAGTCCTGGTGCCACCTGGAGCCACCTCTTCCTGAAACTCCAGGATTTCCAGAAGATGTACAAGTATTCACAGAGTCATCATTCTTGTAAGAGGAATAGCTTTGTGAAGGATAGTTTGTGGAATATCTTCCAGATGAAGGATATGAGGCAGAACTGGGATAGGGTAATCCTTGATCGCTTACACTCCTTGCTTTTGTACATGCTTGTTGGTTCCAGTTGCTGCTTTCCCCACCATATGAGATTCTGTTATCGGGGAGCTTACTTCCTCGCACATCTTTGGACATATATTCTGCCGAGTACTCACTCACTGGACTTGTCTCATAGGAGGAGGCCCCACCAGCTGAGCTACCGTCAGAAGCAGATCGGCTGAACTGTCTCAGCCATTCACTGATACCACTGGCAGGACTTTCAGTTTGAAGAGCAAGAGAGTCCCTGAGTGCAGACATCATTGCAGAGTCGTTAGATCTTAGTCCATAGGAAGATGATCCACTGTCTGTTTGGTAACTGTATGAGTTAGCAGGAGCAAAAGAAGCATCTGCAGAACACTCTTCATACTGAGACAAAAATCGTTGATTCCAGTGAGAATCTCCTGATTGAATAAATAAAAGCACTAAAAGTTAGCAAAATATTAAAGTATCAACCGAAAACACAACTACTTCAAGGTTTTATGAAGTGTTCTCCTTTTCCCACGTCCTGCCTTTACGTTGTACTTGAGCCCAGCATCTTTTCACCCAAAAATACTCATGTTAAATAGGTCAGGACAGGTTAGTGCTTGGATTTGCAATAGCCTTTATTGCTGTAATACTGTCCAGTGAGACAGAAGTGTTCTTAGACAGTCAAGGTTGAAGTCATTAGGGCTTCAGAAAATGATACCCTGAACTGACTCAGAGGGCAAAGACACACAGTACTCTGGCAAAAAAGCACCATGGCTGGCCATAAAAGTAAGTTTTCGCAATCTGTGCAGTGTTTAGAGTAGACTTAAAAAGCAGAATAAAATATCTAAGTTACCTTTGGATTTTCCATATGGCTTATAGTGTTTTGGGATGCTTTTCCTTCCTGGAAATTCATCTTGAGATATTGACATCAGTGGCCTCAGACTGTTCATATAATTAACCTAGGTAAAGCAAAAGGTCAGAATATCTGTTTTTAAACTCAAATCTTGAGCATTCTAAAAAAAATAGCAAGTTCCCAATAGAAAGCTGGCAGAGTACAATTTTAGGTGACAGCAAACTCCATAGGAAGGATGTGGTGTTCTGTTCTGCACAATTAGCACATTAAACCACAATTTTCAAGTATTTCAAGTATTTGGAAGAGCTACATGTCTGGAGAATAGAATGAGGTGTCTGGAGAAGACAATGTCACCTGTTTCAAATTTCTTTATTGCCCATATCCCACCACATCACCTGGCTAAAATGTAAATCTGGTACATGTGCAGGTCCTGTCGTCAGCTGGGGAATGCAGAATGGAAGGCTCAGCCACTGCCCGAGATTAAGTTATGGCATGGTTTTTGACAAGCTTATGAGAACTGTATTATATTCAAATGTGTGACATTTTTGAAAGTGCAGCTCTCAAAAAGGTGGTGATGGCATTTGCACAAAGACAGTTTTCATAGCTCATGGAATATATTATTGATGCCTAAGAAACCAGTCTGAAATACCTTTCAGAAAAACCACATACTGAATTTTGTGAACCACTAGCTGCCAGAGGTGATGAGTCATTTTTGTACTGATTCTGATCCTTTTTCAAGACCCTTTTTTCTACAGGTATTCAATTTTTATGCGAAGAAGCTACAGAGGTTTGTAAGGGCCAACAGAAAGACAGGAACATCTCGCCTACCTTAGCCTTAGCAGGTTAAAGCTCTCAACTGGAAGCCAAGCTACAAGCCACCAGAAAGACTTATCCACATGCCCAGAAGAAAGAAGCGACACATTTGAGTAGCACTTAAAGCCTGATAAATCTTAGAAGCAAAGCTATCAAGCGAGGGGCTAACTGCAAAGGAAGGGCGATGAGCAGACACCATGAATCAAAATGGTGCCCAAAACCAGGGAAACACTTGCAAAAGAAAACCATAACAGATAGATGATGACTAACAGAAATGTGCTACGCAATTAATGTATCTGGTACTTAGAAACTGTAAAAAATTACAGCATATTTAACTGGGGGTTTTTAACCTATGCCACAACTGTTACAGTTTGGCACAGCGTTAAAACAGTGAGTTCAGCCACTCCTTTCCTCCACATACGGTACCACCACTCTGGTCAAGATTAAGTTACTTACTGCTGCTTTCTTTTCACAAAAGGCCTTCAAAGCTTCTGTGAGTTCCTGTGTAATATGAACAACAAGTGTTGCTTCCGAGTCTGAGGTGATGTGAAAGGTCTCCTGTTGAAAAACACAGTCAGAATTTGTCATTAGGACGTCGAAGGGTCGTATACACAAAATGATCCAAGTTATACTTCACTAATGGTAGAACCAAGTTTATACAGCCAGTTGATATATGACATATATAATATATGGATACACACAGACATGTATGAAAAAATAAAACTGTGAACATAAGTATGGTCTGATAAAAGGTAAAACACAAATCTAGATGTCTGCGCCAGTCCTGTACTGTCAATCATGAACATTTTTTTGCAGATGGGGAAGGGCACAAGCCCTAGATTTATGCTGTGTAGAAAACTGAATAAAAAGTAAGCTTAAGCACCACCAAATGCCTTTGATTCCCCCATTTTAGTAACAAAAAGATGAAAGTTTCCAATATAATTTTCCTATGTGTAAATTTGGTAATATTAGTTTCCAAAAGATACTGATATAATTCTATGAAATGCAGAACAATTATGTCTATCTGTCTTTTTAATGTTCAAAGAGCCTGATTAGCAAGTATATGAAGTTGTAAGTGATTCCAGTAAGTTAAAATAATAAGGTCAGTCTGCCATAAGGAACAGCTGTGATTCCTGTGGACAGAAACCAATTCACTGTCTAGCAAGTGGGTTTGGTAGTTTACTGATTAGCCCCAGACTTGCTTTTTCTCTACCTCCTCCTAAAGTCACAAGGAACCACAGCTTAAAAGAAAACAAAGAAGAAACTCTGAAAGAGAAATCTCTTCAGTTGGTAACGAAGCACACATCTCAAAACATTCCACTTGTGATTTCAGTGCATGGACACAATTCAGACTCAAATGAGCTTTTGTCACTGCCTTTGGTACAGAACAGGACTTCCATGGAGTAACATCGTGAATATAAATGGTCAGGTATTTTCACAACATAAACCCAAAAGACAAACCAAGGCTTACTACGGCACTGCTAACAGCAGGTGAACTCATAAAACCTCCCCACTCCAACACCAGCAGCTGTGCTCTAGTGCCACTCGGTTTCCCTTGGCTGGCTGGTTCTGCAGCAGCACTAGCCACAGCATCACAGGCAGCCAGACCAGACTGGCTGCTCTTGCTCAGCATTACCAACTATCCCATTAGTATGGGCAGCCACATCAGTGCTGCTAACGTTGCTGATCAGGGTGGCTCCTCAGCGAGGCGGAGGATGATCCAGAGAAGAGGTAGACAGCTCACATTTAATCCAGCAAGTTGTTCTGAGCTGACATTACGCTACAGCTGCACCGGCTTTTCAAAGAGCAGAGTCCAGTAACAGTGAACTTAGAAATTAATGTTGTGGTCAAATGAGTTTGATCAGTAATCAGAGGCTCCTTCACAATATTCATGGCATCATGCTGGTGAAACTGCACAAGTCTTAGCACAATTACTTTACATACATACCAGGAACTCTAGAGCTTTCTGTTTCCGAACAGGGTCGTTCTGCAGGATTGTAGAATGGGGAAGAAAAATTAAGAGACTGAATACTACGGTATTTGTTGCATCATCTTATACAAAACAAGACCTTTTAAACTTTTCTCCAATAACAAAACACAAAGACAACAGAGTAATTTTAGGTCACAGCCGTAAACATGTAACATTAGAGCCTCAATAGCAATTAGGTAGCAGTTATTTTAAAAATGCAACTGCATTACTTCCCACACGAGAAAGAACACATTTCCCATCTAAGTTCCACACCCACAAGACCCATCTTTCCCAGGCTTTCCTCACTGAGGTCCAAACTCATGTTTAAAACAAGTCAAGTGCCCAGCTGCATCTAGCAGAGCCCCTAGCCAGCCTGACATCTCCACAGGATACGTCCAATTATACAGCAACCTCTGGCACCAAGATAAAAATGAGGCAGTTCTCAGTGTTTGTGCCCACTGCAATTCAGGACAGATATTTGAGGGATCATTTTGAGTTTCACCTTTGAGTTAGAAAAAAGGATTGTAAATCTTTAGATACATCTCAAGATTTGAACCAAACCTTCAGTATAGAATACCTGTGGTCTGAAGAGGGGCAAAACAGAGAAGTGGAGACTGTAGCACAGGTTGGGAGCAGACACTGGCCTGCAGACTCTGTGTCTGAGACTCTCAGTGACTTTGAACAGGAATTAGGAGAGCTAAGGGGGATGAGCATCCTCATTGTACAGTATTCATCCCCTCTGCTGTGTTGAGCACAAAACTCTGGACATTAGGTCAATAATTTTTGCTTCTACAGTAATATTAATAAAATAGCACGTGAAGCCAAGAGTATGTTTTTCAGAAAAAATGAAAAGCAAGTGTAAGAAAACTGCGACAACATAAGACACTTGAAGAATTACTACTTCTACATACCTCATGCTTGTAATTGTCTTCCCACCTTAGAAAGAAAGAAATGACAATATTAAGATGTATTCTAAAGATTACAAAAAATATAGTTTTACTCGCAGTATTAGAATCAAAATATTTCACTTTCCAAATTTACAGCACTTAGCAACCCAGGGTATCTTTTTCTATGGCATGTTTTAAATAATAGTATTTCTTAAAGGTCCTTATTCTGCCTGACTCTCAAAGAGATCAGTAGTACTGATTAAACTTCTTCACAGATCAGCTAAAGGAGATAACTAATATTGGTTAACAGAGGTGCCTTTTACACAACTTACTCAGGCAATGACATCCCAGATAAAGCGGTAACAGCTGGAAATTTGAATTTTGTGTATAAGTACATCAGACTGCTATTGAACTGCATAACCAGTGCAGTATTTCAAAAAACCATAGCCACCATAGCTACTATTTCCTCCCAGACAGAAAGGAACAATTTATGCAAGAGGAGTAAGTACAGTGGAAAGCCAATGTAAAATATTTTCCCCATACATGATTATGTTTGTTATAGAAAAGTAGATCTATTTAATAAAGTAAAGAGCTCTCTCTCAAAAAAAACCCTCTTTTCATTCCCCTGTGGGGGTAGTATTCTCACCTTGCTTTCTTCTTTGATGGGGCTAGAAAATTAAAAAGAATTATTAGCAACATCATAGGGTTTCCACCACATTATTGCAATAGAAGCATTACACAAACAGAACAGTTACTGGCCCTGAAGTGGCTGCAGTTTCTTTAAAGGGCACAATTCAGCAGCCTAAACCCAGGCACATACTGCCATTTTAGAAACCCCCAGGCATCCCTGATGAAGGGTCTATGAGAAACTTGTGCCCTATCAACTTTGCAGGGTACCCTATAGCATCTATGTTCAGGCAGCTGAATTGCACACAAGAAGTGAGTATGGATTGGACTGCTCCATGCTAAAAGTGAAAAGGTTTAGATTGTTTTCTCTGTGAACATACAAGTGAACCTCAAAGCTGTTTCAGTCTCTGAGAAATAATTATGAAGATTAGAATGTCTAATCCTCTCCCTTGCCAGTACAATGTATAAGCATGAAAAAGGAGAGAAAGCTCAGTAAAACAAGGTAGTCTAGGACAATAGCTAAGCTTCAGAGAATCAGCTACTGCATGGTACACAGCTTATCCCTTTTTAAGTACTTATCAGCTCAGGTGTTCCAGGGTAAGCAACTGGACACATAATAATTCTCAGGACAAATTACATCTTTGTCCCTACAATATGAGGCTGAAAGACTCGGTTACTGTTTTAACCACCTGAGGTTGAACACATGCTGATGAGTTGCAACAAGAAGTTACACTTTAGGTCACAAAGCTTTCCAAATGTCAGGAAAGTATACTGCTACCATTTCACAGAAGACATCCAATGAATTAAGAATCATGGAAACATTGGATGGGAGGCGCCTCTGCAGGTAGAATCACAGAATCATAAGATGTTTAGGTTGGAAGGGACCTCTGGAGGTCATCTAGTCCAGCCTGAGAGGTAAGAGGTGGTAAGTAACAGAAACCAAACAACTGTAAGATAAGAATGCAGACAATTAGAATAATTTTCCTTAAATTATTCATCAATGTGTGCAGTCTTTCCAGTAAGCCTCCAAAATCCTCCTTGGTTGAAAAGAAGATGAGTGGAGTCAAGGAACACTAGTCACTGGTTTGCGACTTCACCCCACTCAAGCTAACAAGTGAAGTTCTGCTCATTTTCACAAAGACTATCTCAAACAAATGCAGCTCAGAAAGGGTCTCTGCCACCTTGTTTCGCAGACCAGCATTAAGAGGTACAATCCACACAAGCCACCAATGATCAGTCAAAAAAAGCACTGCTATAGTAGGTACCTACCGCAGGATTCACACTGACAAATGCTGTTGCTATGCAACCTTGACCCATTTCAGTCAAACCTACCTTCCCACTGGTACTAGTACTAGAATCAAAAGGTAGCAAGTAGATAGTTCTTCAAGTTGGCATTGTTAAGCATCAATAGCACATCTACAGCAACAAAGCACAAAACTCAAATGAACTGTACGAGGGAAGATGCTGGTTTAATGTTTGAGGGTTTGGTTTCCATTGCTTGTTCCAATGGACTTACTACATTTAGCATGTACGTCTTTTGATGACTGACATGAGGTGGAGAAGACTTTATCAGCTTATTCAGAGAAATCCATAAAATACCATTTTTCCATACTTTTTCACATCCCTTGATTAGCAAATTACTGTAGTTATCTCAACTCCAGAATCAAGCAGATAAAAAATGTTTAAGAAACTCTGAAAGTCTGACAATTCCCTTCTCTCCTTTCAGATACACAAAAAGTGGAAAATCTCTGAGAACATTTTGAGCTATTACAAGTTGAACATTTTAATTCAACTACTATTTCAAATTAGGCCAAATATCAGTTATGTCAAATCTATTATATCCAAGTAATTCATAGACTTACGAGAGGTACTTGGTCTTATGTAACCTTCAATCTAGAAACAGAAAGAGATTCATATTAGATTTTGTGATTAAAATTTCATAACAACAGTCTCTACTGCAACTGCCTTTAGAAACACAGAACTTTCATTTATCCCAGCACAGTGTAGCCAATATCTTTATAGACATATAATCTTGTAAATATAAATAAAATGAGAGAAAATTTGCTTACATTTGAGAAAATTCAAGTTGCAAAAATTAAAAATGATTGAAGTAAAGCAATAAAATTTCTGAACCACTCCACTGAATTCAGACTGGACGTTTTCTATCTAAAAAACCCAGCTTCTTAAAAATAAACAACTTTGTTTTTTCAGATGAATTTTAATACTACGGTTCTTCTCCCCATATTTTTAGGGCAACTTTAAGTTAAGTCTTAGTTAATTTAATAATACACTTCCTAGAAACACACAGGAATTTAACATGCTTTGTCAGCAGTATGTTTAAAATTTATTAGGACAATCATAAATGCACTAAGACACATTACCTGACACTTTAAGTTTACTTCCAATTACCTTATACATTTTTAATCCTTCAGTCTTCTCTAGCTCTCCTGCTATCCGTCTGAGAAATGAGACTTTGCATTCCTTAACTTCTGTCGTCTTTCTCTTCATTTTATCTGGAAATTCTTTAGACTGTTAACAAAAACACCCTGAAATGGTCAATATCAAAATTCATCACAATAATAAAAAATTGGCACATTTTGCCTTTTGGGCAAGCTTCCAAAGACTGGTAAACATGGTTTTGAACATTACAAGCTAGTTTCTTCTCTGTAACATAACTACTTAAATTTTAGTGTTAAGCTTGCTTAAGCAGTCTTGAAAAGGAAAAAAGGATACTGTGCAAAGCTTGCTACCACAACATAATGTGCTCTGTACCATATCCAGGACACCACGGGCATGCTGAGGAGTAAGAAAGTACCACAGTGTTCTAGGAACCTGATCCTGGAGACAATCAAAGCACTTAGGAACAGACTTTGAGCAGATACAGATACGCACCCCTAGGTTGCACTGCCTCAGCAGCTCACATCTTCATAGCTATTCATGTTGATCTGACCCATGAAGAGTCAACCATATAAGTATTAGCAATTTACTGCATAGGTGTTTAAACGTCAAATTTGACATAAGTATTTATAGAAGAAAATAAAACAGATTACCATAAAGAAATTGTGATCAAAACACATCAAAGTTACTCACAATGTATGCTCTTCTGTGTTTATATCCACTCAGATGTTCTATCATAGGTGCCATCTCTGTACTAAACCCACACAGCTTGCACTCATAATGTGGCTCTTTTCTTCCTTCAAATCTCATTTCAACCACATGTTCTAAACCTGCAAAAGCAAGAGTTGGAAATATCTGTATTTTAGTATAGACCACTATAAACAAATGTATTCTTTTCAATGTTGCTCAAAAGCCAAAATGAGTACATAGAAGTATTCCATTTTCAGAATTTCAACACTCCTTCAGTATCACTTCAACACTTCATTGGACTTATTACCCACATCAGTTAGACTTGTCTCTTTACAATGCTTTATTCTGAAAGGAAAGACATTGTCTATGGCAGATTTGCAAGCCTGCCAAAAAAAAAAAAAATTCATGTACCTTTTTTCCTGCCTGGGTTATTTTCAAGAAACTAAGAAAAAGCCTTCCATTCAATACAGTCATGTAAAAGAATTCATGGAGAAGTGCATATAAAAAGAAAATGAGAACAGGAAATGCCATGCAAATATCTAGATTAAAAAACTGGATTTAAGCTACTTAGTCAAACATAATTTGGACAGTGTCTGAGCAGCACAAAGCATACGTAAGGAAGACAATAATCACTTCACCAAAGTGAGTCCTTCATAATCTAAGAATCTTTCATAAACTTTTAAGAATTACAGGAATGAAAATGGGATTTTTATACTTTTTTTTCCTAGAAGTAACTGAAGGACCGTGCCTTAGAAATATTCAGAAATCTCCAAATTTAAGGCTTATACCTCGCACGAAAAGTTTTGCTCTGAACAACTTAACTGTAACAAGTTTCTGAGCAGCTTAAAACAAACAGGGAAAAACCTGCAGCTGTTCTCTATTACCATAATTTCCAATACCCTGTATTTGTGATGGGTTGACCCTACCCAGCAGCCAAGTACCACCCAGCTGTTTGCTCAATCAGTTACATCCCCTCAGCAGGATGGGGAGAAAATAGGTAAAGGAAAATTGAAAAACCTCACGGGTTGAGATAAAGACAGTTTAAGGCGTGAAGGAACGAAGGGGGGGCGGGGGGGAGAAAAAAACCTGATGCAAAAACCAGTCACTCACCTCCCCACAAGCAGATCAATACCAGACAGCCCCTGAACAGCCACCCTGGAAGCTAAACCCCCATCCCAGCCCCCTTTTTAATTCCTTTACCTCATTCGTGATTGCTGAGCATGACATTATGTGGTACAGAATATCCTTTTAGCCAGTTTGGGTCAACTGCCCTGGCTGTGACCCCTCCCAGCCTACTCAAGGGGTGAGGGGTGGGGATCCAGAGTGAAAAAGAGGGTCTTGATGCTGTGCACTGCTCAGCAACAGCCAAAACGCTAGTGTGTTATCAACACTGTTTTAGTCACCAGTCCAAAACATACAGGCTGCTATGAAGAAATCCAACTCCATCTCAGACCCGCTGCACTACTCTACTGCTAAATCTTAACTCTAAACTATCACCAAATGAACTAGGTATACAAGAAAGGAACACTTTGCTATTCACCTTTATTAAAAATGCTATGCTCTTTAATATTACATAGAGTAACAGCAAGACAACTCACTGAACAGATAAATCCTCTGCTAATACAAGGAAATCTGCTACTTCACTCCTCATCAGGGAACACATTTCTCTAGGTCACTAGCACAATTTAGCACCACGAAGGCCACTGACAAGCAGAACTGCTTATCCCCTCCTGAGGGCTGCCTAATCTAGACATTAGAAAGACAGAAAACCTTAAAATTAATCTCATTACTTTTAGTATTCCCAAAGACAGTGAGGAAAAATATCTCAACTAAACAGATACACCAGGGGGTCATATTGCCATCCAGAGGGATCTTGACAGGCTAGAAAGCTAGGTTCACAGGAGCCTCATGCAGATCAGCAAGTGGAAGGGCAAAGTCCTACACCTGGGGAGAAGCAAGACCAGGTACCTGTATATGGTGGAGGCTGACCAGCTGGAAAGCAGATTGGCAGAAAACGCTCTGGGTGGACACCAAGTTGAAGATCAGCCAGCAACGCACCCTTATGGTTAAGAAGGCTAGTGGTATCCTAGGCTGCACAAGGTGTGTTGCCAGCAGGTGAAGGGAAGTGATCCACCCTCTCCACTCCACCAGTACAGCCATGTCTGGAGTGTTGTGTCAGTTCTGGGCTTCTCAGTACAAGAAAGATAGACATTCAAAAGGCCGTGAAAATGATGAACGCACTGGAGCCTCTCTCCTATGAGGCTGAGAGAGCTGAGACTGTTTAGTCTGGAGAAGAGAAGGCTGAGAGGGGATCTCAAGAGCATGTATAAATACCTGAAGGGAGGGTGCAAAGAAGAGGGGGCCAGGCTCTTTTCAGTGGTGTCCAGTGACATGATAAGATGCAATGGGCACAAAGAAACACAGGAAATTCCTTCGAACATCAGAGAACACCTTTTTGATTGTGTGGGTGACTGAGCACTGGCACAGGTTGCCCAGAGAACTTGTGGAGTCCCACTCCTCAGAGATATTCAAAAGCCAGCTGGACATGGTCCTGGGCAACCAGCTCCAGGTGACGCTGCTTGAGCAGGAGGGGTTGGATGAAATGATCTCCAGATGTTCCTTTCAACCTCACCCATTCTGTGACCTGTGAAAAGCTTCTTCACTAAGATGGCTCCTTCAGGAATGCACTGTCTTAAAAATTAAGGTGTATAAAAGAGGTTGCCTGTATAGAACTCAGTGTAATAAACTAAACTTTAAAATGTGTAAGAGATAAAATATATCCTCTATATTATTCAATACATTTAAAGAAAATGAAACAATATCTAAAATTCCATCTTTTATTTCAACCCAAAAGCCATTTGGTCACAAATTCAAAGATATGCCATTAAGAAAACAACAACAAAAAACATACCAACCAGAGGTTCCTCTCTTTTGGGATCATTCATAAAATCCTTCAGACAGGTTATGTCCTTTGTGAGTCCTCTCTTCACTAAAGTAAAAAATACACACACATAAAGAGATATTACACATTAGTTCGCACATAATTTCTACGATCTTAAAGGAGTTTCTAATGGAGACTTAAGGGGGACAAAATTAATTTCCACTCTGAAATGCCTAAGGAAAATGGGCAAGATCTCACTTACAAAAAGATTCCAACACTGTTTTCTGGAACAATTTTATACACAAGGAATTAATTTCTTAAAGAAGAGAACAAAGTAAGCAAAACAGACCTTCTAACACAATCCAGTTTACTGAGGAAAGATACCAAAAAAAGCCAAGCCAGCAAGCTCCTTCTTCCCCTAAAACCCATATACTCAAGTAGCATACTGAGACTGCTTGTTTGGAGTCTGAAGTCCAGCAATGATATTGCTTTCAGTATAATAAGGAATGCATAATCTTTACTAATATAGCAAATGCCTCTTGTACTCCGGGCAGACCAGAAGCTGCACAGCCACAATTAGTACATTCCCAAGCTTGAACTAGCAGTGTTTCACAAACAGGGCTTTATCTTGCTCCTCACTGAGTTTTAATACCTTGGGTTATGCAATGCCTAACACTTTTACAGTATTCCTGGTCAACTCAGAGTATCATCAGAGTTCAGCTAAATGTATCTGTAAAACAGTCTCAGAGGCATTAAGTGCATTCAAGTGCTGGCCATCTTAAAAGAGCATGCTGAAGTGTTAAAATACATATTTTTAATCTGAGTGGAAAAAATGCAGAAATAGAACTCATCTCCTTAATTACATACAGCTGTATTTTGACTGACAAAATTCGTAAGTAAAACACTGCTAGTTTCTTCAAATTGGAACAAACAAGTAGAAATACCACAAGCACTGAAATGTCACTGTTATTCTTTCCCCCAAGAATGCCAAGTTATGGTTTAAAAACCAAACAAACAAAACTTCAGAAGCATAGGGAATTCCATGCTTGTTCTTAAATATTCATTGCATTAAGAATATGCTTGTGCTGCCATCAAGTCAAACTCCAGGGCTACACACAAAAAAAGTATTTCACAAAGTGCCAGCATTAATTTATATCGAAAATCTCTTACAATTTAATTGTGGTATAAAACACCTGATGGGACATCTCCTGCCACAGGAACACTGTGTCCCATTCCCACCAAAGCTTCACAGTCTTAAGATCTTTCTCTGTTGTTTTGGTTTTTGTCTGAGACAACATGCAGCAGTAGCATAGTGCAACAGAGTCAACATGTAGGAAGTTGGTGCCACATAACGAATCTCAAATTTTTTTACCAACAGTAAATGACTTTTACCCACACTTCAATGTATTACGCAGTTCTCATGCATTTGTGCCTGTGCAGTAGCTCTCAGTGTGAACTGGCTGTTCCCAAGCTGACAGTGAAAGGCAGGAGGACTTGTGGGTTTCATCAAACTTTCACTGTATATATGTGTACACACGGGCATACTGCAAAATTTTCTGTTGAAAACTTCACCAGCTAAAAAAAAAAATTAGTTAGATTCACTTGAATATCAGCTGTCATCAGATAATCAAGAAGACAGAAACTATGTCTCAGGTTTGAAAAATCTTTCTGTGAAAATACTTGTAACCTCGTATTTTCCTAAGATCTTTTCTTATCTAAATTAACTAGTTCACAAAAGAAAAGCGATGGTTCAAATTTCTAGTGACTTGCATTGCTTCTTCCCAAATCATATTCCATCACCTGCTTTGGTCACCATTAAAACACCACCACTGATTTCAAAGTTGCACCTGAAAAGAACATTAGCTCATTTATATTCAGCTACCTGGTCTCTGCGTTTCATACTTCATCGGAGTTCGGACTGGAGCTGGAGGACCTAGGATAATAGTTTGACAGTCAGACTACTTGTCACTTGCTTTTATTAAGAACCTCATAAAGCACCCAAACAAGTTAGAGAATTGAACAGTTATCTTCATTTTACAGTTTAACAGAGGCTCAGTAATAGCAGTATTCTACCTTGGTACACTTTCCTTTTCTACCTTTCTTGCTCTAAGCACAACAAAGTCTTCATTTCCACACCCCTTCCCCACCATATTCCAAACACTTGTCACAGAAGCATAGAGTATTCAATTTTTAAGTGCTTTTCATACTGCCTAGTTATTTTAATTAATGTAACTATTCAGTATTGTACCTGATAGTCAATCTGTATTACAGGAACTGGACAGAAAGCTTCTGCTCTAAACATTTAGAGCCTAAACAGTCACAGAGATGATTCATCAAGTCATTCAACTGCATCTCCCTGTATATACTCTCAAGCACTCATAGCTTCCGATTCCCTTCCTTCGAAACTTGTTTCCCGTGCCCCACTCTTCCTCCAAATCCACAGACGCAGACACACCACAAGCACACTTTAACAACATTCTCAGTATTTTCTAAGTTACAGCATTCAAGATTAAAACAAGATGACACACTAGTACTCATTTACTGGAAAAAGTTAAAGTTTAACTTAAGCTATGGATTTGCCCATGTAATCCCTATTTTTGAAGTTTTCCATAGTCATGGCAAATAGAACGTGTTGTATACATCACTGGTTTTCTCCTCTTTTGTACAAGATAGGTAGTTAAGAGATACGTATCAGAGCTGTAAATCAAATCAAAGTTACAATCAACTCTGCAGTATTAACATAAGGGAGGGGTAGGAGAAGACCTATATCCCTTGATTTCTTATAACAATTTATCCATCTTTTCCAGTAAAAAGCTTCCATGTCTCCAGTAGCATGAATGAAAGACGATCTCCAGGTACTCTGCAAGTACAAGAATTACTTAATTCCATAGCTGTTCAGTTAGTGCCTGAAGCCCAAACTAGATTCCAGGTTCAGCATCTGCAGTCTGACAACATGGCCACACGCTAAATGACATGAATAGGTATCTGTGAAATAAGATTTTTAGTGATTTCTTTTCTGTTTACTGCTAGAAACTAATTGTATTTGCAGAGGATTGTGCCACAAGCGGTTCACAGTGCAGCCTACCTTAACACAGGTGAGGTTTACAAATATGGTCAAGTTAAAAATCAAGTTGGAGCTGCTACTATCACCAAAGGTAGCAGTCTGGGGTTCTGAGACTACTTATTTAAAAGAAAGTAGGCATTTAGCAAATATTATCATTGCCACCTGCAAATGTTTAACAAAGCGGTTATGATCTTGAATACACTCTTCCATTCAGTAACAGCAGGTTTCCAGGCTAACATTTAATTCACTTTTACTAGCCACATGGTTTTGTAATGGTATTAATAATCTAAGTTATATTTCTTAAGCATTTCAAAACCAAAACACAACATTATTTTCCCTTAGAGCATATGAGACTGAGCAATGAGCTGGACTGCCAAGCTCTAAGGGCAGCAATCAATGTCCCAGCCTCCTGGTGCTCAGTAACCAGCAGAGTACCCTAAAGAATGACTCCAGGGCTCACAATGATTAGCATCTTCATCAACAAACAGGCTGAGGACGCACAGAACACTTTCAGCAAATTCACAGTCAATAGTAATTTAGAGGACACAACTGATGTCACAGCTTCAGTTGAGGCAAACCCTGGGAACATTAACAATTAAAGAAACCTTAGAAAAATCTAAGTATTGTAGAGTTCTGCAGCTGAAAGAATCCCATTCATGACTTCTGGCTGACTAAGCAGGTGCACAGTCAAAAAGAATCTGAGAGTCATGAGGCATGCTAAGCTGAATACTGGCCAAAACCATGTCTCCCATAAACTAGGCAAACCCCATATTGAGACACTGCACAGGCAGCATACTTCAGAGTATCTTATCCTCCATTATTTGGGACTTCTGAGGCTGTCTAGTTCCACCCTTCTCCAGTTCAAGTGGGATGTGGAGAAACCAGAGGGTCCAGCAGAAGGGCTGCCAAGACAAACAACCCATAGCAAATAACTTATGAGAATAGGTTTGTAAGCTGGACTTTCTTAGTCTGGTGGAGGCTAAGAAGAGATCTAATAGTATGGATACCTGAACAGCAGCTACAAAGATGAGTCAAACCCTTTGGGGATGTGACAACAGCATAACAAGTAGCAGCCAGAAATAGTTGCTTAGGAGGCACAGATTAGATGTTAGGATCAAACTCCTCTTTAAGGCAGAGAAGCAACTACAGACTGACTAAACACAGGTAGCATCTCTGTCCTTGGAGATGTTCAAGGCTTCACTAAGCAAGTGATGATCCAACACTGGCAGTAGTCCTGCCTCAGTCAGGAAGTTAGAAAATCACCCAATCAGTCTCAGGAAATCCCTTCCAACTAATGATTTTTAGTAAGTGCTATTTTCCAGATAACAGTTATGTATATGATCAAAAAAAATCCCTTTCCTTTCAATATTCAGTGTCATGGTATAAACAAGATTGTGCTCCACCTTCTACATCTAGAGCTGTATTTGTAATGCACACACATTCCTAAGGACGGCCAGAAATAAAACAGCTATATTTCAAAACTTAAGGGCAGTTTCAGATGTTGTCTATTCAGTTACTTGGTGACAACAAAGATACTGGACTCCAGCACTGCAAATTCACTTTTGAATACAAGAGGTGAGTGCACAAAGACTCTATATTTTGTTGTTCGGGGGAACTCCCCAGGAAAGAGGTGGTAATGGAGTTAAAGTAGTGTTCAACCTCAGTACTTTGATTAAGGTTTCTGAAACATTTTCTCTTCTCATCTGTAACTCAGAAAAGAGCTTTCAGGTTTCCTTTCTCTGAAAATGTAGCACCCCAAAATCTTATGCATACTAATCAATGCTGGACAGACGCTGGGCATGGAGGGACATGTTTAAATAAATAATATATGAAAGCTGAAATGCTTATCAGGACACTGATAAGGTTGTCATTGGGTACAAGGCAGAATCCATCACATTTGTTTCTTTACAAGTGGAAAAACTTGCAGTCAGTGCTGCTAAATAAATGCAATGTATTTTCATACCCGACTCCTCCCCTTGACTCCATGCTTTACAGAATGACCATAATGAAGCTTTTTCCAGTCATGGCGCTACTTAAAACCTTTAAGTTGAAGAATGTAGTTGCTGGATCTAAGCAACTTGCATTTAAACACCTACAAATGAGAAGTGTAATAAGGAATGTTGTATCACGGCAAGAGAAGTACTGCAAGCTAACTCTGCGTCTTCCTCAAATGCAAGAGAAATTCCACAAGCTGTGCAAAAAAAAAAAAAAATCCATCCACTCTTTTGTGCCAAACCAATTTCTCCAATAAAGCTAGGCAGCCCAGAAATGGCTTTAACAGGGCTCATACTCTACACTATGTCTCCTACCTGAGCTGCCTTGTTTTAGTAATAAACCACTGAATTTTGCTATTGCCAAGGGAACCTTTGCCTAACATGCATATTGGCATTCCTCTACCATTTAGTGCCTCCGGGTCAAAGCAAAAAGTTTTCCAAACTTCTGTCTGCTTTGGCCAAAAGGTCCCAGGTCGGAAAACAATGTTCAGTCTCCTCTCCTCCTCATCTCTGAATACACGTATTTGCAACAGCCTCAATCAGAGCTGAGAGTTAAATTGCACAAAGAAATCACGTCTGATACTAAACTGAGCTTTGACTTAACTCTCTTACTGAAGTCCCAGAACTTCAGCATCTTCTTTTGCACATCTTCCATTAAGCTGCTCTCCTCTGAACTGCTAGAGAGCAGGGAAAAAAACAACCCAGAAACCCAATTCTCTCATCACCAAAATAACTTGTTGATAGTTTTGCCATATGGAAATGCACATGGTATCCAGATGTCTTTCTTATAGATAGTAGTACCCCTCCAAGCACCATCATCTGGAAATAGATGGATTTCCTGACTTAACTGACTTCAAAGCCAACAACACTGTACAGTTAAACAGGCTACTCACGCTCATCACTTCTGGATTATGAACAGTTACTTTTGATGAATTTGGAGAGGAGACTGTACACAGCACATCTCATTTGAGACATTCAGAATCCAAATCATTTGTCTTTTTTTTTTTTTAATTTTGGCTTACAAATGATAGGAGTACTGGTGGTGTACTCCCTACTGGCAGAGGAACTTTTTAATTCTGCAGCAAGGAGGAAATTGCAGATGTTGGTGTAAAACATTTCACGTATGTCAAAGCTCATCCTCTGAAGTACCTGTTCTTCTTGGACAGAGTATATTTCAGATAATTGTAAGGTTTTCTCCCAAGTGATTTCCAAGAAAACTCATTCTTCACTTTGACAGCATCCATACATTTTTGTTCCTGGCCCTTTGAACTCCAGTTCCGTGAACATGCTGCCACACTTCACTCTCACCGGAGTATTTGATAACATGAGCATTCTAACAAGTTTGCAGATCCAGCAGCAGTAACAAGAGCATCTCATTAATTTATATCCTAAAATAATACTAAACTTGTACTTTATGTAACACACCTAATTTAAGAATATCCATATTTTCCACGCTCATTCGCAAGACTTCACTAAACTCCACAAATGCAGTGCAACTTTTGTTCATGCTTGCTCTATGTGTCTGCAAACTGTAGAAAAAAAATCATCAACCATTTCAAATGAAAAAACAAGGCCAAGCAAATTCACCATTTATTCTTGTATCTCAGTGATGGTACAATTCCCCGGAGCTGCTGGCTCTTGAGAGAGAACAACTTATATAATTGGCAATAGGTCCATGGGAGAGTTTGAGAAGTTCTGCATAGATATTGAATCTGTCATTTGGCACTGCAGTTCTCAAAAATGAAATCTGAATTGCCATCTTTGAACAGTTAACTTAGGTGCAAAGTTTTTCTACCTATAAAAAACACCACAAACCAACACAACTAAAACATACAAATAAACTTCATCAGGCCAAATACCAGCCTCTTTGAGACAAATAAACTGTAACAGTGGCTTGCAGATTGGCCTCCCACATCTGATCTTCAGTGAAGCAGAATTTAATATGGATAAAATAGAATAAAGGAGACATCAACAGTATGAATAATCCCTTCATATTAGAAGTAAGAAATGTTGATTGCTTCAAAATTACTGAGGCACAGAACTTTCTGGATTAAAGCACTCCTTGCCATGCTCCTTACATGCAGTACACTGTGATGCTGGGACTCCTCCAAAAGTTAGCTCTAACTTGTTTACCAAAGTTTTACGTCTAGATTCCTCACTTTAATAATCAGATATTTTAACTTATCTCTTCTTGTTCTGTAAGATACATTACAGCTGAAAGATTCTAATCTATGACATTTCCAGAAATGCAGTGTTTATAACAAGCATTCTTGACCTGAATTCTCCATGGAAAGCTGAGCTTGTAGTTCATTAAACAGTACTGTTTCCTAAAGGCATAGGTCTTTGCAACAGGTTCCTGTATTCCACCACTCTTTTTAGAGTCTTGCTGCCACACCTTCTGTCCTCTTATTCAAGTCTCACCTTCTGTCCCACACATCTTTCATGTTAATCCTCCAAAACTACATTTTATGGTCTTGAAGAAAGAACCTCTTCAGTTAATAAGTATTACTTGTCATGACTCTCTGATAAGAAATACAAAAAAGTCTCTAGAAATTGACTTCTACTAAAAATGCTAGACCAGAGGCAAACAAATCTGTTGTTGTTGCTGAGGTATTAATACAATTTTGGACTGCTCAAATCCATTGGGTTTTGAGAAGACCTATATGTTTTCAGAAGTTTTGCAGAAATTCTGTCAAGGTACCTCATTACCAGTATTTCTTAAAAGAAAAGATGTGCATACAGTATTCATGTCTGCTGAGGCAACATGTCTCATAATTGTTCACACACTTGAAGGATACTCTCTTGTCAACATAAAATTAAGAGAGCACCTAATGAAGCCCAGTCTTAGAAAATGGATTCTGACCAGTGCTTTTCCAAATCTTTCTCTTGTGTTGATTCTTCAGAGTCCAGCGAGGGGAGAAGTTGGCCTGCAGCACTTCCATCTGTAGAAGACTGACATCATCGCTCTTCTCTGTGCAGATGTATATTTTCAGGAACCCTTGATGAACTTGGTTCAAAAAGGCTGAGAGGTTCAAAAGATACTGGGGAACAGATGACAAAGCCAGAATGTAAGCCTTGTTTCTTCGGAGAGCAGGCTAAGAAGATAAAGTAGAAGTGAAAGGCTTATTTCTTGTGATGACTGACTGTACAACCATTTTGCTTCTTAATCTTCTCAACGGTTTTTATCAGTATTCCCATATCTGCCAATGGTCTCTGCTTCCCGTATTTTAAAAATCTTGTATGTCACCAGTGCCATTACAACAATATTTCCATTTCCACTGTGAGCTAGTTATATCCCGTGTTTTCAACCTTTCACCACAAGTCTTATTTTCATTGACATATGACAGTCTGGACTCAGGTTCTCAGTTTCTGAGGGAAAAGATACCCCAACAACTGAGTCTACCTCAAACAGATCTTCACTGCTCCATATCCACTACAACAAAGAGAGCAGAACATTCCTGTGATACAGCTAGGCAACTCCAGCCCTGGTAGAGCTGCATCTGCAACACTACTGTGTTAGCCTGATGATTTAGCTTCTTAGCACACTGCCTGAAGTTTAGCACTGAGTGCATAAAGCTGACAGACAAGTGGGAGACAGTTTAGCCTGGGAAGGTAAGAAACCGAAATAGTCACTATCTACCCCTCTACTAGACAGATAAACAAATATTTCGATGTGGAAGGGCATAATTAAGGTTTCATGCTGTAAAACATTTCTTTGCTTGGCAGTTCACTAGATAAAAATCTTGGAATAATGTTCAGCATATAAAGAGAAATATAGACACAAATCTGACAAATGCAACTACCTGAACTAATAGAAAAGCAACAAACACTAAAATCCCCAAGCAATATCTATCCTAGGAGGCTGGAAAGAAAAAAGTGTTATACTTACAATAGACAGTCTTGAGTCTCAGGGATTTCTCTTTCTTTAATTATGAAGATGCAAGTCATCCCAAAATAAAATAAGAAAAAGAAATTAATGTGCTGCACCATTTGAAGGAAAAACCCTGTACTTCCTGAGAAGCCTTTGCAGATGAATTACATTACAGGACAAAGTTTCCATTATCAAATAGGAAAAATGAGAGCCTTTATGATCTTCTGCAAAAGCTGGAAGTACTGACAAAAGTGTACTTACAGTTAATACAAGGTTAATATCAAAAAAGCCCTGTTATTAACGAAGTTTTAAGACATTATTATGGCTTGAAACATATCTCAAGGATGCCATACAAAATCTTGAGTTCTGTGTGATTACAGCTCCTAAAGTTGTAGTTTCCCACAGAAAAGAAGAAAAAGAAAACTTGCCCCACAAGGAAAAAAAACCAAACTAACCAAAAGCAGCTCCCCCACCATTTTGAGTCTTAAGGTTCAGCCAAATCTCCTGAAAGTTCCTGTTCTTCATCATATAAATGAAAAGTAGCTTTAATCAGCTGAATCCAGAACGCTTTTTTGGCAGAATCTAAGGAGAAGATGAATTTAAATTTCCAATTCAGAACACAGCTAAACTGATCCTGACTCCTTCTGAGAAGTTCTTGGCAAATAAACACAAACTTGCTGTTTACAAGCATGAAACAATAAGCATGACCACTCTCCCAGTAAAGCAGCTGTCGTCCCAGAGTAATCTGTGGAGTGCTGTATTTTCAGAATTCAGTGGCATGGAAGAGATGCTGCTCATCAACATGACAAATCAGTAGGAAGCAAGACTGATGCAATAGTTAATCATTTAAATATCTGTTCTTTCATGGCAGTTATAAAAAAGGAAGTTACCTGAGTCCCAGTATCGCCACAGATAGTGGGGTGGTGGCGTATGAGCTCAGCAGGATTTTATAAGCTTAGAATACAGTGGTTGTAGTTACGTTGCTGCAAGTGTTTTCGTTACTTGTCATTCTACAGAGTTTTACAACAAACAGCTGCCAACACCTGACTTTTCAGACAAGCGTAGAAAACATTAGCAACAGTGAGCTGCTGCTCAAAGAGAATTTCTTCTTGACCATTTTTGGACAATCAACTTTGACTGCACTTGGATTAATGTTTCTGTTAATATTAGAAATGGAGTTCCACAACCAAAGCTAATGGGTCCATTTGACTCGTGACCCCAGCTCGAGGATTCTTACCAAACAAAAAAAAAGCAGGAAGCAAAAAATAGGAATGAATCTTCAATCAGGAAGAAGATTCTCACACATTAGGTAAGAAACTCTGTCCTGGGGCATGTGTTGCAAGCAAGTTACAGTAGCCGGTTTTGAGCTAAGACTACGACAAATTAGGGTAACTTCTAACAAAGTGTCTAACTTTGAGAAGCCAAAACCTGCTGTGTTTTAGGATTCAAACATCCCACACACACTATAGTCTCTAAGAGCTTCTGCATAAATTAGTTTTCCACATGATTCAAGTTCATAGGTTATCTAACAAAAGTTTCACATGTCTACTTAGGTATTATGCAAATATAATTGAGTTGTTCACAAATACAGACACTCTTGAAATCATATTAGCTAGATGTTAGCAGTCTATCTACAGAAATTCTATTTATTTTAATTCTTCAAGCTCATACTAAGCAAATCGAGGTTTTTTGCAAAGGAAAATCTCTACAGTTTAAGCCTCTTTGGATCATGAAGATAAGATGCAGGCCATAACAGCATACTTCTTGAGACCAAACATAAACAATACAATAGCAAGGCAGTGTTCCTGTAGCTGGAACCTAGCTACATTAACATTCTGAACATCAACACAAACATGTCCAACTAAAATGCTTTTCCAGCACAGTTGATTTTAATGCCATCAAAAGGACAGAAAAGTTGCCTGTACATCAGGTATTTTCAACCACAGGTTCTGATGCACAACAACCTGGGGCAAGAGGTATAGCAAAAATGGGAACACTGAAATGGTGAAGACAAAAAAACCAACTCTCTTCACAGATCTGAATGTTCCTTGTTTCTAATGAGGTTGCAGAGTTCTGAACACAGATTCCTCTCCTTCTGGAATACAGTAGGCATTTCTATCCTATCTATTCCCAGATAAAAAGGGAGGGCAAGGAACCTTGAATCCTTGATAGAACCAAAACAATCATCTGTGCTCCAAATATAGTTCACAGAAGAGGCAACACTCTTTTGCTGGTGCCATACCGGCCAAGGGCTGTTCAAAACACATGAAAAAAAAAAACATTCCACTCTAGAATTTCCTCTCTAGCAAACTGAGCAATAAAGCTCACCAATAGAGCTCTGTGCAAAACCAGAATAAAATATATTGCATAGCACCTATTCCAGGTGTATGGACAGCAGCTACATTTTATCTGGGATCTAGCTTTTTAGTCAGCTGTCAAGGAAACCCAAACCAACCCACCTTTCATGCATTTCCTCTTATAGGCTTGGTTCAATGAAAAGTATTAGTAAACTTATATATAAATGTTGTTTTCTAACCACTTTACCATAATGGCTAGAAGTAACATTCAACTGTTTTTCAAAATAGGTAATACAAGCCAATTCCAGTTTCCAAAGAGCTAAGAACTATACACACCTGTATGAATGCTCTTTCGTCTGAGGCATTTTCCACCCCCACCCACCCCATCAATACCCATTCAGCAACAAAACCACAAAACCCACCAGCATCAACTATACAGAGGTGATCACAAGGCACTCAATGCACAAGATATACACAGCCTTGTACTGTGGTCACCCCAACCCCACAATCTTTTGTCCATCAGTACTTTTATAGGGGTTTGGCCTCATGAATTATCAGTACCAGAAAAAAATGGACATGTATTCTGTTTATTACTCAAACTCCAGTTCAAGGACACAGGAAGCTTCAGTCATGAACACGAGGGCTGCTCCAAAAGTAATACCTCCTATTTTATTACGTTGGCCCACGATGTCAGAGGTGGATGTTGGTGGTCTGGCAGTAGAGGTTGAACCTTTCCACCAACTTTTCCATGGGACAGACAGCAGCAGAGGGACAGCCTGACAAAATGGCCTCTGACGTGGCCGAGCGTACGAAGCAAAGGTGTGAGACTGAATTCCTTCATGTGCAAAAAACTGCGCCCACTGACACTCATCAACACTGCTGAACGTTTCTGGAGACCAGTCAGTGGGTGTCAGCATAGTGAGGGGGTGAGGGGCAGTTCCAGCAGTGGTGACGGCGATGGTGGGTCCCCTCCGCTGGTGCAGATTTTGGCAAGCACAGTGTGCAGGCTCTTATTCATCACTGGCAAAAATGCACAGCTGGTGGTAGGGACTGGGTCGAAAAACACTGTTTTGTAGCTGAGAATTTGCTCTATCAGTGTTATTGTGCACTTTGTATCTGTTGTAGTTTCCATGGAAATAAATAGGAGGCAGTACTTTCAGAGCCACCTACATATACTGCCAATTAAGCATTCAAAGATGAGAACTTACTTTAAGTTTCACATATCACAGAAAGCAAGCAGCAACAATTTTATTGTTAGATAACTGATCATCTGTTATTTGACTAAAGCAACTACTCTGAGACTTGCTCAGAAAAAAATATTCACATAAACTTCGAAGTGCAAATGGAAAAGGTTTCAAATAAACAAAACCTAATCTAGTAACAAACTAGGAAAAAAGTCATTGCACTAATCATTTGCTCGAAATATTTCTAAATTACTTCTATTTCATGATGCAATATGTCATCAATCCCCTGAAATCAATCACCATCAATCCAGTGGGTTACAGAGCATTAAGCCTGCAAATACTCAAATAAGAATACAAATGAAACAGTTCAGGACTCATTTTCTTGTAGGAACATAGACTCAACTTAATCCACCAAATTATTAGCCTTCAACACAGTCAGGGGAATTCCACAAGGTTTTAGGCATAGGCTTATTCTTTTTTAGTTTAGGTAGTAACTTTACCCGAACTAAACTTTAGTTTGGGAAAACTTCTGTCCAATTTATAGCAAATCTGGGTAGTCTGCCTAAGCTGCCATGAAGAGACAGATATTATTTACATTTTCCCCACCAGCAGCAAATCATTTAGGCACTGTAAGTTCAAACATCCAGAGTGAGAGTCAGCACAGGAAAAACATCCAAAAAACATCCTAAAAACCTCCCACTCATCAAAAGCAATATTCCTGGAGCCTGAGGAGTGTTAACACATACAAATTAGATTTCCTCAAAAAAAGTTGTCTTAATTCTTCCATTATACATAGGTCACTGGTAAAAACCTCCCTAGTTTTATGGAAGCAATGCATTTGATACAATCAAGCAGCAGATGTTTGGGAAGTGGCCTTCTTCCAAAAATTATATAATCTGATGCTACTGTTCAGGAGTTGACGGTACCTGTGTACAAGTGAACAAAACAATCAACATACAGAGATGCAACAACAGTCTGCAGAAGTAACCTAGACAAATATCTTACATACCCACCCAAAAACCAGAATAACCAAACTACCCAGGTGACCAGAAAAAGAGAAATACAGTAATTACGTACACAAAGTCAATGAAGTATTCCTATAAATCCATCAAGATAGTCAAGCTTTACTAGGGCAGCCACCCAAAATAGTGCATTTGACTTTGTATAGCTACTGGAAATGCAGGCAAATGAAATCAGAAAAATTTCATGTAGCACATGTCTACATTTGTTTATTGGAATTTTCACAGTGACTATCCTTCTCCTGACGAAGTTATTTCTTGTGGTTTTGAAACTTCCTCTGGTGGAGGACAAGCACAAAAATCCTTACCAATGCCATTTTAAAAACAAATGGGTAGCTGAAAGGAAAAAAGTCACCTGACTAAAGTAATAAAAAATGGCTGGTCGGTTGGCCACTGCTGCGATCTAGGTAAAGAACTACCAGCTTCTCTTCTCTTTGTTGTGTTGTCATGACCTCCTTTGGTATTATTTTTAACAGGAATTCCTCCAGTAAAAAGGAAACTAAGAACACTTCACTATGAACACCTAGTCTGTATCAAAAAGGAACATAAGCTCAGGACCTGTACAGTTATTTCAAACTTGGTGATACAAAAACTTTGAGATAACTCAATGAATTCTGATCATCTGCTCGAACATACAATAGTTTTAGTAATTTAAAGTGAGGAACTAGAGGTAATTGAAAACCATGATGATGCAAACTTGGGAGAGCTATTCCTACAGAAATGCAGTCATGTGGCTTATCAGAACTCCACACACCAGCACTAACATTTAGCATCTAACAAGCACCTAGTTTTCAACCTGCCTGATTCTTACTATCAGTTTGCAGTCCTTCATTAACTTGACAAAGTTTCACAGATGTAGCCTAGTGCACAATGATTTCCAAGAGTGAAACAGGAAGAAAACTATATGCAGATTTTTCTAAGAAAATAGATTTTCCACTTTAAAAGGAAGAAACAGCAATAACTGGAATGCTATGAAGGTTATCTAGAAAATAAAAAAAACAAATACAAAACCAAAGGAACTCCTTGCACCAGCAAGAACATTTGGCAGGACATGAAACACACTACAGTAAGTACAGCACACTTCTACTGGATGAACAGGGCACAAGAAGACTGAATCCTGGGGAAAAGTAAGTGTTTGGAGAAAGTGGAGCTGCTGACTCAAGTAAGAGTCAATGCTACTAAAGTGATCAGCAAACAGGTAACAAAATGCTATTAATCTGTCTTGAAAACAAAGTGGTGGGGAGATGACCCTCACCTACGACTGAAAGGAAAGCAATACACAAACATTTGAGGAAGACAGTAGTGCAATTAGTCTTTAGTGTTACAGGAAGAACAGAATGTCATTAAGAAAACACCAGAGCAGGCACCTCAGTGCCACAGCAATACAAACAATCTGATGACAGCAATCTTAAGTAAGAGAGGAAAGTATAGAGAACTAAGTCTCAACTTTATTGACTGAGAATGGGGAATTTTAAGCAAAATATAATCATTAGCCAATCAACAGTCAAAAGTTCAGTCAAACAATATTGATAAAAGCCTTGTTTCTAAGTGCGTCCTCACAGAATGTTGTCTGATAATTTAGGCACAAAACAAGCACAGGCAGTAAACCAGGAAGTTGCTATTGAGATGCTTCAAACAAACAGAACCATAGGACTTGGTAGTTAAGCCTGTGTAACTCCTGCAGGAAACCTGAACTGATGTTACTCTCAAAGTAAGAAGTAAGCTTGTTTTAGTCAAAGCACAGGTAAGTTATGTGGACATGGAAAACCGAGCAGTACTTTTACCAACAGTATCCCAAACCAGAGATTTGCACTCTGGCACCATACTGACTTCCATGTAATTCAAATGTCAGTTGCACAACTAATACACATTTACCTTTAGGTACAGTTGACATTTCAAGTTACATCCTGCACAAAACAGAGTTTTGAGATTCCCACCTCATCCTTTCCTTGGGATTTTTCAAGCAAATTACTGTTACAGATCTACTGGTAAGTTAGATAAGCAAAGCCACGTGAAATCAATTACTGAACTTGACAAAAAACCCAGATCCATGATTAAATTTGCACATACACTTAACATGGAAAATAGTTACCTTTCTATGCTTTGCACCACGATAGTGTGACTGAAGACTTATAGAACTCATACATGGAACTTTACAAACCTAGAAAGATAAATTGAAAGCACATCTTCAGTTATGCTATGTATATTCTGTAGTTGGTGAGTTATAAGAATGAGAAATACAACCATTTCTACAGCACAGTTCTCAAAATCTTCTTTGGCTTAAACAGTACAATTTGCATGACATTTAGGAGAGCAGCACAGCACCAAAGTGACCCAAAACAGTGTGCAAATCTGTTCAAAAAATACTTAAATACAGGTTTAAATATACCACGTGGTACAAGTCTTTTAAGAACCACCCCCTTCATTCCTATCTTCTGGATTCTCAGTTTTCTAAGCTTCTCCAGGCTGGAAAGCCAACAAAAGGGAATGATCATACAGTGACTCAAAAGGAACAGAGACAAAATTATGCCCTAGAATAACTGCATCTCCGTTCATTGTTACATCAAAGGGTTCAAAAAAACAATGGATGAAGACATCTGCATTTCATTAAGACCACAGACACACATATACCATTACAATAATTAATAGAAGACAATAGACATCTACAATTATTTCTTACTATCGTTAGCTAAAAAAAGCAGTGACTAATATATGCTAATATTGCCTAGTCTCTTGACATACTGTCCCAGAAGTTTAACACACCAGAAAAAATCATCACTGCTAGAACAAGATTCACAAATTTCACATGTTCCAGAGTTGTAGCCTGTACAGATAAATGAGCCTTTAGAGTTGCCTAGGAGAAATACCTATTAGAGATCTGAAAGGCTACAAATAAGGACATTATACTGCACCTGCGACTGCTCAAGAACAAACTGAATTCACCGAATCCTAAGACAAGCAACTCTTCCAGGGACTGACCACAATATTCTCCACATTAACAGCTTCTCTCACTTACAAGTTTGCTACACCCCATCTAGGTCAGGCTTGCATTTCTAAGAGCATGGGTTTTAATACCTCAGGCCTGCATTTTAGCACAAAGTCTGAGAAGCCATCAAGAAACATACTCACTTCACAATAAAATATTTTTTTTTCAGATTCCGGTTTGCCATCTTCGGGCTTAACTTCTTCAGTCACAGTGCTCATCCTGCAAAACGGGCTCACTGCACACAATGAGAAAGAAATAAATCCAACTCTGGCTTATACGGTACTTTTCGGCAAACAATTGGGGGCGGGAGAGAAGCGTTAGTTGGATCCATTAAGTTGATTATTTCGCTTCAATGCACTTCTAGAAGAAACCACATCTTTTATCACTAGGACACCTTTACAGCCTTAAGCCTTACGGTAAGGGCCCCCTCCCCGTTCGTCTTTCTGCGGAGGTCTCACAGAGAAGCCGGCTCCGCGGTAACACCGCTCTCCGGCCGCACACACCCCCACTGCTCCCGCCTCCCCCACGAGCCGCTGAAGACACGGCGGTACCTCGACGCCGCTCTCAGCCGTTGCCCTCGCCGGCGCCTGCTTCAGCGGGGCGGCCAGGCCCGGTGCCACCCCTGGCGCCCCGCCGGCGCGTCCCCAGGCGGGCCGCTAACGACGGCAGCGCCGCGGACCTCTCGCGCCCAACGGCCTCCGGGAGCTCGAGCTCCCTCGCCCCCACCCTTCGTCACTTCCGCTGCTTCACCAGCGACGAGGTGACACCCAGGGATCGAAAGAAGCAACAGCCACCAACGCCACGCCCCCGCCAACGGGCAAGTAGCCAATAGCCAAGAAGCCGCCCGCCTCAACCAATGGGGAGCCAGCGCTGCCTCGCGCGGCTGGGAGTATGAGCCCTCCCCACCCACCCGAGGCGGCAGCTCCGCCCTCCCCCGCGGGGACCCCTGGCGGGCCGGTGCGGCCAGCGCAAGCGGAGTAACGGAACTAAACGGCCGCCTGCTCGGCCCGGTGCCGGCGGCAGCCTGGGGCTGGCAGCTCGGCCGTGGGCTTTGACACCTCCGGGCCTTGGAGAAGGGGCAGGAAGAAAACACCCTCGGCAACGGTTTTAATTTAAATGCAAATATTTATTTTAAAATGTGTTAACTTTACACTTCGGACTGGTAATAAATGTAAAGTATAATTTAAGAAATACACTTGAAAGTTCCTTCTAAAAGCAGACTGAGAAAACAGTACAAAAAACAACAGGAAAGCGCACCGGTGTTACCAGAGTTCCCGGGTTCCCGACCCACGCTGCACTGCCTGCTCTCCACTCGCCTGCCGGCCGCACAGCTCAGCCTCTGCCACCGGGCCGCAGGAGGCCCCACAGTCCACGCTGGTTATGCTACGCGTTACCAACGGCATGTAACGCGTTAACTCGTTTGGCTGCCACAGCGGTGGCCGGGTTGACCATGCCAGGGCTGGAGTGGTGCCTGTGGAAATCCTCCAGCTGTGGCAGCAGCCGTGCGGTGCCTGAATATGCGTGTGACACGCACAAACCGGTGTGTTTCCAGATAACGCTCGGGGGGTCGCAGGGTGCGCTCCAGAAATGCACCCGTAATTTGGGGGAGCAAGCAACACCAGTTGGGCCAAAATGGCGGGTACATCTCTATGCACGTTTCTGTGATGGTGTCCTCCACCGTGTTTTTCAGGAGGAGCAGGAACGGTGCTTTTAACACAGGATTATTAGCGGAGTTTGACAGCAGATGATACCGCTTTTTGACATGAGTGTTACTACTTGTACTGGTATTTTTCATAGGCGTTTCTGTAACAGCCAGAGACCTTTCCATGGAGTCACATTAAAATGCTTGATAACTATTTGCGGTTCTAATCTCCAAATCTAAAACGAACTAATTGAAAACACTGCACTGTACGTGTCATGCAATGCTTCCATACCCTTCTTTTTTAAAAAAAAATTACAAAAAGTGCAATTGTACAGAGAAAGAATAAACACGTGTAGAAAAAAATAGGAGAAGCAAAAAAGGAGAAAACGAGTTCCTTGGTTTTTTGGAAGAGAGACCAGGTCTAAACACAACAGGATTTGGCAGTATATGTACTCGCAGAACTCAGCTGTTGGTGGTAGCTCTGAGTTTCATGGCAGCACAGCCTTGTGAAGAGAGGTTGTGTCACCAGCAAAGTGACCTTTTTTCTGGTTTACGAGTACAGCCGTAATTGGTGAATACCTCTGTCTTACTAGGGAGGGCAGGGGGGACATGGGGGATTGCACTCCGCTGAATGCTGTTGTTTTGGCAAACCTTTTGAAGTGTGCCGAAAGTGGAAATAAAGTTACAGATGCAGAAAACAGAAAAATGTGCCATCCTCTAAAATCAAAAGGTAGAAAAGCGAGGGGAAGAAAAGGAACCATTTTATTGATGGACACAACTGCCTCCAAGGAAGAAAGTGTTCTTTGGTTTTGTTAAGAAGCTCGGTAGGGGAGGAGGGGTATGAGGAAGGACCCTTTCAGAAGAGGCAAGTTTATTGAACATGTAGAAGAAGAATCCTTTTGGCTGTGATAAGAGTAGAAAGAAAACTGAATATTGTTACTGAAAACTGAGAGAACTTTTGCCTTTTTGAAGTTCTTTCTTAGAAAGGCAAATTTTTTAAAAACCACACAACAGTTGATGCTTGCCTCTCCACATCTCACATTTTAAATGAGCAAAGGGACGATACATACGGTCCAAAAGTTAAAAAGAAAAAAAAGAGGTTCAGAAGGAAGAGTCATGGGATAAGGAAGGGAGAGACCAAGGTGCAACCTAGAAGACAGAACAGCGGTGCAATTCCTATAAACACCTTCCTGTGCAAAATGGGCAAAGTGGGGAGCTCTAGACCAGAACTTCACCTGACTATTTTAACATAGCATTTTAATTAGTTAAATACAATTACTGAGACTAGCTAAGCACCTGATGGTCTTTCCATTACCTTCTGCCACGTATTTATATTAGTCATTGGGATACCATAATTCTACCAATACAAAGGGGAAACTGTAAGTTTTGGTTGTTGTACAGATGTCCCTGGAGCCCTGTTGCATCAAAGAAATCCTGAGAAACTTCAGACTACACAGGTAGAGCACCAGCTGCATGACTGAGCTACAATTAGCAGCAGCAAGAGAGTTAATGCAGACACTGAATTTGCCAGAGTCTCGAGGACTAACCCCAGAGAAGGAAGAGGAGCACTACATGCCTCCTATAGTGATGTTTCAGTATTGAGAAATACAACTGAGCATTGAATTACCTCAATCCTTGTTTTCAAATAATTATTTTCAGCCTGAAAAGTTACAAATTCAGTTCTACAGAAGAGATAAGGACATGATTCCAGAGCACACTTATTAGCAGTGGGTGGACAATTAATGCTGTAGACACAGAATAATTATAACTTGACAGCAATTTATTAATCAAGGTGATCTTTGTCCCCTAAATTTGACTTAACAATCTTTTCTTTACTTTCCCTCCAAACCTCTACCCAAAGGAAGTCTTTGCCTAAGCACAGGCAAGTGCTTGGATCCCCATGTTTTTTTTAAAAAGTACTTTGTGGTTTTACTATTTTTTTCAGCCTGTCACTGATTATTTTGTTCAGAAGCATTTGTGATAGCATGATGGGGAAATTTATTTATAATGATAAGAACAAATGCTACACAATAAAGATATATTTGTCCGGGTGGTAGTATCGATGTCATAAGCTACTGGCAGCCCTCTCGTATGAATCTCCTTCGTTAGATGAAAACCTTGTGACTACAACCCAAGCGTTTGCTCCCTGTGCACGTTACAGAAGTCTGCTTCAGTCACGACGCTGGATTTCACACAGGACTTTGCAAGATTTAAAGAGAGAAAGAAGCTCCTTTTCTAGTGAGAAATTTCCTACAATCTGGTTGAGGGTTAGGATTTTTGTCACACAATAATCAGAAAAGTCTTTCCATTTTGAATGTTTACACTAAGACAGTGGAGAGAAAGAAAGGAAAACAAGTGAGGGAGAGAAAAGACACTAGAACAATGGCTCTATACCTCCATCATTCTGAGGTTGGGTTTTTTAATTACATGGCACTGATGAAAGAAAATGAATACGTTAACTTTTTCCCACTATCTAAGGCAATGTATGTATTCATAGGTGGGGGTAATGGTGTCTTTTACCTATTTCAATTAAAACACCACACATTGTTAAGATCAATTAATGGCTTTTCTGAAATAACTGCAGTGGGTGATGCTGTCCTACTTATGTTCCAGTATGGCTTCAACACAAAGAGTTAAGAAAGGTTTCTAGGCGGCAGAAACTGACCTTATGCCACAGAATATTCCTTGCCTCAGGCTTATTGCCTCACACTTAAGTATTTTAAGCACAAGGGATTGCTGGGAGAATTGCACATGCCCTGTCAATACCAGACAGAAGGATCGGCAACTGACCTGGCTGATGCACAGACATCAGACCTCTCTATGCCATCCAGAAGAGACTCAGCTGTAAGGACTTTAAGAATACATCACTGGGTTCTAATGAATGGCAATTAAACCACAGAGATATACTTTACATTACCATATTACAATCAAGGAGTAACAAGTCATCTGTTCCCACGGAGTATTTAGATACAGACCCGTATCTCTCATTTCACCAATTAAATCTCCAAGCCGAGGACCAACTGAAACCAGCTTATCCCTTGCACGCTGCTGCCCTCATTCAGATTTTCAGAACAAAGATCTCCTTTGGTATCCAAAGACTCTATAAACTGAATATAAATCATTGATAGCGATATCTACAGTGGAGGTCTGCCCCAGTTTCAGCCATTGGTGTAACTGCATGCCAGCAAACCTTAGAAACAACAGGAAAATTCACTCATTTCGCTGTACAGGTTTACCCCTAACTCAAATCAGGTTGGTTTATCAGGTGAAAATAGTGGCTTACAATAGTGTACTTCAGTCGGACTAGCATTTGTATGATGCTCAGCAGCTGTCTACTGATAGCTAAAATCAGGCCACATTCTCAGCAAAGACAAGACCTTAATCAGAAACTTTAGCATTCATAATAGTTTCTGCTGTCTGTGGACCAAGTCACATCTCAGACGGAGACACATTCTCAGAGCTTTTAGAACTGCTCACCTTCCATACCAAAAAATAACCTCCCTGAACTCCAGAATTCATGAGTTCTAGAAGAAGACCACTGCATCTCTTAGATCAGATTCTCTCACATGCAGAAACTTCATCTAGCTTTATAACATCAATTGAGTAAAATGTGACTTGTTTTGTTGGGAACGTGAGAAAAATCATCCCAACTGAAATAAATCAGGAAAGCCTTAGATTAGATGTAGTTATGTCAGCAAAATAACCTTTATTCAGTAATGGATAGATCTGTAGAGAACTTTTGTTGTTAGTATAAGTTGCTTTCACACTGAAGAGAGAAATCTGCCTAGTATAGTTCTCCCACTGCAGTCATGCCAGGAAGTAATTCTAAGCACAGACAAGATATTCAGAGGCACAGTCCTCTACAGAGATGCCCCTAGTGTGACCACTTACGTCCATGCAAAATGGCACCAGCATGTCCACATGAGTGAGGATAGTAGTGTTTTACAGCCATGTTGCATCGATGTAAATGGTGAAAGAAAGTGGAAGGTGGTGCAAAACCAGGCCCAGGTACCCTCATTCAGGGGGGTGTTACAGTGAGTCCAAGTGCAGAATTAAATGAGCAGCTTTTCAACAGTCACGCTGGCACATCCTCCACTTGCCCCCAGCCATCTATTCCCACAGTACCCTGTCTCCCTGCTGTCCCATTTCTGCCAGGCAGCCACACAAGGATCTGGACTAGAGGGTATTACACAGTTCCTAGCACAACCCTACCAGCAGCTGACCAGCCACAGCAGAGCGTCTGGCACCAGGACATAAGCAGTGCCACTGCTACACGCCGAGCACACGACTATGAGAGCATCCGTGAGAGTCTAAAAGAACTCCTGCTCTTACTTTTGTAGAGAGTGAATCAACAAGACAGAGGGTGTGCAGCACCACTGATTTATGGCGGTCTCACTCTACAGGAGCACCCAGTTTGCTTGCCCAGAAGTATTTTCGCATTTTGGCTTGAGTTTATGTGATGCCAGAGAGCACGGTAAATTCCACCACTGCGGTCTCACTTCACAATGGAGTTTGATGTTGGGCTGCACCCGCTGGCAGGAGTATTAAGGCGAGGATATCAAGACTATCTCAAATAAGAGGCAGCACATACCCAACAGGGAGCTGATTTACCTCAGACACAATAAAAGGAGATGTTCTCACGGCTTGGGTACGATCAGCTACACTATGACATTATTGCGCCTCTTTACTGTACACTCTTGCCTTTGTGTGGAATACTGCCTTCTGCAGGACAGCCATCAAAAGGTACCATTTCACTGTAAAGTGCAGCGTTTTAGATCAAACCATTGTTCATAAGCACTTAACTGACATGCAGAGAATTTATATCTTTATATCTGCCAACTCTAATGTACAGGCAGTAATTTCTATCAGAGAAGACAGGCAGTGTCGAAGAGCAGCCTCCCAGGTACAGAACCATTCCCCTACCTGAACACCACACTTATCCCACATGTTTATAACATTTGGGAGAAGTTTATGCCATTTTTCTGGGACCTAAAGCCATGCCTTAGTGATTAATAGATATAAAAATGAAGACATTATAATCATTTATAACATTTTGTAAAAGAAAACATTCATTATAGGGCTTCTTTCAAAAAGCACATATACATCTAAGCTTTTTTAAAAAAAGATGTGGTTTTTATATAGGTGAAGTTGATATAAAGTTGAAATAGTGCAATTTTAAAACAAAAGTTAGTGCAGGAGTCAAACTACAACAACAACAAAAACCAAAACAGAAGTTGTAGAGTGTTTTGTTGGTTTTGTTTTGTTTTGTTTTGTTTTAATGGAAATACATTACTGCCTGGGTTTTCAAAAGCACCGAAGTGCTTTTGAAGGGTATACATCCCTCAGTTAGCTCTCAGTGAGATTTAAGATTCCCTTTTGGGAATGAAACTAGGATGTTTTTGAAAATAACGTATCTCATCTGAGTGTGGGATTTGGCTTTGATGTCAGGTGACAATGTCTAAGAAGCTCCTATCAGTTAAAGAGACACCTTCAATTTAAAAAGTGCATTTTGTTTGTTACTGTTACAAGAAACAACAGGGGAAATAATTGGAGAAAGAGTTTCTTCTCATATACATTTAACAGTACTTTGTAACTCATTTATAGAAGTGGATAACATCCCATTGTTCAGTCTTTCAAAAGGCAACATAAAGGCTGATGGCTTATAAATGGAAAAATATGGTTACTAAAACAGTATTATTAAGGAAATGTGGGAAGAACTTCAGTCGAAGTGAGATAATTTCTAATGCCATTTATGAAAGCAATTTATTTTAATTAATGCTGTCCTTTTAAATTAAGAAGTTGTGCTGGGAAGCACTTGCCTGTTGTCATCAATTCAACATTGTGATAAAGGAATAGCTGATGCTTCTTATTAGAGTAGCAAAACAATAAAAATGCCAAAACTCCTAAGGTAAACCGGCCACAATGAAGACCATCAACATTTTCTCTTTGCACAGAGGCATCACATCAACGTGAGAAAAATGAACAGAACAAAGGCAGGAAACAGAAACAGCTACGCCATGGTAATGAACTGTGGACTAGAGAGGAACAATTATACAGCCAAATGAGCAGGTATACCTGTGCAGTGAGTCATGGTTATTTTTCTGTGCCTGAGGTTTTATGGTTCTTTCTTTCTTCCCGAAGATCACTAAGGGAAGGGCAGGAGGGGTGGTAGGGAGGGTAGGATGTGTGTGTGTGCCTGTGTCTGGTTTTTCTCATACACAGATGCATACACACACCCCCACACACCCGCTCAAAATCTTTCCACTGGCTTTTAATTTTAGTAACTCATGTAACCCAACTGGAAGAGAATCTACAACTTCTTGCTTTTAACATTATAAATATACCAAATGTTATAAAATTTATTGTAAAAATGTACATTCAGCGGCTTTATGAGGCACAGACCCTGCTAATGTACTTTCAGGGAAGCTCACGTGTACTCGGTTCTGTCCACTGTTGGTCAGTGGTGGAGAATCCAGGGGCTCACGCTTGATTGCCTGAACCAAGCAGGGGTTTTTAAATTCACATGGCATTTTAAACACCTCGTTATTTTGCTCTTTTTCCTGCCCTGGGCTGGGGCTGTAGAAGTGGCCGTAGCACGCTGCGTGTGGCAGGTCGGGCACGCTTTCCAAACATGCGGAGGAGTACTGAGGGCAAAACGGGGCCACCTCCTTGCTACGTGAACCTTTGCAAGATCTGCTCAGGTTTAGGTTGTTGGGATGATTTGCCACAATGCATTGCCAATTACGCGGCGTGTAAAGGCAGTGCCTTGGCTTCTGACAAGGTGAGGCTGGCTCACAGAGGTCCGGTTCTGTTTTGAGGTGCACTCTGTTTGGGTAGCTAAACACCTGCTTTCTCACTGAGCCGTTCTCGTCCAGCCAGGCTCGGTTTTGTGACATCAGGTAGTTATTAGCAATGTTTTCAGAATCGGAATCGTATTCCATTTTGATAGGCATCTCCATGGGAAAGGCTGTGTCATAGAGAGACTCTGAGGATATTAATGGTCTCTGCAGTTTGAGATGGTCCATTGCATAGTTCTCCGTACAACACTGTTGTGCACCCGAGTAAGACTGGCCGCTTTCTGCGCTCCCCCAGTGGGAAGGGCAAGTTGATGGTAAATTTAAGAAACTTTGGTCTCTGTTGTAGAATGATCCAGCTCTTCTGTTTGAACATGCGTTCATTCGCTGGCTCATAGGACAAGAGCTTGAGTTTCTTAAAGTCCAGCTACTGTTTGTGGTGCAGTTGTTTTGAACACCTAAAACTGATGTATTAGAACTGAGAGGTTCCTCGTGCATAAAACACTCACCATTTCTATGAGGTTCAAACTTCACTTTTATATTATCTTGTTCATTTTTTACTGCTGTGCAGTTAAGATGCTTCCACTGGCCCAGAGTTTCAATGGCACTGTTATAGGAAAGTCCCTCCAGGTTTCCTTTAAAACTGGCAAAACTGCTTGGTATCTTCAGTTGTTCATCTTCTTCCCTTTCAATAACAGTAAAAAAAATCAGTCAGAGGTTTCTAAATGGATGTTTTCAGGGATACAAACATTGTCTCAACACGCATCACAAACAATACTTTGTCCTTAACTTAATATGGGAGTCTCATACTCTTGTCCACATCATGACCTTTGCATTTGTTCATGAGAAAAAAGAGTGTGCATGCATCTGGGCATCAACGTGTGTGCACAGCTACCTTTCTGTGGCACTGTTCCGTTTAAATTCTGACATGCATTTACTCTTCCATTTCAGGCACACAGTTCACAAAGACCTTAAATGTTGTAGTACAGTGTGATAACTATCTTACACTTTTATTCTTCCCTTAAAATATATGTAAATAGTATTTCTCTGTAGAAAAATCTAGAGAAAAAATGCAAAGACAGAGACAAAATGCTGGAGAATTTCCATGCCTGATGCAGCAGTTTTCAAAACTTGGGGTCTAAATCTTCAGGTTCAGGGTTTGTCTTGAATTCACTAGTGTGCTGATTCCCGACCAGGCAGGATTAGTGCTATGAAACCATCCCCTCCCTCTCCGAACAAGAAGTGGACATCTCAACAGAGAAACTGAGCATGAACCTCTGGAGAGCTAGTAAGGTTTTTAGAAGGCTTTTTCTTAGTTTGCTGTTAACTTTTTCCTTGGGTAAGGACTCAATGTGCATGCATAAAATTTTCCAGTAGAGGGAGTCCACGTTGTTACAAAGAGAGAATGTCCCACTGTAATAAATGTACACCAAAAAAGAAGAGTATTGTCGCTTTTTTTTAATGAGGTATTAAATATTCCCTGTCCTCTGCTAAATATTGTTATTGTTATTATTGATAGTCTTGAGATGCAAATGGTATGATACTAGTTTGCTCCAGAACTAGCTTTTCAGGAAATGGTCTAACTCGGAAGCAGTGGACTGAACAAAATGCAATAATCACAAAAGCTTAGACATCCAAATGACAAATTTTACAGTGAAATAGTATCTAGTGAAAATTCTCCAAAACTATGTCTGTTTCCTCGAAGACAGCATTCATTTTAACAACAACAACAACAAAAAGTAGTAAGGGTGAAGTCTATTGCAGACTATCAGGAGGACAGAACTGAATATAGTCTCCAAGGCAAACTTCTGTAACACTTCAGTCTGCAGGAACTATCAAGCACAAAGGAAGGATTTTAACAACTCAGAGGGTAAAAATGTAACTAAATAAACATCAAAGAGCATGCTTAATTACACAAAAACCAGTTAAGAAGTAGAGACTTGAATACAAGAAACAGCCCCTTTTAATCTGCTTCTTAATAGAAGTTCATTCCCTCACACAGCAAGATGATGTTTATGCCATCCCAGTGAAGATTGAAGAGTTCCACCACCCTTAGGTGGGAGCTCCTCTGCTGTTCACGTGGATCCTGGGAAATAGGCTGCCAGTGTAGGGGTATCTACCCTAGAACTTCAAAGACTTTTTCATTTATTTCTTCCACCTGCGAGGCATCCAGAAGGAAAAAAACAGTGATAAGAGCCACATTTTTTCTGGTGGGCCAGATGCTGGCTGTGTACACCTCCTGGCTCCTGCTTATTCAATCCACTCTCTTATATCTTCCCTCAGACCAGTCTGAAGAGAACCTCAACAAGGCTCATGGGAACTGGAACAGGCAGTCCCATGGGGGAAGGAGAAAAAGCCCATTTGGGAGGAGAGGTTAAAACCCAGAGACGAGGTCCTCTTTGAATGCAGATCTGTGAGATTATCTTCCATTTCAAGGCTGAGCCTAAAGCCAACTAGATGTATCTATGTACAAACATACAATGAATATGAGCATCCCTGTTTAGATTATGTTGAACGTCCACAACTAAAACCATGAGCTCAACTGTCACCCATAAAGAAAAGAAATGTTTAACATAATCAAATATTAAAAAGTAGAAAAAACAGGACCCTAAATCAGCAAAGACTTTCAGCTGCAAAGTATAACAAAACCCCAAAATACATTTTTGTGCAAGGAAGTCAAAACTTATTAATAATCAAACATTTTGGTTTTGAAATACTCTGGTTTAGTACGTATGTACACTCAACTTCAGAAGAAAAAAAGACTGCAGGAAAGAAATAAATATTGTTTAGGTTTATAACAGCCATTTCATATGATCCAAGAAAAAAAATGGATTTCCATTTCATAAGAAAAATAAATCCTTCTCATTCAGCTCTTCTCTTAGGTTACTTTTAAAGACCTCATACATAAAGAATACATTCATTTTTCTGAAATAATAGAATTTTTGTAGAATTGGAAAATATACTTACTTTAACATCTGCTGTTGGGCAAGGACATATTCTGAACAACCACTTCGATACAGAAGTTGAGTGTTAGCTTGAACCCAGACCCAGTGATCTTCATTTGTTTGCACTTTGACTAGAGAAATGCCATTTTCTCCATTATTCTTTGCTATACAGTTTAAAACAAAATCTATTTTAATACAAGCAGTATTTAGGATTTTTTCTTACCTAAACTACGGGTGAATGTTCACAGGTTTGTTTGCTGCCCTGGAATCATCAGCATAGGAAAGTAGAAACTAAAATATGTCACAAAACTAGGCAAATTACATTTAAAAATTAAAATTTGAAAAGCCTAATGAAGCACTTAAACTGTAACCAAGTTCATTATAATTTTTACCTCTCAGTAGTGGTACTAAACCAACAGTAAAAAGTTCATGAAAAATGGGGCTATGACACAGGAATGGTTTTAAAGAAGTTCAATGTTTCCAGCAGATATGACAGAAAGCTGAGTACAACTGTACTCACCATCAAAATTTTATCCATTGCAAAATCTGAAATACAGCATAGACTCTCATAATATTGCCACAGCCAAACACTGGGAAAGCATGAGTCAATGCTGCAAGCACATAATGAGTTTTAAAGACAATTTTCCTCTGTTTTCTGATCTTTGGGGGAAACTAGCGTCTGTAACATATCATCCAGTTTTCCCCAAAGAGGGACAGTTATCATCATTAATTATTAAGATTTTCAGATAATCTTATTAAATTCAGAGCTGACATTTTTAGGACAGAATACATCAAGTATTCTTATTTACTATGATTATTTATATATCTGTAAACCTGGCATCACAGTATTTCTGCCCACTCTGCAATAGCAGACTGATTCAGTACTATCGTTTGAGGCAGACAACTATTTTTTGCATTTTTTTAAAGAAGGGGTTTTAGAGAGAATAAAAAAGAGAGCATCAGGACCAAAATGTGAGAATCCTAACAAGAGAAAAGATAAGGTTCTTTTTCCATAAACTGTATATAATCCAGAAGTACTTAGCAGACACACCTTTGATTTGGTTTTCGGCAATCTGTAACACATTCGTGAAAGTAGCACCTTCATGATGACTGTTTCTTCCATATAAATCTGCTGCTTCACAGAGTCCTAAATTACCTTTGGAAGAGGAGCTGCAGAGGACAGAAAATGTGGAAAATTCCATGTCAGCAAATAGAAACACAGTAGAATCACAGACTCTGAAAGATGTGATCTTCAAGCTGTTGACCAGTAGTGAAGACTTATGGTTTAAGCAGATAGTAAACATCACTAAATAATTATCTGTGTTTCCTGCATCATTTGCTCAAACCAGTGTATGACTGGAATTCTGCATTCAATTAAGAAGAATGTTTATGTTTAGGAATATTCTGCTCATGAATTACTATACCTGGAATAATAAATTTCATGTTGAATTGAGACAAACGCTATGTATATTCTGCTCTGCCTGTTCCAGGTACAGACAAGGTATGCACATCACACTGAGCAGCAATGCACTTTAAGAGTTTAGCATGACTTCAATTTGCAATAATCATCATATGATATGAATGGGTTTCTTCCAATCTTTAGTTCAAAATGCATATTAGGGCTTGGAAAAGGTGCAAAGTCCATAACACTGCTTAACAAATTTTTCCCTTTATTAAGACCCTCAGAAAAGAAGATTGACTATATAAATTTGCCCACCATCCCTAGGCAGCATGCTTCAAGCCTGAACCAAAGGAAACACTGAAGTTAAATGCCCACTTCATTCTTATCACATCCTTGGCCACTGTCCCATCAGTTAGTAAAACTTAAGTAAAGAACCTCTCTTCTAGGGGCTGAATTCTGCTCATCAACTAATATCACCTGGGCCACTGAAAAACGTAGCAAGTGGAGAGGACTTTCCAACTCTGTTCCAGAAGCCTCCATAGGCCATTATATCAGCTGTCCAGTAATTTAATTCTTGTCAAAACGATGTCTCTACTAGAACCACATTACACGTCTGGATAGTAAATCTACACACACACAAGCATATTCTAATTAAAAGCCAAATTATGATGCTGTCAGTCACACCGATGAGCATTTTGCTTCACAGCAATGAACCTTATTGCTGTAAGGTTTTATTTAACCGATAATGGAAAACGTAATCCTAGCCCCAAACATCAACTAAAACTCAATCACAGAAGAGTATTGAAAGTAAGTGTTAGGAAGGAAATGAATCTGAACACAATCTGTCCTGATCTTCTGTGATTGCCACTGAGTGAGCAGCCCCAGGCCATTTAGTGCAATCGTAGACTTATGGGTTCATAAGCCTTCTGTGGCAGGATAAATACATACACCAAATACATCTCAGTTGACTCTCTGAACACCCACACACATGCACATGCAGCTTCCTGAAATTTTCATTTTCCTTTGTTTGCTACCAAAATGACCGAGTCCAAATGATTGTGCTACCAGAAGATACTGGTATTTGAAAACTCTCAGTAAAACTACTTTTTCTTTTCTACTTTTAAAACTAGCACAATGATTTATTGATTGAGCACCTTCTGAACGATAGGAAGATATCCTAACTTTCCAAGTTTTATATAAAATTATATACATAGTAATATAATACTTAAGATGTATTATATCTTAAGTACAATATATTATGTTTTTATGTTATATTATAGATAATATACTATATTATGTTACATTATATTCTATATATAATGTTATATTTATTATGTATTATATAGTTAAATCCAGATAAATTATTCACTTTTCTAAGAAAGAGTTTTCAAATGGAGAGTTATTTAGCCTAATTTGTGCTTTTTACATGCTTAATAATCATGAAGGCCATAGTATACTTTACTAACTGCTAAAAGATTGATTTGAAAATACTTTGTATTCATTGCTGCTGCATCATCAGCTTTGTGTTTTGTTTTCACAAGCAGGCTTTTCATCTTCATCTCTGTCACAGATGGGAGCAGAAGTGGTACCACTATGCAGAATAAGGACAGCTGAGGTGGCAATACTGTTCCTGATGAGGATTTCTTCCTTTGTCCAAAAAGGAACTTCAGTTTGCCTTGGAACTGCATTGTCTGTTATAAAAAAAAAAAAAAAGAAAAAAGAAAAAACCCCAAAAAATCCCGCATAAATTTCAGCATGTAGCGTATAAACATTTAAAATGTTGTTTAACACCAAAATCAGTTTTGAAACAGGGAGAAAAACCAGGAATTTCATTTTCTTCATACAATTTAGACCTCACCATTTCAGATGCATGATGAAGCTGAGGTACTATCAACAGTAAAATGAGACATTTGAGGCTGGGTTTTGGTTTTTTCTCTCCTGAGTACTTAAAGTAGAAGTTCTGTGTTATGTTCTGTTTTCCAAGACAGGAAGCGTACAGAGGTGCAGACAGCTGGTTCCTCTGTGCCTTACTCTGAAGCTGGAACTATTATTTTTCCATGTTCTGTTCTCTCCAGTGAGATGGTTCTTGAGTTTCTTTCCTCTTGCCTTGCACTTTCTCTGGCAAGTCTGTGAACTGGAACAATCTAAGGGCTGTGCAGGCAGATGCCAGGGGAAACAATACGCCCCAGACAGCCAGATACAAAGTACATAGCTTCGAAGGAACCATCCCTCCCTGCCTCAAATCTCCATATAATCAGAAAGCAGAGATCAAGTTAATAGCAAGCTACTGCCTCTTGGTGAAAAGATTACCTATCAAAAAACAACCAGAGAAAGATCAGTCCATCTGAGCTGGGCATTTTCCAGAGCTACAAGATTAAAACAGGAATGCAGAAATGACTAACTGGTACATCTGTTCAGACCCATCATCTTTCATCAAATGAGCATCTGAGACAGAATTTTTATTTCCCTGTCTCATGACAGGGTTCCCCTCATGTTATTTGCACGTGCCATACTTCATCATAACAAGAAACAGCATTGGTCCTTACTAAGCAAATGGGGAAGTAATTTCTAGAAATGAGCCGCTCCTAGTAAGGATATTGGAGAGGCGTGTGAGAGACTCTCTAATTCTGGGTTTTATTATTAAAGGACCCTTTACAAAAAGGGAAAATTAATCATTATTATTCCTGTTCATTAAAGTGAATACTTTATGCTTAAATGATCATCATTAAAACTCAGGCTTGCCACCCTTGTTCTAGGCCTGGTACCAATCAAGGACAAATATTGTCCCAAGGAGCTTAAAAAATAAAAAGTTTATAGATCCTTCAATTTCAAATATCACAACCTTCTTTTGTCCCATCACTCTTTATGTATCTTATATTAATAGATTATATTAATATATTATATTAATAAATGTCTTTACATGTTTCTTGAATGTTATTAAATGTCTTTACGTGTATCCTGTCCATGGTTCTCCATAATATTTATTTTGAAATATTTTTCATCCAAAGTAATTAAAATCTAGTATGCCAGGACTACAGTTCTCCAAGTGAAATTATACTTACAAGGAAGCCAGAAGTACTGTCCAACAAGCAGCGAACTCGACAGATGAAACAACGAGTTAAGAAGGAAGAATAATCTGTTGCGGTGCTGTCATTCTCTTGTGCTTTGAACAATTTACTGAGAATATATTCTTCTCCTAAGAACGACAGTGGAAGTAATATATATCAGAACACACTAGGAAAGAATGAAGTGTTCTGTAGCCAACTGAAGAAGCTGTTATGGAAATTGCTAAAAATTACTTTATGGAGGGGCAAATATTAAACAGTGTCATGTACAGATACACGCTCTACCAAAAGAAAAAAGATGGGATTCAGATGAGTTTCTTCAGAAACTTTGGCTTTTTTGCTTCCCAGGTTTTTGTGATTTTTAATGATGCAAAGCAGGGTAACAGATGTTGCTGGTTTTGAGATCAGACATCACAGAAAATACATTAGAAAAAGAAAACAGAATAAGGAAAAATGCTAGTGCAAGACAAAAACGAACAAATGAACAGTGGCTGATTAGCTTATGTTCAGCTGTTGTCTCCTTGTTTTTTAGTGGAGCATTTCCCAGTTTTGGACTACAACTGCATAGCTTTTGGAATACTTATTTCCCAAAAAAACACAAGTATTTGTACAGAAGTATGAACTCAGGAACTCAAATTCTCCACTGTATATATTAGGAAAAAAATTCCAAATATTTGTAACTTTTATTGTTTGAAATATTAATGCACATTGTTTAGGGTTTTTTTGCATAATTCCTACAAAATCTTACAAAGTTCCTCAGATATCTCCAAGAGTTTTGCAAAACACAGGAACTGCAAGAAATTCTACTAAAGTTTCTTGACTGTGTTCCTGAGGACTTCATAAAGTCTGCTGAAGGATTTCTTGCAAGTTTCTCCCCACCCACCTAGAGACTGTGCTTTCTCAATTTCTTTCCTCATTTACATCCTCACCTTCTGTTGAGACATGTACATTGTTCTGGGATCAATAATTCTTTATAAAGTTAACAATCAACCTCATTGTATTTTCTCTAGCCGTGATTCCAGCTTAACACTTCCTGTAGGAGAAGCACTGAGTGTACCTATCCACCTGCCATGCTAGGGAAATACAGCCTCAGAGGGAAAAGTGCATTGCTAAACCTACTTGTTCTTCTGAAGATGCCCATCTACATAATGTTGCATGGGAAAACAAATGGCAGAAAGTGGTATTGCCACCATGGTACTATGTAGAAGAGTTTTCATGGGATGTTTTTGCTTTAATGAGAGGAATACTAATGTCTTGATCAGTGTCAGCAAAAGGTTGGTAGGATGAGCATTGATGCTGTTCATTCCACGTGGATAAGAGTATCTGTTGGTACAGTAGTCAGAGAAAAATAAAGGAAAACAACGTCATAGCCTCAATGGCACACACTACCTTAGAAACGTCAAGCAGGAAGACACACCATCTATGAGAGAATAACATTTTAAATGGCCACTACGCAGCTTTGCAGTGAAGAATCTGACTTGACATGGAACAGATGTGGGTGTAGGCGGAGTGCAATTCTACCTCTGTACAGTGGTGCCATATTTCCAATCAACTTATACCCACCTGTTTCTGTCTGTAGTTGCTGTCCAGACATCTGGGGAGGGTTCATGGCCCAGTGCAGTTGTCTACAGAAATCCTGGCGATCATCCACGTGAATATAATCATAGATGTTTTGATGCATTACATCAGTCTGAAACAATTACAACATGGAATGTTTCATTTTTAAGTGTAGTGGGGCAGACACTTATCTTCAGATGGATACTTTCCTTAAAACAATGCCCGGTGTAGGATATCTTAAGATCAAAGACTGATTGAGGAGAGTTTTTTCAGAGACCTCTGTTTTTCAACATATGCTTTTTGACTTCACATCCTAAGGTGATTCTTTTTAGTCTTAACTCTTTTGTGCATATGCAAATGTGAGTCATAAAAAAGTCCAACTGCCAGCCAGTGACTTGTGGTGTCCCCCAGGAACTGATGCTCCGATGAAACCCTGTTTAACTTCTTGATTACTGAATGACGGGGTAGAGTGCGCTCTCAGTCACTTTGCAGAGGATACCAACTGGGGAGAGCAGGATGGCTGCTCAGACCTTGACACGCTGTAAAAATGGGCTGACAGGAATGTCAGGAAGTTCAGCAAACAAGAAGTTCTCTCTAATTTTGGGTACCCCAGAAAAAGAAAGATATTATCAAATTACCAAAGTGAGCCCAGGAGAGTATTACTAAGACACTTAAGAGGGCTGGAACACATGACATTATCAGGTGGGAAGAACAGGGTTTGTTCAGCCTTTAGAAAAGAAAACTTCAGGAAGAACTTACCGCTGGTTACATCAACCCAATGAGCGGGCGTAGAAAAGACAAATCTCGACTCTTCTCAGAAGAACAAAGTGGGAGGACAAGAAGCAACAGACAAGTTGCAACATGGGAAACTGGGACTTGATATAGGCAAAAGAATTTTGCAGTCAGGGTGGTTAAACACTGGAACACATCTTCCAGAGGGATCATAGAAACTCAAAACTTGACTAGATGAGTCCCGGATCAATCTGCTCTAACTGGATGTGCTTTGAGCAGGAGGTTGGACTAGATGACCTCCAGAGGTCCTTTCCAACTACATGGTTCTGTTATTCTGTGACTTTACAATATATTTATTATACAGAGGCATCCAGTCTAGAGTAGTAGCATCTTACGCTGAAATTGAAAGGAAACTTTTAGCTAACTCTTATTTTTATAATAGATCATGTTTGTGTTAACAAAAGCTTCACAAAAGGAACAACATTACAAGGAATTCATCTTCACCTAATAAAGAAAATTAGTCTGAAATGGCATAGCAAAATAACTTAATTTCAGTGATAGTGTATGTCTAATGAGCACTAGAAGGAATAGGCAAAACAACAGAGTGCTGCATTTTAGAAAGCCCGTGAGCAGTAGTGACTACAAGAAAGTCATCAGAATGACAGTGACTAAGTATTCTAAATATTTGTTAATGTATTTACCTGATGAAACCCTAGATAGTCCACAATCGTCGATGACGCATAAAATATCATCCCATCTGCACTCACCACCAATGCAAAACCGTTCAGTGACTAAAGAAGAGAAAATAAAATAATTAAAAAGATAATCAGCAAGTAAAGAGTAAAATAGGTTAAAAATGTCATAATTTTAAGAATATTCTAGATATGAAAAAATCACTCTGCAAAAAAGTTGGACATCAAATTTTTGCAGAAAGGCCTTTTTTTCCTAACAGGGAAAAGGAATAACAATCTGGAATATGCTTTTTTCCTTTTTAAAAAAAGTTAGGATAGCTAATTACAGTGTAACTATCATATTACATTACTAGTTTATTATCTATTTTAAATTTTATGTTGTCATTAATTCATATAATAAAAGTTTAATAGCAAGTGTCAACTACTTTTTTTTGCTTTTAATTTAAAACATGGCATTCCATAATAATTGCTTTGAATTTATATGTATTGGTACATATATATAATATAGTAATCTCCAACAAGAAAATTAAACACACGTGCTGTAGTAGCTATGACTTGAAAACTGAATGTGTATTTTAAAGTCTGGCTATTTTCTTAAGCTTCTATAAAAACACATACATAGCATAACTGCATAAATGCAATGAATATAAAAAGTAGGCAATATATACTTCACTGATATAGACCAATGTTTAGTCTAAAAAAAAGCTAAATTAATTCTCATAGACTCGGTGATGCAAGCAAAACAACCAGAGGAATCCAAACACAAAAGTAAGGATTAAATGAAATGCATGACGTGAACATTAAGATCCATTGTGCTGCATGCAGACTGACTAATTTTGCCTCTCTTCCCTCGATAAAGATTCAGTAACATATTGTCACTTAGCAGGCTTGCATTCCGAGGTGGTTTAGATGATCCTTTCACGTGATGGTTTTGAGGTCTTCGGCGATTACAGTTCCAATAGCTGCTGACGAACTACTGCTATATTACTGTTATCCTTGCTTCGCCTTTCTCTCAATTTGCTGTCGTAGCAATGTGCCTATTAATCCTGAGATAATCCTGAAGCACAATGAGGGCAGATTTTCAATTGCTCAGTAACCAGATACACTGACATATTTTTGTGAGCTTGGTTCTCTTTTTGGTTCGTAAATAAGGACCAGATTTCCAAGACTGCTCAAAGCCTGTCCCCGCTGTGACAATGGTGGGCAGAATTTCAAGAGTTCAGTGCACAATAGACTGGCCTCCTCAGAAGATTGGGCCCCAATCATAAACGTGGAGCATCTTGGCCCAGTGGGACCATACATGGTCAGGGGCTCTGCACCTCAAAGAACCTGTGAAATGGTGACTGTAGTGGAGAGGTTGCAAAGGCTCACCTACATTTGGAAAGAGCTGTAGCGGCATCTAATTTGATCAAGTCCATGCTAACCATAAGTCATCGCTAAGAATAGCCAAAGGCAAATCACATTCAGCCCCAGGTCAGCTCCATAGATGCAGATCCCTTCCAGAATAAGCGTTACCTCTGCCTAGCTGTGTTTGTGTTGAACGCTACTTATCCTTTGCGCACAGTTGCTGGACTGGTGCTCTTTTCTGCTCTAAGTAATGCCAAAATTCATCCCAGCACCTCACCAACTAGAAGACAATCTTAAGACTTCTACATTTTCAGATCTGTGCCTTTTGTTGCGCTGAGAGAAGCCTCCATGGATGGTATCTGTCATACCCATTTCCAGTGTCAAGTGAAGACAAGAAAGCATTTTTGGCATCTTGTCTCTTTGGACTTATCTTCACAGCAATGAAACCATCAGTGATGTAACGTTTGGAATTTTATTACATGCTGAACATCTGGCAGGCCTTGTAATTTGGACAGACTAAAAATTTCTAGAAAGATGACCATAAGACATTTAAGGGAGGTCCTTCATGTCTGTGGCTGTTAACACGCACATTCCAAAAGACCTCCAGTCCCACCCGTGCAGCTGGTGCAGGTAGAAATTAAGAACATTAAAGAAATGTTCTTAATTAAAGAAACATTCTTAACCTATGCAAATTAATGCACCAAGCCCTATCTGGGAAGGCTTAAAAAGTGACTGCAAGATCTGAATACGAATCTCACACCGTATCATGCTTACGGTATCATCCTTAAAATGTACCTTCCATTGTCCTGCAGGCAAGCTGACATTTTTCAGCCCCAGTGGGAAATAGCTGGGGAGCACCTGTCATTACCAAGGACTGCTTTTATGAATCAAGAAATAAATACCCCTATTCAAAGAGGACTCTTCTTCATCCAACATACTGGTATACACTCTTTAGGCCTAGACATACACCCTGAGATCAGTCTCTAAAATGTAAAACCTGCTACCCCACAGTGGAAGGTGGACAGGCTGCTTTTCGCACAAGTTATTCTTTTCACAGTTGAGCTGGACCAGGTGCTTTGTAAAAATGGGAAAAGGAAATGGGAGCATGTGTATTTCTAAGGGTTGAGATCAGTGGATTGACAACTACATGTGTGCAGTTGGAGAAGGTATTAAGGAAGGGTGGGAGGGACAAGAGATAAGAAGAAGTAGAGGAAAAGTTCAAGGAGCTGAGTGTTTAGGTTAAGCCAGAAAGAAGTATGGATTTGAGAAAGGTATGTAAATGAAGAGAATTACAAGCTTCCTCTGCTTTGTTTCTGGTTTGTTCTCAAAATGCTGATGTCCTCTCCCAAGTTAAGATCTCTTAACTAAGCATTGCCTGGTTTTCGGACCCCAAAGGCAGACGTCAGATGCTTTGCCCTGCAGGCAGGAAAAGCAAAACTCACTTGGGTGCAACAACAACTTTTATGGAGCCACATGAGGCTATTGAGGATTAACACAAATCCCATGTGTCTAAACTTCATTTTAGCTGGGAAACCTGCTGCTTCAGCCACACTAACAAGAGATCAGCTGGACACGGAGTAAAACTTCATAACCCATGACTGCAGTTTTTTCTCTCTTCTCAGTATTACCCTAAAGCTCACTTCAGTGTGAAACTTGATATCTGTAGCACAGAGGATGTCAGAGTTGGGCTGAGATTTACACTTTTCTTACCTACTTGCCACAGCTGAGAAGGAGGGTGTTTTTTAGCACAGGTCTGGTACCCCAGGAAAAGACCTCTTCTGACCTCTCAGAAAAATCTCTCATGTATCATACGTAACTCCATACTCAAGCCCTTTACAGTAACACTGCACAGAGATTCTCCATTACTCTGGCCAGAATCCTAGTGATTTCTTAGACTGAATGGAAGAGACAGCTTCAGTCCGTGATTTGTACCAGCACCAGTGTGGCCAGCAGGAGCAGGGAAGTGATTGTTCCCCTGTACTCAGCACTGGTGAGGCCACACTTTGAGTACTGTGTCCAGTTTTGGGCCCCTCAACTACAAGAAGTACACTGAGGTGCTGGAGTGTGTCCAGAGAAGAGCAACAAAGCTGGTGAAGGGTCTAGAGCACAAGTTCCATCAGGAGCAGCTGAGGGAACTGGGGTTGTTTAGCCTGGAGAAAGAGAGGCTCAAGGGAGCCCTTATCGCTCTCTACAACTACCTGAAAGGAGGTTGTAGTGAGGTGGGTGTCAGTCTCTTCTCCCAAACAACAAGAGATAGGACAAGAGGAAACAGCTTCATGTTGCACCAGGAGAGGTTTGGATTGGACGCTAAGAAAAATTTCTTTACTGAAAGGGTTGTCAAGCACTGGAACAGGCTACCCAGGGAAGTGGTTGAGTCCCCATCCCTGGAGATACTTAAAAGCTGTGTAGGTGTGGTGCTTAGTGACATGGTTTAATGGTGGACTTGACTGTGCTAATGGTTGGCCTTGATGATCTTAAAGGTCTTTCCAACCTAAATAATTCTGTGATTCTATTAGAGGGAACAAAATCTATTTCCAGCTTTTTTTGTTCTAAGTTACCAGTTCTCACATTAAACAGGACAACGAAGTATATGTCTCCATTTATGATTTGAAACTTTCTCAGTTAGTGAAATAAAATTCTCAGCGATAGCCTTCTCTCGTTCCCAGTGAATGGGAGGCTGCACTAGTGTGCTGTGTCAGAAACACAGCAGCCATCTGCCTGGGTAATCGATAACCTGTGGGGAGGAAAAGGGACAGAGGACATGGGCCAGCCTCACACGTGTGCAGTTCACACTTCCTAGTGCAAGCACGAGTCTGCCCAGAACACAGAAGGGAACAGCACAGGGAGGTAAAAGGCAGCTCTCCTCATTTCACTTTATTCTTTTCAGTAGAAATATTGCAAAGACTAAAATAGGGCTCTGGGATTTAAGGGAAGACATAACTGAACTGCACGGCTCTATGTCAGTGTACTTGCTTTGGGTACACTTGGTGTGTTTTAATCAATAACGTCCACTTGCATCCTACTATAATTTTTATCAATTTCGCGTAAACTTACACATACACAGAGAGATACACCACACGTAGAAGCAGACACCCAAGTATATTAATGTGAACTATAGAACTTTTGCAACAAAACCTAAGTAACTTTGAATCTGCAAAAAAATACATGGTTGTAAACTGCCATTTGTTAAACATATGGATTCAATGACAGATGGAATTTCTAATCCGGGATAATAGCTGAAACATGTGACACAGGCTTAAGTATGTATTGTGAACATTTGTTTGTTTGTATTTGGCTTTTTAAAAACACTTACATGAGTTTTCTACATTGTACTTAAAACATGAAATCATGGGGTTTTTTTTTCCCAAATGGGGGGGAAAAAAAAAAGCTTGGCACCAGACAGGGGCCTGTTTCTTTGAAAAACATGTACATCCAATTATGTACTCACGAAAAGCTGCACCTGCTACTGAAACCAACAACAATTAATCTGTCAGTTCAAAGAAAGTACGACGTTATTCTGGTGCCCACAGTAGCTGTGAGATGAAAGTTATCAGTTCCTTCCATTAAAAAGTTTTTGAAATATCATTAGTCAAGAGGTTCTCTCTGGGAATGAAAGCAAATATTTTGAGGAAGATAGGACTTCCTTTGGCAAGATCCTTTATATATCCTGATATTTTTTTCTGGTCCCATAGCAGAAAATCAGCCAGCAAATACTTCAAAGATATTTTGGTCAAGGTCATGGCATAGTAAAAATAAGGGGGGGGGGGGGGGGGGGAGGGGGGCGGGAAGAGAGAACAAGTTCCAATCCACACTTCTCTTATTACTCTTCCTTGAAATAAAGGAAAATTCACTAGCATTAGGTCTCCAGAGACCATGTTACTATGGTGACTAAAGTACAACAGTCAAGGCCTGCAGCCATGCCTCGCTTTGAACAGATTTTCAAGTCACGCAACTTGGGTACTAAATTTCCAGGGTCAGTTGGCTCACAGTTTATCTGGAACAGCTTAATTTAATAGTGGATTGCTGGGGTTTTGCATCCTATGTGGGATGGGCCCATTTTCTGGTGATCTAAATAAGTAGCTATTTAAAAAATCTGGAAATTATATACTTGCTCTTGTCTTATGAATATTAGAAGGGAAATGCAGACAGTTTTAATGTGTCCTCTGTCTTTAACTGTATTGTTTAGTGGATCAGTATTTCTTTCCACTGGTGTTTTTAGGACTCATAATTGCCCTTCTCAAAAATCCCTCTGGAATTCCTGAGGTTCTCTTTATAAACTGAAAGAAAAAAAAAAAAGAAACTCTTACAGAACCCTGAAATAAAACTCCACATAAAAGCCTATTCAGAAATACTGTATCTGGTGACATCAGAACATGGCCTTTGCTCAACAAGTACAGTATCTCTTAGCCCTCTGGACTCTTATGTATTTCTCTGGTATCTACAAAGCAACTTCAAAAGGAATATTTCTGTGAGTAAGCACTATTTTGTGCAACGGGGGAGTGGCAGGATTGTTTTTAGCATTCAGTTTTGATCAAAGGCTTGCGTGTGCTTCTTAGTTTGCAGGCAAAAGAAACAAAACAGAAGATGAATTTCCATCATTTGATACCAGGGTGGAAGTAAGTCCTACAGGCTGATGCCTATAGCCATGGGTTCGTATGGGAAGCCTTTGGGAGGGAAAGCGACCAATCTGATTACTCGGTTTTCATACACATCAGAAATGTTCATTTTCAAATACAAAGGAATAGGTACATGTGATCATTACACCCCTTTCACTCTTTATGTCTTCCCAGATAAAACAAAGTTCACGATCCTGCCTAGCTCCTTGAGCCTGGATATCACTTCAGGCTCCTTAAAGGCAGTATGGAAATTCAGCATCTGCGCTACCCAGAGCAGAGCCTGGCAAAATTTTCAAAGATCATGCACATTGCCAGAAGAATTTGAGCCCTGGCCCTCCCATTTTCTGCCAGAGGGAACAGCTGTCCCATCAGAAAGGACGGACGGTCGTGAACTGTTCAGTTGGTGAAATTTCTCGTTAGTCCATTTTTCAGTATCCCACCACTTCCCCCAAGGAATTAGGCAACTTTGGAGATACTTGTTTATATACGTGTCTTCAGCCCTACAAGGGAGCTGGAACACTGTGGCTCATTAAGCGGCAGCAGACAAAACTGGCCTCCTGGAAATCGGTTAGGAAAATGTAAGTCATCGGGCTTTGGTAATTGTGAGCTATAAACTTTCAAGCAAACATAGTAGTTCCCTGGAGGGTGAGATTGTAATGTGTGCACACATGTAAACGCATTTTAAACCACGGTGTTGTTGTTTTTTATAAGCCTGATATGTAATAAGTATTGGACACAACCAAGAACAGCTTTGCCTTTAAAGTTGTTTTGATTGCTTGATGCAAAATTGTAAATGTAGGGGTTTTCCCTCATACCTTACTTCCAAGCTAAGCTTTTGTAACAAAGCTTGCTTAGTCTGTGTTGAGTGCTTGGGGTAGAGCCCCTCCTCTTTACTACATACATGAACCACTGGTCTCCGATGAGCCCAGCACCCCAAAACCAACCACTCTGCCCAAGGTGGTACTGAGAAACAAGAACTGAAGCATCATGTGACTTTGTATGTGCAGAAGGTTGATGTGCTGCATGCTAGAAAGAGATACATCCTAACTGAATCCCACTGCTTTCACAAGCACTAAACACTGGAAATGAGAATACAGACGGTGCTTCCAGAGCTGAGCAGTACTAACAACTAATAGCTTAAAGATCAGTTAGGGAAAGTTTTGTGGCTGCAAAAGTGAATTTATGGGTGACACCAAACACCTCAGTACAAATTTGTTATGTGGCATGTTTGTTTAGAATAAATTATTAACACCAACAATGCCTTCTATTGATGGCAAGGTTTGGTGGATTTTTTTCAAGGCTAATTGTAAAAAGTTCATAATTATTTTCTTTGCATTACTAGTTAGGTTTTCATATGTAAAGTAAGTCTATGAATACTGCCTGAGATTAACAGACATTATACAAGTACTGGAGACTATTTATAGTAATCTAAAGAAGAATAATACTCAAATCATTAATTCTGAAATTGTTGGGGAAAAGCACGTTTTATTTATTAATACATAGATATATGTATCGTGATTACTGAATATGCTAGCAAATACTCGGATGAGTAACCTGCCATTTACCTTCGTAATTATCATGAAAGGATATTAAAGTATGACATAATCTTCTATATCTTATACTTTAGCCTCCTCATTAATCATGATGTTGAATTTAAAGTTGTGCTCTACCAGTCAATGCTCTTTCACAAATACTATGTCCTGGACTATGCTTGGAAATAGAAACAACCTTTATATTGATTTATGCAGTTTCTCATTTCACTTGCTCAAAAGCAGATGTTGTATTCATAGATGGAAGCAAAGCTGGGGCAATATCTTATCTTCAGTGCAAGTTCATTCTTTCTTCAGCCCTTCATTCTTTCTGAGTTCTGCAGCTGCTCCGAGCTTTTCAGTCTTCTCTTCAACAATTTCAATATAGAAAATGCAAGCCTGATTAATTCCATTTGAGAAGACTCAAAATGAAGCATTAATTTCTCACTACTCTGCACTTGTAATAACAAATTTAGTTAGGTAGCTTTTGCAATAACAAATGTAGTAAGATTACCCATTATCTTCCACAGAAATAACTTACTGAAAAGAGTCTCAAGTAATATTTATCCAACATGTTGGACAATTAGACATATGTAAGTACCAAATGTCTGGATTTTTTTTTTCAGTGTTATTTACATGTAAGTGCATCAAGTCCTGAAGAGAAGAAGCCGTCAAAATATTCCATCCACAGCTGACTTTTATTTGTACTTGCAAACTGTTAACGACCATGAATGGCAGACATCTCTTTCTGTCAGGAATCAAAACCCAAAAGAGACAATGTTGCAGCCTATATACTGAAAACAGAATGTGTTGTCCTAATTTCAGAGCACTGTTTTTCTGTGTTTTTAGCACTATATCACATTTTCTAACGCAGAACTGTTTCAGGGGGTGGGGAGAAGAGCAAAACGATCTGTATTTCACATTCCATTCAACAATATATGCTAAACCAGCTTTTTTAAACACCATTTCAGGTCAGTGGAGATTTTAGGGAGTGTGGCATTCCTGAATTTGACTCTGGGAATTGTCTTACTGTGCTCGTTATCATTGTATGCATGTTTTGTATCTGTAAGTATCCCATATAAAACACACCCTGTCCCATGCTGGCAGCAGGATGAATTCTGCTATTAATGTTGTAAGGCTGGCCCCAGAGAGGCAAGCAGAACTTTTTCTAACCTAGGTATCACGTGGGTGACAGTGGATTGTCTGGAAAGAGGTAAGGATGTAGAGACAGCTCCTCTAACCAGCAGCAATGACTGCAAATCTTAAGCTGAGTTATAGACTACAGATGAACCCTTCCCCGAAGGCGCTTCTGCAAGCCCTGGTTTAGTTTGAGCAGACATTTCTTTTCCTATTGCTAGAAAAAACCTAATCTCAGTTACTGGAGAATTCTGGGGGCATTGCTGTACTGGGAGGAGGGGAGAAGATACAGAACACATTGGGAAAAATGCCTGTTGGCCACCATCAGCTTTTGCAGCTAGGAATTCCTGGAAGAACTGCAATTACAATGGGATTGAAAAAAAAATCTCTTTTTTCTTTTTTCTACTCATAAAATGTCAGGGACAGTTAAAATCAGAATGATGGTGATTTCTGTTGAAGTTCTTGGAACAGAATTATTTGAAGGGCGCCTATCTGTCTTCCTGTCTCCAAATCAATACTGTATCCTTGCTAATAGGAAACAGTACATTTAATGGTCAGCATCACACTTCTCAGTAGCAGTTTTCTTTTCAGTTCAAACCTGCCAAATAGCATACTCAAGTTTAATTAACTGAGGTAGGCAAAAATAAAATTGAAATGTACTCAATATTTCTAGTAAAATATGTAAGCTTTTCTTTTGAATCCTTCATAACCACAAAACAAATTTGCAAAAATTCTTAAGATCACACAGTTTTGCCTGGACCTGCTTTCTTATCACTTCACCTTACTGAGAAGATGGCAAGGCTGCAGCTCATCAACTTTTCTGAGTTGAGAATGAGGAATATACTGGCAGCAAGTGTCAGCTGTAAATACAGATGAGGCTACTAATTTATAATTTCACTTCAGCCAGCTGAAGGCCAGTGAAAGAATGTAAATTGCATTTATCTATTATAACAGACAGGCATTATTTAAAGTGTATTCCTATTTCTTTCCATTCTTTTTTTACAAAGATTACTTTGACATCTTGAAAAACAGGATACTTCCTCAAAGGCAAATACTTCATGCAAAAATTGTTATGGAAGAACAGTGTGTCCTGATTGCCTTCATCACTTGAATGCAAGAAGTCCCGTTCTAGTAGCAGATTAAAGCCCAGTGCACCTATATGATGCAGTGCTCAATGCAGATATTGAACCTACTGGTTGGTGAGAATGGTTGCCAAGGATTAGCTCTGAAGTCAGTGAGAGAAAAAAAAACTAACCGAGGTGAAACAGGAGAATATGTTTTGTTGGGGAGGAAGTCACGTGGCCACTGGACCGTCTCCAGAGGCAGAAATAGCCTGAGCAGAAACAGAGGAAGCGGCTGTGAAAAGTGAGCTCGGGTGGAGTTGGCTGTGATGAACAGTCTGGAGACAGCAACAGCAGCCTGCAATTTGGATCCATATCTGGTCTGTGCCCAAAGCTTATCGATTCTTTACCTTAACACTGCTGGACAGATGCGCTGTTCACCAGTACAGCTCAGATTTCGTAGCTAGGCCTCCTCCGAGGCAGGTTTGCCTCTGCCCTGACAAATGGAATCCAACTTTTCTGATGCTAGTGCAAATGAGAGAGGATGCTAAATGTCTGTCCTTGCTACACACCTGCCCTGGCTGCCCGTTCCCCCTGCTCTGTCCCATTAAACACAATCTGCTTGTCCGGATTTTCTGACCTGCTCACAGCTTGCTCCCCCTTCAATTATAATCTGTCATTTCATGTTGGAGAAGCTAAGACTAACTCAGTCAGTCCAACATGTTACCCTTACCCATACGCAAGATTTGAACAGAAGCACTTAATGGTGTTTCCCATTTTGCTAAAAGGCTCCACCCAAGCCTCTGCAGGGGTACCTGATTTTTCTCCTTCAAATCCCTCCCTAAAACCCTTGCAAAAGTCCTGGCAAAAGTCAAGCCGCTCATACACCATGAGTACTGGCAGTCGTGGTTACCATTTTGTTCATTGTTTCCACACACACCGTGTTGCCCCTCGAAATGCATCTTTCATCACTTTTCCATCGTATTTAGGCTGCAAATCTGAAGGAAGGGCATCACATCATTTTGTTTTGCTCTGTCCCCCCGTCAGGCTGGAAGTGCCACTGCCTGTACTTCAGAAATCTCAGTGCTGTGGCAGAATCTTGATGGCTACAGTCAGAACAGTAGCACTAAGGACTGGAGGAGAGAGCAAATGGTATTTAGAGGTCATGGGCTTTTCTGTCCAGATTTTTTTGAGAAGAAAGGAAAGAAGAAGAAAGGAATAAGCGAGAACATTAGTTATTTGTTTAAAGACCAACAGAAAGGACATTTTTTGCACAAAGTTGTGTCCATGCCAGATTTGAAATCTGGATTTTAGAAATATGCCTATCTGCAAAGGGGGAAAAAAAAAAAAAGGACCAGGGCCTCTGAAATGTTTCTTTGTATTTTGCCTGTGCCTGGGAAGAAGAAAGTGAATGTACACATGTGATAAAATGGCAAGTTACTCCTGACCCCATTTATGTCTTTTTTTTTCATGGATAAATTCTCTGTAAGTTTTCTCAAGTGACTAATGTCAGCTTAAATCATGTCATCTGAATTACTGAGAGAAGGTTCATGTTTCAAAACAAAGGAAAGCAAAAGGGTTGTTTGGGTAACTTTTAAAAGTTATTTTAACTGGAAAAGAAAACGCACTGGCACTGTGAGCTTTTTATGAGAACTTCCTATTCTGATGGCTCCATTTTAAACCAGTAGATTAAAAGGTGAAGCGCTGTATCATCACCTAACAGGATTTACTTTAGAAGGACTGGGCTAAGACAGTCAGCACTGTTGGAAGCTGAAAAGGAATTCAGGACCAGAATAAATAAAAGGTCACTCTCTCTCTCAGTTTTTGATTTCTGAAGTCCGTGCCTTGGTCATAGCCCCATATAACAATGATGCACTTTCGTCTGACTCACCATTTTCCTTTTGAAGTTTAAATTAAAAAATAACAGGAAGAGTAAAATCTCTTGCTCCCAGACTTAAATTCAAACTGGAGTACCTTTTTCAAGAGCAGTTTTATCAAGTACTGATTACATAAATCTATTTGGAAGGAGGAAGTGGAATTACACTAACAAGTTTAAAAAAATTACAGGAAACCAAGTGTGAAAAGGGTTTCCTATGTTATTTCCTTATGCAGACTGAAGAACAGCACCATAGGATGTTTTCTAATGTATCATTTTCCAACTCCCTTGGAATGAAACTTGAACTCTAGTTCAAGCTGTCAGTAGAGGCCACCTGGAAATACCTTTCAATGCCAAATGCGCACATACACCTCTCTCTTCAAAGTAACTCCCAGCCACCTTTAAGGCAATGACATAACATTAAATAATATGCTTCAGGCTTGCATTGTATCAAACCCCGAATCCTTTACTTAGATAAAAAGTCTGACTTTCACTGCTTTTGATTAAGAGGACTTGGGCTCTATTTGATATTAAAACTAATGAAAGAAAACCTCAATGACTTCAGTGGAACTACCAAGCAAGAATCAAGATTTCCTATTCACAATAGTGCCCAAACCTGTGACATGGAATTAAGAATTAATGTATAAAGGACTCGTCTGGGTGACAAAGTGCCTATACCTGATTATGCTATCGTTTTGCACCAACAGTCCATTCCAAACACAAATGCTGCTGGTTCAGTAGCTAGATACCTGAATTGCCTCACTAGTCATGTTACTTACAACTCAAATCAGCAAAATTCATCTGCTAAATGGTAGAACAAAAGCATGCCTACAAAACATGGGAGCTCAGTTTGAAAAATCCAACTTTAGATGATTAAGTAGTTAATGTAATGAAGCTCAGATTATTGATACCAGTGGAGAACTATAAGGGCCACACCACCAAAACTAGTTTTCATTGTTCTTTTCCACTTCTGAAGACAGATATAATTTTGAAGAAGTTATTTCTTTTTTTTTTTTTAAGTAAATGATCTGTGATTCAACTACATCTGTGATTTTAAGATATTTTTTTAAGATGCCAGGCATCTTAAAAACAATTTTTTTCTGAAAAATTAGACAAGTTGTAAGCCAGTTGTCCAGATCCCTCTGTAAAGCCTTCCTACCCTCAAGCACATCAACACTGCTGCAACGCTGCAAAGTTACTGAGAGTGCACTCGATCCCCTTGTCCAGATCATTAACAAAGTGATTAAACTGAATGTACAGTGTCACTGATTAAGAAATACCAGGATGATGTCTGGCATCATCAGTGCAGCCATAAAGAAAAACATGACACAAAACCCAGAGAGATGTGATTCTTGTGGCCTCAAGCCTTAGGAAATCTGTCTGGCTTCAGCGCAGTTTTTCTGAGCTTTCCTCACTTGAGTAGTTTCCCTCCTCTGCCATAAAAACCTGCCACAAATTGCACTGACCTGGTGGTGCTGGGTTAACGGTTGGACTTGATGGTCTTAAAGGTCTCTTCCACCAAAACAATTCTGTGATTCTGTGGTGCTGTGAACTGGGCAAAAGAGTGACTTGGAACATCCTGAAAGCAACATGGACCTTCCCTGAAAGAGTGTGAGCCTGCCAGTGAGCACAGAAATGACAAAACAAGCCAGGTCTGGCCTTTATCAGGGTTCATCAGCGAGATGGGACATGACAGAACCAGGCAGTCTTACTCTATTAGCATCTGTTTGGGAGCTGCCTGGATCATCCAGATTTCTTTTTAATTTATGTAGCATTTTTAATATAAAACACTACTTTCACACCTGAAAATAATTATGTTCCGTACATCTGGAGACAGAGATACCATAAATCATACACTGCAGCCTACACAGCGGAATAGAGGACCGACAGACATAACAAAGAAGGAAAGAAAGCCCACCAAGACATCTCCTTCAGCAGCAAGGGTTCAGACAGAAATCTGAACATCAATGACCCTTCCATAATGAGCAGTAAACCTGCAGGAGCAACTGTGAGTTGGTCAATAAAGTCCAAGTGACAATTTTAGCAGGATGCTGCTTAGTATATGGGTGATGATTACACAAGAAGCAGTGACAGTGGTGATGATGGGGCCACTGTCTGACTGCATGTTATTGAGAAAACAAGTCCGGATAGGGCCTCCCTTTCAACAACGGCCATTTAATTCTTCCGATAGGATTGTAACGTGAAAATTACACAGGCATTTGGGGAGAGAAATTACCTGTGCAACAGTGTAGACTCTGAGTCTGGATTTGAGACTGTGAGTGCATCATAGCTGGGGGGGAAGAGTAGGAGGTGGCTAACAGCCATGAGATGATTATTGCAATCAAGGCTGTTGCCTAGATACCCACCAGTGATTCATTCTTATTTTTCCAAGTCACCATTTTATTGTGTTTCTCCACCCCATCACTCCATAAATTCTATCTGGATTTATTGACTGCCAATACAAATTTTTTCCCCACTTTTCTGTTTACGGGTTTGGCCCAGTGTTCCTTAAGTATTCAGTAACAGGCTTTAGAAGCTGAATGTGACCCTATTCTACCGGAAGGCATGTGGCACAAGGGTTGCAATACCACCTGTCTTGGAAAATATTTTGAAAGTGCTGCAGTCAAGCAGTTGGGAGTCTGAAGCCTCCAAAGAGAGCAAATTTTGCAAGAATAGGGTATATTCAAAAAGACCATGACTAAAATTGGACTTTGGTGCTTAAAGCTTCGTCTGTCTTCCCTCCAAAAGGAAACAAAGATGGCAAGAAAAGACTCTCCTATCCAGAAGAAGTGATCTCAAAACACTGAAAGAAATTATGTATTTAGATACCTGCTGTGCTTGACTAAAAAGTCTTTGATAAACTAGTATCATTGTTTATTCTGTTATTGCTGATGAAAGCTATTTGATTATAGCTGTAAAAAATCTCTATAAAATCTTCAATAAAAAACACATGTTGTGGCAGAGGCCTTTAGAAAGAAAAAACATTTTAAACCTACTTTGAAGACAGCCTAACTCCATTGTTTTCTTTCAAGCTGAAAGGGGAAGTACTGCATTTTTCCAAGACTTGAGAGTCACAGATACATTATTTACCAGTAATTAGAGTTCTTGTTATTCCATATTTCTATCTATACCAAGAGCACAGCGATCATACCCACTAGGGAAAAAAAAAAATAAAAGGAATTATCCCTGGTTTTCCATTAACATTGTGCTCAGGGACAGTGTTATTCCATGTATTTTGGTGATTCAGCTTATTCTGGATTGTATTATATAAAGCCTCTAGGAGAGGTGGCACAGTGCAAGGGGATGTCACAAGAAGGAAAGTGGCTTTTGACAGCTGAAAAATATCTTTTGAGAGCCAATGAAGCACAGCAACCACCAGCAAGACTGATTCTCCTTGGACAGAGTCACAAATGCAACTATTTAGTTAAAAACCCCACAGTCCCTAATAACCAACACGGTGAATGTGGTTGAAGAACAAAAAAATATCCCCTTTCTTCACATGCCATGGCCACTGAACAAGCAACCAAACTCAGTCCCCAGGGAACATTCCCAGCAAGCCCTAAGGAAAATTCACTCTCATTCTAGGTCAGACATGCCCATAAATGAAGACTGGCAAATACATTCATATTAGCATGTACTTAATCATCCCGTTAATTATCCACATTAAGTATGATCCAGGATAAAATATCTCCCATACATTCAAAAGGAATGTGAGTCCTACATACCCTGTATACACAGACCATTAGTCTATTCAGTAATATAAGTCTAATGTTAGTAAAACTAGTTACAAGAACCTACCTGAAATTACTTACCAGTGTTCTCTCCATGTGCTCGTAGCAGTAGGGCTACTGTCTGAAGAACCTTAATGATTATAACTTGTGGGCATGTAGTATACACCAGACAAAACATAGACTAAATATAGGACAGCCTCATTAAAAATCATATACTCACCGTATTTATAATATATTGTATGCCCTGTACTCCTGTTCATTGAGAATGGAAATGATTGCAAATTATACCTGACAGCCAAACATCTCATTTTGGCGGTAGCACTAACTCATCAGATGCCTCCGTGTTACTTGCTTTGAAATACAAAATTAAAATCTTCTAAAGTATTAAGAGGAAGGAAAGCAGGGTGCCAGTTTCTATCCCATGGACTTGAACGACTTATGACATTGGATGTCATAATAAAATGGGCTTTTTTTTCTTTAATAGTATACAGCATTTATTTGCTGGAGGCCACTATTTAATTGACATGTATCTCAGAGCTATCGTTAAAACACAATTATTACACCATGGATATCATCTTATCCAAAACAACTATACATATGTAGTCTTAATCGCATAGGAATTTCCAAGGACCTCAGAGTATAAAAGGCATTATTACATCATGTGTTTGAAATGCAGATGTATCTGGGATGGACCGCTGTGCTCTAGCTGGTTCAGTAGTTCACAGCAGTATTAATTCTTCCTCCAGATTAATGGATCCAATTCTCAGTAACAGTATGGCCCCTTTATGCTGCTCTGCCAATATAAAGTCATCCTAAAGGGGATAAAAATACGTAGAAGGGATAACTTGTGCTCACATGGCTTCCCTCAGAGCAGGGTTGAGGAAGTAGAGTAAATTAAAATATCCCAGAATAAGTTCAACTCAGATCAGCAACCAAGCAAGCTCCTGTTGGCACCCTCAGCATATGGGCCAAGTAAAATACACCTCTGCTATCACTCCAAGTGAAAAAGAACTGTGAACTGGCCCACTGAAGTTCACTGGTAATTTTGAGGATGTAAGGGTGCGAGGTGCAATTGCCCAAATGGAGACTGACCAGGACTATCACGACTGCCAGTTTTGCTCTTGCCAGAAGAGCTCACAAGTGCGATTCTTGAATGACTCACACCAAGACCGACCATTTCTTCAAAGTTGCCACAAAGCATTAACCCAAATATATCATCAAAAGTCAGAAAAAAAGACAGCATTTTTCACTCACTTCTAGTAGAAGTCCACCTTCTTGTACAGCAGTCTTGTTAGATATATTATCTTCTTTTATCGTTTGGCCAACTTGCTTCTTAAAGTGCTTTTCTTGAATGGCTGTTGGAAAGAGTTTTTATCAATTTAGAAACCACAGTGATTAGGGCCGCTAGACTAAAAATCTTATTTAGGCACTTAACATGCATTGATTTAATTGGGAGTTACTGTCTTTGTGGTCTGGACCTCAGTTACTAACAACTTGCTTTTGCTATGAGGGAGATAGATACGTATTTGGGAGTCCAGCTGGTTTTTATATGAAATATCTGTCACATTTTTTGTTGAACATATTTTTTCCATTAGTGTACTCTACATAAAGCAACAACCAAAACACGCAGGGAAAAAAAAAACACAAACCAAAAGAAAGTTAGCAAGTTGTTTTGTTTATAAAAATATGTATTATGACAATATAAAGAAATGCCTATATAGCTCAGAAGACAAGGGACTGAAGTAAGTTTTTTACTTTCAGTGCTGACCTTCTTGGCATCAGATTATTTTCAGTCTCACTTTACCTTATTCACTTCAACGAGTCTGAGCCTGACTAAGATTCAAGGGAATGTTCCTAAACTGATTCATTTTTAAATAGAGGTTTAATGTTTCTTTTTAGCAGGTCACTTACTACATGAAATTAATGAAAATCTCTCACTATAGATTAAAATAAAATTGCATTATTTTTCCTGTTAATAATGAAGACTTTCATGGGAGTCAAAACCGGTGAGTGCTTGTCCTGCGCATGGGTTATCATTGCTTGATCTCAGATATCTCTCAATACTCAGATTAAAGTTTTCATATCAATATATCCCACAGAAAGATCCCTGAAATACAATCCCATTTCTGGGGATAATGAAAGAATTTCTGCGGAGGCTGCCATCACTTGATACACTGGGCTTCTACATCATCTAGGGAGTATGACAGGAACCTGTCTTCATCATATGGTCAGTAAAATTTAAGGAGTCAGCTTCACTCCTACTGCCCCATCCCAGAGATGGGTCATACAAATACCCCAGAAGCAAGGAGAGATTCAATTTTCTGTTTGTTCTCCTTTCCATGGAGAGAATGAGAGGAGAGCATACCAGTGAGATTAGCTGGGACATTTGGTACACACTGTCCCTTCCAGCTAAAGGAAAGCTGGAGCAGCGACAGCCAGAGATGGTTAATAATCCAAAAACAGTAGGTTTGAGACAGACTAGAATAGTTTATACCAAATCAGAATAAGAAGAGGAGACGGCCAGCAGGCATCCTGAGCTTGTTGCTGAAAGTCATGGCAATGGGATTTAAATTTTTAGTAAGATACTTAATTAAGAAAAAGGTCTACATTTTTAAATGGCTTGAACAGTCTTTGTTGCAAATGCTAGAGGATATGATCTAAATGGAGTCGCTTCGTTTCCAAAGGGCTGTGCAGGAGCCCCTTATCAATTTAACAGCCTAGTGAAGGACTGTTGCAAGATACATCAGAATTTTACAACAGATGATGGCAACGTAGAACCACACTGACTGAATATTTGTGATGTTTTTTAGCTTACAATGTAAATATTTGCTGCTAGTGATAATGTCGGTCATTACCCCAAAGCGATCATCTCAAATGTGTAATTAGATGTAATAAATCCCTCCCTTGGGCATGAGAAAACACATCAGGAAAATCCCAAGCTGCCTAAAACAGATCCCTACCCACATTTTCCAGCCAAAGCAATTTTGTGATTTCAGACTTGAAAGCTAGGCTGCTATGAAAGGGATACATGGATTCTTCAATCTGCATTTTAATTTTGATATACCTTTTGAACTAATTGGAAAAGGTTGCTTTGTTTTTCTCCCAATCAGTCAAGCCTTCTGCTATGCATAAGAACAGATAAGAACATAAGAACAGATATATGGATGCTCGTGACAATAATTTTTAAAAGCCCAGCCCCTATTCCAATGGCCTCTTCCAGAGTTTCCCCTCTCAGAAAAGATGGTTTTGTAATTACTGACATGGTGGTTTGCAGTCTTTATGCAGGTTAAAGGACAGACAGGGAGGGGTGAGAGGAAATGAAGGTTTATTTTTTTGATACGCTCTTCTGGCGTTGTGAAAATTACACCAGTTCGAACTTCATCATTAGTGGAAACTATTATTTTACCCGACTGAGCAGGCCAGAGCTCCCTGCCTGTTTGTTAGCCTTCGGGCTCACACAAACGCAGCAGCAGAAGCACAAGAGATGTTTGTTCCACAGCTCATCTGGCTACTATAAATTCCATCTCCAAATGGAAAGTATTTTAATGTTATTTTGCCGGCTAGAGTTACCCGTATGTTGGGCCACACACATCCATTTCATAACATACCCTACTGCCCTGGACTGCGAGGAGACCCATTGCACAATCAAGGACAAACGACACCCTTTGAACCAAGAAGCAAGAGCTCCTCAGAGAGGAGCACCTGAGGCAGCAGAGCCATCACTCAGTGTTCACTCTCGTTCTGTCTCCTTGTGCTGGAAATACTCGTTTAATTTACGCAGGGCTTGGCTGATGCTGCAGTGAGAGCTCAGAAGAGGTACTACTGCTGGAGAAAGCAGAGCAAGACAGGCAAAAAACATGCAGATCCCCAAAATCAATGAAGAGGAGTAAAATCAAGGCATGACAGGGTGAGAAGGGGAAATTAAAGTACTATCTGGCTAGGCAGAAAAATGGGGAGAAGAAAACAGAGCAGCCTAACAACACCCCTGTCACCACCAAGAATCAAGAGTGAGAACTGAAGTAAGTATTGGTTATGACGGGTGGCTTGATGGCAAAGACCCTGATGCCAAGACATCTGTGATCAAGCCTAGACATTACTTAAAATGGTGGCCCTCTGGAGCAAGGGTGAAGCCTGCGGTGATGAAAACACATGAAAGATTGGAAAATGCAGGAGTGCTGTCTCTAGTAGGCAGGGAGGAGCAAACTGCGGAAAGATAAAAAATAACAAACAGCAAAGGATGACTCAGTGGCCTAAGGCGAAAACTAGCTGCTGGAGTTCCCATATATCAAGAATAGGGCAAGAAAAAAGATTGTGTTGCAGGCAATCTGATTAATGCTGCTGTCTGTAAAAAAAAAAAAAAACAAAAAACCCAGAAAGTTTTAGCTTTACGGAGCCTTGGACTGCTTCCTATGGGAGAGGCAACTCTTTAGAACAGGTTGTCAGCAATTCAGCGTAGAGCTGAGTTTGAACCTACTCGGTTCAAAACTGGCAAACTGAAAAGATGGGAAGCAGGAACAGCAAAGAACTTTTCTGGAGCACAGCTCATCTAGCCTGCACTTCCAGAACATGAAATAAAACAGAAGATGGAGCTGTTCTGCCAAAGAAGATGAATGAGCGTATTGATACCATAGGGTGATAAATACAAAGATATACGTGCACCAGGGCTGACGGTTTTGAGAGGTCATGAGATCTAGTGAGCATGATGCAATCCCAAGCCCAACGTTTCGAAATGCTGGGTCCTACAGAGGGACAATATCGTGGATATATACAGGGCAGGGGGGAAGGCGGCTAAGGAGGAGGAAGAGGAGGGAGAAAAAAAATGAAGAAAAATGGCCAATGCAATTTCCTGAAGGCAAGGTCAAAGATCCAAGGACGTTGTTCCAATTTCTGATCTGAAAGTGGTGAAAGGAGTGGAAACAAAAAAATAATGTCGAGTTAGAATTGAATGGAGAAAAAAAGAATCCACAGAAGAGATCATAAGTTTGAATAAAGGAGTATGGGACTGTCTCAGATAGTACTGCGGAGCCTTTCACAGCTGCACTGTCTCTCCCCAGAACACTGTAGAAACCCAAGATCTCTTGAGCCTCCAGTTCTGATACGAGCATCGCTATCTGCATTTGCAAACGCCTTGGCTAGAAAACCAAATCTGGAAAATTGTAAAGAAGAGAAGAGCTGCCTGCACTTTAAAGTCTGTAGCAGCATTATGAAACCAGCCGTTCCCTTTCCCCCAGAAATAACAGAACATTTATTTGTTGCAGAATATTCTTCTGCTCAGACGGATGGAAATTTCAGGACTCTCATAAAATCATACTTTTTAAATCCGTGGGATTACATTCTCCAGAGTGTTTCTGTACCTCTTCCTGCACAAGCACAACCGTCTCTCTTCAGAAAATACTTAGCGAAATTACCTGCCAAGCTAAGCTCTGCAGCGAACTAATGTGTGCTTAAACTGTACCCCAGCCACCCCAGGGGCCTTGAACTGCTCAGGCAACCTGCGTCAAGCAACAGCACAGGTGAGAAATGACCAGTGAGGGGATGCTGTTTCTTATCTGAACCCCTTGCTGGGTTCATTTGAGAGGTAAGGAGAAAGCACTGTCTTCTTCAGACTCGGTATGATGCAGGAGTATCAGTTTCAAGCCTTACTACAAGGAGTACCTGTGAGACCGTTTCTCTCCAATGACACCCGGGGGTAAATTTTTTCTTAAAGGGGGCAGATGGGAATACCTGCATCTAGCTTGTGTGTTCAGAGATACTGCTTTATGCATAGGAGTCTTACTTCTGGTAACTGTTACTTGAAAGGAAGTGAAAATAGGGTCTTTCTTCCTGGATCTTCTAGCTGCAGGAAGAATCAGCTATGCCTGTTACCCTGAATGCTAAGAAAACAAAACAACTTGGAAACACTCACTATGAGCAATTCTGCTTAACAAACCTACAGCCATGAACTGAAATGGTCTTTTTTCTCTTGCTGCGTTACAGAGAACAGCGAGTGACAGTAAGGACAGGGCTCATTAGATGCACACTGAAATTAAACAATACACAACATAAAGAACACTTATTATACATTGCTGAACAATATGAAAGGGATGTTTGCACTCTGAAATGCCACAGCATAAAGGTTGCACAATCACTTTGGGAAAGCAATCAGCACCAAAATGCACCCACTGAATGCAAGATGTATGGTGCTCAGTTCTGTTGTGGAGGCTACCAGAATGCCAGATGAAATTATGCTCGCAATAATGCAAAGTTTTTCTTCCCAACTTAGCGGTTTTCTCAGTCTGCTTCTTCTTAAGAGATGCTTTGAAATCTGACTGCCCTTTGAAGTTTCTCAAGAACAGCATGACATTTATTTAAGGTACAAACCAAACTGTTTTGCTTTCCAGAGCCCGTCCCCTCTTCCTTTCAGAACCGCTTTTCCCCTTTCGCAGCGAGCCTCATCCATTTTTCCCTGCACAAGAGCGGCATCAAAGAGATGCCACCGCCCAGCAGCCCTCCTCTCCCTGTGGCCCTTCTGCAGAGCTGGTGGGGCCACCTCACTCCCCTGGGACCCAACCCATGCCACCCCCCCGGCCGGAGGAGCCCTTTTGAAGGGGAGGCGAGGGGAGGAGAAGTCCCTGCTGCGGAGGAGGCAGACTGCTGACTAACCCCAGTCCCGCTGTCACGCAACCCTGGCCGCCTGTCAATCTGCCGGCGGCTCTGACAGCGCCCTGGCGCGTGTTCAAACCCTTGCGTGCGAGCAGACGAGCCGCGTTACCCTATGAAGTATTTCATAATAACAACAGCTGTTAAATATTGATGACTCCTGGCAAGCGCTGAATGCTTTTCGAGGAGGTTAAGCCTTCGTGTAATGGAACCTAATTCCTCATTATATACTGTATCAGATATCTGGAAGTTGCCTAAAAAAAGCAGAGGGGCTTAAAGGAAAGGATCAGAAAACAACTCTAGTGCAGCAGGGAGAGGGGAGAAAACCCACAGTGAGAGAGGTGAGGAGCGTTTGCCTGAAGTCAAATCCTTTTGCAAACAGAAAAAATGCTGCTGGAGCAATCATCAAAATGACTGGTTTCTCTAGAGTCCACTGTGGATGGTTTGGTGTTTTTAGAAATTATTGCAGACGAGATAAACTTTCTATAACAGTGATCCGGCTGCCACTGCTGTGTAAGAGTACACATGGAAACTATTTCTACAGAAAAACTGAAGAGAGGGAGAGAGCTTACATTCCTGTAGCTTTTCTACATGAGCCCTGAGAGGTCTGTCCCATCAGATGATTTAGTGGTGATCGGACAAGATATTAAGGATGAGAGGTTTTCCAGCAGGCAAGAAAGGGAGAAGGGCGAGCCTCTGCCTTGGGCAAGTCCTGATACGCTGTCCTCCAGTTCCCAGAATAATTCTCCCCTCTTCCTCATGCTGCCCTCTAAAATCTGTCAGTCCTATCTTCTCCCTCTTGACCTAACTGATGAGCAAGGTTGTGTCAGGAAAGGAATCAGTTCAGGGTAGGAGTTCATGACAGACAGACCGAGTCTTTGGGATGGAGCTGGTGTGACACTAGGACAGGCAGTACCAGGGAGTCCAGCAAAAAGGAAGCCTCAGAGTTAGGGTGCGGGTGAAAGAGAAGAAACACAAACCGAGGAGTTCTTGGGGTGGCAACAAAATCAGAGTATTTTTTGCTTGCATGTGAGAAAGAGGTCTGTGTGCCTGTAGGGAATATAATTTAGATGAGGCAAGCTGAGAAGCTGAAAACAATTCCCTGCTCATGTTCAGTTGTGCTGCAGTGCAAGGAGTTCTGTGAAGCTTTAGCAAAGTGTTTTACCTGTGGGGAATCCAGGCCCATTTACCAAGTCAGGATAGGGAACCACAGAAACTTAGGAAGTTGTAGGTTGGAAAGGACCTTTGATAGACCAGGTCTTCTGGTCTATCCCACCCTGATCAAAACAGCTAACTTCAGTTAGGCAGGTTGCTCAGGGTTTTTGTTGAGTATCCCCAGTAATGGACATTTCACATTCCCTCCAGGAAAACTTTCATTGTTGAATTACAAACAGGATTAATTTTATACGTTAAGAAAGAGCTGCTTATGGATTTAAGTGAGTGTGCATTAGGATAAGTTCTGGATGGACACTTCCTGTTTCCACAATGCTTGGTTTGTAAAATGCGTAGAATAAAATTTCTTTACACCGAGGGTCATTAAGCATTGGAACAGATTGCCCAAGGAGGTGGTGGAGTCCCCGTCCCTGGAAGTGTTTAAGAGCCGTGTAGATGTGGTGCTGAGGGACATGGTTTAGGGACTCTGGCAGCGCAGGGTGAACGGTTGTACTAGATGATCTTAAAGGTCTCTTCCAACCAGATGATTCTGTGATTCTGTGAAATGCTGAGAATGATTAAGTAGCTGTCATGAAAAGTGTGTGTATGGAGAATGTGTGAGCTAAGTTACTAGCTATTCTTACAATGTTTTTTGATGGTTTATTCTAGCTGTTTCTTACACAACTGGCTCAAAAGAAACCACACTTGTATGTCACATTTTTATGTAGTCTGGACTGTAACATCTCCCTTATCCTGTAACTTTCAAGACATCACAGAGCCAAAGAAAATCTGCACCTCCATGCGAAACTGAATTGTGTGCTAACTATACAAGCAACAGACTCAAAAGAACTTGTCTAGAAAGCACATTTCCTCTCTGCCACTTACTGTTGCAACCTTTCTCTCTTCATATGACTCAACAGATGATCTCCCCAGCAGACAATCCCACATTATGCATTGACAAAGAAGATACTTTAGAGATCTGTTTGCATCACTGTGGTAAATATTTGAGTTATCAGTTGGTCTGGTAGACTATATTGGCTATAAGACTGGCAAACACATACAGTCCTCCTAAATTATCCCAAGATATAAGACTTATTCCAAGTAATTGTCTTCCGTTTCATCTTCATAATTCCATTTGATTACCCACTACTTGAATTATGACAATTTGATGATGGGAACCTATTGACTTACAGGTTCAGTCCTGGGGTGTTGATTTTATCCCCGTATCATTCCATTCTTAGTTTAGTTAAGCTGTAATACATTAGCTTGTCTGAGTGTGTATTTGCCGCCACACCCTTTTGAATAAATCCATAAAAGGTGAATACAAGCAGGTCATTCTGTCAGACTACAAAATGGATTGCAAGCCGGAGCTGTCAGCAACCTTGACTAAGAAATTTGCAAGCCACTTAGTCCCCTTTCAAATCAATACCCACATCCCTCATAAAAATGAAGATGATTCCAACAAATTCCTTCCCCTTAAGTCATGAGCTTGTAAATTTCATGTCCATTAATCAGAATCGAGCTCTAGAGCATAAGTTTAGTGCAGAAAAAATAAATTTAAGAGAACTACTCTGTAATTAGAAAATTGGTTAATGTGGGTTAGTTCCAGAGTTAAGGACCTCAGAATGTACAATCAATGTACTTTTGTGTTTGTTTTACTCTAGTTTCCATTTTCCTCTGTCCTAAACTCTGAAACACTGCACGTTAAATCTATGTAGAGGGATTCAGATTTCACCACACTAATCCACACTAAGTGTACTGCAGTGTGTTCTGACCTGCCACATCCTGCTTGCTTGAGTGGGAATCCCACTGATCATGACTTACATAGTATTCGGAGGAATAGCACATCAGGACACATTGATTCTGGGATCTATGGAGCAGAGCCTACCAAAACAACTTGCAGGGTTTCCCAGTTCTTCTAAGTGTCCTTCATGATGGTTTGTTGGCTAAATATCTAGCTGTTCATCTTTTCCCTTGTCCAGATATTTTAAAAAAATCTGTACAGGAAAAAATAAAATTTAGGTTCCCCATCTCCTCTGAATTCCCAGCACTTTCTCTCTCCACAGTCAAAGAATGTAGTCCTCTTTCGATATGGCTCATACTATTTCATTGTCCCAAGGGCATCTTTTCACCAGTTTGATTTTCCCAATGAAAATAATATAACAATGGACATTGGGGTCCACAGCAGAGGCAGATACCCTTTGAGGAGAGGCTAAAATGGCTGTGACTGTTTACTGAGGCAAGAAGGATGAGGGGAGATGTAACAGAGGTTTACAAAATTGTAAAGGCAATGGATAAACTGAATGAAGGACTGCTGCTCACCTAACACCACTATATGAGGACAGTGCTCAGTGACACAAGAATGCTTTAAAGCAGATAAAAGACAGCAATTTTGGAGATGAGAATCCAGACTAGGTGGACCACAAATACACGGTAATGTATTTGTTATGTCGTTATATTCTCACTGCAATGCCATGACCTTGTTCCCAAAATTTGTTGCAGACAGAAAATAAACAACAGATGAACAAGAGCAACATCTGTGAGGTGAAACGAAGTATATCACAGAAGCAACAATAAGAAAAATAGGAACCTTACGAGAAAGCATGTACGTGACTAAATTTAAGCATATGATGAATGACCAACTTCTGACTAATCATACCATCCAAACAAACAAACACAACATTCCTTTATTAGAAACAGCCTATTGAAATAAATTTGAGTCTGAAATTTTTTTCAGAAACATAAGTAATTAGACTAAAATCCCTTTTTACTGAAAAAGCAGCTAAAAGAAAGGCTATATGTGTTCGTAAGTAAGAACTACAGTCTACTGGAATCTTCCCCACTTTTTAAAAGGAGAGTGTAAGAATTGCACCTTACAGAAGAAATGCAATGAAGTCCTGATAAGAGATTTATCTTGAGAATATCAGAACATTTTTAGTCTTTACTGGCTGCAGAAGATCTGCTCTATTTTACCCTCTTCAATTTTGATCTACACTTTAGAGCGTTTAGTAATCAGTCCCTGAAGAATGAAATCAAATCAAAGACCAACTGTGAAAATAAACTCAAATAGGAAAAAGCAACTAGGAAAAAGGAAAACTACGAGAAAGCATCTCTCCCCCTTCCTAATTAAATCAACCTGACAATGACTGACTTATGTGAGACTTACACGATCTTTGATTGCCCTCTTGGATTTGATAACCAATTTTCCAGGCCTGTGTTTCAAGCAGACTATCTCCTGAGCTTCCACTTCTCAATTTCTACCGCGTTTATAACATTCTTGCCCCTTAATAATTTCATTTGCACCACTCTGCATGGCAAGGCACAGGCTAGATTCATACCTGCTAGTTCCAAGTGGGAATTTAAGTCAGTATCTCTTAGAAGAGAGTGGAAAGAGCATGTGTCAGTAGGCCAGTATATCCCCCAAGAGACTTTAAAAATAGCCAAAGCATACGATCTGGAGAGGATAAAGGAAACCTTTAAGATGAAATAAACATTACATCTAAAAAATTCACGCTGAGACCTTACTGCATAGGATGTGCATATGTTACCCAGAAAACCAAATCTGGCTTCATCAGTTTTCACAGTGAGAAATACCATAAGAGCAATTCTTTAATACCTGCTTTATACAGAAGCCATACTGCATCCGACATTAAAGGCAAAGACACAGCGTACTTCCAGTGTACACTTACAGTGTACTTCAAATAAGAAAGCACATTTGACAGGGTAGATGCAAGAGTCTCTGCTCGGAGTCAGATGGATACCACAGGACACTGCTGCACCATCACCGATAAATACACACACACCACGGAACACAGCATGCTCTTTCTAAGGCAGAGCTGCTTTGCTTTGGTCTTTTCTGCTATCTGTGGAGACCGCCATGATGAGATTGACTGTATGAAGAGCTGCCTTGAGAGGTTAAAAGAACCTAACGAGCTGTGGGAAAAATATTCCTGAGAGTTGGTCCTTGAGCTTTGGCTTTTCTACTTCAGACACTAAAAGATGTGCCAAGACAAGATACAGGCAAAGGAAACTTCAGGAAGAGTATCTAAAAGTTTTTTAAAAAAATCAGAATCAATTTTCAGGATAATTTTAGAACACTGAACTATATTCCAGAACTTTTTAGAATGCTGAAGAACACCAGTAAGAGGAAAATCTTACCTAAAAGCTCATAATGAAGTACATGCCAACAACAGAAGTCAAAAATTGAACTACCAGAGCCCTAAATTGATAATGTTACTAACTGTATTCATACATATTAAATTTTTAATGATGCAAAGCTATCCTAACAGATGGACCTTGCTCCCAACTGGAATCCCTTGTAAGTCAGAGGGCCTGTAGGGAAGACATTATGGTTCATCCTAAAATAAATTGCTTTGCAGAACTGGAACCTTCTGCAGAATTAGAAAATGCATGCACATGATGTGTTCAATTAATACAAGAACGTTCATTTTTCACTTCCTCACAAATGTTTTGCTTTGTCTTTTTTCACAGCCAGGTTCCCTGCTCAGAAAAAGATGCCAAGCAGATCCTAAAGACCCTAAGTAAAGCCAGTAGTGAGTTTATGTGTTCTCTCCCCCTTAGCACTACAAAAATTGAATTTTTTTATAAAAAATGCCACAGTCTTTAGGTCAACAACCAGAACTAGGACCTTCAAAATTTCTAAGCATACTGAAAAATACTATCTTTAGAAAAGGCAGGAAGGGTAATATTTGAAAGCTCCAAGAATCTAAATTGTGGCCCTGCTTTGATTTGCATTTCATTTTTTACAAACAGAGATGACGTAGATACAGTGACAAAATTAAAAGGCAGCTGCAGGTTATCAGATTTGTCCTATGTGAAGGAACAACCAAACAATGTTCTGTATTTCAGAATCAAAGTTCTAGCTAATAAAATATAACCTTGCCTCCAGTTTCAACCCTTCTGCATACGTGTCATTGACTTGAACAGGCAAGTCTGACTCCTGTGAAGGTGCCTGCTACCTTGACTCATAGAAAGCTACCAAAGAAATTACGAGTTTTCCTTATGGGATAAGGACAGGAAACTTGTCTCCCACTCATGAAACGTGTGGGATAAAGGCCTCACCTTTCAAGGCAATTACAGTTAATTACAGCTTTCACCAAATATCAATACTAGTGAATAGTATGTATGAAGAGAATTATGATACATAAATTACTTCTCGTGCTTCTTATTCTGTCAAGGTCTTCTGGATGAAAACTGGTGACTTCTTACCTACTAACTCATCAGATCTGTTTTACACTCATTATGTGACGTAAATATCAGTTTATATTGGTTTTTCATCAGTAATAACATGATCTTCATTGGGTACACACTGCGACTTGCTGCCAGAGTCGGTCCAATAACCATTGAAACAAAACTTATTAGCCCTATGCTAAGGAAAATATGAACAGGTTTAAGGCAGAAAATGAGCACTGCAAATTGCAAAAAGCAAAGGCAAAGATGCTTTTGCACATATTCATTTAAAAAGTGAAAGTTAATTGGAGAAAATGTACACTCGAGACCCTACTTTGTTTTAAGCCAAGTATTTTTCAGAGGAATCATTAAAGACTTAATCTATGAATGCTGCATCCAGAAGAGGAACATTTTTCTCCTGACGGGGCAGATTTGCAGGGAGGAGGCTCATTTCTGCCTTGCTGGTCTGGCAGGCAGCAGAGCTCTACTCCTCTGATCAAGAGATCACTTTCATAACCACTTTTCTGAGGTCACAAATGAGTCTGCTGCAGTCACGCAACCCCTCGCCTACCAGATCTTACTATAACAACACAGGTTCATGGAAACCTTTTAAAGAGGCAGCCCATCCTTTTGACCCACACAGATATAAGGCACACACATGTTATCACATAGGCTTCCCCCAAACATGTCATGGGTCTATTTTATTTCAGTTGGAGCAGGGAAGAAATGTATAGCTTCGAGTTTTGTCTGGATCGAGTCATGTTGCCTGAGCAGACTTAAATAAAAAATTAAGATAAATGGCTCTACAATTCTGTTAAACTATAGTGGCACCTTTTTCAAATATTTATTCAGTCTGTTCCTTTTTATTATGTCAAAGGTCCATGTCTGCCAACCATGTGCTACTGTGAATTATGCTAATTAAGATATTTAAAAGCCATGGTAGAGTCAAGCAAATGTGAGATTCAATAAACAGAAGATATGATTGCCCTGAATTAAACACTGCCCGGCTGCAGTGTTAGAAACACCAATAATACAGAAATGGAAGATCAGGAAATGGGCTTACTATCAAAAATTTGTTATGGCAAAATGAAAATACAATGAGTACTAGTTGGAGCTTGTTTCTAGGACAGAAAAGCCTATTTTACATTTTAGCTGACAAACTCCCACAAATGCCCAACATACTGTCTGTTGTATGGACATGCCTTGTAGGTGGTAGCTGGAATGGCCTTTGGGTAATGATGGGCAGCTGGGAATTTAAAAAAAAAAAAAAAGGCTAAAAAATATTTTTTCCTCTTACGGTAAGTCAACTCTACCCAATAAAGGGGGGGGGCTGGCCTGTTTTCACAAGCAGTTAGCGCTATGAAAGCAACCGTTGTTCTTCTATCCTGAATTATTTGCACTAATTACCTGAACTAAAGTTTTCAAAAGCTGATAAATTACTTTGGAGCCTACAATTTAAAAATTAAGTTGGATGTATTGCTCAATGACATTTTCTGAGGATTAGTATACAGACACATTTCATTTAAAGGCAGCACTAACAGGCTTGCCCAAACCAGCTTTATAATCCTTCTTAAATAAGTAACAATTGCAATGAGGGCACAGCATTAAGCCCACTGAGGACTCACAGTGTGGGCTGAGATGACTTGTTTGTACACTGCCCCGCAAGTTCATTGTTATTATTAGCCATGCTAGTGAGGTGAAAGCTTGTTTAGGTGTGCCCACACATGCTACAGACAGCTTCGGGGACTGGAGGTGCAACCAGAGGTTGTTAAGTGCCCTTGGCTTCATCCAAAATAATATTCAAGCTTGACCTTGATGTGTATCTTCAGGTAGCTAAAGCAGCAGGAGAGATCCCCTCCCATCTGCACTGCAGTTTGCCATTCACTCAAAAGATGACCTCCTGGTCTAGCTTTGATATGAAACTAATGACACCTCATATTCATCCTCGTCTCTGCTCCAGGTCTCGTCTATATTTATGGAGGGGAATGAGGCTGGAAACTGGATGCAGAATTGTAAGGTTGCTGCTGGTACACCTCACCTCAGAGTCTGGCACACTCACGTCATGGATGGGAAGTCAGGGCAGCAAGGCAGGCTCAACCTCAGACGTCAAGCATCACCACAGTTTCTCAGCTTGGACAAAGTCCTGGTGGAAGTGATGAGACAGGAGCTATGTCTCATCAGGGAGGGAGGGAGTTGACAGCCTCCAGAGTGACCTAGAGCGTAACAGTACGAGTGCAGACAAGGCTGCAGGTATTTTTGAAGTTAGGCTATCGTTTCAAAGATTTCTGAAACTTGTGAAGATGTTGTCCTGAATCTTACTGATTTGTACCCATTGTGCCCACTACAACAACCTCCCTGGAAATGAAAAATATACAAGGTCAATTCCTGCATAAACAAAGAGACACGACTTTGTCCCTCTTTATGAAATTTGGCTACACCGCAAGAAGTTAATCTGAACTGAACGAGCACGGGACACTAATGCAAGTATTTAATTAACACAGCATTTCTTTTCTTTCTAGTTATGGAAAGAATACTGTCGTGCTACTTTACCTTTACATACAAATTATACTGTTCTTCTGGAGGCGGTTGGCGAAAAAATCATTGGTAGCAGCAGGAATGAGTTTACATATGGGTATTTCAGGGTAAACAGCTGTTAGAATACTTGCCGCCCAGCTCTGTTCTGCATGGCAGTCTGACCCCAGCGCTGGTACATAAAAAGTCTGGCCTTACTGAGAGTCTTTTTTATATTCCTTATTAGATGAAAATAAAACATTTGCAATGTTTTTTTCAAGAATATGACCTCTTCTACTCAAAGACAGTATGGTCAGTTGCTTCATTTTCTAAGGAGATGCAAGAAAGTGTCTAATACATATGCTTAAGTGCCATTGGACCTACAATTCTAGAAAAAGAATTGTTTAATAACTTAGTATAGTGAAATCAGGATGAACAGTGACCTCTGACATGCCGGATTAGTGCAAGCTCTGGAAACCTGCATCTGACAGTCAAAGACCTGTACACCACCTATATACATAAAAGAACATGGAGGCAGTAATTTGGATTAGCTGCAAATCTGCCGTTACATTATTTTTTTAGTCCTTTTGTGAAGTTTATTTAATTTGAAAATTATCCAAAGAAATGTAATCCAGCTCACTTATACTCCAACTAATAATCCAAAAAGAAACAATTTCAGACTAGTGCAATATAAATCATTATTTAATAGAAAAATTGCCTTTAAACAGCTACTAAGAGGTATTCTTTCATTAGAAATAAGTGTAAGTACTGTGAGAAATCACAGTAATTACAATCAAGCTTTAAGGATTTCTGAGTAACTCAGTTACAAAAATTATAGCAGGCACGCTCAAAAAAATGTTTCTACCTTCACCTTCCTCCTGCTGCCCCAACATACTGTTCACACTTGATGCTCAGCTATCTTTCTACAACAGCCCAGTGCTTTTCAGCCAGTTTTTGTCTGGAAATGGAGGAAAAAGTGTTCTGTTTCTGCAATGTAAATGAAGTTCTAGCTTGGCCAGGACTGCTGAAGGACACCTGGCAGTATGCAAGTAGAAGGCAGACAAAAGAGGACAGGAAACAGTGCAGCTGCAGAAATTAGTTTAAAGCAAGTTGTTGTGACTGAGCCTTCCACATGTGGTGGTCCATAAAACCTGTCCTAGCACAGCACAGCCTTTGCTTGATGTGAAGGATGAGAAAAAGAGCTGGAGTGTCTAACCGTAGCACTCCAGCCAAGGCAACACAGTCAGTAATCAATGGAGTCGTGGCAGGATGGGGCAGACTGGGAACAGGGCAGCTGGAACATTCCTATGCCTGATGTATTTTCCACTGCCCAGATGTTCCCCAGTTGACATGAGCTGTGAGACACTGGATGCGCCAGTCCCAGAGGGTGTTCTGACCCCTGGGAAGCACTAAAGAGGCCCAGGCCTGCCTGGCATCAAGGAGGCACAAAGGTATTTTGAAGCTCTGATCATCTTGCCTCCCACTCAGTCACTGTGCCAAGTTCAGCTGTGGCGCAGCAGCTCAGCTGTGGCGCAAGACTCGTTTTGTGCATTAACATGATGAGCTAAAATACCATCTGAGACCAACATGTAGTTAATTGCTGTGAGAACAAAACTTTGAATTTCCAGACCTATTCAAAGTTTGAATTTCCCATTAAGTCCACACTCCTATACCGACAGATGGTATACAGGGTGTCGTTTCAAAACTCCCTGCATCAGAGCGCGTGCAAAGAAAACAAGACACACTGAATCGCGCACCCCTGGAAACCTGCTCTTTATATGCAGAATGGTAGACTTCTAAATAAATCAGTTAACGTGCCCAAGTGACCCCCGACTTCCACGCAGATGATCCTATCTGAAACTCCTATGCCAAAGCTATCCCTGCCATGGGGAGCTGGAAAAGCACTGGTTAGCGGAGCTGACTCATCAGCAGACTAGCCCACAACATCAGCCACAAAGGATGGAGAATGCTGGTGGTGGCATGAAGCGCGTGGGTGGGAGCAAGAAGTAAGCAATCATCTGGCAGCCTAATGCAGTAGGGAGGGCTGACAACAATTCATTATTTATTCCCCCCTCCCACCCTAAGGCTTCATCCCTCTGCTGCAGTGATTCTCATCATCTTGACGCTGTGGTAGGGCTCTGCGTAGGGGAGGGAATGAAAGGTACATTCCCTCCCTGCGGCCCATGCAATGAAAGCATCAGCAGGCTATCTGAGCTCACCACACCCAGACCACATAGGGCAAAAGGCCCTCATGGAGGAGAATGGAAAAGAGGCTTGCCTGGTCCTTCTTTCACCCAACAGGAGCTGAGAACAATGTCTTATTAGCAAAAAAAGAGAGCTTCGCTTTCCCACCAAGATCAGTATGTTGGTAGAGAAAAGAGATGGAGATTCAATTCTGGAATGGCAGAGGGCAGTTGTAAGAAAAAGCTCTTAGGGATGAAGCAATTAATACAGGGAAAATGGAGAATGTTACAGCAAAGATGGGAAAAAGGGGGGAAAAACTATATGGAGCAAACAAGAAAATCTACAGAAGAGGAAGATGCAAAAAAGAAAAGCCTTTAAAAAGAGGTGAGGTTGGGTTATCTCTAGAAAGGCTGCTAGAGAAAAAGGTGTGGAAAGTATTTCTCAATGATTTTGGAGGAGAACAGATTACCAAACTACAGGCACTGAAACAAGGAAGGAAAGTCACTAAGGTAAATAGCAAAAGCACATACAGGAAAAATAAAGTCAGCAGGTTTAATTAAAAGCTTGACATGAAAATACACTGATAAAATCCCCCAAATTGTTCACATGTATCCTGTTATCTGTGTGTAGACCTGAGTTCACTTTCTAGTGTTCTTTCCCTCCAGCAGCCTGCTGCCATGTGACTCTGACTGCACGATGGCTAGCTGGACCCCCAGCGACCTAGCACAAAACACCCTCCAGCCAAACTACTGTAGTGATGAAGGTGTGAACTCACCCCTCCCAGGCTTCAATCTTGACAACGACATCTTTGCTTTGATTCGTAAAAATACATTTAGCTTCAGGCAATGCAGCTTTCAAAACACTGGGCCATATTTTGAAGGCCTGACTTGTAATGCCAAAGTTAAGCAAAACATAATAAAGAATTAAGGACTTGACCAGTTGTCTTTACATTTCCTCCACAACCAAACCCACTGTTTTCTGAGAAGAGGCTTTCCGCCTGAATTTTGCCTACAGTAGGTCTTTCCTGGCGGATTGCCTCAGTAGGAAGGAGATTAGGTTTCTGACTGTCCTCTTCATTCTTGGAAACTTTCTGTTATATTTCCCGGTATCCGCTACAGGCATTTCAGGGCACGTGAATATACAGCTTAAAAGTCCTCCTCAACATGTTTTTAACATGTATCACTTGGCAAGAGAGTGATGGAGAGTCATAAAATTGTAGTTTGCCATTGCAGCCTTTCTCTAGCTGAGGAAAACATTCCACTTTATTTCCTGAACTAAAACTGAGTTAGTTGAACATTATCTTCAGAGATGCAGAAGATGGACTGCTGAAACTAGAATATCTAAAGCAAGCATGCTGAACCCTCTCTGGAAACTGCGACTTGACTACATAAAGAATAGAAATAATAACAAAACTTCTCTTTGCCAAATGACCTCTTGGACCTTAGTGCCTTTGCAGTGCTGCTGCACATCCAGAAACGGACCTCTCCTCCCTCCTCATTCTGCCAGTGGTGACTATCTGTCACACGACTGGTTTCAAGACATTATCAATTACCACCATGATATTCATAAGGCATGATCATGCAGCAGACCTTCAAACTGACCTTATCTCTGCTGTCCTAGCCATAAGTCAGCAGCAACAGATGTAGGGTGGTCACTGTTCCCCAATAATGTGGCACTTACTACCAAATTTGTTAAATATTTCTGAAGTTCTTGCTCATCAATATGAACGAAGACTGAATATTGCAGTGTGCAGCACCTTCAAACTCTGACACGTCATCAAGTGTATGTTTGGCTCAGAAGAAGGAACTCTTCCCTTAAACAGGTATATAGAGCTATACTGCTCAGGTTTAATTATGATACCGTTCTGATGGCTCTGAAGAAGTGTTCAAAACAATCAATCCCTGTTGAAATAGTAATTTGAGAGCACTCTGCACTTTGCATGACTGAGCCGTTAATAACTATTAAAGTAATTCCTGTAATTTTAAACATCTCTGATTTCCTCGCATAAATATTACTTACTTTGAGATGTACGGCCTTTTTCTATATGCAGCCATGTAGATTAAGACAATTCCATTTTTCTTCACTTACTCTCTTAGCTCTCATATTAACATATTGGAATATTTTCCACAGAAATACTTACATTCATCAGTAAAGATGTATTTCCTAGGTTAGATTATTTCTCCTCTCATGAAATGTTTTCATAAAGTATTATTTACGGGGCCATTTTCCCATACGAGGTTTATAGCGGTCATTGATGGCCCAATATCATTTTAATAAATGATTTGGAACAAAACAGAGAGTTTTTGTGACAAGTTTTCAGTGACACTGATATACAACATAATACTAACACATGGAAGATAGCATTTTCTGTACAAATGTTGAAACACTCAGGGATATATATCAGATTAATATCAGGTGACGTACATGGTTTGCACCTATACAATTAGCTCAGTGGTTATGAAGTTAATGGACTAGAAAAAGAAAACTTAAAATATGTTGGGTTTTGATTTAGATCTGATCTTTGCTTGTTTTCAATCCTCTTCTCTCAACTGCTTTCAGCTGTTTCCAATACGTAAGGAGGCAATTCATGGTGCAGGTTCCGAGGTAGATGGGAATAGCGGGCACACACTTATTATAACAAAAAACTGCAGGCAGAGATTTACTTCCTCTACATACCTTCAACTTGTTATATTCCATGGAGAGATAAAAAGGGAATGGATTGAGGGGATTTCAATGGAATTTTAGGGACACAGTAAATTCATGTGATATGTGTTTGGCCAGACTGTTATATCACATTGAATTTTTGAAAAAGAAATTATGAGTGGCATTGAAGGAAGTTTTAAAATCCTTAAGTAACTTCTCTTAGTAGGCTTTTAATTTAGTTTACTGATATGCATTCTGCTTCCAATTCTACTCATATAAATGTCAAGATTTTAGAAAATTTGTCAGTTGCATTATCTACATGATCACATCAAAAATTATAATCAAATTAAAACTGGATTTATAAAGGGAAATCTGCTGTGCCTCATATAAAAAAATTATTTCATTTCACGGTGGGGAATCTTAACAGCACTGACTAATACGTTACTGCTACATTAGATCGAGAAGAAAAGCATCTGTGTTAGTCACTTGGGATTTTCTTTCCAATAACAAAAAAAGACACTAGACCGAATACAATTAAATGAAAACAAGCCCTTTAGAGTAATCCATTGAGCTAAAGCGTAGGACTAATCCTATAGCAAAATGAAGTAAGCTTTGCAGAAACAAGCTCCCATCTCATGTTTCATGATTTCCAAGCATCTAAATAATATCTAGTCACATCACAGAAAGGCAGGTGTCTTGCACAGATTCATCCGTATAAATTATGTGATAAATCATAAACTTCGGGGTTTTACTAAATCATCAATTTATTTCTTTACTTTCATAATTCTATAAACCTCCCAGCCACCTGTAGCTCTGCTTATAACTAAGATTTTTGTGCAGCAAGAATTTGTGTGTGACCTGGGCATGACTTCAGGAAGGGCATTTCATCCATAAAGGGCAATGTGAAGAAAATGAACAATGGCTGTAGAAGAAGAGTCAAAGGTTTGTAAAGAGGGGAGGGGGTTGATAAGAATACAGACTTCACAGGCAAGGTTTATTATAATTACATGGCCTTAATGGGAAAAAGCCAGGCATAGAGGTGCCCATAGAGGTGGCAGAGCAAGATCTTCATTCAGAGAAATGGGCAAGAAATAGAAATTATTAGCTATGATTTCCGTAGAGCACAAATGCCAGCGATGTCAGGAAGGCCTGAGATACAAGGCTTACATAATGACGAGGACACAAGATTTGGACAACAGTCTTTGCATCGTGTTCAGAAAGGAAGTTACAGTCCAGAAATGGTGCAGGGGGGCAAGATGTCCCTAGACTGTAGAGGTAAGATGGATAGAGAGTGTAGTGTGGCATTGCCTGGTCCCCAGGGGGGTGCTCAATGGCCAGGGCTGGGGCTGTCCCTTATGCCCCCAGCTGCTCTGCTCCTGGCTGTGGTGGGGAGTGGGCCCTGGTTGGGAGGCCCTGATGGACACCATGGGGACCCTCCATCCCTTAGGAGAAGCCAGCTCTCAACAGCCCTCTGACAGGTGCTTCTGACAGCAGATGCTGGGGCAGCAGTGATGTTGGCAACCAAATGGACAGATGTTTAGGAGGAAGGAAGTTCCACTCTTGTCCTCAGGCAGCATTCAAAGATATCCCAAACTGTTTTAGAAATTACACAACAAGGAAGACTGAAAGGCATGAACTGAAGAGGCTCTAGTCTTCTCCAAGACTGAGAGGACTGTTCAGAACATGGAAAAACAATTAATAAAGAAATCCTGAGAAAGAGTGACTGTGGGTCATGTGATAATGCTCTTTCCTCCATGTCAACAGGGAGCAAATGCCTCAGGCTGTTACTCATGGAAGATGTCACCATTAAGTATTTTATGACATAAGATTTTCTAGTCATTGGCACATATTCTCTGAAGCTAGGTTAACCAGGGCTGCCTACCCAAAGTCTAGCAAGGTGGTTTTTTTATTGCTAATATTTAATCTCGATTTCATTTGCTCATTTTAAATACATTTAACAGTCCTTTTAAAAGTAGTTAAAACAGCATTTAAAAAGCACACTGTGCAAAAAACCCACACACACCCTAAGTACATTTAAATAATCTTGAAAAGACAGAATTACAGAAAACGCTCCGGCCTCTTAGCCTTGTCCTCTTCCATATCTTGGTATCCTCTTGTTTAGATTTACATCTGAGTAGCAGGCTCTTAAATCAATATATTCATGGTTTTGCCTTCCCAAAAGCCTCATCAGAAACAATTCCTGACTATATTTACACTACTTTGGAACAGCTGTCTTCAAAGGAGCTATGACAATACCGTCATATGATTCTTACCCATCTCCATCCATGTGGCTATCAGGCAAATGGTCTTAGGACAGCTTGCTGAGCTTTGTCCGGTCATGTGATGACAAGGAATGCTAAAGCAGGAGGCACCTATGTCCACTGAAACGTGTTCTGGCTTGGTCTGAGCCTACACTTGCAACTTTCCATCTCATGGACCACAAGTGTCATCCTGAGGTCTGCTTTGGCTAATATTATTGCACAGACACAAGAGAATGGAGTTACCTGATCTGGCAAGCACCAGAGAGGTATGTCTGTAACTGGTCATCATGGAGTATAGTGCAGAGATCTTTGAGCTAGCTCTAAAGGTGTTGGTATGGGCACACAGTGTCTTATGCTGCTACATGGAGATAACAGGAGCTTGAAAAAAAGTGTGGTTGTATTGGGATGGCAAGGCACATACTCTAGTAAAGCTGTGCCTCTCAGGAGAACTAATTTGGGGCTTGTTCCCAAAGCGACATAGCCATGCTGCTTCTTGCTACAGGACCCACTCCAACATTTTTTCAGTGTTCTCTGCAGAGAGCTTCACCATGTGCTGGAATCCAAAAGTGAGGTGATAGCAAAGTGAGAAGAGAAACTAGGAGGACAGTCTCCCACACTGTTCTCTAGACTAAAACTATTTGTCCTATTTGTCTTCAAAGCCCTATGCAATTACATAATGCCAAGCTAAATTCTTTGTTATGTTGGATAAGAGGTATTGTCTTTCCTTTAAAACATATCTGTGTTTAAAATAAGAAACAAAGTAAATCATTTTCTAGACAGTAAAGAAACACATTTCCTCTCAGAGCTGGTAATCATTCATGGAGCTGAGAACAAGTGTAAACCAAGCCAAAGTTCATGCCTGAGGGAATGCTTTCCTACCTCCCACCCACTGCAGCAGTGATTATGACAAAATTATTGCTAGTCCCTTCTACGCTCACGGCAATTGCTAGCAACTTCTGGAGTAAAAATGCCATCTTTCCTATGATGAAAACCAACCTTGTTTCCATATCCAAGGAAAACTTGGCTTACAGTGGAACTAAAGTTACACTAAATTCTTTCTCAGTATCCAACATCCCAACACAATTTAAGAAAATGAGGCCAGTGAGGTCCATTCATTATAGTGTAGGATAATAGAATTTGATTCATGAGGGACTATGAGGGTATTTCAACAGCTGGTACCAGGCTGGCCCAAGGAGGGTCTTAGCTGCAGAGAAAGGATTGAGCAAGCACAGTGCACAAGCAAGATTAACATCACTGAATACAAAATACAGTGCATATATCAGCCTACTGCATTAGACGGACCCATTGTTTTCCTTGCCACATGCCTACATTTATTTACATCAATGCTATGTGAGATGTATAGTGTGAGCTATCCAAACACAACTGAGCATCAAAGCCTACCATCTCAGAATGGCTAAAAGTCACTAAAGATGAAGACCCTTACTTAATGGGTCAAAGTATTTTGGGGACTTCCCCTAGCACTGGACTAATATAGCAGCTGTGGTTTATGGGAACACCTATAAAACCAACCTTTGTGTGTGTCTGTGACCACGTTGTCTGGTTCTGAGTGTACTTCTACTATCACTAGAAGCAGTGGAACTCTTCCAGTGCCAAATCCAACAGTCAGTTTCCCCACATGTCACTTGTCATTTCCAGCTCTCTGATTTTCTAATCAATATTGCTAATATCAGGAGAAACATTGAGGCCTACAGGGACGATCACTTGCACGGCATCCAGCAACAGAAAAGTGGTATAAGATATAGATCCAGAATCACAAGAGGAAGCTCTACAAGAATTGTAAGGATGGTGTATTTCCCAAAGACAGCACAAATTCTATAGTGTCCAGACTGGACACTTGATGCAGATGACAGACTCAGCCCAACAGCTCTGACCTTGAGAGGTCTGACAATGTAAAAAACCCGCAACACCTGACACAAATACCCAAGGAGTACCACAAAGGATCTGACACTTATTTATAACTAAGATCCTTTATTTGCCATGACTCAAAAAAAAAAAAAAAAAAAGGTATGGAATTTAGAGCCAGTCTCAGAATGTGACCCTTAACATAGTGTTGCACTAACAGGTTCGCTTGATCTTCAAAGGTGACAGGAATTCAAACAATTTAAGAGTCTTCTTGTTCTTCCTAAATATAGGCTTATTCCTCCTTGTAAATCTACTCTCCTCCTACAAAACCCATCTTGTTTGCAGGAAACTAAAGAGAAAATTAGCTAGCACAAGGGGGTCCATCCTCTTGCAACAAGGCACAAAGAGGAGACACAGTCCTCCTCCAAGAGTCAACGAAGGTCTCCCAAGGGTCCGAGAAATCTCCAGGTTAACCAAGAGGATGTGTAATGCAAAACAGCTTCAGGTACTTGTTACATGGAATGAATGGTGCCCGCAGGAAACAAGGGGGAAAGAAAAAAGTGAAGCACCGGTATAAGCAATATGTCACAATAAAATGGCCTCTCTGCAATTACAAATGTCAAAAAATCTAATCAAACGAACACACTGTTTGAAAATGGGTATTGTGGGGAGAGTCAGTGTGCAGCTGCTTCTCCAGAAATGAGCCCTGCCAGATCTCGGGAATGAATACATGCAGCTAACCTGCCTCAAGTCTTGATACTTCCACTAGAAGTTCACTGATGTAGTACTTTAGCACTTGATTAGATACTAACTTGCAGACAGGTCTTCCCTCAAAGGTTTACTTATGTACCACTTGCGGAGCAAACACATTTTCCTTTTTTCAATTGTTGCATAGTTATGAAGATGGTAAAATTATAGAGAGTGGAAAAAGTTTCTTTATGAACAGTCTCTATTTGGCTGAACCAGTCTGAATGCTGGTGTAATAATTTGAATATGACAGATCAATACAGTCACGGAAATAACCTTACCTGTTACCCACTCTGACCATGAAGGTTCCTTCTCAGGGTAAGCCATTAAATATGCTGCCCTAAGAAACCTAAACCACCAAAATGCTCATAGACAATATAATCAGCTATAACTGTGGTCTACAGCAATAGATACCCTAAAGACATTTTGTATGTGTTCATAAAGAAAAGGCCTTATTTCTCTTTCAAGAAATAAATCATTCAGGCATTCAGTTTCAGAGGACAGGACTGGGAGTGCTCTAAATCAGTAGAATAAGTCTTTAAAAAACCAAACTTGTAATTAAAATATTCAAGTATGTTAAGGACTTCTTGACTTGAGGTATCAGCTTCAATCCTAGCTAAGCAGAGAACCACAACTGATATCCTAGGTTTGTTACTCAAAGGACAGGTTTCATCAAAAACTAGAGGCATGAGGAATAGCTGAAAGCCTCTCATTATTTCCAAAATGGAAATCAGTATATAAATCATACCAAGAAAAGATTAGTAGGAGTGAAGAGATGGAGTCAAGGAGGTACAATTCCATGATTGTTGATTTAAGCATTTTATCCAGTTCCCAACATAGCCTTTCTTATAATCTTTACTTGTCTTTCAGATATGTTATTTACCTTTCCTCTATCTGTTCTAAATATATCCAGTAGAGAGAGTCCAATGAGAGGACATGAAGATGATTAAGGGACTGGAGCATCTCCCCTATGAGGAAATGATAAGGGAGCTGAGACTGTTCAGCCTAGAGAAGAGAAGGCTCAGAGGGGATCTCAGCATGTATAAAGATCTGAAGGGAGAGTGCAAAGAAAATGGAGCCAGGCTCTTTTCAGTGGTGTTCAGTGACAGGACAAGAGGCAATGGGCATCAACTGAAACACAGGAGGTTCCCTCTGAACATCAGAAAACACTTTGCGAGTGTGAGGGTGACTGAGCACAGGTGGCCCAGGGAGATTGTAGAGTCTCACTCCTTAGAGATATTCAAAAGCCAACTGGACATGGTCCTGGGCAACTGGCTCTAAATGGCCCTATTTGAGCAGGAGTGGTTGGACTAGATGATCTCCAGAGTTCCCTTCCAATTTCAACCCTTCTGTATTTCTGTAATTCACTAAGACTATGGGTTTAAATTTTAGGGAAAGCTTCAGGCTACTGGAACCAGCTAACAAAGGAAAGAAGACATTTTCCCAAGGAAACGTAGTATAGGCTGTAATTGTTAACAATAAACTCGAACGTATGAGTTTAGTTTCAAAATCAGTTAAATCTTGTTTTGGAAAAATTTTCCTTGCTTATGTTATGTAAAATGTAAAAAAATACTTATACCAAAACAGCAGAACTTGTCAATCCAGAAAAAAACTTTAATTTAAGAGGTTTTGAAAAGCAAACTCTGGGAAAACAGAAATGTTAGGGAGAGACAATGGGGAAAAACAGGATGCCTGAGAACCCCAGTACATGCACCGCAGTGGAATCCTGGATCTTCAGACCAGGAGCTTTGATTCAGGTAAGTAGCACTCCAGCTCTGCAGTCCTCAGCACAAGAAGGACATGAACATGTTGAAAAGGGTCCAGAGGAGGCCACAAAAATGATCAGAGGGCTGGAGAACCTCTGCTGTGAGGACAGGCTGAGATAGTTGGGGTCTTCAGCCTGGAGAAGAGACGGCTCCAGGGAGACCTTATTGTGGCCTTTCAGTACTTAAAGGGGGTCTAAAAGAAAGATGTGGACAGTCTTTTTAGCAGGGGCTGCTGCGACAGGACAAGGGGTGCTGGTTTTAAACTAAAAGAGGGTAGACTTAGACTAGATATAAGAAAGAGATTTTTCACGCTGAAGGTGATGAAATACTGACTCAGGTTGCCCAGAGAGGTGGTAGATGCCGCACCCCTGGAAACATTCCAGGTCAGGTTGGAAGGGGCTCTGGGCAACCTGATCTAGTTGAAGATGTCCCTGCTCACTGCAGGGGGGTTGGACTGGATGACTTTTGAAGGTCCCTTCCAACCCAAAGCATTCTCTGGTTCTATTCTATGGTTCTATGATTCACTCTTACAGCAGTGTTGAACAGCATTACGGTGCAGATACTGCACTGAAAGCAAGACCATTCGTTCCTTCCTTACTCATCTCAAGTTTGAGTGGCCTCCCCATACAAGGTTAGTTACACTAAGCACTGAAAGATGAGGAGCTTTAAGCCCTAGTTGTAACTGTATTGGTCTATCTAAATTGTGGTAACTATTTTCGTTACAGGTACTGGGAAGCTTCTGTCTCTCAGAAAGGATCAGAGATGTTAAAAGAGCAAGGTGCTATTCTTTTTTGCATTTATTTACAAAGCTAATGCCTATACTAGAAGGGAACAATTAAACAATCAACAAAAGGGAGTCAGTTTTGAGGTGGAGCCAGACCACCATTTTTCCGCCAGTGGAAAAAACGAGAAATAAGAGGTACTAAAGGATGTAATGTCAAGAGTGGTAAAGGAAGACAGACTACAATTAACCAAGATGGAATATGGCCAAGACAGAGGCCCAGCAAGCTTAAGTGGTCACCGCCGCTAAGTACCACTCCACTCCCACAGGAGCCCTGCCCAAGACAAATTTTTGTCAGGCCCAAATGTCCGGCACAGCTTCCTGTAGCAGTTGGAGTCTCTCAGTCTAAGCACTGGTTCAGGTCCCCACTGCCTTATACAAGAGATCTGGTGAGACTGGAAGGTTGTTGCCGCAAGCCATTTTGAAGTGCTTATCAGGAAAATGCAAAATGACTGAACGCATATAGCTTGGGGAGAGTGGGGCTATTAATAGAGCCACTGCCAACTGGTAACAGAGATAGGAAGATGTAAACCAAGTAGACAGAAGGATTTTTCTTAAGCCAAAGGAGAACATTCTTAAGAATGAGGGAGGGAATCCACCATAGTGACTTAAACTGAATACTAGAAAAATCTGTCTCAACAACCAGATCTAAATTTTGAAAAAGAACAAGGCCTTTGCTTAAACAACTTAACTAAGACGAACTGGCCATATGCTTCGAGGCACGACCTGTAATGGTCACCAAAGAGGGGATAAATGACTGGTGAATATTCTCTATCCCCTAATACCTAATTATCTGCAAAATGATTTTCATACTTGAAATCAATAAGTTGAAGTCACTCCATGCCCTCTAATTGGCTATTGATCTTTATAAACGCAACATTTGTGCTACACACTGAGTACTGCAGAGTAGCTACTGAAAGGACACCTAGTGGTAAGGAAATGAGTATGTCTAGAAACTGCTGGGACTGTTGAAGGTGTGTCATTGTAACTGTCATGGGAATTGCTGAACTATTACGGGTCGAATCTGCAATGCCATATATGAACTTACATCTCAACTAGCACTATTCATGGTTTTCAAAACATGGCAAACAGCATTCTTACAAGCACTTTTTAAAAGCATGGAATTTAATCTCAACTTCCTTAAAACTCACAGAACGGCCTTAAACAAAAGATGCACGTGCCTGTGCATCATAGATTACAAATCTGAATGTCCTGAATCTTCACTGCATCAATTTTGGGATATCAGATAGCTGCACAGAACTCATTACACATATGTTTTGCTTGATATTCAAGCCAAATTTCAGCTGCTCACCATCATTCCTTGGGTCCTCCATTGAGCTACTCTAAAATGTCCTGAGCAATTCCTTCCCTTCTTGCCTTTCTCTCCCATGAAGACAAACAGCCAAAGCATATAAATTGTACACATTTGAGCTAATTTTACTCTCTTTTTTTTTTTCCCATCCAACTTCACAGTCATTTTTGCCTGTGTTTATTTCAAACCCCTTAACATGTACCAAAGCCCTCGTGACCAGGAGATGCCCACAACAGAAAGCTGTATTGCAGATGGAGTCATGCTGGTCTCATGCAGACAGGGATTATAACCTTCTTGTGTAGTGACACTCTGCCTCTGGGCAAACAAACCAAAATCCACACTTGGCTTTCTTGTTTATGCCAACATATCGTATTACACAGCATAGAACAATTTGCTGACCACTGTCCCTCTTCAATTATTTGTTTTATATTCTCTTTTCCAGGTTTCTCTTTTCTATTGAACAGCAGTTCCTTTGGCTTAATTTTCCCTGAGTGAATTAGTACGGATTTGCTAGGTCATTTTTTCCAGATACATTTTTTTCTTTTCCAATTTTATAACATATCTGTATGCCACTGGTCTGTTCTCTATCCTCGCAGTGTTTATAACACCTCCCAACTTAGTACCATCCTTTGATTTAAAAAGCCACAAACAAGCCACTTCTGCTCTTCTAACCTATTTCATCACAACAAAGACTGAAACACTGGGATGGATATTTTTTGTCTGCTTTTTTAGGTGACTTTCTACCAAACTTTTTGTTTAAAAAAGTCAGATTCTGCCTAATTTCTCCACAAGTACAAGGAAGTAGATCGTGATGTCCATGAAGGCGTCTGGGGCTCCTGCTCTTAAGCAAACATGAGCACCCATTCGTCACCCATCTCCGTTTCCACGGCTCACCTCTCCTTCACTCCACCCTTCTGAAGCTCCAGCCTGCTCCCTTGTCTTAAAATGGCATGTAGTTTCCTTCCTTTACTATAAACAATGCTTTCTGTAACCTTAGTTTCATGATGTAAACATTTAAAAATAAGAATGAAGGGAACACAAACTATGTCTTCAATTAGGTAATTTGGGGATTAAATTAAATGAAATGTCTCAAAACATGGAACATTTCAGAGTAATGAAGTCTGGCTTTACTTGTTTTCCTTTTATCCCATCCCTTTAAAAAAAAAAGGAGACAATGGATTTTAGAAACTCCAGCAGAAGAGTAGTAAAAGCAGCCAAAGACAACTCATTGCTTGTGAATCCACGAGAAATGAAAGTAAAGCTTAGAGGAAGAGGCTGTAACACTCAGGTATGTGTTCAAAGGGAAAGAAAGGCACTCGGTAAACTGCGGGATGCTAGAAGCTGGGCAACCAGCTGCCACAGTTGACATGGGAGGCTCCTGCTATCAGTAATATCACCATCTGTATTCTGACGTCAGCTTGTAAAATGCCCTGCACTCTGCCAAAGCCTCTTCAACTGGCATTTCTTTTATACTAGAACTTATTTTAAAAGCAAGAAACCAAATACTATTCTCCAGTCAACACCAAAAAAATACAGGGCTGTCTTGTATACAACTGTGCATAATAAGGAATAGTTACAGGGAGGGGTAGTAAAGCGTAGTAAAGGAAAAACAATGTCCATAATAAAATATCTCTGCAGTCCGCAGTCCAAATCTCTCTGCAGTTCACCTTTAAGTTTTTGTCAATTAGACTCCTTCAAACAAGCATTTACTTTCTTTTTTTTAAAAGAAAATAGAGGATTTGAGAGGATTTTCATTGTTATACCTCTAATTCAGATTTTGCTCTTGTGAACTCTTCAGCAACAGAAGAAACCAAAACTGTCTGCAAATTTGGAAGAATCCTTATTATGTACATCTGAACATGCACATTTGGCTTTCATTGCGCATTGCGCCAGACAGCTACAAAAACAAAGCCTTGCCTAGTACAGCTTTGGTCAACACTTGAAACTTCTTTCACTGATCCTGAAAAAAAGTCATCTTTTTGGCCTTTCAAGCAAGACCATTTCCTCTTGGCATACAGCAAACACAGGTAGCACAGTATTTGCTTGACTTTCACATCGTCTTTAAACACGCATTGCAAACATGCACAATAATAGCTCCACAAAGGGAGTTCAAAGTATCTACAGGTATTACATCATCCCCAAGCCTCTTTGCCGGTTTAGGGATTTTACAGTCATGGTTTCCCATTTCCTAAAGCCTGCTGAGGAAGGGTGGGAGTTATCCCACTATTTGGTGAAAAACACACAAACAGCAAAGGAGGAAATGCACAAAATTTCCAGCACAACATCCCATACACATAGTAAGTTCAATAATCAATTTTTTTTCTTCTTTTATCAGTATAATACTGCTCTTGATAATTTTACTCAGGTTTAGTACAAATCAGCGATAAATTAGAGGGAGACGGTTAATGAGATATTGGTATCTTAAAGAGACCTACCTTGAAAGAAACTTTTGACTCGGAGATAGCTGACACTAAGGCGCAAGACGGAAAGTTTGTCCAGCTTTGATATGATGTCAGGTGGAAAAGGCAGGAGGCTGGCCAGATGGTCCAGTTCTGCATTCAGACGATCCCTGTGTCTTTTCGAAGGATTCGATTTTTCATTCCCAACTGCAGGCCTTCTGTGGTGGAGAACACAGTTTCGATTACCTGTTTTACCTCCAGGTAGGAGAACCAGAGACTGAGATGTTGTCTGCAATTAGTTGGTAAGAGGCATATTTAACCTAACTTCTAGGAAAATCTTAAAAGTTTCTGTCCCCTGCCAAAAAGAGATTTACCATTCTGCACTTGCCATAGCGCAAAGACAAGGACACTGGCCTCTCTTTTTGCACCTGCCCAGTGAAAAACAGGCGAGGAACTCATATCACTTACTCAGAACCCTCTCACCTTAGGGGAAAGGGTACTATCTTCATGTTCTAGTCAATACCACGAAAAACATTTTCTCTTTTATGTTGTACAAATGAGGGTCAGAATAGCAGAGGAAAATTACCGTGACTAATGCATGAACCCATTCAATACCCACTGTATTCATTCAAAGTATCTTAGTTCCCTCCATTTAATGACTCAAAGTTAACCTGTGGGTCAGGAGATAATTAAGAAAAAAGCCTGTCTTTAGATGTGATTTTAAAAAGTATGGGAAGCAAGGTGAAGAGACGTTCTTTCCTCAAGGTCAAAAATCCTCTGAACATTTTCACTTTTACCTTCCTACATCAGTGATAACAAAGATAAGGATTTGGTTTCTCTCTTAAGAACATTGAAATTCCTCCCAAAACATAAAGAGTAATGATACTCGTACTTCTAAGCCAAGCACTCCTGTTCCATCCCCGTTTCATGTCCCCCTCATGCAGTGCGCAGGACCAGGTACCTCAGAAAAGCTGTTGTGAAAATGCGTTAATATGAAATACATCACAAATGAGGAAGCTCAGTTTTGGGGTGTCCACTGATACGCTTCTCACAGATGCTGTAAGATGCTATTCTCAAGAGGCAGAAAAGGAAAAGCTGGTGCACTTTCACACAGTCATGGGAACCTAATTTCCAGCATGACAGCGAGGAATGGTCAGTGCGGAAGCACAGCACTCAGACGACCTGAGTGGTAAGTTGGAGAAAGTGGTTATCTCCAGCAGACATCCATTGCTGGACCCAGAAGTAGTCAAGTGCATTATCCAGGAATGAGCCACAGGCCACTGGAGCCATAAACTACATAGATCCATGAGCTCAGAGAGAGTGCAGCAGCCCAGTGCTATAGTTGAGCTGGCATCTTCAAGAAGACTTAGTGCTGGGTCTGCTGGTCCTCCACTTGCTCTCATAATGCCCATGTTCAAGTTCTTACTGTAGCACATTGCCACGTTCCTCCTGAGGTGCATTCTCCAGAATAATAGACATCGGGAGAAAAAAATCAAGCAGGAAAATATGGAAAAAGGCTCAAGAATGGGAAATTTTGTTTGAGAGTGCAACTGGAATGTCTTCAGATTTGCCTAGAGTGTGGATGAAGTCCGAGTTGAGAGCTTATGAGTAAGAATTAAGGGACAGGCTAATACGGGAGACACTGTGGTGGGTGTTTATGATAGACCACTTGATCAGAAAGAGGTAATCAGTGAGGCCTTCTACAGACAGCTGAAAGTAGCCTCACAATCACAGGCCCTGGTTTTCATGGGGACTTCAATCACTCTGGTATTTGCTGGACAGGCTACACAGCCAGGCATGCACAGTCCAGGAGGTTCCTGAAGAGCTACTGATGATAACTTCTTACACAGGTGGTGGAGGAGCCAACAAGGAGAGGTGTGCTGCTGGTCCTTGTGCTAACAAACAAAGAAGGGCTGGTTGAGGATGTGAAGGATGAGGGTCACTGCATGGCCATGAGATGGTGGAGTTTAGGATCATGTGCAGAAGATAAAGAGCAATAAGTAGGATTACAACCCTGAACTTCAGGAGAGCTGACTTTGGCCTCTTCAAGGAACTGCCTGGAGAAATCCCATGGCTTAGGGCTCTAGAAGGTAGGGGGGGTCCAGGAGAGCTGATTAATATTCAAGCACCAGTTCCTCCAAGCTCAAGATCACTGCATCCCTAAGAGTAAGAAGTCAAGCAAAGGAGGCAGGAGACCTGCATGGATAAGCAAGGATCTACTGGAAAAACACAAATGGAAGAAGGAAGTTTACAGAATGTGGAAAAGGGACTGGCCACTGGGGAGGAATACAGGAATGTTGTCAGAGTGTTTAGGGATGCAACAAGGAAGGCCTTAGATCTATCGGCTGCACCCACAAGTGCTGAGGGAGCCAGCAGATGTCATTGCTAGGCCACCGCCCGTCATCTTTGAAAGATCATGGAGAACAGGAGAGGTGCCTGAGGACTGGAAGAAAGCCAATGTCACTCCAGTCTTCAAAAAGTGCAAGAAGGAGAACCCAGGAAACTACAGGCCAGTCAGCCTCACCTCCGTCCCTGGAAAGGTGATGGAACAGCTCATTATGGACGTTATGTCTAAGCATGTGGAGGAAAAGAAGGTTATCAGGAGTAGTCCGTATGGATTCACCAAGGGGAAATCATGCTTGACCAATCTGACAGCCTTCTGTGATGGCAAGACTGGATGGATAGACGAGGGAAGGGCAGTGGATGCTGTCTATCTCGACTTCAGCAAGGCTTTTGACACTCTGCCATAACACCCTCATAGGTAAGCTTAGGAAGTGTGGGTTGTATGAGTGGCCAGTGAACTGAGTTGAGAACTGTTTGAGAACTGGCTGAATGACAGAGCTCAAAGGGTTGTGATCAATGGTGTGGAGTCTAGCTGGATGTCTGTAGCTAGTGGTGTTCTTCAGGGTTCAGTACTGGGTCCAGTCCTGTTCAACATATTCATCAGTGATCTGGATGAACGGACAGAGTGTACCCTCAGCAAGTTTGCTGATGATACGAAAGTGGGAGGAGTGGCTGATACGCCAGAAGGCTGTGCTGCCATTCAGCGAGACCTGGACAGGCTGGCGAGTTGGGCAGAGAGGAACCTAATGAAGTTCAACAAGGGCAAGTGTAGGGTCCTGCACCTGGGAAGGAATAACCCCACGCACCAGCACAGATCAGGGGTTGACCTGCTGGAAAGCAGCTCTGGGGACAAGGACCTGGGAGTTCTGGTGGACAACAGGTTGATCACGAGCCAGCAATGTGCTCTGATCAAGAGAGACAAGAAACTACTGGAAACAGTCCACCGGAGGGCTATGAAGATGATGAGGGGGTTGGAGCATCTCTCTTACAAGGAAAGGCTGAGAGACCTGGGTCTGTTTAGCCTGGAGAAGAGAAGGCTGAGAGGGGATCTTATCAATGCTTACCAATATCTTAAAAGAGGGTGTCAGGAGGATGGGGCCAGACTCTTTTCAGTGGTACTCAGCGACAGGCAAAGGGGCAATGGGCACAAACTGGAATACAGGAAGTTCCATCTGAACATGAGGAAAAACTTTACTTTGAGGGTGGCAGAGCACTGGAGCAGGCTGCCCAGAGAGGTTGTGGAGTCTCCTTCTCTGGAGACTTTCAAAACCCGCCTGGACTTGATCCTGTGCAGCCTGCTGTAGGTGAACCTGCTCTAGCAGGGATCTGGACTAGATGATCTCCAGAGGTCCCTTCCAACCCCAACCATCCTGTGATTCTGTGAAATGGCAGGCAAGGACAAGACATGTGTGGTAACAATTTCCACTTCACCTCACCAAAGGCAAAGATCATAACCTTATATAGCTTAGCTGGTGCTCCTGTAGAGAGTCAGAGTAAAACTAATTATTTTAGCACTTTACTAATGCATTTCCACCTCCACACACTTACTATGTTTTTCAATCATAATTCTAATTTTGAGCATTAGTATTTCACAAGGTGCTTCAAGGGTTAAATTAGAATATTTGGATGTTCCTTTCTTATAAGTACAATATTAATTTCTCATTGTAAATGTGATTAAAAAAACAATGCTGAGCTTGGGAATTAGTAAAAAAAGATCAGTGTTTTGTACATGTGATTGCTGCTACTTGAAAACCTCTTAAAGCAAATAAGGTATGAAAAATTCATTGCTACTTTTGAGAGCCTCACTTCATTTCATCAGAACAGCATTGATGGACAGAATGAATGAAAAAATGTTTGAGGTAGGTATCAGTGAAAATATATAAATCCTGGTTTTTCATTCAGAATTACCAATACTGTTATTGTGGCCCTTCAAGAATACGACGAGTCGCTCTCAAAAACACGGGGGAGAATTTGCTGATTAGGATCAATAAATAACTTTCCTCTGTTACAGAGAGCAAATATGCAACAAATGATGTAATCAACAAAGAAGGATTACTCTTTTTTACTTTTCCAGGGTTAACTATTTTAAAAAAAATATTGGGCACTAATTTTTTGCAGTAGACCCTGTAGCTCAGCCATCCTCACTATGACAACAAAAGGATGTCTGACCTGTGGAGAGCAGTAATTTTGTGGGAATATAGCCTATAGTTGAGCAGAAGCTAAAAATCATAAGCTTTTACTAATTACTCCTTACATCTGACAAACCAGCGGAAGCAAGGAAGCAATTTAGGACAGAAAAAAATTAATTCCAATAAGGAAAATTAGACTGATGAGTTCAAAGGGTAAAAATTGTCAAGACTACTGTGGACTAGAAATAAAAATCGTTCAAGCCTATTTACCACATAAACCAGTGACTGCTCCGTGCCAGAGAGGTATGGTTTGAGGCAATTACGTGGACTGCCTCTGTCCTGAGCATAAGGACAGTCTTCTGGAGGTTGTAGAGAATGCTGTAAAAAGACTACAGGAGAAAGCTCAGGCCAGAGTCTTCCTGAAAACTCAAGGAAATGATTCAGTCAGGGAGTGAATCCAAACAGGAGCCTGATGTAAATGGTAATTGGGTGCCAAGTGGATGCGATTTAAAACAATGCAAGTCCCCTGGAAAGCCTAGCTTAGCTATCCATAAACAGAAAAGAGCAGGCGGGGAAGTTCTTCAACGAGCTGTTTTGAGGCGAGTGGAAATCACAGCCCTCATTTTGAGCTGAAAGTAGAAGGTGCTTGTTGTGTTTATGTTAAAACAGGGATTCTCAAACTGTGTAAATCGGGTCTCAACACAGCCACAGCATGCACTTTAGGATACCTCGCTCACACCGCTTGTCATACAACGCTGCCACAACGGAGCATCACAGGCCATCACAACAATGAAGCTGGCATTCTCCTCTTTGCATTGTTAAACTGTTCAAACTCTGCTCCACAGTAACAAGCACTTGAAGACCCCTATGGCCAGTCCCTACTGGGAAGGCCCATGTGGGAGCTGCTGCAGAGAAGGTTTTCTGTTTTGGTGGTACATGAGGCGTTGAGCCATTTGCGCTTTAATGATTCAGTGTGCCCATGACACACAGACCGCCACCAGCGTAAACCAGTTTGGTGAGCTTGCAGAGGAATTTCCTGCAGCTACAGCTCTGTCTGCTGCTCGCTGTCCTCTGAGGGAGCCCTACCCTGCTAACGAAAAGTTCGCTCCGACGAGGCTTTTTAAGTATTCTGAAATGTTAAACCAGCAGATGATCTAAAGTGAGAAAAATCTAATCATTTACTGTGATGGCAAGCTTTCAGGGAGGAGGGGGAAGGAAGAGAGAGACCATGAGATGCAACAGATAGGCTAAGTGCAAAGTAACACCAAGATGATTATCGTGAACGCACTGATTGGCACCCACAACCACGGAGCTCTGCCTGGGCGTTGCACAGGTATTCTGGCAGAGCTGAGCTCCAGTGCCAGCTCTGTATGTGCAGGGTGAAGTGGACAAACTGAGGGAAAGCTGCGGGAAGGAAAGGGGGCCTTTTGCACCTTCTACCTCTTCTGGGTCTTCATAGTAAGGAAAGGCAAAAGCAGAACTAATGGTCAAGAAGACATCGCACTGGCAGAGCAGATGAGAGGTGGGATGGTGTGATACCAACTAAGAGGAAGGGCTGTGCCACAGAGGGCCTTAAAATAAGAAATGGGAAGCAGGAGAGAGCTGCACCTCCTGAGGTCTCTGTTTACGCTGGCACTGGTCAGGTTCTGGCTGAAGTGGGCAGTTTGGAGCAGTTATGGATGCACTCAGAGCTAGAGCAGCTGTAGCTGGCCTTTACAGAGCTGTAAAACATTATAAGAAATGTTTTGTGGAGGGAGAGAGTTTTACAAGATGCCAGCGTTTGAGATGAAGGAGTGGCTGAAGCTCTCAAATGCTAACTGTCCTGAAGTGTTGCCTTAGCATTTCTAGTATAAGTATTGATTTCAGCACAGGGATTCTTGTTTGAGGTTAAAACCAAAATCTCTTTAGTTTTCACATGCTTGAATTACCAGTAAAATGTTAGATTTCCACAGGAAACAAACACTTGGTAGAAAATATTTCCTTTAGTCAAAACTCCAGTTCTCTGGCTGAAAAGCATATTTGATGGAAATTTTTCAGTCAGTCCAAGCTCCAGGTGTTTGAATTGATTCCATAAAAGCCAAAATTCTTTAGTGTAGACCACATTTAACAGGGCTTGTTTGGAAGCTGTCTGGGGCAAAAGGAGAACAGCTAGGGTGTTTTTATTTATTTGCATGGGTAAAAGTAGAACTTGAACCCCAGGTACTGTTTGAAGAACAGCAACCTCATTAAATCAGTCTCTCCTAGTTCTGTGTAGAGTAGAATGAAACACATTTGGTCTTCCTGGTAAAGCAAGTTTTCCCACACACTCTTCCACAGTCTTGTGGGTCTCTGCACCACTACTCTATGATCACCTCAGAATAGAATTCCTGTGCCTGAAAAACCACAGAAGTAGTGAGCAATATCATTCTGTGACATCCTGAATTAAAAGCCAGCTGCAGGATCACCAGAGAGTTGGTCTCCTGGGATGCACCATCCTGCAAAGAGGAAAATTGCTCCTCTGTCCTTTGAATACTGACCTTCAAGTGGGTTATTCCATTAATCCCTACAGAAACTCAAGTATCCTGCTCAGACTGGCACCTGAGCTCTCTTATTCCTTTGTCAACAGAGGAATCATTATTAGGACTGCCCAAACAATCCCCATCAACTTTTTTTCCAGTGAACAAATACCTCTCCCAGAACAGATGGCAGCATCTACCATGGTTCAGTTAACAGGCTATGTCTGCCCTTCTAAAGTCAAGACAAATTATTTGAGGCAGCATAACAGTAAGGATACCTCAGAGTCCTCAAACGTCGGTAAGGTCTGTAGGACTGAAGGACAGAGACTGTGAAAGTTCTGTCAGTCAGTCAGTCTTGGGCATTCAGAGCCTCTTTAGATCAGAGTTAGGAAGTCCCTGAGTGAGGGAATAAGCACAGGAAAGGCTTACCAGAGACAAAGCCCACAAACAGATAAGGTTTGAGGAAGAGACCAGTGTTGCTAGGAACTGAGAAACCATCCTCAGCAAGTGATAAGTAAGCAACCACAGAAACTAGTAGGCCACCTCCACTGCAGGAGCTCAACAGTCTAATAATGCCAAGCATATGACTCCCTTTGCTTTAACGAAAACCAGGTTTCTTGATCAAAATTGTGTACGTCCTGTCTGGATAAGCTCATGCTCATTGCACTGCAATCTCATGGCAAAGTTATTCTCAAGGTAGCATTACTGGTGATGGCTCACAAGGCAAAAACTTGGCTCCATCCAATTCAGTGAGAATTTGCCTTTGATTTTGTTGGAGCCAGAATTTCATAAAAGGTTCCAGCCTTTGTTAACTAGTAGTTTTCTTAGCCATTGCATTTACCTAGAAGTCATCTTCAAGGGAAGTTCTTCTAGCTAGTATATATACTTCAAACATAAAACTTAATGTTTCTCAAAGCAACTGCAACTCTCCTTCCTTTCTCACAAAAGTTATGATTCATAAACAGTTCTGCAAAGAGGTAATTTCATGTACTGGAGCATTTCCATACCTTGTGCAATTATAAAGTTAAATATCCACATCCATACTTGAACAGCAGTGCAGAAATGTTACACACATTTTGGATTTAACACTCAGATTTTGCAGGAAGAATGATTTTCTTATGTCATTATCTTTGTCTATTGAAATTGTTACCTACGATGTATTTTACACTAAAAAAAATATTTTCTAAGTGGGAACAAGTGGTTCATGTGCAAATACTCTGCAAAATCCAAACAAAATGAACAGATTTTACTCAAACATTCAGAGAAACTTCCCTTTTGACTTTAAACCAAAATATAAATTTTAAGCCAAGTGGGTTAATTTTAGAAGTTCTGAACAACTGAAAATAGGGAAATCAGTTTTAGTTACCCTCTCATCCTTAAATTGTCCATGAAGGCCACCAGTGCTACTTCATAATTTCAACACAGTAAATGTGTGTGTTTTATAACCATACAATCAAGTGTAACACAGAAGATGTGGGGTGATTGTATTAAAAACCTTAATTTCACAGTGTGGTTTATGGCATCTGGAAATCATTTTACATTTGAGTGATAGCAACCTTTCCCCCCCTCCCCATTTCAAGCATCTTGTAGCAACAACTTCCCATTGCTTTTCTTTTTCTGCTTTGCCTCCACACGTACAATTCCTCTCTCCCATCTTTCTCCTAATGAAAGTGATCCCATAGTAAATAGTGGTTTGAAAACGATGTGTTCTTTATGCAAAAAGTGAGTCACCAGCCTGCTTTTTCAGTTGGCTGAACTGACCCACTTTCCAGGCTCGCGCATGTTGGACTTCGTGATGCCCCAAGCAAGGCTAAGCCAAGGAAGAGAGAAGGGGGGAGCACAATGCCAGCGCACTGGTGCCACTCGACACACAGCTTCTCAAAAGGCTCCTTGAACAGGCAGCAGGGAACACAGAAGGTGGCAGCCACCCCTCATGGCCATTCGCCAGCTGACATTTAGTCCACCAGTATCTTCTACTTACGGAAAAGTGCTCTGCTCCCACAGCAATGTACTCTGCAGTACATTGCAATACCCACCACAACCACCACTGCCCTCCTCCTAGGACACCTAGAGATGGGTAAGGACGGTTTGATCCATGCTCAGCATACTTTCTGGAGCCAGTCTTAACCATGAAGAGTCAGCCTCCCAACCAAGGGGTTCTCACTGCGGAGGAAGAGATTATGTTTCTCCTGTGTCAGTGAACCATGGGAGGAAAGGACTCCTTCTTCTACGTCATGTCTAGCATGTACATTTGAAGGGATATGCCTCCTGATGAATATGATACTTAACTGTTTCTGAATGGGTTTCCTCCTTTTCCTCCCAGCATATAAGCATTCCCCTGGAGGAATCATTGTTTTGATGCTGAAAAACAAAAGAAATAGGTTTCTTAGTTTAGAGTTTTCTGTGTTTCATACTGCTGAACAAAATGACAGCACCGAGAAAGTTCAACCAAGGAAAATGTTTGTTCCTTGAGTGTGGCATTCAACAACACTAAAAAGCACAGTGGCGTTAGTTAAGATAGAAGCTTAAGGCTTATTCCAATTTCCTACTTTAATATTATTAGAATATTGATGTTTATATTCAATTTTCATTTTTTCAAATTAAGCATACTATACACGGTATAAAAATGGGTATAAAAAGCATCCTGTTTACTCGATATCCAAAATTAATTTTTTTTCCTTCTAGGCTCATTTTTAAATTTAGCTAAACAAATAAGAATGAATAATACTACCTATCATCTTCCACAGGGAGGATTTCACAGCTTTTTAAATACCTGGGAATATTGTCTTCCATTACTGACACTGGAATAAGTAGGATGCAATTATTCAAATCAGCATTTTTACAGCTCCTCACTTCCACATTTTGAAAGACTGAAAGTATATCTGTCGGCAGCTCAACAAGTGACACACAGTATTGTGGTTAGCACTAGGACCTCGTGCAGTGCTGATGGAGGTGACAATTTGCAGACAAATCTTAGCCTTAGTATTGCTCCTTAGCCTTATTATTGCTCTGTTTGAGCACGCTAGCCTTAGAGACATTGCAAGCTCTGAAACAAGTCTTTGCATTCAGTCTGTTTAAATCTTCTGGAGATTAGCTAAATATTGAAGTCTCTTGATTTTCTGTCTGAAAGAGTATTTTAGTCTTGCTGTGTGCTGTTCAGCAGTGGGTGCACACTGCCTGAGAGGTGACTATATCTCAAGAGTATTTGCTGCTTTGTGTAAGACGTAAAATTAAGGGGAACTTCGATGTCACTGAATCAATGTAATGCAAATCCTAAACTGACCGAACTTGATTTAAAAACTATTTAGAGGAGCTTTGCTTTTCATTGAAAGACAGTTTTCTGATAACTAGAAACCTTTCGCCTTCCAGCTTAAATTTGTTCATGGTCATTTTATGCCCATTTGTTCTTCTGCCAACATTGTCTTTCAGTTTAAATAGCTCTTCCTCCTCCATTGTGTTTACTCATTGGTGTATTTTTAAATATCAGTCATATCTTCAGTCAGCCTTCATTCTTCTATTCTAGGACAACCCAAACTCTTATTTCCCTCTCATGTTACAAACTCTTTATTCTTCCAATCATTTATTTTCTCATTTCAGTCCATCTGTCTAAAACATGGATAAACAGAATCATGCACAGTATATTAAGTTAAATCTAAAAGTATTTCATACATGCACATATATACATATTTATTGACAGCCCACGAGCTCTTTATGGGGATTATCACACTTGATATTTGGTTGACTGCATTTTTCTTTTTCATAGCCATTATCAAATTCATGGCTCACAGTCATCCTGTGGTCACCCAATATGCACAGTTCTCTGTCTTCATATATAAGTTCCAATAAAGAAATGCACAATTTATGGAGGAAATCAAACTTTCAGTGCCCAAGTGCCTACCCATCCCATTCATACAATTAATGTCCCATTCATTTTTGTTACGTGAGAATGTATCCTCTTCTGTATTGATGGCGCAAACAAGTAACTTTATTGGTACACTTCTGCTTTCACATGAAATTTCTTAGTAAAAATGTTATTGTCTCCAAACTGAAAGTTGAGGAACTCTGCTTGTAGTTTCCCTCCTGATCAGTCATTTTCCTTTCAGCGGGTGCTGTTGACACAGTTCCTTCCCCCAACCCTTCCAATTCTTTACTAGTCCTCAGCAGCACAGCATCCTTCGATAAATTGAAATAGATGAGGTCTACCCTATTTCCCTCATCTGGAAAATCAGTTATAGTATCAACAGAAAGCTATCAGGTTACTCTGTCCAAATCATCTAAATCTACATTCCATTTTTACTCCATTACATAACTAACCACAGCTCTTAATGGTTCTTCCCTTGAGAATTCATTCTGAAATGATGCATAGTATAGGGATCAGACAAATGGGTCAGTAGTTGCATTCTGTCAGTTGTAGCTGACGGTGGAAACACCACTCACTCTCCAGTGGGTGCAGTGTCTGGTATAGAGTTCTTCCAGTAATAAACACAACCTTTTTATTTTCATTAATACTGGGATGATTTCATGTGACATCAGATGGACGAACTGCCCGGCCAAAGTTTGTGAGGCATATATATACACTGCTGCAGGTTAAGAAAGTTTGTTTATCCCATAACCTTTGCTTAGATAAAGCCTTCTTGCCATCTTCAAAGATCTTGTTAGGTTAGTCTAGTCTGCAAGTTCATTTTTTGCAACAATCTGCCAGTTTTTAAGATTTTATCTACCCTGGAGAGTTTTCTGCTCCAGTATGAAGCCGAAATGGTGTGAAGATGCAAAAAATCACAGCAGTTTTTTGTGACACCTAATATTAAGATATTTTCTTTATATTTGTGGTAGCTTGACCCTGGCTGCAGGTGCCCACCAAACTCCTCTCCTCAGCAGGACAGGGAAGAGAAAACATAATGCGTCAAGATAAGGACAGGGAAATCATTCACCAATTACCATCACGAGCAAAATAGACTTGACTTGGGGAAAATTAGTTTAATTTACTACCAATCAAATTAGAGTAGGGTAATGAGAAATAAAAACTAAATCTAAAACACCTTCCCCCCACTCCTCCCTTCTTCACGGGCTTAATTTCCTGGGGTCTCCCAGCAGCACAGGGGGATGGGGAATGAGGGTTGTGGTCAGTTCACCACATGTTGTCTCTGCCGCTCCTTCCTCTTCAGAAGGAAGGTTTCTCATACTCTTCCCCTGCTTGAGCGTGGGATCCCTCCCATGGGAGACAATTGTCCACGAACTTCTCCAACATGCGTCCTTCCCATAGGCAGCAGTTCATGAACTGCTCCAATGTGGTCCCTTCCATGGGGTGCAGTCCTTCAGGAGCAGACTGCTCCAGTGTGGGTCCCATGGGGTCACAAGTCCTGCCAGTAAACATGCTCCTGCCAGGAGCCTGCTCGAGCATGGGCTTCCCACGGAGTCACAGCCTCCTTCAGGCATCCCCATGCTCCAGTGTGGTGTCCTCCACGGGCTGCAGAGTGGAGTGCTCCACTGTTCACCTTCATGGGCTGCAGGGGAACAGCCTGTCTCACCATGGTCTTTACCACAAACTGCAGGGAATCTCTGCTGCGGCATGTGGAGCTCCTCCTCCCCCTCCTTCTTCACTGACCTTGGTGTCTGCATACTTGTTTCTTTCACATATTCACACTCTTCTCCAGCTGCCATTGGACTTGTGCAGCAACTTTTTCCCCTTATTAAATATTATCCCAGAGGCGCTGCCACCATCACTGATGGACTCAGCCTTGGCCAGTGGCAGATCTGTCTTGAAGCCAGCTGGCATTGGCTCTGTTGGATACAGGGGAAGCTTCTAGCAGCTTCTCACAGAAGCCATCCCTGTAGCACCCCCCACACACAACCCGCTACCAAAATCTTGCCACGCAAACCCAATACAAGATTGTAATACTTTTGTGTTCTGAGTCCTTCCGTCCATAATATGAATCTGTGACTCATAGTTCATGTTTCAAAACAGTGTCTCATGCCAGACTTCCCTTCTCTTGCCTTCATGAGCAAAATTACAAGGAGGAGAAAGACTTGGACAGCATAATTCATCTGAAAACTGAAAGTTGAGAGTTCATGCGATTTCCCAAAAGGACCACTTTGTTTTAAAATCCATTCTGGTTCAGTTGACGAATATGTGACAGCAAAGAGAAATAAGTAAAAAGACCTCAGTATTCAAACAACTGAAAACCAGGAAATAACTACCAAACAATATGCGCTAGAATTTATGAAGTATAAAATGCTGGTTAGGAAAGATAAAGGCCCAAAGGAAAATTCACAAGTCGCAGTGCTAAAGAGAAAAGAAGTCTAAAAAGTGTGTACAGTGCTTACTAGGTGAAGGTGGCTATATATTAGAACTGCATAAAAAGTAAGAGTGTTCAACAGATTTATTTCTAGTATCTGAAAAGGAGAATCATGCACAGATAAAATGAGTTTGAGAATGAATATACAAGAATAAAGACAAAGTCAGAAGGCTCATGGCTAATGGTCCTAAAAGTACAGATGAAAACAGCACTTGAAGTTGTTGAGCTGCACAGAAACATAGATCAAGAAAACATTTCTTTTAAAAACTGGAGAAGAGCACACATTCACAGTCCCACCTGGACCATGCCCTCTTCTGATCATCTGGGAGCTCTGCTCTCCACTACTGGGACAGAACGCCCTATGCCCACCACTGCAAGAGGCTGGGGGTTCCCTCCCCTACCAGCCCACCAGACTCATGTGTGAATGAGAAACAGGACGAAGCTGGGGGGGGAAGGAGGCAGGGAGAATGGCACTCAGCTGCTCAGAACAATTATGCTCTTTCCTTTCTTTCTCTTTCTCTCTTTAACACTTGAGAGTCCTCACATGCTCTGCCCCTGTCTGGGGGAGGACAAAGATGAACCCAAAGCAGCAACCTTCCACCCCTCCAGCAGCAAGACAGGGGGATGACAAGCCGAGAGCTTCAGGAGAAGGAGAGCTGGGACTGAAAGGAACAGAACTGCTGGGGAAGGGGAGCTGTAGGCCATGATCATCCACTTTCTTATGTCAGATACTTTTAATCACTGCTGACATTAAGTTGTAATGAACCTCTTAACACTGGGGAAATCCACAGGACTGAGAGACAGCTGATATATGACAATCTTCAGAAAAGGGGAAAAAAATTATCCAGCTCCAGTCTCACCGGATGGTGAGACTGACATCCATCCCAAGTAAAATACCAGAAAAGTTGATAAGGCAAAGGACATCACTTAGCAGAATTCTATGGAATATCACGTTTGGAGTGAAACTAACTCACTGAGAAGTTATCACCTCTAGCTGATAAAGGAATTTGCTTGTATTAGTAAATCATTTAACTTAGCAGCACAATATTCAGATTTTAAAAAGCCACAATGAATTATTATAGTGCGCAGCTTCTGTAAGTAAAGAATTTGTCAAGTGACAGATCAAAAAAAAAGAGTAATGGTAGAGAAATCACTGCTGAATAGAAAGGCTTTTATAAAGATCTTACAGGCATCAAGATTCAATACAAAGCCATTGTTGATAAAATTTGCAAAATTATAAACATTTAAAAGAGTGGAAACTAATGGCAAAGACAGGGTGAAATAGAGCAACCTGGAGTAGCCGGTAGGCTGATTCTGTTTATCCACAGTGCATTTTAATACAGCTAAATGCAAACACTCACGTCTGAGAACATGGAATGCAAGTCATTGCTACTAAACAGGGAGTGCATCCTGAAATGCTAGTGATTCTTGAAAGGAATTAGGGACCAAAGTGAAAAATTAATACAATCCATACCCTGAGCTGCCAGGGAGGAGCTGCGGCAAAGGTAGCTAATCCAGTTGCTGACCTAAGTGAAGTGATTTTACCTCTGTTTACAAATATGAGGAGATTGATGCTGGAACAGTGTGTACAGTTCCCATGTAAGTGTTCTTCAAATAATGTTAGAAATTGGAAAGGGTGAGGAAAGAAGCTAAAAAAAATACTTGCAGGCTGAAGAAACCGCCTTGCATAGAAGAAAGAACTAGGTGACTTGAGTAAAGTGAAGTATTTTGATGGGGAAGATATGGGTGCTGAATTATTTTAATCTGAAACATAGCAAGCACTTAGAAAGTGCAGCTGAAGCTAGATACATCCAAATAAGAAATGAGGCATTAATCTGTAACATCGTGAGCATTTAAACACTGAGGCAAGCCACAAAGGATTTAATGGATCCTGCTGTCTTGAAATCACTGTTAGATGTCTTTCTGCAACATACACTTTAACAGAAGTTATGCTGAAATTAAACACAAGCAGTTGGACTGAATGCAGGCATACTCAGAAAAAAAAAAAGGTAGCTTTGGTAGCTATAGGAGGTCAAATTACATTATCCAATGATCTCTCCTTTCATTAAATTTTATGAATCATTTCCTGCCCGAATGCGATCACATACCATGCATTCAATGCCGGAGCTACATAAAAGGGCTGTGCAGACCACAGCTTCGAAGCGGCGCAGGTTTCGAAGAGGCAGCCTGGGAACAAGGAAGTTGTGTTCTCATCCCTGCTGCACCACAGAACCACGGCGCAGCTTCACGAACAAAGCAAGAAGGGGATGGTGCTGGAGCTTAGCTTGGGGTTTCGCAGGATTATGTGTTGCTTCTGCCTTGGGAGGCAGGGGCTCTAGAAAAAGACTTCCACTTGCAATGGCTAACCAACAGAATAGAGATCTACCTGCCTGTTCTCACTAACTTAATTGCGATCAGCCCATTTCTGCCAAATGCTTTGCTTCTGATGAACGGTCATGTTTTAAGAGAAAATATGATAATGGCTTGGGACATATTATCTTTGCAAATAGCGTGCAATACTGTGTCCAGACGCAGCCACACTTCAAGAGAAACTGGCGCAAAGAGCCACAAAAATTACTAAAGGCTTAGAAAACGAGCCCCGCAGTCAGAGGCCAGGAGTACAAACTGTTTGCCTTATCATGAAGAACAGCAATGGAGAACTTCCTCACAATAAGTAACTATATTATGTAAGTAACAAACATTTCGTGACTGAGATCAAGCTAATTCTGGCAAGATCCAATTTGCAGAATTTGAAGTTAATTAAATTCAAACTACAAATAAATGACGATAACTATTAAAATAACTTACCCAGGACTGCAGAGGACTCTCCATCACTGAGCATTTTTGTTAATCAAGTTTTTTTTTTCTCAAGAAAATTTTTAGACCTGTGTGGTGAAGATTTTGTTTAAAGATGTCTGATGGTCCGTGTTATACACGAGATCCAAACAAGATCACAGTGGCTCTTTCTGGCCCTAAAATATACTTTTCTGCCTCAATCTTCTCCCCAGTGAAAAATGAAGCAGCTCAGTTCACAAATCTGAAGAGCTGTTAGAAATGTTAATTGACTAATGAAAACGTACATAACGCTTGACTTACAGAGGGTGTTCTGCAAGTCCCGAGGATCATACCTTGGGCTTACAGCACAGCTAACGTTGTCTGACATGGCACATACAAAATCTGTCTTTATTTTCCTTTACAGAAAATATGTACAAACTTGGTTATGTTTGGAGCTTCTGAAAAAAAAATCCAGTTTGTGTGTGTTCGGGAAACTTGTTGTAGTCTGACAGTTATCTATAGTTTCTGCCTGAGCCGAGCACACGTCATCCCCTTCATTCCTCCTACAGGCATCTGCACTGTACATATGCATCCCCATGTGCTTTGCATGCCTCCCCTCAGAGCAGCAAAGTCAGAGCCAGACTTTCCCTCTCGCTGTTCCTCCCAGTCCTGGTGAGCTCTCCCTGCTCCAGCCACTGCAGCCCATAAACCAGGGACTCCAAAGATAAGCCATGGGAATGAGGAGTCGGATGTGGAGTCACACAGAGATGAGGCAGGGAGGGGACAGAAGCAGACTGCTTGTAGTCCTGAGTCTCAGCATCCCTAAGGCCAGCAGGCAGATGCTGTAATTCATAACGCTCCAGAAGGAGACCACTGGGATCAGCACTTTTGAATTGGTACCAGGACTTCAAAGTAACCATCCAAAATTTGGGGTTCTTGCCAGAAATCAGGTGGCCTGCACCTCCCTACTGCAGTCTCCTGTCCAGGTCTCCCATGGGCTCCTTTGCCATCGCTGCCTGCATCGCGGTAAGAAGTCTGGGCAGGCAGAGCCAGGTCCCGGCATGCTCAGAGAGCTTAGGGAAGGCATCGGGGCTGTGTAGGGGCTGTAGGGATGAGGGCTGCAGGATGCGAGGCACACGACTACAGCCAGTGACATCAGAGACATCAACCCTCATTTTCTGGGAGCCGTGGTGTGATTTCTAAAAGTGATGAGGACTCAGTGCCGCAGCTGAAGGCATCCAGAACTGCTCTCTGAATGAACATACACCAAAGGCTGCGTCTTCTCAAAAATCACCTCCTGAGTGCCTGGCATTGAGTGAATGAGAATACATCTTTCAGATTTATCTCTACTAATAAGACCGTATGTCTCAGCAGTATAATAAAGATTAATTCAGCAGTGGGTTTGATGTACTTAGATATTAGAGTCACAATTATCACAGAACCGCCTGTGACAAAATTAACAGCACTATGTTTGCATGGGATTTGAACAGTGCGTAGTACGGAGCTGGGACCACGAGGTGAATGAGGATAATAAAAAACAAAATATGAAATTTCTATTTTTAGCATTAGAGTAAGTTTAGTGCCTGTCCACACAGGTGAGGAATTCACGTTTCACCTTTAACTCCCAAGTTTCCTAATTTGCAAGTGCTTAACTTTGAAACACGGCAGCCCTTTGCTACAGGGTGGGCATGCAGATACACTCTCCAGGAATCTTTAGTAGAACAGTAATTTCAATCATTATTCTTCCCTCACAAATAAGTTCATGTGGGGACTAAATTATCTCATCAGCCCTCCTTTATTTGTTTATATAAGAAAGCCTGAAATTAAGTTCAAGGACACTTCTTTTGAGCTTTGAGGATGTAAATAGCTAACTTTTTTAAAAAAAGCTTAGATGCAGGTGGGGTTTTTTTAGAGTTGTTTTAAAAATTAAGCTGTTTTTAGAACTTCTAACTTGTGCACTGTGTCACTTCAAGAAGGATACAGACCATAGCACATACAAAAATATAAAAAAAAAAAAGAGATTGAGCATATGTCTGGTACAATCCCTCATAGTTGGTGGAGTGGCATCTCTTTCTACCAGGCTTGACTTTGGTCCTCCATTGTCTTTGCCACAGACTATGTGAGTACAGGGTTGCCACAGCAGCTGGACTACCCTTTCTGTAGTGAGGTGTGAGCAGTGATGAAAAGTTTTGCTAGAGCTGGGGCATTTAAGATACTGTCTGAACCATATGGATTATTTGATGATTAACAAGACACTCAATCTCACATTGCAATCTTGCCCTCAGGAGGGATATTAGTGTAGCATGTTTCACCTTTAAACTCTCAGGAACGTAATGTCCTTGAGACGTCCGTCCCTCTGTTAGTTTGCTGGAATCTGACTAACAGGTCAAAAGAAGGAACTCCTGGAGACTGAAAAGCAGATGCTGTGAGAGCCTAGGCATCACTTCCACAGCAAATTTGACTAAAACCAGTAAGACATGTCAATGAAATATTTTGCCATGAATGTATAGTATAGCAGGGACTTAGTTCAACCTATAACTAGTTCAGGTTCTGGGAGCAGCTTCATGCCGGCAACACAGAGCTCAGTACAAGCTAACAACTCAAGTACATTTATCAAGTGTATGTATAACTTTTCAGATAGATTTTACTCAGATTGAGCTCTGCGCTGTCATGATAAGGCTGCTAGAGCTAGTTACTACATTGTGTTTATCTAATTCATTAGCTTGTCTACACTACTCCACAATGGTAGGTGAGGGATAAATGTCCTTAAATAAAAAGGATCGCTTTGAGTGGGTTGTGTCACTTTATTCACAAGACATCTGTGGTCCTGCATTGGCTGCTTTTTGGGTTGTTTTATCCTCATGCCCCGCTGCCCTGTTCCACCGGAAGGTGGAACATGTTCCAGCACCCACACACCACCGTGATGGTGTGAACTAGACAAGTCACTGTGAGTCACAGAACTAGCCACAGGTTGCAGATGAACTATGAAGCTATGCTGGTCCTCCAAACCCTCTTGTAAGTTCACCAGCATTCCTGGTGTGACTTTCCCAACCACCTATGATTTGATAGCACACTTGTCATTTCATCAGACTGTGACTGTCTGGGGTTTGGGGTTCTCTCTGAAATACTAGAGAAACAATATTTGATGAGACTATTGATCATCCAGCATCCACCAGGCCTAACTAGAAGTGTGGTGCAATTTTGGAGCAAATGCTAACAGCATGCTGAGAAACCCCGACTTATACAAAGGGAGGCTACAGGTTGGTTAGAGGATTGAACAGACCAGAGAGAAAGACAGAAACACTAGGAACCATTTTTAGGAGTTTTACACTGTAAGGCCAAAATGGAACTAATTTAAATGGAATTTTTATCAGGAAGGGATTGCTTATCAAAATCAGGGAGACTCTCCACAGTAGCCAGTAAGCTGGTGCTCCCTTATTGTGAGTGGGCCAAGATCCAATTCCAAGTCTTTCAAAGAAGTCTGCCATATATCCTAACTGTACTCTCACTTCCCTGATTCCTCTCTTTTTTGCCACAAAAGGATTCTTAAAAGGTTTTAGTTGCACTCTAGTGCAGAATATGAGTCAAAATATATCACAGCTTATATAGTTTGTATATATATTTGTATATATATATATCATATATATATCATATATGTGTAAAGTTATGTATCACTAGAGACAGTGTGGAAAGAGAAAGCAGTGGCTGTCTCTGGCTCAGAGACACAGCCTGTCCTCAAGAGGAGTCTCTGTATCACTAGCAGAACACAGCACAGTGTTTTCCCCAAGAAAAGAACGAAAAGAGGGATGGATCTAAGGCCAACAAAATGGGGACTGACATCTTTATTAATATAAAAGTTATTATCAAAAGCGTGTGTGTAGAGTAGGAAAGCAGGGAGAAAAATTACCTATAAACCTAGATGTTAACATCAGCTTTTTGGGAAGATGCAATTCCATTCTTCTCCTGTCTTGCCCTTCTGTGTTCCTCCTCCTCCATCATTCATTGGAAGAAGAGAAGCAGAGGATGAAATGCCAAGCGCCCCGTAACAGAGGTTCAGCAGAGCTTAGATATCGAACAAGCCACAAACTTCCAGGCAAAAAAAGGTGTTTTCCTCAAAGCTTGAAATGGAAAATGGGAATGCAGAGAAAAATTGAAACGAAACATGAGATATTTTCTCCTAGAACTGAGCAAGTTATGGTAGCTCGATGTTTAAATTGACATTGTTATTATTGCTATCACTGCAATTCAGTCTTTTAAAATGGTTTTGCTACCGATGTGAGAAACACTGCAGCATTTGAAAGCAGCAGGTCAAAGTCTAGAAATGCACGCCGAGAGCCAGGCTGGCATGCGAGTTGTCAAGATTTTGCTCAGTTCTTGCAAGTCTTCAGTTTAACGAAGTACACGAAAATAGGAATGAAAATTCAGAAGTTCCTGTTCTTTCAGATAGAGAATCTGAAGGCAAAAGTAAAAATAAAACCTGATGTAGCTATTATTTTTGAAATTATAAAAGTAGCTAAACAAGTTATGCTGGTTGAAAGGCTGGCTAGTTTTATCTGCTACGCTGACAAGGCACTACTGCAGCACCTTGGTGTGGATACATGCTAAAATTTACTGCAGGTCTCTAACTATGGATGCCTAAGTATGCAGTTTCCTCTCCAGGAACGTGTCTTTCTCCTTTGTAAGCAGTATAACTTATCTATTCCATTCTGTTTCTGAGATCTATGGACATATCTACCCTTTTCGTTCATTATTTGACAATTTTTGGCGCTTTCTCTTGCAAATACTTTTACTATTTTAGAGACGCATCTCCAGAGGAAAGAAATATGTGTAAATACATTTCCAAGTTGTCTACAGTACAACTCTGTCTTCTAAAACTATTCACATCTGTTACTACCCTAAAGTTATCAATATACACAAATTTATTCTCATTAATAATCCCAGTAGTAGTATTTTCTATGTGCTCATTAAATTCTTCATCATATACTTTTAGATTTTTTTAAAAAGAATTAAATTTCATTTTCATAGTGACTGCAACTATTTCACTTTATATAATTAGGGCAAGAGGTGGGGAAAAATTTGACCTCTTGACTTCAAAGCTCCCAAAATTCTTTTTAGTCTCTAAGATAAAAAAGCAAATGTTTTATCCTACCACAATATACTTTGTCATAAAGCATTTGCTACCACCCAAACCCACCTGACACTAATAAAGCACCTAGGTTAACATTTACTGATTCTTACCCAGTCCTGAAAACCAATAAACAGGAATTTTTCATGGAGTGACAATCTTAGGGAATCTCCCCAGCTGCAGGCTAGAGGAGAGCTCTTTTATCTGCTTTTATAGCACACTTTCCCTCCCCAGTCCCTGAACACCCAACTATCCCAAGACAGAAGGATTTTGTCAATCATTACATCTTTGCAAATGGGGCTGAAAGAACCGTCAGGAGATCATACAGAGCATCCTTCACTGCTTCATACACAAGCAGCTGTACCAAGACCATTCAGAGGTTTCAGATCAGAGAAATGGCTTGTGAGCATGAAAGCCTTGTCTGGTTTTTCTAGCTAAATCAATTGATATAATAAAAAAGCGCCACATCTAGTTTTTTACCTGCCTAGGCCATCATAGCTGTAGCGACACAGCTGTTAAACCACTCTCAAAAGCTGCTTATACCGAAGAAGCAGAGTTTCTATGAGTACCCCAGAGATTTAATTCCAGCATTTAACTATTACTAGAAACAAAATATTTTTTCCAAAGCATCTTAACCTAAATTTTCCTTACTGCAGCATAAGATCATAATTTCTTGCCCTAGCTGACATGAACTTAAATAGCTGAAGTTCAACTAACTTTGCTGCTAATCCTGTATTTCTAAAGATTTTTAACTTTTCTTCCTTTACTCTTCCCATAGACTAAACAATTATTTTAATCTTTTCTTGTAAGTGATGTTCTCTATGTATCTAATCATTCCTGTTGCTCTCCTGTGGACTCTTAATTTGGTCTGCATTTTTCCCAAAGTACCCTCTCCCAAATGAGTTCAATACTCCAGCTAAGGACGCACCTGGGTTGAGGAGGGCAAAAAGATTATTCATATATGTTAGAAAAAACACTGCTGCATTTACACACCCATTTTTACACACTATTTGCACAACAGTGCAACGCTACTGACTCCTGTTCAGTTTGAGATCCACCAAATTTCCACAGCCTTTTCTCCTTAGCTCGTGTTGCCTAGCCAGCCATTCCCCACGCTGTATCAGAGTACGGGATTATTCCTGACCGAAGATAAACTTCTGCACAAAACCTTACAGACTCACATCCTGCTTGTTTTTCTGGAGGCTGCGAATGTCAAAAACCACTCTGAATTTGACTCTTGTCTTTCAGGGTGTCTGAAACCCATTTCAGCTTGGTGACATCTGCAGGCCAAATGCCCACATGCTCTGACCTGTCATTTCAGCCTTTCACGAAATAGGGAATGGCTCTGACAAAACCCTGTTGAGTCCCGACCTGAATGACAGTCTCCTCAATATACTCCTCCAAAATCTCTAGTACCAGTATTCCTCACCCCCAGGAGAAACTTGGCAAATTCTGCTTCTCTAGAAATGGCCTGAAACAAGAAGAAAACAGTGTGTTTGTGGAAGGATTCCTCATCTGAGTACAAGGAGACAAAGACTCAATATGGCAAATGCACCAGGAGGTCTCAGACATCAGAAAAGTGTATTTTGGAGAACCAAATCCCTGTGAAAGACAGTGAGGCCAAGAAGAACCCACCTTGCAAACAATGAGGTGAAACTGTGAGGTGAAAGCGTAACATTTGGAGTATCAGCAAAGGAAAAAGTTTGAGAGGCTCCTCAGCATCATGGCTCTCAGGGATCAGTTTCATAGAATCATAGAATCTTAGAATGGTTTGGGTTGGAAGAGACCTTCAAAGGTCATCTAGTCCAACCTCCCTGCAACGACCAGCGACATCTTCAACTAGATCAGGTTGCTCAGAGCCACAACCTACCTTGAGTGTTTCCAGGGATGGGGCATCTACCACCTCTCTGGCCAACCTGTGCCAGTGTTTCACCACCCTCAGTGTAAAAAATATCTTCCTTATATCCAGTCTAAATCTGTCCTCTTTTAGTTTAAAATCAGCACTCCTTGTCCTGTCGCAACAGGCCTTGCTAGCACATGATCGAATGTGCCGAACAGCTCCCAGGAAAGTGAGACAATGACCCCAAAACTGCCACATATTCAACTTCACTCTGTCTCACCACTAATGGTGGATTTTTACAGGACCAGTGAGTGATAAAATTTTATTTTATGTTAGTACATGTTTTCAGCAAGCTAAACCTACTGAACTGACTATCATTTAGCATCAATACAAATAAAGTTTAAGAATAAAGAATAAATATTTAATATATTTACTGTGTGCATAGATATTGCTGTGGAATACACAGCAGTAGCTCTGGTGCACCAGGCACCACTGCAGTCACAAGGCAGGTCAAATACATGATGGCAAACATGTTTTGCAGCCCCAGCTTAATAGACTGCATCATGCAAATTATTTATTTGTTGTCTGCAGCTGCAGCCTTGATTCAAAACCGTAGACGGTATGGTCCAGCCCAAAGCAATCTCATAATCCATCAAGTACATGGGTATAGACTAAATGTTTTGCTCATATACTCTCATATTAAAGGGGTTCCACTGCACAGGCTGCTAAGCACAACTATCTCGCACGATTTTACACCACCATCCTTCACTTGCCCTGCTGCTGCATACCAGAAGGCACCTGTCAGAGGGAAAGGATGAGAATAAGATTCCAAAAACAAAGGTAAAAGTGGTGCACTGGGTTTCTTGTGATTGCAGCTTCATGCCTGCGTACCTGAGGACTGTACTTGCGTGAACAGATCCTCCCTCGTCTGCACTTGTCAACAGTTGTATCACATGCTGGCACTAGGGACCTCAAGGGTTCATAAGTATTTGGGGTGCATTTAGTTGGCATTATGTGGCATGATTTTGTCCACCCCACCAGTGCAATCCTGTAAGCCCACCCACTCAAGTTTCGCAGTTAGCCATGTCACATATGTTATGTTGACAACAGCACAACACAGCCTCAACTGCTACAGAAATCTCAAAGATCACGACTCTGAAGGTAAATTGAACGAAATCCAAAATAACTGTCAACAGCTCTGCAGAAGCTCTGGACCAACAGAGGCATAATCCTGAAGTATTTCTGTCTCAGGATGTTCAGCTGGTCCCTAACTCTAAGTCAAATTCCTTGCAAAACACTTTGAAATTTTCATTCTTCATGCAGACCATTATGGTCATTTTCCTCTTAAAAGAAGCATCCACTTTGGTACACTTAAGGCTGCATATTTGCTCTTGTGTCCACCTTCTTTGCTTTGACCTCAAAACATTTTTAGAAATCCTGGTCTGCATTTCCTAGTAGTGATTTGCATAGAGGGGCAACAACCAAACTGTTTCTCCCAAACCAGCAGCTCTTACTTCTGCTAGCCAAGTACAGCCAGACTTATTTTTATATATATTAGCATATAACCTTGACATATAACTGACCTTCTCATACCAGCCTGGTAGCTGGCAGGAAATTAATTTCTGGGGAGAAGAAAATTTTTTGCTTTTCACATCTTGTTGCAGCCATGCCTCATTCTGAGCATGGGCAAGCACCGCACTGGTGCAAAAGCCTCCTCTCCTGCTTGCCATGGCCACGTGGTGACAGTGACCACCACCAGCAAGCTGTCACAATCATGGCAGTTAGGCAGTAACCATGTGGGAACATTTGCATTGACTACCCCGTTGCTCACCTCATGGCCAAACTGATGATGGCTTCATTCCATCCCTACCAGGGAAGCAGGCAGGGGCTGCCTGCTGTCCAGGTGACCCCATTCAAGTGGGAGCAGCCGGAGCTGAGCACAACGGTACTTGTGCTGCTGAGGCAGATCGTGTTAGTGGCTGATGAATTGTGGTTACCTGACCTTGTTCCTCATGGGTAAGCCCACTCAAATTGAAAACATCACCACTCTTCAGCAACAAGTCTGTGTGTGTCGATGTGAGTCAAATTAGAAGCAATGCCTGAGTTAGGGCTCCAGTTATTCCATAGTGAAGACAAGCCCATGTTATCCAAATTCACCTCCTTCACGGGAGTCAACTTTATTGGTTATTCAAACGTTACTGTAAAAAAAAACACCCTGGCTGACACTTCCTACCCAAACTTGGCAATTCCTTAAATTTTCCTCCAAAATCTGCTTTGTCCTAGCTGTCTCTGGGCACAAAGAGACACTCCCACATCCTTTACATTCCAGTTGGGTCTAATTGAACTCACATGTCAGCATGAGTCAGCAGTAATTACCAGGAATATTAAGGAAAGATTTGGCACCGGACCCTGGTTATTCAGCAGCAGAGCCCCCACATTTAGTGGGGTCTCGGGTTGAATCAACCCCCTTAAAAACACAACAGCAAAGCTGTACTGAGGTCCTGGTCTAGTTCAACTACATATGGGCAGATCCTGATATCGAAAGTGTCTTTACCATATTTTTAGATATATCTACAGAACAGCAAACCTAATGGAAAAATCATTTCTGGCTACTAAATCCTCCATGGTAGAGTTTAAATCTCTGTATATGCTGAAACCGATGAATCAATATTAGACGGGCTGGCTGGTTTTCGTAAGCATCTGCACTGCAAACAGGGCCTAGCACTGCATTTCCTCTGTCCGATTCCTGGGCAGAAATCTGAATCGATGGGCAGTTGAGGTAGTAACACACCTCTCCTTCCTACAGCTCATTAGGAATAAAAATCCTCAAAAAACAACCACCTGGCTTTTCCCCATAGGAGTGTTCACTCCCTGCCACTCTTCACAGAATACCTTCACCCTACCGACTGCGGAGCCTTGTGCTTCCAGAGCTGAAGACTGGAGGTGTTTACGCACTAGCCCCACGCAGCCCCTAGAGATCCTATCCTCTCTTTGAGACCAGAGAACACCCAAATATACTTTTACGATCAACTACGGAAAAAAAAATAGGTCGTCACAAACATATACAGATGCAGAGACGCAGTGGATGCGGCAGCGAGGACTGCCTCAGCCCGTGCTCAGGCAGGGGGTGCCAGGAAGAGCAACGGTGTTAAAGTTACTATCAAAATCTGAACCGGTAACTCTTTATGGATCATAGTATCTACGGTATTAGGCACTTTGTTTTTCAAGGAAATAAATTTTTGCTCTTGGTTGCAAATTAACCGAGTGTCTTGCCAGTGAATTTGAGCTTGTCAGTCATTAATTCTCTCACTTAAATGCAACGATTTAGTTTTAGCCACTCTCTACGGTTCATAAAGGAGAACTGTTTCATTTTATCTACTGCAAACATATGTGCATCAATATTCTTCTCAACAGACTGCTTCTGAGCCCAACCAGATCATTCAGTTTTGTTTAAACCCAGTCCCCGTTGTCTTTTTGAAACCTCCAACTACCAAACAACGTCAAGCATATTCTTGGGCTTTTCTGGTGGGTTTTGTTTCTTTTTTTTTTTTTTGGGGGGGGTCCTTAATAGTCTGTCTCCTAGAAACGCACTAAATGATGCACAAATGTTGTCTGGGCCCATCTTCAGGAAAAAAAAAAGCTTTTTACGTGATATAACTTGTGTTTATGCTATTTGCGTTATTCTTTAATAAAGACATAAAACTACAGCTTCACCTGAAGACGTACAAAATTATTGTTTACTAAACAAAGTAACGCAAAGTCAGAAAAAGCACCCGAGCCTGTACACACGCTTCGCCTGTCCCGCACTGATTTTTCCCCCTTCCTTTTGCCAAACTGAAACACGAGAATTTTTAGCTCTGAAGTTATAAACTGCTGAAAATGAAGATTTTCAGGGCGGCACTGACTGACCCCAAAGCAGACCCACTCTGTTCTATGCCAAGTGAGAGCACTTGGGGCTCGAAAGAGGTGACGTGAAACTTTATTTCACTTGGTTTCCCCCGAAAGGTCTCTCGAGGCATCAGTGGAAGGAGGATGGGTGAAGCCAGCTGTGGCCAAGGTGCCACGGCAGAGTCCTCCACTTCCCCAGTTCCAGCCGTCGGGACACGCAAGGCAGCACCCCGGGCATCACTAGCCCCGGGGCCAGCGGTCACCCGGCATCTCCCGGGGCTTTCGCGTGGGAGTTGCGGACCATCTCCAGCATTCGGGTGGAGTAAGCAGGGCGCATCCTGCGCGTCCGCGGCCCCACCGCCGCCTAAACGGCCGGGGGGCGACCCCCGACACCCCGGGGTGGGGGGAGGTGGTCTGCGGGGCGAGGTGCTCGGAGCCGACGGTGCTCCGGTCCTCCCGCAAAGGCCAGTCTGAAGGCTCTTCAGCCCACCGCGAGTTCTCGGGATGCAACGACTTACCCCACGGTCCCCGCCACGACCCGGGGGTGCAAAGTTTCTCCGGGCGAGGAGCAGCCCCCGGCCGCGGCGCAGAGCGGGCGGCCGAGGCGCGGCGGCGGTGCCGGGGCGGAGGTGCGGGAGCGGGAGGCGGGAGCGGGACGGAGGGCGCCGGGGGTGGGGAGGAGGATGCTCGGCCGCCGCTTCCCTCGTGATTCAGGTGCCGGGCTGGCGGCCGAGTGACAGGGCGAGCCGCCGGCTCTCTGCTCGCACGCGATCCCCGGCCCGCGGCCGCCGCCGTCACCCCCCGCCGGCGGCAGAGGGCGCTGCGGCGGCACCGGCGGCGGCACCGGCGGCCGGGGGCGGGCGGCGGCCGCCGCGGCGGGGACGAGGCCACTGGGCGTCGTCGTCGGGGGCCGCAGCGTTAAGAGCGCGTCCCCGCCAGTGCTGCACGTCGGTGCTGCCCGTCGCTCCGCCGCGGGATGGAGGGACCGACCCGGTCACCTGCCCCCGGCGAGGTGCACCTGCTCGCGCCGCCGCCGAGCCCGCTGTCCCGAGAAGTGGAAAGGGAAAAGTACCGTGCGGGTCCTTCCCCGCCTCCGGGATGTCTGGAACAGGCTGGAGCGCCCCCGGCATCGGTGCCTCCGGAGGGGGCTTCCCCCTGCCCCCCACCTGCTCCACCGCCCGCCCGGGTCCCTTCGCACTTGTCTCCTGGCGTGGTAGAAGTTTGTCTCCCTCAGCGCACCGGGACCTTCAGTTCAGCACCGTATTCACCAGCTTCACCAGGAAGCTGAATAATAGCTGGGATTTATTTTTTTTTTTTAACTAGCAGGGCTTCTTTCCCCAGAACATTTTGCCGATGGATTTCTGGTGTGTGCTGGAAGCAGCAGGGGATCCCAGTCTGGCAGCAAGGCCTTTCGCAAGTGGTCTTAGATGCTGGTGTTTGATAAGTACCTGAAGTGGCTCTTGCACAGGAGGCTTAAGGACAGGACAGACAAAACCAGAGCAGGCTGATGCGTCAAGTCCAAGGAAACAAAGTGGAAAAAAATTGTCTCCCTGGGGAGGTGCCAGTCCTTAGTGAGGAGACCCAAGCACTGAATGCCCAGCAGACTTCTGGGACTGGTCGTTTTGGGGAGGAACTGTCTCCTGCTCCTCAGCCCTGAACTGTAGAGGCGTCCCCTCAGATGCAGGTGCTGTGGCAGGTACCACCTTCAGACCACAGTGCCCTGCACTACCTGCCTTCGCCCCAGACACAGTGCTGCAGCTTCTCAGGCCCCAGCTGGCCGAGCTCTATATCCATGGGCAATCCTTCTGGGAAAGCCCAGTTATCAAGATACAGGTGGCAGGAATAATGTATAGGAAAGCAAAGAACTCCACTTCTGCTTATCATAGACTCATAGAATGGTTTGGGTGGGAAGGGACTTCTATAGGTCATCTAGTCCAACCCCACTGCAGTGAGCAGGGACATCTTCAACTAGATCAGGTTGCCCAGAGCCCCGTCCAACCTGACCTGCAATGTTTCCAGGGATGGGGCATCTGCCACCATTCAGGGCAACCTGTGCCAGTGTTTCACCACCCTCACTGTAAAAAAAATTTCTTCCTTCTATCTAGTCTGAATGATCTGATAGATGTTCCATCCACAGAAAGCTTTTCTCTAAGATTGCTTGTGGTACTGACTGAATGAAAATACACTGCCTGGGCATCAATTTACTGGAGAAGGAGTGGAGAGAAACAGGAGAGTTAAAGAGTACCTGAGCCTTCCCTTCTCCCCTCTCACCCTGGACAGCAGTGAGGAGAGTGGCATCACCTCCATGATAGGTCTCCAACCACTTGAGTGGCTTCCCAGCTTCTCCAGCATGTTCAGAGATGTATCTCTCTGCAGTGCCCCACTACGTGACCTCACAATCACTGTTAGATCTTTAGCTTTACTGCTCTTGCCTTGCTTTTAGCAGGGAGACCTCACTTTGACAAATGTACCTGCATAATAATAAGCTTCAATCCCTCTTTTGCCCATGTTCTTCAAGAAGAGGGGAAGCCCAGACCCCAGCCCTCCTGTCCTGCTCATGAAGATGGAAGAGCCCAGTTCTCAGGAGCACTATAGTGCCAACAAAATAGAACGAGTCAGTGTTGTTGATTGCCCTGTTACATCTTCCCAGACAGAGCCTTGGCTATAAAAATTGATGCAATAATCCACATGGACAGTTCCAATTGTAAATGGCATTCAAAAGGCAAAAAAGGAATTCATAGTTTGACACAGACATATCCCAAATTCATTGGGATGTGACACATTGGCAATGTGTCTGTGCCAAACTATGAATGCTGTTATTTACTTTTCTTCTGAATGCTATTTATGATTGCAACCTTCACAGTAAATTAGTGTATCTATTTTACATTGGATGTTTTCGGAGAGGCTTTGGTATTGTCTGCACTTATTATATTCACTGAATTGATGTAAGTCAGACTGATTCGAGCCACAATAAATCTTTGGGGATTACAAACTGTGCTTATGTAGGAGGATTTGCCAGCATAACCCTACCAGCAAAATCCTATCTGGCAGAGGCAAGGCCTATGTTTGGAAAGAGAAATCAAAGGACATCAACACTGAATAGCTCTCCACTAGATGGAACAATGGTGTTTCTGCTGCCAGGCCATTGACATGGAGTGATTTACCCAGGAGAGAACTAGGGGGTAAAGGGGGTAGGGGGGTGGGGAGGAGCCCAGAAAGTGCTGGATAATGGGGAGACAGTCCTGGGAGAACTATTGTGCATCACTTCTTCAGGTGAACTCAGTGCCACAGAGCAGAGCTAGGAAGCTAGGAGGTGTCTTGGTGTGCGAAGACACATCTGAGCTCACTGACCAGGCATGAACCAGCTCTCATTTAGAAGCAGTGTCACCACATGGCATTCAGGTCACTCTACCAAATCTCTTAGCGAGTGCCTTTGACTGGGAATGGGCTGAGCTAGCATATGTCCAGCTTGGAATCTGGACCCGTTTGCACCTGTCTGCATCAATACATCCAAAGATGACGGGTCAGATGTTTTGTGGGAGATTACTCCATGTACGGCTGAATGACCCAGCCTGCAGAGAGAATATTTGTGCTGTGTTCTTTTCACTCCCTGGCTTTAAATTTTGTTAAAAGTAATTACATTTGCCAGGCAAGAATTGTTTTTCATAATCTCATGCTGCTGACTGTTTATACTTATACCAGCTATGTGCAGATCTTTTTTATACAAGTTAGGCTTACTGAACAACTGCCAGATAGTTCTGCTTTCCTTCTTCAATTTTAATTGCTTACTTGCCCAGCATCTATTTTTAAAATGGAACTGCAAATGGAACAGTAAGCTCCATCACTCACCATAGAGGCAGGGGGTCAGTGTCCTCTTTACTCCCCCTCCTCTCCCTCCTGCAGGGAATGTGGAGGAATTGGGACCTGAGCTGTCAAAGCATTTAACCACAGGCATAACCATTTAAATTCAGGAATGAATCTAGATGCTTTGCAGGACTGGAAGTAGAGCTCAGTGTTTCGCAGGGCTGAGACCAAGGTTACCAGGACATACCGATTTTATATTAGCAGCACGATCACCTCTAGACTCGTGCACAAACGCACACATATACGTAGACACACAGAAATGGCTGTAGTTGTGCATGTAGAGTAGGAAGTTAGAGACCTATGCAGTCTCTGGTGTGTTGTATGACCAGGATAGTGCTGCTGGGTGACTCATAGACCCTTCATTCACTTAGTAAATTGATGCCTACACTGGGTTTCAAAGCAGAAACTTTGAAGTACCAGTCTGCTTTCTCCTCAAAATCCCTCTACTTGGTGGAAAATGCGTGTTCATTCAAAGGGCTGATTTGAACACTGAACTAGACTGTCATCCACACCTTTGTTTTCAAGTCCACATGTCATCAATTTCTCACATGACACCACCACTTCTGGAAAATAATTATAGGCTTTAGTCTTTATCTGTCTTCCTATGGTCATCATTATTTCAAGCACCTACATACTCAAAACATCCATTCTAACTCTAGTATTAGAGCTTCTTGAACACAATTGGCTTCTCAACTGTATCCTTTTTCTCATTTTTTAATATTTCCCATTTTCCCATTATTTTTAGACTACTGGGAAGGGAGGTGATCGTGTGCAGGAAACTAGCAGGGAGCTGGAAGTCAATGTAATATAATTTTCTTCTTGATGCTTTAAATGACACACGCTATTGGAAAAAAGAGACAGACATTCTTAATATACTCATAAACACAAGCATTTCCTCATGAAGCAACACTGGTTGCTTCTTATTCCTTTCATACTTCTTTCATAAACTCTTGAAGTTCAAAGTGATTGAAACACACTAGGTCTCCAGATTGCCCGAGCCAGCTATTTCAAATTACCTTCTTTTCTTTGAATAGAGTTTTTCAGAACTATCATATCCTATTTCAAGGGGGAAAAAACGTGTTTAAGATGTTTGGATAATACTCTTGTTAAACTGCAAGCTGTCTTCACTCCAGATTTAGCCCTGATTTAATTGACTGTCCATAATAAATGCTGAAGGAGTCAAATTGCAGCTCAGAAGAGCACCTTCATGACCAGTTGTGGGTTTTCATTTGTTTGGTTGTTTTTTTAATTTTCCAAGATGTGCTTAACTGGCTATGGGAGCTCTCTAAACTTGCGCTCTTCTAGGGATTGTCTCTGTAAACCTCATCTGACCGTGTTACATGGCAACAAAAATTTCATCGTCTGAGCTACTTTTTCTTCCATTTTCCTCGTCCTGCTCCTCAGAGGGCTGGAGGTTGGTAAGCTGTGGTGCTGTTTCATTGAAGGCTTCTGAATGCTGTAGAGAGGGAAAGAGGAACTTCGGCTGATGTGCTGCCGCTACTGCCTGCGTGCGGGGGCTGCTGCTTGCTTGCTTGCTCAGCAAGAATCCAGCCTGGGAGCCACTGGGGAGAGAAGGCTGAAACCACTGCTCACCGCTGCCTGAAGCAGCCGTAGATCCCAGATCTCAGATAGCAGCACAATGGAAGTGACAGTGACTTCGGTATTGAAACTCAGTCACTTTCATCTTCACTTCCCCGCCAAGGCGAAGGTTGACTTTAGCAGGGGTGGGACCTGGTCTCTAGCCCAGAAGATGTAGGTAGGTACCTGGGGAACAGAAGCACTTTTACATACCACCAGAGAAAGGGAGATGAAAAAGAAAAATGAACTGTTTTAAAATAAATGCAGAGAGCTCAAAGAAGAGTGAGTGCTTATAATGATATACTTCTTGCATCCTTCTGTGGCACTTTTTGCATGCTTCTGTGTGCTCCAATTCCATTTCTACTGATTCCCCGACCTTTCTTACCCAGAAGTCCATATGAACCTGTGAATTGCACCAAAATGCAAGGAGAAAAGTTTAGTGCGCTCACATAGAGACTGACTAAAGAAGAAAGGACATTTAGAAATCTAAATTCTAACTGTATTTTACCAATGGGAGTAAGCAGAAAGAAAATGATAAGAAAATATGTATAACAGCACATTATGAGATACCAAAACATGATTTGTCATATTATTCATTTATTATGAGAAATCATACTAACAGCTAAATGGACTTGATTTCCTTCGGTATTAAAAGAGGGTGCTAAAGCAACAGGGAAATGGCAGAGCAGAGCCCTTACAGGTCATTATTGTCTATAAAAATCAATCAATAACTGCATCATGTCAGTGGATTTTAAGTCAGTTCGTTGCATATGGTCCATCTTTCCTCAGACAAGTCTGTTGCTAAAAAACAAGCAATAAATCATCCCCGTTCTTTTATTTTAATACTGTAAAGAATATTTGTTTTTATAACCAAATTGATTTAAGACTTAGCGTGGCCACAGAACATTCTAAACAGATGTCTAATCTGAAAGACACCAGTATACTTTCTTACCCTGTAGTTATGGAAATTTGGGGTGCATGCAACCTGAAACCTAGATTTTTAAGCCCAAAGGAAAATGCATTTAAATAACATATATGTCATTATTATTAGGTATTTGTAATAACTGACTTCAGCGAATAGAAAACACACTTGCTACACAGCTCTGTAACTGAATTAAGAGCTGTGCAACAGAGAAGTTGTTATGATACTTAGGATTTACATGCAGAGTAAATATCACTGCATTAATATGTGGATTTCTGTTTACAGCTATAGATGGCTCAGAGAAGGGAAAGTTTTATTACACATATATGAGGAATCTCACGTGTAGCACAGCCCAGGAGCTTTTATAATCATTTGCGCATAGCACTTTCTCCAGGAAGTACTAGAACTGTTACATCCTGAGAGACACAGCAACAGAGGATCACCAAACCCTTCTTTGACCTTAGGCTCAGAGTTATGACAGTATGGCAACCATATTTGCTTTCAGAAAATTGCCTGCTGCCTTCCTCTGACTGGTGCATTGACTGGTAACATGAGCATTGCACATACAGCAGACTATTCTGGAGATTTCCAAGTAGAGGATTAGGACTGGTAAAGAGGCTAAACTTAAATCAAAAGGGGCAAAACAAACCACAGTGACAAGTGGCATCATCCTGATCTTTTTCTGAGTCCTATATAAGACAGAGAATATTCTTTCTATCAGGAAAAAGCTCAGGGATCTGATGTGCAGCTGTGCCAGTCCATCTTGCCTCTGCACACAACTCTCTTGGACAGTGCAGGCATCAGGAGCACATGTGGCCAGCTCGCACCAATCCCACAGCACCCCATCACTGACCTTCTGCCTCTGCTCACCCAGCTCCCTCTCTACAGCCCCCAATTAGAGACTACCTAAGAAGGGCAAACGAGGCTGTTTCCTAAAGTAGCTGCTGGCACACGAAGCAGAGTGATATGGGAACGGGTGCCAGGCTGTGATATGGATGAGCAAAAAGGTGTTACTGGGCAGGGGCATCCTTAGCTCAGTTCCCAGTCTCGCCGTGAAGAGCTACTTGAGCTACTTGGAGTGGCCTTAAGCTGCCCCCTGCCAAAGAGCAGCAGCCCATAAGCTGAGGATAGGGTACAATGGACTTCTGCTGTGGAGGACAAAGGCGTAAAGCAATTGTATTTTTATGCTCTGGATGTTCTCATGGGTTTTGAACTGGCAGAACAGCACTTGCCAATTGTGGATGTTTGTGTATGGTGAGGAATGGAAGGGTAGATCTGGGCACACTGTCATATTTTCACTGATTACCATAAAACATAATTGGATGTCCAGCTTGAGCATCTGGACCTACCAGGTTGCTTGTCTCCACATTTTTGAGGGAGAGAGAGATTGCATATGGTTAATGGTACAGAGAACGAGAGCTCTGCACAGCTAAACAGCTTCTTGTCTGTGCCATCATAAAGCATTCATCTTGGTGAAAGGGGGCAGTACTGTCTCTTGTGCTCCCTCGGGAGATAGTTTAGCTGTAGGTATGACTTTATACTTAAAGTGCAACGTTACCAAATGTGCAAATATTATGCACTGTCCTAACAGTAAAAGTTCAAATTACGGAAAAGAGAGAATTTGAGATAATATCTTGAACACAATGAAGTCAAAGTTACTGTAGTATAGTGCCTTCTGCAGGGTTGTTGCAAGGAGACAGCAAATGAACTTTTAGATCTAAAGGCTCTTTGCTCCCTCAAGAAGGGAAGAATTGAGACAGGTGAGTCTTGCCATCACAATACCTGGTAGTGGTTTAATCACGTGCTGATAGAAATAAGGTTTGGGAACTCTGTAGCTTAGAAGATAGGAAGCAGGCAGAAATTTTGACAGAGCCTGTCCTCATGGAGTTCGGTTGTTCATTTTGCAAGGTGCCATGTCACGTCTGTATCAACTGGCATTTTTAACAGACACATCCCATTCAACCACCTCAAGTCCCTCTTCTTCTAGTCATCTCTCACATTTAATATTTTCACCTCCCTCTGCTGTGATCCTTGGCCTTTCATTCTCTGTCTCCTCCTTCGCCTTTTCCTTACCTTGGAGACACCTTTGAGAAATCCTGCAGTTTGTCCCAGAGGCCTCCCTTTCCTGCAGATAGATCAGAAGTTTGGTCTTCCTTTAGCTCTCAGGTCAGTATGTTTCAGGAAGAGGGACAAAGTTGTGTTTGGCAGTCAAGGCTCCATGAAGAATATGAAGCCAAAGTATTGCTTCATTGTGTCTTTGTTGCCTTCTTCACTGTGGTGTATAGGTTTGACACAGTGCTTGATAACGTTACTATCAAAAAATGCTCCACCAAAATACAGACTGAAAATTCACAATCTTTTTCTAAATTGATTTCTTTTGTGATCAAAATCCAATATGAATGTTGTAGGAGACAAATCCTCAGCTATGCAGTGCTCTGCTCCTGAATGTTTCTGTGGTAGGGTTCATTAGTGTGTTGAGATGGCCTATGAAAGCCAGGTATGCAGCCCCACAAGAGAAGCAATGGCCAGGTTAGAAAGCTAACACGGCAGGGATGCAGTGCTACAGGCATTGAATTAATTGATTCCAGGGAGTGAAGGGGGAATAAGGTGGGTTTTTTCTTTAAATATTAAATACTTCTAGATTTTGAGGATAACTATAAAACACAATTAATACATTTAATTAAGAAATTACCTTAATTTCTTGGTAGACAGTTTAGATATTTGAGCCAAATTTTGGCATCTTTTGAGAAGACAGGATAAGTAGCATTAGCAGGTCTCATGCGGAGTATCCTGAAATTGTTATATCAAAACCAATAAAGCTGTAGAATTTTGATGTGACACATCATCTGAACTGGATGGCACTAGACCTTTAGACTTGTTTCTCCAGCTCTGGCCAACCTGTCATTGTCCCTTTCTTTCCTAGATACTTACTGCTTGAGCTGGGGTGGATTGCCGTCTTTTCTCAAAGCTCACAAGAGGCAGAACTTTTACCCCCCCCCAAAATGAAGGAGACACAAACAAGAAGCAAACCAAACTAAGTTGACATATGTAGCAAGGTGGACAAGGGCTCACATTCAGTCATTCTCACCGGTGTGCTAATTCTGATATTCCAGTAAAAAATCACAGTCCCTGGAGTGAAAGAAGGAACATCTAGTCTTTCCCTTAGGGAATCCTAAAGGATTTTTTTCTGCCTCTTTGGAGCTTTGGAATCAGCATACCAACCCCTGGCCCAGAGCAGTTTTTACCATCTTCTCTGAAGCGTTGCTGACAGGGGAAGTGTTCTCAGGGGAAGGAGGCTGGCTTGTGGTGGTGTGAGAGGATGGAGTGCTATCTCCATTTCTGCAAAGTCTTGTCAGGCTTCAGCTATCTGATGCACTCTTTCAGGAGAATTCATCAATCTTGTTTTCTTGGCACTTGTCATCTGTCATCAACCTTTTCCATTGGCCATGCCTAAATGTGTGGGTCTGAATGAGTGTACCATGCCAACAATCCTGTGCAATTTCAGAGCTGGGAGACATAAAGGGAGCCTTGCCAAGAGTGCTGTTTTCCTCAAGTGCTGTTGTTGGGCACTTTCAAATCCTTGATCATTATTCCATGCTATAATGTCCCATCTGCAGCCCTACACAAGCATTACAGTGACAATTTCACCAAGGGTATCAGCTTCTGACTCGATACGGGACTGTCTGCATCATCACTTGACCCCAGGGGCAGGGGTCAGTTGAAGTATGATGACCAGGACTAGCTGAAAAATGTCAGATATATTTGCCAGGGTGTGCCTATTGAGTCCTAGATTGTCTAAGAGCAGCAAGGCAAAAATTTGGCTGTACCAGAACATTAAGGTAGAACAGTAGCATCTGCTTGCTTTGACCGCAGGAGCAGTATCATTCTTCACATTTCTTCCCCCACCCCTCCCATTCTTCCCATGAAGCACAGCAGTGAAAGGCTCTGCCATGCCCTGAAGAAAGAGGCAACTGCAGAACAGCAGGCCTTTACCAATTGGCTAGCCAGAACTTGACTAGACTACTGGGATTGCCCCTATGGATGGAGCAGGTCTGCATCTTCCCGAGACAAGAGATCACCTTGGCAGCAGTTGGACTCCAGTCCTGGATACTTAGAGAGGGGCATAATCAGACAAGAGCCCGAGGTTGGCTCTCTCTGTGTTTCATAGGAGTTGGAAAACCACATCTGGACTACTGCCAGAGTCACTACAGTGTGCGAAGCTCATCTACCATTCACCATGACTCTGCTAGTTAACACTTTCTTGCACTGTCTTTCCTCAGGAGTTCTCTTTAGATCTCCTCTGTGCGTCACTTCTTGCAAATGGAGAGTATTTGCTTGCTTTTGAATGCCCAGATGTGCAGATAAATTTTCCTGGTTTGGGGGTGAGGAGATCAAGGCTTCTTTCTTAAGCATTTTGGCATGTATGCCTGGAAATTAAATCCAGTCCCTTTTACAGTTAATCATTGCCTGGCAAAAAGGTTTATATAACAAGTTGGTTGGTGATGCAGAAGTTCACATTGTGGTCATAGATTTATACCAATGGTGAGAAGCATGAAATAATGCTCTTTTTGCAAACTAGATTTTTAGTTTTGAACTTTCAGAACTTTTCCTTATGATATGCCTGCACTCTTGAGAAGCTCATCCTGTAGGTTTAAGGAAAATCACATGCAGGCACTGGTTTTGTTTGAGGCTTCTAGTGAAAGAAGCTAGTATTAGAAGATCATGCTAAGTTGTTACGATATTGTCACAGTGACTTGTGCTTTTCATGTATTCTAAGCAATTGAGCCAAGAAAAATAGCTTTCTGACTAATAGGTAAAAAAATATGGTGCATTCCGTTTCCCTCTTCCTCTCCTACTCCGGAATGATCTGCTAATGTCATTCACATCCTTGTAACTTTTGAGGACAGATACAGTTAGTGAGGGATAGTGAATGACCTTGGCTTTAATCTTCATTTTAGTCTTTGTCTTACAAGGATATTCTGTGCAATTCTTGGGGGAAATATGCTTCCAGAAAATTCAGTGTAAGTCATTTGAGCAATCTCATTTGAGATTCCTATTTTTTGACCAACACTTAGAATGGCAAATAGATTTCCACAGTTCACCAATAAAGTACGGTACCAGAGTGATCTTTTGTCCCTGAAAGCTCAGAAGTGGTGATACGTATTAACACAGAGGAGATATATATATATATATATGAGAAAACTCAATCTGCTAAGCAACATCTTGCATGCTACTGAAAGGAGAAAGTGGCACCCCCTGTACCCACCTGCCAGATGTTCTCCAACAGGTACTCCAACTACAAAAGGGAGATGCTCCTCATTTCCTTTACCTCCAGTATCAATTGACCAGAGAAGGGAAACCAGCCATGTCCTCCTTCCTTTGCTTTTTCTGGGAAATCACAATCTGTGGTGGGGAGACGGATGTAGCAGGCACATAACTACCAAAGCGGCCAAGACAGAAGTAGGAATACTCCACAGATCTGAAAAGAACAATTCATGATTGTGTCATTTAATATGTCAGGCTTGTTTTGTTCAGCTCTGAATGTCATTGAAGAGACAGCTTCATTTCACACTTGAACATCCTCTGCTGCAGATAGAAGTGTGCAACTGCCTTCGAAAGTCCTTTTTGATAAGATGCATCACTTACTTCTGCCTGCAGATGGTACGTGCTGTTCTTACCATTCATCGTCTTTCTTCTTTCCTGGGTGACCAGGGAAGAGAAGGATTAAAGCAGCAAAAGCTTGAGAAAGGGAGAATGGGCTGGGAAGAAAGTGATCAAAGCTGTTTAGAAGACGAGTGATCAGAGCTGTTTTCTTTAAGGCCAACTTTTATCACGGTATCCACTGTGGATGGGTCCGTCCACTCTATACAGGTGAGGTGCAGGATCTAACAGGATTTTCCCTCTAGGTCAAATCCCTGCACTGAGACATGACCAGTTGTATGCAGACCACAGGCAGATGACAGACCAATGTTGAACTGAAGAATAAAGAGTTCCTAGTGAGATTCCAGCAATTCCTTTGGTATCCTGTTCAAGTGCTTCAATATCCCATTAAAAGCTTTCCCATTATTATTTTCTGAAAAGCAGATTTATTGTTGACTTTTATTTATTATTATTCAACTTCATTTATTCTTGTCCACTTCCCAATGGAGGCTAGTAATAAGTAATCACCATTCCATTCTAATATGGAGGATTTATTAAGTTTCTTCTAGAAAAGAGAGGAAACGAGAAAAAAGCCAGTCTCCTTCCGTCTTTTGCCAGACATCATTATTTCTAAAACTCTTATCCCTCTCACTGCAATACAGAAATTAATTGCTCAGATCTATCTTTATCACAGGGTTATAAAGTTATTTGCAGACTTCCAAAACATCCGTTTCTGCTACACTCAAATCTTTGGAGAGAAGGCAAAGTACATGTTTGTCCCAAACCAGAACTCAACTCCACATGTCATTTCTCTCCCTTCAAAGGGTAAAGGGTTTTTTCAGAATAACCTAACCATTATTTTTTCCATAAAAAGACTCTTCAGGATAAGATACCACACCCTTTTTTGAATTAGAGAGCCCCGATCTGCTCTCTGCTCCTATTCCTATTCATTCATTATATTAGGGGAAGTACACCAAAGAGTGACAAGATTAATTAAAACAGCCTGGAAAAGCTGTCTGGGATAGGGGAGCTGCACGAGAATATCCTGAGCCATATTTCAATGAAGAGCTCTGCAGATTGTGTCAGTGGCAGCCGTCATGGTCAGGAAATTTTCTTGCCTCAGCAGTGCCAGCCTTGTGCAATAGCACTCCCCATAGCTTTAAGGATGACAAAACTCAGCAGGAAGAAAAAATGAAGCAATGGTGATTTCTGGTGGTGTTCTGCAGCAATTTGGAAGCTTTCCACCTTCAAGACTTCATTTCCCAGCATGGAAAAAGACTGGCTGGAACTGGCACATCTCACTGCTGCCACCCGTAATCTTACCTTCAATAATGACGTTTGGGAAGGGGGAAGCAGGAGAGGGACAGGTTCACTGTGCATTGCAAAAGTTGGGTCTGTAACACTTCTGCTGTTTTCCTATCCCCTGTTTTCAAAATGTAGCTGCACTGTGAGACCTATCTCTGGGAAGATTGCAGAGACACACTTTAATCAGCTATTGAAACCTGCAGACTTCTACCAGCATCTCTAACTGTGTCTTGCTCCTTAGCTGACCTCTGTCTTCTTCAGGTGTTTTGGTGTTTTTCCTCTACAGCATCTGCCATCTTTCCTAACCTCTTCGCAAATGCTTGTGCCGTGAGGAAACTGAAGCCTTGCATAGCAAAAACCTCTTTCCCCTTCCAGTAGCCAACTGCTTTCTTGTGATCATCTCTGGAGTAAGGACAGATGGCTCTGATCTTTGCGTAGGAAAAGGAGTGGACTGTTCCTCCACCAGTCCCAGCACAGATGTCCTTCCACTGCAGTGAGACAAAAAAACGAGGGATCATCTCAGCATTGCCTCTCGCATGCCAACTGGAACACCATAGTTTCTGAGTCAAAAGCTCGGGGGGCTTTGAGTACTCTCTTCACATGCCTCTTACCCACTAGTCCTACACTGACAGACAGTGTGGGAAGAATGTAAGTGGTGTCATTCCAGAAGTCATACCCCGCTGTCCTCGTAGCCAAAGGAGAAGGTCTGAGGCATGACTGTGTTGCTGTTCATCTCTACTGGGTTTCTGTAGTCTCAGGCTTCAGGCTTATCTCACAGGGGCAGAGAGTACTCCTGCTATGCAGGAAGAACAAGGCATCTGCCACAAGCCACTTGCCAGCAGAACTTCTGTGCATCAAAGATTCCTTGTTTACAGGTTTTTTGGACAGCCCAAATGTAATCCATGTTTTCAGACTGTTAAAATGTTCAGTAATAGTTGTCACCAGTACTGAAATTTCCAAGCATGTTTCTTTAGGAAAAATACAAGTGATAGCAAAGGTATTTTTCTGCCTGTTTTGTTCTTTCCACTACTTTCTTTTACTAGCAATGGGAGGGATTTTATTTTGTCAAAATGATTAAACCTCTAGAATGGCAAAACTTTTATCTACTTTGAGAAGGCGAAAGACTACAGAAATGAAACCCCAAACAATTTGGACAACTGTGTTTACAAATGCAACTTGTCAAGTGGAATAACTACACCTGGCACCTGATTTATTGATTATACATCATGATATGATGCACTAATTTCTTAATATGCTGACTTAGAGTAGCTTACAAGTACCACTGTTGTGTTCATTTTCTGAATCATTTCCTTATTCTTTTCCAGTATAGCATTTGAGTCAAAGACAAAGATTTTTAAAGCACAAATGGATCATCATTGTCATCACACTGTTCATTGATTTTGATCATATCTAATGCCCTGTGGGCTTCGCGCTTAAGGTAGCTTCTCTAGCTTTGCGATTCAGTGTTTCTTTGGATATATTTAGAAAATATAGAGTATCTTATATGGCAGGGAATGAAGACATATATGGAAAAGGGGGAATTTTATCAAAGCATATAAATACCTGAAGGGGTGCAAAGAACAGCCAGTCTCTTTTCAGTGCTGCCCAGTCACAGGACAAGAGGCAATGGGCGCAGAAAGCTCCCTCTGAACATTGGGAAACACTTTGTCACTGTAAGGGTGACTGAGCACTGGCACAGGTTGCCCAGGGAGGTTGTGGAGTCTCCATCCTCAGAGATATTCAGAAGCTACCTGGACATGGTACTGGGCAGCCATGTCTAGGTGACCCTGCTTGAGCAGGGACGTTGTCCCAGATGAACTCCAGAGGTCATCTTCCTATCTCAGTCCTTCTATGCTCTGTTGTGATCTATGATTCTATGAAAAAGACATGATAAAAATTATTTTAAAATTAGATTGCTCACTCTAAGTCAAATATTTTTGTCACTACAATAAATTATTTGCAGAATGATAGTGTGAAAATGTCTTTTTATTTTAGTTAAGGATAGCTTGGTATGCCCTTGTTTTGCTAAGGAACAATTAGGTACTAACTAGCTTCCTGTCAAAATACAGAATTTCTACCTATTTTCTACCCATGCTTCCTCAGTCACCCAGAACTATACTGCACAAGAAGGGGCAAACCAATTCTTTGATGAGTCAGCCTGCTTGTTTTTCTGTCCCAGTTCAAAGTCAATGAAGCCTGGCTTTCTTAGTACTCAGGAGGAGTGGAGATGAGGAGACAGAGTTATGTAGGGTATTCCTGTGACAAGTGCCTCAACCTTTCCCTTAGTACATTTCTCCTGTGGTTTTTGCGGTATCCAATATGATACACACAATTCTCATTGCTGAATGCAGTCATTTCATCTGATGCCTGATGTCTGTCTCTTGTTTATTAGTTGCTCTGTTGACACACTTCATAAACTTAAAAGCAAGGAATTTATCATGAAAACATAGGTATTACCAACAGCACAAAAGTAATTCTCTGTACAGTGGTCAAAAAGGCAAACATCCCCAGCGGTCTTCTTTGCAATACCTTTGCTGATGTATCAAAAAGGGTGGAAGAGAGAGTGGAGCCTGGCAGTATTCCAGAGACAAGTCCTTCACAGTCCTTCCTCCCGGAATCACCACAAGACCCCAGTACAAAGGAGAAGCCCTTTAGCTACAGCTGTAGATTTGATACATATCTGCAGCTGACAAACATCTCAGGTACAGAAATTGCTATCAGGCTTCTGGGACAGACATCTGCTCCAAAAGTGGTGTCAAGGAAGAAAGCCTGGAGGCAGCCATTTCAGAACTGTACATCAGGGATGCCAGCAGAGCTGTGAAGCTACAGTGATATCTGGTGGAAGGGAGGAGAACTGGGACAATCCTCGAGGTATATTATTTATGTAGGGTTTGAACATCCTGACCCCTGTTTTCTTGGTGGAATGCGAAGTGCCCTCATGGTTCCTGCTTAGACAGTTGGTATGCTCTTTGGGTGAGGGTACTGAAGCATGGCAAGAGAAGGAAGGCAGAGCAGAGCTGGGCTGGACCGTAATATGGTCATGGCTGTAACATTTCTAGGACAAAGCTGATCTATCATTAGCATTGGTGCCTTAATAAAGCACGAATCTCAGACTCGCAGATCCTGCAGGACCTCTGGCTGTTTTCATGAACTATGTTTCCTACAATTGTGGGTCTCAGAAAGGTTTGTCAGCTTAGGCACCCACCTCTGGGTGCTTATGAGGGCCTGTACATTGGCAAGCAAGCTTCCTGGACAGCAAGGGACTTGGGAGAAGGAGGGAGATACCTGTGGGGTTCTCCTGGTGACAGCACGGGTCTAGCAGGACTGGAACCAATCCAGAGCTAATGGGCTCCTGCTGGACAGACCTGACTCTACTGCTGGGCATCTGCACCCCATAGACTCACCACTATGTTTCAGCGGTAGAGCATTTTTCTGAAGCTACTAAATGTGGAAAAAAAGCTGACACAGGCTCTTCTCCCATCTCTTACCTTCCTTTTCTCCTACTAACACGGTAAGCCCAAAGCAGTTCACATCCAGGAGGTGCTGCATGCTGTCTGCCTGACTGAGCAGCCAGCTAATAAGCCTTCCTGGATTTCAGAGCGCTACGTATAGGCATAAGATGCTCAGAAAGCATTCGGACTTTGCCAAAGGTAACGAGCCCAGATAGAGTCAAGCTTATAGGTGTTCATCAGATGACTTAACGCAGCCCAGAAACAGCTTGGCTATTCTGCTGACAAGGTAGTGCAAAAATGGTGGAACGCAGTAATTTAACTGGCTAGCAGGAATGCTCCAGATTTACCCAGACAGGCAGTGGTCTTCAGTTACTTGTTTACATTGTTTCTTCAGTAATAAGCTAAATATCAAGTAACTCTTCTGGAACTTGAGATAGGGATCTGTTGCATTTTTCAGTCTTGGCACAAATACTCTTTATTAAAAACAAAAATTGGGGGAGGAGAGGGAGTTGAAAGCAGAAAACTTATCATAGATGGTTATTCCGTTAGAGCGAAGGAAACTGATAATATCTGTAGACTCTACTTCATTGTAGTTTGTGCAAGTGCCTGGATAGCAGCAGTCCACAGGTTCCTCTTTTCCACCCATTGCAGTCTTCTGATTTTCCCCAAAGGGACTAGAAGCAGACAACAGTTTACTATTAATTTAGTTTACTCTATGTACAATACATGGCTTACTATTTACTCTTTGAATAGACTAATTCATGTTTAGAAAATTCCTTTTGTATATTACAAATACATTGTCAAATGCAAAAAATATTTCTGAGTTTAGCTTATGTCCTCTGCAGGTTTGGCTGTGCCATTTCTAATGAAATCCCAGTGGCTGGAGAGCACAGATGGGGCTCACTTGCAGCAGCTACCTTCAAGGGGGGATGTACCCCCCTCAGGCCTCCTTCCTCCAGCAGAAAAGCCATGTGAGCAGCTGACCGGAGTGGGCTGCATCTCAGCTGATGCCTGTTTGCAGCTTTTGGTTTACAGCTATCCCATTAAAATAAAGGTCTGGTGGCAGCGTGGCTGTATTTCTATTTAGTGAGAGAGGGCCAAGACAAGTGTGCCTGTGAGGCTTTGATGCTTGAGATGAAGGAGCCCTGCACAGGCAAGATGAGAGAGAGGGAAATATACAATAAAATAAAATAGGGATGTCTTTCTTTTGCTTGTAGGGACTAGATGTGGATCCTGTTCCCCACTCATTTATCTCCTAAGAAAACAGACTTGTAGTACCCTTGGATCAGTAATGTCCCAATGGGGAGGCTGCAGGATGGCAGTGGCTGGGGCAAGGAGCAGAGCGATGACTGGCAGGCAGCTGGCGGTAGACAGTGGTGGTGGCTGCTCTACTGGCCAATGCTGAGGCTGCTGTCTGGAGCAGGAACCCTGCTGGAGGCTGAATTCTAACCCCCAGCGCTCCAGGACACATCCAGGCCAGAATGATAAGCTGGGAGCTGGCAGCTACTGGCTGGGGCAGTGTGGCTGTCTTACCAGTCATGCAGTGCTGAGAGTCAGGATTGGGTCAGGATGATCGCCAGCAGCGGATGGCTGTTCCTCCTATTAGTTAAGCAGGTTTTCCAAGATTATAAGTTGTTGCATTTTTTTCTGTTCCCTGACCTCTCTCCTTGGGTCAGAAAATGTGTACGTCTAGAGCCCTTTTGTTTAGCTCTTAGCTTGGGAGTGGAAAAAAGTTATTCATGGCTGAGCTCTCAGGGCATAATTTAATTTCGTGGGTCTCCAAACAGTGAATTAAACTGGTGCCATTTAGGAGATCTGTAACAAGAGCACCTAGAAGCTGAATTGGCAGAAACGATATGACAAGGTACAGGTAGGTTTTCTTCGAAAATGAGAAACAAATGTGAACACTACCCAGAACTGGGGACTTCAGTTATTTTGTGTGTACTTTAGCGTTATCTACGCTGATCAGCCTCAGCAGTCTTTGGTTGTCTTTGTTTTCATTTTCACATGAACACGATGATGGTGCTTTTAGACTGAGGTATTTCAGGCACTGTGTCTTACGCAATTTGTTCTTGAACAGCTGAGACATGGGTGCCTATCTGTCTATGACAAGGATTAGTTTATTGCTTATTAAATAGAGATCTTGAAAACTTGTTTATAACTGTTTACATACAGTTTTTTCAACAATTCGGATTGCCTAAGGCTACGGCATGTTCCCCGTGCTTATGTGCAGTGTGTAACCCCTGTGTGGCCTCAGGCAAATGGAGTGGTTAAAAGATTTATGCACTGCGTGGATAAACAAATTCTGGGAGAATTTCCCTGAGGCTTTGTCTGGATTGGCAAAATGGTGCGATTTTAAAACATGATCGTTAGTACCTGGCATTTCTCATATATGCTGGCTTGATGAGGAAAAACCTGTATGAGAGAACCAGGGCTTTTAAAGAAAACTCACTTGGGTATAGCATATGTTCACAGCTTGCCCTGTCTAGCTTTTTATACCAGAGCAACTACTATCACTGAAACACAACGCTTTTTTCTAGAGTAGATGTAACCCGAGAAAACAAATACTTTGAAGACTTTCAAGAATTTCCCTGACGGGCCAATGCAATGAACACGCCAGACTGAGATGGGGATTTGGGGAATTTCTCTTTCTAGTGGAGGAAACAAAGAGGAGGCTGCCAAAATCTCCTGTGGGTTTGGATCCTGCCGTGACCCTTACCGAGGATTTCCTGGAGCCCAGTATCAATGGGAAAACTTCCACAGGCTGAAATATGCGAGAATTTCATCTGCAATGTGTTTCACTTGTTCTGGTTTTGTGTTAAACACGTAAGCCTAGAATTTAGAGTTGGGAGGAGTAGGCAGAGGACTTGGAAAGCCTTGCTTGCTCTCATTTGGCTTTTAAGCAAAGTACAATGGGCCATATATAGGCCATCTGTAACGCTGATTCCTGTAGGAAAGTGATGGATTTTCTTTGAGTATGAACCAGTCCCTCACCAGTTTAGGCTGAAACAAAATAAAGATGTTGGCTTGGCTTCCAACCGGTGAGGAAATTAATTTTAAAACAGCAGGCCTTTACACCAGGGCAGCATTCCCCCGGGCCTCCGCTCGCCACGGACAGCCAGTGCACGGGCACCGTCCATTTTCCTCACAGCTCCGGCGCAGGCCGCAGCCCCTGCGGGGGAGGGGGATCTCAGGGGTGCACGCCGACTCCACCATCCCAACCCCGCTTCCAAGACTCTCCGGGGCAGTTCGGTGAGCACCGCTGGGTGCCCGAAACGGGCCGAGGGGGATTCCCCAGCTCCCGGCGGCGGGGCTGGGAGGCGGGCGCAACGAGCCGCTCGCACGGACCACGTTGCTCGCTCGGCAGCTCCAGCCACCCGGCGCTTCCCGGGAAACCGGCGGGCCCGGAACCCTCCTGCTCCTCGGGGAGGAGCCGCCCTCCCCCGTGGGAAGCAACCGCTGCCCGAGAAACGCCCAGACGCCGGGCTGCCCCCGGCGGCCCCGGCCCGCGGCCCGCGGCTGCCGCCCGCTGGAAGGAGCGGGCAGGGCCCGGGGCGGGAGGGCGGCCTGGCGCGTCCCGCCAGCCTGCATGTGCCCCCCGGTCGCGGCGTTTCGCCCTGTGCCGCCCGCTGCCTCTGAATCAAGTCCGTAACTGAGATATCGGTGCCCCGGAAAGGCACCAGGTCTCATGCGATGGCATCGGAACGAGAAGCAGCCCTGGTCACCGGGGGCGGTTTTTCTCCGGCGGTCGAGCACCCGTCTCTATTCGTACGTCTAAGTCTCAGGCTCACTCTGCTAGAGCGCCTTTTTTTTTTTTTTTTTTTTCCCCCTGCAATGAAAAAGCCCTTCAGCAATCTGTTTTATTCCTGAGGGGAAATCTTGTGTGCTCAGATCATGCTACTTTACCAAATTCTTGCTTATAAACCAGAAACACTGCTCCCATTAAGACGGCTGATACAAGAAATCCTCTCTTACCAGCGCTGCGTAACTCACATCAGCACCCTCACCCATTCACTTTTAACAGCGGTGTAAAATTTAGGCTTGAGGTCCAACAATATTTTGTTGTTGGATTCCCCGGGGCTACATGGGGAGGTGTCACTGCCGCTTTTCACCACCATCCCGTCTCACAGAACAAGCCAGGCCACATCGTACCTCTGCCCTATCGCTACTCTGCTGGCAAACTTGATCCTAACTGTGAGAGTGAAGACTTGCACATTTCCTTCGAGATTATTCCTGCTATCAACGTCAGTGGAATATCTCTAGAGATAAAGCTTTGGCCAACAACTGCTTTTCAAGCATATTTATGCCTGTCAATTAAGCATGTTTTCGGCCATTTAATTTAGACCGTTTCTTTTTCATAAATCATGTTAGACTGAAGCAAAGAGTTTATCAATGTCCATGTGGTTTTTATCAGTGCAGTTACCTCTTTTATAATGATTCTGACTTTGTATAAGAAGAAAACCAGATTTATTTGATAAGGGCTTGATTTTTTTTTTTTCCTGTAGAAGGGATGATAGTTACATTCAATTTTCCCTATATGACCCTTTCCTCAACTAGCAGCCATCAGTGCTCCTCCAGGTTCTGAATTTTCCCAGTTTTCTGAGATGGGTATATGTTGAGCAGTAATGGTCAGCCATCATTTCTGGGACTCTTGGTACAAGTTTCCTGCACATTTTAATGAAAAAAACCCGACTGCACAAAGTCGATCTTTTCCCCTAGCAGAAATCTGATGTTCTCTTTCTGTAGAAAGGACTGTGAGGTTCTTTGTCATCCTTGTACGACAAATCAATCATCACCCATAGACCACTATCTTGCTTCTCTCTAAATAAGGAACTATTCATTTTGACATTTGCCTTTTCTGCATCAATAACAGTTTTCCATTGGCATGTAGTAACAGGACTATATACTGTAGATTTTAAAGTTGGTTTGTACCCTGCCTTGTACACCTCAAAAATTCCTTCCTTGTGTTAAGGTCTGCTGGTCAAGACTTCTTCTCCTACTGTGTTTAGCTTTATTTATCACTATTGAACTTCATCACCTTCTTGTCTATATTTATTGCTACCTATTTTCATTTGCCTCTGTTTGATAAATAATGCCCTTACTGCCAACAGGTACATGTGTTTCCCCTTTGAAGCAGACTGTGCTTGTGGTGTTCTTTTCATTTCACCACCAAGAGCATGAACCAACCCAGCTAGTTTAGAAACTAAAGGGATATGGTGGCAGCATGGTGGTGACTGCCACTACAGGGAACCAGCCAGGTCTACAATCATTTGTATGTGAGATCCTTCAATTCATGGCTTTACCTTTTTCAAGGAGCACTCAAATTAGCTACGAAAAAAATATAGCATAACGTGCTGAATCTGGCAGATTCAATTACAAGGACAAACTGCTGAGTTTGATGGGGTAATCAGCCACAAACCTGGCTACTTCTGCTCAGGAATCGACAGCGATAAGATCATGGTTGTAGACAGAAGTTTTCAGGTGCACTAACCTGTCTTCATGTGTGGTCACAATCTGGAAGTCTTCAGGAAGATAAAATGATCTGAGGAGCATCCTGCTGGCCAAAAGCAATCATGTAGCACAGAGGCCTTTTTAACTCAGTGGAACTATTCTTTCCTATTGCTACCCTTTCTTTATTCTTTCAGATTTCATTAAAATAGTTGTTGTCTTATGATCAAATGCACTGGAAGAGATTCACTGATATTTATCTGTATCCAATAAAAAACCAACCTTGTGTTGATGTAAGAGAAACCACCTAAATGAGCTATTCTAACCCTTATCTGCTTTGAACTAGTCTTAAGACCTGTGAGTTTTTAACCCAAGGTTCTACGTTGAGAGATAGGGCAGCAACCTAAAACAGCAGGAATTGGCTTCAGAGCAAATAAAGGAAGGTAGTTCTTCACTCTACATATATTTCAGCTGTGGAACACATAGTTACTGATAGCTTACACAGGTTCAGAAAGATCTTGGACAGATTTATACAAGAAAAATCCATTAATGGTCATTATATGCAAAGATTCCACTGCGATCTCATGGAGCATCTGCCTCATGGAGCAGATTGTACACTTGTTTCTATTTTTACTTTTTGCTGGGCAGATGCTATTAGCCTCTTCTGTAGGCAGGATACTGGATTAGATGGATCTGTGGCCTGATCCAGAACAGCTTTTGCATGGTCATATGTATATGAATCCAACTGCCTCTGAGGTCTTGTCCCAGTTCCTCTGGACGCTGTGATACTTACCACAAAGTTCTACATGTGGCATAGATGAGACACCATTGGGAAATTGTCCCATACTGATGTGGCTTTCAGTGCATTTGATCTGTGCGGAAAATCCTAGAGAAGCAGGGAGAAAGCTCAGCTTGTCCTTATCTTCTCATTGCTCTCCCTCTCCTCCACTTGCTTCTGAGCACTCAGCCTTGTAGGCTTCCACACCCTACTGTTCATCTTGCTGCTTGACAGTGGGACAGACTTCCAGTTTCTTGAACATGTCACAGCACAGTTTAGTTTCCTGGGTTTCTATGTAGTCTTTGAACTGATACTCTTAAGATGCTCGTAATAGGAATCCTATTATTTTTATTGCCCATCAGTGCCTGACGCAGGCTGCCCAGTCACAAACTGTTAGTGCTTAACTCGGGTTCAAACCTGATCTACTCAGAAGGCCTACAGGATGAACATTTCAAAGGGAACCTATGACTGTATCAGCATTTAATCAAACCAAATACAATGTTCTGTGGAGAACACGTACATCGAGCCTCACAAATTCCACTTTCCCCCATGAAATTTGACAGTGCAACTGAGAAAGTTTCTCTGTTCCATGCAGTCAAGCAGAGTTTAGTTTAAAAGACCAAAATAGCACAGTTGTGTGTAAATTAAATGACATTATTTGAAAACAACTCTGAAAGAGTGGAGACTAGAAATCTCGTCTAACTAATCTGTCACAATAGTTGATGATTTATTGACTTTTCTGTGAATATACAGTTTCTATTAACAATATTTAGATACATTTTCTCAGAAATTCTTAATTGTTTATGTTTAGTAATTTATGATTAAACATTTTACAAGAAAAAAGGCACTAAAATGTACAGTTAGTCATCCTTATTACATACGCTGCGACTTACAGATGTACAGTAGATTCCCCTCACTTAGACAATTATCGAATGTCTTCCTCCAGTGGTACTTCTTGTTGCATTTCATACATCCCCAACCGTTAGAAAGTATACATTTTAGGGCCCTACTTTTGTCTCCTTTTACTCACTGTTTCTGTAGGAAAAACAGAGAATTTGCTATGAAAATTAGCTACACAATAAAGATAATGATAACCCCATTCCTCACATTTCTAAAGACTCAGACATACTGTGAGCTCCTTAGAGATTCAAACTATAATGTGGGCATTATTTATTGATTAAAACCAATAGTACCAACAATAAAAAAATTGTTTAAAGGTGCATCTCCAGAAGCTACTTCTATAGCTTTGGTGGTGTTTGAGGCACTAAAATACTAAATCAACACTTCACAGCAGGTGAGTTGACTGAAGCTGACACCATGCCAGGAAAATCAGATTAGCCTAGTGGCTACCATTTTGTTAAAAAGGGGATCCTACATAGTGTGTAGTGTTTAGTAAATTTAAAAAGCAAAACCCAGGAACTGTTGCTAATAAAAGGCAAAGACCACAAGAGATACCATCTAATACTCCATTAAATATTTAGTATCAGAAGGAGCATATGCATTTTCAAGTATCTTATGACAAATAGCCCAGTACTTAACTGCTAGTTCCGTTTTAGATGCTCCCCAACTATAAGCACAAACACGGCACAATGTATTTTTATATATTGCTAAAATACAACATAATCTAATGTCACATAATAAATACAACACGGTGTAAAGAAAAAGTGGTTCCCTAACATTTGACCACTTATACAAAAATGACAGAGGAGCGCCTGGACTGACGTTTCACCTTGAGATTCTCAGGCTCTTGTGCTGGCAATAATTTGGAGGTCAGATTTTCAGTGTCTCTGCAGTCAGACTGCAGTGATCCTGAGCCTCGTGAACACACATGGAGGGATTACCACTTTCAGAGGTTTTCAGAGAATCCTTGACCAAAGGAGTTCAGGTACAATGCTGGTGGAATATGCATGCAACATAGGGGATGATTCTGCAGGATAAGAAAAAGTGGTGGTGGAGAGAGAACCTCGTGGGACAGCCTTGAATAATACCCTGGGTCATTGCCAAATTAAAGCAGAAGTTACTTTTGCCCCTTGAAAAGATAACACTTCTAAAAACCTGGCCAATAAGACTTCTCAAAACACGGCCAACCTGAGGTACCATCACAAGCACTAGCAAAGATGGCAATAACACATCTGGAAACAAATTACAGCTTAAAGCATTTTTGCTTCTTGGGTATTATAAAAGTATTTCTGTTAAACTGCGTGAATTTTTGGAAAAGGCATGTTCTTACTCACTTAGCAATACAAATCACTCAAAAATCACGGGAAGAAAATATGTTGAAGAAAATCATTATGTGATTGCTTTTGTTAAGCAAAACCTATTTATTTTCCTCATAGTCGCATAGGTTGGAAATTGCAGAAGAGATGCCATGGGGAAGTAGGGCTCCAGTGCTCCCTGGAAACTGGTGGGATCTGAAAGTGTAACCAACATGCTCTGTTGAAAACCCCATCCATGGTTACTAGAGCCCATTTTGCCCAGAAGTCCTGACTTGCCATGACCCCTGTGGAAGATGACAGGGCAGCAACTCTGAAAAACAGGCCCTGTGACTCCACTAGTGCTGCTGGGTGCTAGTTGGTGGTATAACAGCTTGTATATCTTGTGACGGGGAGTTCAGACACACGACCACAAGATGAAAGGTGTGATTAGGGCTATATCTTCTCGTTCTTTGGGAAGTTACAGATTAACAGAACTTTTTTCTGGTACCAATCTAAAATGTCTGGACATCTGCAGGTCAAGAAGCTGAAGATCAGATCTCTTATTATTTAACCTCAGACTCTCAGTTTAAAAAAAAAAAAAAAGGGGTAGAAAGTATAAATAAACACAAAAGCCCACACATAGCTGAAAATACAAATTATTAGAAAAAGATTTTATATAATGTTCATTTGGTTGAATTTATGTATATATATACCTACCTGGGGATGGATCAACATAGTTGCCTTTATTTGTTTTTTAATAAGAATGTGAACTAATTTGATGGAAGTAGCAAAGATTTTGCAAGGGAGGAAGGTGAGAGCATGCCTGTCTGGTACATTAACCACACTGGTTAACCAAATCCTACCAGAAAACTGACTCTGTAGGAATGAACCTGTGTTAATTTATTGCTCTTGGTAGTTAACGCTGACAGGGCATAATTTTAACCTGTCCCATGATTTGGAAGATTTTATTATATAGCAATTTAAAAACTCAATTGCTTACCACCCATAGCTGTTTTTACAGATCACCCAAGGAACCCACTGCAGTTACTATGTCCATACTTGTGTTTTAAGTTGTGACACGATGTGCCGTGGGGCTTGAGCCACTCACATCCATGCTGTAAGAGAAGGGCTTAAGTTTAAGCTACTCTTTTCCCATGCCTGGTTTTCCCAGCCTGTCTCCATGACAGTGCAGTCATGCTGGATTTGCAGAAGCAGTGTTGGTAGCTGTGGCATTTGGACCAGAATGAGAGCAGGGGTCTACACTTAGCAATCAAGCCCACAGCAACGTGTAGAGAAATGTGTTGGCTTCAGCAGGACTGTGGATGTATAAACTGAAAGCAAGCAATTAATTTATCAGTCTACAAGAGGAGTAGAAGCAAGATTTACCCCAGAAGACAGTGTTGTAGTTGGCTGAGACAAAGTACCATTGCAATCATTTATCGATTATACCTCTAAATTTGCCACTTTATCCAAAGGGACAAGGTACCTCAGTGACACCGTTAGCAATGATGGCTGTTCCTGCTGGCCAAAGCCCCTCATTTTTTATTTAATTTCACCCACCACCACTGATTTGGTAATCTGAAAAGATGCAGGAAGTCAGTGCCAGACAACTTGAGAATGTGAGCCCCTCGTCGTGGTCCAACTGGCACCGCCACGTGGCTAAGAGCATCCAAGTAGGAGTACTGCATTCAAGAGGAACAGGACAAAGTCAGCATGGGAAGCCTTCTTCAAATGCTACCAGCCACCAACAGAGTGCAACCTAAAGGCCAGTCTAGCCTCAGGGCCCTCATGCAAGCCAGTAATTGAAAGCCAAACAAGTGCATTTTGGAAACTAATGTTGCTTTATTTGGCAAGGACATTTCATTACACCTCGTTTTAGAAGGAAAGTTGGAGGTAAGGCAATATTTGGATTGGGCATTGTTGTTCCTTAAGCAGAGATTGAGCCTCTCTGTTAGGTCAGCATAGATAACTCCCAGCTTGGCAAAATTTCTGCCCTGGTTTAAATACCAAATCCATCCAACCACCTTCCTAATTTGTACTTTACAGTTTTAGGATGTGAGAGCATTTACAAGATCTTTTTCAGACAAATGGAATTTATCATGTGTGTGTCAATTCAGACTTTGTAGAGTCCAGAGGCTTGGTATTCAAAAGTTATAAAGCCACGTGGCTCGCTGGGTTGAAGGATGTTTCAGCAGGAACACATAGGTGTCCAATAAAACTAAAGAGTTTTTAGCAACGCTTTGGTGAGACTAACAGGTCAAAAATTCAAAACTCCACAATGAAACAGAAGCAGGATGGTTTTTTCGCCACATTATACTGTGATACAGAATGTGTGGCAGGAATTTATATGGCAATTCAGCTGGTCCATTTCTAGTTTAGTACATAATTTCAGGGCATAATTCTAAGAAAAGGAAAGGGATTTGTACGTGACCAAATAATGAACAGAGCTTGAACAGCTTATATGTCACCTCATTAGTGGCATATAACTAATAAATTACTACTAAATTGGTGTATAATGCCAGTTTCAGATTCAGGGCTGTCCAAGAACAGCCTCTTATATCTAAGAAGAAATATCTGAAGACTTGTGGAATACAACTAATCTCAAGTTGTGCTGAATACAAACCTACTTCTGCTCTCTTGCCAAACAAATGTGGTTAATGAGGTGCTCTACATTTGGACAGAAATTGAAGCACACAACTATTTTGCAGCTGGACTAAATAACAAAAGGAAAACAAACCATCGCAATAGACATTTAAAAACTCCTGTAAATTAAATAAGGATGATCTAAAAGTCTGTGTTGCTTGATTTCTGTTACATTGTAGAGTTATTTCCCTAAATTTATGGGTATGTAGTGTAGCTTGTTATCTAGGCAGCTCTTCGTCAGGAAGGCAACAAATTGTTTCTAGCTATTTTGGCTGCTTAATTTTTTTTTTTCCTTTTTGCTTTTGTTTTTGTCCTGCGGCTGTTTTGACAGATTGGGAAATCTAGACTAGGAGGAATTAGAAGGTTTGGCAAAAATACTTCTTGATTCTTACTGTTAAGGAGATTGTCCATCCAGTGAGGTGTATGCACACGCCCTCATGAATGTGACAGTTTTATAACCCTGAGCCATGTGGTGGACAATCCCTCCCTCTTCCTTGCTGGATGGCCTCTGCCACTTGGCAGACTCCGTGCTGGACAATCCTCACGTGCCTCTCTGCAGCGCATAGCACATGCGTCTGGATCATGCAGTCTCAGAAAATTGTCTGTTTAGTAAAGAGTGAGGTCTGGTCTAATAAGTCTGGTGGGATTCCTACTTGTCAGGGTAACTTTTCTTACTGTCAGGCACTTGGAGCTGTGAAAGGTATGAGAGGTGTCCAGAGTCTCAAGGGAGAGAGTCATCAGGGAAGGTGAACGCAACGCAGGGGAATTGTTTGACATATGTGACAGTGTTACCTCTCGGGACAGCTGAGAGCTCTGTCCTCACTGCTGACTTGCTCTGAACACCACACCAGCCCTTTTGTCCCCCCAAGTCTTTAATTTGTTCAGTATTATTAACATGTTGTGGGGATGCCTAATCCCTTCACCACCAGAACAGTAAAATATTCAGAGCCACAGCTAGTACTTTTCTATTTTATTGCTCTTGTTTTAGGCCCAGAAATTTGTCTACATTTCTATGTGCACCTTCTTTTAATACAGAATCAAGCTGGTTTATGTAATTCCATGACAAAAAAAAAAAAAAAAAAAAAAAAATTTAAAGATATCTAAGAAGCAAAGTTCTGTGTAAATCAGCAGCACAGAAGTTAATCTGTGATACTGGAAACAGAGATCACTGCTTGCTTTCACTGTAAAAATATATTATTATCCTATTCTTATAGATGGCAATAAATTGTCTTATTTTTATCAAGTGTACAGTTGTCCTCTTTAATGTTTTTTAAATTACAGTTGCTGCTGCATATTATTCTATCATCTTGTTACTTGGTTTATTTTATTATCCTAAATGAATTGATTTTAGTACACATTAGCACTTAATGTTTTTTAATATCTAACTAGAGACAAAGATCAGGAAGAGTGATGTTGTGTGAGTTTACAGTCAGCTGCATTGAGAAGAAACCAAAAAATAATGCAAAAAGACAGGCAGTTATGAAAACAACTAAGATGTGTCGGTGTTATAAAAATAGCTTTGAACAAGCAGCTCAAAATATGAACTCACAGGCATACTTGTGAGGGACTTTACTTGCCTGGAAAAGAATACAATAAAATTTTATTTTAAGATTTAGATGTAATTCCCCTACCCCCAAAATAACAATATATAAATGTGTAACAGTTTATTGTTTCCATTTCATCATGAGAAAAATACCTGAAAATATGACACTGCATGGATGTGTGGTTGTACAGACATAGAGATTTAGAACAAAACTGGAAGCATTATAATACAAGTGGAGAAAGGGAAGAGGACACATTGTAAAAGCCACTGTATCTATAACCAGAAAAAAAAAAATCTGTAAAAGTTCACTGAAAAACACCTCTGTAATCATACAAAACCTTGAAATTTGGTATTGGAAATAAAGATAAATGACCATTAAACAAAATTCAGAGCAACATCCTCAGCTGCAATAGACGTGGTGTAACTTGGAAAAGGGTAGCCCTAAGCCACCCTTCCTTTCCATGGTCACAGGGCTGCAACGGGACTCTTTCACCCTGCGGTGAGAGCACTGAGCTCAGCCACGCCAGTGGCACCTGCTCTGTAGGGGCCACTTCTCTGAGCGATGGCTGGCCAGGAGAGCCCTGTCTTTTAGCCCTGTCTAAATGCAACTCTGCAGTCTGTAGGAAGGAGCATCACAGAGAGGATTTGTGGCAAGCAGCAAGGTCCCTTGCTGCTGTAATAGAGCAGCCTGAGCATTGAAAGTAGTATAATAGATTGCGGGATGGGTTATTTCTTTGTAAGGTAGGAGCCTCAGTTTGAGGAAATATCTGTGAAAATCTTCCACTGAGGCTGTTCTACTATCTAGAAAGAAGGAACTTTGTTGTGAGGAAACACCAAACCTAACCTCTGCAGAACCCCAAGGATTTATGAGGAACCAGCACCAGCTTCAGCACCCTCCATTAATCATGGTCCTTCGAGAATTACATGGAGCTGGAATGGAGAAAGTGCTCTTCTCTTTACAGACCTTTCTCTATACTAACCTCTCCTCAAAATCCACTAATATGTTTCCCAGCCTGTGCACAGAATCCAGAATGTATGGGCAGCTGTGTAGAAAAGGCTTAACTAATCATGCTTTCTGTGGAAGGGGAAGATGATGACTGAGGATCATCCATTTCATGCTCTAATGTTGTGATATAGGCAACCTGGGCAAGAGAAAGGAAAGAGCAAAACACATAGCTCTGGATGAAATCCCCTGCTCATGCTGCTGGTTAAAAAAACAAGGGGGAACACAGACAGAGGGAAGAAATACTAGGAGAAAAAAGATCAACAAATAAAAAAGGATTATACCAGATAACAAGTTATATGATCTCCAAGGAGAGGCAGCACTGGAGCCAGGCTTGTGTCATTTTGGGGAGCATAAAGGAATTCTTCACATCTTGCCTAGAAGGTCATAGTTTCTCTTCATAAGAACACAGAGGCTGAGACCAATGGCCACTACGTGTCTGGTATATATTTTTTCTGATGGAGTTAAGCAGAGATCATTTTGCCCAGTGTATCTTTTAAGCTCATTCTTGCCAATAACTTGTATAACAGGCGTGTTCTTCTTCTTACAATACTGCTGCATGTTATCTATGGAAAAACCTCAGGAAAATGCCTATATAGCTTGGCCGAATGGTTAATAGGAAAACACAATTATGTGAAAGTATTTGAATGATGTAAGCTAGAAAAAGTGAGACGAACAAATGGACATAATGTCTGAGATGGCTATATTACATATCCAAACAGTCAAACAAAAGAAAGATAAACCCTAATACCAGAGGAAGCAACTGAAGTAATTGGGGAAAAAAATGAAAAAAAAAAAGGTGAAAGTCACATTTCTCAAGTCATTTAAACTCCATCACACCAATCACTTTATAAAGCCTTGAGATGGAGAAGCAAAATACTGGCAAGGAGACACATTGCTTCATCTTGTTGATCTTTTAAATTTTTCTGTGTCTATCACCCAACCTTACAGCAAGCAACAGTCAACCACAGATGGGAAAGCAACAGCCTGTGTCACCAGTAAGTCATCTGTTGCCTGTACCACGAAAGCATCTTGTATAGTTTGTGTTAGGTGTGACTTTCCCATTCTTCCTCTACGCATGCACTGATCATTCTTTCTTTCATATCTTCATCTTGGCTCTTTCTGATTTTTCTCCTGTGATCTTCTTTCTTTTAAATAGAAGCTGAATTAAAAGGGTCTATTGTTGAGCCTAAGAACTATAACTTTTGGTCTCAGAATAAGAATATATACCAAAACGCGTGGCATTGACCACTTAGCACAGTCTGAAAACATGCACATTTTAAAAGATTCTTTAATATAAAAATAAAACAATCTTTCATGAGCAATGGTATAACTTTCAGGAGTCAAAACTACATTTATCTCACATTTAATGAGATTCTCCCTGGAATATTTCATACCTTCTCACAGGACTACCTAGACCTGGATTGTCTGTCTCTTCTTGCTCTCCACACAGTGCTGAAATTGTCTCTATTCCTCACCTTTTGACACCTTAATGGTTTCAATTTCATAGTTTCAAATTACTTTCACTTAGAAGCAATTGGTTAAGACATCATTAGTTAAGACAAATGTCTTTCCTGTTCTTTTTTCTGGATGGTGCCTGAACAATTGTCATAGCCAATCAAATAACTGACTCATTTTCCAGACCACAGAATGCAACCTCAGAAAGAAAAGGTCCTTACTCCTGTTTACTTCTTTCTTTTGCCTCTACTGTTCTTATACCTTCCAACAGTGTTTCCATTCAGCAGAAAGAAAAGTGTCTATAATGATATCCTTCGGAAGTCCTGCGCTTCCTCCATACAGCTGATTTATAAGAAAACTGAGTTTGCTGTCAAAAACATCTATCTTCAGATTTCATACATGGCCTTTTTTTTTTTTTTTTTGATCTTGCACCAGTTCTGCATTTTTTTTTCCTCTGTCATATAAAATAAGTTGTAATAAACCACTCCCTTTGCGATTGCCAGTGTTAGCAAGTTGAAGAGGTCAACACAGGTACCGCAGCATTAACCACAGTGAGTACTGTGGTTGATAGCAGTGCTTGCAAAGCTGAATCACCAGCAGGGAAAGCAGTTTAAGAAATAGAATCACACAACCCCCCCCCACCCCCCCCTCAAAACAAAACCAAAAGAAACTCACTCCACCATAAAGAACATCCAGGGAAGAAATGGGATTGTAACTGAGAATGTATGTTTTGTAGCATACTCTAATTTGAGTACGTTGCCCTCTGTAGGGACTTGCCCTCACGAATCATGATCTGAAAATACTTTATTGAATAGTAGGATACTCAGGTTTTTTTCAATTAAAATTTATGGTTTTGTTAATTTTTCTCACTGCTTCAAATGACAGTTGTACACTTTCCTGTAAACAGCTTTTCACACATCAGAAGTTCTTCTGAATCTTTCTGGAGTTCTGTATTTCACATTTTCTTAACCCTTGCTCCACTAGACTAAATGATTGCCTGGGGAAAGATTATCTTTATTTGTGCTTTCCTACCATCTACTATTCTGGACCCCCAGACTCTGTGGGGACCTTCATGTGAATGTTTTTGTACAAATCATATCCATCAGCCTTCACTGACAGCAAAGGCAAGAAACACACCACCGTGACATACAGGACAGAACAAAACAACAGTGTTCCAAGACGAAATTATTCCCTTGAATTGCTTCCCACCTGACGTGAAGGAGAAGAGGGCAAGTCTTAGACTTTTCTTCTAGCTAGGGAGAGGTTGAAATACTCAAGCTGGCTGCTACTCCATCAGGTATTGCAGAGGGAGATAGAGGGAGACTTTGCTAATGGACTGGCTGGCTCACTACATTGTAAGAGCTTTATGAATTGATAAAAAGCTTTTCCCCTCAGAATGGCTCCAGGTGAACAGCACACAGTGCTGGGAACAGCATGTGACCCTCCTGTTTTGGTTTTCTACTTGAATGTAAGATGGGCCTGGAAAAGAAAGGACAAGCACAATGGCCTTTGAGGAAGAAGTTACCTTCTTCCCAACTTCTTAAGGGTCAAGGCTCAAACAAATGGAGGGGCAGTCCACAACCATTCTCTCAAATCAGCCAGCCAGCTGGACAATATTACTGCTCTTCATAAGCAAAGGGCTCATTTACTACAGTGGTCCTTTTGCTACTTCCTTCATTTTCACATCTTCTGTGAAGAATAATTTATAAACTATATCAACTAGAGACAAGTTTTTCTTTTTCCTAACCCCCATCATAACAATCTGAACAAGACCTGTCAATCACCTTTTGCCTCAACAGTAGAGAGCAACTCCAACCCTTGCCTTCATTCAGGAAATGGCAGACAGGAAGAGATGGACAACAAGGTAAACACTATAAACGGATGTTTAAAGCTGTTAAGTTTTCTTAAGAACACCCAATGTAACAATACGCAGAGTACCTTACATTTCTAAAGGACGATAGGGTATTCTGAGAGGGGAAAATAGGTTCACATTTTAGACTGCATGTCTGAGAGTTAAACAAATCAGAACTACCTACAAATGATCAATACAGTTTTCCCCTTGGTGGACTGTTTCCCTAAACATTAAAAGTCAAAGTGTGTTCACTATCAGCCAGGCACCTATCCTCTCACTGTACATTCACGTTAAAAACCCCTCTTTCCAGTGCACGTTACTCATAAATGTGCTCAATCAGACTCTCTTTGCCCCTTCATGTTTTAAGGTGAATTAGGAAAGGGTCTGTTAAAGGACGATACAGGCCATTCTTTTGTGATGGTCTGCAGCTTTCTCTCCCAATACATTTTCTTTTTATTTAGCACTTCCATTTTTATCCTGTGTTCTTCTTCAGCCATCTCACACTCTCTTTCTATTTGCTGTATTTTTGCCACATGAACTTCATTCATTTGGATTAACTGCAGTTGCAAAATTGACATTTGCTGATGATGTTCCTCCTCATGCATCTTTTTCAGAGCACTTTCCTGAGATGCTTTACTTCTGTAGTTCTTATCTGCTGCTATTCTGACATCAGAACATGAAGGCTCAGGTTGGGAGGTACCTTCACATACTGGGAAATGTACCAGCTCTTTCTCTTCATCACAGAGGTCTCTATTTGAGACAACAAATGGCTCTGCAAAACATAAGAGGAAAAAGTATTATAGTATTCGCTTCTTCTCCCTCAAGAAACACGAACTTCTGATAATATAGTTATTGGTGTATGGACCTAAACCTTGTGCATCTGTACCAGAGCACAGGAGCCACTACATAGTGCAGTTTTGTTACAGAATACTACGGTCATAATGGTCTGAACTGAACCACTCTGGGTCCTGTTGATAGGCCTCCATGGCTATAATGGGAGCTCAGAATACTAAAGCGAATATAGACATTTGTAAGTGGACACCTCAATTTAGATGGCTGAGCCTGGAGCTGAACCTTAATGCATCTGTTTAAGCCAAATCCGTACATGACTTGCACTATTTTTACGAAAGACCTGAGTGTCAGATAAAGAGCTGTATCAACATGAATACCATGAGACTGAGGGAATACTAGGAAGAATATTACTTATTCCTTTTTTATCACTACTGTACATGTCATAAATGTAGTGGTGTATATTTTTAGGAAAAAATTATGCTAAATTTGAGAAGGTTCTACCAATTCTTCTGGAATAAAATAAACTACTCATGAAATAAAATAGTTACCACTGCACATAAGGGTCTCAAAAAACATTCCTACTTATGGTAAATATAATTATGAAAGAGACACTGTAAGAATGTTATCTAACAACGTAGCTACTGTTGTCTTCTGTATGTGATCCTGACATAAGTTTGCAAGAAACAGCTGTAGCGACCCTCCCTTCTGGTTTTGGATTATTCCTTCTGTGTATGCTTGCCAAACAAAGAAGAACGTAGTGCTCAACTTTTTCAGAAAGGCCATTCTCCACAACTGCAATGTGAAATATGGCTCTACGTACTCCTTTTAGTCCTTGAAAACAAAGGAGAAAAGACCTACAGGGAACTCTTGCAGCAGACAATTGTATATCAACTTGCTGCTGGTGGCCTTTTTTTTTTTTTTTTAAATTCTCAGACAACCTTTTCCCAGCAAAACAATACTCTATAAAGGATCAAAATATCCTTGGGGCTGTTCTCTGGAGAGCCAGCATGGTAGCTACTGTGATGCTTGCCACAAAGTGGCAGACACATCGAAAACTGATGAAAAAAATTGAGTAAAACCCCCATTTAACTCCTGGGGGCCTAGGGAAATACATGGAGACTTGTAATATCATAGCTCTGAAATTACTTTTCCATAACCAGCAGTCACAGCTAAGTGCAGAGATCCAGACTGCTGAAAGAGAATCACTGGCAAAATCACATATAAAACAATACCACTAGCATCATTACAGTAACATTTATACCTTGACTAGAAGCATCAGGCTGATATTCAGAATCTTCTTCTGGTGGGCTCTGCAAAAAGTACATTTGCTCAGGCATTATGCTGGCAATCTTCTCTTTCCCTATGATGTGAGTATTTATAAGTGGACTAATACTTCTTTTTACCTTCTCCCGTCTTTCATGAGCCATAATCTTTTTTGTCCGTGCCTTGATATTTTCCCAGCATTTCTTTAACTGTTTGAAGTCTCGCAGTGACACACTGGGCTGTGAATTATATTCATGAGCTAGTGCTTGCCAGGTGCGTTGTTTCAGAGCAATAGTTCTTGCATCACTTTTTTTACATTCAAGCACGTATTTGTATTTTTCAACTAATGCAAGCAGCACACTCTTCTCCACTTCTGAGAAGTATTTAGCAGGCTTTATTATTTCGTTTTGCATTTTCTACCGTTTCTCCAAGAAGCCAAAAATCCTATGAAAACAATGTTGAAAGCAAAAAAACAAAACACAAATTAGAACTGGTTACAATATCAGGAAACTGCATTTCAGCAAATAACTCCTAAGCATAGCTTCTGATTCTCACACACTTCATGTTCTAGAATACTTTTTGAGAAGTTCTAGAGTACATAATGAAACTCAGGTAAGATATAATATAATTATATGGTGTTTTCTATTGCCACCTTAGTGACTACACAGTTACAGAGGAAAAGCTGCTTGTCTTTGTTACGATTTGGCTTGATACAAAATACTCAGTATTCAATTACCTTAGTAAATTGGTTTTAATAACTTTCTTTTCCTATTCATTGCACTTTATTACACCCAGAGAGTTTTCAGAGCCCTGAACTGTGAAACAAGTTCTGAAATGCAGCCCTTGATAGCTTCAGGTTTAAGTCTAAAGCCACCTTCAGCAGGTTTGGGTTTCCTTTGGTACACAAAAAGCTCTTTTGTCCTTACTGACTGCATATGACTAATTTCTCCCCTCTCTACAATATTTGAAAGTTGTATGAGAAAAGATAGCAAGAAGTTCTCTTTTGAAAGGCTTCTGTCAGTTCAGTTCTTGGTTCTCCCCCATGCTCAGTCCTCCTTGACTGACATCCAATATGCAGCAGGATCCTGACCAGTATTACAATACTGAGAAAAGGCAAGGGCTGCAAGAAGACATTAATTAATTATGGAAACTAACCGCTCTGAAGGTCCTTCAGCCTTTACTGCTGACTCTGTATGTGTGGCACTCTTCCTTATGCTTGCACTGCTGGGCACTCAGGAGCGAGCGACCAGGCTAAAAGTTTTGGCCTCACTCACTACGACCACTGCTCTGTACTTAACACCACGCTAATGGCTGCCTCTTTTCTCAAGCCTAGGACTTACACAGTCAATACAAAAGGGTAGCTGATACCAGGGAATCCTTAGCCACAAAGAAAATAAAGCAGTGTTTCCTTGAATTGTTTTTTCTTTTGATTAGTTTTTTCTTTTGTCTTTCCACACAACTCTGTAGCTCCAATTACTTTTACATTTTGGGCTAGAACTTCTGGATAACTAAGGAGAAAAAGGGGGAGCGATGCTGTCCTAGCTCACATTTCTTCTGGTTTTAATCATAAAACTCATAGATGGAAAATATATAATAAGATAATTGCTTCATATTCCTAACAGTCTAGGACCCTCCCCAATTTTCTAATGTTTTGCCCATTGTTTCCACTATTTCCCTCATAACATTACTTGAAGATGCTATAGATATCACCATCACATTTACTCTTCGATATTTTTGCCTTAACGGGACTGCACCAGCACTCTCTTTGTACCATCCTTGTAATAACTTTCCTCCAAATGTCTTAATAATTACAGTTATTCTCACCTCTTTCAGTGAAGGTAACTACTTATATTTACAAAGAAAGTTAACAGACAAGCTAACATCAGAATGAGAACACAACTCTGACCTAAGAACAGGAGCTTTCTCAAGCAGCCCAGCAAAATAAGGAAGAGGAGCCAAAGAATAGAGGGACGGTAGAATAAAGCCTACAATAGCAAACCTGAAACAAAGTGAATAGAAATAAGTAATAGCCTGAGTTTAAGTTAAGTAGCAGTAGCTAAGTTGTACCCCTACCAAAAAAGAGGCAACAAACACTCAATTTGTACTTTCTGTCACTGCTTGACTGGGAGATCACCGGGCATGAACTCACTAGACAGCCAGCACCTATGTGGTTCCTGGCTAGTCACAGTTCTGCTGTCTCTTACCAAATGCTGGTGTCGTGAGGACATGGGAGAGCTGGAGTTTTTGCTGCAGACAGGATTTAGGGGACAAAGGGAAAAATCTGTAGGAAACCAGAAAGAAAAAGGTGGAAGAAGGAAGAGAGCTGGGTGGCTGAGCATATGGAAGGCAGTTCCTTGATCCAGCATTTCCTCTATCACACTATATCAAGTTATTTATTACTCTCTCTAAATACTTAGTCACCCCACATGTTGGTGTCAGGAATTCTTAAACACCTATAATCCCACAGAACTAAAGAAGTGTATGCAAACAAACTTGAAAGTATCACAATACCTATCATTATAATGTTTAAGTCTAACAGACAGAACACCTCCTTCAGAAGTTCCTGAAATAAAAAAATAAATTAATAAAATATGCAAAATGTCAGGAAATGGGCATCCTAACAAATAGAGACTGAAAACTGGCAACTTTGTTTCATGAAACAGTTCTCAAAACTTGTAAAATAAAGAGACTTATAATGAAACAGACTCTACTAATCTATTTTACTTGCGCACTTATTGTACCATTCAAACCATTGAGCTGCTTTGGACAGTGGCTGAAATGAAATTCTTAGGACTAAATATTAATCCTTCAACCTGTCTTAGCCCTAATTTCACTGAGGAACAGGATGAAAAGCAGTCCTGCCAGCCAGACATAAGGTTCAATAGCTTATGACCCTGAAAAAACAGGATCAAAGACTCCCTGTGATTAGAAATGGCTGATTCTGCCTTCCTCTGATGCATGTAAACCTTATTTTTAGCCTTGAAAAAGTGTCAGAATCTCAGACTAAAAATCATGACATCTTTGTGTGCAAAAAATCCCTTTAATTAGAAAAATAACAGATTTTCAAGAACTTTGGCAACTAAGTTCGAAAAGTTAAACAATGATACCAGGACTCCTGGATTCCAGGTCCTAAATATTTAGCTACACAGACTGGATATCTACTGATACCAGTAAATATTTAAAATGTTTCCAAATATGACTTCATATATATGAACCACCTATGTACTAGGATAAAAGCTTATCTTTCATGGATGAAGCCACAGCAAACCCTTGAGTATCACTTTCATACCACACTATCACTTATTACTATTATTTTTACTATGTATTGTGGTTCGAACCCAGCTGGCAACTAAGCACCACGCAGCTGCTTGCCCAACACCCTGGCCCCAAGCTGGGGAGAAGGGAGGTAGAAGGGAGGATGACAAAGGTAAAAGTAAAGCCACATGGGTTAAGATAAGGAGAGTTTACCTGAACAACAAAAAGAGAGAGGAAACAATAGTAATAACAATAATAAAGCAAGGGATAAACAAGGCACTGCTTACTGCTGCCACACTGCACCGAGCTGCTCTTTGGAACTGCGTGCCCTCTGCAACCCCAGCTTATATATACTGGGCATGATGTCAGGATGGTATTGAATATCCCATTGGCTGGTTCAGACCAGCTATTCTGGCTGTGGAAATTAACCCTATCCTAGCTGATCCTAGCACATTATCCGCTCCTTATTCTATACCACCTCCATCATGCCCAGATCCACTACTCTACCTGTCCTATATCTATCTATCTATCTATCTATCTATCTATCTATCTATCTATCTATCTATCTATCTATCTATCTATCTATCCACATACACACATCTGCACAGACCTCATTCCCTTAGCCTACAGGCCATCCCTCTAACATGTCCATTAAGTTCATTTAATCCATGACTTGTGCTCCATCTGTTGTAACAGTCTCAGGGCAGGAGAGATGATGTCGGGTTTTTGCAAGCCACATCCAGAGCTCAAGGCTGGTGTATCTGGTGCAGCCCACGCTCATGGTCTGTGGGTTGAAGATGTTGATTTTGAGGAAGTTTCTGGGCACCAGTTCAAGTTCCATCATTGCTGTCCCTTCCTTGGTTTCAAAGTCAATCTCTCATTGACTTCAGTATTTCTTACCATAAAACCATTGATATGACACACTATAGCTGCAGTAGTGATGACACACAGTAGTAGGGTTATTTAGTATTTAATATCATACAATTTTATTCACTAGCTGTTTTCACCCAAAATTAAATCCCCTTGAGGTACACATGGGACTTACTCATCCTGCCACATCACCCACCATGTGCACCCTGGTCCTAGAGCAAAAGCAATCCTGTGGATGGGTTTGCCTTCTCCTGAAGCAGGACTAACCCAGACCTTAATACATTTTTCACGTATGCTATGGAGACTTTATCCCCCTCTGCAGTGCATGGGAGTTTTGATTGGGCAGGGACGGCTCGATTGGCTGATCATCTAGTGTTAACTAACCAGGTGGCTTTTGCTAAGTGCATATCCCACTGTTTGAAGGTCCCACTCCCCATTGCTGTCCGTGCGGTCTTTAGCAGTCCATTGTACTGCTCGAATTTCCCAGAGGCTGCTGCATGACAGGGGGCGTGATACCCCTGCTCAATGTCATGCTCTTTGGCCCAGGTGTCTATAAGGTTGTTTCAGAAATGAAAATTGTCCGACTCAGTTCTTTCTGGGGTGCCATGTCACCACAAGATTTGCTTGTCAAGTCCCAGAATAACATTACAGGCAGTGGCATGGGGCACAGCATCTGTTTCCAGCCATCCGGTAGCGGCTTCCACCATAGTAAGCACATGGCATTTACCCTGGTGTGTTCATGGAAGTGTGATATTGTCAACCTGCCAGACCTCCCCATACTTATATCTCAACCAATGCTCTCCATAACACACAGGTTTTAACTGTTCGGCTCGTTTAACTGTAGCACGTTTCGCATTCATGGATGAATTGTGCAATGGTCAAGTCCACCCCTCGGTCATGAGCCCATCTGTATGTTGCATCTCTTCCTTTATGGCCTGAGGTACCATGGGCCTACCGAGCCAAAAATAATTCACCTCTTTGCTGCCAATCCAGGTGTACTTGAGACACTTTAGCCTTAGCAGCCCAGTCCACCTGCTGGTTGTTCTGATGTTCTTCAGTGGCCCAGCTCTTGCGTACATGGGCATCCACGTGACATTCTTTCACAACCCGGTTCTCTACCTGAGCAGCAATATCTTGCCGTAATTCAGCAGCCCAGATGGGTTTACCTCTGCACTGCCAGTTGCTCTTGTTCCACAGAGCATTTGCCACCATCCAGAGTCAGCGTAGAGATAGAGCACTAGCCACCTTTCTCACTTAGCAATATCTAAAGCCAGTGGGATGGCTTTCACCTCTGCAAACTGACTTGATTCATCTTCTCCTTCAGCAGCTTCAGTGACTCGTTGTGTAGGACTCCACACAGCAGCCTTCCACCATTGACATTTCCCCACAATGTGACAGGACCCATCAGTGAACAGGACAGATCGCTTCTCATTAGCTGGTAGTTTGTTATATGGTGGGACCTCTTTAGCACGTTACCTCTTCTTCTGGAGACATTCCAAAATGCGTGCCCTCTGGCCAGTTTGTGATCACTTCCAGCATTCCCGGGCAGCCAGGGCTCCCTATCCAAACCCGTTGTGTGATCAGTGCAACCCACTTACTCCACATGGCATGAGCTGCATGATGTGCAGAGCAGACCCTCCCTTTGAACATCCAGCCCAGCACCAGGAGCTGGGGTGCTAAGAGGAGCTGTGCTTCAGTAGCATCCACTTCCGAGGCAGCTCGAACTCCCTCACATGCCACCAGTATCACTTTTTCAGTCAGCGTGCCTCAGTGGGCCTCAGATCCTCTGTATCCCTAATTCCAGAACCCCAAGGGACAGCCTCGGGTCTCCTCGGGTGCTTTCTGCCACAGGCCCCAGGTAGGGCCGTGGTCCCTGCTGCGGTGTAGAACACATTTTTAACATCTTGTCCTGCCCAGCCCGGCCCAGCCCAAGGGTTACTGCATGGACTATCTCTTGCTTGATTAGTTCAAAGGCCTGTCGCTGCTCAGGGCCCCATTTAAAATAATTTTTCTTCCAGGTCACTTGATAGAGAGGGTTTGCAATCAGACTGTAGTCTGGGACGTGCATCCTCCAGAAACCCACAACACCTAAGAAAGCCCGTGTTTCCTTTTTATTAGTCAGTGCAGGCATAGCTGCTGTCTTGTTGATCACATCCATTGAGATCTGGTGACACCCGTCTTGCCATTTTATTCCTAACAATTGGATCTCCTGTGCAGGTCTCTTAACTTTACTTTGTTTTATGGCAAAGCCAGCTTTCAGCAGGATTTAACTACTTTCTCCTCTTTCTCAAAAACTTCTGCTGTATTATGTCATATGATGATGTCATCAATGTATTGCATATGTTCAGGAGCTCCACCTTTTTCTAGTGTAGACTGAATCAGTTCATGGCAAATGGTGGACTGTGTTTCCACCTCTGGGGCAGCTGATTCCAGGTCTACTGGACACGTCTCCAGGTGAAAGCAAACTGTGGCCTGTGCTCTGGTGCTATAGGAACAGAGAAGAATGCATTGGCAGTGTCACTTGTGGTGAACCACTTAGCTGCCTTTGGCTCCAGCTCGTACTGGAGTTCTAACACGTCTGGCACAGCAGCACTCAGTGTTGGTGATTCCTTTCAGGCCACAATAGTCTACTGTTGGTCTCCACCAGACTTTCACAGTGGCCAGATAGGACTGTTAAAGGGTGAGCGTGTCTTGCTCATCACTCCTTGACTGTCCAGTTGACAGATCAGCTTCTGGATGGGGATCAGGAAGTCTCGGTTAGTGGGGTATTGCTGCCTGTGCACCGTTGTGATAATGACTGGCACCTGCTGTTCCTCAGCCCTCAGCAACCCCACCACAGAAGGGTCCTCCGAGAGACCGGGCAAGGTGGACAACTGTTCCATTTCCTCCATCTCCAAGGCAGCTATACCAAAAGCCCACCGGTACCCTTTTGGGTCCTTGAAATACCCTCTCCTGAGGTAGTCTATGCCAAGGATGTACAGAGCCTCTGGGCCAGTCACAATGGGGTGTTCATGCCACTCATTCCCAGTGAGGCTCACCTCAGCTTCCAGTACAGTATGCTGTTGGGATCCCAACAGATGGGTTCTGCCCCTTGATAACTTGACGGCACTAAAGCGCGCTGTGCACTGTTATCGACTAGGGCCACGTACTCCCGTGGGTCTGATGTGCCAGGCCATCGATCCACACAGTCCAGCAAACCCAACTGTCCCCTTCCTCCACCTGGCTGGGGGCAGGGCCCCTCTGATCCTGATCAGTCACTCACTTCTTGTGAAAATGACTGAGAAGTCCCTTCAAAAGGATCAGTAGTAGGACCAGCCCTCCTGCTCTGTCTGGGGAATTTCCCACTGGAAACTGGGACAGCATTTTTCTCAGGGGAATCCCCTTTTGTGACTGTTTTCCCTCACAACTCACATCCTCTGGCCTCTAGGACCAAAGTGGGTTTTCCACCCCACTTCCTCATGTCCTCTCCAAGGTCATGTAGGTAGAACCACAGGGTACCTCATGGTGTGTGCTTTCCATACCCTCTCCTTTGAGCAGGGCAGCGCCTACTCCTAACGGGCTGTACGGGTGGGGAGTAGGATGTGTCCTCCTTGAATTGCCGGAACTCCTGAGACAGTTCCTCCACTGCCAAGACACAGGCCCGTAGGGAGGAAGAGAGTCTCGCCAAAGCTAGCCAGCCAGTTCATCCACTGTATGTCTCTGGCCATCGCCCCACGTCACTGTTGCCAATGTGTTGGCATATGATGGTGGTGGACTTCATAGAAACTCCTGCCACATGGACAGTGTGCATTGGGCTTCATCGGGGTCTGTAGGTGGCTGCTCGTCATTCAGATTGTTATAAATCACCTCCTGCACAGCCAGTTCCCTCAGGTACTGGATACCTCTCTCCATGGTGGTCCACTTGCCTGGGTGACATTCAACATCTTCCTTGAAGTGGCACCTTTCCCTCACTCCTGACAGAAGTCACCTCCAGAGGCTGAGGGATTGTGCCTGTTTTCCAATCGCCTTGTCAGGGATCCCAGCTGCTTGGCTTCTCGACCCTCTAATTCCAACCTACCAGCCCTGTTATCCCAGCACTGGAGCAGCCAGGGCACAGTGTGCTCACTTGGATGACAGCTGAAATCCTTTCGCCTTATCTCACAGTTCACTCAGGGAGAGGGATCAGGTGATCACCTCTGGCCCTGCCTCTTCCTCCTGTTCTCCTAGTGACCCTGGTTCACCATCATCCTTCACTAAGTGGACTGGGTTTTTGGGTATATTTCTTTTTCTCTGTAGGGACGACTGTCACTGGCATGGGTTGGTTCTCTGGGTCAGCTGCAGTATCTGCTGGTCTGTTTTTAGGCCCAGAGACCTTCTCTTCCCCTTGAGGGCACTGAATAGTGTTGAACAAGGCTTGGTAAGCATGGGCCAGGCCCCAGCACATTGCGGTGATTTGTGTTTCTCTGGAGTTGGCCGGTTGGCAACATACTTTTTTCCAAATATTTTACCAGTTTGTCAGGATGTTGCAGTTGTTTGGGGTAAGATTCCAAAACAGTGGAGGAGACCACTGTCCCAGGCACTTGCCCATACTCCACCCCACACCCTGTCACTCATAACTTGCCAGCCTCGGGGCAGATCTCTGGGTGCTGTCCTTGAAAAAGCTGTTAGTAACACACTCAGGAGATGTGACACCAAGAGCAAACTGCCCTGGCCTCCCAAGGGTGTTCAGAATTCTCAGAAGCTGAGAAAGTCTCCTGCCCTGCCTTGCCCGTAGGTTGGGTGAGATCACTGTATAAACGACAAGGCCATGTACAAATACCAAATTAACTTGTAGCCAGGGGTATAATCGTACCATAGAGAATATCAAATACAGCAACATGATAGTCCTGATCCATCTGCCAGAGACGATAAACATCCCCACAAGGAATACCTAGTGCACAGCAGGATTTACATACCACCACCACACGAGCAGATGGACCAACTGGTGCCCATGGACTACCTAACGAATACACAGAGTGTGTACAGCAGAATTGGTTTAACTTGCTTGGGTCAGATCTGCTGATCTCAACCCTTTGTATGGCCCCACGCTGGGCGCCAAAGAGGAGTGTCGTGGTTTGAACCAGCTGGCAACTAAGCACCAGGCAGCCGCTCGCTCACTCCTCACTGCCTCTGGAGTAAGGGAAGAGAGGGGAAAGGAGAAAAAAAGTCAGAGTAAAGCTGCATGGATTAAGATAAGGAGAGTTCACCTGAACAACATGAAGAGAGGAAACAATAGTAATAACAGTAATAAAGCAAGTGATATACAATGCACTGCTTATCACCACCACATGGAGAAGCTGAGCCGCTGTTTGAAACTGTGCACCCACTGCGGCATCCTCCCCCTTATATATACTGGACATGGTATTAAATATCCCATTGGCTGGTTTGGTCTGGCTATCCTGGCTGTGGAAATTAACCCTATCCTAGCTGATCCCAGGACACTGTGGTACCATCCGAGAGGCCCAGGCATAAGCTCAAACACTGTACATTTAAGAATACAAATGTAGGTCCTACTCTGAAAGAATATAATATATTAGCCTTCCCTCCTCCCCCTCCCAACAATTTTTTCCTACACATACATATTGTAGTTGTGTCCTTTCCATGAAAAAGCCAGGATGATTACAATCTAGGATGCATAAAAGAACTCAAGAACTGGTGAAAGCAGTTTAATGTACATACTACACAGAATCTTCTACTCCGAAGATTATTCTCAAGCTCTTACATGCTTAGCCTGCTTGCTTCAGTATATTAAAGCCCATTTTCTTTTAGCTGAACAGAAAGCACTCTGAGACGTCAGAGAACTTAGAATTCTGACAAATTGTAGCAAACCACCAGGATATATATATATTCACCTCTTTTTCACCTTCTGGCAGCCCACTGGCTCCTCTGCAGAATATGAGAAAGGACTCTCACCAGCCCATTTTGAAGCTAAAAGACCTTTTCAGGACCTATGCCCAGGGTATAATTCAGCATGTAAGAATCTGTGCTGAAATGGAAGTAGTTTACTGTGCATAGCTCGTAAACAGGACTGATTTGGGAATGTGTAGGCACAGGAGGACAGTTGCACAGTAAATTCTAAGAATCAAAGAATGGAAGGCTTCGCCCACTCTTACAGGTGCCCAGTCTCAAGGACATGTGCAGTAAAGAAGTACTCTGCCCTAAATATCTCTCCTGGCACAGCTCAATTCACAACTCGCCTTAAAACAAATCAGTATTCTAAGTACTTGTCCTCTCCCACAAACCTTTATCACTTTAAAATAACAAAAACATCTCTCAACTCCTCATTTTTACTTTGAAATGTTGTGTTGCATTCTTTTTTTAAAGACTATAAGCGATGTGCTGTGACATGCTGGAAGAATATCTTGGAAAACAATTACACAAGTGAAGAAGAGCAAACATGTTCATAAATATGTATATATGTATTACTTTGCTTGCACACGTGTCATAACCCGACTGAGAGTGAGAGACAGATTTGTGACACACTTCACTGACAACACGGTCCAGTGGTCAGATATTCGTAATTTTATTATCAATCCACACATATATCCTTAAGCAAGTAGCCTTAATTAAGATCTCCAGTCCCACATGTAGCAGTGTACAGAAATATAAGGGGAAATACATCGAAGGTATAGAAGGGTAGGTTATACAACCTGTCTGGATGTCGAAGTCTGGTGGCAGGAAGCGAGTGACAGTATGGCGGGTGCGAGGGGGGGTGGGTCTCAGGCCAGCTGAGAGGGAGCTGCAAAGAGGAGATTTCACCGTCCTCTTTTGTACTCTCCGTGTTATTATCTTAGCATGTGCTAGACCCAGATATTCTGTATTTTGCCCTCACCTATGGAGTACTTGTACTCCATAGATAAGAACAAAGCCCCAAACACCCATTACTTACCTCTATAAATGACTGAGCAAAATAGAAGAACCTGGGTAGGGAAAAAAGGGAAGAAAAGTGGTTCATGGTTTAAACAGGACACATGTCACATTCCACACTCTGGTGAGAGAGGGAGATAAGAAAGTCCCTGAACGATGAGAAGCATGCATAACAGGGACTGGGGCGCTTCAGATATTAGTGTTTCCCAATCCTGTCATACAGGCCCTCAGGCCTTGACATAAGTCAGTAGGCTCTTGACATTAGTTAGGCCTTAGCGTAAGGCAGCAGATAAGCGGTGGGTGTGGTGACGGAGGCATCATATCAGTTCTGCGCGGTTGGGGTTAGGGTGCCCCAAAGCGAAGAGCAGCTACTGGACCTCCGTCCAGTCCAGTTCTTCACTTTGCTGGGCAGTTTCAGCGTACCCCTCTTCAGCAGATTTAAAAGGTCTTGGGACCCCTAGGGTCTGTGCCTCACAACACGCCAAAACATATATCCAAACGCCAACCAGATGCAAAGAAACTCATTTAAAAAACCCCCCAGCTTTAGGTTGGCATGTGTGAGTATTTTCAGTCACTGAAATATTTTTTTTAGGCATAAGAAAATGCAAAGAAAAAGTAATGGTGGAAAACTTAATCCAAATGCTAAGTTTACACTAAACAAGCCCAAAGAAAATAGTTTGCTAGCAAACTGTGGTCACTTTTGTTGTGAAAATGGAATTAATTTTCCAATGCCAACAGGATTACTACCAGAAATAGTTAAGGATTCAAAAAAAGAAAATTTATTTATCCCAACTTAAGTTGCAGATGAAGCTTTAAGCATAATCAGTAATTAACAGCATTGAAACTCAATCAATATTCTGTCCTTTTCATGAAGTGTTTGAGGGTGAAAGAAAGACTTGGAAATGCAATGACCTAAACTAGTCACACCAACAGGTTTCTATTTCATTTGAATGACAGAACCAGCAGTAAACAGTGTCCTTCTTCCTCAGATGTTAGGTATTCCTCACAGACCTTCCATCAGAGTATTCCAAGCCTGACCCTGTCTACCTTGAGACTTGAAATCAGTAGGTAATTAGGTGCATATTACAAATAAGAAATTATGTTACATATAATCAGATGGAAAAAAGAACTCTTTGGGTGCTTCCATCCCCAGGCATCCCCGCCCGCCCCCCCCCCTCCCGTTTTAATATAAATTAATACTTATCATTGATCATCCAGCAAATGAACAAAATAATCTATTAGAAAAATTTCATACTACTTTGCCTAAATTTCTCATGGAAAATTTTATATACATATATATGCAAAATGTATTTTTTAAAATGTATGTAATATTACGTTATATATGCACACACAGAAATCTATTTTAAGCGGGTCATCCTGCTACTTATGGAGGACATCCAAACCAGTTTGTGCAAAGAAAGGTAATGGACGCAGGTTGTTATTTCTAACGATTGTCTGAAATTCATCAAAAATAGGCATAAACAGGAATCCTACCAGACTCTCCTGCACCCGAACTTCTCAAACATTAACTCGAGCTTGTGTTTATTTCCTCGCTAGCTCCTCTTCTGCTTGAACGAGAAAGGAGAGCAGGTCCCGGCTCGACAAAGACCGCTCCACCCAGGGCGGGCAGGCAGGCTGCGGCTCCGGCGCCGATTCAGGGACATCTACCGCGGCAGGAGGAACGGCAAACGGTCACGCTGTCACCCAGCGCCCTCGGAGGCCGCGCTCTGCCGTGTCCGCGGGGAGAACCCCACCCTGCAGCCCCCTGGTTTCTCCCTTCTCGTAACAAAGCGCCGCCGAGAGCTGCCGGCGGCTCCGTTCCCCTCCCCGCTCCTCCTCCTCCTCCTCCCCCCCCCCGCCCCGCCGCCAGCCGCGCTGGGCGGCCGGGCCTGCCTCCCTCACCTCCTCGCCGGCAGGTCGCCGGCTCTCCTTCAGCTCCCCGCAAACCCCGCGCTGGATTTCCGCTTCTCCAGAGAAGAGGCGGCGCGGCACCGGCCTCTCCCACGGGAAGGCCGGGCGGCGGGGCCCGCCGTGCCGCGGGGAGGAACCGCTCCGGAGACCCTGAGCCTTCAGGTGTGGCGGCGCTGCGGCGGAGGGCTGCGAGGGTTGTGTGTGTCTGTGTGTGTTCTGGGGAGCGACGTGCAACAGCGGCCGCCGGGAAAGGGGTGGGCAGCCCCGTCTGCACCCGACGCGGGCCCGCGGGCGGAGCTCCCGGGCCGCACGTCGATAGCGCGGCACCCAGCGTCCCCCTCCCGCGCCCCCGGTGCGGAGCGGGGCGGGGGTCCTCGGCCCCGCCCGCCCGTGGGTCCCGGTGCAGGGGCAGAAGACGCCAGATCAGGCTTTACCTCCGACAGCGCCCGGCGGAGCGACGCGCGGGTGCGCCAGCGCCCCCAGCGGCGGCTGGGGGAGGTGGGTCGGGGGTGCCGCGCCGTTCCTCTGCCGCGCCCCGTCCCCTCTCGCCGGCGCGGAGCTGCTGGTCCTCCCTACTACACCGTCCCGCCGGGCTCCCGCGCCCCTTCCGCGCCTGGCGTGACGCAGTTCCTGCCCGCCTGGGGCGCCCCGGGCCCCGCCGGTCGCCGAGGTTGGCAGCATAACGGCGGGCGCGCGCCTTGGCTCTCCCGCCGTCCCCTCCCCTCCGCCGTTCCCTGAGGAGGAACGGGGCCGCCGGCGCTGTTCGTCACCCCGCGAGTGGGTTGGTGGGAGGGAGCCGGTACGGCAGCGGGCTGTCTCTCTTGGCTCCTCCGGGTGCTGCCCGCTCCCGAGCCGGGGTGAGTCGGGTGCAGCGTCGGCCCGGCGGTTTTCCCGGCTCCTGGCGGGAGCAGGTGTCCGTCCCCTCTCCGATAGAGCTGGACATGTCGGCAAAGCCACCTTCCCGCGTCGCGCTGACACAGCTCCGCGGGCGGCCCGGGGCTGGCTTGCTTTCTCGGCGCTTCTGTGCGAGTGGGGTTTGTCGCTGCGGCCCCCGCCGCCGCGGTCCGGACCGGGAGCGTGGGTTTTCCTGACAAACCCGCCGGGTTCTGGGTGCAGAGGCGCGCTGTGAGCACTGCCTCCCCGGCTGTCGCCGCTGTGTGTCATCTGTCTCAGCCCATGCGCTGGTTTCCATCCCAGGAGGGAATGGGGAAGCTTGGGACGAGCTTTGTTTAGGGGCGCGCGTAATCTAGTGGTGCCTGTGTGGTTCCTGAGGGAAACTCTTGGAGAACAATTGTTTCTTTCCACGCTGTACTTTTGCTCTCTAGTTAAAAATACGGTCATTAGGCTGAAGATTTAAAGGTTGATTGTAACTAAGGTGAGGCACAAACTGAAATATAAATGCCTTTTAAATAGGTGGAACAAGAATATGAATGATTTTGTGAAGATAAAAGAGTAGTTTGCAACTTTTTCGCGATTTTCCTAGAGTTTCCCTATCATCTAAAGATCAAATATGGACCCTGAGGCTGAGATAAAAAAGCAAGTAAACCCTTTCTACTGCAATGTAAGTATTCCTTACTGAAAATTTTAACAGCAAAATAAGTTTGGTAGAACAAAGATGGACTAAACTAAGTGTGAACTTTTCTCATGAGCAAAATTGATAAATAGCACTGGAGTTGAACTTATTTTGCTGTCTTTGTCATGTTTGACTTGGATGTGTGTCAGGAACCAACTTATTAAAATGAATAATTTTAACAACATGTTTCTGAACACAAGCGTTCTTTTTAAAGTGGAAGATTAAACGGCAGCTCCTGTTCAGAAAAAAAAAAATCCTAATTTATCTGGTTTATTGCTGCTGGTTTTAAGCATCTTGTTTTTTTAAGAGGTGGAGAAAATGTTTGGACTGCCCTTGTTCATTCACATTAATTTAAACCTCATCTGCTCCTATTCTGAACTGGCCCAGGCATAAACCAGCTGTGACTGGAAAACTTCATGTGGGTGTGGGTGAGGCAGGCCCCAAATTTATCAAAGTGTGTTAGTCTGGAAGCAGCAATGAGAAGTGGATCATCTTGGAGAGATGTCCTGGCTTGTTAAAATTACACCGTGCCTCTGGTTCACACTCGGTTAATAATAGCATGTGAGGAACATCTTGGGTCTGTCTTTACTTATCCATGCAAAAATATTCTCCAAGATAGTTTCAGGGTTGTGAAGGCATCCAAAATTTTCATGTGATGTGGAGATTCTTTTTCATTAAGCTGTATTTGGGTGGTCTTGGAGCTTCATGATGTAGAAGCTGTTCTAGTTTGTCGTGGGAGGATTGGGAGAGCTTACCCATACTGACATTTCAATAGCAGATCTGTTTTGTTGTGGTATCAGTGGTGGTTCTTTTCTGTTGATTTGTGTGCAATGCTAGAAATGCTGCTTCTCTTTAACCTAGATTTGCAAAATCTGGTGTGCTTCTGCATTGAACTTGCAGACTCACTTCCTTGGATTCAAACACAAGAAGGTAAGATCAGTTTTTGAATGCACCTTTCATCAGATTTTACAGGTTTATTTATCTATAGAATATGGTTTGAAATCCATTTTTTAATGTAGTTTGAAAATGTGCAATTTCAGATATTTAGCTATTTTGTTGCTTTTACTCTTTTGTTTACTGTAATTAAGTAGAACTTAGTTTTGTACATTAGTCCTGTCAGAAAATGTTATAACTTTGTGTCTCGTATTCTGGACTAGTAAAGACAATACATGAGAATATGTGACTGTTAATAAATGCAGAATGGAATTAGTTAAATCACAGACCATATAGCAAAAGAGATGTCTCTTTCAAGTTTAATGTAGTTATTTATTCCCCTGAGAAAATCTGTGGGGTTTAGTGTTAGTCTAATTTGTTTTATAAACAATAAAACGTTTGCATTGTTGTTTTTTGAATCGCAAACGTCTATCTTTCTTCCTTGTTGGCTGATGACTTGGTAACTTAGGTTGAAGAAGCATTGAAAGCTCATGGCATTGGTAAGTGCAAGATTTTTTACTTCCTACTTGGTTCTATATACTCATCTTTCTCCCCACCCCAATGTAGTTGTTCAGGAAACAAACAAGAAAAAGGCTTTTTCTAGACTTGTGCTTTAAGACCGTGTTCTGGTTTGAGCTAGAACAGAACCAGTTCTCTGCTTAGTGATTTTTCTGAAGTTAACAACATATTTTTGCAGACAGTGTCTGCTTCTAGAGGCGATAATGCTTGGTGTTTACAGTTACTGCTAAGGGATGGCAAGCAGAAAGGCCCTTGCTTGTACTTGCTCCTATAAAGACCAAGGTCACTGCTAAATCCTGGGTGCTACGTTGGGGATGCAGTAAGCAAGAAGGGTGTAAGTAAAAATGTCACACTTTGAGGGAGTCGTGGACAGGACAGGTGACCCAAACTTGACCAACAAGGTGTTCCTTTCCAGTACATCATATTCAGTATAAAGATGAGAGATAACTAGGGCCAAGTTGTCTTCTTTTGTGGCCGGCATCCGTGGAGGACTCTGTCCGTTCCTCTGCCTTTGATCCCAATCTGTGGATTTCTGAATGCAGTTCCTGTCTGCGGCTGAGTCCAGTCTGGACTCTGAGGGAATTTGATGATTCTATGATACTGGTTTTGTATATATTTCTTTATTTTCTCATTAATATTATTTTCTTTTTGTTGTTACTCTTTCATTAGAGCAGTTCTAGTTTTCCAATCCGTAAGTCTCTCTCCCTTATTCCCTTTCTCTTCCCCTTTGGAAGGGAGAGGGGTTAATGGAGAGCATCGGCATTTGTTTAGTGGCCGGCCCAGCCTTAATCCGACAGGCCTGTCTTGTGTTTTTTAATGACATAACTATCTGATTCTACAGAAATCAATCAATAATACAAGCCAGAGTTATGCAGTGTTCGTTAAAAAGTGCTAGATACGATACTAAAATCACATGCATTAAAGTTTTGAGAAACCTTAAAGAATTCAAAACGGTAGAGACCTTCAAGACTTAAAATGCATTTTTAAAAACTATGCTTCTTATGCAGGTAGAAATACTTTTTTCTGTATATACTTTGATTTTAAAAGAGCTTATTAAAAATATATTAAATAGCTGAAGCAAAGTACTTTTAATAGGTTTCATATATCATTAAACCTTCCCTAGGTCTGTATGAACTGATCTGCTTTCAGAAGGAGTGAAGGTCTAACTGTATTCAAAATTGTTTTAATTCTAATGTCTCATGATGCACCAAAACATATTTACAGGTTTCTGCAGTGCACTTCTCCTAGAATTTAGGTTGGAAGTTGTGTTCCAGGAGGTTTGTGGTAATGCAGCTGGTATTAAGCAGCATCTAACTTGCAGGAATGAGCTGGCAGCTTTATCAGTTGTCAGCACAATATAATTTGTAACTGAAATACTCAAGAGGAGTTTTCATGAAGATTATTTCTGTAACCAAAGCTTACATGACCTGTTCTGATGCAGTAGTATACGTTGAAGTGTTCTGACTCCCACCTTCTGTTCGGGGTTTATTGTAAACCTTATGCGCAAATTCTTAGCACTATCTGATGTTTTAGTTAGAGATTACTGGCAATAGGAGGGTAGCAGGGTTGAGGGGCATTTAGGAGATGACAAAAATCAAATTTGCCCTTAGCTGCTGTTGTTTCTGGCACTGCTAGTGATGGATTGATTTATTTCCACGTAGAAAAATGCTGAGCTTTCTGGATTTCTGAAATCCTACTCTTGCTCTTTTCTTGCAGTGAGTGCATTAAGCCTCTATTCAGTGAACAGCCACTTGCTTCCTTTGCGTGCTTGGGATCCCACTCCCAGACACACAGAAGCTGTCTATCTCTGTCCAGGTTCCCCAATGGCAAACGATGTTATGTGGCCATCTCTGTCTTACCTTCCTTAAGGTTCCGCAGCCCCAACCGTATCACATGCCATAGGTGGATAGAAAAAAATGTTTGATTGGGGAGGGGACAACTGCAGACCTTTCGAAACAGCAGCAGGTTTATGGGCTCAATCAATGCCCTGGCAGACAGCATGTGGGACGGCAGTTCAAGCAAATCGAGTGCAGTGGATTTAAACTGAATTGCTGTGATGTATTGGATTAAAGTATCCCTGAAATTTATGAAATGAAGCTTTTTTCATTATAGAATAAAAGATATTTGCACTGCAGTGAATGAATCAGGCTTTCCCCTCATTGGAGGTTGTCTCCTATATAAACTAAATTACAGCCATAATTACTTATAATTTAAGCAGCTGTTTAATAATTTAATTTTGGGATGTGTGTTTGAATCCGTGTGGTATGCTAACTAGTGGCTTGATTGGTCGTCCTCCCTGCCTGCTTCATTGAATTGCCTGACACTAAATAACTGTTATTGTTTGGTGTAAATATTTTTGTCCACTTTTTGCCAAAACCCAGCAAATTCCAAACTAAACATAGCTTATTTTTCTCATGTCAACAAAAGCTCAAAGAGTTTTCTTTTAAAAAAATCCATTATCATAGCAAATTGGTTTGTGTACTTACAATTTTATTTCCACTTCTGGTCTCTTTTTTATTTAGTTAAAACAACAAGTGGCTCAGGGGAACAAGCAAAAACACCTCTAAAACTTCCTCATTATGGTAAGCATATTTAATGGGAATAAAAAAAGGTGGAAGAAATAAAATGTTTTGAGGTACAGTGTTACAAGTGATGTCTAGATCTTATCAGGTCATTGGGAATTCATTTCTGTCTGCTGTATTTTCCATCTGTAGTAATATTTTGTAGTAATATTTAGTATTTGCTAGTGAAGTGCTATAAAAAGAGTGATAATAGGATTGGGGGAGGATAATGTTTCTCAGTAACTGACTTAATTTGTGATGTGGGGCCATGTATGAGCAGGGATTCACTTGAATTTGGATTTCTAGCATATTTTCTCTAGGCTAAAGGTTAAACTCAGGAGTTTGTTTCATTTTGGAGGGTTTTTGTGATGTGACTTGAGACCATGAAGAGTGATTGATAGAGGGATGATGTGGGATTACGTAAAATTGATTTTTATCTTACAGTGCAAACTGAGCCAGAGAGGTGTCATGGACAGACCTTGGAAGAACAGCTTAACACATGTAAAGATTCAGAACCTGCGCTTGGTGAGGGCTTTTAATACTGGAATTGTTTACTTGAGTGATGTTTTACCTTTAAAGAGTAATGATTAATTTTTTAAAATGTAAATTTAGATAATGTGTAATTAAATCTTGCCATGTTTGCACTGACTAGTATGGTATGAAAGTGACTGATCTCAATGACAGAATTAATGGATTTGTCTTGGGATATATTTGATTAGGGTAGATATGATGTGTTGAGAATATTTGCTAGAAACAATCTAAGGTGATGTGACAGAAATGAGCTTTGACTTAAATGATCATTACAATTCTTCGCAATTTAACTGCTCGTTCTGTGGAGGAAAGAGAGTAGAACGGATAGGGAAAAAAAACTACAGTGGCATATAATAAAATACATTCCCTTCTAAATAGTTACAAAATAATTGTTGCTCTTATTTTTTTAGATGATTTTTTAAAATAACTGTCAAGTACTATGTGGTAAACATAAGGCATCTTAAAAAAAAAAGTCAGTTTTGTACCTTTGGTGTTGAGGAAGTCTAGACACCCAAAAGATAAAATAACTGATGGTTCCAAAAATCTTGATTCATGTGTTTTGCATGCAGAGGTAATAATTTCCCTTCATGTCTCTTCTGTCACTAGCACTGATGGTTTGTTTCAGCAAACATCACATTTCCTAACTTATTTTTTTTATCAATACAGGACTTAATTATATAATTGAATACCAATCAAAAGACAATTTCCCTTTTCTCTATGAATGTCAACTGTGCCACTGTAAAACAGGACTGAGTAACATGTTCATGCACGTTTGTGGTTCCAGGCATAGACTAGCATACCTGGTAAGTTTTTAGAGTAGAGGTGGTTTGGTTTTTTTATTGTAATGTTTTAAGTAGAGAATTTGCTAGCTATATTATGATTAAAAAAAAAATTCAATGTTACATAAGCTTCTGTGAAAATGTGTGTATTTGTATTGCAACTGTGATAAATGGATTTAAAATTCTTATCAATAAGGTGTGTGCCTGTCCATTGCTGACACTGAGTTTTTATTTCATTCTGTTTTGGTTGACCAGTAATGAAACCTACAGCTAAAATTGACTAGAAGTAGGTTTTTGACTAAATTTTATATTATCTTGGAACTGGATCAATGAAGAAATTGTTATGTCTTTCAGATGCTTTAGATTAAAAGGAACATAATTATAAATGAATATGATATGTATTGGATAGAGCCTGTGACTTGGAATCAGAGGGAGAAAAAAAGGTTTTATTCCCAGTTTTGTGGCTGTGAAAGCCATGTAAGTTCTGTGTCTGTTTTATGGAAATTTGCAAAGCTCTTAAGGTTCAGATTGGCCTGCAAATGTTTAAATACGTTGTTTTTTACAGTATGTTCAGAGAAATGAGGCTGTCCAGTCTTTGAGTGTTGACTTGAATATATTTGTTTAGGGTGGGCTTTTAACAAAACCAAGAAAGCAATATTCTGGAAAGTGTTGATATTTTCCATAAAATATCTGCTCATACTTGGTGCTATATCCGAAGTAGCTTAACATCATAGAAAGTTAAGTTTGTGTAGTGTTTTGAGACAGTTTTAGAGCTAACATTGTTGTCGGGTGTAATACGATGGATCTGCAGCGATGTCCTTCACTGCATCATCTGCATGCTGTCCAGCGTGCTGTCCCTGGTCATTAATTCAGATGTATATGCTGAGTTTTGATGTTCTCAGCTCTTGTATTGTTAACTTTGAATTGTTTCATGCAGTTCTGAATATTAAGCTTGTTAAATGCATCTCTGCTGTATTCTTAAATACCATAAAATATAATAATTCAACAAGGGTAACTTACAAGTCATGTAACTGGGCTGGATTAGCCCTAGGCAGTGGGCAAGACAGGAGATTAAATGTCTGCAATTTGATCTGCTGAAAAGGAGCTGAGGGTTCTGGTGGATAACAAGCTGAAGATAAGTAGTGTGCCTTGACATCAATGAAGGCTAAGAGCAAGCTGAGCTATACTAACAAGGGTATGGCCAGTAGATCAAAGGAAGTTATTATTACCCTGTTCTTGATACTTTTGGTCTGTATGTAGAATAATGTGTCCAGTTTTGTGCTGCCGCAGACAAGAAGGCAATTGATGAAATTGAGTAAGTCTAGTGGAGAGCTGCCACGGTGGTCAGGGGGCTGAAGCACTCATGATGTGAGGAGAGACTAAGGTAATTAGGCTTGTTCAGACTGAAGAAGAAAAAGTATCAGGGGGAACTAGTAGTAGCCATCCAATACCTCAGGGGAGGTTGTTAAGAAGGCAGAATCAGGCCCTTTATGTGATGGTTCTTGACAGAAACATAAATTCAAACGGGATTTTCCTACTTGATGTAGGGAAGAAGTTTTTCACTGTGAGGGCAGTCAAGCATTGGAGCAGGTTGCCCAGAGAGATGGGGCAATCTCTGTATTCATAGGTTTTTAAGTTCTAAGTGGACAAAGTCCTGTGCAACCAGTTCAGCGTTCAGTGTCAGACCTGTTTTGAGCAGAAGATTTGGCTTCAGTGCCCCCTGTGATTCTATACATAATCATTTTAATAAGTTCTGCTATGTATATGTAAAAGTTGATTTATCTCCCATGATTATTAGCTGTGCTGGATCTGGAAAGAGTTGGCTAGGCTAAAGTGTGACTTCAGGATTTGCTTTTCCTTATTTTCTAGAAACAACATTATCCTGAGATAGCAGAATCTGATGAAGTTAAGGGTAAAGGCTCCGAACTGAACAGAAAGGTTAGGCAAGTTGCATTAACAATTGAGAAGAAAGAAGGAAGAAAACAAATAAAGGTATATTTCTTTAAGAATTTCAGAAGTTTTTTATTTATTAAAAAAATAAAGTAATTTCTGTTACGGTGGGCAGATATGCTTTGGATGAAAATTTTGCTGTCTTAACCATTTTTACAAGTGCTTTTTGTCATCTTAATAATTCTTCCAGGATTATTCTGGACACAATTTCCCATTGGTCATTCCCATCATAAGTATTTCTCTAGTTTGAAATAATACTCATGCTACCTAAGTGTCTGGAAATATGACTCTAGAGTGCACAAGTAACGTAAAATATCTATATTAATATTTAATCCATTCCCATCTGGGGTTGTGCGTGTGTGTAAAATAACTTGTTCCATTGCTGCTAAGAAATTACCTTTATGACTTTTCTGAATTAGTTTCTGCTTTGTTAGCACCTTGTGGCAGTTCTTGGAGGAGCCAGATAAAAATTTTTGATAGTACAGAGGGAAGTGTGGGAAATTGCAGGTGGGTATGAGGTCATCAGCAATGCCATGGGCTCACAGGAGCACCATAAGCTTAAATTCATGGGCAGCTGCACCTTTAGAAGCATGCTCTTATGAAGATATCTTCACATTGCTGTCTGCTGATGTTTGCCACCTTTATGTGGGCAGGATATTGGCAAAGTTGCTTCTTGAGGTATACCTTACCACTCCGATTCATGACTAGCTTACTCAGGTGCTAAGTGTTCTTATGGTATACATTAATTTGTTTTCTCCATCAGTTTCAGTGTGTCAACATCCTGCTTGTTAAGCAGTGCTTCCTGACAAGATCTCTTGCTAATGCTACTTAATGTGCATATGCTGTGTCTTGTGTCAAAGTGGAGGTCACAGTGTTTCTGTGTTTAAGCTTGCTATGTCCTGTCCATCTGAAAAAAGATGTTTCTTTCTGTGTCATGCTGTCACAGCTAAGCTCAAGGATGAGGGCCTGTGCTGACCCTACTCTTTTTTGATTAAAAAAAGTATGGGCACATTGGAAGATCAAGTCTTCTAGAATGAATGCTCTAGGTGGGAGAGATTTCAGATCATCAAATTCAGTCTGTCTGCATATTCTTCATTTTTAAACTCTGCTCAGAAAGGAAAACAAAACTGACTATTGGCAGCAACTTTTTCTTTTGACCTACTTAATTATTTCAAATTTCTTCTTGACTCAGGACTGTGTACTGTATGTGAGATTTATGTTCATGGATATAGATATAATTAATTCCATTTATATTTTGCAGACTGTTTTGTTTTTCTAGGAAGTTGCACTACATCTATAGCAAATCCATCCTTGATTTAAGGAACTTTTAAATAGACCATGCATAACCTGGTTTAGTTTTACTGCTGTGTTTTCTGAAAGCAGCTATTTGGTTTGTTTGTTTTTTTTTTTCCCCAGCTCTATCAAAAAAAGTTTAATGGTGGTAAATAAGTTTCCAGGTAACTGACTCAGTGACTTTTTGAATAGCCATTCAGGGATTTACGCATATGTGTTTAACACTGCTGATCATATATCCTTGAAAAAATAAAATATTTAACTCCGATGAAATACCAATGGAATAATTTTATCCACAAAATAGCTAACATAAATTGGTTTTATTTTTAGGTTGTTACAGATGCTCCAATAATGAGGAGGAGATGGCAGGAATGTAAGTGTGCTCAGTGGGGTATAAATTGTACATTTTTAATTTGAGTAAACTCCCTTTGATCTAAATCAGCTTGATATAAGGGCAGATTGAAAGATTTGGTCAGTAATTGTAGTGTGTACTTATGTTCTAAGCTGCATTTTATTCAGTTTATATTGAAAATTTGACGGGTGAACAAGTTCTACCATGGGCAATGTAACTAGAGAGACCTGTTTTGTATGGCTTTGCTCTCTCTCCCTCTTTGCGTTCCAATTCCCCTTGCTTTCCAAGGGTTTCTTTTTGTCGGGTAACTGCTGTAGTCTCTGCACTGCCAACTACTCACGAGCATTTTGGTAAACTAGGCAAAAGGAGCTGGTGGAGCTCCATGCACGTACTTAATTTGCAGTCCAGAAAGCCACTCAGAATTCTTAAAGCACAGCTATAGCTCTTATATGTGGAAGAAAACTTTCTCTTTTACTAGCCGCTGATACTCACAAAATTGTAGGAACGTGGTATCTGTGAGACTTCTCCACTCAGTTTAATCTTTCAAAACTCACTGTAGTACAACGCCGTCCAGACGGACAGACAGTACGACTGCATGTCACACAGCTAAAAAGTGCTACGAGACCCTCCTTCTCAGGCCTGCGTGAAAAACAAAGATCTGAATTGAAACTAATGTACTTAATTTGAATGTATATTAGTATGTAAATGGTGTCTTAAAATAGCTCAATAGAAGTAATGACAAAATTACGACTATAACGATCTAGATTAGCGCTGTCATACTCTGAAGAGGAAACTGTTTTGAAATAAGTTGAATCCTATTCAAATTACGTTTCTTGACTGAAACCTATTGATTAATGCGTCTAATTTTGCACATGGCTATGTGACATTCTACTATATTTATAATATTTACATCTTTTAAGAAATTTATGTATGTAATTATAACCAGGATATAAAATATTTAAAACTTTGTTATTAATCTGTACTTGAAATTTAATATGCTGTCACATAACAATGCTTACAAATTATTCTTAATGTTTGTAACTAATAGTGCACAGAAGCAGAGCTAGTTGGAATTGAAGTGCAGTTTTAGAACCCTCCTCTATCAAGATGTCTGTTGTGCTACCTTTCAAGCATGTTTGTTTAGATCCTAATGCAGGTGACAGCCCTTCAAGAGCTAAAGTTCAGCATGTGGATGCATCCCTTAGTAATGAAGAGAAAACAGATTGTAAAAATAAGGGTGGAAAAATGCCAGACCCTATTCAAGGTGAGAGAAAAATGGGTTTTTTATTAATTTTTTTTTAACTTTCACCAATGCATGAATTATTTTCTCTGTGTGTCTGTGCGTGTTCATAGCTTCTATAGTTACATTCTTCTATAGAAGGTGAATTTGCACAGTATGTGGATGAGTTTGGTGTCTGTAGTAGAGGAAAGAATAATCCCAGTGTTTGTGAAGAAAACAGTCCAGTTTTGCTAAGCGTTGCTGGATACTTTAGAAAATGAACAAGACAAGATTCAGAATTACTATGTATAAAATACTATGCATTTTTTGGGGGGAAGGGGAACAGGCGCTGCTTGGGTATATAAGCTGTTCTTTGGTGTCAGGGAAGAAAAATGGCAACAGCTGCATGGCAGACTTTGTTTAGAGCACAAGAAGAACGAAAAGGAAATAGATTGGATAGATGTATTTTTTTAATGACATCTAAAATATTTGGCTAATGCTTATTGTCTTGAAAACAAAACCAGAATTAAATATAAAAAATCAGTGAACACCATATAACTGAAGAAACAGCAGACCTCGACGCTTCGTTGTAGACTTAACGTCAAAGGTGAGATGAGGGTTCTGTCCAAATGCATTATAATTATTCTCATTCAGAATATTTCTGATCAGAAATACAAACTTGTGCTTCATGGCTGAATCAAATCTTTGAGTTTCAGGTTCAGTTTTTATTTTATTTCTTCACAGGATACCTTACTTATACCTTCAGGTTTATTGATCATATCTTTAAAAATATTCTAAACAAAGAATACTTTTATATTAAAATATTGGAAAATCGTGACTAAATAGACTGGTTTTATTGTTTTAGGTGAAAAGATTGTCCAAGAGGAGCAGGAAAAAAGTCAGAAAGAACAGGCAAAACCAAATGAGAAGGTTGAACCTAATAAGGCTATTGAAAGCAGCAAAGACAGCAAGACTGAAGAAGGCAGCAAAGGCAACAACTCAGAAAAGTAAAACAAAAAAAATCCACTGTCCCCCAAACCCTTTAAATTTACTCAAAGAAAGATGTTATAGGTGATAACTGTCTACACTGGATTTCCATAGCGTATGCTGAGAGGAAGAAAAGCATACTGCAACAGTAATGTGCTTGTCTTTTGAAAACTGTGCTCAGTTGTAAACTTCTGTCATCAACAGAAAACCTGGTCTATGTAAAGTGACCTCAGGTTTTGCTCTAGATGCAATGAGTTTTTATATTTAACTGTGTTATCCTTAAAGCATAATCCTCATGTATTACAAGTTCAAAAAGAATGTTCCCTCATGGTTAAAAAACCCTGTTATGGGTTCATGTCAGATAATTTGGGTAGTATATGAACTGATTTTAGAAGGAGAAGATAATCAGTAAATAGCTGTATTAATTAGGGTTCATCTTTACAGAAGATTTAATGGAGGAACAATAAGAGGTATTGTGTGTGGTTCTTAAACGGTGAAACTGTGCTTGCTGTCTGTAAACATCTTTATTTATAACAGTATTGTGAGTTTAGTTTGAACTATCAGCCTTTGTGCAAGGGAGATATCTCCAGCATCAGTCATCTTGATGCCACACCAGGAACCATGGGAAAGCATTTGATAAGGGGCATACACGCATCGACCCAAACATAAGACTTATGTTCTAAAAATTAGTTCTTATTGTTTTGCTGTGATGACATTCTCTTGAATGTTTCTAAATTTTAAACCAGTAGTATCTCTCCCAGACATGGAGGGCTAACACCTTTTGCTTGTTTACTGTTACCTAGTAGAGGGAGAAATGTTTTTGTTCCCAAAATATCTTTCTGAAGGACTTCTGTCTCTCTGTGGGGCAACCATTAAGGAAGAGGAATAATCGAAACCAGTCCAGGTTTCTGAATCTTTGTGTTCATTTGTCTGGCTTTCAAATAACTCTTAACAGTTCTTAGTCTGGAGAGTGAACTAGTTTGTGAAAACATCAAACACAGGGAACAAATAAAAGCTCAGATGTCCCCATCTGGAAATGCTTCTGTCTATTTCTACCTGACACTGATACTCATTGTGCAGTCCTGTACTTAAGTTTTAGTAACAGCATCCTTTGGAAAAATCACTTAATGATTTTCTTTTAATCCAGTCGTTCAGGTAGGTCATGGGTAAGTATGAGCAGTCAGGTGTTTCAGCGAGAGACTTCAGTTACTAACTTAGGACTTCAGCTTCTTCCTTTACTGTTTATTTTTGTGAGACTTCTGAAAGGTGTGAACTCAATATATAATTTCTTAAAATGAGTAAGTTCAGATTCTCATTGATAGCCAGCACGTGATGTTTCCACTTAAAGATTCTGCAATTTCTGAGAATTTCTATGATTCCTAATTTATTTGTAGTAAAGTTCAGTCAGTCATCCGAGGATGTAAATTATTTTATTTTCAGTTTAAAAATGGTATCGTCTGCTTTTAGTACACTTTTGATTCCTAAGAAATATTTCGAGACGAGGGCTTAGGCTTGGCAGTCGTATGGTTTTGATTAATTTAAGAAACCCGACCACTCTCAGCCCTGGTTCCTGGGCTTGGTAAGGGGTGGAATGCATCTCTAAGAGTTGTAGTTGTGGAACAGTGCAAATACGGGTTAGTAACTTTTCGCTGTATGAATTATTGTACGCCCAGTATCTCTGTGGCTACATTGTAAAATACTTCTTTTTATAGCTAAATTTTTGTAAAGGCAAGTTTGTGCAGTGCTGATAAAAATCATACTGTAATTAGGGTCCTCGTCTTTCTACAATCCATACAAATACTTACAGCTTTTAATACCCATGTCAAGATTTTTTCTTAATTCTGGATTTTAGTACTTATGTACTAGCTAATCACTCTAAAAACCTACCTCATGAAAAATTTTTACAATGATATCTGGGACCACTAGGATTTCTGCAAGGGAATAGTATGTGACCTTTCGGAGAATCTCAGAACTACTGTAGTAGTAGCGTGTCAGGAATTTAAACTGATTATCAGTTATTGACTGGATATACATTTTTGATAGATCAACCTACTGTATAGTGGTTTTAAATTTTATTTATTTATTTATTCTATCTTAAGGTGTGAGACTGATATACAATCACAGGAAGAAAACGAGGAAGTTGAGGTGAATATTTTTTCATTAATGGGTTGCTCCAGTTTACAGACAGTTGAGGAAATAATTACTAATGTATGATTGGCAATGTTGTTTGCTTTTGCTTATTCAAATTAATATTATTGACAATAAATTAGCTACCAGTTACTAAGAAAAACTATTAAGAACAAGGGTTTTTCCTACTTTGTCATGAAAACACATGTACACATTTCATACAAGCACAGACAATTTAATTAGAGCAAGAATCTCAAATAGCCATAATAATAATTACTGTTTATCGTAGTTATAATTACTGCACTTATTAGACCTCTGGAATTTTTTTTTTAATATTAAACAGCAAGAATTTACAGCAGATCCTGAAGAATTCACTAGTCAAGAAGAGCTGCTGGGTTATTTGGTGAGTGTTAAATCTTACCTTGTAATGAAAGTTTTGAACAAAAAAAAAAATCACAGCATTACTAAGTTTAAAATGTAGCAAGTAACATGAAATCCAAAATGCAGGCAGGCTGCTAATCTAACTGTATTTTGTCAGAAGGTAGGATCCAGAATAAAATTAATAATGCTGAATGTGTAATGTATTTATTAGTTCTAAAGTTTCTAGACAGGGTTTTTGCCAAAGTACTGGTTTACTGTCAGAGGAATGACTTGCATTGAAAATTAATGCATTTTTCTCAACTGTAGCTTAACTCCACTCCTGAACTACCTGCTAAAGTAAAGTGACCTTTTTAAATTTCTTCTCCCTTTCTTTCATAAGTGGTCTCTCATTTTGAAATGAGGAATTTGGAAAGATGTAATTCAATAATGGAAGGAAGCAGAATGAAGAAAAATATCGGAGATTTGCACAATGGAAAGAAGCCATTTTTAAGAAATACTTAAACAAACAAAAAAAACCCATAAACTAGAAAAACTTAGCTATTCCCTTTGTAAAATAAAGTGCAGAACACCTACATTCTGTTCTGTTGTTGAAAATAGATATTGGGTATACATTCACAGCAGAGACAGTAAGAGTGGGAAACCAGCAGTTGCCAGTGGTTAGATGTATTAACAATGTTTGTGGTCTTGCATACAGAGATGGTGATTTTATCAAAAGGATCATTGACAAAACTATATGAAAGTCTTTACTGATAGTTGCTGTGACTCACCTACTGGGTGGCAATTTAAGCACTACTGACTACCATAAAATCTTTTTTCCCCCCTTTTTAATAGGGAATTATTAGGTGTAAAGATTGCACCTTGCTAATAAAACTTAAATTTGTTTTGAGGCATTCTTTTCCTTAGTATGATTGTTCTCCAAGGACAAGAGAGGACTGTTGAAAATGTGGTTGGAACAATGTGGTTTTGGAAAGTCTGAAAATAGTTTAATGTTAGCATCTATGGTCATTTTTTTTTCAAGCTGCATTATGTGTTTCTATCGTTGGATTCCAAAGGTTTCTTACGTAGTGAAAAGTAATTTTACAAGTATCTTTTTTGGACTTGCTGTTTATTTAATGGAATAATTCCAGTTGCTCAGTAATTATCCATTCTGTGTATTTTTTTTAAATTGTGAAAATCAGTATGTGCAGCTTTGTCATGAAAATAATTGTATTTCTTTTATTACTTGAAAGCAGAGGTATCCTCACCCAAGTTTAATCTTACTTTTCCACCTAGTTTTTGACAAGATCTTTAAATGTAAATTATGCAAACCACTATTAATGGTTTAAAAATAATGATCTAATTCCTGTTACGCTGTCACATATGAACTTCATGCTAGTTTTTTATTACTTCTTTCCATTGTCCGAAGTGTTTAAAGGTGTTTGTTTCTAATCCAGAAGACTTTGAATTGTTAGGACAGACCTGCAGCTCTGTTACGTTGTGCCCAGTGGAAGGGGGTTTCAGCAGAACTTTGTTAGTACAGTCAGAGGACGGCACGTGTCATGCACTCCGTGAGGATGGTAGCGCTAGGACTTGCTGCCCTACTAGAGCTTTAGAGTTTCGAAGACTGCTTTTTTCCTGGGACTTTTGGGGAAGAAGGAGGTTAGTATAAGGCAAGGTGGAATATATTTTTAAATTCAGTAGCGTTCTGGGTTTTTGCTACTTTCTACAGAAATGAGCTATATTGCCTCAGGGAAGTTGTACGCATTCATTTGTCTGCAGGTGTCTTTGGAAGAGATCAAAATATTTAAGGAAAAACATTTTCCTATATGTATTTCCAGGCATAATCTTGTGTTATTCCTTTTCAAATGATTCTATCAGATAGCTGCAGCTTCCTTCTGTTAGGATCCTCTTCCATTCCACCTCCTCGCCTCCCCCCCGCCCATTAATGCGATTAAAAGTAAAAGCTTTATTTGCTCTGTAACTTCAGCCATGTCTGACAGAAGGATATGGACATAAAAAAGGAGGTTCCTGCAGGTTTTGTTTATACATGGCGATACTTCAGTCTTCCAGAGGGAAAATTTTTATATTATGTGTTGTGTTGTGTTCTGTTTTGTTTTGTTTTTTCCTAGCAAAGTTTTGAAATACTGAATGAAGATGACGCTTCGTTTATCCTAAAAGTTACACAGACTCTTACAGATGCACTGGTGGAATATCGTCAGCAGGCTGCATCAAACAAAGTAATGTGGATTTTGTTTTGGTTTTGTTCTAGAAATCTATAGATTCCTGTGATTATGCATTTTTATTATGGATAGTTTAATTAAATTAATTAATTAAACTGCTGTGAAGACTATTGTAAGTTTTGCCCATTAATTACTTGACTTTTTGTAGTGATGATAGGATAAACTTACAGCTTTTCTGTTGAGGAGTCTATTTTCTGGTCAAAGGTGCTTCCTTTTTTTTTTTTTAATAGAAGCTTAAAATCACCTTGCCTCTTATTTTTCATGCTTTTCCTTGCATCTAAGTTTTTCTGCTATTTTTGGCCCTTTTCAATTCCAACTTGAGCTTTCTCACCTCCACTGACCTCCCCGACACTCTCGTTCTGTATCTGTTTCCACTCCCAACCCTCGCTTCATTCACCATGTAATCAAGCACTATTGACATACATTTTTTTTCTTATACAACTTTTGGTCCTACTCTTTAGACTTTTCTCTTTGAGGTCTCTTTCTTCCTCCACTATTAGAAGCCCAGTTTTTTCCCTCTCTCTTTAACATTTTACTGACTTGTCTTTACATAGGCAGGGTATGGCGGTGTTTTGAGTACTTCTTTGAGGCCCCGTGGTTGCCACTTGTGTTCCTTGTCCCTCCAATTTACATTGCGTTATACCATAATCTCCACAGTTTCTGTGCTTGGAATGATATTTTGTTCATTCCTCCATTGTCTACAGGAATGGTAGGAACTTCCGTCTTGTTGGTGATCCTGTTAATATCTTTGCCATGGGAAACATTATTTCTTATCCCTCCCAGCATTTCTTGCAGAATTGTCAGTGTTGAGCAGGCTTCTCATTCACCACCACAACTACTCCTCCTACTACAGCTGCTTAACTAATTTTTTTATTTAAAGGGTGAACTTAAGTAGAAAATGCCAGATGAGGGTAAGTACCAACCAACAAGCTGGAGGGAATCACAGAGGTGACGCTTCAAGAAAAAAAGATTTGTTTTTTTAATTTTGTCTTCAAAAGCCTTTCTTAATTCAGGACTTTATTATAGGGTTTATATTTGTTCCCTATATTCTATCTTCTCTCTGTTGCTTGCTTTCTGCCCCAAAGGCAGTGCTTCTGCATGATAAATTCTGCGCCTAAAGTTCTCATTAATTATTTACTGCTTTTTACTTACTCATTAAGCTTACTTTCACCTTAGTCCTGCTGGTTTTTCCTTATATGATTTTTATTTATTTATATGGAAATGTAAATCTGTGTGTGTGTATGTATGTTTTATTTATATGGAAAGAGGGCAAAATCCAATGTTTTACAAAGCAAATTCTAACTGAAATAACTTCTAACCTACTAGTTGGAGAAAAATAAACTATTTTCCCACATTAGGGTTTTCTAGTGTTCTAAACTGTGATCTTTCAACTGGTAATTTTTTAATTAAATCTTTTATTCTGAGTGTAAAATGTTTCCTTTTTAGACCTGACAGGTTGCGAAGCAGGTTCTGTAAGTATCACTTCTTGGCCTAATACAGTGCTTTTTCAGATGTAGAGAGATACTGTAAGCAGTGTATACATACATTGAAAATCATGCAGCTGGTAATGAACTTCTAAGAAATACTTGATATTTCAGATTGGGTAGCAGAAATACTGGTCTTTTATTTGGTTTGTGATCATTAAAAATGTGGTAGTTCATCCTTGCAAGAGGTGGTCTTGATGAAATTCTGAACACAACTTTTTTCATATGCACAGGACCTCTTAGATACTGAATATAATGGAGAAGCAGCATTGGAATATTCCACAGAACAGTCTGACCTGACTTCAGCGGATATCAGTGACTCTGATACTGGTAATGTTGGCTTTGCAGTTTTGAATGTGCTTTATTCTTAACACTGAACCTTGTATAAATTTTAGTAAGCTCTTTTTTTCCTCCTTCTCTGAAAGCAAAACTTAAGAGCAGAATAAAGCCAGGATCAAGTAGCATAAGCTAATAGGTTTGGGTTTTTTTTTTTTTCATTCTCTACAAATGTTAGAAAGGGCAGACCATTAAAAAACATTCATCCTGCTTAACTGTAGGATTTGGGGAGAAATTGAATTAGTATTGACTCTGACTTTCCACTGTCCAGACAGAGGCAACTGTTTCTAAGGAGGCTTTCAAAGTTTTTCCTTTTTTTCCCCCTCTCCCCTCTCCTCTTCTTGCCCTTGGTGGAGAAGAGACTTAGTGCAGGTCTGGTCCAATCAAGATCTTAGTGGAAACAGAATTATGTTGCATAGGATGGATAATTCTGTTTAATACCCAAATATTGCAGCTACTTGGCCTCAGTACTTCTGATGAATTTTTTTCAAAGAATCTTGGATTTCTTGGAGGTCATTTTCTTCTTGGTATAAACAAATGGTTATTTTCCTCAAGCACAAGAAGTAAAATCATGCTTGGGGAGGCAAAATATGCAGAATAATAGTGAAGCTATTTTGTATGATTTTTTTTCTTTCCATGCAGTGTCAATTTTCTTTTTTTCTAGGAGGTCTAGCTTTTGAAAACTTCAATTAATACAACACTAATACAAAAAATTGCCATTACTTACAAAGATGAGACTTGGATGTTCTGGGTTTTTTCTGTAAGCGTGATGAAAATAGCTTTCCCCCACCTGCCCACCCTTGCTTCTCCCAGATTTTCTGTAGATGGAAAGCATTTTCATTTGTTGTATGACTCTCAGTTGTATGAAAATGTACCAAAGTAAGATGTGAACCTTACCAGCAATGCCTCTGTGAAATGCATGTTTTGAGAAGACTATTAAAAGAAATAACAAAAAAGACTCTTCACAATCTTTGCTTACTGAAAAACAGTATTTCTCTTTTTTTAAGACTATTCAAGCAGACGATCAGCTAAGCAGCCCTTATCAGTGAATGAAGAAGATGAACTGCAAAACATTTCAACTGGCTCTTTGAAAACAGCGTATGAGAACATCACTACTGAGTTTTTGAATAGTGTAAGAAATATGAATGTTGAGGACGTTACTGCTACTCTACACAAAATAGCAGCGGCAAATCCAGCTTTCAGAGGTAATTCATGTACGTGTCCATACACACACAAACACACATATAAAAAACCATACAAACATGATTCTATTAGCTCTGAAATATTAAGGAGTATACGATGCAAAGAACGTTGAGGTATTAAGAAGGGCTGGAGAGACTTTTTTTTTTCCTTAACTTTTGCAGGATCCTGTTTAGGAATGGTAATTCAAAATGGCTGCCTTCCCATGAAGGTGTTAATAATTGCTGAATTTCTTTTAAAATTCTTTTCTCATTTGTGCACAGTAACATTCACATGTTGAGAAGATAATAAACTAATATCAAGTATATTGTTACCAGAAAAAAGCAGAATCTTTTATCTGTGATAAAACTGGTGAGACAGTGGTTTGGGGGAACAAAAAAGAGAAACTCCTGGGTCATGATAAAGACAGTTTAATAAGTGGAGGGAAAGGGGTGGGGGAAGGAAACTGATGCAAAGACAATCACTCAGCATTCGCACAAGAGGACTGATGCCCAAGCAGACTCTGAGCTACAGCCACCTTGGAAGCCAATTCCACCCCGTTGCCTCCGGAGTTTTTATTGCTGAGCATTGATGTATGGAATATCCCATTGGCCAGTTTAGGTCAGAGGTCCCAGCTGTGGCCCCTACCACTCTTTTTCCCATTCCCAGCCTAATTACAGGGGATGCAGAGTAGGAGAGAGAGAAAGCCTTGACGCTCTACAAGCACTCTTCTGCAACAGCCAGAACACTGGAGTATTATCAATACTGTTTTGGCCACAGATCCAAGACACGACACTATACAGGCTGCGGTGAAGAAAGTTAACTCCATCCCAGCCAAAACCAGTACAGGGTTCCAGGGATCTTTGAAACTGCTGGCTTCTATTGGACAAGTGAATAGGAACTGGAAAAATACGATCTGCTTAGAGAGGTTGGTGGGAAATTAATATGGCTTAGGTGATAAGAAAACCTGCCTTACAGACTTTCTGGAGTTGTTTGAAAGGGGTGAGCAAAGGACCAGATAAAGGTGTTCCAGTTCACATAGTCTGTTTGGAATTCCAAGAAGCTTTTGATAAGTACTATAATCAGAGGCTTTTAAGGGAACTAACTGGCTGTGGGAAAAGAGGGAAATCCTTGCATTGTTTAAATAATAAACAGATGGCAAATGGGCAATTACTTTTTGCAAGGAGAAGAGGTTCCAGTAGAGAACTGTGGGGCTGTGCTTGAGACCTGTGCTGTTTAGTATCTTCAAAAATGACCTGGAAAAAAGGGATGAGTAGCTGGATGACAAAACTTTGTCAAATTTGAAATAGTTAAAAGTGTTGGTTAACTGATGAAGTTCAGAAGCTCCTCATTAGATCAGTGGAAATACCAGCTTATCAGTCAGAAGTTGAATACAAGGAATTAGGGAAATAATAGAAATAAAGGTGGGAGTCATCATTTTGCTATTGCATAAACTCATGCTTTGCCTGTATTTCCTGAGCTGAAGATGATCTGAGATGGGGAGAACATAGTATTCTCACACCTCACCAAGCATCAGGTACACTTGCCCTGCTCTTTCTTTTGCCTTAGCATTTGGTTAAGGGTGCTGAATGTGTCTTCTGCTTCTCCTCCTCCTAAAGTCATGGGCATTAGTTTCATCAAAGCAGCACAGCCTTCTTCCTTGTGCTCAGAAGAGGACGCTTTGACTTATTGTTACAGTGATAAAATCAAGCACTTCTGTTCCTGCTTTCCAGATCATCATCTGCAGATCTTTCAAAGTCAGGGATAGAGTAGAAGGGCAAGACGCACCCTTTACCTGAACCTGTACAGCTCTTAACAGCAATATACTTTGCAGTTTCAAGGCACAGTCCCATTGTTAACAGTAATGGTATTTTGCACCTAATAAGAAAAGATCCAAACTTACGTGGACATCTAAATGTTTCTTGTGCCTTTAAATGCATTTTGTCATAAACCCATTTATTTTCTGTTTTTGTTTGTTTGCCTTTAACTAAGGAATTGATATTCCGAATGTTATAAGGATCCTGACTGAAAGTGGAACTCTGAGAAGACCAAACAACGGCAGCACACGGTGACATGGTACTTAGAGTTACCATAACAATGTTTACTTTCTGTAAGTTCATTATTTTACTTAATATGAACGCATTGTAGCTGATCTTTGCCATGTTCAAATTTTGTACAGTGTTATTTCAATTAAATTAATAACTTGGTTTTGAGTTCTTGTTATTTATTTCTCCATATAGCTGAAATTTCTATATTGTAGAAAGGTTGTAAAGCTCGTGTTCTTTCTCTCCATGTTAAAACCTACTTTTAAAATGGGTGACTTGGTTTTCTCAGTATCATTAAATCCTGTACACTGACAGTCTGATCTTTTCTTATTGCTGGCTCTTTTACAAGGAGTTATCAGCAGAATGAACTACTCTCGTGAGCAGTACAAACTCATCAGAAGTTATTCCCTGTGGCTGGGCCTGACTCAAAAGCTTTTGTAATGAAAAATCCTCTCCTGTGTAAGGATTGTGAATAGGTGTCCACATATTTTCTTTCAAATAAAGATTAAAAATAATAATAAAAAGTCAGTGCTGTCAGTCTAGTTCTGAGTTGAGAAGTACCTGGATTATAGCCAGGTCAGGGAGCCTCGAGGACGGGAAGCTTTAGCAAAGTCCACAGAGGCTGGTGATGCTTGCAAACTCAGGGATATGTCCCAGCAGATCTAGCCAGACTGTGGTCAAGAGGCACTGACGTGGTAGCGAAAGTATCTGTGTCTTCTTGTATCCCACCAGTGTGAGAATGAAATGAAATGAAAGCTGGCTTGTACTGGCCTTCAATTCAGGCTCTTTTAACGCGAGCTTCTTTCCAGCTACAGTAGTGTGGTTTTGACTGATTGTAAAGGTTATATATTAATGATGCTATGTTTGTAGGGTGATGAAAAATGTTTTGGATGGTTACAAATTAGTGTGCTTGGGAAAAATATTTTTTTAACTAAATTGTGTTCTTAAAATTTGCTTCTTTCTTGTGATATTGGGTAGTATTCAGTGATTCTAATTAAAGCTCTTCAGCTTTGCAGCCAAATGCTGGTACAATATAGACACCCTGATGGTAGATGAACCTTTTAATGTTATCATACATTTTTTTGGAGATCTGGATGAAATTGAGACTCCTCATCCTGATGGTTCCACATCCTCATATCATGGAATGAAAGATGCCATAAAAGTAAGGTAACAAGGAAAGCAGCAGCAAAACTGCTTTGTTTTGTTCTCTGAACAGACACAGGAATGAAAACAGTTCACTTTTAAGATATTGTGAAGAATTTCCAGAATGTATCTGAGTATGTTCTTGTCAGAAGCAGAGATGGAACCAGAGCTCTTCCAGCTCATTTATTTTATAATAGGGACAGTGTAAATGCCTGCTTAATGAAGATGAGCTCGATCAGTAAAAACATCTTTTGTTATGAAATTCCATATTTTGTTCCTGTTATACAGAAAATAAAAATAGAAACATCTTTATTTGTTTGTTTTCAAAGTGAAGAACATTCTATTAATAAAATAATGAAATCAGAATGTTCAGCTGTTGTAAATAGCCATCTCTGGGACAGCTTCTGTTTCCTCTTACTATGGAACTGTTCCTGGTGGAAATAAACTTAAGTTGAAATTACTTGGATTTGAGATAGGTTGGTTTTTTTTTTTTTTGTGGGTGCAGGAGTGTCTATGTTTATCCAGGGCTAAACTATAGCAGTTGCTTTATCACCTGATGACTCCTCCCTAGCTGAGAAGGCGGATTGGGAAAAGGAGAGGAGACTCATGGGTTGAAATGCAAACGGATTTAATGAAACAGCCAACCTAATACCAAATGCCAATATGAAGTGTACAAAGTTATAAAGAAGAGGTGCAGCCCTCAGGAGCAGACTGGTAAGTGAGCCCCGACGGGGTTGGGGAGAAGAGGGAAGAGTAGGATCCGGAGTCTCCTCAGGAAACTTGCCCTTTGTTCTGAGTGTGCTGTTTATGGTATGGGGTACATCTATAGCCAGCTTGGGTCAGCTGCCCTGGCTGACTCCAACTCCTAACTGTGGACCATGGCTGGCCGAGGACTCTGTCCTAGTGAAACCAGGACAAGGAGGAACATGCTTAAAATGCAAAGACCTCTGAATCTGTAGCACACTGGTATAAAATGGTTTGAATGGTATGCTGCAGAACTCCTCAAAGACAGCTGAGAAAACTGAACTGTGCTAAAATCATAAGGACTATGCTTCTGGAAATGTTTTCTGAGAACATTGCCTAACATAGTTTAATCAGTTGTACAATTATTTTTTTGTTAATTTTTTTTCTGGTGCAAGTACAGGCTGAAGTAGAATTGTATTGTTTTGTTCTGGTATCTGCCTGCGTTTTGTGATGGCTGCTATGTTATTATACTAATGGAAAACTGCATGTTTGTTCCGAAACAGTTTTTAAAGATAATGTTTTACTTGTGCCAGAAATACGAAGTAAGGAAAAAAGGTGTTCTCTTTACTAATGATGCATAAATGCTGTTGCTGACTCTGTTTAATGTTATACATTTTGTTTCTCACAGTACCAGCAAGGCAGACCTCTAGGGTAACTGGAGAATTGATAGAATTAAAACTTAAGCAATATCTGGACAAATTAAACCAAGAGAAAATTATTTTTTCTTTTAGCTTTACCTTAGTTTTACACATTTTACTCAGAGACCAGAGAGCTTCAGGGAAACGATTTTTAACAGAAAGGCAGAACTTCTCTTCCTCTTGGAAGGCAGAAAGGGGAAAGGAGAAATGGAAAGAAGGAGGTTCACAGGTGAATTGGTAGGAAATGAGAAGTTCTGGGTGTGCCACAGCAGAGGTATGGTCTGGTGTGAATGGTGGTGATCTCTGTTCTAGACCTGTGTGGAAACCTGCTCCTCCTTGTGTGGCTTCCTGTGTTGTCCAGGACTGTGCTCTGTCCTGCTGACTGAGGAATCCACGAGCCCTTTGGAAGCAGCATCCTGGCTAATGCTGACGCTGCTTTGTGTTCTCCACAATGATTCTCTCTTGGAAATGTTTTCCAGCTCTGTAAATGCAAACCTTGGCACTTGCGATTAATACCAATGCATTCCTGTCACCTCCTGTAACCCACTGCCACAACAGCCCTCAGGGGACACCGCTTCGGAGGAAAGAAGAACACCTCGAGGAAATGACCTGCAGTAGCACCAGGGGAGGTTTAGATTGGAGATGAGGAAGAATGTCTCTACGGAAAGGATTGTGAAGCCGTGGCAGAGGCTGCCCAGGGCGGTGGTGGAGTCGTCCACCCCCGTGGCGGGGTTTAAAGGTGTGTAGAAGATGTAGATCTACCCTTCAGAAGTGTCGATGCGCTGTGTAGGGACGTGGCAGAGTAGTGACTGGGCAGTGCTGGGGCAGCGGTTGGACTTGATGACTGTAAAAGTCTTTTCCAAGCTAAACGGTTCGATCACCACCAGCTCGCACCTCCGCGGTGGCCGCCGCGCGCGCGGGCGGGCGGAGTTTGCCGCCGCTGCTGCAGGTGGCGCCAGCGCCCCAGGCCGCGGCGCGCGGGCAGGAAGCGCGCTCCTTTCCGCGGCGGGCGCTCGCTGGTTGCAGCCGCTCACGTGGGAGGTTGTTTCCGGGCAGCTTCTCGGGGGCGGAAGGGGGCTCGCGCTGCCGCGTGGTTGGTGAGTGGCCGGCGCGGCGCGCGCGGGGTTCGGCGGCGCCGTCGCCGCGCGGGAGGGGGAGGCGCCCGGCCCTGCCCTGCCCTGCCCGCGGGCGCGGCCGGGGACTGCCGGGCTCGCCCTGCCCTACGCCGGTGGAGCGGCCGCCTTTTGTGTGACCCACCCCCTGCCCGCACGCTGCTGCGAAGGGCGGCGCGAAAGCGTGAGCAGAGCCGCGGGCGTGACGGTCCCGGGAAACCCGCGGCCTCGGCTCCCCCGGCCGCGGGCGTCGGCCGCCGCCGCTCCTGCCCCACCTCCCCCGGGTGTGCGTGCTGCCGCTCGCCCGACGGCCCCCCTCAGCCGCGGCTCCCGCCTCGCCTGCCGCTGGTGGAGCCCCCAGCTATTCCCCGGCGCGGCTGTGGGGGCTCCCGGGAGCCGAACTCGCGGCCTCCCCGCCAGGAGCCCCGGCACCGGACGGGCACTGACGCGCTTTATTTAAACGCCTTGTAGAGCGACTGGAGCGGAGGGAAGTGGCTCTTCAGGAACAAGCCGAAAGATGTCCCGGGACGGTGAGGAACGCGGTTTAACGGCCTAGACCTGCGGAAGGAGCCGCCGCCTCCGCTTCGGCAGCGCTTTGGCTCCGGAGTACGGCATTAGCAGCGCGGGCTTCGGCTGGGTTTTGCGGTTACCGGGCGTATGCGGTGCAGCGGGGGAAGGTAATTGCCAGTAAGTACTGCTCTTTGCTGGGAGGGAGCTGGCCCCGCTAGAAATCTTCATCGGATGAGAGGAGTTGGGGCATGTACCTCGCCTTCTGGTTTCTCAGGATTTTCCTGATCGCTGGAGCTTGTAAATACGCTGGCAGCAAGATTCCCGGAGGATGCTGCCTCAGAGCTGCGAGGGAGTGAATTACGGGTGAAGCAAGCGCTGCCTCAGTTTCCCTAAGCCTGAGGCAAGGATGGCCGAGTGACACCTGAAGTAGCGTCTGAAAAGTGCTGCGTACAGCTTTATGTTAGAGGAATTCAGTATTGATTTGAGGTTGTTATAATCCTTTAGATTGCAGAACTGAATTAGTGCATAACCTGTTGGGTGCACTTAGCCCAGTCGTGTTGGAGGAGGGCCAACTGAAACTACAATTGAAGTCAAAAGGCTAGCAGCTGTTTCAACAAGAAGATTCCTTAAAATATTTTTGTAATTTCCTGAGCTGTATACACTTTTATTTGATGTTTTGTTAGGTAGACACTGTGGTGGTTTCATGGCTTTGGTTTGTAACCATTTTCGCTCTGATTTGGTGTGAATGGAAATGGATGTATTCCGATTTCCAATAAGCTACTTCCAAAATACCCAGTGCAAGATAAACTGTGTTTTGTTTCAGTAGGAGAAAGCATATTTTATAAGCCTCTTCCTTTAAAATAACTTAATTGATTTTGTTCAGGTGTGTGGGCACCTGTGTTTTGTTAGTGTAAGTTTTTGGTGCTAGCTGGAGTCCAAACATTTCATCTTGTAGAGGGAGACTTCCTTAAGATCTCCCTTAAAGCAAGCTTTATAAGTGGAAATAATGTCAAAAGCTTCTCACTATTTCTGTATGTCTTGCAGTCAAGTAGTGAAAATCTGGTTGTAATTCTTTCCTAAATAATGCACATGGTAAAAATCAAAAGCTTATAAAACCATAGTCATTACAGTTGGACAGTAAAGGACCTTTTTGTTTTGGCACCAAACCCTCATTTTCTGAGAGCCGTTTCAGTTGGTAGGTTACTTATGCTAAATTTACCCTTCAGTTAAAGTGCTCTTCCTTACAGTTCTTTTAAGCTAGTATGTGAAAAACAGATATTACTTGTTTGTATAATCAGCTTGAATTGTTTTAAAAGTCTACAATGACAGTTGGATTTAAAGCATTCTTTAGGGATTAACTTGTTGATGTGTATATGAAATACTGTAATACAGCACAAATTTACAGTGTGTTGGGAAAATCAGCTGTGAATTCCATTGTCTAGAGTGAATGCTGATCATATCCACCGTAAGAGTGTCATTGTTTGGATATCTTATTTGGAAATTCCTGTGTTTAGTCAGCTGTATTGTTATGTTGGGTTTTTCTTTTTTTAGTTAGTTTGGTCTTTAAAATTTGAGCATTGTATTCACAACTTTTTTTTGTGTAGTTCAGATATTGAGCACGTGCAAAACCGAGTTACACAAAGAGTAGCTTGAAAGAGAGACGAAACAAAAAGTTTATGTACCTGACAGCATGGACTTTATGCTGTGTACAGTGAGGTCTGGAAATATTCAGATTTCCACCTCCATAAAGTACCTGTTAAAAAGTTGTGAGAGGTTAAACCTCAGCATCATAATGGCTTTATGCTTGTCTCCCCCTCTCCCCTTTTAAATTGTAAGTAATCTCTACAACCACTTCTCGGTGTCATCAGCCCATGGATTCGTGGTCTTAATTAACAGACATCTAGGCACAATTCGTATGTGGTGTTGAGGGTTGTGACATCAGCTTCTGGAGTTTTGTTATGAATTAATTCGGAAGTACAGGGATTGAGGGAAGGAAGATTAAACAAAGGAACCCGTGGTGTAGTGTTTGGGATTTTTTGGGGTTTTTCTTCGTTTTAGTCTGGTAGAATTAACAGTACTTTCATCAGTACAGTTACGTCAAAAGGTCATTCAGATACCTAAATGTGGGTTTTAATTTCTTTTGGTTATTGTACATCTATTCTAATATGTCTATATGACTTCTGAGTATAGCTACTCATAGTACCTTATTTCTTATGCCTTATTAAACATGAGTTAGAGTAAAAAGAGACTGAAAAACTATATATGCCCATTTAACTTCCTCCCCAACCACCACCTTTCTTTCTAGTTATGCACAGACTGGACTTTTCAGTGTGTGGTGGAAGTTTTCTTTCTGTTGTTATCAGTAAAGGCCACATTAAACTTGTGATTGTACCTGTGCGGACAGTATGCTATTAATGATTGAGTTGGTAAACAATGTCCAAATTAAATGAAACAGTTCACTAAGCTCCTTTGGCTTGACAAGAGTCAACTATACAAAAAGTTCCTTAATTGCTAGGAACTTTTCAAAACAAAAACAACTTAATCTGATAAAGTAGTGAAAGATGCAAATACTTAAGTGATCTTTTTCAGTAAAGTAGTTTTCAGAGCAAAGGCATCCAAAGAAGAAGCAGAATCCTTTCTGGACACTGGAGGAACTGCTGTACTGACTTGGTCTGCGTGTCCGTTTAGCCTAGCATCTTGTCTCAGGGGTGAACACTAGTTTATGCATCGGAAAAGGCACAAAACCAGTAGCCATCATTAGGAAGTTGTTACTCTTTCAAAACACTTGTTTGTAGTGTGTTTAATCTAATTAAAATTCTGAATGTCTTTTTGCAGAGAATCAGAATGACTAAAAAAAGGAAACATCAAGAAGATTTCCAGAAAGTAAAATTAAAAGTTGGGAAAAAAAAGCCTAAACTAGAGAATGCAACAGATACTACCTTCAAAACAAAGGCCATACAAATTCCTGAGCAGCTTAAAGAAGATGGAGTGCTTCCTACACAGAATAGAAAACTTAACATAAAGGTATAGTGTGACATTACATTCTGAAATGACAGAGAAGTACTTGACATTTATCTAGGTTTGCTGTGTTAACTAGAGTTTAGGAAAAAATATTTATTTTAAAAAAAAATTAAACCCCCAGCAGAGTGTCTGATTACAGCCTCTTTGTCCGTGACAATAAGCCAACCCATGAATTTAATGTCTCAAATTGCTGGACCGGCATATAACCCGAGGAAAAGGTTTTCAGCAGTAAAAAACTAAAGTTGTGTTCTGATTTAAGTATCTAGGATTAACATTCTTGGGTTTTGAATGTCTTGGATCATACCTTAAGGACTGGGTTTAAAGTAGACTTCCTGAGATGATGTTTTTAAAAAAACTTGTATTTCTTTGGGTGGTGGTTCTACTTGCTTTCCCTTGTGTTGTCTTCTATCTCTGGCAGCTCTCTACTTAGACTGAAGAAAGCTGTTGGGACTGAGATTTCATAGTTCTACCTTTGAGAACAAGTGTTCTTATTTTTATTATTTTTATTTTATTATTTCAAGGACTTATTTTTGATCATCCCTCTGCTAGTCAGCAGGGTTGTCCATAAACTTAAGAATGAGGAGTATCTAACACTTACTACAGGAAGATCATTGAGATGCTGGAGCGTGTCCAGAGAAGGGCAATGAGGCTGGTGAAGGGTTTAGGGAACAAGTCTTATGAGGAGCGGCTGAGGGAACTGGGGATGTTTGGCCTGGAGTAAAGGAGGCTGAGGGGAGACTTTATTGCTGTCTACAACTACCTGAAAGGAGGTTGTAGAGAGGTGGGGGTTGATCTGTTCTCCCAAATAACAAGTGACAGGACAAGAGAAAATGGCCTCAAGTTGTGCCAGGGGAGATTTAGGTTGGGTAATAGGTAAAATTTATTTACGGAGAGGGTTGTGAAGCACTGGAACAGGCTGCCCAAGGAGGTGGTGGAGTCCCCATCCCTGGAAGTGTTTAAAAGACATGTAGATGTGGTGCTGAGGGGACATGGTTTAGGGACCCTGGCAGTGCAGAGTGAATGGTTGGACTTGATCTTAAAGGTCTCTTCCAACCAAATGATTCTGTGATTCTGTAATTACCTGAAGGACAAGTCATGGTATCTTGTTTTTCCTGATACTGAATTTGGATGATTTGTTCATTGTTATGTTTTCAACTAATAGAATATTTGTTCTGAACATATTATGCTGGTACGAACAGCAGTACATCATAAGAATAGATTCTGTATTTTTTGAGTGTTTAAGAAGAATGTTGTGGAAATAGGTGGGGAAGTTTGAAGAGTTTAAAGCAATAGTGATGGCAAGTATATATGTTTCTTTCCTTTTAGGATCTGCTTTCACAGATGCATCACTATAGTCCTGGGGTTAAGCATAATGCACTTCTTGGGCTCAAAGATCTCCTGTCTCAGTATCCATTTGTAATTGATGCACACCTTTCAAATATAATAAGTGAGGTTGCAGCTGTGTTTACAGACAAAGACTCTGGTGTCAGAGGAGCAGCTGTTCACCTGCTGCAATTCTTGGCTTCAAAAATAAGAGCGGAACAGATTGCTCCATTTTTTCCTTTGGTAAGTGCCCATCTCTCCAGTGCCATGACTCATATCAGTGAGGGAATTCAGGAAGATTCATTGAAAGTCTTGGACGTTTTATTGGAAGCATACCCAGCTCTCCTCACAGACCGCAGCAGTATATTATTGAAGAATTTTGTAGAGCTTATTTCTCACCAGCAACTGTCAAAAAGACTGAAAAGCAGAGAGAAACTTTCTTGGATGCTCTCTGTTAACCCAAATCGCAGAATAACTTCTCAGCAGTGGAGGCTGAATGTACTTACCAGGCTCAAGAAGTTTCTTCAAGCAGTGGTAGATGGATCCAGTGAAATAGAGGATGAAGGGCTTCAAGAACAAAAGGATAGTCCTCATTCTGTGAGGAACCCAATATGTGTAACTTGGAAGCTCCATGCAAATAATCAGCAACATATACAGCTGTTTGAAAATGGTGGCTTACGACCAAAGATCAACTCATCCTTTAGACTGAGGTGAGAAAATGTTAACTAATTTGGGAATTAATGTCCACTTGTATGATCACAATGTTAAACTGTGGTTCGTTGCTGTTGAAGACAACAATTTAATTTTTATTGTGGGATTGTCCCTTAGCCATATTTTGGGGCATTTAGTGTAATGTGCAGTTGTACTTCAGTGGCTTGAAAATATAGAAATACTCCGCAGATAACTCTGTTACGTGTATGTCATGAACACATATCAAATAAAATCTCTATTTTATGCTATTCATAATAATTTTTGAAGACCAACTCTAGCAGTTTTGGTTTGGGATTTTTTTTTGTTTTTTTGGAGTACCACTTGTTGTAGTACATCACATAGACCTGGGGCCAAGCAGGCAAATTTCTTTAGATTACATGTAAGCTTATTTCTTAAACTGTGATAAAGAATTTTACTGAAATTTTGAGCTTTTATCTTTGGGAGTATCATAAATTTAGGAGTCTATTTGAATACAGCTCCTTTTACAAAGGACAGTGTGGTAAGGTGTGTCTGGCTGGCTGAAGTTCTGCTGAGTTTCCAATTCTAGATATTTTTAATCAATTCACCAGTTCATATTTTCAATATGAATAAGAGATGTCTCATCTGAGACATGTTGATGAATACAGAAGAAAGCACAGTGTGCTTAGGCACAGAAAGGTTTGTGTGTTTTTTGTAGTACTCTAAATAGATACGAGCTGAAGTTAAGGGAGAAATAACCCACCATCTTTGTTTCTCTTCCTCTGTTCTGATTCACCCACTCCTCAGACTAGAGGGGAACCTCCCACACCACTTTATGTTACCTTTTAAACACTGACATCCTGATGTGTATGCGTTACTGTTACATACCTGCTGATAGGAGATCTGGAATGACAACTTGAAAAATGGAATCGTAAACTGTTACACAGTGCTTCTAATCCATAGATTATCAAAGAGATTTGAAGAGAAACCACAGTCCTTGTTTTACTGCTGGGGAGGACTGAATGACTGGTATAAAGCAGTTATAACAAATTCATCTAGGAGGTTGGTAGCAGAACAGGGCATAAAACCCACTGCCTAATCCATTGCTGTATCCATCCCATGTCTTTAAATGAATAAAGTGCAGAAGAGTTGCTCTCTTTTAATACTGCAGGTATTGGCCTGAATTAGCAGGTGTTTTCCATCATGGAGACACGCAAGTGACCATGCCATTCCCACTTCCCTAGGCTTCCTCTTGGTAGATAGCATATTAGTTGTGGTAGGTGCAGGAAATTTATATTAAGCTAAGTAAAATGTTCAGTCATGACCAACAATATCTGCTGCGGGTAAAACTTTAGTGGGAAACTAGACCAGTGAATCTGACTTGAGGCAGGGGGAAAGGTTCAGTGCTGAGCACAAAACAGTCCTATGGACTCCACCTCTGCAGTCAGAAGCGTACAATTGCGGACCACCATATATCAGAGGATTCTTGTATTGTACCCTGAATGATACTGCAGTGTGTTATATACCATGCCCTGTAATAGCTGAAGATGCATTGTATCCAAGGTCTAGGAAAACAAACTTAACATCTGGTGTCACCTGAATTGGATTCCACTTTTCTGAGGAGCTAGATTTTGGTGAAACATCGTGATCCACTTGTGGTTATGAATACTTTCAAAAAGCCATTTGCAAGCATGAGGAAGGAGCCAGAAGAATAGAAGGAAACATTGCTGGAATCCAAGGCGAGCTTGGCAAAGCAAGTTGATGGCAGCAGAACAGAAGAATGGAGAAAGAAGGGGCATCTGCAGAAGGTACTAAAATGTTCTCATTTTATGCATTTGTGCATTTTTTTGCTATATTCATTTTGCACAAAGAGCTACTACAGCTTGTTTTAGTGGATATCTGTGAAATTCTGAGTGGAAGTTACTGTGGTGGCTTTTGTATGCGCCACTGAAATCTTTTCTAGTAGTCTGAAGGTGTTTAATTCTGTCTCTTCCAATCCCAGCTGTGGCCACTGACAGGCATTCTCACGCCTCTGCTGTGGCCATTACTGCAAGGACAAAATTATTTCTAATAAGAGGTGCAAAACATCTGTAATGCTCCTTGAGTACTTCCAAAATATCAGTGTGTGTGTTTTTGTTTGGAGAAGTCGGTGCACAAATAGTCAAGTCCTAACTATAGATAACGAACTGACTATACTGTAAGCAACTAATTGCAGTGTGTATGTGTTGATGGCCTCATCACTAATACTGAAAGTAAGTTTCAGCTTTGGTCTTTAAGAAGTAGACTTCCAAACACCACTAATAGTATGCTAAATTTTTTAAGTTCCTGTATCTTTTTAATCTTGCATGTTCTTTGGGTAGGGATGGCACCTCATTGATAACCTAGTGAATTACAAAGTGGGATTTTCAGAATCAGTTTGCAGCATTAATGTTTAGTGAAAAGTGTAGATTCTGAACTTGGAATGCTGGATGGTTCAGCAAATCAAATCTTAAGACTTTATTATAATCTTCTGTTCTGTGCTAGGTCTTTCTACTGTGTGTGAATTAAAGATGAGTGAATTAGGAGATGATTAGAAAATATCCTCTGCCTTATGTGCTGACTGTGCTGCTTTTTGTGTCAAACTCATTTCAGGTGAGGAAAAATGAAAAGCCTTCACAACTTAAATGTGATGATGCCAAGGTGTGTGATCTTACTTTGGACTGGAAGTGGTGCTGAAGAGAAATGGTAGAGCTTCTGTTTCTGCTGAGAAAAGACAAAATGAAGCTGCAAAGGAAAGCAAAGAAGACTTGAGACACCAAAATGGAAGACAAAGCCTAGTGAATACATACATATATGGTGTGACCTGTGCATCAGACAGAAATGGAAAATACAGTTCCCTTGGTGCACTGGTGTTTCTTTGCTGCAGTTGTCAGTGCACACAAAACAGGAGGACATACCCTGGCCTATGCTCTGAGCCATGAAAACTTATTAATTTCCAGTGACTGTTCCTATTCTAAGCAGCAGAAAGTTGTTTCCTTATTTGCTATTTCTTTTACACTTCCCTGTCTTTCCTTTGCTGAATTTCTGTTGTCAAATGGCAGATAGGTTACGCAGTTTTCTTTTGGTCCTGCTTTATAAAAATACTAGCATTTTAAAGAAAAATGACAGCTTAAGGGTCACACAAGTATCTTGCAGCTCCCCTCAATAGTATTTCATACCCTTATGAAGGTCATGTGCTTTGTAGTGTTTCTGAGAGCTGCCTTAAAGAATAGTGGTAATAGATAATGTGACAAAAATCTGAACACCTTAATTTACATCAAACCCTCCCAGTTCCAGGGAACCTGTATTGCTAAGGATATTGCACTAATCAAATGAGTACTGCACAGGTTACAGTAAAACTTCTTCATCTGTTCCTGGCAGTCAGATTTTTACCCTTTTTTGTTGTTAACCTTGAATATTTGGAGGTGTCTTGAGAGATGGGGGCTTCTGTAGCAGGGGTCCATGAAAGCTGTGCTGAGTATTTTTGCTAAAAAGCTTTTGGCCCCTGGGTGGAGAATTCTTTTTGGCATGGATTCTTCCTTCATTTTTTCCATCCCTTGTTTCAGAAGAGTGCTGAAATATATTTTAGTGTGTGTTATAGTTTTGTAGGAATTTTCAGCTGTGAGTTGACAACTTCGCAGGTTTCATGCACTGAAACTGCTTTTTCACTGTTTAATGGGGAGATTTTTTTGTGTTCCAGAAATAGATTGCTCAAATTCCAAAGCTCTGCTGGAATATCAGGTATTATTTTCAAAGGAATGATTACAGACTACTGTTTCAGAACTATTTCAGCCAATTATTGACAGTTCAGAATCTCAGCTGAGTGAGTAGTCCTGTCATGGCAGAACATGACAACCTTTTTCAGTGAGATTATGGCCTTGGTGTCATCTGCCTTGTCCGGTGACTCTAGAATTCATTGTGGTTATAACTGGAAGATGGGATTTGTCTGCTGTGTATTTAAACAACTGAGAATTAAATGTGTAAGTTGGAATCATACACCCTAAACTCTTTATAGTCTGAAAGAAGCTGGTGTCTTTACTGCAGCGTCTGTGGCGTGGAAGGGACAAAGAGCAACAAAAAAGGGACAAATAAGCCAAATTACATTGACTGCATGCACTGATTGCTGCAGTTGATGCTAAGCTTTGTAAAATCTCAAGATGTCTGATAGTTGTAGTAGGTACTAAAGATAAAACTTACTACTTTTTTCTTATGACCAGTTATGTTTCTGCTTGTCCATTTTGTTTTGTGCTGGAGATCTAAATTCTCTCCCATCTTGACTTCATTGAAAAAGAGCCTGCATTTGTCTCACACGTTCTTTTTATTCCTTTGCAGATGTCTCCTCTCTGCTCCTTTTACAGTTTACTAACACCTGGTTTTGGTCTAGTAATTTTCTTGAAATACCAATTTCAACCATTGAGAAATGACAGAATAAAATTCTCTGTTATGTGGATATTATAGATGATTGCAACAACTTGAGAAATATGGCTTCATAGAAGGCTATAGCTAACTGGATAATTTGGAAATGACAGGATGACCAGGAAAAACTGCTTTACCTCTTTAATCCAATATGAAATGAAAATATTTGTAAGCAGAACTTGTCTGCCTGTCTGTGGAAAGAAAGCAAATAGTTTTTCAAGTTCTGTTTTGGGTGTGTATGTAAAGACAAATCACTTGGACAACATCACTGAAATAGAAAGGAGTTTAACAAGAGGTTCAGCATTACCAGTTCCATGTATATTAGGAAGTTAGAATTACGATGGGAATTCCCTGCTGTGAGTTAAAAAAAAAAAAAATGTAAAACAATGTCAGAGATGATGAATTTAATTTATTGTTACTTTTTTTTTTTAAGGGCTCTTGTTATTTGGAAATGCTTTCAGAAGCTTCTGTATTGCTTAAAATTAATAGGAGTTATTTGGGGGTTTCTTGCTTTAAAGAACATTCTTTTAAGAATGGATACAAATTGCCTGAATTTATCCAAGAGCAGGATTTGGTCATTTGTGCTGATAATCCCTTTTGAAACACAAAGTGTCTTACAAGGGGGTAAAAAAAAGTCCTTGATTTTCTTGCTTTTTGGGGGATGTTCTTTTAATTTAAACTGTATCTTCATTTTTTGATAATCGTTGTTTAACTTCATTATCAGATCATTTTAATCGTTTTCCAACTAGTTGCTCTCCAGAGCATTATAGTTAAACATCAGGTGGGAACCAAAGTTACATTTTTTCAGAATGATTTTTTTTTTTTGCTTTATTAATATGAACAACCATTATGTTTATTACAGCTGGGCATGGTTATTAACTGTAATAAACCTAACGCATTTGACAAGACTTTGTAGTCAGTTTCATTATTTTACTTCAAGGAGCTTAAAACTTACAGCTTTTTTTTTATTTTGCTGTGCCAAGTATAGTGAATTGTCTGTTGGTTGAAGGTGATAAGATAATGTGAGTCATATTTCTCCACTTTATAGACTTCACATATAGAAATGGGGAAAGAAATACTGAAATGTAGGAATTTGTTAGAGAAGCACGGAAACTTAGAGGGAGACTTGGGAGCAGGTTTGTTGTAGATGGTTTGAACACCCTTTTTTTCTTACTGAAATACCTAGCAAGAAAGCAAGCAAACATTTAATGTATTAGAAGTAATTTTTCTGGTTAATTCAGACAGCAGGAAAGTGGTATTGTCTGATCTGTTTTTAAAGGTGTGATCTTTATCTTTTTTCTTTTTTTTTTTGTTTTGCTTTTGTTGTTTAGGTCTCTGGCAAGTGTAATGGACAGTGCAGAAAAAGGCCTGTCCTCGGCTGAAAACTTAAAAGGTTTTATTGAGATAATAATTCCATTACTGATTGAGTGCTGGATTGAAGCATCTCCTGCACAATCAGCTCCCATTCTTGGAAACCTTTTGGAATCAGAATCTCAGCAGCTTATGCAGCAAGTGCTTAGTATAATACATTTATTGTGGAAACTCACAAAGCGACATGATGAAACGTACAAAATGGTAAGGGAGAAGTGATCTGTGGCATAATGATGACAGTGCATTTTGTTTTGACTGGAAACTAGTGATTTGGTGATTGGAAGTAGTGGAAATACTTTATTAAGAGAGAAAAGGCTAGGATTTGAGTAGGATTTGAGTTTGGATTTTGTCAAGTCTCTTACTCCAGAAAAGAATCTGTTGAACTGAGCAATGAGTTAGCACTGATAGTCTCCAGGAATCCTTGACACGCTGCAGCACAAAAGCTTTCGAAGCTGAAAGTGATACTGGAGGAGTATTTCGCCCCCCAGATAAAGCTTAGAATATGAATTTGAAAAAAGCATAGAATGGAATTGTTTGTTCAACACAAAACAGTAAAAATTTTGTGGGGCGGAGGAGTGGGAATGAACAAACCCTAAACCCTTGGAAAGGTAGGGGTACCGGTGGTATGACACCCTTCAATGGCTTGGTGCACCCTACACTGGAGTGTCGTGATTGGAAGTACCACAAGGCATTGAATGAAAACCTCAATTTTGGAAAATAGCCTTGAAGGATTTTTTTTTTTTTTTCCCCACTAATTATTTTGTGTGTCTCTTACTTTGATAAATGCATTGCTATTTTTTTGTAACTTTTGCAGCTCTTCCAAAGATTTTTTCAAACTGGAAGAACACTCTTTCCATTTTGGCTGTTGATAGTAGTTGGAAGGAATGTCTAGAGCATTTTGTTTTACCTATCTATTGGACTGTAGGTCCATTTGCTAAACAAAAATCTGTGTAAAATCATTGGTGGAATCATTCCATTAGACCAGAGTTGCCCAGCAAACACAGCTGGTGGGATGGATTCAGTGTGTCTGAACAAAACACGCTGCTCCCCTTTGTCCCCTTCATCTTTTCTAGAGGGCCTCTTGGAAGTGGGCGGAAAGCCCGCAGCTGGCCAGGTGAATACCTGTGGCAGCCCACTGTCCCTTGCCACCGCCTTTAGGGTACTGCGGAGCTGCTGCCCTTAGCCACAGGGTGCCTGCGGTTTGGTCACAGGAAGGAGTGCTCCTGTGTCAAGATATGAACTGGTTTAGGTACATGCAGCTGCATTATGACCTTAGGATGTTTTGGAAAAAAAAATCTTACATCCATACAACTTCTTTTACGATAAACGGCTTATTTTGTCTTTTCAGTCACCTTTATATATAAAATGTGTTCAAATGGCTCAGTTTGAAAATGGAAGTTTTGCTTATTTTTCATAGCCCTTAGGCTCAGAGACCAGAGTGTTTATTACACTTTGGAAAATCACTGTGAATATGCTTAGTAGAAACCTGTTACTCTTTGAAATAGTTTAATGGTCATTCTCTTTTCATAATACTTGAATATCAGAAGTAGTATTCTGCCTGACCCATTTGATAGCAATGCAGGCTTTTTTTGTGATGAGTTCTGCTGAGCACTTTGTGGAATGGTGACTGTGAGTGTCTGCTAACCCACAAACTAAAACTGTTTTTAAATATTGAAAAAAATCCTTTTTCTGTGAGGATGGCCTTTTTACTGGAAAACATTGTGTCAGTGGGCTTTGAACTACAAGTACACTAATGGTGGGGAAAGACGAAGGCAGTGTCAGAGTATGTCTTAATGGAAAACTCAGAACAGTCACTGGGAGTAAATCAGAGTCCACTCTGATTTCGAGTACCCCAACAAATTGATATAAAAGCACTTTCAACTCCTATCTGAAACTCACTTGGTTTAATATTGCATATCTCCACATTAATATGTGCTAAGAAAATATACTGGTCCATTTTGGAGTAAATGTTGCTCAACCTTGACTTCTAATTGTAGTTTCACTCCCTTGTTTCGTGGGCCTTCGGGTTCACACACAGGACTTCACATTTACATCTGAAAGTAAATACGTATCAAAACTTGCAGATACAAGCTGAAGTTACTGTTTTTCATTGATTCCAGTAGTGGATTTTGGAAGATGATTGCATTGATGTATTTCACTAATGTCCGTGTTTTGTCTATCATCTGCTTTCCTTAACAGGAACTATGGCTTCGAATGAACTACCTTGTTGATTTCAAGCACTACTTCATGCGTCATTTTCCTTATTCTTTACAAGAAACGGTAAAGCACAAAAAGAAAGATTCATGCAAAGGGTAAGAGTAAAATCAAGGTCTTGTTACAATTTTTAATTTCATATGCGAGACAATGTGAGTAATATGCTTTATCCAGTATTTAATTTTTACTGTTGGAAGAGAAACCTTTTTGTTGTGTATTCCTTGAAGATCTGTAGAGAAGTTTTTCTAGCAAGATAGCATTTGCTTTGAATTGAGAAGTTTTGGTTGTTGTTTGTATAAGTATTACATAGGAAGTCATCTGAATATCCTCCAGCAGAAATTCAACTGCCGTCTTGGAGAAATGAAAGTACCGTATTGAATGTTTGATCTGAATTTCTATATTGCCAAATGGTGATTTGTGTTACTCTGGCTAGTTTCATATTTCTGCATGTTTTCTTCAGCTGACTGCTGAATTACATCAAAGCATGGTTAAAACATTTTTATCACCCTTCTGCAGTTCTATTCCAGGGCTGTATGAACACAGCTGGGAGGGGAGATGGGACACATTGTGCCTATCCTGTGTGGCAAAGCAGTGCTGGAGCAGAAGCCAAAGGCTCACAGGTTTCTTGGCTGTTGAGCTGGCAGAGTGGTTGCACCAGTTTTTTTCTGGTATGGGCCAGTAGGAGGTTGTTTCTCCTCTCAGCTCTCAGGTGTGAGTCTACATTCACACAAAGTCTGTTCTGGAGTTGTTCTGCACCATTGCAGTCCGTGTGGAACACTGGTACAAGGGGTATCAGCCAGTGTCTATCTTGTTTTCAAGTACTTGCAAACTGTGCCACTGTAGGTTGAGCTGTAGTAGTGGAACAATATCTACTATGCTGCAGGTATGCTTGATGCCTAAATCCTGTTTGATATCTTGACTGTTGCATTTTCTCTTCCTGGAAGGGCACATTCATCAGAAGTATAGCATAGCTTTTCGTTAAATACTTCTGTTTCAGCTAAGTGTTACCCATTCAGTTTGTAAAGCCCAAAGGTGTTTTGCTTTTCCCAGTTTTCACCTGAATACCCTTCCTTCAAACTGAAAATCTTGGAATTATTTAGGCAATGCAACCATCCTTCTACCCTTATAGATAACATCCTCACTAACCATACTTCTTTTGATCCTTTTTCACTCTGCTGCTAAGTTTTGCCCCATTCTTGTATTTATAAATATATTATTGGATACATGCAGGAAAAATAACCTGTGAAACTCTTTTTTTGTGTTTTTATTTTGTCTGTACTTGAAGACTTCTGGTAACTTGGCTTCCTGCCGTGAAAATAAAATTAGTTGCTTTTGTTTTCCTTACTTACCAACATACTGGGTTAAAGGCCTGCATTTGAAACTTTGAGTGGCATTCCAAGGCTTTGTTCCTTCTCCAGCTGGCAAAATGTTGCAAAAATTCACCACACTATTGATAACGCGTACTATCTACATGTTCTGAACTTTATGTCATTTGTAAGTGGTGTCCATAGGCTGAGATTTATTTGCTCATATTGTAATGGTTGGCTCTGGATTGAAGGGTCACTACACTTACATTAAATGAATGCTGTGATTTTTTTCTTTTTTTTTTCTTGTATACTGCGAGTGACCCATCAGCAAGTAGAGAAGTTCTGGCATTATACATCAAGCTGCAATACGCTCAATTCCTTTCATAATATCCCTTAATTTTGTTGTTCAGACCTCTGTAGCGCAACAGGGTGGTCCTGCAGAAAGAATATTGTGCTGGTGAAAAATGTGTTTCTGATTCCACAAGAGTTTGGAAAAAAAAGTACAGACACCGATTTCTTCATGCTGTTTGTGGTTCTTTTTGTCATTGTGTAATAATGACAAAATCTATGTGATTCCTCACAGAAGAAACACAGGAAAGACTGAAACTAAGAATTTTTTATTTTTTTAGCCTTCCTTTACTGGTTTCTGTCACCTAAAAGTACTGCTAGGCCAGAGTAAAAATGTCAAACAGGAGAAACCAACCACAGAGATACAATTTAGAGCTCTGGTTGTGGCTGCTGCTATGAATGTGAGAAACAGACCTTTTGGTGTCAGAACAAAAAATTTCAGGTACCCAAATGCCAGGTGTGAAGACTTTTAAAATACGTATTGGTTTTAAAACTTCAACACTTAGATATTTTTTTTTTTTTACATAATGTAATTTCCTACTAAAGTAACATATTAAAATGCACAAAATATGTATTTTTTTAAAAGTCTCTTTCCTTTTCTTTTCTTTGCCCCTCCCTCCCCCTTAGCAACAAGTATTGCATGACATCCTCAAACAGCGTAGACCATCTTTTACTGAACTTAACCTTGTGTGACATAATGGTTTCATTAGCAAGTACTTCAACACTTCAGATGGATTCTGGTTGGCTGGACATGATCAGGAAGTTTGTGACAGATACTCTTCAGGATGGCAGCAAGCTGAACAGCAAGCAGGTGAACAGATTGCTTGGGGTGACTTGGAGACTAATGCAAATACAGCAGAACAAAGGTAAGGTCTGAGTAGTTGTGGAAAAGTAAAATTATGCACTGACAAAGAGCTCGAGTTATTCTAGAATTTCAGGTCACTTCATTGTATTTTGCAGTTGTTACATGGTAGTGTTTCGTCTGTAGAGGTAGATTGCATTTCATGGTCATAGCCCTGCATGTAGCATTGAAAACTGCTTGATTTTTTGGAATGCTGTTAGATTCATACTGTTGATAGGGAAAGTATTACTATATTTTGAGTACCTGTTTTATTTTTTTTACTACTTAAGATATTCTTATAAATGGGATGATGATTTTTCTGCCTTGAAAAAAAATTACTAGGATGTCAAAGTTCATGATACTTCAATGTTCCAAACCTTATTAACTCATTTATCTTAATTAAAATCCATTCTAATATTTGATGTGTTTTTCTGTTGACAAATACATTAGATTTCAAATTTTAAATGGCTACCTGCATTATGCTTAAGTATGATTGTGCCATTTCAGGTGCTTTTTATAATGTGTCTTTTAGTGGGAATCCCTGTACTTAAGTGTGTTCCCTGGTAAGAGTTATGCTGATGAAAGCCCGCCTCTGACTGGATCCAGAAAACTGTAGAGCATTCTTGTGTCTGTGGACGGAGTGGAACTGTTCGGTGTGGAACACAAAATTGTATCTGTTTATGAATACATAACTTACTAACACTGCTCTATACACCTGGATGGAAAGACAAAGGTTTCTCAAAGGTCTTGGTTTATGGAGATAATTAAGTGATTGCTGCTACTTAAGCTTGACAGCAATGAATTCATTGGGACCCCAGGCTTTTCTGAGACAAATTGAGTCAGGTCTTATACCCTTCATAGATCTCTTAAGTGTTCAGATGCTCCTCGTTCTCTCTAGGATTGTCTTCTCTGAATCCAGATATTTTTCTATGCTTTGTTAATTTTTACATCCAGTGGTTTGCTCTGGTTTGCAAAGAAAATGTTTGGTCTGTTTCTCAGTCTGCTGTAAGAACTTCTGCACTCACTGGCTGCTTTTAGCCAACTTTGACATAAGGCTAGAACTTTCATACATTGTTTTAAGTTGAGTGATAACAGATAGCTAGTGAGAGCTTCAGGGGAGGAGAAGTTGCAGTGAGGCTTAGCAGATCTCTCTGCAGTGGCTTGCCTGGGGCCTCCTGAGGTATGTATTTTCTGGTTAATAAGCAAATGTGGTTTGAAGGCAGTTGGTTCAAAGATGTGGAGAGCTGATAAGGCTGGTGTGCATGGCAGGGAGAGAGGGCTAGTATAGAGAGAACTGGAGACACTGTGACAGTGAGGTGTGGGGGAGCAGAGGTGAGGAGTAAAGGAGAGCATTGTTCTGAGGTTACTGCACTAGGGGAAAAGGATGTGGAAGATAGCTGTGGAAAGGAGGAATTTATTGATTCTCAGCTACCTTTGCACTGCCTTGTCTTCAAAAAATTCTGCAGTTTTCTCTTGCATTATTTTCTCTGTTCTTTTGTGTGGCTCTTTCACGAGCTTCACAAGAAGGTGTTTCAATGGTTTAGAAGTCTATCTAGTAGTTGTTTTAAAACATTTTGGTACTTCCCTGTGGAGTTAAATGTAGATAGTTGCAGATACAGATTTTTAGTTGTTCTGCGTATGTGTGTATGTGTAACATCAGAAGATAAAGAAGCACTACTTCGTATTTTTATGTTTTCTTTCTAGTGGCAACAGAACCCTTGATAAAAGCAGTATACACACTATACCAGCAAAGGAATCTCCTCTTTCCAGTTCGTACATTGCTTTTGAAATTTTTTAGCAGAGTTTACCAAAAAGAAGATTTGAGGACTCAAAGAATCAGGTAAAAATCATTTGCATATTCATTTTCATTTCGACATACTATTATTTATTTCAGAAGTTAGAGTACTGAATTTCTATGTAGATGTTAATAAAAACTTCTTTCTAAATCTCTTTTGGCACTGTGTCATTGGAATTTGACGGTTTAGGTTCTCTGTGAAATTCAGCTTAGTTGTGTTTTTTCTTAACGTAAGTACTAGATAAATCTTAATGATTTAAAATTTAACTAGAAGTACACTGCTGCAAGCTCATGGTTACTGACTCTGGTGGTAGTCAGTAGAAGTGTCAAGATTATGCAGCTATAGCCATGGAGCATTTCCATCGCTTGAGCCTGAGGTTGCGGACTTGTGACTTGGTGTCTTTGGTGGTTCTAGGAGTGCCTGTCTAGCCTTTTGTGCTTATCTTCTTTAAGAGAAGTATTCTTCTGTTGGTTTATGTGTGTGGTTCTAAAAAGTCTACGTTTAAGAAAATGTTCTCTTCCCTTTGGGTTCCCAGTTTCATGCACCTGTTAGATAACTGACTTCCTTAAAGTAAGAAGAGATTGTTCTCTATATTGCTGTTATTAAGCTTGATTTCAGTGTAAGATTTGTCCAAGTTGTCTCCAAGTCTTAACTTTTCAGGAGGTATTTTTCAGCCAAGTCATCTGGTTCCAGCTACATAAAATCCTTAAACACAGATTAGGCTGCATCAGTCCTACCTCGTTTGAGAACGCAAAGGGACGTAAGGTCATACCCATGATAGCCGTTCCTGCTACGAAGTAAAAATCAAACCTCAGGGCCCCCAGAAGTACTGGCATCCACTCAGAGTCAAGCTTTGGGAAAATTGTTCTCTTCTGCAGCTCCTCTGATGTCTTAAATCTTATGTTGTGGTAATGCCTGCATACACGTGATTAGATCTACAGCCAAAAATAGCTAACATTACCCTATGAACGTGATAAAAACTGAAGGGAATTTGAAGGACAGTCAAGAAGGCAGCTTGGGAGTATCCCATTTTCTTCCTCTTTTTACCCAGAGTGAAAAAGAGATCTTTTTCATACTGACTAATTTCCCTGAGGTTACATAACCTTTTCTGTACGTACCTGGAAGTCTTGAGCATCTCATCCAGTTTCAGGTGATCATCTATCTAGAAAGCTTTAACTTTCTATCTTTAGACATCACAAATAGCAGTAGTTTTCCTGCTGTTCCTCATACTTATCACAATTCCATGCAGATGTTTTTAGCAACAGAATTAAATCTCAAATATTCTTTGCAAAAAGGATAATGGCACTTATGTCTGACAAGGCATTTTAAAATGACATGATGTTTGAGAACTGCACTGAACCATTTTTTTCCTTTAGAAACAAGTGGGTTTTTTCATCAAGATGTGGACTGCGTGGTAGAAGCTGGATGACACTCATGTTATTCGGTTTGATGTCATAGCTCCTTCAGCTCTCCTGTGACTGCTCTTTTTAATTTTTTTTTTCTTAGAAGCTTGTCAAGAGCAGTCTAGAGGAGCAGAATTCACGTTGGAACATTTTCCAATTACACTTAAGTGAAGCTGTTTATTTTTTAGGTGTATCTCATTCAAAGGTCAGATAGGAGCTTTTGGCCTGTTGTTGCCCTGTGAAAGAAAACTTGATTTATTACAAGGTTTAGAATGAATGTTCTGGACTTGATGTTGGTTATCTTCACCCCTAATGGCTACACATAGGCATAGTCATTGTGTATATACGCATATCCAGTGTGTGTCTGTGTATACACATGCACATATGCATATATGTATTGGTAAAGACTTAAAAAGCTGTTTAGCCTCACAGCCTACCCTCAGTGCTGACCGGTGTGACATGCTATAGGAAGAAGGCGAGGATTGCTTTTCCACAGTACTCTGAGCTTCCAACCATTGGAAGCCTGTACTTCCTCACTGTGCAGAGCTTCTGTGTGTTTATCACTCAGTGGATGTCTTTTCCGTGAGCTTTTCTGGTCATTCCTTGGACCAGTCTACCTCAAGAGCAACTGCAGCATTTGATACCAGCACCCGCTTCTTCTCTGGGAAGAGAAAGCAAATGTTTTATTCCCATCTACCGTTTGTTTATCAAGTGATTTGAGACCTTTATTGAGCCTACCTCCAACTTACCCACTTCGGTTGTCTTTTCTCCAGGTGTTCCTACTGTTAAACACAAGCAATCTCTCTGTGCAAGGCTATTCCCTCTTATGTCATGGATACTTATTTTCCTTAAAAAGTTTTTGGTGAGAGATTTTGTCAGATCTTTTGAAAAGGAAATAATTTTTATCATCATTATGCTACTCTTGTTGAGGCCTTCAAAGACCTACTTTGAACTTCTTGTTTTACACTCAGCAGCTTCTTTCATGTAATCATCACTTCAGTAGTAAGCTGATGAAGTGCTATTGGTTTTTAAATGATAGTTTATTTAATATGTCAGGATGTCATAGAAATTGTAGCCCATGAAAGAGAGGCCTGATCTATAAGATTGCTTCAGTTTGATCTAGAAAGCATAAGTAAAAGCAGATCTGTTGTGAAGTTTTAAAGACCAAAGATGTTTAAAGAAAGAAAAAAACTGATTAGTGTCCTGAAATATGAACAGGCCAATTGATTGGAATGGGGAAGGATATCTGGAGAATCAAGTCATGAATACAAATGAAAATTTGTCGTAGGCTAGGGAAAAACTTGTCCAAATTTTTTTCCTGTTTTCTGACCAGCTTTTAGGGGTCATTTGTAGTAAGCAGCACTTACAGAGAATTCCTTTGCTTGGAATGAATATGTGAACACGTAAAGGAGAAGCAGGTAATCAGGAACAAGCTAGCACGTGTATGAGAGCAAATCGTGCTTTGCAGTCATGATAGCCTTCTGTGAGGAGTGACGAATGGCTGCATGGACAAGGGCAGAGTGTGACACAGTACACTTGGTTACTAAGGCTGCTTGGTGCTGTGTTCCACCAGATGTAGTTTTTCATTCTGCTTTAAGAAGTGTCTGAATTGACAAGCAAGACATCAGCAAATGTAAAATTGAAAGTCTAGTGTAAAGAGTAGTAGCCTGTTGGGGGTTCAGTGGTATTGAGGGTGTAGTAGTCTCATGGCTTTTTACCCTGTCTCAAGTCATTAAATACAAACTGGTAAAACTAATCATAAATGGAAATGTTGCTTTGACAGCATACAGTCAGTTCGTACAAATACTTTCTGAAAGAGTTGGAAATATGCAGGGCAAAACATGGGATCAACTAAATATTTCTGATGTAACTGCAGTAGCACGCCAGTGTGCTCAGATCTTCTGGTGAAATATTCTCAGCAAATCACAGTATTGTAATTTAAGTGTTCCTGATATTAAAGCAATTTAGTCAGGGCTGGAAAGAGTAAGTTTTGTGGGATTTTTATTGTTTTGTTTTCCCCCAACTAATTTTTCGTCTTTCTTTAGAAGTCGAAGTAAAGTTCTGTCTCGTTGGTTGGCTGGCTTACCTCAGCAACTTGCTCTGCTTGGCTTGAGAAACCCTGAGCTTTCAAATCAGCTGATTGATATCATTCATTCTGCTGCATCTCGCTCCAACAAGGAGTTGTTACAAAGTTTACAAGCCACTGCTGCTCGAATATATGGTAAGACTTTTACGCCACAGCGTAATGAATTTTGTCCAATGCTTGGCAGGGAAGTTGCAACACATGGGAAATACTGGTGTTTCCTAGGTGAATCACGGAATGGTCAGGGTTGGAAGGGACCAGCCCCCCTGCTAAAGCAGGTTTATGTACACCAGGTTGCACAGGATTGTGTCCAGGCGGGTTTTAAATATCTCCAGAGAAGGAGACTCCACAACCTCTCTGGGCAGCCTGCTCCGGTGCTCTGCCACCCTTAAATAAGTTTTTCCTCAGGTTCAGATGGAACTTCCTGTGCTCCTGTTTGTGCCCATTGCCCCTTGCCCTGTTGCTGGGCACCACTGAAAAGAGCCTGGCTCCATATTCCTGACACCGTCCCTTTAGCTATAGATAAGCATCTATATCTAAGATGCCCTCTCTGCCTTCTCTTCTCCAGACTAAACAGACCCAGGTCTCTCAGCCTTTCCTTGTAAGAGAGATGCTCCAACCCATCTTCATAGCCCTCTGCTGACTTCATGAACGTGAAGGCGGGGGCAGGGTTGGGGTTGGGATTGGTTCAGTGCCTATTAGTAAAGGTTAAATTGAACTGTGTGTTAGTGATATCGTCCTCCCTTCCACAAGTGCTGTAGGCTCCTGCCCGAGTAGGAGTGTTTAGAAAAGAGCAGGGTCCCTGCAGGTTTGTTTTTCACCAGACGCTGTATCGCTATGGAATTGTTACTGTGTTGTGTTTCAAGTGTCCGGGCTGGCACTGACTGTCTGTCTATGTGGCAGATCCGTTGGAGGGCACACTGGTGCTGCTGCCGGCGGCAGCGCAGCGGCGGCTGGTGCAGCTGGTGTACTTCCTGCCGCACCTGCCCGCCAGCCTGCTTGCCTGCCTCAGCCGGTGCTGCATCATGGGCAGGATGTCCTCCGAGCTGGCCGCCACACTCATCGGGATACTGCACATGAGGTACTTTGGTGAATGGATGTTTTGATTTGCTGTTTAAAAAAACAGGGGGAAAAAATGTGTGTGAACATTTATTCATTAAGCTTGAACTTTGTTAATAGTTTGCACAGAAAAATCAGTATAGCAAGAGCTGGCATCATGAAGACAGTTAATGCTTCCCTCAAACTTTACTCCTAGCCTTTCACTTTGACTCTGTCTTTACGCTGACTGATTTTTCTCCAATGCTCGATAACAAAATCGTATCAGGTATCTGTAAGGCTGCACAGTATGGACCACCCTCTACCCAGAACATTACAGAATTGTAGGATCATTTAGGTTCGAAAAAACCTTTAAGATCTTTGAGTCCTACTGTTAACCCAGTACTACCAAGTCCACCACTAAGCCATGTCCCTCAGCATCACATCTACATGTCTTTTAAATATCTCCAGGGATGGGGACTCCTCCACTCCCCGGAGCAGCCTGTTCCAGTGCTTCGCAACACTTTTGATGAAGAAACTTTTCCTAATGTCCATTCTAAACGTCTCCTGATGCAACTTGACGCCACAACTATCAACCAGTGTCCTGTCATCACTGGTGGTCATTGGTCTGCCACTGGTTGCGGCTCTTCCTTGTAAATACTTTGACCTGACACTGTACTGAAAAATAACCAACCTGTGTGTATTGTCATGTTCTGATTGCTTTCAAATTCTTTAAACGTGCTTTTCCTATAATTACCACAATTAGCCAAATCATAGTTGCTAAGCAAGTGTCTTGTGAGAAATTATTCACACCCCTGTTGTTCTTCTCCTGGCTTGAAGGAGGGTAAGTTTGCCTGTGAAGGCTTGCTGGGATTTTGCAAAGGTGTTTTGCTTCGCTGCTTTTGGAAAAAATATACATGCTTTTCTCCATTGCTTAATGTTGTTGAACCTTGGATAAATGAGCTTATATAAATTATGGTCAAAGTGATTTTTTTCTTAATGCTTTTCGGAATTTAAACTTTTTTTTAATCAAAATATGACTCAGCACAATGTACTGTCAAATACAGACCTGTTCATATTGGCTGTATAGCGTGAATAAGGTGACTAACATATGAAGTGATGGTGATGAAATTTATAATATCCTATATATATAAAACTATAAAAAGGAAGTTCTGTCTGGTTGTGGGAAGGCAGGCCTCAAATTTTATTTTTAAAAAAGAAATGTTCTCTTCCATATACTGGAAATTCAGTGGGAAACCATAACCAATGCAAAGACAGTCATTGTAAGAACTGAAGTCAGTAATAAGCTGTTTGTTATCAAAGTGCTTATCTTAGCAGATTTTCAGGGAGATTTTTACAGGAATACTGTAACTGTTCTCTGAAGATTATCAGAAAGCTGCAGGTGGGCTGTGGACATTTGATCCTTTTGGCAGAAGGTGCAGGAGGCAGCTGGAGGGTGATGTTACCAAAAGTAGGTCACATCCGGACAACAGAGGAGGAGGAGGAGGAGCAACTTCTCATTTTTCAGAGATGCAAAAAAAGCCTATTAATTTATGGCATTTGGAACATGTTTTAAACTAAGTTGGATTCAAAGATTGTGTATTATCTACCCAAAAAGTTAATCTGAAATAACTAGATGGAAAAAAAAAAGTACTGATGTAGTTATTACTAGTAGAGTTTCTTTTACTGATAAGCCCTATCAGTCGTCCTTTCTGGAAGACTGCAAGTTCTGATGAAACTTGGAGAAGAGATACTACTCTTGAACATTGTTTTTCTTTGACAAGGCTGTTTCCACTTCATTGAGAGGAATTGGTGTCAAAAACAGGAACTTGATAAATTTTCTTCAGGAACACATCTGAAAATAATGCAAGTCCTTTAAAGGATTAAAACATTCTATATTAAAACATTAGAGAGATATATAGATATATATATATATATAAAAAAACCCCATTATATATAGCCAAAATGAGTGCAACAGCATTGAAAATACATTCCCCTCTATGGCCAACTTAAAAACTTGTACTAAAGGGCTTATTGATGACACTTCTTATAGCTGTGGCTCAGCTGCTTAATATATAGGCGAAATTTCTTTTGTGAAAGACTACTTTTTTCTCCTTATTATAATGACTGTACTTTTTTTATCCTAAAAACTTCATCCTAAGATCCCTTAAAGAATTAGAGAACTGAGATGCCAGAAATGTTAGTGGCCGCTGAGAGGGATGTCCAAAGAAAGAAAAGTTGCTTTGGCAACTTAAGCATGCACCGATAGGGAGTTAAGTAACAATTAATACTAACTTCTCAGTAACAGAAGAGTCTGATAGATAAGTTTTCCTTGGAAAAGAAGTTGTATGGTTAGGAAACAGTAGTAGGTTTTCTAGATATGACCCTTAGCTGGGCTTTACGAGTTTCATAACCTGTCATTGCACACATGAACTAATTTTTCATCCCTTATCAGAAAAGCCAAGCTGGATTATTGTGTCCAGTTCTGTGGCTTGCTTTTAGATAATGATGTGGACAAACCGGATTGAGTTTAAAGGAGAGCAGACAAAGAAAGATACTCTGTAAATTGTGATAAGGGGGAATGACTGGCAAATTGGCATTGTTAGCCAGATAAGGCTGGGAAGGAGGGGGAACCACGTGTGTAAAAGGCTGCTGAAAAGGAATGGGAGCACACAGTTTTAGCAGGATTAGAAATACAGACCTGAAATGTCAGGAAAAAGTTTGGTTTGAGTGGTAGGAAAATTTTCTAAAAGCAGAGATACTTAGTCGAATAGTCTGTGGAGGAAGGGCGTTATAAATGTACTTCACTGGAAAAATGTTAAAATCAGGTTGGAGAGATGGCAAAGGTAAAGCCTTGAAGGAAGCGATGGACTAGGTAGCTTCTGGGAATCATTTACCGCTCTTGTGACGCTCGCAGTTAAACGTGCAGGTTTTTGAAATGAGTGGTACTGTAGCCGAATGTGTATAATTTCACAGTTCTGTGCCACAGTCTGGTTCCTGGGGCTCTTTCTGTAGTTTAAAATTATAATAGTTTTGCATAGAGAAACTGATAGAAATCAGTACGTGGAGATGTGGTTTGTGAGTGAAGCCAGTGTTGTCAGTAGATGGCACTGTGTCACTGCTTTTCTTCCACAGCATTCACGTTCTGTTTGGTGAGGGGCAAGTTTTTATAAATTTCTTCTATGCCACCTGCTTATCTGTCATGCTTTAAATAGATTGCACTCAGGAGCGTCAGAGGCTCACTGCTGTATTTGGTAATCGTTCTTAATGTCTTTAAAAGCCTGTATTTCCACAGCATTCACGACTGGCAGAGCATGTACGTTTTTACGTGCATCTGAGAATGCACATACATACCCAGTATATTTGCCACGAGAAACCACATCAGGGTGGATTTGATGAGAGTACATATGGATGATGATAAGACTGTTGCAGTTATTCCAGGAACAAGCATTGTAAACTCAATTCATAGGTTTTGTGTGTGTGCGTGTGTGCCATACAGGTAGATAGTAGATGTATCCAGGTGGCTTAAACCACAGCCCTGTGATGGCTTTGGGTGGTAACATTATAATTATTGCATGTTAACTTTTAGAATGCTTTGTTGATTAGAATGAATTCTGAAGATACTGAATAGTTTCCACTTATTTTTTCAGTGGTGAAATGAATAGCTAGATGGTCTGCAGGAGCCCACTGAGTGAGCCATGGTGGGCTCTGTGTGCTGAGAACAAAGATGATGTTGACATTATTTCCATAATAGTTGAGGTTTCTGAGACTGGGAGGATGATTGTCTGTACTGTTAGACAATCATTGTTAGGATGGTTCCTGTCATGCTTTTGGTCTAAAGCTTGGCCAATTAGCACAAGCCAAGGTTTGTTCTTATAAGAAAGACACAATGTAGCTGCCCCATTTTGGATACTGGTATGAACATGGCCAGATTTACACTAACTGTGCCCAGCAAACTGCTGTTTGGGTCACTGGGACGGCTGTAGCTGATGAGTTTCAGGTGAAACTGAGGGACAGAAAGTGTTCTTTTGGCTTAATTTCCCTGCTGTTCTCCTCCAGTGCCTGCCTTGTGCCTACTGTGTGGCACCTCAGATGTAAGTAACTTCAATAAATCCAGGCAGGTAGGATCCTGAGAGATGGAAGTGTGCCAGCGTTTTGAGGCATAACTCTTTCTCCCCCCCTCCTGTTCCTACACAAACAGGTGAAGAAAGGTGTGGAGCAACACGAGTGAACAAGCTGCAGCTTCAGATACAGAGAAATGAGAGGTAGTGGCTTCTTGGAAGGAGACACGTTCTCTGAGTCAGCCTCTGATTTAAACCTTTGATGAGCTTAACTTTACAGAGACAAATGGAAGGGCGTGGGAAGTATTTTAGAAAGTCTTTGCATCAAATCTACTGGATGGATTTTTCTGTGGTCTTTAGGCGGTGTTACTTAGACGGATATGTGGAGATGAATCATTCATCTTGATGCAGTGTGCCACTTTACTAAATAAGTTCAATATTTATTTTTGATTCATTATTATTAGAATAACTGGGAAATAATCATAGTAGTTCTCTGCTGATTAAAGATGAATGGTTTAATTGTTGGGTGGGATTATGGGGATCACGTTTGGCATGAGTGGACCTTTGGTTTGAAATTCCAGTCTTCATCTTGGTGGTGGAGTTTTGTTAATTCCTTGCGGATGCGGATATGGACAGGTACACAGTTCTCTCCAGGAAGTTAAGAAATGTATTAATCATTGATGGTCTAGTAGGGACTAAGGTCATGAACTTTAGCAGTGTTATAGGTTAGAGCTGGAAAGAATTTTTGGTGTAATTCCTCTATGCCTACTTTTGACGTTTCTAGGGCAGATGGGCTACTTCAGAATGGTTTTTAAAGGGCTAGTGAGGTATATGCTTATCTTTTTGGAGTCCTTCTTGGGAGACTGGCTTTGAGGCAAATCTTTTTGTCAAATATGGAAACATACTAAATATTGTAGGTTCACCTTTTTGTATAGGGTAGATTGCCTTGTTTGTCTGAGGAAAGGGAGGGTTTCTGCTGTTTACATACCAAGATCTGTACTGTATCAGTTGCAGAGGAACACTGTTAGGCTCAGTGTTTGTGTTTGCTGCTTAGTGACTTTGTGGTGATTGAATGACAGATGTTCTTGCAAACACATTTTTATTCTAAATATGATTAATATATAATCAGAGTACTTACTGTGATGTATTCTATTAAATATGGATTAAGAAATGCACTTTATGAGGCGGTGATCAAATATGTAAACTAGGAAGTTAGATTGCTGACTTTACAAAGAAAGTTCTCTGTCTTCTCTTAACATGTCATGAGGTACAAATAAGGAAAACCTATTCAGTAAAATTACATAAATGCAATTTATGTGCCTTTATTCAGTGTAATTATATAAATGTAATTTATGTGCCGTAATTATGCATAATAGTTACGATTTTTTTAAAAAACTTTTTATCCATTGGACCAATGTGTCTGGAAATTATTTCAATGTAATAGAGAATTGGACAGATAATATTTCATTGCCTAGATAAAAAACAATGGGAGCTAATTTATGGCATTTCTCTCTTGAAGTATAGTGGCCATAAATGAGATCTCCAGTGGCTTCAAACAGGCATTTTTTTATTCTTGTGGGGCTCTTTCCCTGCTGAGGTCTGACAAAGAGTTGTTTCTGTTGCTGTTAGAAAAGAAGGGTGAGGACCATGTAAATAAGTGCTGAGTGCTCTCTCCCAGTGAGACGTAAATTGTATGGTAGTTCCTAGTCTTCACAAGTTTGAGATAGCTCTGAGGGTGACTTGCGTTCTGCTTGTTGTAACTATAGAGGGACTCTTTCCTTAAGAGATAGTGTCTTTAAAATACTCTGTTGCTTTCCAGACAGTGATGAAGGAGCTCAGCCAGGCATGCTTGTTGGTTCCTGCTGTCCTCAGGAATCTGGTGTTTGGAAAGGACTGGGATGTACATTTTAACATCTGTTTGGTGTAAGGTGTAAAAGTCTGTGTCTCCAAATATATTAGCCAGAGATATTTTAGGGTCATAATAGAGTTTAAAGTGTTCTATAGATATTTCCTTTGTAATTCAATACTACTTTTACTTTATTTAATCATCCTAGTTATGAAATCTGCAACCTTTGACAGTATAGCTTGAGGAGGCACACTGAGAATGCGAAATGTAGGCAACAAATAATTTATATATATTACTTCATTAAAGACTTGTTGAATGCATTATTGTAGACAAGGAAAAGAAAAACATATTCCCCAAAAGTATTGCAAGCTAGAGAGAACCTGGAGAGGATATTTTAACCCATTATTGTGAGTAACAGCACGGAGAGAGCAATTGAATACAGTAATTCTCATAAAAAGGAAGTGTAGAAGAGATTTCAGAACAGCATTTTTAAAAAAAAATTAATAAGTAAAATTAAACCCAACCCACATTGGAGAGTAAGTCAGAAAGCATATGTATCTAGGAAGGTGTAGTAATTATGAACGGGTTGCTAAGAAAAATGTAAAAAAAGTAAGGTGTGTGTTCACTGAAGTGCTTTTTCTGTCTATATTTTCACACCCCTCAATTTAGAAACAAGAATGAAGGAGGAAAGTACTGAAAAGGTAACAAAAATGCTTAAGGCACTATTGAATGTAAACTGGAAAGAAGAGTGTGCTTTCAGAACTCTGGCATTTCCCTGACTGGGTGCCACTGAGGGTGAAGGGTACAAGACTGGTTTGTTTTCCTTGCCACAAGATCAGAAAGGATCCATCGTTCTCAAGAATCAGGTCCTGGGGTGGGTTACGGTGCCTTCCTTCATCCACATCTGATCGGCAGATTTCCTTTGCTCACTGTTATGTGAAGGTCTGGGACCCAAGGGGGAGAAAGCTAAGCTTGTGTTTAGGCACGGCCCTTTAAACTTGTCACCAGGTGGTTGTTTGTAGTTGCTATTCCTACCAAGGGGAAAAGAATTATATTGGTGCATTTACAATTGCACCGGTCAGTAAATGCCGTTTGCTCATTAGTGAATGTTTCTTCTGATTTGTGCTCTCATTTATAATGTGTAAGCAGTTCTTTTCTTCAAACAAGCTTTGCAACCATGGAGCAAATGCGTAGCTGACGGGCTTACTTTTAACAATGGGTAGCTCAAATTGTTGTTTTCTTAAAACAGGGTTCATATTTTCCCCCAAATCCCTGGTAATTCCTTGCAGATGTTTGTTGTATTTTGCCACATCTTCAAATGGAAACACTTGATCCTTCAAAAGAGATAATGAAAGTTAAAACAAAAAACTCACACTAACAAACTATTGCCACATATGGTAACCTGTTAGGGGAAAAGGAAGAAAAAAAAACCTCTTCCCTTGCTCTCAGAGTTTATGTTCAGGACCTGCGCTACTTGGAGCTAAGTTGCTGTGAATGGTGAGAGGGGACAGGGCTGGAGAAGTATTCGAAGATTCAATTATTTTCTTTTTTTTTTTTTTTAAACAATGTCAACATCAGTTTGTGACAGACTTTGTTTCCTGTCTCTTCAAGAACAGGCCTGAAAAGCGAGAGTGCTGATTCTTGTTAACAATGTAACACAAAACTGATTTGATTAATTTGATGCAGGAACCTGAGTTTATACTTTATTGCAGTTACATTTCAATTTGACAGAAATTATTTTTCATTAAAGCTAAACAGGAATAAACTATGCCAAAGCTGAGATAAATATTGGCACAGCACTTTTTAGTGTTTTAAAAGAACATATTTTACAGTAGTACATGCCTACACTGGGGAAAACTCCTTTTAGAGTGAATTTATAACCTAGAATTAAAGAAACAATTGTGGGAGGCCTTGATTTAAATCTGTGATCAGTGATTGATAAAACAAATTTAAAATAGGATCGCCTGCCCCTGTCTAAGTTAGGTTAGGTTTCTCAGGCTACTCTCTTGCAAATGTTTAAATTGTTCTGTAAAGCTTCAGGAACACCCTGTGCTAGAATATTCTCTGTTATGGTGGTGGAAGCACCTTCCTGCGAGGTGAAAGAATTGGATTTTAGTTTCCTTGAACAGAAAAGCCAGATCTTGCACTTCTTGACTTAACCCTTAGGTTTGTGAACAAAAGGGTAATAGTATCAATGCCTCAGGAGAATTGTTAATCTTGCATTTGCTTTTTCTTGTTTGACTTTAAAAGTACTTCAAGACTGAACTCGGGAGTTTTTGAGATCCATTATACTTTTTAAAATTTTATTGCTCAACAACAACATCAAAACCCCAACCCAAATTCTGAGCAAAACATGCTGTGTTTGATAGGTGCATTGCTGTCTGAGTTTGAGCAGTGTGTTTTGTGGGAGAACAAGTGAAAGGATAATTTCTGAAATGACTGCGGCGAGGTTCATCAGGGTCTACCAGAGACCTCTGAACTACCCAAAGACTCCTTATGATTGTATAAGTCAAAGCCAACACCTTAAACCTGAACCGGAAATCAATTGGTAGCTTGTTTAGGTCAAGAAGCACAAAGATGATAATCTGTAGTTGAGAAATAAACCACTTGTGCCCGAACTGCAGTTGTTTTATTTTGCAGCTATGTGGTGGCCCAACCTGAAAATACCAACAGCATGAACAAAAGGGGTGAGGTCTGGCTGCAGTTAGAAGGAAAGTTAACAGCAAGCGTTAAAAGGAATGCATTGCACAGTGGCTGTGACTGAGAAATATTTGTTATGCTGATGGCGAGAGAAGCAGTGATTTTTAAGTTAATTAGATTCAACGTTTCTTTTAATGCCATTTGGTGTACAGAGCAGGTTACCTGAAGGTGCAATTCTAAACCTCAGTGGAGAGGTTATGGAGAGCAGGTAACCCTATGGAAATTACAGCACGTAATTCATCACAGTTAATGTGGGTTTGGACTAGCTGACTGGAGAGGTCTCCCTCATGTGCAATTTGAACGGGTACCCATTGTCAGTAAAAATTTATTAAAAAAAGTTACAATGTTCTTATTACCTCTCCCACCTATAAATCGGGTATTTTTTTTCAGTTATATGTTTAAGGTGTAGGCAGAAGTACATAGAAGTACCTGTTAACTTTAGGAATTCAGCATGAAACATTTAGGCACTGATTTTTCAGAGTATTTAGCATTTCCTGTCTTGAAAGCAAAGGATTGATTTCAGTTTCGCTGTAAATGCAGGTGGAGCAGTAGAGACCAGATGAGTCTATGTGCTGCTCTTTAATATATGAAGCTGTATCGCTCCACAGCTGTTACTGCCCTTCTAGTCTTTTACTTGGTGTTGAACTGTTGCAGGGCTAGTGATAATTCGCAGAAAGATGGGCGAGAGAAGCCTCCGCTATGAACAATATGGTTTTTTCTATTCTAAAAGTAAATGAATACCTCATCTGATGATACTTGGAGAACTGTGTTACCACTGATTTCCTGTCCTCCTGTTTTAAAAAATATTTATATAGCATCTCATAGAACCTCTGCGATACAGGAGGGTGATGCTGTATAACGCATAAAACCTATTTCTTTAACTGAATTGTGAGCTAATCCTTTCTTCTTTCTTTTGCAATCTCATGCCTCATACACTGTGCACGTTATAGATGATGCAATAAATAAGGCAGGAACAGCTCAGGCTCTGTTATCCTTCGTTGCATAATCCTGATTGATCCATTCATCCATGATTTGGACAAGGCATCAATTTTTTTTTTTTTTTAGAGAAAATATGATACACAATATTATCATACTCTAAGGTGTATGTACAAAGAAGCCAAGCTGAAGATTATCAGCAACTTTCTCTGCCACTTTCTAAATTGAATGCTAGATTATTTTTAACTTTAATGCTCTTTTAACATTGAGGCTTCTTTTACGTATGCAATAGCTTTCACTTTTTTGAAAAAGTAAGCTGCAGCTGAATTAGGGGATGTTGTTTTTTTGTGTGCATGTCTCAGTGTAGCTCTGCTTGTAGAGGAGTCTTAAAACCATTTACTAGCTCTGTCATGGGTTCGTGTCCTACTCTGATCCATGTTCCCGGGGCAGAAGAGCTGCCTCCTCTTAGGTCTAGATCAGTGGCACTTAGCTCAACGTGCTCTTAGGATGCTTAAAGTGCTTGTCGTGTTTTGTAAGTGCGCGGATAGTCAAATGTGGGTAGAAAAACAAAACTGCTGCAGTGTTTGAAAAATGTCCAGACATTTAGTAATAAGCTTCAGAATAGGTTTTCATGTCCAGGGATCTCCTGAACCTGTTGCAGTTTGTGTTTGCTTGCCTGCAGTGAATCTGGGGGTTTTCTTCAGTTTCTTTTGGAGTTCACGTAAAACTCTTGCATCCACTGGTCCTGTTGTGAGGAATTTGATTCATCTCCTAACTGTTGCATGGAAAAATATTCTTATTTTTTTATTTTAAACCACATTCTGAGTAGCTTTGTCATGCAAGTCTCTGCTCCCTGAATTCAGGCTTATCACTAGTTCTTTCCATGTTTTCTGTCTTCCTGTCCAGGACAGTTTTATTTTCACATTTTCCTGGTTCCCTTTGCAGCTTGTCTTCTGATTTATCCTTCCAACCCCTTGCATATACCCACCATTTTGCTCAGTGATTGCATCACAGTTTGAATATCTCTGTCCAGTAAGTCCTAAGTTCTCCTCAATCTTTCTTCATGCTCCCCAATGCTTATTTTGGTATAATGGCTGACCTCAAGTCTGACTCATGGTCCTTCTGCACTGGATTCAGGCAGCTTCTTCCCCTGTGCTGAACAGGGCACTGGCTTCATTCTCTCTTTTGGTGTATGGATCTAACTCTTGTGTGAATATTCATCTTATGTGGAATCTCTGGGGAAGTACGTTGCAAGACTTTGAGGGTTTTTTTTTTCCCTACAGTTAATTATCCTACATGGTAGTCTGAGTAAGTCCTGATTTTTTCCTTGAATTTAAAGGAATTCTGAAATTCCTTTTTTTTCCCCTCTTTCTTTCTGAGTAGCTCTAGACACACGTGCATATTCTACTGTCATTTTTGTGAATGCTGAAATATTGTGGGTGGATTTTCATGGGGCGGAAAAATGTATATGCCTGGCACAAAGGTATTTCAAGTTTGATATTTTTGCTCCCAATACATGGAGCTGTAAAAGATTTCCAAAAAACAAGCTTTCCAGAATTTCGTTACCCATGAGCTAAGCCATTTTGGCTGTTACCAGAGATAAATTTGGAAAAAAGTGATCTGAGGCAGATAGTTGGCTTGGAAAATTGCATTCGGAAGCGCTGAAGTTTCACAAGATTGTAAGAGCAGAAAGCAGCAACCTCTCCTGCAGCAAGGATCCCTAGTCTGCAGTGCCAGTGCCAAGAGCAGCACACAAGTGAATTTGAATGATAGGTGTTTTGCATAATGTGATGTGGATCTGAGCGGCAGCTTTTTGAGGAAAGCATGTGTGAGGTGTACTGGTTCCCAGCTCCTGGCTTTCTGCTGGTTCAGCACCCATACACAGACAAGCCGCCACCACTGGGTGGTCAGCGGTGTCTGCTTGCTCTGAGTTCCCACAAGCACTTACAGCTCTAATTTGAGAAACAAAAGTGGGCTGGTGCTCCACTCCTTACAGATTGTCCCTAAAAAGGGAAGTGACAGTCAGCTTTGAGAATGGGTTTGCTCCTGTCTTTGCATATTGCTCCTTTTTTTGTTCTAAATCTCAAAGCAAGTTTTTAATTTAGTTCTGTGTTTAGTAGCTTTAGCTACTCTAAAGTAGATGCTGAGACTGCTTTTAAATGGGATCTATCGTTCATGTAAAGAGCTGTATTAAAAGTAGTGGATATAATGAAAAATACAGACCAGCTTTGTAAGATAATGACTTTTACCAAGTAAGGGAAATAAAACTAATTTAATTTACTGTGTGTTGGCTGTTGTCACTACATTAAAGGTTATACCGGTATTTATGAAAAGTTGCTATCTCAGTTATTTAATCAACTTAACAACCTAAGCCCCTGTAGGGCTACAAAGTTCTCTATTACTTGTCTTGAAAAGAGCAAGTTCTGATTTTGAAGCTATTTATTTAAAATGCTATGCTAACAGCAGCAGTTAGAAACAGGAATGCTAAAATTAACAATTTAGTCATGCTAATTGATTGTATTGTGCAGGTAGGTTGTGAATTCTTAATTGTGTGGTTTTTAATAAACTGTCTGCTGTTGGTTTTGTGTAGATCGTCCTTTGCAGGCTGGAAGTGCCAAGTGCAGGATAACTCAGTGAATGATGTGGACTATTTCAGCTTCTTGTTTTCAACCCTTATAGGTAATCCATGGGAATGCCATAATTCAGAATTAACAACGTGAAATTTGTTTTGGTAGTCAATTACTGGATTTAATTTAGAATAAATGGTGTAGTAAGTACTTCCTGGAAGTAACTCAATTCTTCGTAGGTATTTTTGGTATGAGATACCCTTTTTTCTCTTGATGTAATTTTTGACACACTATTTTTACACTTTACTGTTTGGGCCGCATATTTGCATACAATTTCTTCATTCTAGCAACTTTCTTTGGAAAGTATGAGGTGAACCTAAATTCAGCATATGACATGAACAGGTATTTTTTTTTCTCTAGATTTAAGTAAAAGCCTTTTATTGGCTCGTAACAGTATAAATGAGTGCCTCTGGGATTTCCTGTGGACACGCTCTTGCTATTAAAAACATTCCATCAGAATAAAGTAATCAAAGTACATTGAAGCAAGCTGCCCAAGGTCAGCATGTGAGCAGAATTGCCTCTGCTGCTATATTCTCAGTCAGATACAAAAATAGTTGTATTCTGTGGTGATGCGACTTTGGGAAAATACAGTGGTTAAAGTGGCATAATATTACTAAGAAATACTTTCCAGTAACTTTTTCTGTGGTAAAAATAAAGTGTTTTTTCTTCATGACCTCAGTCATTCATAATGTTCAACTACTTTGCTTTCATAAATTAGATTTTTTTTTTTTTTTTTTTTTTTTGTAAAACAATGAAGAGAGCGCTGTACTGATAACTGAGAAAACAAAAGCCAAACCAAAGTCACTGTTTTGGAGCAGTAGTCCTGTTTTACTAACACATCTAATACCTGCCTAGAAATAGTTAGCCAAATGTTTTTTTTATTTAATTTTTTTTAACCCTGAGTTTTAGAATATTACTGAGTTACTGAGAACACATGGTGAACTGTCTTGCGTTATACCTGTTTTTTTGTTATTTTGTAAAGGTGCATACATTAAAAATAGCAGCATAACATTGGCCTATTACAGGGTTTTTATATGGCTTTATAGTTTAAATGGGTATGCCACTGATTCTTTCAAATATTTTTGTTTTCTTTCAGAAGTCAGAATTGTATTTTTATATACGTGATTTAAAATACCAAGCAAGAGCTTTTAACAATAAAGAGTTATGCAGATGTAATTTAAAAGAGAGTTTTTGTCAGTGATGCTGTTGAAGTAGGACAGTGCTTAGCTTGTTTTGTGACACTGTTGTACTGCTTCTTTTTCTCTAGGGTTTTCAAGAGAGGAGTTGACTAGTCTCCAGGGCATTAGAGGAAAACCACACATTAGCCAGACACAGCTTTCACCTGTCCGTCTTTACCTAACTGATCTGGACCAGTTTTTACACCACTGGGCTGTGACAGAGGTAATACATCAATACTAATTCTAAATGACAGCGTACACACTCCAAGTGCTCTCCATCCCTTTCCCACAGATGCCTAAATCTTGTTGTGAGTGGAGTTGAAAAAAGTATGAAAAATATAATAGCTATCAAACAGCCAATGTTTTTCTACAGCCATCACGTAATATTTTGAAGGAAGCTGCTGTGAAAGGTGAATGTTCAGACATGTAGTATGCAAAACAATACTCATGGAAAAGTGGGTAGAAGCCTTGGTTGAAAATACTTAAATGCTTTTAAGACCAGCAGTATGTTTTGGCTTTCAAAAATAAAGTAATTGTAAAAATGCTAATTATAAAGAGTTTTCTTTAAGAGTAAATTCCACTGTTAATTAAAAAGCACTTGCATTAAATGAGATTTTAACTTGGAGGTAATATTAAGTTGGCATTGGTTATTATTTAGAATAACTTCTGATGCTTATTTAATCAAAATTTACTGGGATTAGAAAATCCACTGTGAATTCAGTTCCTGCTTGTAAGATTGTAAGAGCTGAAAGCTTAATTTTATTGTTGGTTCTAAAGGGATCTGAGCCACCAGATTTTATTCAGAACAGGTCCATGAGTCTCCATTCTGGCTCTACTCGTTATTGCTTAGCTCACCATAAACCACTTTAACGTGTGAAACCATGTTTTAATGACACACCAATTAGACAGTATTTATGAGATCTCTGTCATGAATACAGAAAGAAGGGTGTAACAGAAGTCTTAGTTGTACAATTTATTCTGGGTTTTAGCTGCAGTCTTTTTGATTCAAGAAAGCAGTATGCTAGATTTTTCTCTTCTAATTCATAATGTTTAAGTGACAGTATACTGAAACTAATGATAGTCCAAGGCATTTATTGAATGCATACTATTATGTATTGGAAAGTATTTTAAGCAAAGTTGTTGTTTGGTACCATGGCTGACACACATCTTTAGATGTCCTGCCTTCGTTCAGTTGGCCTGTGGAGCAGCTAAACTTTCTAATTTGTTTCACTTTGTCTCTTTGGGCAGTAATGAAGCATTTTCTCACCAAAACTTTCTCCAGTATTGAAAGACTAGAATGCTTTCTCTTTTTGTCCGGCACAGAACTATTCTTCTGTGAATGCATCAGAGGGGTTACTTGATCCTCAAAGAATCAGCAGAATCCCATACAGCATCTGAAGGGTTTATATATACTTTATCTGTTTCTGAAAATGCTACCTCTTGTGTCATCGCTCTTCCTCTTTTTGCTTCTCTTCCACAAATCTGTCAAAGCTGGTTGAGAAACTACACAACAGGACTATTTTCACTTAGGGGCGGTGAAGGAGTTTGATTGTAGATAGCTTGTTTGTGCCTTTCATTCCTGGTTGCAAGTTTCTATTTTTCCTACCACAAACTTTTCAGTGTTTTGGTGCCATCAAGGAGAGTCAGTATTTTCAGAAACTTGAGACTTGTTGTTGTTGAAAGTACCTTTTCTCGGGAAAGATACAAGATGCTCTTTCAGGTTCTCAGAAGTGGATGGCAGTCATTAAGCAAAGATCTGGATAGCCTTGGTTAGTAATGAAAGAAAATTTGGACTCCTGTGGAGCATTGCACTGTTCCTGCAGTTATGTGTCAGCCTGAAGTATTATCTGGAGACGAAGTTGTGAAAGAGAGAATAGGAACAAGAATTCCACACATCAGAAATCTGTGTGAAGAGCGATGAGACATTCTAGACCCACCTCATTTTGTGGGCTCTTAACCAAATGGAGTTAGGGACTCTTGAGTTTGAAAATGATATTGGAGGCTTTTCCTCACAGGCACGTTCATGATTGTGGAGAGAAAGTTGCTACTAAACTGGGTTATATCAGATACATCTAGGATGAGATCAGGAATAGTCAGCAAGGATTTATGAAGAGCAAATTGTCCTCAACCAATCTGTTAGCCTTCTGCAACAAGGTGAGTGAGAGGAGAGCACTTTATCTTGACTAGAGTAAGGTTTTTGATGCTCTATCCCATAACATCCTTGTCAACATGTTGACAAAGAACAACTTAGAGAGATGGATTGAAACTGCCCGAATGGCCAGGCCAGAGGGTTGTGGTCAGTGACTGAAAAGTCCAGCTGGAGACAAGTAGCTAGTGGTACTCAGGGATTGGTACTGGGGCCAGTACTTTCTAACCTTCATTGATGGCCTGGACAATAAGACCAAGTGCACCCTCGGCAAGTTTGCAGATGATACAAAACTGGGATGATTGGTTGATAGATCAGGTAGTTGTGCTGCTGTTCAGAGGGATATGGACAGGTTGGAGAACTGGGCAGAGAGGAGCCTTATGAAGTTCAGTAAAGGAAAATGCAGATTCCTGCACCTCGGGAGGAATAACCTCAGGCATCTGTAAGTGCTGGAAGCTGACTAGCAGGAAAGCAGCTCTGCAGAGAACCTTCGTGTTCTGGTAGACAACAAGCTGACCATGAGCAAGCAATGTACCCTCGTTGCAAAAAAAAATCCCAATGGTGTTCTGGGCTAGTTGAGGAGGAGTGTTGCCAGCAGGTTGAGAAAGGTGATCCTTCTTCTCTACTGGTGAGATCACATCTGAAATACTGTGTCCTGTGTTGAGCTCTCCAATACAAGAGAAGCGTAGACATACTGGAGCATCTTACACGTGAGATGATGCTGAGAGAACTGGGATTGTTCAGTCTGGACGAGAGAAGGCTCAGGGGGGATCATATCAATGTGTGTAGATACCTGCTGGGAGGGAACAGAGGTGGGAGCCAGACTTTTGTCAGTAGTGTTCCATGACAGGAGAAGAGGGGAGATAATAAAACACATGAGGTTCCATCTAAACACAAGAGAACTTCTTCACAGTGAGGGTGGTCAAACACTGGAATAAAGAACCTAGAGACATGATGGCTCCTATCTGTGGATGTACTCAAAACCAGGATGGATACAGTGCTGGGTGACCTGTTGTAGCTGACTCAGCTTGAGCAGGAGCATTGGACTAGAGGAGCTCGAGGGGATCCCTTCCAACTTCAGTGATTCTGTGATTCTTTGAAAATTTTGCCTCTTGAAAAAAACAGAACTCGTTTCACCACTGACAGGTCTCTTCATTGTTATTTCTGGTTTTAGAGCATGATGAGATTCCCAGTATGGGGAGATTTTGTTTTTTGATTTGGTAGTTTGTTACACTTAGGCATGATCTGGAAGTCACACTGTTCCTGTGAAATGCTTGCCAGAACTGGTGGTATTGCAGTGCTGTTCAGAGTGTTCCCCCTAGAACTGCCCATTTTCTTCCATGGAATTTGTGAACAGAAGAGTAGAGGCACCTCTTCAGTAGCTTGCTTCCTTACTAGAAAAAATTAAGATATTCTTTCCTCTTGCCTGTGATGTGGTAATAACGGTCTCTTGGTGACACCATTTGTGTTCCAAATATCCTTGTTTTTACAAGTGAAGAGATGATCATTAAGGCAACCACTTCCTTTTATTAATCACAGGATTCTGTTCATTTTTCACTTGGCTGATTTTGATTTCAGATGCAGTCATAGATATGATAAGTGATATATAAACAAAACTGTGCTGAAGTTACCGCTGAAAATCAGATGTTAGGCTTTTAGATGACCCTTTTCTCTCTGTTTAAATACCTAATGCAGTGCTGTGTTCATTTGGTTTTAGGAGTTTTCTCTTTTCCTTGTTGAGTACCATTCTCCAGCCTCAAACATGTTGACCCATACTCTATTTCATGTTCAGTTTGTAATGAAAGCGTTCTGGGGACTGTAGTCCATAAAACCTTTGGAATTTGGAGGCTGGACCATTTAAAAACAACAAGGAGCGGGGGAAAAAAAAATCCTGGCTTGGGAATAACCTTTCAGTTCAAGGTTTGCCAAAAGTTGCACAGAAATACTTTTTGTAGAACAAGTAGATTCCACCAGGTATTGAACAAGCTACTCTTGTCTCAAAAGAAAATAAACCAAACAGCACAAACACACCCAAAACCCAGAGGTGCAGCCTCTGGGGAGAGGAAAACTGTCAGCTAATCATGAAGCTCTTCTAGGATGTGTTGAAAGACAGTGTGATCTGAGGGCTCTGTGTGCATTGAGTTTGAGGGAGGTAGGTTTGGAAACGGCTTTCTTCCAAGTGGACATAGTTCAAGGTGTGACACAATTTCGGAATGAAAGTATTTTTAGCTGTGCCAGAAAATTATTTAAAGAGGTGCTAGAGGAAATAATAAATCCCAGCTTGAGTTAGTCACACTTCTGGTGGAGATGAGTAGAGCAGCGCAGCTGCTGAATGCTGAATCTTGCATGCTTTCCCTTGCTGGATAAGGAAGTTTATGATGGTGCTGTGATATTAAGCAAAATGTTTGTAGTAATTTAAAATACCTAGTAAGTGAGAACAGCCCTGGGTTGGCTGCAGAGCAAGCAGCATTCAGGCCTCTATTTTATGTTGAAATGTTCGTTTAAGAGTTCTCATGATGTAGTTGTAATTCAGAACTTCCTCATAATGGAAGTATATTTTATTGTGGATGAAAATAAATAAGGAACTGATGGAATCAGGATTTGACAGCCTGGATTCCTGTGAATAAATGAGACTAGTGATCAGATCCTCCTTTACTTTCTCTTCATTTCTCCTTCCTTCTTGTTGTTATTCCAGCCATCTCCTTCTTTCTTCTCTTGCACTGCTTTTGTCTCTTGGCTAGTATTTGGCTCTCTGCTTAAAGAGTAAAGTTGCAAATACTAGTTGCCCAGAAGTTTTATGGAAATAAGCAGGTGAGAGAGGAAAACCTCTAGATGAGCACAAGTCAGTTGATAACTCGTGGCAGCAGCTGGCTGGGCAGCCTGCACGGGCATCACTCTGGGCCAGGCTCAGCAGGGGCTGTTGGGGGGTTGTAAGGTGGCTGGTGTTTCGGTACTGAAGTGGAAGGGCAAGGGATGAAGGGGTCCCAGGTGTGAATCTGTAGGAGGCCCACGCTTGTGGCTTTATTGTTTGCTGCTCAACTTGTTTTCACATCGAGAGGAAGGCCGACCCAGTTTTCCATTGCTAGCTGTGCTGTGCAAGCAAGGGGTGTGTATGGCCCTATGGTGATGAATTGTAACGTGTGACGTCTGCATGCCAGAAGGGCAGCAGAAGAAAAGTTGTGCCCCTGGAGAAAGAGCAGGTGTGTAAAGGAGAAGAATGACTGAGGCATTTTCAAATGGCAGTTTGGACTTTTGGGAGTGTTAATGGAACCGGTACACTTGGTAGCATGTGGCTAACCGTAACCAGATGAAAAGGCCAAACACATGCACCAATGATAGGAATTGATGCTTTTAAGTGGTTTATAACAAACACTGTTTTGAAGTGGATTCTAACTTTGCCTAGAGAGTGGCAATTGTTATAGTGGAAATCTGAAGCCATGCTATGATTTCTTTGGTGGCAGTTTTTAGGTAATAGTGATTTTCACTTAAGGAGCAATAAGAAACTCTCCTTTTAAATGCTGTTTTGCGTAGCTGTGAAGGTTAGTCTTCATATTTTGTCTAAAAGATATGTTAAATGTGGAATCCTTGGTTCCTTTACTGAAGCAACTTCTACTTAAAATGTTCTGCCTATTAAAGCAAATATTTAAAATCGTACACCCCTGTGGCTGAGATAGATGGGGGTCCAGAATAAATGGTGGCACCCTTAGGGAAGAGGCTTCGGTCTTTTCTCATTTTAACTGTGCCTATAGTGTTTGTTGGCCAATACTGTGCACTCCCCTGTAACTGAATCGCTCTGCCAGTATTGAATGAGATAACACTAGCAGAAATGAACAGTTTAACAAGGTAACCCTGTATACAAGATCATTTCTGTTGCAGTATTTGATGGTTTGGACACTTGACATTTTGGAGGGAGAGAGCAAATGGTAATGTGAAGGTTCTGCTCAAAGTCAAGATTCTAGAGTTATACTGAGCATACAGCTGACTTCAAGAAATAAAATACTCCACAAATGCTTAAAACGTTTAAGAGCAAACGCATGGGAAGCTCAGCTACTTTTAATAGCAGTCTGGAATTCAAAAACCTTGGGATGCATCTATTGTAATATCCTAGTGTGTTTTAAACCTAGAGAAGTCTCATAAGTGAAATAGAGTTGGGAAGGCTGTATCTGCACATATCTGGTATGAAAAATTGTGATGAATCAATGATGATATGAAGTCAGTGCATGTAAATTAAAACTCCTGCAACAATTTTTGCCTTGAGAAGGAAAAGATGGTGTGGCAGTGCTGTAGCTTAACTTCAAGTACAGATTAACACTTCAAAAACCACTAAATTTTTTAAATGTAGATTTTGAGTTGAAGTTCCTGTCAGATTTCAACTTGCAGTCTTAATTGAGATTTCTGGGTTAGAGTTACATTGGGGAGAAAAAGCAGCTGAGGGCAAATAGTATCCCTTCTGAACTAGAAATATGCTGTGATTTTTACCTTCTCTAAGGAGGATAAAAATATTCTGTATAAGCTTGCTCATGTTTTGTCAAACTACATCGTAGTATCCAAGTGTAATGTTTAGAAATGAAACTAGTTTTTCTTGGAAAACATTGCAAAACTCCAAAGCAACAATAGACAAATTATATAAATAAATGTAATGCCTCCTAAAATGAATAGTTTTTTCAAAGGTCTCTTCCATAGTTTTCTTAAGTCTAAAACTTAAAAAACCCTCCAAAAAACCCAATAAAACTCAAACACCAAAATTCAAGCTCCCAAAAACTTTTTGATCTTCAGGCCAGTGCTCCACTGTATCTGCATCATATATTTCCAGTGTATCTTACAGTGGGGAGCTCACATGTTATTGGATGTAACTGGTGTGAACGAACATCTCCTCAGCTGCTGTGGGTGCTGTATATTCACATCCTGGCTTGTGGTAACTAAACTAGATTTGCTCCAAAAGACAGGCTTTGTGGGACAAGAGGTAGCTTCCGAAGCGTGAGGTTTTCTGTGTTTTCAAGTGCTTTTGTTTTGAGGAACGGGAAGGCTAGTGAATTTGGAGGCTTGTAGACCAGGTGTTCCTTTGACCGTCCTGCACGTGGTCTGACAAGGAGGCATCCAGGAGGAGGAAGAGTCAGCCATGGTGACAGTTTATAACTGTGAGGAAGCTGCAGAGCTGCGAGAGAAGGGCTCCTTATAGCTGCAAGAGGATGGAACAAAAGCTCCTTGGGTAGCAAAGCTGTCTCATGGTGTCTTTTCTTTGAAATTTGTTCCTAAGGTGGCTCTGAGAACCAGACCTGGGCTGTTTTTCAGGTACGGCTTCATCTCCTTCTGCAACATCAGCTGTTGAGCATAAAACCTGGTTTGGCTGACAAAAGAATAATATTTTCAGAAATGCCCATCACTACTTGATGAGACAGTAGGATTGTCTCTAGCCCATAGTTCTCTTGTCTTCTGGCACCAGATGTTGCTGGTACCCAGATTTAAACACGTGCTCAGATGGTTGCACGGGGGTGAGCAGTGATGATTGCTGCTCTTGTCTTGGTGTGCAGTGGCCAATCAAGATAACTCCACCTGGCTTAGTGACTTGTAATAGAGGTTTAACATCAGTCTCTGTGCTACAGCCAAGGGGTCTGCAGGTCGGCTGTCACCACAGTTAACAGAGGCAGTTTGTGTGTGCTGCAGTCTCTGGGCCAGCAACTGGTCATTAACTGGGTTCATAATCCTTCAAAGTCTTTGGAAATACATACTCTTTCAAGGTGTGGGACACTATATGTGTTCTTAAGCATTTGTGATTCTTAAAGAAGTTTCTGTATTCCTGTTTCTCTACCCTGCATGTAAAATTAGCCCTATAGCGGATGTTTTCCCCTCTGGCCCACCGATGGACTGTTCTCCCTGCAGACTCCCTCCCTTCTTTTGGCTTTTTTATTTTTTAACCTAGGTATGTTTTTGTTTTATTGTGATTGTGTGGGGGTTTCATGTGGGGTTTTTTGAGTTGTGTTTTCTTTTTTCTGGAGTCACTGAATCAGGAATACCTTTCACATCCGCCCCGTGAGCTTAGCCAAGGCAGAGGAACAAAGATCTCTTGTTGTACACAGCTTTCTCAACAACTCAGGGCGCTGTTAATATTGCCCTGTCAAATCAATTTATTTCAGAAGGAGAAGCAGCACCTGTCAAGGGAGTGCACTGTCTGATATGCCAGGGTGCTTCGGGGGAAGCTGGCCAAGCTTCAGACGACAAGCTTCATTGCCTGCCCCATCACCTGAAAACTTCTCATTTTCTACGCTCTGCAGTAACACGTTATCCTGGATAGAGTCCCACTCGAAACAGTCATTTCACAAGGCTTGGGAATTGGCTGCAGAACAGCCTGTTACATTTTAGTTACCCGTGTTTGAGGTGGATGTTGTGTGAATTGAAAAATATATTTTTAAAGTTCACGTTAGGATATAATGTCTGGTGTGTGCCAACTTCTTTTTTTTAATAAAATCACTTCTCTTGGAGTCTGAACTATCTTTGGCCTGACTCCACAGAGCAGCTCACTGAAATACTTGATCCACTGTCTTCCTGCTTGCTTGGTTCCTCTCTGTGCTCACACTTGTGTGTGTCTTCAGAGAAAAGTGAGTATTTTTCTTTGAAAAAGAGTACTTTGCAGCATGATTAAACTTGAAATAGTATGCAGATTTTCCTGGAGAGTTAAAATACTTCCAAGTGAGGATTTTGAATCAGGCTTCTATCATGTTATGGGAAGCACTGAGTGATTTAGGGGGTGGGGGCAGCTAAATAGTGAACAAAGCATTACTCTTGGTTCATCATTTGTGCACGTTCCTGTTGCGATGAGGGCTCCGGCTAAGACTGGGCTTCCTTCGGTCATCCCAACTCTGCTTCTTGGAGTTGAGAACATCTTACAGACAAGCAATACTAAACTGATGGATCCCTCTGATTGTACACTGGAGCTATGAAAAGCCTGTTTCAGATTGGAGTCAGGCTCGCTGTCAGCAACAAAAATGTTTTTAGTGCACCCAGTTGAAGACAGACTAAAATACTGCATGGTGTCAAGATCTCCAAAAAGCCCAGGGGAGTGCTCCTGGGCTGTCTCTCAGCCTTTTCTTCCCACCGCTCACCCCCCATTTTCACTGGCTGCTGTTGGAGTATGTCTTCAGTATGGCAGGCAGGGAGGCCCGTGCAGGAACGATTTCCTGAAGCACTAATAGGGAACCTGCTGTCATAGCTGTGTGGCTCCTGAGTACGAAGGGTAGTCGGGCTTGTCTGATCATAAGGTTTGGTTTGGAAAAACTGCCAATGGATTACAGAGACTCTAGTGCCTGCTGCATAATGCTAACAGATAATCCCCCTATTTAAGAGAGCTATTTTCTTTGGCTTAATTTATTCAAGTGGACTTGCAAACAAAATAATAAAAAACAAACCATAAATCCCCCAAACCTCTAAACTAAACCTGTTATAAAATACTTGTCTCAAAAAGATATAGACCCTCTACGATCAGAAATGCTTGTTCTCTGTCCATTCACTTCAGTAACACCCTGAAACAAAACCAACTCTGGCTTTGATCCAAAACCAATCTATGAATGCGCCAAAAATGTGGTAAAAGCTAATCAAATGTAAAATAATGAATCAGCTGTGACATTTTATTATGGAAATTAAACATCCTGCAAACTCTTGCCTAAGGAAAATAAATTGTCAGGAAAAATACTAATTTTCATGTGATAATTAAGTTTTCTTTGCTTTTCATTTCCATGTCTAATAACGTTTCAGTTTCACTTTTGGTAACAGGCAGTTGCTAGAAAGCCGTTTCAAACAGGATTTAATTTGTGGAGTTGAAAAGATTGCCACTCCCACTTAATGGCAGGAGAATAGGACTGGGTGTAGGGAATGATGGTGCTATTTTGAGGGTCAGAAAGATCTAAAACATTGAAAAACCAGAATTGCCCCACTGCACTGTACCATAACCCTTCTAAGCAAGTGTGCTGCTCTTCATGGTATGATGCCCGTTTTCCTTGGCAGATTTGGAAGAATCTGAGTGTCCATGAACTGTGCTTGTTACAAAATGCTCCAACAACTTGTCATCTCAGGGAGAACCTCAGTGGACTTGTAGGCCTACTGCAGTCCTAAGGGTAAAATATTAATAATGGTTTTATTAATAATGAAACCTTAGTTGTTGGGTGGGCCTGTGGGTTTGCCTTCAAGGTCTTTTCTGACCTTGTGTTGACCTCTTGTGGGTATGTATTGCGTGGAAAGGGATCTCTCCAGCACACTGTGTCTGGTGGTGTGTGCTCACTAGCATATGCCCCCCCATTTGTAAACTTCCTTATGGGCCACGAATGTCTCCTGCATTTCACTGTCCATAATCATCCTTCCTAATTTCCATCTCATCCATACTGCCAGCCAGCTGAGGTCATCCTTATTTTTTGTGGCTGTTTGGTTGTATTTGTTTTCCTGCAGCAGTTCTCACCTCTTTCTGAGTAACAATAATTCCCCTTCTGGGTGTAGCTTTGCCAGCATCAGCACGTTAGGTTCTCTCCGTTGACACCTCTAAGACAGGATCTCTGCTCTTTGTGCAATTTTTTCTATGCCTGTTCAGTTTGAATTACCTTTCTTGAGAATGAGTGACTCCTATTTCGCACAGTATGTCAGAAATAGTCCTAAGCAGGGTCTGACAGAGTAGCACTGAACAGATCATCAGGGCTCTGCCTGATCACTCCTGTGGTGAATATTTTGCCATCCTGAAGTGACATTTGCCTGGTTCATGGCTGTATCACAACCACCTTGTGGTCAGTTCTTACGCACAGAATTTTCTCATTTCCAGCTGTTAAAACCCCTCATTGCATGCAGAAGTTTTTTCCTAGTCTCCAAACGCATGACCTGCCACTTTTGATTCACTGATTTTTTTTTTTTTTTTTTTTACTGTGTCTGTTACTCATCAAACCCATGAGATCTTTTTTATAGGTTAGTCCAATCCTCCTGTCTTGGCAGGGTTCCTCAACTTTGAGCTGTCAGCCAGCAGGTTAATCAGTGTAGCTTTACCTTTTTGTGTGTTACCTGGTAAAATACTAGGTCAGGTTGGCATCAGAGTTTGTCCTTGACATGACAGTCCCCAGCAGTAACCTCTGTCTCAGCTTGGCTTTATTCCTTGACACCGCTAATATGCAGATGTTTCAAGTGCATTTCTTGGAAATATTCCAGAGTACTTCATACTTTATCACGTTCAAATTGCAGTGTACAGAAGCATTACTGTGTCTAGGATGCGGTACATAGTTTTAATAATATTATTTCATTATTAAATGTGTAATACTAAAAAAAGGATATTCAGTGCAAGAGGATCTGTAACACTGTCTTTTAAATAGTCCCACTAGTCAAGCAAAAATACACCTGTAATACTGATTAATGTGAGCAGCGTCCTGACAGCCCGACAGTATGACGTTCTGTCAAGCAGATGTGTTAAGGATCTCCTGAAGCTGGCCAGCTTGAGCAGAGCTAGAAGCATACGTGGTGTGTCATTTTGAAAAAAGCTGAGCACGCTTTTCTATCACCACAAATTACACCGCTTGGCCACTTCTGACTAAGCCACCACTGGCACCCATGTTACTTAGGATCAATTTTTTGTACCATGGGAGCTTGAGCTAACGGTTCTTTCCCTGACCTTTCCTTTCCTTGGAGTCTCTCTGCAGCTGGAAGCGTTGTGGACTATTATTTCTGACACCGCATGGGTGATGTTTTCTAATTTGTCATTATCTCTTGTTTAAGTGTCCTGACCTGCCCTGATTCAATCTAAGTCTCAAAACTAGGATGTTATCACAGAACTTAATCCCTCAAGTCAGATCGTTCTGTGAATGTTTTCTTTAGTTCTTTCTGCAGTCAGCAAGGTACCACAGAGCATGGGTTTTGCTTAGTCAAGATGTAAATCTGGGGACTTCAATCTTCCCTCCCTCTAAACGTTTGATCCTTCTGATTCTCTTAAGCATGAACAGAAGATTTCATTCCTTGCGTATAGGTTCTTCCATCTTCCCTGTCCTTAGCAGGACGTCACGATTGCTAATGGTCTAATAATGCTGTGTGCGTTGCGTTGTGGAGGCTTCAGTTGACACGCTGGTGGGATGAGCAGCGACTGTAAATGGAGGGAGGTCATCCAAACTCTCTGACTCGTTTGCAAATTCTTGGAATAGATGGGAAGGAAGAGAGGAGCAGAGAAGGCATCTGCTGAGGATTGCAGTAGAGCTACTAGCACATCTACTAGAGCTCTGGTTTCTTTATCTTATCCAGAAGCCATATAGCACCATACAGCATTTCATAGGGAATGGGTCTGCTCTTGTTTCTCCCTCACCCTGGTCATTCTCACCCATATGTTTTTTACTAAAAAATGATGATCTGAGCCTTCAGTTTAGAGGTGGTTTTTTGTTTTTAAACCTCTTTCCGTCACGCCTCTGGGCAGCTAATAAAGTTTGCTAGTGCAAGCTGCTGGGGCAGTTCATACAACAGGATTTCCCTTTTAGTGTTTTATTTTTTTATCATCTTTGAACTTGACATTTTTGACAGGGTAGAGAAAATAAGTTGGAAATAGACCTTTGCTACTTTCTTCTTTGTTACTGTTCTGTCGTGTTTCACTGTGATTCCTTTGTTTCATGCTTGATGAAGTTCTTTGTGAAGTTTTCTGAAATTCTTCAGCTCCAAGGAAAGGCATGTGGAGGCTCAGTGTGGCGCTGTAGCTGGATGGAGTATTTTTCTATCACAGGTGAAATGAAGAAGGCCACTACCAAATAAACACTGAACAATTTCTGTTGGCAATGTTACTCTTGCACGGTAAAGAATGAATGCGTTGAGACAAAGCTGCTGTCTGTCCCTGTAGGTACTTTGTATTTAGGTCTGTCAGCAAAGCGTGACTACACAGTGGATGATTGCTGGTTGCATTTAGAGTACTTAAATATAAATGTGTTTTATTAAAACAGATGATCTGTCACAGCTTGTCCACCATACCTTCCCAAAGTCAGTGTTTTGACATTCTCCAGACTGGGATCTGTAAATATCTGGTAAGTAATATTTTTCCTTCTAGGTTAACTTTCTGGCGATAAATTTTGTAATGGTCTCATTAACCCCCAAAGCCACTTATTCCATATATTTGCTGTGTCATCTCAGCATTTGCAAAAGCTTTCAACAAGATCAGCAGAGTTTTAAAAAATGTCTAACTGTTGGTATCTAAACTTCCCTAGATTTATTTTGCCCTTTTTTGTGAATAGTTCATCTTGTTTTCAAGCCAGGACAGCTGTAAGCGAAAGGCATCTTAGTTCGGTTTGCTTTGCAGAAGAGCAACTAGCAGCTTTAGATGAGTTTTAGTCTGTCATCTAATCCTGAACATTCCCTGGGCTAGGGCTGGGGCTTGCAAAGCCAGAGCTGGGTAACAGAATTGTAAGGGACAGATCTGCAGTTGCCTGTGATGCTGCCTGCCCAGAGGGAGGACCCATCTGTCCTCCTGTCAAGCTGGTTCTGCGATATAACAAGTATCCGCAGTTCCCTGTGGGAAGCCCTATTGAAAAATGACTAGACCAGAGCTTCCAGAGGGAGTGGCTGACCTGTAACTAGTCTAGGGGTTTGGGGGCGGGGGGGTGCTGACTTACCTCTCAACTTTTACATTGGCTTATGCGTTCCACTGTGCTGTCCCCTTGAGAGCAAACAGTTAAGGGGTTTTTGGTAGTTGATCGGATGATGCCATCTCTAACTGGATGATGACACCTGACAGGGAAGAAAGGCACAGCATCCCACTTGGGGACTTACTTGAGCAGTCTCATCTACTGGATTTGTGTAAATTGGCATGCCTGTGTCCACATCTTCCAGACTGGCACATTTCAGCAGTAGCCTTGGCTAATTTGATCTTCAGGATGCTTCTCTAAATGCAGACATCTGTCTAGCTCACCATCATTATTTTCTACTTGTGGTTGTTCAGGAACATCATTATTAGTTTTTACTATTTAGTGCCTCAGTGTCCTGTAGTGTTCAGCAGCATCTTGGTGATAGTTGCAGTCCATCTTCTGCCACATAGGAACGCTGTCCTTCTGCCTCTGCAAGCAGCTGGTGCAGGGTCAGCTTGGGACAGTGATATGTGCTCCTGGGCTTGAAATACACCTGCTGTCTTACATTGGAAGTATTTAAAAGTTTGAACCCATCATTGCTCTGTATCTCTTACTTCTCATGAGTAATTGGACCAAGGAAATACATTCCACATTTCTGTGGCTTGTGATTTACTGATTCTTTTTTTCCTAAATATTTCTAAAAGAAACAGCTGACCTTGTTAAGTGCACCAACTGCCTCTGTCAGCTTAAAATGATGCACCTGCAGGTAAGCAAATTAGGCTACTCTAAAACTCCTTAATTTTTTAATATGATAAATGGTGCCACATTAGCAATGCATGATTTTTTTTTAAGGCTTTACAGGGCAAAAATCTAGGATAGTTAATATTACTCAGAATTTAAACTGTTTTCTAATTCACTGCCTCTACCCAAGAATGAATTTTATCTAAATTGTTTATCATGCCTATAATAACATCCTTACTCAAGATGATGTTCTCATTTTAACAACAGAAGAGCACCGCCTCAGCTGTGGGCCCATCATATGTTTCATTAGCTTTACCCTAATTCTGCTCATGCTCCCATTCCTGTGGAGCCTGCCAGATTTCTAAGGAGACACACCCTGATGATGATCCAGTAGCTTTTCTTTGTGGAGAGTAAATCTGAGTTTCCTTCTGCCTCAGTGCCTGCTCTCTGCCCTGGCAAGACATGGAAGGGCTGCTCTGTCCCATCACATAGGCTTAAAAGGAAAGACCTGTTCTGTCCAAAAGATTCTGTCTGTGCCTGCACCATCTTTCAGAGCAAGGCTCCATACAGTGTTGTGGGTTTTTAAAATACATTTGAGATGAGTGTTTATTTAGAGGGGATGGAATGAAGATGCCGGTTTAACCTTCTATCACTGGAGTTTCTCAGGCAAATAGGGATTTGAAAAAATGCACTGGTGTGTAGAAGAAACAAAGGAATATGAAAGAGATTCCTTCAGCTCTAGGTATGCTTGAACACTAGCAAAAACCTTTTGTATCAAGTGATGAACTCGGGGTTTTTTGTTTTAATACAGGTTGGATTGGTTGTAATACCTGATAGCACAGCTGGATCTGTTCTATGTGCCATAAATAAGCTCTTGGATCAAGCCTGCATCTTAAGTGACAACCTGCACAAGTTCTTAGCCTCCTGTTGTTACAGTCTCTTGTACTTTCTACTAACTCTAGACAAAGAGGATGCAGAACATGTACAGAAAAGGTAATGCTGCTTTTCTTACCATGTTGGTTCTCTCTGCCTTTATACCCACAAGTATTTAGAGATGTAAAATGAAAGGATACTTCACCCCATACACCCAATTTATTTTACTCTCTGTCTTTTGCTTACTTCAAAACAGTACTTGGATTTAAGAAAAACAGCTGCAAAGGTAGCTGGAATTACTTAAAACAATACCAAAGAAGGTTTCATCTCAGATTGTTCTAGTTAGATGTCAGAACCATGCTGACTGAGAAAGGTGGATATTTATACCTTAATCTTTAGCCTTAGCCTTTAGTTTCACTAGATAACATTAAAAAGCAGCCTGTAAAGCACTTGGCTTTATAAGCTTGTACTCTTAACTGAGTTGATATTTCAGCTTTAGCAGAACTTCTCAGGCATCATTTTATAGACTGCAAATCCATTTGATTTAAAAAAAATAAAACCTACAGATACCAGATTTAAATATGTTTATTTACCTGTACGTTTTTAGATTTTTCCTCTGACTGTTTCTTTTACAGGGAAGTTGTCCAAAACTTACTTAAAATTTAAGACGTGTTTTCTAAAGCCAGAGTTGTTCTCCATGTACGGTATTTAATGACTTGCACAGCTGATTCCACTGTTCAATTTCTTCTGAGTCTTACATAAAGATTCAGGTGTACCTGAACAATGACTGAAACCAAAACCTCTTCCCAGCTGCATCAAGCAGAAATTACACTGTGGAAGAGCTTCAGCAACATTTGTAGCTCTAGACCTTAATTTTTTTTCCGGTGCTGTACAAAATTTTAAATATTTTTAAGTTTAGCCTTTTCTGGTACAGATTTTCTGCTTCAACACTAATTACGGTGAAGGCAGTTGGCATGATGGAATTCACAGAGGCACATCTCCTTGTGCCGCGATGGGGCTGGTCCACAGAATCATACATGAAATAAATTTCTGTTCTCTCTTGTTCTCAGGGATATGCTGTGGGGATCATGTATTTCTGCATTAGCCCTCCTGCCACGATTACTGAGACTGATGCTGCAAAGTCTGCAAGTGAGCAGGATCTGTCGGGAAGAACTGCCTGTGGTTGCTCAGTTGCTTCGCTTACTAATGCAGCATGGTCAGCTCAGGAGCCATATGATGACAAATGAATTTCTGGTGCAACAGATTATCAAGGACATCATGGTATGAAACTTCTTGTTGTCTCCCACAGATTACAAGGGTTTACAAGTTTTAAAAATTGCAAACACAACAGATGTTAAGTGAAACACAAGTTATGGTTATCTTTGATTTGCCTTGGAAGTCCAGGCCGTGTTGAAGGCTGCTACTTCTCCACGCTGCTGTGGTCATTGCACAGAGGAGACAGTTCTGAAGTTGAGCTTGCACCCAGGCCAGGGCCCTGGACAGCACTTGGCTTCCTAACACAATGCACTGGAAGGGTATTACCCACGTAGCCCGTCTGAGGGAGTGCTGTCCCCAAACAAGAAACTAGTCTGTTCTGTTCATTGGAGCAGGGGTATATGGGTGTAGGAAGATGTGATTAAATCAGGCAAACTCTCTTAAATATGTACAGTGCAAAATATATTCTCTTTCAAATATTGCAAAACCCAGCACTCGTATTCGTGTGTCCATGTTCCAGTGGTTATGAGACCATTACAGTTGCTTCTCCTGTCAGAAAAAATATTTGAAACTGCCTTCGCACAAAGCTCTCACTAGTTTTGAGTGCAGAGAGTTTGTAGACTGCTTGGGTTTGAACAGGTAAGGCACACGTATCCGTTAGTAGCTTCTAAAATCTCCATTACCAGAAACATGACATCAGTGGTGGCAAAAGCAGCTGTATTGTGCAACTCTCTAATGGGGGAATGTGGGTGGTTTCCTTTGGTGCTGAAAATGCCTGAGGAGGTTTTTGTGATGTTTCACTGCAAGTGGGTTGGGTTTGTTGGGTTTTTTTAACCACTTGTGAATACTAAGGAGCAGGTGAATTACTGGCCCATGGGCTATGTTGGTCTGTTGGTAGCAGTTCTCCTGTAGACTGAGGTGTTGAGCTCTCCTGCTTTAGTAGAACCACACTCGTTTGCATTTTAGTTGACTCTAATTGCACAATTGGAAAGTAAGCAAGCTACTATAATTAAGAGTAAGGAAATCACATCTGGTATAATTCACACTCTTCATAATGTAACACGGACTTAGTGTACCCAAGTAGAAACACTTTATTTCAGCTTTAAGAGACAGACCACTTTGAAATGTATAAAATGAGAATAATATCACTGCGTGCAGGTGAACAAGGCCATCTGGTACCTTTAACTGTGCACCTGAGTAACGGTAAAAACAAAGTGAAGTTTTGCAAGCACTGCTGGTGAAATTGAGTTTTACCTTTTTTCCTCCTTCCTTCTAGATGCTGAAGAGCGGTGAAGTTCAGGAGCAGTGGCTAACAGACCTCCATTACTGTTTCAACATCTACCTTGCCTCTCATCCCCAGGGACCTGGCCCTGTAAACGCGGTGTATTAAAGAGGTCAAACTGCATTTATTGTAAAGCATTTACTTCTATTTAGTTTTGAATGGAAGATGTTGGAACAAAGCTTGTCAATTTTTTTGTAAGTGAAACAGAATAAAAATTTTACAAAGAACTGCATGCCCCTCTTGCCTTTCTTTACAAGCATGTAGACATCACTGGAAGTTGGTTTGGTAGATGTGTGACCCACAGTGAGGGGTGTTAAAGAAAATATGGTTTCCTTGAAGCTTAAGGGCTTGCAGAGAAATGGACTTGGACTCCAGTCACCTATTATCTCAAAGCATTATATTAATTAAAGAAAAAACAAAATTATGTAATACCAACTAGAAGAAAAAATAGACAACAATATACTTTGAAACTAGAATAACATTTTATTATTTTTGCTGAGTTTGTATTTTTAAATACTTGTGCAAGTTAAATGCTTTGGAGCCACCAGCATACAGTTATTATAAGAACAAGGTGTCTTCTAGAATAGGTACCATCTTCTCTTGCTTTCTGTGGAAACTCTTTTTGTGCATGTATAAAAATAGTTATTAATATGGAAAAAATTGGTGATAATCTCAAAGAGTAGAAAACACACCCCTAACAATTTCCATAGGCTGTGGAAAGCAATTAATTTACTGAGTGTTTTTAAGCAGTTCAAATTTCGTCCTGTCAGTAAATAAATTAACAGTTGCCTTTAAAAACTAATCTGTACACGAAACGAGTCCAGCTCCTTAGAGCTGGCATGTAATGCTGAGATAATACTAAATTGAAAATGTGTTCGTTTAATGTGTTGTAGACGACTTGTACATTGAGAGAGAAGAGTTGTACTGTATCAGAATGTGCTTTTTAAATTCCAAACATTCAGTTTTGCTTAGTGCTTGAGTCTGGTATTTTTTGATTTTGCAGCAGTGGTTGGTCTCATGTTGTATGAAAATTGCTTTGATTTTCCCATGTTCTCCAACAAATGAACGCACTGTAGGTTGTTTACTGTAAAAGAACAAAATGGTTTTGATGAGTAACTCTAGTGGATAAAAAGAAGTTTGGTCTACACTGGATTCTGGATTTCATAAGCAATGAATCTGCCAGGAAAAGAACATACTTTTTTCCTGACATTTCACTGTTGATTATCTGTGAAAAGAAGTTCGGTTTCTGTGGCACCCGGTACAGCTTCCAGAGAACGCTGCGGCTGTGCTTAACACAGCCTGTTAATGATGGAGCTTCACCCTCATAAACAAGTGAAGGTTTCCAGGCTGATGGTTCAGTCACTACATCAATGCTCTTGGCTCAGTTTCCTGAACAGCAGCAGGACATTTTGCTGAGTGGTATTTAGCAATGTTAGGTACTGGGTCATTTCTAGAAGGTAGGGAAAGCTAGTCCAGGGCTAAGGCATGTACTCTCTGAAATACTAGAAAGCAAAAATCAGCTGACTGTTCTCTTCAGTTTTGAGTCTGGCTGAATGTTTTTATTTACTGTAATTTACTATGCTACAAATGGTATCTGTGTTTTCCTGGCCCAGTTTTGTAAAGATTGGATGTGAACATTTCGGTACTTTATCCCATTCTAGCCAGGGTCATCCTAAGTGCAAATCCGAACATTTCACTGAAGGGGTGAACCCAGCACATCTTAAGGACGAGAACTGTAAAACCTCCTCCTTTACAACTCTATAAATATATTTTAATGTCCACACTGAAGCAAAAAAACAGGCTTATCTATCTGGCCTGCTGCAGAGAGCCTTTTCAAAGCCAATTACTGAATTGACGTAAGGCATCTAAAAAATATATTAAAAAAAGGAACACCTTTCAGGTTCCAAAATGTTTTAATTGTAACAATTACAAAGGCCCAATTTGCCAGAATATTTCAAAGCACACTCCTTTTCTACCAGTCAGCCTCTGCCACCTTTACTATCTGTATCTTTCCTTTGAGTACCTGCTGAGTGTCCCCACTCCAAAGTGCTTGGTGTGCTTATGCCAGTAAGTTAACTGGTTTTGGTGTCAGTCCCTGTTACAGCTTTGTCACTGTGTGCTTTTTCCACTACTTATGTGAACATTAAAACTGGGGCTGACAGTCAGTCTTCACCTTCCCAGATGTACCTTCAGCAAGGGAAGAATCAAACTGAGCAGCATTCTGACCTCCTCCAGGCACCGACGTCAGGAGTAAGAGTACCTGGCATTAGCCACTGACAGCTCTGAACTTTTCCAACAAACATAATGTTGTCATGCACAAAGGCAGTCAGATGAAAAACATGTTACTGTCTTTAAGTAAGGGCTAAAGTTCCCTGAGCTCCTATTAGGTGAATAAAAGTAGGTAGTGTTCTGAAGGAACTGGGCAGAGTTCCTATCGCTATCCTATTCGTCACCAAGTTATGAAAGCAAAGGACACTCAAACCTTAAAAGAAAGCCTTTTTATTTCAGAAGACAGGGAGATCTGTTGTTCTGAAAAGTTAACGAAAAGCGTTATTGCTAAAGCTCTTTTAAAATTTAGATTAATGTCTGCATGAAGAGCTGGCAATCAAGCACCTGCCTCATCAGGCCTTTTTAAAACAGGTTTCAAAAGGTGGAGAAAAAAAAAAAAAAAGCCTCTGTTAGTAAGGCAGAAACTCATCACGCAGTGCTAACAAGCTCAAGGATAGGTCCACTGTCAGATTGCCTTCTGACTTCAGAGTTTTGTGAACTAGCTGGAAAATGTATTTTACTTCCCTTTACAAATTATCTGAACCACTGTCTCCTTGAAGCATTTGCTTTGCTGCTGTCTAGCTGTGGCCTGCCTCTGCACTATGTGTGACACAACCATGAAGACCAAATAAATACCAAATGAGGCACTGAACCTTCACTTGGTGAAGGGCTTAAGTTACCATTGCTCCCATCTCCAAGTAAGTGCATAATACACTTGAAAAAAGCCTTAAAACTGGCATTTAGTAAAGTAGTAGGAAAGATGATCACATACTCTAACTTCATTTTTAAGCCATCTGTGAAATAATGCCACAGGCAAAAAAGTTCCAGCCTTTGATGACTTTGATGGTAACACTTTGACAATCCCTGGTTTTCGATGCTATTCAGTGTGATGCAGTGTAACCCCTCTGTCTTCCTGCATGGCTTTACAGTCCTGGTCATGCCAACCCTGCTGCCCCAATACCAGTTCCGTACATGGAATTCCAGTGGCAAACAGAACTAAGGCTTTCCCAGGGAAGACCTGGAAATGACCACGTGGCTTCTGAGTTAGCAGCAAATAAATGCATCGTTTCGTTAGACACTTAAAACTTAATGCAAGTAAAATTCTATGAAATAATTGAGGCTCTGTGCACAGAGCAGGATCTCCATTATGCCATTTTAGAAGAAAGGCCAGAGATAAAGTGAGTAACTTTGGATTTTCAAGTTTCCATCTGAGCACTAAACCATGTATTTCTAGCAAATGGGTCTGTAAATTCTTGGCACATGCAGAAATCTGCTCTCTTCAACAGGATTGGTAAATATTTGTGCTGCTGAACCAAGATATGAGCATCTGTAAGCAACTTTTTAACCATGGCTGAATGTTGTCCGACTTACGATGATACAAGTCCATTACATTCAGGTCTTTCCTAGTAACAGCCCAATGAAAATAAATAGGTTTTCATACAAATGATTCAACATCAGGATAAAAGTGCAGTGCTCAAATAAGAGCAAAAGTAGCGTAGGAGCGAGCATGCAATCATGAGTTTGGCAGCAGTTACGTGTTTTGATTCGAGATCCCCATTCCTGACCAGATTTTTCTAAGGTTAAACCAATCTCATATGTACATAAAAAGCATTAAAGTATTCTTAAAATGTCTGTGTCCTACCTGAGACCAGCTGCATGTCAGAAAGGTTCAGCTTAGAAGGAGGTCTTGTTGGCTGATACACTTTGCCTTCCTGAGAACGTCCTTTAACAAACAATATGAACAGCTCTGTGTTTATTCCCATGAAGATGTGGTTATGTATAGCTGTAAAGTAGGCTACAGCATTATTTTATCCTAAAAATTGTTCTCATTTATGACAAAGAAACTCCTGAGACATACTGTATGACAGAAAATTGTGACAACCACAACTAAACTTTAACTAAAATTGAAATACATCTTGTAGTTGCTATATAAAAGAAAGAAAATAAAATTAATTAGCTTTATTTAATAAAGGAACTTGAGGTTTAAAAGCAGTGCTTGTCTTCTACCCTTTCCCCAGGATGTGCCAGGCACACTGAGGCGCAGTGCAGTGTTACCATAAAAGATGGTCTTGCTGTGCCAGTGAAAAGAGTTATTAACGTGGAACAAGACCACATTCTTCAAATGGAAATATTTAAAAAACAATACAAACCCCTAAAAAGTTTAAAACAATGCTTAAAAGAATTAAACCATGATCCAGATAGCTGCCGTGCACCGAAACAGCCAGCAATCCCCAGTTTAACTGCTCGGTTCTCTTTTCACATTGCTCTATGTGAGCAGCTCTGGCAACAGAATTATTTGGTTGCTCAAGACCTGTGCTGGAATAATGCTCTGTGGTGAGCCAAACAGCTTTAACAGGGCCCATTTTCAATCACAGCAGTGGTTTTTATTTCAGCCTGAACAGAAATACAATTACCCAGGAAACCTGAGGTTAAAAATTGGTCAATTTTTATAAATAGTTGAAATCCCTAACAATTAGGTAAGAAGTGTATAGAAAAATCTGAAATACAGAGAATGTATAAAAGTAAGTGTGGCTATTTAAAATGTAGTGAAGACAAAATTACCATAGATCTGCTTAAGGATGGACTGCTTGCTGGTTTTTATGGCTGAGCTGGTTTTGTTTATAGATTTCAGATTTTTACATGAGGGAACTGATTTCAGAGGGCTATGGTTCAGCTGTTTCTTCCAAGCAACCTGAATGAAGAAGGCAGCTGTCTCTTGTCTCCATTTGTCTTCATCTTCTTTGCACTGCCGCTTAGCACTGAGAAGCTGAAACAACTCCTGTCTTAGCTGGTAACTAGAGAGCAGAAAAAAGAAGAGCACTTGTTTTAGGTGACCTGTTTTAACTTCAGTGCTTTCCATGCACCAGTTCACATGGTGGATTACATGAGTAACTGGGAAAACAGAACTCCCACTGATGTGCTAAGTCATTTGGATGAGAAATGTTTGCTCAGAAGAAAAAGTAGGAGCTGGGTTCAGTTCTGGATGCATTCATTATTTCACACAGCTAATAAAGATCTGGCATTACTGGTATTGAAAGTTACAGTACTGCAACATCAGCTTATCAACATATACTATATAGAAAAATAGCTGTATTTTATATAGAAAGTCTGGAGAAGACAAAACCTATAAATATTTATGAAATAATAGTATAATCAATACTCTTCTCTCGTTTTCACTATATTCACAGCTTAATAACACCAAATTTTCTTGTGCCCCTTACCACTATGTATTCTCAGTCAATCACTGCAAGACAAATCTACATCTTACAGGTTCAAGTGCACATTTCCTCTACAGAAAACTGAGCTGCTTTCCATCCCTCCTCTGAAGATGGTCCCCTCACCTTGTTTTCAGCAATCTGTTCTTGCTTTTTTTCCCTTCCCTTCAAAGGCTCCCTGTTCCCTGACCCAACCTTGTCACGGCTGCTGATCTTACATGCAGTCACAGTCCTCTTCCATGAGGCAACAGGAGATAATCTGTCCTTCTTCCCACTTCAGTAGCTAATGGCACCAGCAACAAGGAATTGGGTTTTTTCTTGAATCAGATATAAGTATTCAATGAGATATTGGCATTTCACACTCACAAGTCAATTGACTGGCTTAGAAATTAACTCTGAATCTTCCAGTACAAATGTGTCACAAATGAACATTAAGTAACACTTGTAAAATATTAATCGTAAGTAAGTGGTAACAGGCAAGATCACACTGATCATCATCCCCTTTGGCATTCAGAAAGGCTTCTACTGGATGGCCCAGTAAAGGGAATGGAAGGAGTGAGAGAGAGATTTTGTTCTGTTGCTCCATCTGCAACAAGTTCTAAATTAACACAGAAGACAACACATCCAGATACAAATTGTTTAAATATTTGTTATAAGCCAATGCACTATATAATTCAAACAAAACAGCAGCCATACAGAAAATGATTATGTAAGCACACAGCAGAATGTCAAAGGGGGATGATATGCTCAGTTACAGCCCCAGCAATTTTGAACTTTCAATAAGCTTAGTAAATTACCTCTGTGAAATTTGCTGCATGAGACAAACGTATTTAATCTTAATTTAGTGGTGCTTCAGAATTCCAGCACGTACTGTTACCCAGCTCATTAAAGTACGTAACGAATGAGGGGAGCAACTGCATCTTACCAATAAACGTCTGTAGCGCCTACAGGTTGCAAAGCGCTGTATGAATTCAGAACAGGAACATTATTAAGAGACAGAAGGAAAAAAAAAAAGATCCAGTTTTGTTAAATAACACATCACTTACTTATTCAGAGCTTTTCACCAGGGTAAGAGAGGAAGAAAAGTGAAAGGGGGGCACTATTACAGTGACTTGGTACCATAATTTGCACTAAGGATGGGTTATGTGAATACTGCTGTGGGAAAAACAATTGGGGAACTGTTTCATACTTGAGCAGAAAAGAATACTAAGCTATTCTCTTGGAATTTGGTAATTACTGCCAGAAGCCTTTGCTGATACGTGAAATGACCCATTCAAGGCACTCCACCTTTGCACTCAGCTGTGATTTCGTGTTTGTAGAGAACTTCTGGTAGTTTTTAGCAACAAGAAAACAACTGTGAGGGTCCGACACTAAGAAGATGTAGGAAGTTATGTTTCGAGCGTGTGCACTTTTTAAAATTCAGCTCTCCCGTAACAAATCCTAGTGAGAAAAAAGAATGGGACTGAGTTTGACTCTGTAGAAATCTGATGTGCCTTAACAAAATACCGAATGCTTAGTCAACAAAGCTGCTGCACATTAAAGAAACGCCGAATGTATGTGCAGAGTGACAAAGCTGGCAAATGATGTTCAGATTCATTGTTAAAGAAGCTTTAATCTTAAAAGTTACTGCTGGTCAAAGCATGTAGGTAGCAATAATATATTATAGCTTCTCTCCAGCAGGAGAGCAACAGTGACAGCAACCAACTTATTTCCAGTTTTTGTCAACTCACTGGGGACCCTGGAGAATGGCACAGGCCTCAGTGTCCCCCACGAGAGAGCCAGACAGACACAGGAGCTGTAAGCCTCAACGAGCAGGATAAGCAATTAACCTTTGGCAATCTCCACACCTTAAAATACACTTTTGAGGAGTACATGTATAAAGTTTGTGGACCGTGGGAATTGAAACATTTTCCCAAGAAAGGCAAGTTTCATAGACTTAAGTAGACCAGTACCATTGTGTTGTAGCTCACAATAGCTTCAATAAACTTTCAGTAAGAAAATCATGACTATTAAATTTGCAGAGTAAGACAAATGTACTTAATCCTAATTTAGAGGAATGCCAGAATTCAAGCACATACTTCTACATGTTACTAATGTATTGCTGTCTACAGGGACATGCTATTTACTAGTGCAAGTCTGGACCCAAAAGACAAACACAGGACTGAGTGGGACTGACAGCCACACAGCAGGTACCTGCTTAAGAACTATAATTCTGTGTACAGTGGATGTGAAGTTATTTCAGAGAAAGTGTCAGAATAACTGACATAGTAGTAGTCAGCACATACAGCTGCCTAGTGTGAGCTAGCTGGAAACACTAACCATGACTTCTTGACAGGCAGATGCCACCATCTTACTTGGGTTCCACATCCTCAAATATCCAGACTACCTCTTTTTTTTGAGATATATATGAACTCTGCTTCAAAGGAAGAGGCAGGACTCTCTTCTTTTTAAAAATAAACATTATTCCTGTGGTAATAGCATGGAAATAGGGAAGAGGAAATCTGGTCCAATTTCACAGCTGTCATTATCCATGTGAGTTTCAAAACACTCACACAATAAAGCTCACGGCAAGCTTGAAATGCAGAAAAGGCAGCAGAGCTAGTGAGCCTGGGAGACAGAATGCAGGAGGGAAGCACGGATCCTCCTAACAGCATAGTGCTCGCACTTCAGCATCGCTGCCCAACGAGCTGTTCTGCATCAAAACATTCACTGAAATAAATGCATTATGATATTGCTGCAAACTTTATGAACTCCATCAAAGCTTTAGCAACAGTAAACTATCCGCAGACATAACAAAATGACAGGGGAGGAACTGCCAAACTAATCTCTCCTGCAGTTTTGCAGAATTTATGATCCTCATCAGTGTTCCATAAAATATGGGTTTTGCAAACAGAACAAATACATTTATTTTTCTTTGATAATTCTTTAAATAACAAATATGTCATTTAAACAACCTTTAATCCTCACAATTTCCAAAGTGGTGTAAGTAAGCGCATGCGCTTCTTGCTAACACGCCATCGCTAACTCAGCAGGTGTATAGTTTGGAATGATCGATCCAAAATCTTTAGATAGTCAAAACTCTAAATGGAATGCAAAGATTTCTGCACAGGTAAGCTGGCTTGAGACAAGGCTTCAGATCCCTGTTCTTGTGAGGAAATTTGCACAAACACTCACTTCACATCAGTATGCTTTGACTGAAAGCCATGGCATGTGCCTACTCCTCTGTAAGGGTTTTAATTCAGTGTGAAGGGAAAACAGAACAGCCTTCAGAAGGGATATACTCTCCTCATCTACTCCTGACTTACTTTAGCTTTCGGTATCTAAAAGGGTCTGAACACAATTGGGATTTAAATTAGAAAAGAAGGCCAAGGAGGACATTGCCAGCACTGAGCTGCTTACATAGCGTTTGGACGCAGCACAGAGCATTGATGGCAAAAGTGGCGTATCACTGAGAAAAAGAGTGGCTGCTTTGCTCTGCAGTTCAGTGTGGGTCTGAGGAATATGGCATGGAATCGCAGAACCATAGAATGGTTTGGGTTGGAAGGGACCTTTAAAGACCATCTAGTTCAATCCCCTTGCCGTGAGCAGAGACACCTTCCACCAGGCCAGGTTGCTCAAAGCCCCATCCAACCTGGCCTTGAATGCTTCCAATGATGGGGCATCCACAGCCTCTCTGGGTAACGTCTTCCAGTGACTAACCACCCTCATTGTACAAAACTTCCTCCTTAGTCCAATCTAACTCTTCCCTCTGTTAGTTTAAAACTGTTCTCCCTTGTCCTGTCACTACAGGCCTTGGCAAAAAGTCTTTCTCCATCTTTCTTATAGGCTCCCTTTAAGTACTGAAAGGCCACAATAAGGTCTCCCTGGAGCCGTCTCTTCTCTCAGCCTGGCCTCATAGCAGAGGTGTTCCAGCCCTCTGATAATTTTTATGGCCTCCTCTGGACCCGCTCTGACAGGTCCATGTCTTTCCTGTGCTGAGGACTCCAGATCAGGATGCATATATAGCAAACATAGAGCAAAGATGACAAATGAACAGAAATAGGTGATACTGTACAAAAACGTCAGAATTTTCACAGAAAAAAAAAAAAAGAGGCTCCAAAATGAATTAAAAAAAAAGAAACTCCAAAATGAATTAAAAACACCATGTTCCAAAATTTTACCTTTTCACTGGAATAGGAATGTACTCACAAAAGCCAGTGTAACTCGAACAGTGAAGAGAGATATCCTGGAAATATTTATGCTTGGAAATATTTAGATTAATCAGTAAAAGAGCTGGAGCAAACAGAAGTATTTGCTGAGTCAACACAAATGTTTAAATGGCCACACTTCAGTTTAGGAACAAATGGACTGCCAGCTCGGACTGTGGGGTGTCTGGCCTGGTGTCCCTTCCCTGGTAATGGGCAGTGTCAGCTCCTTCTGAGAAAGACAGGACTTCTTTGGTTCTCAGAACTCCACAAACAAGCAGCTAGTAATCTTGCCTTTTAGCTCCCTGGTGTTTCATACAATAGGAAACACAGGTAACACTTCACCTTGCACAACAAGAAATGTGAATTTTTTAAGCCTGGAAGCACAACTGAAAGCAGTGAGCACAACCTCATGCCTCCTTTTTAGCTCTTCAGAGCTTGTGGCACTTGGCAAAAAGATCTTGTCAAAAGAGCAGGCTTGTACAGTAAGTATTCAGAACTGTTCTTGCTTAACTTTTGGTCCTGGCCTTGCTTGTTGCAGCCCAGAGGACATTACTGGAGTGGCCAAACAGCCCAAGCTGGTGGCCAAACACCCAAGGCTGGCTGCCTCCTGTAGCTGGGTGTGGTGACAAGGAGAGCAGACCCTGCTGCTCCAGCCACTGAGTGCTCCGCTCTGCTCCGCGCTGTGGCATTGGGTTGGATGCAGACACTGCCCTGCACTGGGAAGACAGCTAGTACTTGGCTGCTGGCACAGTGGGGATAGAAACAGCCCCTCCACATTTCTCTGCAAGGAAGCCAAAGCTTCCAGCACGACCCAGAAGGAGGGAGGTTACCTGTGACTCAGCGTGCATTCTGCAGGTGGCTGGGCATTAAGACTTGATTCTGCTGTTGCAGGAAACTTGCAGGTTTCCCAGGGACTAGAATAAAGGATGTTGCTACCCTCCACATGCTCCCAGACATCTGCCAGCTGCTGCCTCTGATACAGTTTGGATGGTGGAACAATTTTTGCATCACCACTGAACTATACCATAGGGTGTGAGAGTTCAGCTCTCAAAGGAGGTTCCTTGGTATTTTTTCTTTACTTGAATACTAAGAAATATTAAAACACATATGAAACTGTTAAACTAGTGAGAGACCTAGAGAGATCAGCTGTTAGTAAGAATCAGCAATTTATAGTTTTCGGCATCCACATAAAAACTGAACAAAATTTCAACAAAAAATAGGAAATAAGAATTATGTACATATTATATGCTTCACCTACAGCTGTCATACTCTTCCTGTCAATTTTTATAAGAAATTAAATATTAAGGAGCATGTACATCAAGAATGGCTCTGCTTCTGAGGTTGAAACTCATGTTTTCATGAAAACAAGACCATGCTGTGGAAAGCAACACCGGGACACCTTGCTCCCTCCTGTCTCCCTCTTCTGTATGGAGTTGTTTCTGCTCCATCAAGTTATTAATAAAGTTAGTTTCAAGTTTGGCAATGAACTCCATTCGAGCTTTCAAACCTCTTCTGGTTCAGTTATCCAGTCAGAAGTGAGGTCAGAGTAAAATTTCAGGTGTGTCAGTAAATGGCGGTGAAGGATCTGGTTACAAAAACCTTTTCAGGAAAAACCCTACACTCCTACGTGTGTAACTTTGCTAATGAACACGACAGCAGTGAACTCTCGGTTTAGGCAAATCTTCATCAACACTCCCTAAACAAGTATCAGTGCTTGAAATAGAAGTTTAATAACTCCTCCAATTCTTTACAGTTACCACTTACCTTGCACTTTTTATGAACTTACTAATGTAATTCTAGACATCTGGGACCCACTTCCATTTGTTTGGTGAAAGATAATTAAATTCCTGATTTAGCACTGGTAACGTTGTAAGCTAAAGGACCAAAGCACACTGCCAGCAAGCCCAATTTAACTGACATCTACTGGTATCTCACTCTTCTCTAGCCACTCAAAAGTAGTCTTACCTTCTCCACGTCCTCTGTATGACGGTAGCAGCGTAGTTCTTCTTCCGAAACAGCTCTTTTCTTTTTCTTTCTTTTTCTATTATCTGCATTCGAACCTCTAAAGGGATTAGTTCAATATTTGTACTTTGCCATGTGACAGAACATAATTGATCATCTGCATTCCTCGATCCAATTACGCCCATTTTTTCCAAGTTCACAGTGTCGTCAGGAGTAGAACACGCTGCTGGGTTTCTTGGCATGGTTCCGTTAGGTTCTGCCTCAGCAGGCAATAAAGGGGAGGCCTCTTTTGCTATGTCATTATTTCCCACTTTGTTAGTTTGTTCTACAGAACGCACACTGTCACTTCTGGTGTTTGCAAATACCATTTTGGCACTTCCTGGTCTACTAGAGCCAGCTGGTGAACATCGCTCATCGTTTACCTCATTAGTTCTGGGTTTCTGCTGATGCCTTTTGCCTTTGGAAGTAGCTTCACACTGCTTGGAGTTTCTCACAACTCCACCAGCACAACTGGCATTGCAGAACACAGCCGTTCCTTCACAATGGTCCCCATTGCCAGATGAAGACTGACTTTGATCTCTTAATTTTTCCCCAACACTGGCAGTCCTACAGGCAGATGCATGCCTTCTGCTCCTCCGACCACCAGCACCCACTGCCTCGACAGTGTGCTCCTTGTGCTTTTCTCCTTCCAGTTCTGTAGCAGCTGCAACTTGATGTTTCCCTTCAACTTTTTTGCCCTCTTTTGCTTTGCCACAATGGAAATGGACACAACTTGACTTGCTTTTGATGTGTTTCCTCAATGAATCTTTAGACAGAGAAATGGAAACCAACATTCAGTCTCTGAACCAGCAAAACACAATTTATGCCTCTTAATTTTTTTCACTCGGTTACCTTTGAGGCACACTAGGATTTACTTAAATGAAAAAGATGCATGAGCAGGAAGAATTAGAACATGATTAGGACATGATTGCCTCTAACAATACAAGTCCCAAACTTCTTCACGTACTAACCATTCTACAAGTATTTTTCTTTCTCACGTGACACTTGAGTTAGATGCCAAAAAGTCACAGGGAGAAACTAGTTCTTCTTCACCTACCTGAGAATACTGGTCTTCTTCCAAGAAATAAGCTCACCACATGGCGCAGGAATGCAGCCCCATGAAAACACCTGCTTGTTCCAGTGAGGACACTGTAACAGATCTTCCCTGTTTCAAGCTTATTTGTTAAACTGCTCTCCTGGCACGTGATGACAGACAGGGTAACCCACTGACCCAGGAAACCTATAGCGCTTGGCTTCTCAGTACTTTCCTTGACATCCTAAATGAAACTATAAAGTCCCTCCTATTTTTCCCTTGCTGCAAGACTTCTTTTTCAAGCCTAGGGTGGGAAAAATAAATCCTGTTGATAACTGCTTCTAAACACTCCTGTGAGGATGACTCGGAAGCCAGACCTGAGCGCAAAACTAAAAATGTCCATCTACCATACACCTTCTATTTTGTTAGGAAATGAACGTGGGTATGAGAAAATACAGGATGAAATGTAACAGACAGACAGGGTGTTAAAGGGTAGGTATGAGGGGAAGAAGATAAGTATCTTTGATACAATGGAATAACAGAAAATCTTCTGGATTGTCCAAAACCTGGTAAAATCATGCTACATTTTCTACCACTGTAACTCTTTTACAGATACTTCCTTGACAGGATTACAGAATATGGCAGATTAACAGAAGAAACTCTAGATTATCATCAACGATGTCTCCAAGAGAGATTAATCCCAGTGACAGGTCAGTATGGGCTGAGAGGTTACTCTCGTTTATACATGGTTGTCATATGGGTAATTAGCCCTGTATGTTCTGGGACAAGGAAAAAAAGAAGTCTATTATTTTAATATATTATTAATTTAATTTTTATCCATTTTTATTTCCCAGAACGAAGAAGGAAATTCTCCCCCTCTCTCACTACACCAGGGCAACAGAAAATTCAAAAAATGTGCCTTTTGAAGCCAAGATTTTTGTGGGCACCTATAACTGACAGAAGTCAGAACAGATTGAAATGTTATTAAAATATTTAACTTCCAAAAACTAATATAGGAGTGGTGAAAAAATGATGATAAACTGATAATGTGTTTACAGATAGAATAAAAGAGTGGAGCAGGGAAAGAAAAGTAACAGAAAGAGCTTCAACATGCTGTTTCATGGTACAATTTCTAAAACCAGTCTCACTTCTCAAAAAATCACCTAGTGTTTTCAACAAGAGGACTTCAAAGACAGGTCATAGGAGAACGCTGTCATGGAGAACGAAGCTGGCTGAACAGCTCCCTCTGTACGCTAGAGATGTCACTTGGAACAATTTTGCCCTCGTTTATCCTTGTTTAAAAACAAGAGTTACAATTTCTTCATTAACTTTCTTCAAGAATCCCACAGATATGCCAAATATCTTTGATCTCATTTTCTCCAAGCAGTGCAAGGAATAGAACAGCTACCAACAACCTGTTCTCACCTATTTTAGCTATTTTTAAAGACACTGAAGATACTTGCATTTTTGACTACTGAAGTTGATGGAATACAAGCATTAAAGAATCTGTATCTAACTCTATCCTAGATGAATCACTTAAATAATGAAAGAACAAGAAATGATAGAGTAAAACAGGTCCTATATATAAAACACCATCAGATATGGACAAAAAGGATAATCAGGACAATTTAAAAAGATTACAAACCTTGCCTGATTTTATGACCTTCGATATGAGGCTCTGCTGACTCCTTTGGTGTCCCTTTGTTGTGACAAGCTTTAGGTGAACCTCTACTGTTTCTCCCTGGTTGAATTTGTGAAGCACTGAGGGACAGAGGCCTCTTATTCTGTATATCCATCAGTTTATTAGGTAACTGCGAGATGCTGGCAGTCTCCTCCTGATTTGTAGGGTTCTGTTGTACTCGAAACCTATTTTGCTCCACGTTCTGCATCCCTTTCTGTAGCTTGGCTTCTTTTCTCTTACTTTCTTCTTCACGTTTCCTGTAATTATAGTCAATACCATAAGAATTCCAAAGACAAAATCTTGGGAGCATGTATCTAACCTGAACACATTCCTCTCTAGCAATCTGACACTGCCACAATAAAACCTTGACTGTAATACCTTTTTCGTGAGAAAGGGACACCTATTGCACTGAAGTGTCTTAGTTTGATCCAAAATAACTAACTTTCAGCTACTGCCTAAGGAAGGTTAAGTCCTTATCAGTCAGCTGCCCACTCAGTTTTCACTGGATTAAATTGACTTTAAAACACTCCCTTACTGAAAACAATGAAATTTACTTTTATACATATACAAAAATTAAAAGCAGGATTTTGAAGAGGTATCAGAAGGCAAGAAATATGATACTAATAACTATGCTTACAGTTAGTACTGAACAATGCTTTAATGTAAGTGGCAATGCAAAGTGCTGTATTTGAAAATCAGAAAACTTTAATAAAAGGCATCACCTCTTTGAAAATTATTTTTCATGCTTACCTGTATAATCAATACAGACAATTATAAATCACCTTCCAAATAACTGCTGGTACTAACTTGCTGCTACGTATTTATCACTGGTAGATAATTAATTTATTTTACATAAACAGATTATACATTATACAAATGATAAATACTGAAAATACGAGATATTAATTAAAAACTTGTGTGTATAGAGTATGTCATTTCAATTATGACATTTGGTTTTCAAAAATGAAAGGCGGCAAGCATCTCTTAAATAGTGCAGATATGAAAGAGAATTTTGGACAAATTTAGGAAAGGTGCATTGGTTGAATAAAATTTTGCAGACAATTTTGAAATACAGTGGGATATCATTGCACTTTAGCTTTTAAATTCTTTTTTCTGCAAAGCAGAATAGACCCAAAAGCACCATAGCTAACATTACATATCTACCTACCATTGAATTAGTTTTTATACATTAAGCATTGGTTGTAAGAGGAAGCAACACTTTTCCTGTTTGAGTGGACAGGTGGTAAATGTCGTTTCATGTAGCTGCCTGATATTTTAACTTGCTTCCAATGCTACGACATAGTTTGCAGACTGTTGACACGCTAGCTCACAGCACAGCATATGACAGGTTAGTTATGCAGCACGCCATCCTCCGTTTCTGTGAGTCGTATCAATGCCAGCACATGTCATTTCAGTGGGAGCTGCCAGTGAGAAGCCTTAACTTTATCTGTCAGTACTATCTTACCAAGTACGCTCTGCAGAAGAAGCTGATTGAACTTTGTACCTGAAAAGCTGCTAATTGATCTACAAAATATACTCCTGGCAGCCTGAGGTTCTGTATTCCCTCTGGTATGGAAAAAAAAGTGGCTGGTTTCAAACAATATTGGCATTCCACCACCGGACTATGTGGGGATGTCCATCTCATGTACAGTATGGATCTCACTGCCATTACCCTGCCATTTGAGCTGATAAATCAGATCTTACTATTCACAGAATAGTAATTTTCTTTTCTTCACAAGAATCAAGCAGCCTGTTACCAGCATCCTCCGTTCAGGGTATTAAAAAAGAAAGTGTGAGACGGGTCGTGTGATACACAATCACGTCAGAGTGGCCTGCACTCTCTGGATGAGCAGATTAACTCAAAACATCAACTTCAGCAACATACTAACTGTAAAGTTATTGAAATGAGAGGACCAGAAACTGAAAAGTAAAAGGGGATTTTTTTAAAAAAAATCTTGTTTGTGTGCTAAATTTTCATATTAAACTGAAGAAATAATAAACGGAAGAGATTTCAAAGCTCTCCATTCATAGATCATCAGCCAAATGGTCACAGTAGAGCTTACTTGATTAAAAGACTTCTGAATACTTATGAACCTCCTCTTATGTTTTGCTTTACTTAGTCAGAAATTCAGTTTACAAGGAAGGATACCTTCAAAATTAAAATTTCCAAGTTTTACTGTTGTCTAAGTTGAGAGACAAGGTTTCACGAACTAGTAAAGGAAGCGGACAAATTCCTAACTTAAGGGCTCTCAGTCATCCTCAGGAGGTTCTGGCGACTCAACGAGATTCACAATACGGCTCTATAGTTAGACAACGACAGCTTGATAGTGATAACAGAGCAGGCAAGCCATTTTCTACTATAACTGCAACAGAATTTTGTCCTGAATGGTCATAATTAGTATTTTGTTACGCAAGTGAGAGAATGGAAACTGAGCCTTTAGCAGATGGAAAGGAACAGTTTCAGCCTTACATATTTGTGAAGACACAAAGATGCTTTGAATTTTTGATCCTGCTAAAATGAATCCAACCTATTCTGTTAAGAATACTTTGCTTTTTGTACCTGCTCTGCAGAGGACGTTTTAAATTTAGCACATGTCCATGTGCCTGGAGAACATTTTAAAAGTTATCCTTGCCAAAAAAAAAAAAAAAGGTTACTTAAAAAATCATAACTGAAAATAGATCTGCAGGTATGATTCTAATACTGGTGGAACTTTATCTGGACCAAGAGGAGTTATATTTCATGTTGTATAAACAGCCACCTCCTGCTATACAATCGGGCATGATGCTTGTTTTTAAAAGCATGGCACTGTTGATTCATGTGTTCATCTTCTGATCCACTACAACATTTTAACAGACAGTCCTTAATAAAAATGCTAAGGTGACAGTTAATTTCTGTCCAGTATTCCTATGTTGATTTGTCTTACCAAATCTGTAGAGCAGTCCATTTGTCCTTGCCTAACCACCTATTTCTTTGTTCATTTTTCATACCTATTTTAACAACATTCTGATTTCTAATTTAGTCTTCAATGTGCTTACAGTCTTCTGCATCTTGGTGCTATTTGCAAATTTAACATTTTACTTGTTAAATGAAAATACTGCATAGTGTCAGGTTCAGGATGGATTTACATGAAATTCTCAGCAATATACACTCCAAGTTTAAAGTTGAACCACTAAGAACTACTTTTTGCATATGTTCTTCCAAGCAGTTTCACCTATCTAACAGCAATTTAATTCGTGCTACAATGCCCTACTTTGCTCGCTAATGAGTATGGCACATGAGAAAGTATGAAAACTTCAGGCAACTCTGAATGCCAGCTACTGTTTCTCCATGACCACAAAACTTGTTATTCTGTCACAAAAGAAAATTAGTTGGTTTGATATAACTTGTTCTTAAATTCAGACCAGCCATTCCTTCTTGCTTTGTTATGTTGCAGATACATAGAAGTCTGATCGCTCATTCAGAATAGGAAAGGTATGGAGTTACTATAATAAGGTCATGAAGAAGCTTAAGGGACTGAAGCATCTTTTTTATGAGAAGAGGCTGAGGGAGCTGGGATTATTCAACCTGGACAAGGGAAGGCTTGGCGGGGGGAATCTCATCTACGTCTATAAATACCTGATGCGAGGGAATGAAGAAGATGGAGCCAGACTGTTCTCAGTTGCACCCACTGATGGGACAGCAGGCAATAAACATAAATTAAAACTCATTAAATTCCATCTGAACACAAGAAAACACTTCTTTTAATGTGAGGATGGTCAAACACTGGAACAGGTTGCCCAGAATGTTTTTGGAGTCTCCATTTGCATAGATGTTCAAAATCTGACTGGACATGGTCCTGAGCAAACTGCTCCAGCTGACCCTGTTTGAGCTCACATTGTTACCTGTGACACCCCTTGAAAGCCCCAACTCTATCTGAGTTTTGGCTTTGCTGACAACATCCCTACATGCCCAAGCAATGTTTCTACAGTCTTCCTTTGCAGCCTGTCCCTGCTCCCCCCTCCTGTCTACCACCTTTTTGCATTTGAGCTCTGTCATGGCTTCTCTGCTTACCCGAACTGGTCTCCTGATAGGTCTCTTTGTTTTGGCCCGTATCAATCTTCATTCTGTAAATTACCATTACCTCTTTGATATAGGTTTGTTCAACATGGGAGAATATTTTTGTATAGAAGTATTTCCCAGGCATTGAATACAGTGAATGTAACTTTACCAGAAAATAATAGAGATATGAGATGTTACTTGGCTTTTTGTTAAGGAAAAAAAACAAAGAACAGACTAATTAAAAACATGCAGACTTAGGAAATTTTTTATAATAGTGAGACTCTCTAAAATAACATTATTACAAAGCGAGTTTTAAACACAAACACTGAAATATGTGGGGGGGGTGTGATTTTCAGTCTAGAAGTTCACCATCATTCTGGATTCCCACATAATGTCTACTTTCATCTGGAGAGCAGATTTTTAAACATCAGTAGGGATATTAGGTTTTTGTATGTAGCAACACCCTGGCCAATTTTAGCAGTGGAAAGCACAGATGGGTATGCAGAATGATGACAACATTATGTCCCCTCCAGTTTATTACAGATCATAAAATTGCAATTAAATAAAATTGGTTATGTGACAACTTGATTTGCTCGTACACTGCAATTGTATTTTAGTTCTGTTTTTATGGTATTTGGTACACATACTTTGTTTCCATTGTTTTCAAACAAATCAATAACAGCTTAGTAACTTTCAGAAAGTACATCAGAAACACACAAAGGAAAACAATTATAAAAACACCCCCAAATTTCTATGAGGCAATCCTTTTTAATTTAATCTTCTAGATGAAGTATCACAGATTCTTCCATACATGACTGTCATCGCAAAGACTAAAATTAACTCATTTGGTAAAGTCAGTTTTGACCACATAGCAAGAAGCAGAGTTCTCCAAATTAAAAAGAAATACCTAAGATATTCGAGATAGTTTCAAAGGCAGCTTCTCCGTGCATGGGTTTGACTTCTACTGACTTCAACAGAAAAGGCAAATAGTAGGAAGGCTGCAAGATACAGCTTTAGGATCTCAAGATGTGAGCAAGAGATCAGTCATCTGATAATTCCAGCTTTGGTTCTTACTAGGCATTAACAATTACTAACAAGTATAGTAGTAGCACTCAAAGCCAGCGAAGCTCAGACTGGGCAGTTATGCAGAACATCAAACTACCAAATCAGAAATAGAGCAGAGCGCAGCTGACTGTGAAACATGGATGCAACTAAAACACCTCTAGGTGCAATAATGATGTTGTGTGTTATTCATATGACTTTGCTTTACAGAAATAATACAAAATCACGCAGAAATCTTTTTTCATTACAGAGTCAGATTTCTTAAAGAGAAACCAGGTGCTAATTTGTTCTTCATATTATGAACCTTAAGGATAAAGCCCAAGCAAATAAAGTATTTTGACGATCATTTATGTACCTTCATTTATGTACCTTCTGATTTTAGAATTTCACCGCTTTGCTACCATTACCTCATTTCAATAGGGTGGAAACTCAAGTCAGAACCTACACATCTTACAAGTAACTCTTAGAACTGTGTATGTTTATTATCTGTAATCCAATATAACGATTTCATGGTAACTCTCTAATTCAGGAGCAGAAATTGTATGTGTAGAGAATTATACTCCCAAGACAGAAGCTACAAATAAAATCCAGGAGTTCCGTTTGCTAGAAAAGCACAACCTCCCCAGTGAAACAAGTTAAACCTATTAAATTAGTGTTTTCCAAACCTTTTTATCATCATACAGAGTACCAGGTAAACATTCATGGATGAAAATGCTAGTTTCTCAGCTTTTGGGTAATTTTGCCTTGTTCTTGCATATTATATAAAGTTGTTATTTAATTTGGGATTATCTAGAAAATAATTTCCATCTATAGGTGTATGGAAAAAAATCCATTATATGCTTTCTATGGTTTCATTAATTTTACAACGAGGAACAATAACTGATGCTGTGAAACAGATAAAATCACACCGTGATATACACAAACTTACGAGAAATGTCTATTTGCTGGAGCATATTTCAAGTCTCAGACTTACTTGGCAGCAGCATCTTTTCTCAGCTGTTCATGTTTCATTAAAAGGTTCTTCCTCTCTTGAAAAGCCTTTCTAACTTTGTATCCTTTGTAGACAGCCTGAATTTTGAAAGCAGCAATGTCCTGTATGGCAGCTATAGACAGAGCCCCGTGTTCTAACATGAACTGAATCACTTCATGGTGTTCACCAAGCAAGGCATAATCAAGTGGAGTATATCTAAAAAAAAACCACAAAAAGCCCCACATTGATAATCATTGAACTGGAATTCTAACCATAAGGAGCATTTACTTCATCCTCATTTCCTAATAAGGCAACTTCTAGTATGAAGACAGATTAACCACTGTTTTCAGTAGGCTATTTTACTAACTTTTTAATATTATGCTCCTGTCTTACTCATTCTACACACCATGAGTAGGTTTAAGGCTTAGTTTAATCTCCTAACAGAAGAAGGGTGGGCAGGGGCAGACTATGTGAAGCGTTAGATCAAACTCCTCCAAAGCCCCATCCTTAGCATTAACTGTTTTAGGCAACCAATCTTACAAAGCTGTGATTGAGGTACTCATATAGAAATATAATGTAAATAAAAAACAAGTTAAAACAATTTTGTGTTATTTCCACGTGAATTTAAGTTCTAGACTTTTACTGTCAAATCTGGCTTAGCTTCTGTTGCAATGACTGAGGACGGTGTGATTGGCCAAGCAGCAGGATTACATGTGCATCAAGGGATATTTTTTTTTAAAAAACTAGAAGGAATTAAGCCTGTTTTCAAATGGACAAGGGTGCTACAAATATTGAATGGCTTTGGTTTTTAATGGTGTCAAAGATGCCTAAGCCCTTTTAAAAATAATTCACATATTTCCCATTGTCACAGGAGCAAAATTTACATACCTCCCTCACCAACAGTGCGACATTAGGCACAGACATTTAGTCACTGAAAATTATCAGTCACAAACCATAATCAAGACCATATAATACAAGACTATAAAATAGCAAGTGTCAATGCATGCGATTGTGAAAATTAGGGCTCTTCTTGATGGTAACTTGCTGGGACACAATGCTGGTAAGCAAAGAAAAACAGACAGAAAGCACAATTGGACTTGCCACGCAGCAATGATTTGATGGAAGGATTAACAGTATCTGAACTAAAGTGTCTGCAGGAATAAAGACAGTGACATAACATGAAAATTTGTATGCCAAGGTGTGTTGCTGATAGCATTTGAAGAGATAAGGATTTTTGATAACCCAGGAATGGAAACTTCGTAATGGACCTCATTTCAGACAACCACATTTTTGAAGTATACCTGCTTTAGAATATTTAATTAACAGGTACAAAAGTCACTACAGTAAACTTTATGCCACTAGCATATATGTACCAAAACGATGTATTATATTATGGATCCCAGTCACCAAGACCCTTATTTTTAATCGTGGATTCTCTAACTCCATTGGAGGTACTTTTGAAAGTAAAAAAACCACTCAAATCAAATCTGAATAGGGTTCTGTACGACTGGACACTACCCATTCAAGGCTGCTCATCTATGCTCCTCACAACTAGCCATTACTCTGTGTCAATTCAAAGTCTGTTATAAATTTTCTTTTCTACTGATTATCTACAAAGCAGGCAGCTCTTAAATCAAGCTGCTTTTGTAGAAAAACATGCAAAAGAAGACCTCAGACATCAGATGTTATATGGAATTTAGCATGAAGTTGGTCAAGCTGCAGCTAGCCTGGCATCATATGATGCACCCAGGACATCAAGTTGGATTACGACATAAATTTGCAAAGAAAAACAAACCTACCACCCTTCAGACTAGCACTTGACCACGTACCTGCAAGCAAGTGGGCAGCTTAAAATCCTAGATGCAACCTCAGCTTCATCTTTTCATGAACCTGCTTCGTTTTAACCACTATGTTCGAATTTTGAACTGCTATCTCATATTGCCCTCTAAGGAAGTGAAGAAGGAAAACCTCTTTCTATGGGTATATTGGGGGGAAAAAATTACTACTTATTGAAATTGTTACTGGTTAAAAACCAATTTCATCCAAATTCGGATGAACCATATCCATGAGGTTTTTCACTCTTTCTTACAACACTCAAGTTTGTTTTTCCACTTTCCAAACTTCCAATTTCTTAACAATAAAACAAGGTTTTGTAGATGTCTATTAAGAGGCAATTGTGGAATTTTTATATACTATATATATTTTTAGGAGAATTATGTTTAAAGATGGATTCATCTAGAAATATTTGGGATCTATTTTGTTCTGCCCATGGACTAATGCTTAAGGGCATTAGTAATACTGCTAGTTGTATTTTGAGTGATCTAGGTTTATAAGTAAGAACATATATTAATACCAGAAGGGAAGCAAAACCTGATACTAACTGAAAGACTATAGTGAAAGCACAGCTAAGGTCTTTTCCTGACATTTGAGCATCATTAGTACATTTCTACAAAGTAAGGAAAATAGCATCCTCCTTTCTGGATAATCGTACTTATTAAGAATAATTTAATTACAAGTGTTTATTTAATTTTCTATCAAAAATTATTATTGAGAGCACTAGCGCTACTTAATTAGCAAGTACTTATACTTTCATTTGTGTTTCTCAATAAAAATAAGAACAGAAGAGAGATCTGAGCAGTTTAGAGTGGAGAACAAAAGAGAAAAAATGGGGGGAAAAGGCAATTAAGAACTGGGATAACGATGGAAGTCTGAAATTTAGCACTAATATATGGGGTTTCAGAGTCCTTTAGTTAAAATGTTGAAATATTCAAATTTATACAGCATACTGATCATAATTTTATTTATAATTATGAGGAGGTCATCTACTCCACAAGAGTAGATTTCTGCTAATAGTAATTACCTTCGCAGTCAGGTGACTAATTCGAACTCCACAACCTGAATCACTTTTAAAAAACTATCAATTATATGTCAATGAAAGACAAAGAAAAGAGATGCAAATGTACTGTCTCTTTATGATTATAGGAGTTTTTTTAAAATTAGGCCTTTAGAATACAGTTAACCACCAGATAATCTGTAATCACTATTTTAAAACATAACATTACACTTCTCCTATTTTCTTTCTTCTCACTGTATTCCTACCAAATAGAGGAGAAAAATCCTTCGTCTGTACATATCCACTGTCTACTTCATATAAATGAAAAAGATGTTTAATATTTCAAACAAGACTAGAATGAGTAAATACTCACAGAAATCTCTGTAAGGTCAAGGCTCAAAAGCATAAATAATTGAAGTTGCAATGTCTTACTAAAAAAGATTTTTCACATTAGAAAAGCTGCTTACACTGAAGTCCAAGACTACCGCACTCCTTTTAGATCCAAGATCATGATTCTCTGGCAGTATCTGAACACTTAACATTTAAATCGGTAGTAGCACTTTTGCTAAATTACAAAATTATGCATTCAGACAAGCAATACCTCTCTTCACTGTTCTCCATATGATTAGGGAAAGCATCAAAACCAAGCAGCAACTTTATAGCATCTAGGTAGCCATTGTTACAGAGCCAGTGCAAAGCAGTTCTTCCCTGTAAACAATAGAACAGAACAAAAGTAAGTATTGTTCCCAAACTCTATCATGCCACAATAAAAGTCATAAATCGTACTGTAATTCAGTGCTTTGCTGGACATGAAGGACAAACTAAGTCTTCTAAATAAAATTCTTTGTTAAAATAAAAGAATACAGCACTTAAAAATGAAGTAACTTTTTTCTTTTTCTAAACAAGATTACAACACCAGTGCTTTTTCATCAAAAGCAGCTGAAAAACAGCATTAGGAAACCTGTTCTAAGAATTGCTTTCTTTGCAGCTATGCTGCCCAGGTCTGAAGCAGCTCTCAACAACCTTTGTAGTTCAGACTGTTTTCTAGGCTGTTCCAAAGCATAGTGACAAGAATTCAAAATCGCATGAAGTTTGAGGAAAGCTTATCAGCCCAGGCAAACAAAGAGAGACTCCAGCTGTGCTTTCAAAATGAGCTTGATTTCAAAAGTCTAGTTCCTCTCACATGAAGCAGAAGTCCAGCTCATACATGACCACTCTTGGGGCTGGGATCACAGAGCCACAGTATGACTACCTCAAGCTATGTTAACATCAACACAACGTAGATATTTCACTTCAATTCCAGGCCATGCCTCCTGCCTGCATCTTGCTTTTCCAATCTCCAAATGTAGGAAATACCTAGAAGGCTGGCTACCACAGAAAAACATAAAGACATTCTGAGTTCAGTGCTTGCAACCCACTCCCTGAACCGCAAGGGATGAAGGGCATGCTGCAGTGTCTCTGTGTGAAACAGGTGGAGCTGATGTGTTCCGCTGTACTCAAGCTGATGACACACAGAGCTGGCAGCAGGTTGGAAAAACCTCCCCAGTATGCTCTGTAAAAATCATGATAACTTTTCCATTAGCTGGAATTATCCAGGCCCTACAATGAATAGCAACAGAAAAGTTTAATAAATTGAGTGAAATTCTTTTGACTGATGAAGTTCTACCAACTTCTGAGAAATTATGTCATATAACAAAGAAATCTGCTATATGTTGTACAATTATTCTGGCTCCTAATTTCACTTACTGCTTAAAAAATGGCACAAAAGAACATATAAACTAATCAGTATTTTTTTTTTCCCCCCCCCACCTGGAAGAGTGATACGTATGTGGATACTTATGTAGTTAAGTAATTGAAGCAGTTCTTGTGCAATCTCACTTGCAATATTTTACTTGTTCTATCTCTCCGCTGAAGAACCACATTACAGACTATAAAATCACATTCCCATGTCAGCTGTTAATAAGGAATGATAGAAGTTAAGAAATCAGATGATTAATATGACTTCTTGTAAGATCACACTTTGATAAGGAAAAGTCACAAATTACATGAAAAAACATGAATCTTCAATTCATGCTGCATATTAAAATAGTACTTTTCATTCAAGATTTTAGAAGTGAAGCCATAGGGAAAAGTATGTCAGGATGCATTTTCTTTCATGATAAACAGCAGCAAAGATGCTTCTATGTCCCAGAAAAGAGAATGACCTCAAAGAAAATGAAAATGTTTTGATTTATGGTTATTCTCAATTTAAACAGCCCAGTGAAGAACAACATACCTCTTTATCCTGAATATTTGGATCTGCGTTGTTTTCCAGTAACACTACCATGCAGTTAATGTAACCTCCATAAGCAGCACACTGCAAAGGTGTTCTACCTGCATAATCCTGCACGTTAGGATTGATTTTATTTTCTATTAATATTTGGCACACATCAGCATTTCCTCCCAGGGCTGCCCAGTGAAGGGGTGAATGGCCATCTTGGTCAACCAAATCCACTCTTGCTCCTCCTGTAACAATAAATGTATTTTTGAACGTAAAAAGAAAATACTTCTGAATGTAAAGGAAAGAATAAGATTGTGTTCATCCTGAACTTATTTGGTACACTGTCAATTCAGAGAAGTATTTCTGAAAGGAACTTCAACTTTGTTACTCAAATCCTAAAACCTAAATAAAAACTAATTGGGAATGAAATAGTTTCAGTGAGGGTTAGGCATCTGACTTTTTTGCAAGATTCCGAGTATCCTCTCAGATGCTTTAGAATCTCCAGATTTGTCAAATGCCCTTGAAACACCTAGCCTTTATTTGTTTCAGGCCTATCAGTTTTGAGTAAAACATTTATTTCTTAACAATAAAATCACTTTTGAAAATTAGACTTCAGATGAAATCTCTTTTTAAATCTCTAAAGCAGACAAGACACAATACTCAGTGTAAGAATGACTTCTGAAAAAAGCTTGACTTTTTTTTAATTTAGGCATGCTAAGACTCTTTTATGGAGATAATTCATTTCTCTATGTGTTCTTGTAAGATGTAAAAACTCTGTACAGAAATAAAAATCCACATATATAAAATCTTAAACCAACCAGCAAAGTAACTGTCTAATAATAAAATATTTAACTAAGCATAACTCAAGATTCTGATAACCAAGCTTCTTGCATCTAAAAAAGCTAAAAGGCATAGGGGGTGAGAAGAAGAGCTTAACAGCAGGTTGAAATGTGCCCAGTAGATGACAGAAAGATGCACGCTTGTCAGGGAGAAAGGTTGGCTGATGGAAAACTTGCAACTTAGCCTGGATACTTTGACTGTCCATAAGTGGGATAATATCTCAAGTAGGAGGGAGACTGTGTCCAGCTACTTGGAATGTTTCTGTGAAGCTAAATGACAGAATTATGCATCTAAGATACCACTGTTCTTTCACCATACTTCTTATGCTTCAGCAGTTTTGACAATTATCTAAAACCATGCACATTGTTAAATCTTATTTCTGTCCACAAATAAAGTACTGCTTAAAAAAAAAAAACAACAGAGGAAAATATTAATAATCTAGGATTTTGGTAGCTAAAAAAATTTTGATAGGTAAAGATTCATTTAAATAGCCAAAAAGTCTTTAAAGAAGCCTTAAAATGTTTTCTCACGAAACAGAAAAAAGCTTAGTTTGGTCTTACTTACTGGAGAAAAAAAAAAGGAAAGACAAACAATGACTTGCTGGAGAAAGAGGCGGTTTGAGAGACTAGAACGTACTTGAAAAGGCTTAAGCAGAAGAGAGCTGTGAAAAGAACTATAGCAGTTGTGAAAGTTTTGTATTTAACACTTCCAGTCATTTTGCCCAACACTCTGAAAATCTTTTACGCTTACTAGTGCTGTTCCACAGTGGGTACTTACAGACAAATCCTGCTTTAGGGAATTAATTTTCTACCCCACCTCTAACTCAGCTATGCTGTTTATGTCCCAGTCCCACAGAAAGCAACACCAGAACTTGGAACAGGTTTGTAAATCGTAACAGCTGACCTTTAATGAGTGTTTGTATCACTTCTTTGTGCCCCATCTCACAAGCTCGGAAAAGCGGCGTATGTTTCATGACATCCAAAGCATCTACATGAGCGTTATGTTCCAATAGCAGTTTCACTGTGCTGACATGGCCAGAAAGGGCAGCAGCGTGTAATGCTAAAAGAATAAAGTAGTTGAAAAAAGAAATCGCAATACCATGAGCTTCGGAAGTTCACAATTAGAACAGTCAAAATAAAAGTTACCTTCAATCATTTTAGTGGAAAAGGTGCTTCTCAGCCGTAAGGAAGTGAAGAATCATAACAAATGATCAGTAACCCTATTTTCTTGCCATACAAGCAACAAGCCAAAAAACTCTTGGCCCTGAAACATGTTTCTAACTTGTACAAATCAGAATTTTAATCTTAACACCACCAAGATTGACTTATATTGAGGATGTGTGGAAGGTTAGCAGCTTCTGACTACAGAACATGATCTACTACCGCCTCTGTCGCATTTCTTACATCACCCCAATGGAGATGAAACTGCCCACTGCCAGTGAAAGAAAACTTTCATTATTTCTTCAATGGTCCCCTGAAAATACTTCTTTTATTTCTCTCAAATAAGCAAAGCTGTTTCAATTAAAACTAACTCCAGATCACTACCCAGCTGTACCCACCCCCTTTGAAAAAAAATTTTTTTTCAGAATTACTTGGAGAAAATTTTACACAAAATTATGCAGCAAAGCCATCACACCTTGCACAGTTATCTGCAGCTCCTTTTTTTCTTCAGGAAAAACAAAAAGATGAAGGAAAGACCAAACACTGCATTTTGAGTCCTTAGAAGTTATGAAGTTCAGTTGTATGAAAACTATGCAAGTTGACTCTGTATTCTCCTACTCTTTTGCAGTTTTCTTTGCCCTCTCATTATTTTAAAGCGTGCAGACTTCACTGAGTCCAAACCAACAAGTTACAGAGAGCTACTTCAGACCTCAGAGGTAAAGATGTGGTGTCCTGTACTGAAGCTGCCATCACGTAACGCAGCATCCTGCGGGCACTGTAAGCTGCAGCTGAAGAAAATGTTGACATGCCAGTCTGACCAGCTCATAGTTCTTTTTGAAGGAAAACTACACACAACGATGAGACTTCAGACCACTGGAGGATACATATGTTGGTGATTTCACTTACAATTTGATTTCAAAATGCTTTGGATTAGTTCCTATAGTCAGCAATCAAATCAGACTCTCATACCGCCTTACATGTAGAATATTTTACAGATGACAAAACTGAAGTACTTTAGAATGAAAATACAAAACAGTGCAATTCATAAATGAGCATTTAGTAAAGTGAATTCATATTTCCCCATGAAATTTCATAAATATTCATCCTTGGTGAGAATTCAGTCTGCTCAAGCAAGCAGAATGTGGGGCTGTAAACAGTACCTACAGGTCTCTACTTGTTTCATGTTAAAACAGGCAGGGTCAGAATCCAGCAGAGGCAGTACAAGGAAAGGCACACCACAAAGGCCAACATCAGAAGGAACTGCTTCTTGAACCATAGCCAGAGTATCAAAACAGTCAGGCTTTTTGTATTCACCTGTTCACCACTGGAACCAGCTTCACACAGCTTATGAAACCATAACCCAGCATAACGTGTTACATAGGCACTACTAAAATGCACAGGTTGTTCATACTGTCCATGAATCAAATCCAGCTGAAGTGTGTTGCCTTAAAACACACATTCTCAAAACTAGTGACAGTAACTGGAATGGTGATACAGACAAATGAGGCACTTCCTACAAGAACTGGGGTCACAGCCAGAGACAGTATGAGTACGTGCTGCCTTAGCAATTGAAATCATGTCTTTAAGGTCACACTGATGTTTAACCGTTGCAGCTAAAAAGCATAGGGGCACTTATCGCACTGGTGAAAAATCTCCGTAAGCAGCAAGATCTGCAGCAGCTATGCGAGTGGGTGGCTATCAGTAGGAATTTAACAAGAATGAGATCCCTGACTCTTCGTACATTTGGATGGCCCTGGTTTTCATGGTCTGACCTCAGAGTAAACTCTAGGTTCTGGTTTTTGTACTGCATTTCTTACAAAACCAAAGGCAGTAAACCACTCCAGCAGATGACACATGGGGTGTGTATAACAATACAATAGAAAAAGAGCTGCTGTGTCAGCTTGGCCGGTTCTTCCCCCCTATCACTCATTCTGACGCAGGCATCTTGTTTCGCACTTTGTGCTCAATATTTTCTTGTAAGCCAAATTCTCTGTGATGGAGTCACGGTGACTGAAGAGATTCCTCGGCCAGCTGGTCACAATAGGCCCTTTGTTCAGCCGACAGCCAGAGCCCTCTCCATTGTCGGCAGTGACGGCAGAGCTATAAAGCTGCCCCTGTAATGCTCCTGCAGCGCTGGTCTCTGAGATGAGGGAAATTCCTTTCCCTTGGTGTCATTCTCCCACACAATACAGAGAGTCTGGATGTTCTAGCAGAGCTGAATGGAGAGCTTGCTCTTCTTAAGTAAATGCAAATGGCTGCGTAAACGCACCATTATAACCGAGCTGAACTGAGTCGCACACAAAAGTCAGAAAAACACAACCTTGAACTCTCCTCAACAACCGCATCCCAGGCATGCTGGCATGTGCACTATTTTCTATTAGCGCATAGTTTCCTGTCAGACTACAGCGCTACTCTTCCCTCACTAAAACTTAGGAATGATTAAGAACCTTTGGAAAAATCCCCAATTCTGAAATCAGAGCGATCTACTGGAGGGCTTCCTTTTCAGTTTGCATCTCACTCTAATAAAGCCCATGCTACGGCACATGCTTGCACAAGGGTGACGTTCAGATAGTTCGAAAGCAAGCGCCGAATGGCACAGCTCCCCAGTTGAAGACTATGAGTGTGTTCTACACAACAGCAGTTTCGAGTAAATGGAAAATCCATTCATTTCCTTGGATTAAAAGCCCCACAACAAAATCAAGATTAAAAGGTGATTACACATGACTGCTATGAAAGGTTTGAGACTGAGAGATAATAAAACAACCACCTGAATTATTCAAGCATGAGTAATTTCAGAAACACAGTGTGTGACTACTGTCTGCAAAGGAGAAAACCCTTTGTAAGGTTTGCACAGTGACTACCATATCACTGCACCTTAAAGTCTGAAACAAATACTGTGAGGTATTTAAAAGGGAACTGTCACAAAGGAGCAAATGCAGGTGAGACTGATAAAAGATGGAACAGGCTAAAATTTTAGAGTGTGTAGTTTGTAAAGTCATCAGACATGAAGACTGAGATTTTATTTGTTGCACTATTTCTTAAACTCAAAAACTGCAGGCTATCATAACTTGGATAGACCGATTTTTTTTGAGTGTTAATTTGTAAGGAAAGCAAGAATTTAGGTATTTAAATAGAACTTCATAGTAACTGTATTCAGCTTTTTGTGTAAAGATCCACCATACCACCAAAGGAAAGGAAAAAAATTCTATCTTTTTACATTAAAGTAATATTTATACATGATCTCTTTCAAATCCTGAGCCAAACAACCCTGATATTACATTTATTTAACATTTGCACATTATTCCAAGTGTGATCTTAAAAGAGAAAAGCTGTTAAACTCCTACCTTTCTTTCTTGGTTGGGACTGATTTACACTGCAAGTTCCCCAAACCTAAGCACACAGCTTAGGCTAGTTTGTATATGTGTGTGTGTGCAGCCAGAAGATAATGCTGGAGTATACTCCAAAACTAAAAGACTAAAATTTATTTAAACAACCATTGCAATATTCATTCTTGTTTGTTTAAAATCACATAGTTTTCTTTCCAGGAGAAATGGCCTCTACTGTATTATTCATGGCTGTGCACTCCATCACTTTGGCTATCATTTTACTACTTATTATACATAGGTATACATTTTTGCATTTAACTTCTGAAGTTGTGACCTGGCTGTGACTGGCACAGGGTAGTTCATGACCTCCTCCCACACACCTTACCCCTGCTGCTTCCTGCTACCAAAACTCTCCAATTTATGTGAATATATCCACATTCTCCTCTTTTTTTTATTCAGCTGTTATCAGCACACTATACAGCTCCACTCTTTTACCTGTATTTCCAACACTGTTCACTACATATTACCTCCAACACCTGTCTCTCTGTCAGAACTGCTGTTGTATTTTTGTTGAAAGTAATACATAAGTGCAATATATCTACCACAAATTCTTGTAATTTTTCATTGAAGGAGATGAATTAATAGTTGCTATAGAGAATTTTTAATTTCATGACTTGCATGCTTGAATTCTGAATCACCAGGTTGCATAACTCTCTTTTGCTTTGGGGAGGTAATAGGATCATAAACTTGGGGGATATCGAGTTTAACCTCTCGTTTGGACAACAGAAGTGCAACAGCTCTGATCTTTATTACACTAACTTTAAAAATAACTATGGTACTTAGGGTTTTCATGATGATAATTTAGCCACTTCACTGGTTAGTTTGCTCGATATTGTTTTGAAGTGTTTATTTACTGACAGATCAATTTTTCCAACAGGCATTTTCAGGGAGGACTTTTAATGTAATTACATTTCACTTTATTCTTCAAAATACAGAACAGCTCTTCCTTTCTCAGGATTATAGATCTAACTAAACAGCAGCAGAGCAGTACATTTCTTCTTGCTATGTTTCAAATGAACTGGCCCAATCTGTACAGAAAATATTTGTTTCTTTCCCACAATAAGGCAAAAAAGTGACTCACACATAACTAAACTAATGCAGAAATACTTTCAGGATTAAGGAACACACCAGGAAAAGATTAATATAGCTTCTAACAATGTTTTTTATTTGGTGGAAATCACACTAACTGTACATATCCAGTGGCTCTTTACTGTAAAGCATCTTACCTGTGCCAGCGTATTTGTCTGTCATATTGATATCGATATCCAATTTTAAAGCCAGCATAGTCCTAATGACATCATCACTGCCTTTGCCAGCTGCCCACATGAAGGATGTTCTTCCCTCAAGATCTGAGTCGTCTTTTACAGAAGGATGTTTCAAAAATACTTCAACTGTTTCCTGAAAAGACACACTATTGAAATTAACATTAAAAGCAATCTGTAACAACAGGAAACTATTAGATCTCATTTAGCTGTTTATGAAGTGAATCAAAGCTTCACTTTTTCTTTTCATGTTCACAGAGTAATAACTCGACAGGAGCTCTGTGTTTTCTCTATGCCCTTTTCCTTGTCAATGTTCATAGTGCATCCTTGACTACAAGTTTAACACTGTCATTTATTTCATACTTTTATCTTGTTAGTGTCAAACATCATGTGTTCATCATAAGGAAGTAAAAGACACTGCAGTCACTGTGAAGAAAGCCAGGGGAAAAATATTATCAGCTTCTCAAAACATTACTGTAACACTATGATGCTAAAACAACATGCCTTCAAAATGTTCTCCTGACATTGTTTTGCTCCAATTCTAAGTATGACTGCACATGCAAATATTTTAGTTTGCCAAATTCTAATAGTTGACTAGTCAAAAAAAAAAAACCAAACCAGGACTTTTGGGGCAACCTAAACATATTTCCTAAGATTTCATAATATAAACAGGCTACTAATTACTCAAATATTATAAATAAAAAAGTATTAAGCAAATCTTTACACCTGAGTCCAGGCTTTCCACTGTAACTGTTACACTAAAATCTCTATTTATATCAAGGCAAAAATAATTACTTCTTCAAATGCTGTGTTTGTGTTAACCTCTCAGCAAACAAGTCCACTTGTCTAACCTGCTGCTAAATTCTTAATAAGCCACACAGGAGAGGAAGGGAGAGGAAATAATGATTTTCTTTTTTCTATCCAATGCTTACAAAGGCTGTGTATTTAACAGCTGGTAAACACCTCTTAAGAGCCACTCATAGCCCAGCCAATAAAAACCGAAAAAAAGTGGGTTCCATTATTTTATTTTGTTTTTATATTTTAGTATTAACACTATTTTATCCTTACCCCTGTCTGACCCCAAAACAGCTCTATCACTGCTCTGGGTAGGATGAGAATTTCTTGGCTATAAGGCATCAAATACTTATAATTACTTATAATTTAAAGGTGTTTAAATGCCTATTGAGTCCTATTGATTAGTTTGGATTTTTTAAAACTATTACTTATTATTCCACCCCTCTAAAGAAATAGGACTTTTCTTCTTTTTCTTATGTTAACATGATCTAAGATCCTAACAGCCTTGTGAATTTGGATCCATATCTATCAGTTTATTGTAAAAGGTCCAGCCAGAAATAACGAGGAATGGAAGCATTCAGCCTTCCACACAAACCAGCGTGTGTTTATAGCTGTGTGTACTCACACTGACCACCACTACACCTCAGGTACAAACGGCTACTCATTAGCCCAGCAACTCAGCACCCTACCAGTACTCTGCACTGCTTGAAATCCTGCAAAGTGAAAGGCAGTATGAAGGCTGGACCTTTTCAATACTAAGGCATGCATCCTACAGACATAAATAAGTAACTTTATTTTTCCATTAAGTTTTAGCAAAGGAACATTTTTTTCAACCACACTTTTTTTCTGGAGTTTTTAATGGGGAAAAAATGGAAGAAAATCTCAGAGTGCTGTAAGAGTTACTTTCCAAAACAAAGTTATGACAACTTGAAAACAAAATGAAACCACATTAGAACAAGATGGTTAAGAAATCAGAAAATAGAAGTATTGATCAGTTTAAGTCTACATGTATTCTGTCATGAAAAATCACATGTATTTCATCTCTGTCAAAAAAGTTGGAGAAAAAATAAAAACCAACAAAGCTGAAAAACAAGAGTAAAAGAGAGAAGTAAACCTGGATCATTTCATTCTGTGCTATCAAGGAACTCTGAAAATATACCAAATGTTCTTTCTGAATATTTAAAAGTAAGACAGGGGTATTCACATTTCATTTACTAGATCAATCTACACAGGTATGTGAAAGGGAAGTACATTGTCTTGGACACCTCTGGAAAAATCCAGAAAAAATGTATTTTGTCCTGCATTCTGCATTCTGAAATCACTACTAATGCATCTGCCTTCACACATGAAATTCAAAAAATTAAAAAGGCTGTTTATTTGGACCTTCTGTGGGATCCATAAGCCACCTAAATTTCAGACAACCTATTTGGGTTGTTATACTAAGTAACTTCTTCTAGAACTTTTCCTTCTATACTAAGTGGAGATAAATTAGTCTCAAGAGAACAGATTCTTCACTGGCTAAGTCTCTTCAGTCTTTAAAAACCAAAAATGTCATATTAAGAGTAAAAAAAAGAAAAAACAGAAAAACAAAGCAAATAACAAGTTATCAAGTAAAGTAAGACTGAAAGCAGTGCAAATATTTATAATAAACACAAAAAAACAAACTTTATTCTTCTTGTTAGGGAAACACTGCATTTTAACTGAGAAACACAGCATGCCTATCCAATCTTGGGCAGACTGAATAAAACAGTAATGTGGCTTTCAAGCCATAAATAGATAGATGCTATTGTCAAAACAAACATGGATGTGTCTCCACTCAGTTATCTGACTATGTGTGTGGAATGTGGTGGTGGGAATAACTCAAGGATTTGTAAGTAATTGAGAAAAAAAGCAAAAAGTGGTGATCACAACCAACCAGCATGGTAAAAAAGAGAGAAGCACCAGATACAATTTAGGCACGCAGAAACAGTGGCTCTTTGATACATCACCAGCTAGAAGACACTTGCTGATCTGAGTGAGACTCTCCTGTTTGAGTCTCCATGTAAGATGGGAAACAGTACATTCACTGTAAATACAAAAGATTACAAAAGAATGTCTGATTCCATCACCTACTCTATTTCCCCATAAAAACCTAAACGATGTCATAGTTTGGCTGGCTGGTGGGATCAAAAGGCAGTAACATAATGAAGATGATTCCTACAACTGAATCAAGCCCAGAGAAAGCAAACCAGTATAAAAAAGTATTTTTTAGAAATGTATCGATATAGAAAAGAAAAAAATAAATAAAAGCATGTGGAGATAATCACCAGGTTGTAAATAAAAACATTCTATCTTTCCCATGAATCTGACTTAAAAGAAAGGCTTTTATAACATGAATATTTTAGGTGTGAGTCAGACCCAAACTGTACATACCATGTAATGTACAGTAATCAGCATCAATAAAGGATTCTTTAAAAGGTGCAAATTATTCAGAGAGACAGGCTTCAATGAAAGTCTGAGTTAAGAAAATATCTGTATGGTCTTATTAAGACCATCTCTGAAAAACCCAACCAGAATCCGAATATCCACTCTCACAAGGAAACGGAAGGTGACAGCTGTGGTATTAATACACATTGGGCAGCTCCGTCTTTCAATAGTACTTCTGGATTTGTTAACTTGAGGGGTTCTCAAGGGCATGAAAATTACACCAGTTTAAGGACAATTAATATTTGGATAGGCAAGAAAGACCCAAATCCCTGTTAACAAAATGCTGCAATATGTGCTGCATAACTACATTAATTAGGCACTAAATGACCCTTTTTGTAAAGGGAGGTTATGAATAATACAACTGAAGAAAGCTTAGATGGGAGCTCTCAGCTTACTATGCATGGCATAATTCAACTATGAGAGACAGAGCTGCATGAAAAAGTTCCAGTGCTTGAGAACTACTTCTATAATAACATCTATGGTCAGCAATCAGATTGCTGAATTTTATACTTGGTTCTACCATACCTGATCTTGCTCTGAAAAAAAAAATTACCTATTCTACCGAAATATAAGAGTTAGGCTGACTGTGAAATCAATTCTCTTTGTTGTCTGAATCTAAAAAATATTTTTGAAATATTAAAAGATTTAAAAAACTTTTTAAAATATGGGTGTTAATGGGGAATTGTGACAAAAGGTACTCGCTCCTTAGCCATGCTTTGTGAGACAATGACACATTCATAACAACAAATATTCATAAGGTAATCACCTTCTGGAAGGCAAAGACTGGTTTGACTGGTACTGAAGCAGCTGTGCAAACACTCATACGGGTGATCTTACTCTAGATACCTTATAACTGCTTAGATTTTGCTATAATGAGCCTTAAAAAGCAAAAGCACTGTAAAATAGTAGGAACCATTTTGCTTTCTGTTGAAGTACCTAAATGACTATTGTGTGTTGTGATGTAAACATATAGATCAAAGGATATTTCTCTGTACTGCAATTTAGTTTTTTAAAATCTATTTTTATTAGTTTGGAAACAACCACATCTATATCACATAATACAAGAAAACTCTGAATTAAGCTTGTGCAGACAACGTTGTGTTTATACAATTTTAAAAACAACTCAAACACTTTTTTACATTATAAATATTTTGCCAAAATATACTTACTTCACATTTAGGTATGTGCTACTTACAGCAAAGTTGCTCTGCGCTGCATAATGTAGGGGTGTTGCACCTTGACTATCAGATGGGATAGTTCCAAACTTATTTCTTTCTAGTAAGAGATGGACAATTTGTGCATGACCTGAGAAAAATAATATAATAAACCCAGATATGTATTGAATCCTAAAGTTAAACACTTCCCTGTTAATAAACCCCACCCCCCCCCCCAAAACCCAGAAGAAACTGAACAGATTTCCATAAATAATAGTATGGTTGTGTTGTAGCCATTATACTCTAAACATAAAAGAGAAACATAGGACTTGATATTTGAACTATTAAGCCTGGCATGCACCTTCTTCACAATACTGTTCCAGTTCTATGCTCTGTATCCTTATTTTGGAGGGGTACCTGTATATCAGAACATGTGGGAAAATTTTCTCTTTCTTTTAAAATAAATCACTAGAGTATTTCCCTACAAAGAAACCAGCTGTAGCTGCTCAGACAACTAAGATATTAACATTGCAATGAATAAGTTGAATATTTCTAGAAAAAGCTGATAATTCAGCTGAGATGCTTTATTTGAGTGAGAGGTCAGTCAGAAGCAGTGAAGTGAATGCAGACTGATGATGATAAGCATTTGTCCATCTACATTAAAAGGTAGGCTAAACCAACATTTACAATTTCATGCTACATCACATTGTTTACAGAAATAAAGGGTAAATTCTTTACTTAGGTTTTATTCAACCAAAATTTCAACTGAAGATGTATAACAGAATCTGGAAGCTAGTCTACTACCAGCTGCCACATCTGCAGTAAACAACAAACTGAGACACACAACTCCCTCCATCAAACCAGATGAGAATGGTTTTTTGGGGGGTGGATAAATTTTACATCCACTTCACAGTCAGGAAAACAAAGAAACAATATAGTATGTTGCCACTAAAGTCAACTGACCCTTTCATAGGCTTTCTTTTGTAGGCATCTGCAGCTCACAGGACACCTTAAATGATATGGTATTTTAAGAGATACTATAAGACATAAATCACATAAAAATACTCCAATTTTACAGTAGGAATCTCTCAGTATCTTGTATGTGGGGAAAATAACCAATTTTGCAGCTTGTCTCTTCTGTACAGTTGATTTGAACTACTTAGAATAAATGAAAAAAAGGAGGTAAATCTTTCTACTAGCACTAGATTTTTTAATGAAAACACTGACAATTGCAGAATAAAGCTGTGTAACAGTTGTGGCCTGTAGCTTTTAAAAACCTAAGGGATGGAGGGCTACACAAGCCTTCTTTTGTGGAATGGCACTTTCAGATTTTATATGTATAGAAGTATCAGAAAGGACAGAAAATGGTCAACTTGAGTAAATAAGGATGAGCAGCTATGTGGGCATTATTCTTTTTCTAGCAGCTTTAGGGTGTACAGGAAGGCTCCTCTTTCTTTTCAGCCATTATGACAAGCCTGGACCCAGATCATCACAACGTTCGTCCCTTCTGTTGCTACGCTCTTCCCATCTCAAGGCTATAAGAAGTGAATTGAGTTGCACTGGAACAAGTTGGCTCTGAGTGCAATGGTAGCAGCAAAAACATAGAAATACTGCGCCTGGAAAAAAGTTGCCTGAACTTTCAGGGCACACAACTAGAAAAAGGGGAACTCAACTCTGTAATCAGGACAAGAGGTCTACCTAAATTATCTATGAGACAGAAGGCTTGAAGGACTTGAAAAAATGTTGTAATGGGTGCAACAGCAAACAAATTGGGGCAAAGATGGATCTCGCTTGGACATTAATGCAAACATTAAAACTCAATTCTTGAGGTCAAGAACTGTCATTTCTGTAGTACTTTTATTTAGAAGAGATGTAACTTGGCTCATACTTTTATCTACACAAAAGAAAAGGTAACATGAGCAACACCACCCCAAGATGCTGTTACATCAGCCTGTCACCTTTAACAGAATATTTGTGGCTGTATTTGTGCACTAGGTAAAACCTCTTTCTGTTAAACCATTTAGTAACGCTTTAGACTCTTTGAGATCTGTATATGGCATCCAGTATCTAACTTTAAAAAAGAACCCTTAAAATTAATCATGATTTACCAGTTGGAAGTTCCCTATGGGCATACACCACCTAAAGATACCAAGTTTGCAAAGGACTCTGGAGGTCTTGACACATCTTCCCCCTTTATTCCACATTGATCAGATAATCCATTTTTCCAACAGACAAAACTTCTCTCTTAAATACAATCATTTTCAGAACACAATCAGTTTTGCTTCTTGGACAGAATCAAGTAATAATGACTATTTCTTTGGGAGACTGATCCTATGACACTGAAAATGATTCACAGTGTCTCTGTAAAAATTCAATATCCCTACTTGAATGCACATGCAAATCTGAGAACACTTTTCTTTTTTTTTTCTTTTTTTTTAATAATCAAAATACATATATATTGTCACTGGAGTTGCAGTAACTCGCTCCAGTGAGCAATCTGATTCTTTTATTGGCATTCTTTGTCTGCAGTGTCCCAAAGGGTCATGGAGATGAAGCCTGTTAAAAAGGGAGAGTGTTTGAAGATTCTTTCTTTTTATGCGGTACATGGTGTTTATTTTTACCTCCTGTACATAGGAGAATGGAAAACAGGAGGTCAATTTTCAAAATTGTATTATTTTGGTGCCTGTCACTTTCTGAGTTGCATTTGCCTGTATTTAGACTATTTATATGTAATCAGGTTTTTGCCTGTTTTTCAAAGATCCAGTTTTTGTAACCTGTAAAACCTAACAATGCACAATTACAGAGCATCTGCATCTTAGGGTAGCAATCTGAACATTAACTTTATCTGAATAAGACTTCTTGTCAGATCTGATTAGATTGTCATAATGTGTCTGATGAAGAGCTTGTACTAGGAATAGGAGAAGTCTCAGCTCTGCCACTTTCTTGTTCACTTGTGCTGACTTCATCAGATCATCTGCGGTTTCTTTGTGAGAATCTTTTTAAGTCACTTGTCTAGTATCTAGTAAAAACTAGATAATATAATCCATAAATCCACTTAACTGGGCACATGTAAACAGCAATAAGCTGAAACTGAACAAATGAGTAATGATGCCACTGTCAACCCCTCTGTGTTGAGCACTCACTTCCCTCAGGCACCTCGTAAAACCTACGTAACTGAATTACCTAAGGACCAAGTGAGAGTGCTAGCATCAATATGTATATTAAATATTAGTAAAGCTTTCTTATCTTTTCTAGACAAAAATTAAATATAAAGCAAAGTTCTCATATTTTCTTCATTCACCCCAATGGACTGTCTTGCATACATGCTGAGGTGTGCACACCCCAATTCAGACACCACTGCTCTAGAGCACCAGTACATTTTTTTACCTATGAACAAAGCTATAAAGGCAAGAACATCTCAATATGCTCTATTTGTTCTTAAATCATGAGCATACATTTTACAATGCTTTGGAGAACCTGAAGCTAAAATAAGTGGTCTCCACAACTTCTAATGCTGGTCTAGCAGAAACTGTTGTTGTTCTAGGAGATTAGCTACCCTAATGTCAGGCTAGAATTAAATTAAAAATGGAGACAAAGATTAAACACTACAGTCAGTTAGTTATTAAGTGACTTCAGCCTGTCCAGTTTACCAAGTAAGGCTGCCCAGTGAAGGGGAGTTCGAAACAAGTTGTCATAAGATGTCACATTGCAGCCTTCATAGGAGGTCAGGACATCCACAACTGCTACATTCCCGTCAGCAACAGCAAAATGAAGGGGAGTTCGTCCCTCGTAGTCTTGCCAGTTAAGCAGAGATTCTGTAGGTGCAGCTTCCTTTAAAAAAAAAAAAAAAAAAAAAATTAACAATTTTGGTTTGGTTTTTTGAGTCTTATAATAAGGAGATAAACTGTACTTGTTCAGTAGAACACAGATCTATAACCAAATACTTTTGTTACAGTATAGGCCATTTTCAAGTATTTCTTACGGAATTTTTTTTTATACTTAATTATTGTGCAAGACCTGATTTTTGGCACACATCCTGTAGTTTTACCAGTCTGTTGTGCAAGTGGCTCCTTACACAAATCTTTAAAAGATTAACTCAGGCTCCTGTGAAAGTAACTACAACTTCTTTCCTTGATTTTCTACGTCGAACACAATGTATTTATCTTCCTATTTTTCTCCTACGACACTCCCCTTTTTGCACAAGTTAATCTTATGGCTTTCATTATAATACTTTTCTAGCATTTTAAAACCACATGACTATCAGAGTATTTCTAAAGGAGATGTCAAGGTCTCTAGCTGACAGGAAAGAAATTAGAGAGTATTTCTAATGAACGCATCTACTTGTAATGGGCTTAATTTTGAATAAAAAACCCTTTCAATATATCGTGATTATTCACTTGATCACATAACATAGGCATTAATAGATATAACTTGACTTTTCTTCAAATTTCCTTAAAAGTCATGCTAAATTACTTGCACATAAGGCCCCTAGCTATATCATTTTGTATTATGACAATCTCCCCTCTCATCAACTTTTTTCTAGACAGATATCTCTCCATGACTTTGTATCTCAGGTAAAAGAACCGAACAGGTACAAATGATCATCATCTTAGCATTCCAGAGATCTCCAAATGGCAAATATCATAAAGGCCCATGAAATAAAAACTTCAAATTTCACTTTCCTGAAAACAAGAGGTATCTCTAAAGAAAATGGTAAACAATCAAACAATAGAAACTCAGGATGCAGGACACTAAACATAAAAACAGAAGCCAAACATCAAAACAAGAGCCTTGAATAAACTGTAGGGAGTCAGTCTGCTATTCTATCTCCAACAACTCAGGACAACTCACTGAGAACCCTGTGCAAAAGAAAAAAAAGGAATGTAGTCCTGGGATTTTTAACTTCCAACACTAGAGTGGTTTTTAACCCTGGATAACTGAGAAAACAATTCTCCTGAAAATAGAGCCACACTGTATCTTACGATATACTCATGAAAGAGGAGGGAGAGATTGTGATCAGTGCAACTCGCTGACAGTTAAAGCAAGTTCCTGATCCCTTTCTCACTAAACTAACTGCAATGTTTCCTATTCACTTGACTAGGTACACAAATAGGCCATAAAATCACTTGGATTTGCACTATTTGAAATGCAGTTTCTATTATGTAGAAAACGAACATCTAGCATTGAGAATGAGAAATCAAGAAGCAGAAAGTCAGGAACTTCTAGAGTTACGGTTTCTACCCAAATATTAATTGACCAAGGTTGTACATTCTGTATATTCTATTTAATAGATAAAAAAGACATACATTTAGAGTTACATTTAACCATATTTCCTAAGTGCAGTCTGGCTAATTTAATACAGCAGTAGTAACCTGAACTCTGCAATGTCTTGATTCTTTGCTTCTTACTGTCTCACTTTCTAACATTGTCAACTTAAACCTCCTAATATTGACTAATATGTTTTCTAAAGTTAAACATTTACACACTTCACATACTGTATGTAAATGTTAATTAAGTTGCCTGTCTCATGTAAAAAAAAGGTGTCAGTTTTAGGTATCAGTAGTGCTAGCCATGTTTTGCTAGAGAAAAAAATTAACATATTTGAAACATACTGTAGTTCATTACTATAGCTAGCCAGTAGTACAATAACAGATAATCTATTAAAAACATTTTAAAAAATTGATAAATGTGAATCTCTTAACTAAAAAGATTAATATTGTCAAAGTTAATATTGTTACATGGGCAAACCACAACAATCAAAGCATGAATAATACTTCTTTTAAGAAGCATTCAAAAGCATTTATCTGAGCCATTACAGTGAAAAGTGAAGTTTCTTGTTCTTCCCTAGCTTTAATAAGTCTCAAGAGAAAGCTAACTGAAAACATGCTTACTTTCTGCCTATTCAAAAAGCTCAGCAGGGGGAGTACAGAGCCCACTGCAAAAATTTAAAAGTGATCTTTATGAGAGTCACTTTTAAGAATGACTAAATATGAATGATGATATGCACAGACGTTATTAATGAAATTCTAACTCCACCTGAGGAAAACCTCTTTGAACAAAATGGACAAAAAAACCCCAAATGTTTCTTCACTTTCCCTATAATTTATTGATGTAATCTGGAAAGCTAATTTTCAAGCCTTCTAAAAGCAGAACAACGTATTAAATACATGACTCCTAAAACTCCTGGCTCAAAGTCACTGACGTTCCCCAGAACAAAATGGTAAAGAATCTTTTCACGACAAAGCCAACATTTATATCCTGTTCTAAAAGTACTCATGTGGTTTGAAATTTTTGGCCACTTACACTAAAATTTTCTAGGCTTCTTTCTGCCTACATTCAAGAGTATTCTTTCTTTGGATTGTAAGCGGGTTTGGTATAAAACTAGCTATAATTAAACTGTCATACTATATTAATATTTTAAGCACAATACACTGACAAACCAGAAGCTACACATTTTTCTGCAGCAATTAGAACAATGGAATCGTAGGCAATAATGGAAAGTGTTGTATAAATAAATGTCATATCTCTTACCATGAAGAATAAATAAAGAGAAGATATACAAAATAGACAGAGAGCACTAAGCAGTTGCTTCCATCATATTAATGGAACCTTATTCTGTTCTTTTCTCCTTAAATCTTCCCAACGTTTTTCATGTAACCAAGCACTGCTGAATCTGGAAAGGTGGAAAAGGAAGTTGACCATGAGAGGATCTCCAGATTTGAGTCTCTCTCTACTTCACGTTTACTTTCTAAATATGTCATAAGTTCCATTTTCACTGTATTTCATGGATCTCCATATCAGATATAACCAACTTGTGCATAACTGTCACCCCTACAAACCCAACCTACTTCTTCTGCACTCAGTTGAGCTCTTCTCATTACCGTTTATTTTGATAATCTCAACGGACTGAGTACTATACAAACATCAAACAGAAAGATGACCCTTAATTTTATGCATTTATAAATAGGAGATAACAAATGGATATCCAAACGTCAGAGCACAGAAAAACACAACAGTATTTTTCAGTATCATAGACTGTGGTCTCAGTAAAACCAGCAGTTTAAGTTTTGTCAAACTTTTGTAAAGCAGCACTGGAGAATTTTAAGTAGGATATTAGAGGAAAAAAAATTCTGGGGAATTCTTCCAGTGTTAGAGATAACACGAGAGAAACAACAGCAGTGTTGGTTTTCCTAACTTAGTCAGCAGGCAGCAAAGGCTGCCAATGTGGACTGATCAGTAGTAGATACTAATATCTGACTGCTACCTGAGCAATGGCACGTAGCTCACAGCTTATAGCACTCTGTCGTGAAACCAAAGACAAATGGTTTGTCTTCGATGTTATTAAAAAAAACAGAGAGCAACAGTGACACAGGGTCGTAGGCCTTTTGCACTGCTATCCCTACAGGACAATATTCTTGTGAACTTAGAAAGGCAATTATTAAGTTCTGATACAAGATGACAGAAATTTTAATTGTATGGGTACATACATTAGAAATAGCACGCAGAAAGAATGTGAAAAGCTGTAAGTTAACCTGTACGTGAAGACCTAGAGAGGAATGGGAATCAAAGGAGATACTTGGGCAATAGACCTGGAGCTGGGTAATACGGCAAAAAGTAGCTAAGAAAGGAGGGGACCACTGTCAGGTCTGCTAGGTAGGTGTCTATCAAGACAAGTAAGAAAACCACTTCAGTTTGGAGAGAAGACAAGATCTTACTAAAGGATTAAACTCAGAGGCACCACCAACAACAACAAAAAAGGTATTTAGACTCAAAAATAGTTTCAATCAACAATATTTCTGTATCATCAACTTTTAAAGCATATTCTATAAGCTAAATTACTTTTTAATTCAAACTTGTTATTATCTTACTCCATCAATAAGCATAGATAGGGTATAACTATTTGGAATATAAACAATTTAACTGATGCATGAGAAAACCTAGATGGAATCAAGAATACACTCTTTTAACAGTTGGATTAAAAAGAAAAGAACCAAAAAACTTGGACATGATCATGGTTCTATATTACCTTAAGAGAATCTTTGAGAACACCTTTAGTAAGGAGACAGGTATTTTTGACCTTTTGTAGTGCATCTGGCTGGGAAGGAATTAGTTTTCCTTGCAGCAGCAGGTTTGGTGCTGGGCTTTGATTTTGTGATTAAAACTGTCGATAACTCACCCATGTTTTGGCTATTACTGTATAGTGCTTGCACAGAATCAAGGATTTCTCTTTTTCATGCCCTGTCCTTTCCTGCTCCCCGCAGTGAGCGGGCTGGGGGTGGGCAACAGAGTGGGAGGGGGTAGAGCTGGGGGACAGCTAACCCAAATTGACCCAAGCAATATTCCATACCATATAACAATATGCTCAACAAAAAAAGCTCAAGGAAAGAAGGCAGCAGGGGGGATGCTCATAGCTACACCGTTTGTCTTCCCAAACAACATTTCAGTGTGCTGAAGCTCTTTTTTCACTTTCCTGGGAGTGGCTAGTATCTGCCTGCTGATGGGAAGTAGTGAATAAATTCCATTTTTTGCATGCAGCTTTTGCTTTCCATACTAAACTGTCATGATCTTCATCCACAAGTCTTCTTACCTTCCTTTTATTTTCTCCCACTCTTGAAAGAGGGGTGTGAGCAAGTGGCTGTGCAGGTGTTAGGCTGTTGGCTGGGGCCAATCCACCACAACTTTTAAAAACATTTACCTTTATTATCTAATGTTGGAAAAAGTCTGTATTTGACATTCCTACATTTCAGCAAATTTATTCCTCTAGTGTGGCAGAAAAGTACATGGCATACACAAACTAAAATTTTGTGACAACGTTTTGTTTGTGACAGGTTATTTCACAGCTGAGTCCAAATCACAAATATCTTGAATAAACAGAAGTAATACAGAAATAAAATCACATTAATGTAACACTGGAAACTTTTCCAAAATTATTTTTAGAGTAAAAAGAAATTTATCAGTAACTGTAAGATTATCGATGGGATTTGGTGAAAAGCAAAGCAAATTTTCATATGCCACACGTAAGTTCTCAACTTGCAAGATAATCAGGCAAACAGACATATAAGTCATTATACTCAGCTTACAGTAAATATGTGTCTAGTTCTGAAAGACCTTTGAAAGACAAAGATATAGAGAGATTGTGGTTAATATGAGAGAAAAATTCAACTGAGACTTGTGTATCTTTCCTTCTTAGTGATGGAAATAAAAGAATAAATAACAGAAATAACAGAATAAAAGTCAAGGTAAAAATCAAGCTGACCACATGATTTCATTGTCCTCATTAGAACTGTCAAGTGTAGAAAATGAAAGTGAAATACTGCAGAAAGAGAAAATATGGCATCAAGGAAAAATTATTAAATCCATATACAAAAATACTTGGAAAGTCTCTCAGTAAACTGATTATGGGCTGACTGATAGTTGATCAAATATTCCCCAGAATTTTGACTCGAAAGACCAAATTAAATTAGACTTTTCAGTACAGTTAACTAGAAATAAAATTTCAAATGACAAAGAAAAGACACAGAACAAAGAAATCAGTGTGCAAGATGCAACTGAGATGAGTAATATGACTGGCCATTTTAATTAGGAGAACTTGCAACCCTTTCCTCCCTCCCTTACCCGCCAATGAATAGTTACAAACATCAAACTAACTCAGAGAATACATATAGTCCATGAGTTAGAGCAAAGATATTAAACCACAGAACTCAGAAGAAACCTTTTTCAAGGTAGCAAAAACATTTGGGATGATTTCTTACAAAATTATGGATCTTAACAAACGCAAATTATTTCATTCTCAAAGAGTGGGTGGACTAAAATGAAAAATTTCAAGAGAACAAGAAATATTTCTGTCAAAGTAATAAATACAGAAAGTGTTATATATTTGTATAAGAGTTTCTTACCAGAATACATTTCACTGTGTGAATTGCACTAGGGTCCTTGTTGTTAGCTGCCCAGTGAAGTGGGATTTTTCCTTCAATATCAGGGATTCCAATATTTGAATCATGTTTTATGAGGAGTTTCACATGCTCTGGGTTATTGTAGTAGGCACTCCAGTGCAATGCAGTTTGCTGGAACACAACAGTCACAAGTTTTACAAACACGAAAAATGCATATAAGATGGAAATTAAAGTTGGTTAGAAACTTTTTGTCTACTTGGTAGTTCACTGAAAAAGAGCCCATTCTAAGATATAACTGAAGGGGCTGCAAGGAAAGTTCTGATGACTGATACCACATACAACGACACACAGCCCAGCACCATAAAACACGTTCAAACCATCACACACAGCCTGTCAGGATTTGAATTGAAAAAGCTTACAGCAGCAGAAATTTGTAGTAAGTTAACAAATGTTATTTGTGAAGCAGACCTGAGCAGTATCCCTAGAAATGGACAGCTGCAATGAAAGCAAAAACATTTGATTACTAGGAGGCCAATGTAGCCTTGGATTACTGGCTTCTCTCATGTACAAACTGCTTTTCAGTCAGTTGCCTGCTTGGAAGTAGATGTAAAAGACAGTCGTTCTCTCTCATGTCCAGGAATTACATTTGACTATCTTTATCTGCACAGTTGCAGTAAGGGGAATGAATACACTCTGTGCCCAACAGAGTCAAACTTCTTGGAATTTGTCCTTGAGATTGTCTTTCATCAACCAGAATTCCATCTTTGCTACTGTGACTACTTATGACACAAACTGGAATAAAAGGGCTCCACACGTTGTGGGAAATCTGGCAATGCTGTAGTATTGCCTTGGAAATCTGCTAAACAACAAGCAAGGTTCCTAAAAGGTTATGGCTGGTTTCCATATACCTTTGTTAATTAATTAACATGGTCAGGAAGTCAGCATGACCTCTCCAGAATGATTTCTGCAATTATAGGCAGGGTTTCCATGATACATGCTAGAATATCCTGGAAGGCAAATAGCTGATTGCTAGAGCACAGGCTTGTTCGACTCCATTGTCCAGAGGGGACAGAAGACTCATTTGTTGGAAACTGGGCATGCAGTATCATATCCTGCTTCCTAGATGATAAAATCAGATAAGGATTTCAGAGTTTAAGCAGTTGAATCACTAGAAAGTTCAGTCCGCTTCTCTTAATATGTGCTCTTGTGGTAGAATGAAAACTGTGGAATGATGATTTCCACTGAGACCAGCCTTGTCAAGCTGGTATCAGCTGATCCAAACACACTTGATCAGGGCACTCACATTTGAATCAGTGATAGATGATAGAACTCTCCACCTGGTGGGGAGAGTTTTTGCACCAGTTTCAAAATCACTTACAAATTTTAAGGAAGAGATCTTCCTGCTCAATGCCTGAAAAGGCTCCATCATCAGTAACAATTCCAGTTGTATTCAATCCCATGGCTACTGTGCCAGTGGTACTTAGACAATTGGTTTTTGGTCTTCCTTTTGCTATCTACATTGACAGTGTCTCACTTTTTGTTACTATATCCTTGCAGAAAAAATTTGGCTTAGGGAACATTCAAATCTCTGGGTTCTTCAAAAGAACATGAAAGCACATGAAACTGAAACCAGATATTCCCAGATCAACAAATCTGCAATAATTACTAGAAATCTGTCTACTAAAGGCAATGTGATCAACTCCCAGACAGAACACACATCAAGCATGCCAGCAAGAGGGATGACTCTGTTTTGTTCAAAACATATGTGGGACCACAAGCAATGTTACCTAGAATGTGTGTCAGGACTGTGTGCAAGTCCTATGCCCCCTCACACCCTACTATCAATGGTAATGGAGGCAACAGTTTCACACCAGTTTTAGATCAAGCATTGCTAAGCACTCAGACTTAAGAATTACACTAATCTGAGCACCTCAAAAAAATACAGTTCCTATATGGTAAATAACTATTCCTTCTTTTAAAATATGTTAGTGTACAGCTACTGTGGACTGGCAGTACCCCTCTGTATGAAGAATAATAGTCAATCAGTTGTTTTAAGAACCATACCACTTTCCTTCTAATACTGATCATCTCTCCTGGATGGTCGTTTCAATGATAGTCTTTTTCAACAAACATCAGTAGATTATTTCTTGAGGCTCTTAAAAGTCAGCATGCTTCTGAAACAGGCTGGTAATTTTTTTCTTGTGGTAGAGCCTGACTTGATTTTACAAAGGGACATGAGACAGCCCATGAGATATATGCACTATATGATATACCTGGAAAGTCACCTGGAGATTTCCTGGCCTTTCAAACAACTGTTGTCACTCCAGATGCAGAAAATTAGTCTGGAGGACTTTATTCTAAGAAGGTAATAATGTAAAGCTCTGAAGATGTGAAGATTACACTTTCTCCTGAGTGCTCTGTTTCAAATGGAAGTAGCACGCCAGAATGCTGACCAACTTCATCATCACATCCCTCTCTCTAAATTATGCAGTCATGGAAGCAACAGTGCATATGCATTGATAGCAGACCTTCTGCTGCCAATTGGTCCATTTTATGATAACCACAACTTGATACAACAACAACAACAACTTTGATACTTGTCATTGTTCCTGTAGGAAATCTTCTTGACAAATGGCATCACCTTCAACCCTAGGCCAAAAAGTCATGTATGACTAGGAGACTAAAAATTGTCCGTTTTTACTTACAGAGATACAGAAAAAAGGACAGTCAACCAGATAGATTTAGTCTATGGATATTTTCACCCTTGGACCATCCTTGTGGATGGAAGCGAAGGAGTAAAGTTGAGCCAGGAAAAAAGGGGTGGTGGTGGTAGTTTGAAAGTGTTGTTCTAATTTTTGGCTCTGTTTCTCACTATAAAAAAGTATTTTAATTGGCAAAAAACGGAACTCATTTTCATTAAGTTGAGTCTGGTTTGCCCATGACATTAACTGGTCATCAATCTTCCTGTCTTTATCTCAACCTATGAGCTTTTTCAACCTATTTTCTCCATCTGTCCTGCTGAGGAGGGGGAATGAGAGAGTGGCTGGGTGGGCATTTGGCTGCTTGTCAGAGCCAACCCACGAGACATTTCTAACAGGTAGCACCTACAGACAGCTGAGTCAACACCACCACCATTTCAGTGGCCCAGTGAAAGGCAAAATCAATCACCCAGTGTTAGGAAGGATGTCTGCCAACAGCAAACTTGCCTTCAGCTCAGCACCAAAGGGATTTCCTTCGAGTTTTTTTTTTAAATTCACCTTTGGTATTGACAAATGCTTTGAAGGCATTTTGCACAAAGTTTTCTAGTGAGTCTTATCATTAAATGATTCTAAATGTTTTTTCCAAAGAAGAAAAGCAAGATAAGCATATGCTAGTCCCATTTGAACAAGGATCGCAATGTTACAGAAAGACAGACCTTAAAACCAGCGATTTTTGAATCCTGTATTATTCTGTGTACTCTCAAGAAGAATGTCAATTAACTCAGTGCAATGAACTTTTAAATCATTATCATCATGAAAATTTTAGTATTTCTAAAGGTGATCATTATAACACCAGCATTAGCCAATGTTTTGAAGACTCGGAAAAAGTTGGTTATGACTGAAATAATTATGCACACACAACCAATTTCTAAAGCTGCTATAAGTGTTGTCTTAAAATAAGCAGGTTTTACCTTATTTCTGTCCTGGGTATCCACTTCTCCAGGTGCCATATGTTTTAGTAACAGAGCTAAACATTTTGGGCTTTTGTGACGTGTAGTTAAATGTAATGGTGTCATGTCCTCTAAGTCCTTCTGCATCCAGTTCCCTCTACGAGCCAGTAAAAGTTTCATGAAGCGGTAATTTCCCTGGGTAAAGAAAAATACCAGAAATTTATTCCAGTTTATCAAACCAAATGATGATACTGTTTAGATATATTTACTGTTGTATTACAGTGCCTAAAAAAAACCCACATCAAACCAGCTCTAAACTTTGGAAACATGTAATGAAGATTTTTTCATTACAAATGTTAACTCTTGTTTTTTCAGTCTGTTTTGGTATTTGGTATTAGATACACATCTTCCATTAGCAGAGTGTAAAGACAGAGTTCAGTAATACCAAAAATTCTTCAACATTGTCAGTGTTTCTTGACAGTTTAACCTCAATAAACATCGTGTAAAAACTGAAATAAGACCATTACATGCTGATTTCAGCAAGGTAGACAGTAATCAGATGATGAATAAAACTAAACATGAAGAAAGATTACAATTTTTCAAAATGAAAGTAAGAAAAATAACAGAGAGATAAAATGTACTCATCTGAATGAGCAACAAATATATGACAAAGTGATTGTTTCTTACATTTTTAAATTGGGAACTGTATATGAGTTTTGATCTACTGTATCCATGATAAACGGATGAGATAGTTGGTTTTGTTAAGACATTTAAGATAATTAAACACTCTGGACTTAGTAAGTTTTCAAAAGAAATAATGTAGAAATGCTCCTGTGACTAATAACTGACGGTGGATCCCAAAGAAAACAATCTGGTTTTATTTCTCAAATCATTGAAGAATCCAGTCAAAAATTAAAGATACAATCATGCAATCACAAAGAAGCTGTAGTGATTTAAGGCATAGCCAGCTTTAACTTGCCTCTCCCCCTTGCTTGGAGGTTATTTTCCATATAACATAAAACACTCTGATGCTTCCACTTCAATACAAAGTCTATTCGGTTTTTCAAGCCACTTTCAAAAGTTAATTTTCAGTCAAGGACCAGTAACAGCTGGAATAATAATTCATTAAAGCAAAACATCTGAATCTAGCTTTGTGACCATGTTTTAAACATCCCTATTCTTTCCCCACTCTAACTTTTAACCTTTCCTAAAGTGAAAGGAGTGTGCTGTCACACAGTTTTGCTCACTGTCTCCCAACGTTTCACAAAGTAATTAGCTTTTTCCAATTTCACATATTGACAATTTAAATAAAAGTATCAGTTACCCATAAATATAATGAAAAGAGGAAGCTCAGAAGAGAAGAGAAATTGTACTAATTCCCCCTGCTCAGTGAAAAGCTGCAGCATTTGATGACGTTTTATTACACAACGTACACAGGAAAGGTGACACTCAAATCAACAGAAGTCATGTCTTTGGATTCTTCTGCTTATGGAACTACCTGCAAATTAACATATTTTAGTCTGTTACAATTCTTTTATAAATCCTGTATGTTAACTTAGTCCCTTTAGGCTGTCTTTGGAAAAACAATGAAATAAGGTGACCATGTAGCCAAGTGCAAGCAGTGCTAATGAATGGGGGCACTTCTTTATATTGTAAGATTCAGAATTGTGAATCACTTTGTCAGCAGAACGGCAGCGTGGATTGCAGAGGCCCTCACAGTATCCACTTCCATGGCATAAAAATATTCTAGTTTCCTTTTTCATAGCAACCACAAACATTGGAAGGGCAGATTTTACAGAACATGACTGTTCTGCTCTTTGTCTAATAAAAATGGAAGATTTAAGCTTAATGTGGGTAGAACAGATTTCACCAAGTATGTCTAAAATAAATGAATGTGATTATTTTATTTTAAAATGAAAAACAGGGAGAGAAATCATGAACAAGCTCAGACAAAGTAACCTCTTCCCATTTCTGCAGTTTATTGTCATCAGTCCTTGCTCTTCAGTGAAAGCCTACAAGAAAAGTCCGCCAAAAGCCTTGCCACAAACCTGCCTGAAAATGCAAACTTCTCTTGTCAGAGACAGCATGGCTACTGCACTCTTCAACAGCATTCACAGCCAGTAGTGACTGACTAATTCCCTTTCTTCTGCTGGGTGCCAGGGAAAGTATACCCTTAGGGTTTTGCCCCTTTAATCCACAGACACGCATCAAGGCATACACTGAAGTACAGAGGCAGAACAGCATACTGTCTGCACAGCTACTAACCCATGCAGAACACACTCGAAATGAACTGATGATAAATTTGAGAATGAGTTAGGGATGAGAAAACTCCTCATTATTGCCATTATATTTTACAGGTAAATATAAGAAGAATTTGTAAAACTCATTAAAAAAGAAAAAAAACTAGCAAAAGATGGCAATGTATCATGATGTGGTTGGGAATTAGACTGGGGGAAGACAGCCCTAAATAACTTGAGAGAATATTAGTCTTGGAAGAAATATAGCTGCTTTTCTCCATCACAGGGAATAATGCATTTGGTTTGTTTTCAGTATTTCCTGCTCAATGTGCATGCATACACATGAAAGGAAAACAATTTATTTTCTTTTGTTGATGGATACTTATTGGAAGATTTACAAGTATACTGTGCTTTTTGAATGAATTCAGCTGAAAAAGAAGAGTCAAAGTTAAAATAGCACATAAAACTAAGGAAACATGCATTTTTATTATTAAAGTTTCTTTCCCTGTACTGTATTTTATTTTTGCTGTTACACATTTTTCCCCCGGTTACTACTATATTATTCTGTTGCATGTTTAGCCACCAGCAAATCCCCCTCCTTAGGAAATGATTCTGTAATAAATCACCTCATTCTGAAACACAAAAGATTCTGTTTCTTCCAAATTATTTCAAATTTTTTTTACCACCACCACAACCACCGAAAACACCTGTGCTTACATTATTTATTTGTAATGATCTTACTCTTTCTCTTAATTCTGACTGCTGTTCTTTTCTTTAGCAATACCGTGAATGTTGCTGTGTTCCTTTCACTTGTTAGAAAATAATACCATTCCTACTAATGACAAAGGAAAAATTCCCCACCTCCAACTGATTACTGCTTAGGTTTTATATATGCAATGTATCGACACATCTTGAAGGCAGATTTAGCTGAGGTCTTACTAGGTGGAGGCGAATAAAGTATTCTTAATCTGAAAAGCAGTTATGAGCCGAATTCCTTCATTTTTATAGAAGTCTTTTTTATAACAAACCTTTAAGCTTGCTAGTTTTCACTCATAGAAAATGCACTTGATCGGTCTAAAGATTCCTGGGCAGCATGAAGCACTTTGGGTCAGTTCATGGCCTCTTAACATTGGTAGTGTCTCTAAAATGGTTCTGTTATACTGTGAAAACATTATGAGCAACCAGGATTAAATACTGGTACAGAAAACTCGGTTCCTGAGAGCCAAAATTTACTATTCCAATCCTGATTCTTAAAATTCCTTTATATTCTATTAAAATTATTTCTAGCCAAAAGACTCACCTCTATATACAAACTACAGCACAGTTTCAAAGAACAGCTGACAACTAGCTTTAGTATAATCAGAAGAAATACTTCTGCTATTTCAAAATTTCAGCCACGAATACTGCAATGGAGTATGAGACACTTTTTGGTAGACAGGTAGCTCAAGAAGCAATGATTGCTCTGCCATCAAGTAATGACTTTGAAGAAAGGTCTGTATCCCATGCTTAACTGCTAAGCAGTCAGGAAAACTTTCCTCTCCTGAATGTTTCCACAGAGAAAAGAGTGATGGGAAAAACATCTTAGTAATTCAGATTATCCCTGAAATTGAGAAAGTTATCCCCAAAATTGCAAACTCACTGAGAAACAAACCGTTGAGTATTTTCAATGTGTCTCTATGGCCAGGAAGTAAGGTTCCAGTGGAAAATTGACAGTAAACTCTTTTCTACGTACTCTTTTGGGCCTACAAGACAATATCTTTATTTCTTCATCTATCTAAAGCAGCTTTTCCAACCCATTTTCTCTCCCTGACCTGTTGAGGAGGGGGAGTGATAGCAGCTGGGTGAGCATCTGGCAACCAAGCTGAGGTCAATCTGCCCCATATGGTCACCTAAATGAAAGACTAAAGAAAAAAAGAGCTCTGTACTGTGTTGCTATGATTCCAGTTGTATGCTGATACTGGAATTACTGATGGTTGTATTACCAATGCACTAAAAACATTATCCTCCCTTCACGTCATGCCACTCTATACAGTCCACCCAGCCCTGCTTTAAGTAACCCAGACGCCCTGTGCCTCTGTTTCAAACACTTCCTCAGAACTTGGTCCATGGCACCTTCACTCAGCAGTGTGAAGATTTTTCCTTTCCTTAGATCACTGTCAGTCCTCTTCTTCCTCATCAAACAAATGAAGACCAGGAGATCTAGTATGTGACTGAACGTCATATGGGCAAGGGAAGGATTCCACCATCACTGTGAAGTCACTATCATCTAAAGCCCTTCGGGCGAGGTTTCTGCATTCCCCCAAACAAACAGGCAGGCACAGGTTCCTTCCAAAACAACTCAATTGTACTGCAACATCTAGAGCAATCTTATTTTCATATTACTGATAGGAAGGTTTAAATAAGGTTACCCACTTCTACTAGCTGGCTCTCTGGTAGTAGCACAATAGACCAACCAACCTAACACAGAAAATACTGTCATAAAAATACAGCTGGGTTTGGCAGGTAGTTTTGTTCACCACATGGTATCTAGCAGCATAAGAAAGATTCAGAGTTGTTAATGTGGTTTTTTAATTTACCTTTTCAATACATGTAGATAATTTAATACATTCCAAGACACACTGCTAAAGCCTGAATCTTAGACTACCACAGAGCTAACAAAAAATTGCTGTAGTTAATCCTGCCTCTTGTGAAAGGTTTTATTCTTCTCGTAAACAAAATTCTTCCAGAAATTTCTTAGCATACACAAGTGTTGACATCCTTAACAGGTGACAGGATATCCTCTCCTCAACTGTGAGATATCATGCACGTTCCCTCTGAGACCCAGACAGCTTAACTTGCCAGCAGAGAGGTCATGTACAGAGCTCTGCTACATTTGGTAGAAGCCTGGCAATGCCAGAGATGCCAGTTGGGATCACTGCTCAGCTATCAGGAGATAAAAGAACAACTGCAGTAATACTTACTAGGAACACCTTACTACCTCTCAAGCTGGCTAAAATCTGATGCTTTTCTGATTCAGAATTGAAAAGAAACTGAGTACAGTTCCTGTAAAATGTATAAAATTTTCTTTCTGTGAACTGAAAACAAAGTCTGTAACAGCAATAGGGACATTTAAAGTAACATCATATAATACACCTAAATGTAGAAACCTGGATTGCTGACTGTTGCTATTAAAATAAAAGACCATCTGAAATGGAGGAGTCATTATCTTCTTAATACCAACTGTGCATATATTGAAGCTAAGTTTCACAACAGATGTCTCCTGGATAGTCTTTAAGTAGATAAGGGTCCAAACACTTCCAAACCACAGATAACACCAGAAGACAGTCGACAAACACACTTATTAATAGAACAGGAACCAACCCTCTTAATCTCTTCATATTCTTTCTCCTTATATCACTTCCATTTTATATGGCTAAAACTTCATCAAATCAACATCCCTCCAGTCTACTAGATGGGGTTCTAGAAGAAATGGGAAGGATAAAGGGAAGGGGGAAAATAGAACTATTTCATCTAAATCCTAAATGAATGACAGTATATCAGTTTCACTGGAGTCAAGATTGCCAATTCTTATGCACCAACAATCAGGAAGATTTTGCAGAATCCCAAATAAAATTCTCCTGGGCACATAATGATCAATGACACTGAAGTATTTTGCATAACAAACTTCCAAGTATTTCAGAGACATATGAGCTTGATTTAAAGAGTTCACCTGGGTTCTAGACACATTCTGCTGATGTGCAACAGAGCTCTGTGAAAATTTATTTCCCTTCTCATCCCGTATTTCCTGTTCAGTTAACTTGGTCCTTATATAACCACGTGCTTCTACACTCTAGTGTGGATATACCTCTGTGGTTGCACTTTTCATCTTTGGATTTTAGAAACATACTACATAGGTATATAAATATAACACCATTTTATAAAGGGAGAAACTGAGCTGTACAATATATGGCTCGGAGTCAGAGGAGTATGTGCACCTCTCCAAGCATCAAAAGCACATCCATAGAAAGGCTACCATCACCTTGTCATTGGTGGGTTAAAAGGAGCCAATACCTATAGACAAATTGTTTATTTCCCTATTCATTGCTGAGACCACATTTTCAGAAAGCATAACAATTCTAATCCATATGAAATATTTAACATGACTGGAAAAACTGATTTATAATAATTGATAAAGTAGCGCACATGAGCTGACGGGTGTTCAGAATACCTCCAACAGGCTTGTGAAGATTTAGTTGACTGTACAGGTTGCTAGAGAACTAGGGAAAAAGCAGCCCAGCATCTCTGTATAACCTCCTGATAAACACGGTAAGAGTCATTTAAGAGAATGCCAAGCTGTTAAGCGAAGATGCTACTTTGGCTACAGTTCAAAATCACATACCTGCTTTCCCTCTACTGGGAACAGACAGATCACAAGAACATAAACCAATTTATAAGTGATCCTTACAAGGGAGGTGTTTTTTAAGGACTCACTGCCAACAGTCGTAACTACTGCAGATGCAGTCAGGGCATATACTTCCAGCAGAATAGAAAGCCTCAGAAATATTTACAGATAAACCACAAATGAGAACTAAAGGTTAAAATTGACCCTCAAGGTTACTAAGTCTAACCTCCAGCACCATCAGGAGTAAGGGCATCTAATCCTTTAAAAAAAAGTTCCTAGACAAATGTTTTGGATTTTTTTTTCCCATTTCTCTCAGTTTCAGGTTGTGTTTTTAAGGTTTTGTTTGTTGTTGTTTTTTTTAAGACACCCCCCCCCCTTCTCTTTCCACTCCTCCACACATGAAAGTACAGTGCAGGCTTTAAAACCTAAACAAGCATTGGTCTTTTCATGTCAGTAACAAAGGATAAACCCTACATTCCCACCAAAATATCCGCTCTCTGCACTCACTCTGGTTTGAACTCAATTGTTTAGAGCACCAGCAGGCAGAGATTACAGAGTGTACCAGAAGAGGTCCCACTAAGCAGCCTAATGAATGGCAGATACTTGCCTACTGCCAGGGCAAGTATCTTGTCAGATACATCAAAACTGCATCTCACTCATCAATTAAGTTCATTCTCTAATCAATTAGCACACTGACATCCCTCTCAGACATTTTCAAATAATAAATTCATAATACACAGCACAAATTGTTCTCCCTCCACCCCCCTCACTTGCATTTTGGACTATCACATTCCAACCATTTCAGTTACTTTCAGCAGTCCCATACTTCTCGTACCCCAGACACACCAATCCTGTCTTTGACTGACAATAATGCCTAATCTTGTGTCACTCTGAAGTATCCTTAGAGAAAGTGCTACTTGTGATGGTAAATTTGTTAATGAAAAATATTGACTAATACTAAATTCAGGGGCAATTGTTGAGAGTTCTGACATACAAAGGCGTATGCCTTCTTGTACTACAGCTCATAGTTCAATGGGATTTGTTTGCAGTTCATTATCAAGTTCTTTATCATTCCCTTACATTTTGTGTCCTAATTTCCCATTTAACTCACAAGTTTCCATCTAGCACGACAGTAAATACTTTTGTACAGGCCTAAAAAGGCAATCTATTGAATTTATTTCTAGAAAATCAGCTAGGAACACATCCAGTTAGTCTTGAAGAATGTACTGCTGACTGTGGTGCACATTCTATCTATTTTTCTATATATGTTTACATATTTATCCCTTAGAAACTAATTTTAAATTCTTGCATGCTGCTGAGATTGCATAAGTTACTTCTCTCAGCTACTTTTCTTCCTATTTAAAACATTACTTATCAATATTCAAAAATGTTATTGAATATGCCAAATTCTGCAAGGTTATGATTCCCAAAGAACGTTTCATTGGTTATAATTTTTGTGCCTTGTACTTTGATGTTTCTGTACTGTTAAGATGAGATTTATCAAAATCAGGCATTAAACGTTATCCACAGGCCCTGAGAGAACTGCAGGAACTAAGCCTGGTCAGCAAGTGCACAGAAGACTGCAGGCAAGTGGTAAAATAAAGCTCCCCACAAAATCAGAAGCACAAAGACCAGCCTGTTTAAAGGGGTATGTCCGAAGACAACACAGAAGGAGTAACGGTGCAGCAAGTCCACCATCCACAACCGTAGGGGTTTCGGAAATCTGGTAATTATACATCCCACCATAGTTTAATAATTTACTAGCTTATTAAATTTTGATTTTTGAAATACATTCATTATTAATTAAGCAGCACTTATGTGAGACATTTTAGCACAATTTTCTCAGTATTCTTTTGTGAAAAGAGAGACTATTTAACAATCAGTAACTCTTCTCCAGAGGAATATAATATGTAATTCAGTCATTTTTACTCTTTCACAAACAGAACATCACAAAATTATTAGAGTTTAATTAATGGCAAAGATAAAGGTCTGCTTTTCTAATATTACACCAATCATACTATGGGCAGTGATTATACTTTGACAGATTTTAAATATTATTCATGTTTTAATTTTCCTTTTTAAACTCATAATTCATGTTTAAGAAAGTATAGCTGGATACATAACAACAGCTTGAGAGCCGGAAAAAAAATTGTAACATAGGTTGTTACCTACATACCGACTCACGTACACTGTTCCTTTGGTTTAGAGCCAGTCTGGGGCAGAAAGAAAACTGGAAAGGTGCGTGAAAATTTAGCATACCATGCCACTGATCTCCTTTTCCAGAGCAGCACATTCTGCCCCCCATATACTAGTTCTTATTGTAAGATAACCAAAAAAGTGAAATAAATTGCTATCATTTTCTAACAGTCAGATTAGATATGAAGCCTTTTAAACCTAGGACTCCTTAAAAGTTAGAGTTAAGATTTAATCATTGTTTATGTCCGAAACACAAAACCACAGAATCACAGAATGGCCGGGGTTGGAAGTGACCTCTGGAGATCATCTAGTCCAACTCCCCTGCTAAAGCAGGTTCACCTAGAGCAGGTGAAATTGTCTATAAAATTATGCTTTTTAATAGTGATATGTGAGTTTCTAAAGTCAGTATACATCTATACATTGACAAATAATAAATTGTATTGTGCGCTTAGACACTCACTGGGGTAGAATATGAACAACATGGAAATAATTTAGAATTCAGCTTAAAACCCAAGAAGAACATACCAGCCACTTTGCACTACATTAACATGCTTTGCCAAGAGATTAGCACAGATGCTACAGCCCAAGTTGAGAACAGCTTTTTGCTGTCAGTTGCTTTCAAGAAGCAAGGAAAATCAAAAATCTTCAACTCCTTAATTGCTAGCTAGGCCTTTAAAAGATAAACATACCCATCAGCTTTCCCTTTAAAACAAAAATGGCAACTGAATTTAACCTGCTTATGTTCACAGAGTAGACGCTGCGGTCTTTGACCTACTGTATCTTACTATATACACAACCAGACCTATTCTCTCTCTCTTTCCAGGAAGTAGGTGATGAAGAGAGGATGCTTCACTCCACAGATAACTTGGTTACAAATTTTCAAAACCTGAGAATTGCTTTGGAAATAAAAGGGGCTGTGCATGTGGTTTCTTTAGAGGTTGTTTCATTTATTAGTAACCCTTTGAGACGAAGCACATTCTCAGAACATCAGAAATAACTGCGAATGACGTGGAGCATTTGAGGGACTTTCTGTCACCAACACCTGCCAGCTTTAGTAACTTTTCAGGGAACAAACTAGGCACTTACGAAAACAGAAGCTGTGACTATCATACTTCTAATTTGATATAGAGGAAGAGAATACTGTTCCAAAAGCAACTGAAAAGGGGCATTATGATATCAGCTAACTGCCAGAAATCTGACAAGAATTCTTCAAAAGAAAAGTTAATAAAATAGAGACTAGCAAGTAGATACGTTATTTAAATTGCAAATAAGAATTATGTAGATTTAAAAATGTACATGATTTTCAAAATTTGTATTTTGAAAAATGATCTACGCATGAAATAGAGAAGCATCCTGATTTATAATACACTGAAACTGAATTAATATTGCCTGGTTACAGCAGCTATTGGCCCTTTAAGGGCTACCCTTTAAACATACATGACTGCACCGTTCTGACACTCCTTGAATATCAGTAATTTTTTTTAACAGTTCCTGAAAAAAAAAAGAAAATCAATACAGCTAATTAGAAACTCAGTTTCTAGTTAAAACGATAAAAGTTGCCATCAAAATAGCAGGCTGACTCTCTGGTTATCACATGCTATAATGCCATACAACTTCAACACACAGAATATTCTTATTTGAGCAAAAAAGCTCATGACAAAGTTTTGAGGATGTTTAAATGTTAATACATTTTAGTATATTTTAAATTTGAAATGCTAGATCATGAATACACAATGTTAGAATCACAGACAAGCTCCCAATAACTTATTTTCCCCTATCTCTGCCATATCATGGTTTACATACCAATGTATAGGGAAGGAAATCCTATTTTATCCATAAATCTTAACAGTTCTTCTTTAAAACATAGCAGGTGCAAAAATATTGTCACTGTTGAATGAAACCACACCAAAAGAGAGGGCGAATAAATCAAATTATTTCAGAAATGTAAAGTAAGTATCCATCAATTTGATTGCAAGTCCTACAGAACAAAGTCATTGAAGTGTTTCTATTACACGTAACAGTTGTAAGCACATTCTCAACCCTTTCAAAAACTCCCTTCAACCTTTGGGACATACTCTTGGTACATTGGTCAAGAATTAGACACTGAAGGTAATAACTCTTAGGTCATTTTTTCTGCCTACTGTCTACTCACCATGGTAGACTATACTAACTTCATTATAAACAAAGTCAGCAGAGGTCATAGAGAAACTACTCCTTCCTGTTCTCTGCATTCCCTACTCAGCTGGCAGACCATAGTCAGAAGACTTGATTTCCACATATATCTTCAGTAAAGTTGCTGCAGAGCGAACAGAACAACCCACCTTGAACAGATAGATAAAATATAATAATGTAAATTTTATTAATTATAGGGAGTCAAACCAGTATTTCTTCTAGCTCTGGGACAAGTTTGGTCACAGCTGGACCAGTTTAATTTAAGAAAACTTGAGATCAAGTGCTTAGGTAGTTTTAATTTGAACAAAACTAAGCAGTTAACTTCTTGATTAAAAATATAACTGAAAAATAAAAGTAATAGAAATCTTTAGGATAATTGCCTTAGACCTAACCCTTAACAGACATTCATTGAACTATATATTTGAAAAAAAAAATTCTGGAAGCTTTTTATTACCTCTCTGTGGACAAGGATGATGCCATGTCTTCTATCTACAAACTACTGGTGGATTTAAATATGCGATGTTTTGCTAATCCTTTCAAGTCAACCATGGCTAAAGCGTCACTGATTTTGACGTTGGGTTTAAGCTTACAAAGTATCCTTTTAGCAGCTTTGTTAGCAGCACCCTAGACTCAAAAGTAAAACACTCAACTGGAGAGAATCTCTCAGGCAGCCGAACAGAAACCTCCTTTACCAGTTTCCAAGCTGAACGTGTTCATCTGCCTGGCAAAGCACCTTAGGGAATACATCAGCCAAGAACACCAGAACAACTTGAGACCAGTTCTGACTATCAGACATTTTGACTGAAAACAAGGCAGTGTCTGAATTTACAGCATGTCTCCCTAAAGTCTCTTGCACGATTGGCTTCAATATCTTGGTTTCCATAGGAATAGACAGAACTATCAGCTGGTGGGCAGTCCAAGAATACAATAGAGAAGACAACTGACCAGTGCTGTAAAAGCCAAGGTAAAACAGTTTCCCAGCATTAGCTGAAGGAAAACAGGTGTTAGTAACTTACAGCCTTTGACCTCATTTATCCATGGTCTGCACATGCTGTTTCTCAGCTCTTCAGCTCTAGATTTTATGGTCAACCTATAGAAATTAGTGGCTTTCATGTAAAAAACACTTCAAGGATGAAAATGCAATTAGCATTCTCATTTCCAGTTGATCTCTTCTACTGTTACTAAACTTGTCTTCCTGTAATGTTCTTTTGAAGTCATTCAAGCAGAAGTACCCACAACACACAATCTCTGGGGATTTACGAGAAAACCTGAGACACATAATCCATATTTACAGGATCACTGCCCACCTCTTCATACAGAGTCAAAGAGTAAGTTTTCAAAAAATATTGTATGCTAAAAAAATACTGTGATTTGAAAGCATTGGCAGCAAGTACTGACCCCTCCCCAAAAATAAGTACTAGAAAATATTTACTTCATTAATTTGCTTCATCTTAATGGCTTTAAGTTGAACAGTCTTGAAGTCATGTTAAAAAACTAAGAAAATATATCCCTGAAATATATATCTTTCTTTTTAAAAATGGCATTTTCATATATTCACATTCTTCTCAAATCCTAGTAAAGTTTTGATTTCTGTCCATATTTATCTTTCCATTTTTAGTAATTATCTGTGTACCTTACATAACTGATGGTTTGCAGATGTCCAAATTTCTGACTGCTTAGTTATACATAATTACCTAATGCCTCTTCAACTTCCCACCTCTCTTCCAGAAACACAAGACAGGTTCAGATGGTTGCTCAAAAGCATTTTAGCAGGACAAAAAAACCCCTCCATAATCTGCTTACACACAGAAATTTTTAAATTGTATGAGTTTGTACTTTAAGAGGACAAACCTCCATTTAGACAGACTTCATATGGTTTTCCATTCTTCTAGATACATTTCTATGCTATGTCTGCAATTCTAGTTAAAATCTAATAAAAATGTTATGAAGAACAGTAACATCCATAGCAGAGTTCCACCTGAAAAACAAGTTTGAACAATAGCCACTAGTCCAGTCAGAGTCCTCACTTTTTATCCTAACTTTGTGCAGTACGGCTTCATTCTGGAAGCAAAGTAATCGCCATCAGGACTGAGGATCGCTCTGACCAGTACTGTGTCACTACTCCTGCCCTGTACTTCTTAACTGCACACCTCTAAGGGCTTGTGCCTGTGAGGTCCTTACAGACTGCTGGAAGCAACAACGCTTGCAAAATGAAAACTTTGCATATATACTAATTTTTGATCATTTCTTCCCAGAATTTTTTGTTATGATTTTAGCTGCTGTTTTATCTGAAAATAAATCCCTATCTTTTAATTGATGTCAATCTATTTCAAACACCTTAAGTCCTATAACAAAACACTGTGAAATAATTATAAATTCCATACCAAATTCTATTTGATGAGAAAAGCTCTCCAGCCACAGTGAAGTTTCCAGAACAGTTACAGAAGTAGATGGACAATCCAAAACAAAAATAACCTGCAGTTAAGATAGTTTTACCCTTACTTTAAATAATTATTAGGACACTTGATACTACTTTTATATAATGCAATATTTTATATCTTCTCTAGACACTACAGGGATGTTTGAGATTTAAAATGAAGTGAGAATCTACTTACAGTACTGGTAAATAAATCAAAGTCTTAGTAAGCTACTCAAATTAAATCCTAGCAGTAATAAAAATACTAATTTATTTTTCTTCATTCAGACTATAGGCAATTACAATAACAATTCAAGCTTGGTGTTTCTTAAAGTCTTCCCAAATCTGTAACATACTAACAAAACACTGAAAAAACATCTCCTATGAATATATATATTTATGTTTATATGTTCCCATCAGAAGGCTGAACACATACAGACGATATTCTTAACATAAATCACTTAATATTTCTGTAGAAATCATTCAACATTAATAAAAACCGATAGTGTTCTTCATTAATTCTTCATTTTTTATTAATTAAAAAAACATAACAAAAAAGGGTTCCAAACTGCTCTACAAAGAGACCAAAAAACAGTAATTTTAATAGGTAAGTTAAAATCATTTTGTATTTTACGAAATGCTGACATTAGCTGTTGCTTTCCAGGAAACAACTGAATTTGCTTATGTAGTTTATACATAACCATTCTGACTTGAGTGTGATTCACCTAATTCTCTTTAATTAACAATTTAACTAACTGTTTACAGACAAAGAGAGAGACAAATGAAAGATTAGTGCTCCTGGACTTTGTGGCTGGCCATAAGATCTGAATTTATTTTTCAAATAGCCTTGCACGCTGAAGACATCCTATCCAGTATACTATTGATTCAAATGACAAGCCTGAGCATCAGATTAAGGACATGTCAGACACCTGATAGAAGATTCCTGGGTAATTCAGCAGAAAGGTGTCCTGTTTCAAAATGATCTATTGCTGGTACTACATTTATTGAAGTGTATGTGGAAACATTTAACACAAAACTAATTCACTTAAAATTAGAATAACATTTATAATCAGCGAAAACAAATACTTTTACTTTTTGCTACAGAACACCTGGAAACAGTCACCTCATTCAAACAGCAATCACCAAATGGCTCACAAAACGGAACTAAACCAAACTGAAGAGCTAATACTAGGGATAGTCCTAGTATTAGTGTAGCCAAATATGGACAACAAGAAGCAAGCAGTTTCTCAGTCCCAACAATATTTGTTCTTGTAACCATTAAAGGTCAGTCATGAGGTCAGCTGCAGAGGGGCAATTAATGCAAGAATGATGTTTTAGAAAGGACAATCGAACAGGGAGATGCCTTTGCCTGTAAAGGTATTTCTTAAGGTATAGACTTGGCAGCAGACATCAATGTCCTGGGAAAAGAGCTGGGCAAGTCTCTTGTGGACCAAGGGATGCCACAACTCTAAACATGCTAAAGGCACAAGCAGTAAGTGAAACAAAATGAAATCTGTTTAGCTCTGAACCATAACACTCCAAGTGTATGAAGTACCATACTTAAAAAGAATCGCATTTTTAAGATGCAATCATTTTTTTCAGGTTCAAATGCTAGAGACATTTTCACCCATCCTTTGAATAAATCAAAATGAAAGAGGGGATGTTTGATAAGAAAAAAGCACTGCTCATGCCTGCACAAAGGACTTTCCTTTGCTGGGCAAAATCTTGCCTGTCCTAAAGCATGTCTGCATCCTGTTCAGTTCTAGTCCATCTTCCCAACAAAATCTCTGAGCTGAAGTTATGCACCAATATTTTTTTTAGCCTTAACTCCTCCCTTAAGATGGTCTTTATATGACAGGATCACTCACCTTCTCATTCTTAGAAACTTAAGATACACTTCATAAACTAATACGAATTATTTTATTCATTGCTAACAGCTTGAAAAAATATTGCTCTGGAAGAGGACTTAGAAAAGATCAGAAAAAGTAACAATGGGTCATCAGCCATCAGCCCAGAAGCTCTTCCAAATTTTACCCGTAAAGGCACGATTGTGAATTTAATAGATGAAAATAACGTAACTCTACCAGCTGGCTGTACAGCTATTTAAAGTATCATTCCATATGCTATGCAGAATTAGCTTCTTTTCACTGAGAAACACAACACAAGCAGAGCTCCCCTATGTTCTGCCACCGTGACTTGCACTTGATTCCTACTTCCAAAATCCTTTAGAAAATCACTTCAGTTGGAGACATTTATTTTCTTACTACTTTAAATGAAATTTCAAATGTTTGAGATCAAGACTACTCAACAGAGGCACTATTATGAGAATACAATATATGTTTTGGGCCTGACAATACCCTCTTTGGCAGTTTGGATCATGAAAGCTTATTTCAAGCACAGGAAACATGGCAGAATATAAAGCCCGATGGAGGAAAGGAGAAGAATTAGCAGAGCAAGAACCTGAGCAGAGATGCAGAGAAGTGAAATTACATTGTGCTTGTACACAATGTAATTGTACAATGAAAATAAGTCAATTAGGTTAATCAAAATAGCTGTGACATTGCTGGGGGGAAAAAGTCCTTAGCTGGACTAGGAAGGGGAGAAAATGGAGCAATCACAGATCATTGCCCTGGCAAAGAAATTGTCCGGAAAAAAATAGGGCAAGGATTCTGGTAGCAAGTATTAAGACACTGAATTACAACAAACCTCTTATCATAATGAATAAAATTAAAGCAGGAACTTGGCAAAAAAAGAATTTTTTAGATGGACAGAATTTCAATAAGCTAAAAACAATTTAAAAATCTTCTAGTAATACATGAGACTGACCTTATTCTATTAACAGCAAAAAGCTCACTTATCACAGTGCTTCCATAGCACAGACCAAAACACAGTGAAGAACACTGGGTCAGCTTCACGGATTATTATGGAAACTGAAGACAACCTGGCCACAGCAGCGTAACGCTTCTCTTATAGCTCTGCAATCTCAGATATCTTCAACACACTTAAAGCTGCAGGAGCAAGACATGATCTCAGTTCTTCATCTGTCCTTCCTATAGCTCACACCAGAAAGTTAAGCGTGATTAAATCAGATCATAACCACCCAAAAATAAATGTCAAGATAATAAAGTCAGAGTTGGGAAAGCAATGCAAAAAAACAGAGAAAGATGAGGCAGGAGAACTGGATTATTAGAAAAGTTTGAAGCTTAGTTCTGATAAATCCTAGACTAGAAATGACAGAGGGGCAACACCTGTCAGATAACTAAAGAAAAAAGTATTCAAGACTCTCACACAAAGATGGGTCTTTGAGAGCAGGGCAGTCAATCTCAAAGGGGGAAAAAGCCATGAGTTCTGACACTTTAGACATGAAACATAACAAAAGATAATCTGTTCAAGATTTCTGCTTCTGAAATACTCACACCATTGTACTGACCTACAAATATAAACCTGAGATTAAGGATGGGTTTGCCGGTTTTTGCAGCAGACCATCAGTACATACAGCGTCATGAGTCCAAGTGGCCAACAATAAGTGATGTAGAAGAGAGGGGAGCAGCAGTGGAATCAATCCAAACTGAAACACCAATAGTAAACCCCACTAGTTCAGAATAAATGATCAAACTCAGGAAAAAAAAAATCTATGAGATTTTAAAAAACTACAAGCCTATAAAAAAGAAGAAAAATATAAAATTGTCTTTTGTTTATTTAGCCAATACAAAATAAAAGGCTTTTCTTTCCCCTTTCTAAAAACTTTGCTACATCAAGGTCATCAGTAGTTAATGATGCCAGCTCCTTGTACGAGGTGGTCAGTTATATTGGCAGCTTTGACCCAGTACTATGGATCTCAGCGAAAATGTATTACTTAGAGAAAGGAAATACTGGGATGGTTACAGTTAAGACTTGCTTTGAAAAGAGTGACAAAATAAGATGACAAATAAAGAAACCACTATTTTAGAAGTTTTATAAATGAACAAATCCTCCTTTAAAATCTAGTCCTATTTTTTTATTCTGATAAGGTAAATATTAGTACTGTAAACCTTCTGAGACATTAATCTGAAAAAATTATTTGTTCTTCTAGCAAAATGACTCTTTCATTGGATTTATCTTCTTTAGAACAACACAAATCTTCCTCCAAGAAATAGGCAGAGAGCAAGGGATCAAAAGCAACAGTAAGAAGATAAATACAAATTTCAGCTGACAATTTTACACTGCAATGCAGGACTGGATCATAGTCCTTGTTCTACTTACAGCAACATTGAAACAACTGCTTATATCTCATAAAACATATTGGCAATACTGGACTGCTAAATCTTTACAAAAAATATTAAAATAAAATATTCAGTTTCTTTATAGCTTCTGCTAAGTGATTCCCTCCATCGGTGGATATTTTCCTCTCCTATGCCATTATCTTTTGCATTTATATTCCCCATCTGAGTAGTTAACTGGCTTTTTCTCAAAACATAGAACCAGTCTGATTCAGTATCATGCTGCCAAATTTGTTTCACACAAATGCTGTCTCTCTGTGTGCGTGTGTGAGAGAGAGAGAGAGCGAGATACAGAGAGTGTGCACACCACACATCCTCATTAACTGAAGATCTATATAATTAAACAAGAAGGGGTTAAAGCGTATATGTTAGCCTATTCTACTTTTCTATCTATTACTTTTTAAAAAGCTTTCATATGTCTTCTTCCTTGTTTCTGAAAGCTAACCATCCCTTCTTCCTTTCAGGAAGGCTGACATTTGACAGCTTAACAAAGCTGACAGGGTTACCCAACAGCCCACCCTCCCTATTCTCAATCCAATTAGACCTCTAATCCTCCAGATGAAAGGCCCAACTACTCACGTTCCTCATGACAACGACAGCTATTGATTATTTGTCACTACAGCTAACACCTTCTCTGTCGAGGCCACTCTGACAGAAGCAAACCTACCAAATTAGACAGCACTTTATCTGCCCTGGAGGCCAAATGGCACAACAAGTAAAGGCTAATAAATGGTATAAAAATGAACAAATCATAACATTATGACAGGTTGATCGTTGCCAGCAGCTTCACAGCTCAAGCTTGATGCTCTGTTAGACCTGTTCCTTCTCTTTTCTCTTCCACTCTGCTCCAACTTTGACTGAATTAAAGGCCAGAACAATTAAGGCATTTGACCAGCAAAGATAAGCTAGGATAGAAGTATCATCAAGGGACACAAATGTCAATAGCAGACTACCGTTTGTCAATAAAAACATTCTAGAGATGCAAATGCTCATGACTCTGCTCTCCACTAGGCTGTACTGACTCCCTTTGTACGGAGCTCTCTTGAGCCCAGGCAGGAACTCCGGGAAAGTTAACCCCAGAAAACCCAGTTTGAGCTGGGAAGTGTTCTTAGCAGGCAAGTATTTGCATCATTAAAAAAGGAATCCCAATATTGAGCTACATGACAGAGAAACGTAATGGTGGTTATTCCACTGAATATCTACAAAATTTTCCTTTCTTTTTAGTGGAGTGATATAAACCAGGACTACATAATACAAATTTATCATTATAAATTTTCTTCAATTGTTTCTCAAGGAAAAAAAAAAGTCTGTTTCTAGATCAACGTGCAGTAACTAGTAACACAGGATCTCACAAGTCACATCATTCTAAGGCAAACTGAAAAGCAGCAATAACATTTATTGTTTTCACAAGGGTACTACCCAAACACATGAACAGCAAGATCAGAGGCACAGTCCCTGAATTGATGCTGTTTAATGCAACAAACGACAGGAAGAGAACACTAAAAAATCCCCAAGAAACCCACCACAACCACAGGAACATAAGATCATGCAATCACAAGAATAATGTGAGTAAAAATACACACGATTCTTGAAACAGTTAAAAAGCAATTAGTACTCCCCCACCATAATTAATCAGTGGATTTTTCAGCTATGCCAAAAAGAATGTATTTTCCAGCAAGGGTTTCCTACTCTTCTGAAAATACTTACTAACGATAAAATAATATCAAATCAAATGACATTAAAAATTAAATAAAATAAAAGCTTCTTTAGCTAAAGAAGACATAAGGCATGAGTATCTGCTGTTCTTCTTTGGAAAAATCTACAGTTTAACTAAGGAGAATATCCCTGTGTAATATCTAGGTAATACAGATACAGGAAAATATATGCAAGAGCAACATTATACTATTTTAAAAAATCTAAACACTGTAAAAACATTTATTCAGTAAAAAAAAAAAAAATCAAGTTGCATAGTATTTGTCCTCAGACTGTTTTAACCACATAGGTTTACAAAATACTCTTGGCGATGTACACCTATTCATTAATTGTTTCAATCAGATGCAGATGATTAAACTCTTTAAAAGATGGGCATTTCATTAGAGTATTACCACAAAATAGAGATACTTAAATTAATAGTTTGGCAAACAGATTACTACTGCCTGAAGAAAAACTGAGCCTACAACATTTTGGTAATGTCCTGTAACAAATCCCAAGGAAAACGTAAAAAACTTGAAAAGTTGAAATTGTATATAATATTTCTAGGAATAAATTTAATTTATTACTACACTGTCTAAAATGTACTCCAAATATAATAAATCACTGCAAAGAGGAAACAAATATTTTAGTTTTTAAATAATGTAGTGTACCATTTAATTTACAGTGATAAAAATCCATTTTTAATACTATTCAGTCCTTTACAAAATGAGACGAGTTCAGCATCCCCAGCCTTGAGCCCCGCCCCCGACCTCTAGTGTCGCATCTGGCCCATCCCTTCGTACTGGGGAGGGCTGAGCAAACTCAATCCAAACTCTTATTCACACAAAGACACTTATGCCTATGCTGGTGACAGTGGGACAGTGAATCCACAGTGTTCTCAGGAGCTGTTTGGGTTTTTCAGCATCAAAAACTCCCTTACTGTTTATATTATAAACCTCCTACTTATCCTAGGTTATATTCACGGCTATGGTCCATTCTTATTTAACAGATTCTCATTTCTTTTAAACACATACCTGTTTACTGAGGACAGGAATACATATAATTCTCCCAATTTAGTTTCACCTAGTTCATTAAAAGTTTTCTCATTTGGACTATTTTTTTCCCCTTTTCTAATTTTAAGCGCTCTTTTTTTTTTTTTTAATCTTTAACTATAATGGCCAAACCCCCAGTGTTAAACTAGAGAACTAGTTGGTGCCAAGTAGTGATGAAAAATTACTATTCTTAAGGTCTAATCATATCAGCAAGATCTGTAAATGTCTTTGTATAAGAATTAGACTTATTAACTTGATGAGTTGTCTCCCTCATTATTCTTGAGTTTTCTTCTCCAAGACTTATTTATAATACTTGGTTTAGGATCACTGTTCTTGGTAAGTATGAATCTTTTCCATCATTACAGGTCAGAATCAGAAATGACATACTGCTATGTTTTTCAAGTTGTGTTCCAGGAGATATGCCTTTCCAAGAATGGAATCTGAACATCTTTTACACATAGCAAAAGTTAATCCATTCACCTTCGCAAAAACCTTAGATGTATTTATTTTTTAAATTAGGTTTGTAACCCTCACAATTAAAACTAAATCCTTCAACAGTCATCAGCTTCAAGATATCAACTTCAAGTCTTCAACTGCCCCAAGCAACTGGAGATCACCACTTCACCTGCATGTAGAAGAGAACGCATTACGCTTGGTTCACCTCTCTCCATGCAAATACATTCTGCTATGCAGTATTCGTCTAAACATGCCACAAGTGCTCCTGCTGCAAGCCCTCTCTTTCAATCTCTCCCATCCACATTCAGCTTTTGCTTCTACTATTCTAAATGGGGAAAAATAGTATGATGAGTGGATGTAGATAGAAGCATTCTGACTACAGCAGGATATAGAGCAAACCCGTCAGATAGCTATAGTACAATGCCCTTTAGTGCCTCAGCCAGCTTTATTTCTTCTCTTCCACAATTCAATCCTACCCAAAGACAGTAACAGACACTATGTTTTTAGCTTTGCCATGCTATAATTCCTTTGATGATCAAAATGACTGCAGCAAAGTAGGTATATTCAGGGAGGTAGCCACGAATTGCAAGCAATAGTTTCAAACATGTTCTATTAAAGTAAGTTTTGTACCCAGAAGTTACTAAAATAACTTAAAAGTCAATCTTACATGTGCCATAGCCTATAGACATTCATACCATATTTATCAGTGCAGGCTGTATAGAGACAGAGTCTGATCTTTAGCTACTCTGAAATTCTGATCTTGAACTTGAAGTCAACAGAACTAAAACATGTAAATTTTTGCAGAACTTCGTCTTAAAATGTGATTTCACACTAACATAAAACCAGTGAGAAATCAGAATCAGATGCCTTAGTATCCACTACGCAACTGAAACCTGACTTGTAGAACAGCATTTCCAGTTTTATCTCCTGCAGACAAAAGAATTGGCTGGATTTTAAACACAGTTTGTCAGTAGAGACAGCTGATCAGTGGATACCAAATGACTTAACACTTAATGAGCAACCAACAACGTACTCGCCTTGTTACAAGGCATGACAAAGTGTGCAAGCTGAAAATGTATTGCCTGAAAATATAAGAATCACATATTCGTTTTGGAAAGTAGTGCCCAAATCCAGCTCTCCATGCCAACAAAACGGTTGTCAAGCTTTCGGTTGCAGTGATGCTGTTCTGTAAGGTTTACTGTAATTGACAAGAAAAGCCTTCCCTCTCCTTCACATCTGTGATGCACTAATGAATCAAGATATAGAATTTATGAAGTTGAAGAATACAAAGACAGTGTTCTGGCCATTCTCATAATATCTAGTGTTGTTTGATTTGCAGATCAACAATTTCTCTTTCTAGCTGCATGCAAAAGAGCTTACCTAACACTGGTCTCCACAAGATGTATTAGTATTTCTTGTGTACGATCATGTTCCAAGCCACTCTGCATATTTCAGTGGAGAAATTGTGGAATTTAAGATGTTCTGGAGCTACCTTGGAATGCTGAGGAGATGATTTCAAGATCGCCTTTTCATACTTTAATATTTTGCTCACTGATGACTAAATCAAGACAGGTTAATGCAGAGGCAAATGGAAGTATTAATGAAATCTAAAGAACAGTCTGAAACAGAATTAGAAAGGCATACAAGGTCCCAAAAGAAAACCATAGCTGCTATTTATCACATATTAAAAAATCTTCAAAAGGGTTCCCTTGTCCTCCCTCAACTGAAATGGGACGCTGCTAAATTCTTACCCAAGGTTTTAAGAATACTTTTCATTATGGCAGAGTTCATTTAGGAACTTCCAGCCCTGCAATGTCTCCAGCTGCTTTAATATGCTTCCTCAGTGGTGATAGCATAAATTGCTGGGGGACTATATTGTAAATCAGGTTATCTGTAACATGGGAGCTTTTTCTTCCTAAACTTTCCCTGTAGTTATTTTTAACCATTTCAATAGGGCTTACAGCACTGATCAACGGTAGTATCAGCACAATCAGTAGTGAAAAGCACTTGGGAGCATGAGGACCTGTGCTAAACAGGCAGGAAATGAATTGTTATGTTGTAGAGTCCGTTTTCAGTCGACTCACTGAACAGCGAGCAGCTCTGCAGTTGTGAAAAGGGGTCAGGGGAAGGTCACGGGCAGGACCAACCCTTTGGTAGCTAGATCAGCTTATTTGTAACACAACGCATGCAAATCACATGAGGAACTGTGCCTTCTGCCCTTGAGCATCTTCAGGCTGCGTTCACTAGAGAGAACTCTTTGTTCAGGAAAGTAAAGAAAACATTTTTATCACAGTTATTGCCTGTGACTTAATTAAACACAGAGAAAACTATAGTCTTGGATGTAAAAAAATCACCTCTTCTGGCTGGTCAGGCAACGTTCCTGTTTCACATCTGGATTTGTTCAGATTTTTCACATTTAGTCGAATTGTATGTTCACATTAAAGTATGACAGAATGAATGTAAAGCTCATTCACACTTCATGAACCTGTTCACACAGAATTAGTATTATTCATTATGAGCTCTCACTTAAGAGAGATCATCACAAAAGGTTACCAGCCTAGGGAAAAAAGAACATAAACTGACCACCATCATCTCTGAAAGGCACCATAGTAATTTACTTTCATGATATAAATCATGAAAGAAAGTTAGAAGCACATGTGCTCTTTTATTTAGTTTAAATAATGCCTTATGAATGATGTGAGAGACTACAGCTCCAGGAAATATATCCTGAAAAAAGTAATGACGGAAAAATGAATTTTGCCAGGCAAGTTTTATTCGCGAGCTTTTAATACAAACATCTTTTAATCGGACAAGAAAGGGGAAGTTACATCTTCATTTTGGGGCTTTTAGACTACCTTGACTGTACTCATTGCAGAATTCTTGGGAATAAGCTTTCATAAAATAAGTGAACTAAAGACTACTTTCTGATTCTAATTTTCTGCTATGTCTTATACTTGCCACAGTCTGTCTTTTCTTACTTTCTCCTTCACCTGTATGGTTACTACTGAGTATACAGGAGCAACCATTTTTTATAGGTTAAGAAAAATTACAATTAAAGATCATTAAAATACACCCTCCTAATTTACGCAGAATTCCTAATGGCATCCTGAATGTACTGCCATTTATCAGTAACTGTGTCAGCAAAAAATTAATAAAAGCTACAGAATATTTAATGCTTCTAGATAATGTAAGCCACATTTTCCCACTGGGGTGGTATTAATCTTCCTGAAGCCAAAATTAAAATCCTCCTGACAGTTAAGCATCCTGACAGATTATTTTAAGCGCATATTATTAGCATCCAACAACGAAACTATTGAATATTTTCTTCTATCCCTATTAACACAAAAGGCTGTTCCTGGGGGTATTCATTGCGATTGTTACTTCCCCAGAGTAAACAGATCACTACTAAGTGAGCATCCTCTGTAAGAAACTCTGGAACAAGCAGACCTAGTTTTTTTCTTATATTAGACTGGAATTACTTAATGAAAGATAAATGAAAAAATCATATACAGGTAATGTGGTTATGTAGAAACATTTCTATTCAGAACTATCACTTGTGGGAGTTTAAGCAAGTTGCAATTAAAGATTAGAAGCGAATTGCTACCAGAATGCTTACAAGTGAAAATGAATGTCTGTAGTTAAACTGCAATCCCAGTACTCATATCTGTCTCCACAGCGTGTTTATTTCACAATAATATAAATCCTACCAGCTTAAATGATCTGTACGCACAGAATAATACAATTCCTCAGAGTGAAATCACTGGCAAATTATGTTAATTATTTTACTTCTATTGCAGTCAGGCACTGTAATTTACACCAGTAAATAACACCCATGTTCATGAAGTCACAACTGTCCTCTGAAACTCTTACAGCAATATTCAGAGGTGCACTCCTGTAATATTTTTGTATCATTTTCTGGTGGGTTTGGGGGGGCCTTTTTTGTTTGATTGGTTTTTAATTTTTAATTTAATTTTTAAAGTTAATGACTTGACTCTCCTTTTTTTTCTTTTTTTTTCTTAAAGGGCACACCCTTTCAAAATTGCTTGGGAGGCCTGTCCATTTAACAAGCAAAACAAAAACACTCTACCTTTATAGCAGATCAGAAGATAAACCAAGAAGAAGATCCAATTAACTTCATTTACATGGCCTCTGCCTACAAAGACTGAAACACCTCCATCATATGGCTGATGAAGGACAGGTACTACAAAAGCTCCTGTCACCAAAGATTTGAAAAAGATTACTTGCTAAAAAATGTATGCCATGGGTGAGAGTCATTTGTCACAATTTAGACATCCACAACATCAAAACCTACATCAGCCAGTTGCCTAAAAGGGTGACTGAGCTAGTCACTCATCTATACTAGGTACTAGCTAGGTGCTCATCTATGCTTTAGGGTGAATGAACTGCACTCTAAAGTGCATTAACTTTAAAAGTGATCTAGATGACTAGCTCAGATGTCAATGTCTGCAATGTAAATTTTTACAGCTACGTGAGATTATTCTTACCCTATCATCTCACATTGCATTGTAGCATGTTTTGAATCTTTTCCATCAAGAGAAAAGATATGTTACATTCAAGCAACGAGTTTAATTTTCTAGCTTCTTATTCTTGCTAAGAATCTTTTGTAGACCAACAGAGGTTGGTAAAGCTTAAAAGCTGCAACACAAAAGATGTTTATCACCAAATGGAAGACTTACCATTAAGAACATAATTATTATCATTAAGCAACCACTCATCAAAGGTTATCATACCAATGTATAAACACAGTTGTTTTCAAAAAGCACTGGTATTTCAAGTAGCATTAACACCTGAAGTTTCTGACCCTACCTTCTTAAATTGAGGAAATTTCTGCAAAGAAAGGTGTGAGAACACTTATGCTTAATCTGCTATCAAAGAAGGTGGCCAGGTGGACCAGTAAGTAAAGGAATATCCTAACTCTTACTTCTTGCAAATAGTCCAGAATGTCATTAATGAAGTCTGACAGAGAGATTACAACAACTCTTTGTTGAGAACATGATACATCTTTCCAGGTAACTATTGCTTTGTAGACATGTACCAGTGACAAAAGCCATTTGCATGGCAACACAAGGATGACAGAGCAACTTTGAGATCTGAGACCTCAGTTTCATCATTAACTGGTAAAGATGTCCTAGATATTTAAACGGCATTAGGCAGGGCTACTGAAATCATCAGTTCACCTTCCCTTTTTACCTATGTTGAAACCCTTGGAACTGAAAGGAATTGCACATAGAATAGCATGGGTCAGTCTGCCTAGCTATGCTATCGGAAATATTTTTCATAGAGTCTATGAACTGCATTTACATCAAGTGCAGAAATTTTTATATTGTTTCTTGATATCCAAAGCAAAATAGAGGTATTTTGACAACTCACAGTTCTGAAACATGGCTTCTTGGACACCTGTGGGACAACAAGCAAAAGCACTTGAGTGCACAAGAGTACCTGGCAGGAGATCAACTACACAACTGCAAGTAACAAAGTAACTTCTTAGAAAGGAGTTAGAGATGCCAATAGCAAAAGGATTAAGTGAAGGATTAAGGAACTACTGTGAGACTCTATCACATCAGATAACGTTTTGTATGACCATGTGTAATTAATCTTTGCCTGTAATTTAGGAAGAACTCTGTATTATCAACAAATGATAATTTGAATTTCAAACACTGGATGTGTTTGTTAGCATTTTGAAGGACCAGAAATAAAATCCTTAAGAAGTAAAATCCTTATGCAACAGTAATAACCAACATGACAGGAGCAAAAGTTGCCTGTTATTCTGCACACAATAGCTGTAAGTATAATACTTGCAGAGAAGTGGAAATCTAAAAGAAAAATAAGATATAATAGAGAGCTGGTATGTACATATGTGTATCTACACACACACCAAGTACAGGCAGGATTATAAATCATCCAGAAGCTAGCTGTGCAAGTGTGAATGGAATGGTGTTACAGCTGTTCATTTAAGTCCTATCCAACCAGAAATCCATCCTAGAGAAGAAAGGCAATTAGAGTCCTAGTTCATTTTACTTAACACTGACGATTTAGGTATTCAGGGCTCTGCTACATTTCTGAACGTTTGTTCTACAACAGAGATTAAAAAAGAAAAAAATACAAGCTATTTTACTAGGACTGAAAGACATGAACTGGCAGTCCTTTCACCAGAGATAGAACAATGGGAATTGTTTCACCTCAAGTGAGCAGGCATTTCTACCAATACCTTAGCACAGTTACCTGATGCTGGAGAGAAAATAAAGGAAAGACCCAATTGGTTGCAGTTAGCTGATACTGCGGGAAAGAAGTGTTGCAAAATTCATTGCATCCTGCAGAGAATGAAACCAATTTTTCTTCTGATAACCAGGATTACTAACGGGTCAAGAGTCCCCATCTTGAATCTAAACACATGAATAAAGACATTCAGCTTCCTTTTGTCCAAGATGGCTGTGACTACAAATGGAGATTCAGACAGTCTGTAAGCCTGTTTGTGATGAAGCACAGGATAGTGACTGACTCACATGCTTGAACAACAACAAAAACTATACAGTGGCCCTGGTAAATATGTAGGTTCACAATTAACCAACATTTTCAGTAAGACTTTGGAAATGGATGATCTCATAGCAGTTTTTTTTTTTCTGTCTGTAAGTCAACTTTTAGCATTGGTTACTGAGAAGTTGGTTTTTTTTTACTTTGGGAAAAAAAATTAGAATATAAACCAAAAGTAACAGAGAGGAATAAGAAGAATGCAAAACATTATATAACAGCCAAAACAGCATGGAACACAAAGTTGGTTTGAATTTTAATTTTATACATATTTTATATATTTTTTATATATATATGTACTTTATATTTTGCAGAAGGCATTCTTTATGGAAATCCAGACCTTAAAATGTTAATAAGGGAAGACTGAAGACAAAATTTTACACACATGAAATGTTAATTTCATAAGCTGTCATCAATACTAACTGCTCAGAAGACACAGAACACAGTTTTACAGGATAGCTAAGTTAACCAAACGGGCTGTCTCCTGACCACTTTTTGCCACTCCAGCACTATGAAGGCACAAGCACTTACATGGCTATGGAGTGAATCTCATCTATCTAGTACATTACACAATAAGAGGGTAACAGCGTAAAATCTTCTGCTAAAACAGCATGAGGTAAAGAAAGTACCTTTTTTTCCAGCTGCACTGTCAACTGAAAACATATCTAAGAAGGTATCAAGTATCACATGGTACAAATGCCCTTCCATGAATGCAATAAGACATAAAGGAAATGGAAAGCACATGCAGTTAATGGATACTATGCCAAGGCAAAATATCTCTTGCCTTGAATAGCTGCAATACAAATATCCATTATGAATATGCAGACAAAGCTTTAAACAAGAATTTATATTGTTTTAATAGGCTAAAATATATTTTAAAAACCTGGGGAAAATGTAGTTTTTAAAATTAAGTTTTTACCATGATTAAAGTGTTCATGTGCCTATCAGGTCATAAAATCTAAAGCCTATATGAACACCAGGCAAGTACTGTATCTTACAGCAATTTTTAAGTCTCTGACATTATTATATTTATTAAATACTTATCTTCGAAACAACAACATTTACAGAAAACTGGTCACTTAGAAATAAGAAGTTAACCCTGGTACACTGGACACAAGGTTACGATGATTACTGAAATATTTCTTCAGGGTGTTGTGGTCTGTAACCAAATAGATGAATTATGTCAACTCAACTATAACCTATCATAACTAATTACGATGGTAGTCAAGTAACGTGGCACATTACTGTACACTTTTCAAGAATGCACTCACACTAATTTTTAATAGTTGACATTTTTACCTGAGGAATTTGTAAATTTAAAATATTAAATGAACACTTAAACCCAAATAAGGGATGCAGTAACACAGACTACACAATCCCTATGGACTCTCATGCAAGTGTAACTGAAGAATGTCACCTTATTGTATAATCTTCCCAAATGGTTATCTATTCAACTGCTCCTTACTAAACTCTGTGACCGTACTATAGCTACCTTCATGTAAACCTAAATAAAATAAAACAATAAAAATTTGCAGAATATATTAATAAGTACATAAAACATCTGAACAATTATGAACAGGTGACAACTTATTACAAATAAAAATGGTTTGCTATGAAAATTACAGCAAGTGCTCTAACTGGAACAAAAGGACACAGCTTACATAGCCAAAAGAACTTTAACTTTTGAGCAGCTGCAGTTTTACACATACTATAAAAAGTAAAATAGTAAATAAAAAGCTGTTCCTTTTGGCTGGAGTTTTTAATCTTCTCTGTAGAGTCTTTTTCATAGCTTATGAACTCAAACTTCTTGGTTAACTAGGCAACCTCCCTTTTTGTTCTCCCATCAGCAGTTTGCTCATTCTCCTGTTACTGTGGACACTTCCCCAGTCCTAAACACACTTCAAATTTATTGCAGCTCTGAAGTTATACTTTAAATTGGCTTTATTTTACTGTTGAATACTTCCTTTAGCATTTCTTCAGTGGGACAATGTAAATGGACAATATTATAGACCAAAATTGTAGAAGGAAAAACTCCCTTCTGGTCCTCGAAATGATTTGGTATTCCATATCCTCAAAATTCTGAAACATGCCATTAATAATTAACAGTGTATGTCCTTATAGCCACTGAAATTAACAGCAACATCCAAAGGAGTATCAAGAGTGTACAAAATCTAGTCTTTACTGATAACTGGCTATCCCAAAATAGGTAAGGACTACTTTTCCTAGAAAGTACATGTTCTTAAACCAGCAATGAATTATGTAGCAGACAGCTACAAATACACTCTCTAAACCCACTAAAAATTAAAAAAATAACCCTCCAAAGATTTACTCTGGGACGGGCCAAGTCTTTAAAAAACTCACAGCATTATTGTCTCTAAAATAATGAAAGCCTCAAAAGATAGTGTGCTTACTCAACACAAGGAAATCTCCTTTACACCTGCTGTGAATGCCACAAGTTTATACAATGGCTGAGCACTTGTAAAGTAATTACCTTTTGTGCAGCAAGATGGAGAGCAGTTCTTCGGCTACGATCAGCCCTATTAACATCAGCTCCAGCCTTCAGCAATGCCTCAGCACAGTCCAGCCTGTCAGCCAATACACAGTACATAAGTGGAGTTCTTCCAAACTGGTCCTCTTTATCTATCAGCTCAGAGTTTCCTAAAACAAACAAATAAACAGTTAAGTCTATGAGTACCTAACTAAAAGTAGTATTTTTTGATTAAAAGGGTGCCTTATTATAAATGAACAGGATGATCAAAATAATAGACTACAAGATAAACTCAAAGTTACTACTTTTTACCCTTTTATTTTCCTTTTATAGGACATTTCAAAATTTATTGACAGAAAAAAGTACATTCAGAAAACATTAGTTCCACAAATACACCTACCACCAGTAACATTCTGCAGTAGCATAATTAGAAATAATTTTAAAATAGTTAGACAGATCTTGGCTTTAAAGATTACTTTAAAAAATATCAACAGCACATAAACCACATAGTCTTTCTGAAACCCATAAACACCGTAACTAAAACAAGCTTTGCAGCCTACTCACAGCAACGTCTATTTAAAAAGCATAAACATGTCAATATTGCATCAATATCATTATTTCATGGTGCCTTACAATATGAAAACTACTAAAATACTTCTCGAGCTTTCTTGAATTGATAAAGTTAGTGAGGTAGTGATTAAGCTAAATAAGAAGTCTAAGGTCCTATAAAAAAAATCAAAATATTGTAATCAAAAAAACACCCACACAAACCAGTATGCACCTTTCACTTTAAAGTTTCATATTTCTACTATGTCACTACATAGAAACTAGCACCTATAAATTCATGGGTATCAACTATCCTACACATCCCAACTCTAAATATATCTCCCAGGTAGCAACTCTACTCAAGGAACACTGAATTTTAACAAGGAAGTTATTTTTTCTTTTTAAATATTCCTTTGCATGATTGTTGATGCTTCAGAAGCATTCCAGCAGAGGCATGCTGCCGCTTCACAAACACAAACTTCTCTCCCCCCAGCATATTATACTTACCTACATATCCAGCAGTTGTATTCTTAATTATCATTTCTATTGATTCACCCAAGAGAAAAGTCAAGCAGATTAAATGTGAATCAAAGGAGTATCAAGAATTAAAATTGGTTCCCTACCAACCAAGCTTCTTGCAATAAAAGTGTTAAGCAGGATATTGCCAGTTAGAGCAATCATTTGCTCGTTCACTCAATTTCCGAGTTTATTTAAAACTATCGAGCGAATACCATGCCGTTATGATTCACTCTGAAACACTTTTGCTTGCTTAGAAATTGTGATTTGCATTGAGAAAACTCTTTCTGCTTCATAAAAACAGTTTAGGAGCCTTTCCAAACTCTTCTGTGAACACAGATACAGAAAAATTCTTTTTGTTCTTTACTCATGGCCTTTTCATCTCTGACTGCCCCTTCACCTTGACAACCCACTAGTTTTATAACTATTTTTCATGCCTCTAGCAAATTATTCCTGACAAAATAGTCTTTTACCGATCTGCATGTGCCTTCCTCAGACACAGGTTATGTTTTCTGAGGAACACCTTCTTGCTTTTTAATATCCACCCTCACGCGGCTGTTTAGCCATGCTCACTTCCCTTTGACCTTCCCAAACTTTCGTGAAGTGCTTTCACATTCACTTCATACTGCATGCAAGTAGTTTACTCTTCAGACTCATCTTTAGATTCTTCGTAGCAAGTGTTTTCATTTTAATATCCTTCACCACATCTAGAGTATACAACTACAGCTGGCTGCTGTTGCTTATCCGTGTATACTCTGGTCAAAAGTTACAAAATCTCGTTTAGGTAACACTGATTCAGGTCCTACACGGCAATCAAGAACAAGTCAAGAGTTAGTTCTGTTCTGGATTCACTGAAATTTCTGCTGCCAGCCCATTAATGATTTCTAACAATTTTGGTTTAGGATCATATCCTTAAGAGCCATTTACCCAAGACATATGAAAGTATCCTTCATCACTACTGTGTTTCCTGTCAATTCACACTCTTTCATCTCCCTCAGATGTCACACATACCACCATCTGGTCAGATAGACGGTAATAAAATGTTAGTACTATAGTTTCTTATTTAGACCTCTAAATGCAATCATTAAGCCTTTTTTTGGTGTTAAAGCTTCACTTATATGGCCACTTGTTAATCTCATTAGAATACAAGTCTTGTTTTCTGCTTTGGATTTTAAATGTGTACCACCACTCCTCCACCGACATGGCTTCCATGGATACATCAGCATAGAAAGTATACAGAAAAAACTGTCCACATTCCACAAATTCCACATTCTCATTATAGGATCAATAGCCTCATTTAAAACATGACATCCCAGGTTTACTACCTAATTTTTTTAGACTACCATGTATGCAGAAAAATGCATATGCTTGTTTTGGATTTCTATGCACCTTCAACCGGTTTGAATAGGATGCTATCTTCCCCTACTGTATGATTACATAAAGGAAGATACAGAATAGCTACAATTCCACCTTCTGTAGAAATGCCACTGGGACCTACATGTGCCCTTGTCAGCTTTTCCTCATTTTTTCCCTAAGAAACCTTGTCATAATAAGCACAATAGCTGAGTCTTGGAGTTTTTCTTTTTTCAATAGTTAAATGACCAAATACATTTTTATATGGAAGAAAAATCAAATAATAAATGAAATAATAGAAAAATATGTTTGTAAATTTATACAGGTGACTTTTTTGCCTGTGTGTCATTGCATAAAAGCTGCATAAGAATCTCGTCTGAACTTTGCTTAGAATGGGAGAAGGTAAAGTACTGGATATATCTTGTTCATTATTCTTCAAATCAAAACAACAGATATCAAAAAAGCTTAATTTTATGGTAGCATTTTTTAAAGTAATTTTTAAGACTTAAAAAAATTTATCTGCAATGTTTCTGAGGGGGAATTAAAAGCTGTGTCACTTGAAATGTCTTTGGATTATTGTGTGTCCTGTATACTAACACTATTTACATATTTGTTTTAAAACTCTGATTTTTATCAACACTTTTTGAGAAAAAAGCTCATGTATTATCTTTAAATATTCATTTAAGTTCATCTTATTTTCATTACTGAATACTATAATTCTTTATTTCTGCTCAAAATGACAAGTTGTAATATTTACTAAGTGCATTAAAAAGCAATGCGTAGAAAAAAAAATATTACTTGTTTAATGAATTCCATGGCCATTAGGAAATATTTCAAAATGTAACACAGGAATTAAAGAGGGGAATAATTTTTTTTAATTATTTTCCCTAACTTGTAAAAACATTTGCTGGACTTTCATTTCAGAGTTTTAGAATTTCATTGCAAACTGGATGCAGTTTCAAGATAATTCTTTACTTTTTTCTTTTGGAAAAAAGATTTTTAAAAGTCTAAAAAATTATTTTAAAAAATTATTTCAAAAAATTATTTTATTGAAAGTTATTTCAAAGTATATATTGTGAAGCTGTCAATGTCTTACATCTCAATATTTTAGCCAACCATAAATGCTTTTTCCATTCAACAAAGCATAATCCCAGGACATCAAAGCCGTGCAGCCCTGTGCAGCAACATAACAGATCCTGAGGTCCAAAGCATAATTTAACGTGTCACTGCTTCTAGCCAACAAGCCAGTTTCTCTAATTAGGGAAGTATAGTCAGGTGCTCTTCCAGTATTAGTTCAGCCTGCAAATTTAGACATCATTAAATCATATTTCACTGTGCAGTCTTAACATAGCCTCAACAGTGTCTTAAATTTGTTGAAGGTGATGGGACTTGTACAATCACATATATTTTTAAAAAGAAACACATAAACATGCATTTCTCCCAGTAAGACACATGTGCATGGTTTATGCTCATATAACACTCATTCTTAAATCAGCAGTGTGCAAAACTCCCTCAAATTCCAAGTTCCTTTTCTGTAATATAATGTTAGAGGATATACAGAACGTAGAGACTAAAAGAAAGAAACAAGTAAGGTCAAGGCAAGCAAAAATGGCCTAAAGCTCAAATACAACCCAACTAAGCAGCGCAACAGACATCTATTTTCATTTACAGCTCCCAAAGAGTGATGTAGGTGATGACAAAGAGCTTCCATGCATACAGTCTGAGTGAAAAATGAACAAGACCTTCAAAACTTGATGCCAGTAATTTGCCTGAAGCTGCTGCACTGATTTTTAAGGTAAACAAACTATCTTCAGCTAGCAGTAGGTTTCTTGTAACTATTTTGTTTGTTTACAAGGCTCTGTAAGGCCTTTAGAATGGTTAAAATCCTGTGGGCATTTCCCTAAAAGAATGTCTCTGCACTTGGCCTAAGAGACAGGACAAGAACTACGAGCTGCCATACGACCATCAGGTGCTAAGGTGGACTAAGCTGATGAAATTCACTAACCACACCACCTTACAGACTTCACAGTTACAGTAAATTAGTATTTTCTGCAATCAAGAAAGCACAGGTAGCCTTCAAAACATTCACGTATTGGTGTGTCTAAAATGTGCCGTGGCCAAATTAAATTCTCTTCCACACATCTGCCTAAGAAAGGAAGCTTGTTTGATTCCTCCTCTTTCAGGATCAACATCCCCATTGCACCAGATTATGCATTCCATAAACTTGTTGCCAATCAAGTGGTCCAATTCCAAAATTTAACTCTCGTATTCATACCTCATCACTTCCTCACAGTCTATGCAAGCAGTCACATCAGACTAACATTTCTATGCATTTCTCAAAGCAGAAGAGAAGAGGCAAGAGGAGGACGTAAATTCTGCTTAAAAATAAGACAGACCATCTCTTGTCACTTGCAATATTTATAATATCTGATATGAGTTTTATTCAACCTCCCACACTGCAGAACATGGAAGAGAGCAGCAGAGGAGAATCAAAAAAAACCACGCAACTTTGTCCTTGCAACTCAGAATTTATAGTTAACATTTAAAATGAAACATCATTATCAGAGATTTAGAAGTGATACACGATGAGCATTTCAGAATGAGAAGCTGGATTGAACAGACACTTCAGGATGACTATTATAGACATTAGTAAGTTCTTATAAACAATTAAAACAATTAGACACATATTCCCAAAACTCTCCATAAAATGATCCTCCAAACACAAAATTAACTTTTGCTTTTTTTGCCTAAAAATCATACAGATGTGTTTTAACACTGAAGAACTGTTAATTAAAGACACATTCAGTTGTATGAAACACAGAAAATACTGCATGTATTCCCTGAAGCCTGAGTTCATACGCACAGATAATGAAGTACTGTCCTGAATTAGATGCCGCTGCTAAGTACAGTCATTAAGTTCAGCGAATAATACCAATTGCTCAATTTACTGCTGGCATCAAGTTATACTTCTGTCTGGTAAACAGCTAAAAATACCACTCTGATGCATTCTTCTCCTGCTAGGCAATATTTTTTTTTTGGTCCTGTCCTGGCAAAAGTAAGGTCTGTGTCATATCCTGTCAAAACACGACAAAGTAGAAAAGAAAAATTTTGCTATTATAGCAAAGGCTGCAAGGATTCTGCAGTTTTCCCTCTCAAGTAAAAATAACACACAGCATTTTTTATTTTGTTGCTGCATGATCACCATCAAATGAATAGTGATCTCCTTATCATCTTCTAATGGCTGTTTCGTGGTATATTTGACAAGGTGTACCTGTGTGTTTTCAAAATACATCTGTTGGCTGCAACATTAACAAAAACATACTGAAGTTAGCAAAAATTCTATGTTGTTGCTTCTGATTCTTAGCCAGGATTTGAAAGCTCAGACTTTTTCTCCCCCTCCACATGCAGGCAGGTTTTTCTAAAGACCCAGGTATTTAAAGCTACTTTGTAGCTGCATCCCACAGATTTCTCAAGCATCTCCATATCAACTGCTCATCCATCGTTTATAAAATGTTCTAAAGAAGAGTGAATAGATAGCATTAAATGCAAACAATGTATGTTTGAGCCATCATATGACAAAGTTGAAGGCCCAACAAAAAATATTTCTTTCAAACAATGGAGCTGTTATGAGGTCAGTTTCCTCAAATTTTTTCTCCTGTTTGAGTCAAATCACTTCTAATTATCTTTTGAGAGAATTAGACATACCTTATAAAGAAGAACCATTTACTGCTTTCTGTACAGCTTAGACAATAGATCCACTATCTTCACTGTCTTCCACATGGGTCAGCAGAAGATACATAAAGAAACTTGACTGTTGGTTTAACATGATTACCATTACATCCTTTACACCCATTAAAACTGACAATTAATGGCATAAACACAGACTAAGTTCCTTATTATTTCACAGTCCTTCACCTTTACCAAGTTCCAGGAATGGGATTTTCAAAAAAAGGCTGAGCAAATAAAACTTCTACAGTACCAGCTGGAATTGCATTTATTAGAAACTCTGAAAAGACTTCACCTACAGTATGACAGCCTTCCAAATGTATGGAAGATTGGCTTAGGAATACAGAATATACACTGCTTTTGAAAACTACTAATCTGGAATGCCATACAGTTCTTGGACAGAGAGGGAAGGCAAAATCCTGAGCTTTTTAAAGGACGGGATTTTTTTTTTACTTCAGCTTCAATATGACCAGACTCTCCTTACCTTAAATCCATCCTGAGAAACACTGTTAGCGTATCAGAAAAAAAATAACAGGGCTGGCTCATTTTGTCCCCAAATACTACACAGTGAGGAGACCTCATTGATTATAATAAATGATCTGTAAAAACAAGTTTAACAAATTTCCCTCAAAGGCAATTCTAAAAATAACAACTTGTGGCCAAAATATTTCAGCCTTGAAACAGGAGTCCTTAATAACTCTTCTGGTTGTATCACTCACCAACTTTCTATTTTACTTCACACAGAAGTGCCAATCAAAGGCAAAAGGTAATAAAAAGTAAGCAAAACCAGTCATATTTTCAGGACTATATTTATTCTAGAAATACATATAATCAAGAAATGAAAACATATCTTAAAGATCAGAGAGCAGTAAGTCAAACCGGAAAAGCTGCAGTTCTGAAGTAATCCAAATGCATCTACAATGAAAACATTTACCTGCTATTAGCTTTTGGAGGGTGTTCTTATCTCCATTAACAGCAGCAGCATGCACTTCAGATGCTAAGGAGGAACCACTGAAGAGGCAGTTTGCTGAAATACTCATACTCTTTCAAGGTATTACCACAGATCAGATCTGCACCACTAACATTTTTTGTAGGAATTCAGTTCTAGAAAAAAAACAACCAATAAAACAGAATTAATTTTATAATGAGTAATATAATGCTGAAGAGAATAAACTATTCTGCTAAAAACAGAAAAGAACAAACACAGTTCATGGATTAGATCTACCTCTAGCCAAAATTCAACGAGAAAAAGCCTACATTATATACCTATATATAACCTATATACCTATATATATTATAGTATCATTGCCTTCAACATAAATTTCAGTCAATAAGGTTTGCAAAAGTCTGCAAACAGGATAGTGTTTATGTAGAAATCCAACAGACTATTCTTCAGAGTGTTGCCATGCATGCTTCAGTTCAGTAATCGATGAAGTTTGTTATCAAGTGTCAACTTGATACATTCCTCCAGTACTTGGTATCTGGTGGAATGTTACCATGATGGTCTATGGACATATGCAGGACAAGGTTTAAAAGTTGAAGTAGTAACTTTTATTTCACCAACTGGCATAACACTGTATGGACAAGCCACTTGCTTTCATCTGTCTTGTCCTAGCTCTTGCGATGTGAGGGCCCTTAATCCTTGTACTGGAAGGGACAGTAAATAAACAATTCTGATCCATCAGTAAGTATTCTACAGATTTTTAACATATCCTCCCCGATCACACCTTCCTCTAGCTGAAAGAGTCATAGCTTACTTAGCTGTTACCCAGGCAGCAGCTTTTCTGTATGCATGACCATTTTAATTGCCCTTTTTTGGACCTTTTCATGGTTCTGTTCTAGCCCTTTCAAGATGGAAAGAAAACTCCACTAGTTATTCAAGATGTGGACAAAACATGGATTTATGCAGTGGTATAATGGCATTCTCTTCTTTCTTCTCTATTTCTTTCCTAAATCTTGTCTCCCAGTACAGTTGTCTTCCTGGCCTCTTCTGAAACAGGACTGCTACCTTCACCAAACTGCCACTGCCTCAAGGTCTTCATAATGACCAGCTCAGCTCCACGCACTCTTTTGGAAACTAGCCTGCACACTTGAAAACTTGTTCAACTTTCTCCAAAAGTATCAAACACTTGAACTTCTATTATCAATTCTTACCACACTTCATGTTTGGAGTGGAAAACAAACTAAGGTAAGCAAACAAAAATTGTACACACCAGAAAAAAAAAGGAGGAGGTATTGCTGTGGCTGTCTACTGAATTCTGGGAATTTTTCACCTCATCTTCTGTTCCATGTTAATTTAAATATACTCCTTTTGTCATGTTCCACATTTACATCATAGTACACTTAGAAAACAGCAAAAGGAAGCTCTTTTGGTTCAGTTGCTAATTTCAACCATCTTTGGTTTATCTGTTTTATAAATTTCATATATTGCTACACAGCACCTGTTGTTATTAAGATAACTGCAGATGCATACATATCAACATTGGGGGAAAATGTTATTAAAATACCAGAAAAAACATTAACTTTTATGTAAAATGAAGTGAAAAATTATACAGCAGATATTAAGGATGAAGTAATAAAGGTGAAGGCCTTCATCTGCAAACGAAAGAAAATAAAATACAATACAACTTAATAATCTAATATAATTGTAGACTCTTCTTCACAAGCTCCTAACTTCCTTGAGAGCTTATAAAATAATTAATGCAGGAAGCTTCATGGCAAATCTGATCAATTACTCAAAGAACATCTGCACAATCATGGTATCAGTTCCTACCACATCCCTGGAATAAGCACAAATGTGGAACCATGTGGTTGTGCAAACCTGCTCAACACCACATCAACACATGGCATCCACTCTACACGAAAACACGCAGGTATAACTCGGACACTGTCTGAAATATACCACAGGATAAATGCAGACAAAGTTTTTAACATGCTAGTGTCTAAATTGCTGCTTCTCCATCTTGTCCTCAGACAGCCAAGAGCATGCTATGCTGCTTCTTACAACAGCTCACCACTTCCCTGAACACTCCTTTCCTGAAGTCTGTCAGGATGAGTTTTCATCAGCCATGAAAGTGGGTTCACCATGTCCTAAGAAATATAACACCTTACCTTTCAACCTCTCTCCCCTACAAAACTAGTAATCGTGTGGCTAGAAAGACATGAGATGCTAGTTTCCTTGAGTACATGTACTAGAACTTCTCACTACCAGAATGCTCCCTTGTTGTATTCACAGATCTCCCTCTGCTTTCTGTCTGACACTTCAGAACCAGGAGTAAGTACAGCATTGCCTAATTTTATCACTCCTTAGAGAATGTGTGTTATTGAAACATGCCATGGCTCACTACACTGTAATAAAGCAAGCAATTACCCCAGACCCAACTTCTGTTTCAGGGAACCCTATAAAATTATTTCAGAAATCACCCTAGTCATTTACTCAACGAGCAACTTGCCAACACCAAGCACATAGAGCATTTGCATCTGTCTGAAGTCACCAGTTATTAGAGTGCCACTGTCACTTGCTTCTATACCAGCACTGGTGCATTCCATTGAGAATGCTGGTGCAGAAGCATGAAGATGAGCTCCTCACATAACTTAATGAAAGTATTTTTTCTCATTAATAGTTCTAAAACCATTTTCTGTCATCTAAAACCTATGGACAACTGGATCGCAGAACCACAGAATTGGTTTAGTTGGAAAAGACCTTTAAGTTCATTAAGTCCAACCATTAACCCAGCTCTGCCAGGTCACCATTAAGCCATGTCCCTCAGCACCACAACTACGTGTCTTTTAAATCCCTCCAGGGATGGGGACTCAACCACCTCCCTGGGCAGACTGTTCCAATGCTTCACAACCTTTTCTGTAATTTTTCCTAATATCCTAATATTTCCTAACCCTCCCCTGGTGCAACTTGAGGCCATTTCCTCTTTCAGCCAATACAATTCTATACACTTGGCACATGAGACTACAGCTTGTCCTTAACTTGCCTCCACCTCTTCCTCAAAAGTTTCCTTTGGCCTCAGAGAACACATGAGGACTCTCTACATTGAGTGCACCTATATGCACCACTGGAATTTTACACCTGTTGGAACTTGGAGATACTAGATTTATTCACTGAAGTTACCACTTTCTTTTCTTTATGTTTTACCCTTTCACAAACAAATATACTATAATATAAAACATTCAGGGGCAGCAGTGTAAAATTCAGCAAATACTGAAGAACTTCGTAAAGCACCAGAACCATCCCAATTACATCAACCATTATATAAAACTGACTGCATACAGAAGAGAAAGATAGATGTTCATAATTTCCAGATGAAAATGAGAGCCACAACTGCCTGAACAGTCAGTAATCGTGCAGGTGAGAGAAGCAAACAATTATCTCTACAGCAATTCTGAGTACAGTATCATAACTCCATTGAGAGACACAAATCTGCATCAGAGAAGTTCTGAAATACTGAGGAACTATAAAAGGAAAATAGGTAACTTCCCTCAGATATTTCTCTCATGTATATGACAAACAGATGAAGTGGTATCTGGAAGACTTGTTATATAAAGACACTCGTTAACATAAAATGAGGCATTTATTCATAAGGGATGAGATACAACAAAAAAAAAATCAAGACATAACTATAAGATCTGCTTATAAAAAGTTACATAATTGACATTATCTGTAATATGCATTGTATTACTGGAATCGAGGAAATAAGTCACTTTTTCTTCTTTAAGCCAATATGTAGAAAAAGATTAGCCTTGTTGAGCCACCTGAAATGGAGGGACAGTCATATGGACACAAAGAGCTCTTCAAGGTATGTGAAATTTCACACCAACTTGTGATAAGTACTCTGCATTACACAGATAATGAGAATTTTTCTATTCAACAGAACACAGGGTTGTTAAAATTTAAACTAGATCCTCTATCAAATTTTACTGATACAGTTTCCATGTGAAGAATGAGCTGCTGTGAAAAACTGTTAAATATATCCAAATATGAATTAATTCAGAAGATAAGAGGCTCATTCTACAGATTGAGGAGCACGGGCTCTTAAGGTAGACATAGCAGAACTGATAAAAATTAAGTTCCAATTATAGACTATAATAAATATGATTTGTGTATATATATACGTGAGTGTGTGTGTTTTCAGCTCATGAAACCGAGAGGCCAGATGATTTTTGCAGGTTCACACATAAAGTCCGAGCTTGTCAGGCTTTCTGTGAAGCCAAACAGGGCTTGACTTGCCAAAAAGCTGATGTAAACGATTTTCTTTTATACGTTGTTATGCCTGTTTCACTCCTTAAACTTGTGTACACACTAGAAATGTGAAGAACACAAAGCGCAGCTTTCCACCATCTTTTTGAGACAGCCCCACAAGGTCTCAAAGCATGTATGTGCTGTAAGGTTCAAAGTTTTACTGGAAGGGGATGAAGCACTGCACTTGAGGTGTTCTTCCTTTTCAGTACTTAGAACTCAGGAAGTGACAAAGAGCACAAATCTGTTGAAGCGTCAAGCAACAAAAATAAACGATGACGTTCCACTCTAACCATATTACCAAGCTGAAATTTCCAACTCTTCCCTCAGCCGCTCTGCTCCCTCACACAGGGCTGCGTTTCCCCGCCTTGCCAAAACTTGCTTCCCCAGCTCCGAGGAAAGGCAGACCGCAACGCGCACAGCGCCCAAATACCCTTCATCTTCCCAACAGCCAGCGCCGTTTCCCCAGTCCCGGCGGCTGAAGGGCCAAAGCGGGCCCAGCGGACAACTTTCTGCGGGCGCGCCGGGGCTGCCCAACTCGCCCGGGCTCCGCGAAGCCGGTGCGACCCCCGGCTCAGCGACGCCGCTGCCGCGCGCTTCCCCCCACCACCGAGAGCTGGCAGGGACCCCTCCCCCGCTCGCACAGAGGGGCCGCGGGGGCCCCGGGACCCATAATGAGAACCAGCATCTTATCAAGAGCGGAAAGGGCTGCGGAGCCACGGGACACACCCCACACCAAGGCGGAAAGGGTTAACCCTGCCTCGCCCGGGTGGTGACAGCCACCGCCCTCCCGTCCTCGCTGTCGCGGCTGTGCCCCGTAACTCACCTCAGCCCCACCCGCCGCCTCATCCCGCCGCCTCATCGCGCCGCCACCAGGCGCCGCCCCTCACCGGCCGGGCGGGGCCGGGGCCGGCGCGCGGGCCGCCCCAGTGCGTTCTGGGATCGCCCCCTCCTTTTCCTTTCGAGGGCGGCGGGAGCGTGACTAGTGGGGGCGGCTGGGACTACGCTTCCCGGCGTGCCCCGCGCAGCGCGGGAACCCGGAAGTGAGCGGCGGAGGCGGGGAGCGCGGGGCCCCGCGGTGGAACTTGCCCGGGTGTTTCCTGGCGACGGGGGGAAGTGAGGAGCCGCCGCGGAGAGTGGGAGCCGCATTTCTCCCCCCTCCCGGGCGCCCGATCTACCATGAGACCCGCCATCTTCCCGCTCCTGCCTGACCCTGGCTGCCTCATCCTCCTCCTGGTGAGCGACCGGCTCCCCACGGCCCTTCTCTTCCCCGCCCGCCCCGCCGCGGCCCCGCCGCGGGGACCATCGGGTCCAGCTGGGCGGCGTGGGGGTGGCTGGCGGGCCTCGGGACTCGTTGCTCCTAGCTGCTAGTGTCCTCCCGCACGCCCCGCCTGTGCGCGCTGGGGACGTGCCTCGGGCCGGGTGGCGGCCCCCGGTCCCACCGCCCCTCGCCCCACTGGGGGCCTGGGCCGCTTCGCCGGCACCTGCTCGGCGGGGGAGGGGAGGGAGGCAAGCGGCGGCTGCGGGAGCGGCCCCGGTTGGCGGAACCCGATGTTGTGGCTGAGGCTGATAGGCTGCAGACCCGGAACGGGCCGGCGGCGGGGCGGGGCCGGGCCGGGCCTGGGCTCGGCGCTCCCCGGGCCGAGGCTCGGGAGCCGCCGCGGGCCTGGGGCATTGACCTCGAGGGCGGGGGGACGTCGCCGAGGCTCCTCCGCAGAGAAGGCCGGCATAGCCCCTTTCCTCTTCAGGAGCCAAAGAGGGAAAGCGAGGGGAGGGGGCGGGCCGGGGGGCCGCGCAGCCCCTGGGGCGGTAGCGAGAGACGCGCCTGCCGGGAGGGAACTGCCTTACCGGTACGTCTCTAGAGTCCTCTTGTCGTCCGCGTTTCAGTGCTGCCGGCCTTAAACCGAGGGTAGCGGGTTCCCATGCCTGAGCGAGGACGGGACTGCCTGTGCGCGCTCTCCGTGAGCGCGCCTGCAGCGAAGTAACCCGTCCGAGCTCAGCGGCCGAAGCTGGGACAAGTTCCCGAGCTGCCTTGCACCGTCGTTACATTTATCTTTAGTTGTCAGACTACCACATTATTTTTTAAGACTGGCATTACGTGCACGACCTAAGCTGCCTTCTGGCTTTGTACACAGAAACTCAATCACTGATGCATGTGTTTTGTGGAGATAAGTTGTGTTATGTTTTATTTTTTTGAAACAGGACGATGTCGTGATTCTTACCTTTTCAGAATTGTATTGGGCCACATTCTGAGCCTTTCACAGTTTAAGTGACTTTCACAGTATAAGAGCCAAAGGGGACTTGTGTGAATAAGTTTAATAGGATTTGGTCTTAAGATACTAATGTGTTTAGTCAATCTCTTTTAAACATTTGGAGAGTAAAATTGGCCAGAAGATGAAGGAATAGTTGGAAATAAAGGTAGGCAGAGCTTTGGGAATCCAAAGGGAAGTACATAGTAATATAGCTACTAATGAATGAATGCATTGATAGAAATGTGAGGACAAATACTTACTGAACAGAGCAAGAACTTGTTATCTCTTTGAAATGTGCACTTTTACCTGGATAAGCTCTGGTGAAATTATCATAAACTTGCTGTAGTTTCATGGTTAGTAAATATAGGTGATGGGTAGAGTTTGAAAAAACACATTTGAAATGTTTATAGATAGATGACTATTTATAGGGTGTTAGCTCACTACACCAGAGACTCAAGTGAAGAACCTAGTATGTTCCAGTCACATCTGTGTGTTAAAACAGGGAGGATGTTGCTTATGGTTGGTTTTTACCATTGCTTTAAGGACAGACTACGGTGGGCAAAACCAAGGAGTGTGTACTGTTTTAAAGTGCTGTTTAAATGAGCAAGTAGAAGTTTGAAAAAGCAGACGTGAGTTAATGAAAGCATTTTTCTTTCTTCATGGTGCAGTTGATCAATGCAAATTTAATATGCATGAGTTGGATTTGTATGCCAACTACAAAATAGGAGATGGCTAAGGTCTGAAATATCCCAGCATTTTAATTGCTATTTCTTTGTGTATCAGTCATTTAAACCAATTTCCAGTGTGATTGAAAAGAACTATATACATAAAACCTCAAGAAAAATACAATTAGAGGTTGTTTTTTAAAAAAAAATGAAATGTGTAGTGTTCAGTGCCTAGTTACATAATTGGATCAAGCCAGTGAATCATTCCTTTTATTAGATTTGTTAAGACTTTTGAAAGAGTCCTGAGCAGGCTGGGAGTGGGAGGGACCCCTTTTCTTTAAAATATCTGAAAAAGTCTTGTATAAAGTATGGTGTCTATTTTATCATGCCATTCAGAGAATCTGAGTGTACCAGATTGGCTTCAGAGTTCTGGTAACTTTGTTTTTCTTGTCACTAACAGCCATGAATACGAGCAACATAGCTGTGATCTTGGTTGGTAAGGTTTGGGAGAGCACTCTGCATCCAAAGGATGTGCCATCTACCAAAGCCTGTTGAAGCATGGCAATTGGCATATTTTGTGTCTAAGTGAGCTTATTGGTGTTACATCAGTGGTTCCTAGAATGCAATACAATTGTATGTAGCTGTGAAAACAGCTTATTAAGCTAGTCTTGCTTAGTAACAGCAATGAAGTTAAAAGGAATTACTTTTTTTTATATTTTTGGATAAGCATATTTATTTTCTAGATGGGGAATTAAAATGCTATAAAAGGAAGAAAAGATACAGTGTCAGTATCAAAGTAACATCTTCTGACTAAAGATGTTTGGCAGTAGGAGATCATTAAAATTTTAGTGGGCTTTGGGTCTCCTCTAATACTCTTCTCCCTGGTCTCCCTGAAATTTGGGTTGCTGTGATGGAGACTGCAGCACAAAGCATTACAGGGATACCTACCAGTCCCAGCACAACCTTTTTCCCTTTCAACTTTCCAACCTCATGTGCTAGCATTGCACTGGGCTGCTGGGAGACGAAAGGTGCTGGAGAGAGGATGGGGCAAGTACAGGCTGGCATGACCCCTGCAATACTGGAGCTGAGGGGAAGGGTGAGCAGCACACAGCACAGGCTGTAGAGAATCGTGTACAGCTCATTGCAAGACTGGAATAAGAGATACACAATAATGTCATGTGGCCCCTCATACTTGTACTCTAAGATGTTTCTGCCATGTTGGTATATCAGTATATTGCTTAACACTGGGTAGGACTGATCATTAAATGAAACCAAACCAGTGGAATAAATGCTGACAGGACAGTGGCTCATAAATTCTCCTCTAAGGCAAGGTGTGGTTCCTTAGCTTTGCTCTAACCAATCATTCTGTGTGTTTGCCTCTACTTGCAGATGTGTATGCTTTGCCTATAAAGAAAATTCTAGAACAGGACACTCTGTTGCACATACTGTTTCTGCATATGTATGAAAGACATTTGTCCTGTTGCTCAGCACTTTGCTGGGAGGCTCATGCACAGTGTCCCTGAGGAATACAGGGTCTAGAGGAAACCACCAACTGATAGCAAAGGAAATGAAGGGAGAAGTTCTCTGTGGGGTGTTTTGTTTTGTTTTTTTTTTCCTTTCTCTCAACTGTAAAAGTATTTCCCAATTCTTGCACTTCAGTCTGTGGAGGTTTATTAGGTTTCAAAACACCACTACTATACCTTTTCTTTGTAGTTTGTTTAGAAAGGTGTTGTGGACAAACTGAGAACACCTTATATATTTGGCAGTTATTTTGGAAGAGCATATCTGTCCTCTTGTATTCTGAGAATGTGAAATGTTGGAATGTTTTCTGAGTCTTAAAGCTTACCTAGTTTTCTAGTAAGTAGTAGCTTTTCTTCTCTTGGGGTTATTATGTAAGCCTGGTGTGTGTTCCATTCATGATTCACAAGCCCCACTGTCTGTGTGTGCTCTTCCATATAAGTTGATGCAGTTTATCACTGCCAGATAATATTTAGTGTTACAGTTGGTCTTATGATTATTTTTTTTATATTTTTAGTGAAATTTTCAAAATACTTCTTATATAGCAATGCAGTTGCAGCTGTTAGGAGCAGCTACTTAGAACAGGCACTAAGCAATGAACTTTTGAATTTCCTATTAAACTTTTAATTAGAAAAACACTGTAGGGTAATATTTCTGTTTCTCATTTGACTGCCACTGCCTTTCATGTCTTGTTAATAAGACACCAAGTACCCAAACAGTAAAATGAAATACAATTCTGTCTTTTAGCTTAATGTGAAATGCTGAGTAAGTTATCCAAGGAGAAGTTAAACATTTTATCTATAGGGCATATTTCTGTGCATTTGCCTCTCTGATGTATTAACAAACAAATTTTATAGTCAGGAATCATGCTCAAAATGTAATATTCTGAATTTGAGCATTAGTTGAAGATTGTAGTTACAGGCAAATTGTGGGCCACTGAGCCTTATGCAATGAAAGGGATTCCCTCCAAGAGTAGCATGGGAGTTCCAAGTTGCTATCATCTCTCATGCCTTCTAAAGAGTAATATAGTAGTTAAGTGAAGACCTTTCCCTGGGTTGGGAGGGAGGGAGAAGCAGGGGAAGCTTAGCCTCTTGCTGTGAAGAATTGCATTCTTGCTATGCTGTGCAATGGGCAAGTTTCCTCTTTGGAATGCTCAGGAGGGAAGAGAGGAGAAACTGAGTTGATTAATCAAACAGAATACTCAGCATTGGAAAATGTATAAATCAGTTATTGACAGTAGAACGTCAGAGATCTTTTTGCTGGCAGCTGAAAGAACTGTGTGCTGACACACTCTTTCATTTTCTTTTGATATCCTTACTGTTCTCCTCCATAATCTGCTTTGGGATTTTTTTGGCAGGGCAGCTTTCTTATGCAAGACGCTGGCTATTCTTATACATGCCCAGCAGTTATCCCAACTGTTTTAATCAAAGCTTTTTCTTTTGAAACACTGAAGGATTATGTGCTGCTATTCAGGAGGACCAATTGTTCACCTTGCAGGCTCATTTTATAAGCCTCACTTGCATAATTTCCAGATACTTTGTTTGCTTGAAGGGAGGGAGTTGTCTCACATGAAAAGCAAGTATACAAAGATTCTGTTATTTTTATATCAGAGCTCATTCTAAAGCTCTTCAAGAATGTCTAGAGATATTTTCAAGTGATTGATGCTTCAATAATGGAGTAGTTTTGGGTGCATTACCAATACCTTCCCCCCCCCTCCACCCCGTTGTTTCAAAGTGAGTTCTCTGTAATTTAGAGGAGAAACATTTGGGAATGTAAGCAGAAGCAATATAGGATGTTGTTGTCAGAGCCTAAACATTTTCTTCCAAAACTAAACTGGAGAGATCTTCCCTGAGAAGTAGAGGAGGGCAGGTGCATTGTAGAGAATTAGGAAATGAAGTGAAATCAAATTCCCTTCTGAGAGTTCTAACTTTGTACTTCCTTCATCCCCAGTGTGTCTTTGTTCATCAGAAGCATGCTAACTATTGGTAGATACATACGTAACTTTCTTTTTCAAAATTGTTAGTACTGTCAACTGCTTGTATAATCTAACTTAAAAAAAATACATTCATGATTCTGAGATTTTAGAAGTTTGATTTTAAGGCAAACAATGTCAGTATTCTTCCCTCATTTACAGAGCTGATCATCTCACTACAGAAAACAGTCTGATTGATTTACTCTTTCTAAATCCACGTTGGATGGATGTAGCTTCTGGAAAGAAAATTTGCTTCTGTAACCCACCTGGGGACCCAGGAAAATGCATTTTGTCCTGTTCTGTAGCTCTATGTATGTCCAATTTGCTTAAGAGCTTTCAAATTTGGTCTTCAGCTCATGTGGGTAATGCTTCTCTTCCTTGGTGCTCTACTACTAGGCTCAAACCTCATCAGTAGAAAATGAGACAAAGACAACATTGGGTATCTAGACCTTTTCCATGTCCTTTATCCCCTGCTAGGTGAGCACCAGGCCTACAGTTTCCTTAGTCTTCCTTTTGTTGCCAGAATACCTGTAGAAACCCTCTGTGTTGCCCTTAAGGTCCCTCTCTAGTTTCAACTCTGGCTGAGCTTGAGCTTTTCTCATTTCATCCTGCCTGCTGAAGCAATGTTTCTGCCAAGTATTTATTTTCTTACCTTACCTTCTGTGTACTCCTTTTTTTGTTTGTTTGTTAAAAGCTCATCCAGAAATTCTGTGATAACCCACTTACGTCTTCTGCCATACCTACTTTCTTTATGGTGGAGTGGATTGTTTTTTGCTCTTTGAAGAGGTTATCCTTGAAGATCAACAGGCTCTCCTGGGCCCTTTTGGCTTTCAGAGCTATATTCTATGAGTGGACTAAATTGTTATTAAGTGTCTTCAGTTAAGTTCATTTCAAAAACTGAGTGTCTTCAGTTCTTGTAACTTTTTTCAGGGTTCTACAAGGTACATTTTTCTATTAAAAATAAGTATCGTAGGAGTTTATAGATGAGAATTACTGTAAGACCTAGTCATTGGTGAGGGGTATCTGAAAGTTTCATCAACAGGGGTGATGAAATGAAGCACTGGACATCCCAATGGCTCCTTTCCTGGAAGAAGAAGGTTACTACATTTTATGTGCTGGACTCTCCCAGCTGCCCCTTGGGAGCCAAAAGTAAGGACGTGCTAACCCACGGGGAGATTTCAAGTATATAGTTTGCTACATTCAGTTTCAAAGGAAGGTACTGCTCAATAGCACTGACTTCTTTAATCACTGAAACTTTGTACCCTAAATGGTGCTCATGAAACAGGAACCTGAGCAGAAGGTAGAGCCCTGGAAATAAATGAGCTCATTCCTTGGCATACTTCTTGCAGCCAGCATGTCTCCTGTCTTGCCTGGCATCAGTGATGCTTGCCTGGTTTCTGTGTGTGCTTCATTAAGGTGCATCCAAAAGAAAAAAAATAGTCTGTAGGATGTCAGGTTTTTTTGTTTTTATTTTTATAGATTTGTGAAGAGAGGAGAAGAAAAACAATCTAATCGCTGCTGTAAGATAACTGGCAGTCAAGCTTACGTTTCTTCTCCAAGTGGATTCATGTGGCAATTGGGCATGTACATGGAGAAAACTTGTTCATTAGGAACTCTGCAAGGAAGTATTTTAAAAGGCAAGGAATAGGTGCCTGTTCCAATGGTCTCGAAAAAGAAAACAACAGCTGCGATAGTGTTTTGCTGTTTCCCATAGCTGTCATGATTATGAAGTGATGATATAATTAACTTTCTCAAAAGCTTTTCAATGATGCATCCTCATTTAAAATCCCAGGAAGAGCTTTTTATTCATTAAGTCACTGTCTATCACTTCTGTCTCTTACAGTTTATTAAAATCCCTTTTCTTAAATCTTGCTGGAAACACTTAGCCCCTAAATTCTTTGCCAGTCATAAAAAAATACTTATTTTCATAAATGTGTATATGAAGATACCTTTTCTTTTTTTTTCTCGCTGTTGAGTCAATTCACTTGGGATTTTGGACAGAATGACTGAAAGACAAATAAGGTGCTTCACAAAGGTAATTATGACAGTATGTGGTGCAGGGAGTGAACAATTAGGAGTTCTTTCCTACTAATGATCTGTTAATTAGTGAAGGGAGCTCAGAATTTGAGCCCCTCAGGAATTACCTTTGAAAGACATTTAAAACTGCTTTGATTAAGAAGGTATCATTGCAGGAGAGAGAGGCCTTTTTTTTTTTTTTCTCAGTATTTTTTCTATCAACGTAGGCCAGCAGAATTTGCTAAACCAGTGCAAATATGTACATATAATTAGCATTACATAGCTATTAAACATTGTTTTAAAACAACTCAGTACACAGCTGTGATACCTTGCTGAGGATTTTGGTAACAGTTTTGGCTGCAGCAGTCCTCAGTGTTGAGAACAGTAGGCTCACTACATGGACCTGGTTAACTGCAGTATCTGATACTTGCTACCAGTTCAAGCACTGCACCATGTGAATGTGTTAATATTATTTTTAGGACCAGTCTGTAATACTTGCTTGAATATTTTTGAGGGAGTCAGCCTGAAGCTGGCAGGGTTAATATTCCTTGGGGGAGCTAAACCAGCAATGGGGTATTTCTGTATCATGTTCTTTTGTGCATTTCAAAACATCAGTGGCATGTGTCCTGTGCTCTGCATTATTTACTCTTCTGCTGTCCACAGTTACCCAGGATAAATTGACTACATATGTGCAGGCTCTTAGCAGCTGTTTAGGGTAGAAAGCAAATAGCGCTTTGGCAGTCTGAAATTAGCCACTCATTCTTCAAGTTCCATGCAGGTGTAGTCCAAAAGGTGAATTTTTCTCTTCAGATTCAGGCAGCATTGCTTTAATCAATGTTCTTCTGCAGAAGGTAGCCCATAGATTACTTGTAAAATGTATATATCTTTTTTTTTTCTCATTTAAATTGGAGGATTTTTCCAATGCCAACATGTCAGTTACAATGGAGCTGTGGAGTATTACTTCTATTGCTGCTTATTTGGAAAGGTCTTATTCCTTATCTTCTCATATGTCATTTTAAGGTAGCAAATAGTAAATAGTAACCTAAAAATTGAGGCAAAGCATTTGTTAGAGACAAGCTAATGGATTGCCAGCAAGTTTAAATATACTATAATAGAAGTAGTTCACATCTGTGGAATGGAATTCTGAAGTTTGTGGACTATGCATCACAAATTTGCCGGGAATGAAGAAAAGAAAAGAATCAAAGTAACAAATTTAGCTTATGTTTTAAATTGATTTATTACAAGAGCCACTCCAAAAGTAATGCCTCCTATTTTATTGTGTTGGCCCACGACATCAGAGGCAGATGTTGTTGGTCTGGCAGTCAAGGTTGAACCTTCCTGCCAATATTCAGTTAATTTTTGTTGCTGTGTGACGGACAGCAGCAGAGGGACAGCCTGACAAAATGGCCTCTAACATGGCAGTGCGTGTGAAGCAAAGGTGTGTGAATTCCTCCATGCGGGAAAAAAACTGCACCCACTGACATTTATCAACACTGCTGAACATTTCCAGAGACCAATCGGTAGTGACAATGATGGTGGGTCCCCCTCAAGTGGGGTAGATTTTGATGAGCATGGCATGCAGGCTCTTGTTCATCACTGGTGAAAATGCACAGCCAGTGGTGGGGACTGGGTTGAAAAACAGTGTTTTGTAGCTGAGAATTTGCTCTACCAAATAGTGTTACTGTGCTCTCTGTATCTGTTGTAGTTTCTTCTTGTGTAAGAGAAGAAGCTTGGTAAATAAAATACCTAAAAACTCAGTTTCCATTAGTATCCTGGGGAGCTGAATTCATGGCTTAAAGCTGTGAAATAGGCTTATGTGGCAGTTTGAGGAAAAAAACTGCTTGAAAGCTTTTGTTTTAAACTGACCAATTGGACTATTCCCTTCCATGCTACGATTACACATCTCATTGGTTGAGAAAGTTTCTCGCGAGCGTACTGTGCCTTTAAGAGCTGGGTACCACAGGCTCTTTCACGGCTTTTTGGGGCTTTCGGCTTTTTCCGCTCTACGGGACACTTTCGGCTTTGCACTGCGAGAGGTGCCGCAGACGTTGCAGCTTCGCTCTGGGAAGAGGCTTCTCCAGACTTGCGGCTTGGCTCTGGGGACCTTACAGGCTGTCTCTCCTCGGCTCGGACCCTGCCCGCCACCTGGGAGATCCGCGCCCGGAGGCTGTCTCTGAGTGGAGCGAAGCTGTGTGCCGGGGAAGCCTCCCCCCGCCGCGCCGCTTGGGACAGACTGCTGTGGCCGCTGGGACCCGCGCCTCGGGGCTGTGTCTCCCTCTCTGCCGCCAGCGCCGCCGCTTCTTGCTGCTTTGCTTCCTTTAATTCGCACGACCAGACTGGTAGGAACAGCATAGCTCGGGGTTTGCACGTTGGAGCCCGGCGTTCGTAACAGCCGCAGATCCTTTGTTTACTCCACGAGGGCGCACACGTGGCCGGCGCCATTTCGGACTGTGCGCGGCACCGTCCTCCTCTCTCTCTTACTCGCATTTAACCCTTGCTTTTCCATCCCGTATAAACCCTCAGATTTTGCATTGGTTTTCCCCTGCATATTATATATTTTGTTCTAGTTTTATTAAAGTTTGTTTCAGTTTTCCAAACGTTCAGAGGTCTCACAAAATCTTTCTTTTCCTTTTCGTATCTCTGCTTTTTAACCCTTCCTCTCCCGGAGGAGAGGGGTTCAGGGATAGGAAAGGGCACGTCTCCGTAATTGGCTTGCCTCAGCCAACTGGCGACAGCTTCAAAGTAGGCTCATGTTTCTGAGGGAATGGTGCACTCTAAATATTATTCATAAAGTAATAAGAGTTGTTCAGACACCACATCTTTTGTAGGTATATGGACTGTGTTGCCTTTAAGTGGATGTTTAAGACAGGGAAACCAGTGCATTATGGCCCTGACTGGAGATTGCCCTTTTCCTTCCAGGCCAAGAGAAATAATCAAAAAATAGAAATAGTTCAACTGAAAATAAATTACAGGTCTTATCTCTGACTTTTTAAAGACATACTTCATGTCATTTTTTGAGCCCTAACTTTATACAAAAGACAATGATCCATAGGTTTGTGCTCAGAGACTTAAGCTTTAAAATTGTGTTTGGGTGCATGATTCTGCTACTAATAGATTTATGGAAAAAATGCAATGCATCAAACTGCATTTTGTGATAATGAGGTTCAATTTGCATCTCTGCAATGGAGTTTGGAAATGCACATCTTGTAACTTCTAATAATAGTTCACAAACTGTTGAGATTAACTTACCCATTTTTCTGGGAACCTTCAGTGCTGTGGTAACAGATCACTGAGAGATCTCTGCAGCTGTGAATCGTTCCCAGTAGTACAGGACAATCCTACAACTCCTTTGCTTGTGTGTTAAGTTCAGTTGTAGGAACCATTAGCTGTGAGTTTTCTTCCTGTTCTGGAGTGTCAAATTAATTTTAAATTTCAAAGATACCATTCTAAATTGTGGGGGTTTTTTGTTTCCAGTGTTTACAATTGGCAAAAAATTCTTGAAAATTAATAACACATGCACCTACACCAAGTATTCCTGTCAGACACTTCAAATGGGAGTGGATAACAGGATATGCGGAGGAAAAAAATCGTGCTACCTCATTTTAGTATGGTTGTCTCTACCTAGCTCTGTGCAGTTATAGCACTGATTGGCTAAATCATTATAAAATTTAACTGTCAATCAAGGCTAAAGAAATAAGCTCACTTCTCTAAAATACAAATTATCTATATTTCAGTTTAGTTAGCTATTTATCTCTGTTCTCGTGGAAGTTAGTAACTGCAATCCTTAAATACATTTTCAGTAGCTTCCTTTGAGTGTTTTAAATTTCCCTGATAAAGACACAGCTCTTGAGAGAAAAATAATAGGAAAAGGATTTTTTTGGTACCAATTTAAAAAGTGCTCTGAAAACTTACATGTAGCTCAGAAGTGACCATTACTTAATGTTTTGAACTTACAGAGTTTTGTCTTATAATCCTACAGTGCAAGTAGCTTACATTAGTAACAAAACCCCTGCTTAATCAACAGGGATGGTGGCAGTTAGTCTAAATTATGAAAAGGTTCAGGCATGGTCTGGAAGCAAGTGGTGACAAGAGTTGAACTGTCCTCACTGAGAGGGTCAATAATGTTCTTTTTTTTCCCCCCCCACTATTCTCTATTTACTGTTATCTCTCTCTGCTCTGAACTTTGTGGTTCATTACAGAGCTTCTGGGAACGCTGCCCACGAGATGCTCCTGATTGATGGTTCTGAAGCCAAACTTCAGGGTTTTTACAATGTCTGTCAGCTTTGGTGTTGCTGTCTCCCAGAATTGCTTTCAATTTGTATCATCCTACAGCAGGCTGTAAACCCATATGCTTCCTGTTGTCCAGGAGTTTAATGCAGACCTCAGAGCAGCAGCAGATTAGCGGCATGCATAAACAAAAAGGTAATCAGGGACTGAAAGTCAGCCGCAGTGTCCTGTGGGGCTAGGACTTCAGGTAGTGACTTCGACATGTCAATCTGGATTAGATGTGGGCTAGAGCTGGTTGCAAACATAAAATGATTTTGTGGTAGGGGAGAAAGGTGGTTTAATTGTGTGCCTTTAGGTTTTCCCATCAAGAGGAAAAGGTACATAGAAAGTTCAGCAAGTGAAACTGAAGGCTGTTCTTGTTGACTGCCTTGCAGGTGTAATAATAATTAGAGATCATAATGCTCCAAGAACAGATTTTCTGTGTTCTTCAGATAATTTGCTCTGGAAATGAGGACCTCTGTTTCATTATGTGAATTAAAAAATACAGATGTGAAGAACTAAAATGCAGTAGACCTGTTTTTTTTTTTTTTTTTTTCCCTTGTAGTTTTAACATTGTGCACAGTTAAACTCTTCTGCAGGAAAGTGGTGTGTAAAGTGTGATAAACTTGGAAAAGAGATACCACTAAACCTATAGGCCTGTCTCTCTTCTTTCCAGTTAGCGATCTAAGAACTTACAGCACTAGCAGTTAGAGTAAAATGCTGATAAAAGGTTGACCTAAATCTCCTTAGTAACCAGTGGGCTTCACTGATCGGATGTGAGGAGTGGCAATTGAACAGCAACACTGTCAGCAGCAGATGAATTGAAATTGGGGACACTTCTATTTCCTCTTTGGAAAAGGGATATGAAGCCTGACGGGGATCTGCTGTTGGGGGTGAATGGAATGGGTTTTGTCCAGGCATTTTGTTTTGTGTAAGTCTCTTTGCATAGCCTTGTGCTGCGTGTCAGGGGAGGCAGTTGTCTTGTGGGCAGTTCTTTGAGGTCTCTCATTAGGAAAAATCAGAATAAATGTCAGCTAATTTGTAGTTACTCCTCAGAAGCGACTAGTACTGGCTCCTGGCAAAAGTGGTTAAATCATTTGCAAACTTCAAGTGAGGATCAAAATGGGATCAGAAATACTATTATTTCTGTGCTAATTAAACTTCCCAGGAAAAACATGAGCAGTCTATCTTCAGAAACTTCCAGGAACCTGAGCTGATATATTCCCACTTTATTTGACAGTATTTCTGGGGACCAGAAGAATAAAATACATGTACCCTCTCTTCTTCCCTTCGCACATAAGAGCTAATTTTTACCTCCGTAAATGCATGGTTCAATTCCTGACTTTTTCCCCTCAGTAATGCATTCTGTAAGTGTATAAAGCTTTCTGCATTCACTCGTGTTGGTCTATAGCTTGTTTAGTCATTTTTCCAGAGTGTTAAATAATCACGGGAAGATTATAAACACGCTTTGACTTGTGCAGTTTCACACTCAAATATTTAGTATTTTAATATTTATTTTTTTGAAATTTTTGCTTTCGTAAGTACTTGTACCTTCAGACTTTAGTAGTTTAAGCATTTAAAAAATAAAAATATAAAAATATAGCTAATTTTATCCAATATAAAGACAGCAACCTGAGTTGTTTTCACATATACTTACATAGCAATCTTCCTTTCAAATTACTTTTGCAACATGCTTCCTTCAGTGAGTTTGTACCTATCTTGTGAGATCAGTTGGAAATTTATTCTTTTTTTCCCTCGTTACAAATATGAAGAGTCATCCATGTGTCCTTATCATGTAGTCCAGGGGAATGCAAAATTTGCATTTAAAAGTAAAAAATTCTGGAGAAGCCAGTATGTTTTTCAGAACATGTGTTCAATATCTGTTTTATAAAGAGTATGGCTGATATTCAGAAATTATTTCCTCAAAAATGTCTTGTTTTCCGCCTGTGGATATCAATCACAGGCCTCATCAAAGGTCAGAAAATATTCTCAAAACAGTGTAGCTTCTTAGCAATTTAAATAAGGATTTGTATTCCTTCATGTTAAATATTAATACTAGTAATATCATAAGCCCTCTTGCATCTCATTGGACAGCAAGATCACTGGGTCAAAAGGATGTGTTTTCTTCCTTACAGGCATTATACCTGAGTGAAAGCTTCAGCTGAAGTGAGTTTTGCATTTTTATCGACATTTCTTCAAGGAATACTTTTTTCCCCCTGAGTCTATCTACCGATTATGAAGGTTTTTGCACCCATAATTATTTAGTCAGTATAAAAACGTTTAAGAATGTGATTATGAATGTATTTTGGCAAAATAGAATTTTTCATACTTTAGTGGAAAAAATATTTCAGTTCTCTTGGGTTTTGTGCAGCTTCTGGGGAAAGTCTCAGTATTTTTCTGTAGTAGGGGCAGTAGGATATACAGCTTAAATTCAGTTTTCACCTTCAATATACGAAGATGTTGGGGGTCTTTGTTTCAGTACATGTGGCTTGCACCACAGTTTTTCACAATAAGAGTTAAAAAAGCAATCAAAAATTTTATTCATGTGGTAAAGAAGTATTAGTTTTAATTTACTTTTTCTGCACATACCACACCCTAGTAGAGGATTTTATTGGTTGGTTAGACCTGTGCTTCAGTTTTGGAGTTAAAATACTTGCATTGCAAGTTAAGGTGTATTGTAGCCATCTACAAATGCAACTGCAGTTCCTGGGCTGTTGAACTATATCTGCTGAATAACATAGCCTACCTCCTGATGGCAAATAATATGCTTATCTATGTTATGTTTAATTTATGTGCAATTTATCCTGTTAGATAAGATTTGTATTGTGGCTGTAAAATTGTGTTAGAAAAAGCCATGTGGCTATGTTTAGACATGCAAACTGCTGAGCTCCTGTGCAAACAGTTTCACCAAGACCTACTGCGTAAATTCTTTCCGAGTGTGAATGCTGATGCCGAGCATCTGCAGCAGCTAAAAAGTTCCTGCTTTCTAGAGGCTTGTGTGGATTATCCGTGTAAACAAGCACTGACCAAGATTATTAGCAGGGTAACTGTGCTCTTCAAGGGTATGAGCAGAGATTCTTGAGGCCTTGGAGGGCAGCTGAAGCCTTGGAAATTAGATGAGTTTGCAAAGTCACCTGTGGTAGGATCGGATGATGGCCAATGAAATTAATTTTGAGTTATACTGTCCTTTATTGCCTAGAGCAGAAATTCAGCGGTTATTGTTAATCTACTGCTTCAACTGTACACAAATCGCCTCTAACCTAACACTTGAAACAAAACAACTTGTGCATACAAACGAACACTGCCAGCTCATTCAGGTGCTTAACTGACTCCTTACTACAACTGTATCTACTGCTACCAGCACCTCCCCATAGTAACACCATGGAAGCTGTCATCCCATGCACCACCCAAGGGGCGATGGGGAGATATCTGCAGTGATGGCTGCCATCAGCTGTCACTCATCTGGGGGTAATCTGACTGATGTGAACCGGGGTCCATATATGTAGCTTCTCTCTGCAAAGGTTGAAGGCAGAGTCCTCCCTTCTTGCTGCACAGGAGTCAGCAGCACCAGCATCTTCAGATTAACTTCCCCAATATTGGCCTGTCATAACTTGTGCATTGCATGGCTTGCTTCATCAGGTATTTTTTTTGGCAGACAGTGTCATTATGCAGTTAGTTTTGACTATGGACCTTACAGCTCAACTGTTAGTTTTGTTTCCCTACAGTCACCTTAAAGCTGAAGTTCAGACATTTGTGTGGGACAGATTAAATGCCACAAGAAGGCTGTGCAAACTGTATCACAGACCTTAGACTTGCATGTGAGATTAGTGTCTTGTCCAGTTATCTGATGAGAAGCACTGGTACAATTATTGTATTACAACAGCAGCTGTGTTTTCAGCCTGTAGTGTAAGATAGAAGGTATATGCTACCTAGGGGCCTCTGTATGGGAAGTACGAAACGATCAGTATCTTCACGGAGAAGTGTTTAGTGATCCTTGAATCAGAAGGAATTGAAAATGATTGCTGCAAATCTCACCTGCATGCCATTTACAGCGATAGTCTGAGAGTTATTGACAGTGTCTTGCTGCGGAAGTCTCCCACAATTTTCAAAGGTGATCTTGATGAAAGCAGGCATCCAGTTTGACTTTTTTTGGCCAATATTTGATAAATATTTGCAACAAATGTTAGAAAACTTGATGTTTGACATTGAATTTGTTTGATAAATTGTGAACAGTGTCAAAGGCAGGTGTGCCCTGGAGGCTTGCTGCCTGTAGCCATGGTTCTGGTATAGGTCCGGGATAGGTCTCAGGCTCTTCCATAAATAGAGATATCCTTGTATCCAGCTGCTCTATGTGGCATTATTTGAATGCTCTTTACACTTCCGGCTAAGTTTTTCCTTGGTATCTTTTGTCAGATCTGCCTCTAGCCATAAGCAGATTTTCTTTGCAGCTTCAAGGAGTAAACTAAGTCTCGAGGAACATCGACAGTGTCATGTGCCACTGCATCTCAGTGTGAGGACTAGTTCTTCAGGTATCATTGTGAATCTCAAGTCTCTGCCCAGCTCCTTGCCCTGTGTGTTCCTGTCAGTTCTCTGCTGAAAACCTTTATCCTTTCCTGCCATCTCTGTCAGCTGAGGAACCATAGATTCATTGAAAGCATGAGGCTGAAAGGCATCTCGGTAGAGAGTCTGTTCCAAACCCTGGCCCTGCTTAGAGAAGTGCTGACTTTCTGACCAGGTTGTTGAGATGGAAACATTCACATCCCAGACCAGAATCTGTATTGTCCCACTCAAAAACTTACATGCTTATCTCGCTCAAAGCAAAAATAAGTTGTAACTCACTGCTCTCTCACCCTCACCTGGGATAGAGCAGCAACTCTCCCTCCTTTTCCCCGCCACATTTTGAGATAAAGGAACTGGGCCTGTTGCACGGAATATGAGAGCACTCTCCATGAAACTGTGGGTTGCTGTTGTAGTTGAATTAAGAGTCATACATGTGTGCTTTGTAGTTGAATGATCCGCCTGATGCGGTGGCCACTATGCCAGTTGCATGCTGGGACTGAAGTAGAGTCAAGAAAAAAAACAGAAGGAGAAGAAAGACTGTAACTAGTTGAGTTAGATATACTGAAACTGTTTTCTAAACCAGCCATAAAAATGGAGGCAAATGCAGACTTTGCCTAACGAGAAACCTTTTAGCCAGATAAGCCCTGTAAGCGACCGAAGACATTACTTGTCTCTCGGTGAAACCTCTGTGATTATGTGCTTCTGGGCTGCGTGAGGTTGTTAGGTGGCTAACATCAGGTTTCATTTCTTTGTTCAGGGTTAATTAATGAATATAAGTTATTCTTAAAGGTACAAAATTACCTGTAACATTTCTGCCAAGACAATTGAGAATCCTATGAAGAGATAGCCAATTTTGCTTTAAATGTGGCAGTATGTTACATCTATAAGTAGTGTTTATTTGTATATTCGTAGTACTGCTGTTGTCTGAAATGCGTTGACTGAATTCTTTTACTGTTCTTCTCCAGCTTTTGAAATCATAGGTATGTTACTACTTTATTGCTGAAACATTATCTAACTTACCAGTTTGCTTTTTCGTTTTAGGTGTCTTGGCTTTTTAATCCAACAAGAAGTGAAATAACAAGTCTAGATAGTGGAAATATAGATGACATTTTAAGTGAGTACTTTGAATATTATTTTTTTTCTTTGTATGTGTACAGTCAATGTTATTAAATGAAGATGCATGCCCTAGCTTTGACTGTGTGAATTGCAGTCGGCATAGAAGTATTAAATCCCTATGATCAAAGTTAGCTGTCAGAACTAATGTATTGCCCAACAAACTACTCAATGAGGATTTGAAGTGTCTAAGAAAAATACTCTATCTTGTTTGCGAGTGGGAATGCTTGATTACATAGCCAAAACCTATCAAGAGAGCATTCCAAAAAAAAAAAACAAAAAGCAGCAGCAGCTGAAACCTATGGTGATGGGCCTGAATTATCTTGCTTGTTCCGCTATGCTTTTCCTCAGGTTGAGCATTGTCCTGATTCTGGTGACTCATAGAAAGGAGACCCATAAACAGATGTTTAGTCCTTGTCTGAAACCTTTTTTTTATCTGAAAAGTAGGCAGTTTGCCTGTATCTGCTTGTCTTCACAGGAATAAAGTTATTGCATTGTTTCAAATATATCGAGAAAAACTATACAGTTTTACTGAAGTCTGTACTAGAATCTGCCTACTATTGTGGGATTGCTTTGTGTAGTAGATGTATAAATAGGTGATATTAGATCTGTTTATACATACCTCTTATACAGTGGAAAATACAAAATCCTTTTGTAAAATGTTATTCATAGAAAGGAATATATTCCAAGCGTAAGTACTTATAAAATTTATCCAATTACTTTCAATAAATACTTTATGCCTTGGAGGTAACCCTGAATTTCTCTCTGCTTGATAATTTCCCGTTCACCAATTGCATTCCTTGCTGATAATGAAAATCTTAAGGCCATAATTTTAATCAAAACTGTAATTTTTCCTGGCTTTCTCAAGAGGTGTCTTTTCCAACATGTTGTCTTTTCCAGGCTTCCAACATGTTAATCTTTGCTTGTAACCCCTTTGCAGCTTTGTCAGTAGTGCAAATTTGTCGAGCAACCTATCTGCTTTATAAAGCTGTGGCTGATATTCTATAGTTGCAATATTTATTTCAAGGTTTTTTCAATGTCTAGACCACTACTACTAATAAAAATAAATTTACAGCATGGTTGTTATATTTTGTGAAGATCATGATTTATTTTGGGGCAGGAAATTTATCCTTTTAGTTTTGACATTTTTGACATGTGTTTTTCCTTTTCTCGGTATCTGAAAAATAATGTATAGAAGCATTATTTCACTAGCTCATCATATATATCCCTATAGTATTGCATTTTTTTCAAGTGTCCTTTAGTATTTTTCTTTGGGTCTAAAGACTTCTCCGCTACCTTTTGCCTTAGTATCCAGCTTACTAGCAAATAAGGCAGGTAACGAGTGACTAGAGCCAGTTGCACAGGCAGGCAGCATGTTAGTCATTGTTCTAACCCAAACAGTTGACATTTCGTCTTTTAACTGTTTTTTAACACTTTTGAACAATCGAGATAATGCTTAAAAGATATTCTAGAATACAACTTCTGTCTTTGAGTGCCTTAATTTTAAATCCAGAATTACTTTTTGTCTTGTGTCAGGTAATTACTACTTTTGTGTCTTAATAACTTAAGTACTGACATTTTTAATGTCTTGATATATAGACAAAGCCAGTAAAATACTTGACTGAAAGCCTCTTTCATCACTTTCCTGCTTGATTGTATTTCAAATAAGATTTATCCTAGCAGTTTTCTAGCAATCAGACTATTCTATATGCTGAATAATCTAGAAATATTTACTATCATAGTTTTTGCATGTATTTTTATAATCTCAGATAAAAGCACTAAGAAGTTGATCTTACAGTGTGACATTTTCTTTTTTCTTTCCTCTCAGACAATGCAGATGTTGCTTTAGTTAATTTTTATGCTGATTGGTAAGTTATACAAGTTTATTTTCCTGTTTAAACTTCTGTCTTTTGAAAACTGTCATGTTTGGCTGTAGTTCTCTAATTGAAAATATTAGTGGTATGTTGCTTTCAAATTAGTTCTTTCCTGTTGTTTTTTTTTTCCCCCCGATGACTTCCCCTTCTGCTGTTCTACCATCTTTTGTTTCATTCAAGGTTCCTATCAGAGGAGAAAATCTTCTGTAGTGGTATGGAATAATGTGCTATGTAACTGATTATTTTTTACTCTTAGCAAGATAGATTTCATTAACTTTTTGCTCCTTAACACAGTCCAAAATCTTCCATTTTTCCATTTTTCACAGAATTATTCTGGTTGGAAGAGACCTTTAAGATCATCAAGTCCAGCACTGCCAGGTTCCATGTGTGTGCTAGAAAGAAACAGGCTTGCAATTACACTAAAAGTCAACTCCTTCTCTAATCTGGAAGACCTTCCAACTGGAGAACTAGAGAAATTATAATTGAGGGATGAAATCTGAGCAACTGGAAAAGGAAAGAATTTGAGGCTGGATTGGTTAGACATTCTGAAAGACACACTTAGAGGGAACTGTTTGCTTGAAATTACAATTAAAAAAAAACCGTGCATACAAAATTGTTAGAATTAGTTTAAGCACTATACCTCCTTTTTTATTGTGTAAGAAGTAATTTTAAATGTTCTATTCTACTCCACAATTAATATTTTAAAATAATCTTTAGTGAGGAAGAAATCAGAAAAGTTTTCAGAGAAAATTAAATTTAACATGCAAATTAATATAGAAAATGAGGTTAGAAAAATAAATCATTTTCTGTCTTCCTTGATTAAAGTAATCTTGGATGTCAATAGCTTTACAATGTAAATCAATATATAAACAGAACTACTACACTTCAAACATTCCTCTCACTGCTGTTTTGCTTTGTTAGCATAAAATGTTGGCCTCAATCAAAGGTTGTGTTGGTGATTAGTTGTCTGATTCCTTTCACCTCTTTCACATTCTGCTATATGTCTAAGTCTATAGGTTTGTATTGCCTAGAAATAGCAAGCACACAGAGCTTTGTGTGGAAAATTTACACTGTGCCTTTATTAGTAGCAGGCTAATTTTAATTGTGTTTTTAAAGTGATTTTGAAAAATTCATACCTAGTCTTTTCACATAGAAAAAAGTTCTCAATAAAGATGTTTTTAATGCCTTCATTTAAACTTTGCATAAAGATAGACGTTATATCAATCTAAATGAGTTTGATAACCTTTGTATATACTCTGTCATTTTATAGGCAGTTTTTATGTTCAATTAGTTTGCATCTCTTCGTTTGCTACCGCAGACTAAATTGATACTAGGCATATTTAAACCAGCAGACTTTTTCTTGAGAGAGATTGCATTCATTTACCAAGGAAGCTATTTGAAATGTCTGTCTTTATAAGAACAGTACAACTAATTAACAAGTTAATTAAGAAACTGGGTCTAATCTTTTACCTGTTCTGTATGGAATTATGCTATAAAGGCTGGCCTTTAAAATAAGTAAATAAATGAACCTTTTAAGATGGATGTTTTCAGTTTGTGATCTGCTGATACCTGGTGGATCATGGACTACTTCAAAAGGTTTTGTTAAAGGCAAACAGGAAAAGCAAACCTATAGTGAGTAAATTTAATACACTGAAATTTGAGGTCTGTGATGCGATTGAAAAATCATTTCTGTATTTTGCAAAAGAAAGACTCTAGGAGGGTAAAAATCCATGTTCTGATACTTTTGTGGTAAGAAAGATACCAATATTTTAAAACTTGGTATAGCAAGGTAACAAGTTTTTAGGACCTTTATTCGCACAGCTCTTTCTTCAAATCCCCACTGTTACCAAATCCTCTGCAGAATAGATTTGCTTTGAATTTAAAGATTTGCATATACTGACAAGTTGATTAATGGAATTACAGTAGGCCTTAATTTTATACATTGCAGCCTTAATTATGATCATTACATGTAGGCATGCAGTAATAAAACCTCAGCATACCATACTGCCAGCCTATGATGTAACATGACCTTATGAGAACAGCTGTAAGGGTGGAGAAAAATGAGGGAGAAGGAAGTTGTACATTACATATACATGCTACGTAAATGTGTGGCATACAGTTGTACTGTCCAGAGTCAGGTTTCTTTCAGAAAATGGCCTGAAGCTCTTGTTTGTATTTTGAGAGCAAAACCTGCCTCTTCTCTTGAGTGTTTGCCGTTGTAGACATAACAGCATCCCCAGGCTATCTCTGTTAAGTTTAAGCAAGGCTTCAGTGCAGTCTGATTTATTGCACATCTGCACTGTGAGATCTTATTCTGACAAATTCTACAGTGCCCCTTTAAGTCTTCAATTTAAAATTATGCCATTGTGTTTAGGAGAACAGAATAACATCGTTCTACTGCAATGTTAATAATGGGCTCATGCACCTCCCCAAAGCATCTTTATAATCCTAAAGCCTTTTCCATGGACAGAAAGAGAGGATTTGCTTCAAGATGTGACATGACTGGAGGAAGGGACCCATGGGATTCTCTTTGTTCATAGCAGTCTGTTCAAATTCTACCAAATGAGCAATAATATAATAAGCAATACTTCTGTTGTTGACCCTTATAACGTTACCTCTGATACTTCTTGAAGTTGATGATGAATATTTGAATCTCAACAATCCAAGCTACTTCTTTTACTTTATTTTAAAAATTAATTCCCCAGGGATAATTCAGGTGGAAAAAATGAAGAACAAACTTTCTGAATAGAATATATTTCCTAAAGGCTTACAGTTGATTAACGATGTTTCTTAAGCAGATAAAGGAGGGGGGCACATCTTGAACTATATATTCTTTTACAATTATTTTTTTTTTCCACCTGAATTATTCAAGTTACTTGTGAACCTATTTTTATCCAGTCGGTTACGGGGGTGATTACTAGTACATGTGCTTTTCCAATTGCTTTGCTTTTTTTTCCTTTTCTTTCAAAGATTGAAATATTCCCGGAGTCATCAATTAAAATATTTCCAGTTAATGTTTTGAAGTTATGATTTTGTGTTCTATCCACAGGTGCCGCTTCAGCCAAATGCTGCATCCTATTTTTGAGGAAGCTTCTAACGTAATTAAGGAAGAATATCCAGATAAGAATCAAGTGGTGTTTGCTAGAGTAGACTGTGATCAGCATTGTAAGTAAATCCCAATTTAGTTTTTTCTGTGCTAGCCTGTCAGTAGGTTACTCATTGTATTGAAGACTATACTAGACAGCAATCAAAAGTGTAGCTGTACCTGCCCCATCGCGTAGACCAGATCTGCTTGTATAATCAGTGAGCCTCTTCTTCAGGATTTGTCAGGGCACTCTCCTGTGTTGCTTTCTCATTGCATCTGTAAACATGCATTTACATCAGTTCATCCTGTCTCATTTAATGGGGAAAAGAGGACTGGGGTTATAAACTGAATTGGCTCCTTGGGGTGTCAGAGACACACTGTTGAACTAGCGGTGCAGGTCTTCACAAGCAAGAAGAGAAAGAGGTAACCTTCCATTGTCAGCATCAAGAATGTGTTCTGCTCAGGTCTTCCCTCTGGCTAGGAGTCATGATGGACTCTAAGTTGCCTTCTGCACAGCCAGGAGAGGTTCAGAGCTTTTCTGCTCTGTCGTTTGTATGCGTGCCAACAAACAGTTACCTATTTGGGTTTTCCTCCTGCCCAGAAATAGATGAAAATGACATGCCAAAACTTAATCATTTTATGCTGGCATTAATTCCTAAAGTTGCTTTTTAATCCCATAATAAGTAAATTAAGGAACATCTGCTGTGCACTGAAAGACAAATAGATAGCACTGAGATTTTTATTATGCTGCCTTTTATAGTACAGGGTCAGCTGTGTTGTTCCGTGCTGCTGGATGAACAACATTTGCAGGCATAATTTTTTTACAGTGGCATGTGATGCTCAAAGAGTATTAACAGCAGAACTTCAGTTCTAATCAGTACTTCTTATACTATTTGGACTTTACAAAAGTGTTAGTATGTAAGAAGAGTCACAGTTGGAAATGCAGGGAATCAGTGCAAGTTCTAAGTTTGTATCTGCATCATATCCCTGAGACTTACTGTTGACCTAGTAGTTGTGTTCTAGTGCTCTGTTACAAAAAATCTGAAGAGACAACCTTATAGGACAGGGCAAAAAAGGCAATTGCATATCTATGATTTAATTTACGTTGTTCTGTCCCATTTTGACAGTCTAACTTTTTCAGTGTTAAAAAGTATTTTTTCCTGTAATGAGAATTCTTGGCTTGAAGTCTCTTGGTTCTTACTTTAAAAGTTCAAAAGTTAAGTCCACTTGGGCATCTTCCACTGGCACCTTTTTGCGCCGTATTTTGTTTGCATGCAGGTAGTTGCCCAACAGTAAGACCACCTGTCATGTGATCTTGAAAAGTATCTCAAGCAAAAACAAAAAAACTTTTAAGGGAGCAAACAGTATCAACTCAGTATCTGAAATGTAAAATAAGCTGATTCTTCAAACTGACAGGAGTGGCCAAGGAGAGATTCTGTTTTGTCCCCTCCAAGAAGTCAGTGATACCAATTTGTGACTACAGGAAATGTAAATGCCTCTGGTATTAAATCTTAGAATCACTGGGATATAGGACCACTTTTATAGCCTCAGCTGGGAGAAGCACGACAGTGTTCACCTAGGGTCTGTGAGCAGCTCTGAAGCATTCAGCTGCCTTTCTGCATTGGAGTGGTAGGGACGTGATGGGGAACTGATGCAAAGGTTTGAACATGGTATTCTTGAAGAGCGGTTACATTAGACACATGGTTGTAGAAGCTCCTCCTCTGAGCAGGTCTAGAGCCTTGAATACAATGAACAGTGTATTTCTGTAAGTGCCTACAGCGTTTCCAGAGCAGTGGCAGAGTGGAGGGGCACAGCTGTACTTAATGTGCTTCACAGGGTATGCTTTAGTCTCCTTGACTTCTAAGTCCAATAGTATTCTTTTCTTTTTCATTCTAATAATGTCTCTATTAAGTGAATATCTTCCTACCTTCTTCCTGAACAACCTTTTCTAGAGTCATAGATTTTTGGGTGATTGGTGGGGGTTTGGGTTTTTGGGTGGGGTTTGGTTTGGTTTTGTTGTTTTGCTAGGTTTGGAGTATATCCATGTGCGTGTGTCTTGTTTTGGGGTTTGACCTGGAATACCTTCTCAGATCTCAAATACTTATCTACATTTCCAGCTTTTTTCTTTTTCACACTTGGTGGATTTTTTTTCTGCTTCGGTCATCTGTCTATATAGTATATGCTTGGGAGATCTTAAGGAAAAGCATAGCATTAAGTATTCAAATTTGCTAACCCTAAAAATCAATTTTTAAGTAAGGCCATGAAATGGTTTGGAGGAGTATATTGAAGGCAAAGCCTGACATGCCATGTTTCCTGAAGTTTTCTTATTGAGTTTTTTGTCTCTTTGTTCTGAGATCTACTGCAAGATCTACACAAATAAATTGTCGCTGATCTTTGCAGTTGTAGAAAATAAATGCAGTTGTAGGAAGCATTCTGATTGTTTTTGCATCAGCTTATTAAACCAGTTGCTCTACATACTTGAAATCACTTTTGCTTACACTTTTATATATATTGTATCACTTTCATCAGTGAGAATTTCTCAAATTAACTTGAATCAGTAGGAGGAAGGGGGAAGTTAAGGACATTAATCCTTCCATTTCTATGGTTGTCCTTAATAAATAAGTCTTATTTCAGTGTTTAACAGTCTGGTAGGCTCATCTTTCCATTGAGTCAAGACATTGACAATGAAACTATAAAGTTCTCACAACAGACTGTTGTAAAATCAGCCTGTGGTGTTGAGTTTTGTTGTGAAGGTTTACATAAACAACTGAAGTTCTTATTTTGTTTGCGGCGACTTGAGTTGCTTGGGTAACTCAGTGTTTGGGCTGCTGGATGCCCAGCATTTAGCCAAGAGATGTTCTTGTCTTAGCAGTTACCCGCCTAAGAAAACTCCCTTCCCCCAAGTATTTGAAACACTTCAGAAGCTTGTTGTTTAATCTTCTCCTCAAATGCTCATTGAATTGAGCTCATCAGAGCTTGTTAAGGAGAACTAAGTCCTGGATGGAGGAGGAGATGTTATAGCAGAGATTGGTTTCCTTCCTCTGTCAGTAGGTGTAGTGGGCTAAGCAGTAAAGAGGCAGCCAAGAGTTTTGGACTTTATTTTTATTACTGGAATACCACGAGTTCTCTGTATTTACTCTTTGTGTTGTTAAATTAAGAAATAGATGAACATGACTTCTGCAGCAGAAGCTGGAAGATATGAGAATTAAAAATAAAACCCTGTATGACAGACCAAATCTTTTCCCCCAATTTTCATTGCCTTTATGAATTAAAATAATGAAGCTGTGTATGTCATTCCTGCTTTCTAGTGTTTATTTGCTGAGTTGCAAGCAATGGTACATTTCATGGCACAGAGTTATTGGGTATGTGCTAAAGTTTTAAGTATTTTAACTTTGATTTCAATGTAGGTATTAGCAGCTTTTTAGTAAGAGGATGAACATTACTGTATTATCCAGCTGGGGCCTGCTGGAGTAGTTTACTAAATGGAGTCAAGAGTGTTATTGTTTTTTCCCCCCATTTTACCTTTGTATTTTTGTATGTGTTTACTTATTTTAGCAACACTAGAAGGTTTAGGCCAGTATTTTGGCATTTGTTATGCCTGCAGATTTCATACCACTAGTACGTCACTATTCTGTTGATGTTCTAGAGATGGTGGATTATTTGCATTACAAATGATCTGTTTCTTTTTGAAGCCAAGACTCCGTAGGGAATCCAAATAGCTGATTTCAGGCCACTCAAAAACAGCTTTCAGAGTGGTCAGCCAGGCATAACTACTTTCCATTTAATGCACTATTATTGAAGCACACTGCAGGGCCCAACAGCTCACACCAGCTTCTGAGGGTAAAGCAAATTAAAGAGAATTATTGATGCACTGCCAAATGTTTGATGCTTAATGACAAAGCCATCATTCTCTTTGCTCTTACAGCCGATGTAAAGATATTTTTCTGGAAAGTGATAGGTTTCAGTGTTGTTAAATACAAAATCTACATATTAACACCATATAAAGCCTCTCTATGTGTTATGTTTTACACCAGTTTGTAGTATTGTGTAAGATATAAGTGAAGCATGTAAGTTAAGTCATCAGGTTGTTTTTAAGCTGGTGTGGAACATACACTAAAGGTAAATCTGATGAAGCAGGTACTCTTTCAGCTTCCAAGACTTCATTTTTTTTTTTTAATCTTGGAAATAACTAAGTTCTGCTGCGTTGTTTGCTGTTAAAATCTTTGGTGGTTTTGGTGTGTTCGATTTAGTACTTCACTTAGAAAAGATGTGCATAATTTTTAATATAAGTGTGATGCCTAGTAAAAGTGACCTTCCATATAAAGTTATAGAAGATCTTTCTGGATATACATTATTAGGAAGATTTTGTTTGGGTGGTGTGGTTTTTCATTTGTGGGGGTGTTTTTCCTTCATTCTGGGGTTTTTTGTGAGGTTTTTTTTTATCTTTTGTGTTAAGCAGCAATGTTGGAAACTCACTTGGTACCACAAATATTCTGTGTATGAATATTGCAGTATAGAAGAACCTTTGATTCTGGAGGAGAGTTTGTGTTTTGAACAGTTTCTATGAATTCAGTATTGGGAGCTGAGGTACAGAAGTCTTAGAAATTAAGTATATAGTGGGGTTTTAATTCTACTGTACCCATTAGTTCATTTGATTTCTGAGTTAAATAAAAAATAATAGCTGGTTTGAAGAAATCTTTGTGTTCAAACAGAAAACTTCTCACTGGTGAGGTATGGAGAGGTGTTTTGCTAAACTGACTGTTTAGGGAACTACTGTTTGTTCTTCCAAAACGTCCATGAGTGGTACCCTTGTTCACTACTGTGAGCTGCTGATCTCTCTGGGTCTGACCAGTCCTGTGATCTGTCCTGCTATTAGTCTTCAGAGAGTTACTTAGGACGTTACTTCAGAGGGTTACTTTGTGCCTTTGGTAAGCAAAATAACTCCTTACTGTAGCAAATTTGGAGACTCATAAATGAGCTATAAATGAAAGTGTAAACAAGCATAAAGATTTCATTACCTTTCTGCCACTTTGCCTGAAAAAAAAAATTCAGTCTGAAAGTTATCTTTGGATAAAATAAAAAGTGGAAGTGATTCGGGAAGGTTGTTGATGGCTCTCCTCAGGAGAGCCATTTTGTTAGCTTGTCAGAAAAGGTTATAGGATGCCTACTGACGATGCTCCGCTAAGAGCCGGCATGGCTGTTGTGAATGCTCCTTTGCAGCAGAAGGTGGTCTAGATTTGCTCTTACTCAGCTTCTTAGTAACCGTGTTTGATATAGAACATTGATTGCTTTTCTTGTGCATGTTTTGGTCCATTATACAAGTCACCAGTATCACAATCATCAGGGTAGGATGCTTAGTTTTAGACAGTCTTCCAAGTTCCTTTCTAATTCCGCTTCCAATGAATATTCCCAGGTCTTATGATTGTGTACAAGTGTCATGAGAGGAGTAGTTTAATTGTGGAGAATTAATGCTGTATTATGAAACAAGTAACAATAAGGTGAATGTATGTATGCAGGAAAAGTAGAAAGCAAAAAAAGACTTTTTAAGTGAACTTGAGAGAAAAAACCTTGCTGAATAATAAGTAAAAACATACTCATCAAAGACAGATTTAATTTCTCGCCTGTAGTGTGCCCTGGCAGGTAGTCTGAGGGACTTCAAAAGATGTGATTGATCTCAAGTGAGCAAGCAGAATACTCATTTGGTAGTCCCAGCTTCATATATATGGCTGAAGGTATTTGTTACCTTTTGAGATGGAAGATACTGCACTATGGTGAGGAAGAGTTAGGGTGATTTGACAGGAAAAACAATTAGTGTTAGATCCAGTAAAGTCAAGCTGCATATATGTATATGTAGCTATGCAACTCCTATAGCCATCATGTAAATACAAAATTAGGAAATGCATTAGCTTGGGTTTGCGCTAGCTCCTCAGTCACTTGAAGACCCTTCTCAGGAAAAGGGACACTATGAGTATTTTCAGACATTATTTTCAGTTTCAGTTTTGGAACTTTGATTTTCATCCAGATTATTTCTCAGGCTGTTGTAGTCCTCTGTTCGGCATGTGAATTGCTTCAGGTGGTGCCTTACAGTCTGAGGTGAGCGTTTAGGATATTTATCAGTATTGTTCAAATCCTAGTGGACACATAATTTGAGATCCAGTCCTGTAGACTCAAAATCTAAGTATTTGAAGGTGGTATGAGTTATGACCCTGGAAGACTAAGACAGTGGACTGAGTTAATGGTGGGGTAATACCCTAACCTTTGTAAATATTGCTGGTCCTTCAGTAGAAAGGACCTTCTGAACTACATTGTGGGTGGGAGCGTACTTCTATATAGTGTGTCACAGTGCAGATTTTCAACATATTCTTCATTGTGTCTTTAATTTTAGTTTAGTAACAATGGACTTGAGATTCTCGATGACATGACTAGCTAAACTCTTTGCACAGTGTGTGGTGTTAACCTAGAACAATAGAGTCGGAAGCATTCTGGGAATCATGTCAGAGGCTGTGTGTTTTCTTGAAGCTGTAGCTTGGGTAATTGGTGTGTACACACCATGTAAAAAGCCTGAGACACCCCCAAAAAATGGGTTTTGTCATTCCTTTGAGTAGAGGAACATGCGATGCTCAGACAACAAAGAAATGGCTGACAGTGCAAGAGAGATGATAAAGATATGGATCAGAAATGACAGATAGCTCACAAAGCATGTGTTCTTGGAGGATCTTGCTCAGAAGATGATGTGGGAGACTGTCTTAGAAAACATGGAAGTAAATGTCAGGCTTCATGTAAAAGTTAATTTCAAAACAACAATAAAAGCTGCTCTCACCTCTGTTCTAAGAAGTAGTTTTGCTTTCTCTTCAGCAGTTCAGGGGAAGTATCAATACAGTGCATCTATGAAGAGAACCGAATGACTGAAGATATTCCTGTTGGAGTTGGTAGAATGAATAGCAGAAAATAGTCTGGGCAGTTTAGAAATGGTTGTGTGCCAACAGGAGTACATGCAAAACGGGGAGGAGAAAATCATCTGAATTCAGCAGTCATTGCTCTGATTTGTAGAAGACAAGAAGATGATCAAGTATGTCAGTAGCTTCCTATCATAACTAGTGTGAAACTGCTGTGGTAGCATAGGCACTAGGCTTGTGATTTAATGACAAAATGCAAACTCGACATTTGTTCCTTTTAGGTACCTTAGTACCTGAAGAAAATGTAAAGTTGTAGCTGGGAGACTTTTTTTTTCCTTTTAGGTAGGTTACCCTTATCTGTTTCAAATACCTCTTTTCATCAGAAAATGGGCAGCGAGAATGTCTGGAAATACTTATAAATTTAATTTAGGATTTACTATAACTAATGCGATCTATGAATGAGTTCAAACAATATTCCATGTATTTGCATTGTGTATTTCCAATTTTAAAAGGAATATAATTTTGTAGTTGCTCTGCTTGTGCTAACTCTACCTGTATCAAATGCCAGCACTTAATGAAGCATTTAAGGTTTAGTCTATTTGACTTTTGAATTAATTCAAACAATTTTTCATGTACTTGCATTTTATATTTTGTGAAAAGATGGTTTTCAAATACTTACTTGTGTAGGACTGTCATCTCTCTGTGTTAGTTCAAATACCAGCGTTCATGTAATCTCAATGTAATTTGTAAAGAACATGCAAGTTCTGACTTATGAAATAATGTTTGAATTCAGTCTTGACAGTGGGCATTTTATTACCATTAATTCTTTTTGCCCAACTTCAGTACTTGATGAAGATCCACTTCCCTAGGGACTGTAATCTCCATCTTGGAGAACCTTCAAGACCCCCTGAATGCCAATTCTGCAACCCATGCATCCTTCTATGACTCTGGAAATAATCTGAAGGGAAAGTCCATGTTGTGAGACAAAGTGTAGTTTTGGTGTTCTTTTGCTCTGGAGTTCTGTAACAGTCTTCAATCTCGATGTGTTTCTGTGAAACCTTGATATGTAGTGCTCCTTGTCTCTTACCGGATCCTGGTCACATTTTGATAGACCAATGTACCATCACACCAAAGGTCCTCTATCAACAGGAGACGAGGGCAGCAAATACCTCATTTGCTGATGTTGTTTGTCTTCCACTGAGCAAATATAAAGTGATTCCTCCTCTGCTATACTTCCCATTGTTTTCCAGGCAGCTCTTAGGTAATTGAACTAAAAAAGGATTAAATTTAAAGAAAGAAAACAGTATTGATTTAATACCCGTTAATGTTGAATATATTGGCATCTTCCCTTGAGAAATTTGTATTAATTTGAAATACGAGTACTCTGAATTAAGGACATAAAATATCTTATCCTTAATTTTAACTGTAATTAGTGCATTAAGAAACTCCTCTGGGAGTTTAGGAAAACATCAAGTCCTTTCTTAGTCAAAATTGATAGGCTGAATTCTGTGATATTTTATAGTGATGCAAAGCTTGTTAGGAACTGGGCTTAGCTGGTGAAGCTTTTAAGCTTACTGGTTTGAGGGAGGTTAAAGAACGTTTTTGTGTAGTCAACCTGGTTCTTACTCCTTTGTTGTGCACGCTTCATTTTTGGTTCTGAGAGTCGCTGAAGTTGTGCAGCTGGTACAAAGATTGTTTCCAGTAACTAAAACTGCAAGAGCTTAGTAGTGTTTTGAAGGCAATCAAAAATACTGATGGTTTCACTGAGAGTTCTCTGGGCAGCAGGGAATTCAGATTTTTCATTATCTCTTAGAAGTCTGAAAGAGTTAGAGAGTTTTATGTGCTGGAGGACAGTTACAGATGCAGTTCCATAGGGAAATGACTTATTTCTAGTTGCACAGGGTTTTAATCTTGGTTTGCAGCTAAGCGGTGTGTGTTAGCTGCCCAGTATCAGCAGTTCGCTCATGACAACTGCCTCTAAATAATAGTTTTCACAGGACTTTTGTGTCCATTCTCTTTAAAAAAGAGTAAGTGTAAGATAGAAAGCGAGTCTGCCTCGTGGTAAATATATAATTGAGAAGAAAGGTCATTCTTGTCAGAAAGGATTAGCTATTATCTTGTTCAGTACTGGACCAGATATGGTGATGGACCTTCATTTGGTTACCTTCCTGCTGTGGGCCAATCCAGGTCACCTGAATTGTACCCTTTGACTTCTAAGGAGTCAGTGAAAAGTAACAGGACACGCTTTCAGCCCTCGCTTTCAGTGCCTTCCTCTCTCTGACTGAATGAAACACCTCTTATCTCCAAAGGATAAATCTGTCTACCGAAGGTCAGGGTCCCTCTCTTTCCTTGAGAGAGAAAGGGAGACGGGGAAGCAGTGTAGGCATGGTTCACTGGAATGAGTCACCTCAGGTTTAAGCAGCTCTGGGAAGCTGGCAGACTGTTCATGTTTTGGAATTTAGTTGGATTTAGGTACAAACATGACTGAGGTTTAAGTAAACTGCATCCCACTCTGTAATAGAGGACACTCAGTTTCCACAGGAGCTGAGAGTGAGGTTTTTTTCCTTTGTAGATACATTTCCAAAAGAGTAGTGAACAGGAGGGCATAATGAAGGAAAATGGTTGTGGAAATCTACTTGGCATTACATGCTTTATCTCTATTGTTTTCAGTCTCATTTTCCTAAGTAACCAGGTACACTTTGGATTCTTTGTTTCTCCAGTCCTTCATTATAAAAACTCTGTGAAGCTTTTTGCTGAACTTCAAACACATCTGCAAGAGGGAAGGGTATTCAAAGCTATTCAGTACTTCCAAACTTTGGTTAAGGCAGTTGCTGGGTATTGGAGATGCACAAAGCCAACTTGTGCACTGTAGCAAAGGCTGCTGTGAAAACCCAAGGATGGTGGATCCTGCTCGGTGTGCCATGAACCACTTGCTGGTTATGCACAAGTTTCCCTGTCAATGCATGGCTGGGAACTAGTTGCAACATCTATTGCAACTTGATGTGTCCTAGTGATTAACCAAAGTGGAAGAGGGACAAAGGGACACTTGATGTACTGTAGTGGGGTGTAGCGAAGAACCAGATTATTGCCTTAGTAGTGGTTAAGGATAAGGGGCACAGGACACACATTTTGTGGGAAACTGGGTTTTATTGCTTCTGCTCAGCTTTCTTCTTTGCTGCTTTTCTAATTTTACTGTAAAACCTCTTAACATTTTTTTTTTAATTCTTTTTACATTTGTAAGCGTGAATAAATAACTCAGAGTTAAATAACTGACCTGTTACATAACGGTGAAAATAGCTAGTGCTCTTCTGATAGACGAACGCAAATATGTGTTACTTTGTTGTATGAAGCTCTGCATGGACCAAGTCTAGAAGAAAGCTGGGCTGCGTCAATAGATGCGAATGACAAACTGCCTTGAAGGGAGTGCTGACAGTGGTTGACCAGAGAGGTATTTGCCTTAATTTAGAAACCTGAGCTGTTCAGGTTTTGAACAAACACAGAATTTCAGAACTGTAACAGCAGTCTTCTGGCCTTCATAGGCTTCGAGAAATATTTTGCAAAGGGTTCACGTTCTCTAAAACTTAAGACATGACAATTATATTTCCAGCACTGCAATTGAGATAAAAATCATAGTGAGTTTAAAGAAAAATAGGGGATGATTTATTTTATTAAAATTTTCTCATGTGGATTAATTAACTGAGATTTGGCAAGCTTTTGAGATTCTCATGTTCTTGTTGTGCTCTTAAATTGGCCTTCCAAGTTGTTTGTAGGAAGTGTACTAAATGAGTATAGCTGACCAAGTGGAGTCTTTACTTGCCCCAGATTTTGGTCATGATTTTTTTTAATGAAGATCAGTACAGGTGAGAAATAACTGTAGCTGCTCTCTGTTCTCTCCCCTATGAGGGTGTTCGGGTGGAGTTTTTAGTTTGTTCCTGTTTAAAGATGGGGGAACTAGTGGTTCAGAGATTCCACTTATGTGCACACATGTACATGTATAAGTTACCATGTTTGGTGTATTTCTGTATTAGTAGCATTGTGGGTTTATTTTCTTAATTTCTTTTTAGCGGATATAGCTCAGAGATACAGGATAAGCAAATATCCAACTCTGAAACTCTTCCGGAATGGAATGATGATGAAGAGAGAGTACAGGGGCCAGAGATCTGTGACAGCAATAGCAGATTATATCAGGCAGCAGAAGAGTAACCCTATTCGGGAGGTCCAGGATTTGGAAGAAATTAGTTCTCTTGATGTAAGTCTTTCAAATTTGTTCTTTCTAAATATATTCTTTCCTCCCCCCCAAATTTTGTGTTTTTTTTTTTAAACTGAGTGGAAAATTGGATAACTTGCAGTATTACAAATTATTCCAATATAATCACTTTCAACTGCATTTTGTTAGAATAACTAAATTATAGTAACTACACTACCACAATGTAGTAACTATACTACCAAATTACTTTCTTTAGTTTTATTCATTTGAAAAGAATTATTTGTTGTATTTGACAAGATACTTCTAATATTCCTCACTGGAAAGATATTCACAAGGATGCTTCCAAATATTAAAAAGGCAGAAAAGAAATAACTTCTGTGCAGTTACTGACTGTTGAATGAACAGCACCTCTGGTTTTACTATCCTTAGGGAGTAACGATAGTTTTTGATAATTTGAGGGAAGTTATAATTTAACCTTTGTTTTTACAGCGCAGCAGAAGAAATATTGTTGGATACTTTGAGGAAAAGGACTCTGACAATTACAGAACCTTTGAAAGAGTAGCGAATATTTTGCATGATGATTGTGTATTCCTGTCTGCCTTTGGGTAAGTGTTAAAATTTGTTGATTGCATGAATTCATTATTGAAATTGTGTTAATGGGTTATATACAATTTAATTAGGTAGACTTCTTTTAATACTTTCAGCATGGCATATCTGAAGAGACTAGACCTTAACTGATAAATAACTAGAGAGAGGAGGAGAAAACTCCTCCTAGCCTTAATGTTTGCTGTGAAATCCAATTTTCTTGTTTTGCCTCCTTTTTCTTTTTTTCAGTCTTTGTCAGTGTAGCTTTGAGGTAACTGGGGAGATTTTGGTGGTGGGGTGATGCCAGACAGTCGTGTCCCAAAAACCTGCTTCTTTGGAGGAAGAGGGGAACAAGTAGGGAAGAGTGTGAAGACTTTTCGGCAAAAATGTTACCATCTTTGCAGACTGAGTAACTTTTTTTGCAATGTCTTATATTTTTATCTTTAAGACATGATCATTTTTTGTAGGGTTTTTTCCTTCTTTTTGTAGGAGTTTGTTAATTTTTTTCTTCCTTTTGTTATCTAAAGAATAATTCAATAATTGCTCGATCATTTCCTCTTCATGTTGGGGGAAGAGGACGTTGCTCTGGAATGCCTGATTTCTGTGCCTGGGTCTGTTTCTTGCAAGTTCTATGTCACTGCACACAGTGACAGTTTAGAACGGCAATTGCACTGATGATATACGTAATGGAAATGCATAATGAAAATGCAATTATAGATTTTTTTTTTTTTTTTTTTTTTTTTTTCCCCTGCAGTGTTTAATGTGCCAGCACCACCCAATTTAAAGTGATTGGGCATTAATGTGAATGTAGTGGTTTGCAGTCTACCCACAGCTGCAAGATCAGGAATTTGCATGGATTATACTGGCTTTTATACCGTACAGAGTTGCCCTAAGTTTTTTGAATTGGATGTAATGAAGAATAGTGGAGAGACTGAGGGGATGTATCAAGGCAGAAAATGTTTCATTTGTTTGAACAAAATTTGTTGTCAGTCACTGATGTCTTTTCCAATATGTTTCCAAAACAAGTTTGGGGGTAGGGGAGAGTATTTGTAATGTGCAGGAATACATGTGGCTTTCCTTTCCTTCAGTTCCCAGTTAGGTATTCTGTGACTGTGTAAGCAGCCTTGGCCATGGAAGAATAATCAAGTCTTGTAAATACGGTCTGTAGGTCTATCAGTCTTATCCCCAAAGAGCAGCCATTATCTCAAATGTTTTTTGATGAGCACATCCATGCTTGTTCTCAGGGCAGCCAGTCTGAGTTAATATTAGGATTTTAAATTATTTTTTGCTCCCTCATGTGACTTTTCTTTTCAACAATGCCTTTTAAAAATCATTAGTAAGATAACAATACTTTTAAGATTCTCTCTGCTGTTGTGTGTCTGTTCATCTTTGGTTTGCTATTTGTCAACTTATAATGAGAACACGCAGTGTTAGCATTTGGTTGTTGGGCGGCGTTCTTGATGTAGTTACTACGAGGTTTTTTATTTTTCTTTTTCTGTTGATATAAGCAATAAGCAAACATAATCAGACTCTGATCTGTTCCATTACTTGTAACTTGCTCATGCAGCTACAGATCATACAGCAGGCTTGTCATTATTCTCTTCTCCAGACTCCTGTTCCCTTCTGGCCTGGAGCTGTTAGTGTTCTAAAGCTCAGCCTTCCAGACAGCAACCTTAGAAACTAAATGCTTTCATCTCTGAGCAGCTGTGGCTCTCCAGCTTCCTAAAAAATTATATGTGAAAAGACTTTGGAGGGAGATACTGGCTATATGATAGTGTTTTCAATTCAGATTATATATAGTAAAATGTTTCATGGGGAGCTGATGCTTATCAGTCGCACTCTTCTGACTGAGCATCCTAACAGCCTCTGGGAGGGATTTTTGGTTTTCCTATAGATCTAGTTCAACAGGTGTATGGTTTGGGATGTATATGGTAAGCTGGTATGTGAGCTGTTGTGTTCAAACTTCTAGTAAGCTAACTCAAAACAATCAATTTCACAGGAAAAAATTTAATTACTTTGCTAACTTCTGTCAAAGCAGAACTGTCCTCTTCTATGCCAAAATTACTTTTGCTTTAGGTAGTTGTAGTAGCTTATTTTTAAACTATATGAATAGTTCTTAGTTGCAGATCATCTTGATGCTTAAAAATATTGTTAAATCAACTGATCCTTACAGTTCTGTTGAGATCTGAGGTGACTGCAGAGCAAGATTAATGAGAGGAGACTTGTAAGCAGAAGGGAATAGGAGGGATACTGATGAAGGGATATTAGAGGTAGATTTTTAGAAGTAGAACTAGAGAGGGATAAATCTGAAATGTTTGTAGACATGGAAGAGAATGACTTTGTGCCATTGAGCCGTAGCATAGGAAGCCAAATGCAGAAAACCAAAACAAACAGCCAAAAAAACCTTTTATCTTAAAACGCTGTGATGAACTGTAGGTAACGCATGGGAGAGAGTGATGAATCTAGGAACTGCTTTATATTAAGTAAGCATTGCTTTATATTAAGCAAATATGGGGCAGGGGGTAGGTGTTGGGTTGTCCTAAGAGATTCCCCGTCTCCATTCCTGCTTCAAGAAGAGAGAAAATGCAAACTGAAAGTGTTTCCATTCTGGTAGTTGTTTTAAAAAGGTTTATCTTCAGGCATTTGGGGTTTTCACATCATGTCCCCACTTTGAGTTATCTGAAACAAACCAGTCACAACTGCAGCTAAGTGAAGTGAAATAACACAGAGGAGGACCTTTTGGGTTCTACCGCAGGCTTACCCTGGAGCTTATATTTCATTTTAGGTTATCATCATCTTACCAAGCAGTGATTGGGCAGGGGGCTTCTATGTCTTCACTTTCTTATTCAGTGAAGGATTGTCTGGGATGCGAGTGCTTTACCTTTGTGATGATGGTCACAAAGAAACCTCATTTCACATTATGGAAGGAGCCATGTCTGTCTAAATGCATTTTAAAATACATGTCTCTAAACTGGTGCAAATGTTGATAGATGTAACATACTGTGCAAAATGTCTTTTGTGTATGATGAGGATAATTGGATCAGATGAAATAAAGAAAACATAGGTACTTTGAGTTAAGCCTTATGATGTCTTTTTATTTTCTTGGCCCTCTAAATTATTCAGACCCCTGGAAGATTTACCTAATCTTGCAGTGAGATAAATATCTTTACTTCTCTTTTTTTTGCCTCCCGCCTTACATCTCTTAATTGGTCTTCACCAATGCTTACATTGAGTCCACAGAAGATAGATTATAATTGGAGAAGCTGGAACTCCTAGCTAATGTTGCCCAGAGGCTGACATGCTTTCTTTTTAGCCTGCGCTAAAAGGAAAAGAAAGACATAGTTCATTTTACTCTTTTGTGGCATGTGCAGCCAGTCAGGTCTGTCTTGCTAACATGAGTTATGTTGGAACAGCAAGGTGTGAGAGAAGAGAGGAGGCCTCTTTTGATGTCTGAAGGTGGCGAAAGAGTTTATTTTTGTTGAGAGCTTTCTTACTCTTTTTTCTGTCTCCGGTGTTGGATGCATAGCTGTTCCCATTTGTTTGAATAAGAGATGATAACGTGGGGGTACAAGCTAGCAGCTTTCAGGGCACTCTGTTGTGACTGGGATTAAGGAACCGCAAAATATTCCAGAGGCAGGGTCGGAACCCACTAAGGTGACATAGTAAGCTGAATTCCAAGGAGGATCTGCATGGTTTCTCCAGTTACACACATACCATATCATCAGTGGTCAAAGACTGCACCCTGTGTCTTGTGCTCTCTAGGTTTGTTCTTAGGGTAAAATGGACAGTGCAGGCTTATTTGCTATCCATTTTCTCATTGCCTGTGCAGGTAGAACACCTCACAGCCTTTCTTTATCAAGGTAGATAACCTGTAAATTTCTAGTGTAAACAATGAACAGGACAAGTAAATGCAAACAGGAATCCATTCTCTCCTTTCCTTCCTTAAGAATAGGTATTTCTGCTTTTTGAATTTACATGATTATATGAATTCATTAACATTTTTCTCTGGTCTTTTATGCAAAATTGTACCAGCATTCATCATGTGCACTTCACTGCCTTCAGTCCACACTTATAATCTTAGGGATGCATCTTGCTGACTCCCTTAATACCCTCTCCTCTAGCCAGGACAAGGTCTGTGGAGTCACTGTACAGTTTACTGTAAAGATCAAGGATTTTAATTCTCAAATTTTGAAGGGAAAAAAAGAAATAAAGGATAGCAAATTAAAATATGATTTTTGGTATCTCAGTTACTTTGTTTGTCTTTACCAAGACATGCTTACTGGTTGGTTTGTTATAGGGCTATTTCAAAAGCAGAGAGATTTAGCGGAGACAATGTAATCTACAAGCCACCAGGGGTAAGTGTAACTGTGTTTTATTCTGCTTATTGTCATTATATGTGAATATGAACTAACAGAGACTATATTCAGATCATTCGGTATGTTACTGCATCTCAAATCTTAATTTTATTTCATTACTAAATAGTGTGAGAAATAGGGTCATAGGAACTAGTGTTTCTGAGTCAGCAGAAAAGATCCTGGTCTCATTTGTTGCCAACTAAGTGCACAAAACCAAAATCTGTCATTTTAAATGTCAATGTCCAAAACTGTTGGGTTTTTTTTCTTAGAAACATAGTCAACTCATCATGTGTATAGATACTTTGTGTTTGCTGTGAAGTCCAACAGCCAATGCACTGCATGTTTTTCAAAGCAAGTGGCAACTACTAAGTATTTTTCTGACTGTCACTTGCCTGTCTTGTGTGTCTTAGCCCACAAGGGCTAAGAGCTGTTCTCTTCACTTAAAAAATAAAAAAAGGGAATTAGTAAAATTAACTGTATGTTTACAAACTGTCATAAACATAGTTTTACTTGAGGAAAAATTCAGTACAGAAGAAAATCTGCAAGAATTGCTTTTCAGAAACATAATAAATGTCTGAAAATGTGCTCTTTTCTCAGATTTAATGTATGAAAAGAGGTGATTATAGAAGAGGAATAAATAAAGAATGACCTAAGGGGGAGAGGGAGTTTCAAACCTTTTTTTCTGCAAAACCAGAATTTATTAGGTTACCTAATTTATACGGCATTTCTGAATTAAGGTGTGCTTTATCATGGCCACAGCTTGTGAAGTCATGCTTCGTTTCACATTAACCAAAACTGATGGCAGCACTGTATTCCGAGTTAAAACTGCTAGCAAATAAAGGAAAACTATTATTTATTCATCGCTCTTTGGCAAAGCAAATGTAAAATACCGGTTTTGAGTCCTGTAGGACATTGGGAGGGATTTTTGGTGAGTCTTTGTAAGTATCAGCATGAAGAAGCTTAATATCTGCCTCTTGTTTATACTTAAGTGGGTTTTTTAGGCATGAAGATGCTATTTCTCAACCTGACAGAAGTCTAAATAGCCTTTATTTGAAGCATCCTGAATTAGGAAACAAAGTATCATTTCAATTCTTCTTAAGTTGACTTAAAAAGTGGAGTTGACTGTATAAATGATTATATGTAATATTTCTTGCCCTGTTCTACTTTCATAACATACTTAATGGAAGTGTTGCATGCACAGTGGTTGAATATCGGTATACACTTGGCTTTCAATATTCAAGATACTGTTACCTTTACATTGTGTAGGTAATCTTCTTTGTAGGTAACAATATCATTTTCACTGTTCCTCAACTACTATGTTTTTCTTTTCAATAGGAAAATGCTCCAGATATGGTGTATTTAGGCTCACTAACCAATTTTGATTTGATTTATGCATGGACACAAGATAAATGTGTACCACTAGTTCGAGAAATTACATTTGAAAATGGGGAGGTAAGAATTTTTTCTATCATTCTACTTCTGAGGTTTCTTCCTCAAAACCAAAATGTCTCTTGCAACGTCTCTAATCCATGCCAAAGAACTTTCTACATGCTTTGCTCTTGGCAGAAAATAGCTGTCAGGTAATGTCTTTCCATTCTTTTGGAGCTTTTTAGTTAGACTTGAAATTCGCTGGAGGCAGATTTGTAGTAGTTTCATACACTACCAAAGAAAGGGATCGTAATCATGCACATAGATCACATAGAAGTGTCTGGGGATTTGTGCAGTGTGGGCACTTGGACACTGAGAATGCGCGTATGTAAGAACCTGTGTGTCTGTAAGTACATGTGGCTTTGTAACACCTCAGGTAGGTTGTACTATTCGTCTAAAGTAAGTACATATTATTTATACTGATGTAAGGACTAAATGGTGATTTAAGATCCAGGCATAAATGTTATTTAAGTGCTTTTACTGCCTACTTGACCTTTTTTCTTAAAAATGCTTCTAGTCAGGGTAGAAAATATCCATGTTGGCCTGTCTGTGACAGGTTGAAAGAGTAAAATTGTTGTGAGCTATCCTTTAGTTATAATCAGCTTTTAAAATTTAGTGTCAGTTAGTGGTAGGAAAATGTTACTGTATTAACCACTTCCAAAGCATTAGGTAATAAATAAGCAATCTTAATCTTTTTAGCTTCACATTTTCTTTTCCTTGGGTTTCTGCTTCTAGCTGTAATTCATAAGGAATTTGGGGGTTTGCTTTTAAACATATTTTTCTTCTCATTATCCTTACTTTCTTTCAACATGTTTCAGCTTTTGTTTGTAACTTAACCCTCCTTCTTCTATTTCCAACTCCATATTACAAATTTCTTTTTGTAATAACCAACAGGAAAAAAATCTTTAGAAAATGAGCAAATTGCTAGTATCTCAAAAAGAGTATTTGTTTATAGCCACAGCATCTGCTAGAACCTCAGCTGAGGTTTGTAACAAACTGCAGTATGTTGTCCACACTGGATTAGAAGCCAAAGAATCAGTCATATGATTCGTTCTCAGTTTGCGCACTTAGTATTTTTTTTATCCTGAATTTGCAGCGCAGGTAACAACTGCAGTGCTGGGCGCGCATAACACGTCAGGTTACGTGACAGAGGGGGGGATAGGGTGGGAGGCACAAAATGGTTTAAGTACAGTCTTCTAGTCAATGCCACCAACTTTTATTGGAAAGTTCTGTTAGTTAAATCTTAATTCTTCATTTGCAACCCGATATGGAAGACATGCCACATGTTAACATCTTTAGAAGTGGTAGATTTCCAGTGTAGTTTTCCCATGGTGAAACTGGATTCTGAGCCTTAGAAGCCAAGGTTCATCACTATCAGTTTATACCACATCGTGTCATGGTTTCTGTGGCTGTTCTCTCAACCCTCAATTCCTGTTTACGTAGGTGGACACTTACAAGTCCAATGTGACATTTTGCCCAGCAATCTTTGTTTAACAATTTCAGTGCAAATTTAAATATGCCAAGATTGAGATACTTCTGCCTGCTGCGATTGTACAGCATTTAAATGGGCTCTTAATGCATACTGCACATTATTACAGGGTAAAAAGATGCTTAAACTGTGTTTATGGTACTCACTTTCTTTCTCAGTATTTTCATTATCTGATGTCATGGGCAGGCTAACCAGGAGGATACCTCATCTGAACACAGTTGATCATTGCGACTTTAGACACCACATAGTTACTGAACTCTGAAGCAAAGTGTTCTGCTTGCGAAGACTGTCCAGTTAAAAGACAGTCCCTGTACTTGATGAGAAAAGACTGTTGAGATCAGTCTTATCATTCAGAATAAGTCACCGTTAACCTGTAATCAATCCGTTTAGTTTTTATGTTGTATGAACACAATGGACTGTGTGGTCTAATGATGGGGCCGAACTGTGAGCTTTCAAAAGGGTAAGAAGTTTCTCAAAGGCATACAGAAGTGATGTGGGAAGCTCAGATCTAATGAAAAGTGCCAAATGAGATGGAAGCTTTTGAGGGAGAAGTCCAAAGCAAATGAAATGGCAAATGAAATTCCACTTGCTGTGTCCTGATCAGTAAGGGATGCCATGAAAGCTGGAGTAGAAAAGCAGACAAAGGCAGGTACTTGATAGAAATCAGTTAGGGACAAAATTAGCAAGGCTTTCAAGCTAGCTGTCCTAACAGCCTGTTTGGAGGCTAATTGATCTTGCAAATATAACTTACTGAGGCTGTCCTTTTAGCTGCTTGCAAGCAAGAGGGGAGCTTAGAGCTGAAATAACAAGCTCTGGGAGCTCTTCCTCTGGAAATGTACCTGGTGAAACGGGTGAGGAAACAGCCATGATCGTAGTGGTAAAAACCAGACTTTTTCCTGTCCTCCAATAGGAGAGGAGAGGAGACTCAGTCCAACTCATGTGTGTAAAATAGAACAAGCAAGTATGATTAGTGGTTGGTTTAGGGATGGATTGGGAAGCTTAGATTTGTCAAGAACTCTGGAGTTATAAGGACCTTTGCAGTCTGCTGTTAAAAGGCCAAGCTTCACCTTACCTGACAGACTTGGCTGAAGGAGAATGGCAGCCACTTCATGTACACCGTGTAACTGGCTGCCTGCCAATAAGGAAGGTGTTTCTTCCAGCTTACTGCAAATGAAAAGTATTTGAAGAAGCTCTTCTGTTAGGTGGCAGTACAAATGAGTGGTATCTTTCTCAAAAAGCATAGATTTTATTCTGATACAGGCTGGAATCAAATATCAGCACTTGTTTGTACACCAGTTGTGCAAATGAAAGATAGGCAAGACTGTAGGCATTTGCGAGATGATAAATGATTATTTCTTCAATCGGGCTCTAGCAAATTAAGCTGATGTTCAAAGGTGCTTAAAAATCACTTTTGAAGCAAGCAAATGCATGTTGTTCATGTTTTGTTTGGGTTTTGAGTAAAAGAAGAATCCTGAATTAATTATTCAAGTTGTTCCTACGCTTCCCTGTCCCTGGACAGAGATCTTTAAAATGCACTCAGGCTGCAAGGACGCATTCTTACGAGGAACTAAAGCTTGCCTGTCCAACGAAGGTTTTCATTTCTTCATTAAAATTAGAAATATACTAGCCTGTGAATTTGATAATGGTGTTTATACCAGTCAGGACACACTTACTAGTAAAAGAGCAGTGCTTGATCGTAACTGATAAAGCTAAGTCATTAGCTTCTGATTTTTTTCTTTTTGATTTTTTTTTTTTTAGGATGGAGTTATTTAAAGATACTCATCCATTGTGTTATGCTAAGAAATCACTTACTACATGAACCAAGCTAGGACTGGGTCTAGAATACACTCTTAGCTTTTCATAGCATCCAGGCCTTACCGCTGTTTCTATGAAGATACCGTGTTTTCTCAGAATTGGGCTACTTCTTATGAGCAAGTATTCCAATGCAAGTGCATCCCTTCCCAAAATGTTGATGATGAAATACCTTCATCCTTTATCTGCTGTATATGACAGAGGGAGGAAACATGGCTAACTGTATCTCTCGGGCCTCTTAGATGGATGGTCAGCAGTTACATCTTTAGTCGTGTTCTTTTGGCTGTTTGTAAACTAGAGGTCTCACTGAATTTGAAAATTTCTGGTATCACTTACTTAAGCGCCATTAAGAAATGGAAGAAATCAGATTTGTTGTTTGTTTCCTGTGCAGGAGCTGACAGAAGAAGGCCTTCCTTTTCTCATACTTTTCCACATGAAAGATGACTTGGAGAGTTTAGAGAAATTCCAACAGGAGGTTGCACGACAGTTAATAAGTGAAAAAGGTTTGTAGTAGCTCCTACCACTTCTCTTTTTTAGTAGTATAATCTTTTTCAGGCAAACTCAGAGTGGAAGCAAAGGCCAGTTCTAGTTTTAAAGCTCTTGAGACCAAAGGGGTTTACATGCTTTCGATAGTGAGGACCAGCTCTCTGGAAATGATTAAAATAGATGCACAATTTATTAGTAAGCAAATATTTCGGAAATCCTTCCTTTCTAAATGACTTAAGGCAGTTAGAGGGCATTAAACAAAACTTCAGTTCATATTGTGGCCAAAAATGCTTCAAGAAGATCTGTTATTTTGGTGATGTTAGTTATTTAAATCTATTTTCAAGTTTTGCATTTTGTATCTACCTCACATCTCTGCCTTTGTAATAGCTATGAAAGTGGTTAGGGTTTCAAGATGATAAGAAACAAATCTTAACCGGGATTTTTTGTCTGCTCACCATTTTAAGGTACCATAAACTTCCTGCATGCTGACTGTGATAAATTCAGGCACCCGCTCCTCCACATTCAGAAGACTCCAGCAGACTGCCCTGTTATTGCCATCGATAGCTTTAGGCACATGTATGTCTTCCCAGACTTCAGTGACTTGTCGTAAGTATTTTTCTTTGTGCATTTTAATTTGAGAAGAACAAAGGAAAAGATGTTCTTGTACTTTAATCTGTTCTATGAGAGGATAAATCTGGGATAGGAAAGGCTGCCTATGTGTGATTTAATGTTAGAGCCTTAAAGCAGTATCAGCTGGTGTGAAGTCATTGTTTAAATGGAGTTGCGTTGCTTTATACAAGAATCTCACATTAAGTTTTTAGATGCTGCTCTTCTTTTGCTTCAAAGTTTTACTATCTTCCATAGTAGTTAGGCTTTTGGGGCCTGGCATGGTATTTTTAATGGAGATCTAGATAGATCAATTATCTGTAAAGGGTTTAAAATACGACATGGTATGTTTAAGTGCTGTGTTATGCAATGATTACTGTAAAATGCGCCGTGTAAGAATTCCTAGACTGATGGGTTGTACAATTCCAGCCTTCCTGCGTTAGTCTAAACCTGGAAAGCTGGCAGAGAAAACCTTGTTCTGTGGGTTTCTGAAATTTTTCACGTGCAGCTTGGAAAACGGCTGATCAGTGGCATGTGATCTGGATGAAATACGAGAGGGAGAAAAGTATGGTGGTGCTTAGGCAAAGTACCACTGTGATAATCCTCTTCACATCAGCCTGTCTCTTCATGTTGTGCTGCCTTGGAAGCACATGTTCTGTCTCCCATGGTTCAGTTGAGGAATGATGATGTGTAAACGTTTTCTTGTGAGACAAGTGCTGTCTTTGTCTTCAGATGGTGTGTTAAACTCCAGTTTCTGTCTCAAAGGAGGTATCTCCATATACCCTCCTTTAGTCTTGTTAGATGCCTAACCTTTGAGACTGGAATTTTTGCCCATTCATACTTTTAAAAACTGAGGATACTTTGTCAGAGCCAAGGAGTCAAAGCTCAGACCTAGCATGCGATGTAACCCCATGTCGAAGTCTGCCATTCTGGGAGGCATTTTTCTACCTGAAATGTTGACATGTGGAAGGAGGGTTCAAACGCAGCTTCTTCTCCACAGGCTTATTCTTAAATTGTAGTCTCTGATGTATCTCAAATAGTGCTTTTCAAATATCTAAAGCCAGGTTTGTTGAAACTCTTATAATGACTATTCTTCTCCCCATCTTCCTGTTTCTTTGGAAGATCATGTTCACTGTTCCTACCAGCGCTTTAAAAAAAAAAAAAGTAAGATATTTGCTTTTTGAAAATGTTCTTTTTATGGTCACTTTTGAAGCAGCCCTAAAATAAATTAGTATTTTTTATGGGGCTAATAGAGATGTTTAGTTTAGACTTTCATGTTAAGTTTCTTACACGTTCTGTTTCTGCAAAACACTGTCAGAATAGTAACAGCTACTTGCTTGTTTGTACACTGGTTGTTACATACAAATGAAGATGAGAGAGAGATGTTGGGATTGTAAACAGTTCCTTAATGATAACTAATTATTCACCCTTACTCTAGGAGATTGAGCTGATAGTTAGAAATACCTAACAGTTTGGAAACGAGGAGAGCTTGGAGCTCCTGGGGTGATATGCTTTTGCGTGTGTGTTTGTGGTTTGGATTTTTGGGTTGGGTTGGTTTGTTTGTTGTGGCTTTTTAATCATAGATTCTAAATATTCTAAATAGTAATAAAATCTTAATTCCAAAATTTTCATCTACCTGCAAGTATTCCTGCCACTTCAGTACATTTTCTGGACTCGTCTCTTGTAATCTCAGTGCTGCCACCAGCCAATAGGATTGGGATACGGTACTTTCAGAACTGGCCCACTAGAAGATTCACTTTCTCTCTAGGGAGTCGTCTTTTTGAATAGCCACTTCATAGGCAAATCAGACCACCGCCCAATATTTTGTCCTGATACTTTGGCCACCTGGCTCTATTCATTCTGCTGCTCCAGGTCAGAAATGATAGCAGGGAATGTTCAAGAGATGGCTTGTAGCTTCTGAGCAAGAACCGGCTGAGCTACAAGAGGCTGTAGGCACCAAATGCCTTTGCTCCATTGTGAGGAGAGAGGTTGGAGGGGAACGTGACCTAGAACAGGGCAGGAGCCCAAGGTAAAGCAGGGAGCAGGGATTCTGCTGTCCCTACAACTGGGCTGGAATGAACCCCATTTTCTCCATCAGTACTAATTCCTGATCTTACCTGGGAAGGAAAGAGACCCCTCAAAGTACCACTGTACTGCTGTTTAGTTGCAGATGTGGCTGTAGTGATCCCCTCTGGCTCGACATTACACTAGAGTTTATTCACAGGTTTCTAGTGATCTGAAATATTGCTGATAGCCAGTCTGAGCACACTTTGTCCCTCCTTCCTAAATGTAATAATTGCTCTGATGAAAGACTCCCAACAAAACCTGTCTCCACTCATACATTACCTTTTGACTGAATGCATAGTGCTCACCTTATTTTTATTTAATCTTTTATACTTACTAGTATAAAAGATATACTTACTCTTCCTCTTAAGCTTTTTAGTCTATTTGAGGTATCACAAATAATATTGGATGCTGTAGTTTAGCACGTTTGCTGTGGGTGACAGCAGATGATCTCAGATTAGATTTACATTGATACCCTCTTAGTGCTGATCTCTAGTGTACATGCAGTTGCCCAGGCACTAGAGAGCCTTTCAAAGATGTTTTGTCAATACTGCTACCCAACTGTCATTTGTATCTGTAAACTGTGCATTTGGGACCTGCTGTTCCCTATTACATTATGGTTAGTGGGGAGCCAAAGCGAGTGTACAATGAAGTTACCGGCTAGTACAACTCTGTGGGAGTTATTGAAAAGATGAAATACGTGCTGTGTTCTCAAGAGACAGTGGAAAGAAAAAGGAGCTGGTGGGATACCTTAACAAACCATTTGGCTTCCTGTCCTCGATTAATCACCTAAAGTGCTAGATAAACAGAAGTTGGCTACTCTAAACGGTGCACTTTAAATCTGCTGTGTTTGGACTTAACTTGCAATAAACGTGGATTTTTCTGTTGGGTTTGTTCCAGGGTTCCAGGTAAACTGAAGCAATTTGTACTAGACTTGCATTCTGGAAAATTGCATAGAGAGTTTCATCATGGCCCTGATCCAACTGATATGGCACCTGGACAGGTAAGGGTATCACAGACACATTTAATTTGGCCATTTAATAATGACCTTTTTTTACTCCTTGTCAGAGTGGCACTTTCTAATATGTGTGTACTTTTAGCTTCAGCCTCCTGAAAGAGAAATCTCTTCATAGAAGCATAATGTTCTTGCTTCTGCTTGGCTCTTCCTTTGGGTAAAGGCAGGGAGAGCAGCAGGGGGAAGTGTGGTACCTGTTTGCCCTGAATAAGCGAAGCGTGTAAGAGTACATGTTTTCTCCCATGAAACAGAAGATCTTGGGCTACATGACCATCCTGAGCTCATAGAGCTGCTCTTATGTTCTCATGTGATTTTAGTGCAAAAACTGATGGTAAATCATAGGTGCATTATTTCCACCACGACACGCTATGAGATGGTGCTTCTAACAGGGAACATCAATTGACTGAATGTTTGATGTATTTACGTGTAGTCACCAATCCAAGCAGGAGGCAGATTATTAGAGCATCAACAAAAGATTGATAAGTGGTGATAGGGCCTATTACCTTTATTAATGCAGTTAACAAGCAGCATTAATAGTGGTCACAGGCTTCATTTGTCAGTTTGGATTCCTCACTGATTCGCTCAAAGATTGTCAAGCTGTGCAGTTACCTGCCTGGAAGTCACTCCTGGGATCTCTTCAGGAACACCACTACTAGATCCTTCTCCAGACAGAACTCAGGAGCACCTCAGTATTTAGTTTAATCCAAGAGGCAGAAAAGAGAGGACATTACCAGCCCCGATTCCCTCTGCTCAGCCCAGTCTCCTCACCGTGTCTTGCTCAGCCTTGTATCTTCTTGATACACCACTCGGCTCGTATGCTTGGTGTCATGCTAACCTTCAGGCAACCTTCTCACTGCCTCAGGCACTCTCTAAAGAAATAACTGTTTTTAAACACTTTACTTTCAAGTTACATGTTGCATTGTCTAGGGCTCACAGACATGTTGGTCCCAGAGGACACCTGGTGCCCTCATGTTGGGGTGCCTTGGGCTGTACCAGAACCCATGGGTCTGAGGGACAGGAATGATTTACAGCTATAGGCTCATTTTCATGGTCATCTGTGGGATGTGGTATGGGAGGCACTGCGCTAAGCCATGTGAGTGCAGCCTCCTGTTGCCCTGCTCAAAGTTAGATTTAAAAGCTGAAAGCCCTGGAGGGTTTGCCTTGGGTCAGAAGAATGACTGCTTTTGAATTTTGTGACTGGCCGTGAACACAGGCGGCCTGAATTGTCTCTGCAATAATTCACTGATCTGGTAACTCCCTGGGTACCTCAGTTCATTGAGCAACCAGAACTCAGGTCAGCAGGAGGAGATGAAGGAAACAAGGGCTGGAGACTGAGGCATGCGCCAGGCAGTGGTCAGCTCGGACCATGAGGAGGAGACACTGAGGGAACTGCAGTGTGGAGGAGGGTTGGTCAGGGAGGGAGGAGGCCTTCCAAGTCCTTGGATCCTGCTGCCTGTCTGGGCCCAAGCTTGTTGCCTAGAGCTGCAGGCTTTGCTCTTCTCTCCATTCTGCCTCAAAAAATGCCCACCAAACCTGGGGCATTGACTGTCTCATGCCAGCATGGCATCCTGCCGTCCTGTGGAAGGTGCGTGTGCATGTGCCGTGGAAATGCTGGCTTTAACCAAGGAGGAGGCTGCTGTGTTGGGTCATGTATGTCCCTTGAATTGCATGTTTGTTTGTGGGGCTTTTTTAGTTCCCATAGAAAATGAATTCTAAAATATTTTGGTAGCAATCTCGCTTTGCCCTGGTCTATCACAAACACATGAACTGGAATACCTTCACATCAAGCAGTAGACAGACTCAAACAAATACACAGTGGGATGCATTTGAAATACTTTTAAGTCACTTGTACAGGAAGTTGTGTGATGGCCGTTACCTCTGAGATGTGCTAACAAAAGGAAGATCCTTAACTGACAGTGGGTGCTTAATTAATTAATGTTTGTGTGCATGTGTATTCCACCTACCTGGGACTTACAATGTGCCTTCCAAAAAAAAAAAACCAAAACCAAAAACCTCACTTTGAGAGAATACTGGACATTCATACGCTCCCATAATTAATGTGAGAAGTTCATTTAATAGAGGCGATTGATTGTTCAAATGAGTCTAACAAGCGATTTTCCTGTTTTTTCTGTTTTCCAGCCAATTCAGGATTTAGCAAGCAGCCCCCCAGAGAGCTCATTCCAGAAACTGGCACCCAGTGAACATCGGTACACCTTATTGAGGGAAAAAGATGAACTTTAAAAACTTGAAATCTTGCAAGCCTTTCAGACAGCAGCATTGACTTCTGTGTGGTGGAAATAGTAAACCTATATTTTCATAATTCTATGTGTATTTTTATTTTGAATAAACTGAAAAAGATTTTTTTTTTCTTCCCAGGCTTGTAAATACATTTGTTTGGTGGGTCCTTCTGTACAGCATCTTTCAAACAGTACGTTCCTAATGCTATAGTAAAATACCAGAGACCCATCCAGACTCTTGACCTAACTCTGTTCTGTAAAACTTTTATAATCCAAATGAAGGTATCCTTGCCAGAGACATGCTGTTAACTTGCACTATCCCATTAAATAGGACTCTTGGGTTGTTTTCCGTGTAACCTCGGTAGTATGTGCTTTTTCTTCTCCTCCTGATGTGAACAGCTATCCTGGTCATCTATTTCTTTGTCACATTTTTCTCCAACTTAAGAGGGTCTTCTATTCTGGATATGTGGGAGGGGAATAAATTAAAGTTTTACAGAATCTCATGTGGTGCTTTACTGGGTGTAAATGTCAAAGCAGTTAAACAGTTCTGACTGTTAAAATACCAAGCAAGGAAAGGAGAAGGTTTAATGACAATGGCTGTACCTTGAAAGAAAGGGCTGTACTGACCTGCTCTGATTTCCTGGAATTAAGATTGTTATGTTATCCACACGGCTGTTAAAAGAACATGAATGCTGGAAATCCTTCAAAGTAGAAGAGGATGGGGGTGGGCTGTCATCTTTGTTGTGTCTATCTAAAATTAATCTCGATATGTATGGGTTACAGTTAGACTCTTTTTTCCCCCTTTTTCTTTGGGTTGCTGCCTTCCTGGCAGACATTTACTGTCTGAACAACCACTGCAAATTTTCTGTTACTTTTTTTGTCTGGCTTCCGCCTTATTTATTGTGTATTCTTTGAATTCTGCTCTGAAGAAGGAATTACTGCTTTCCTTGTGGGCTTTTCTGTTGTGCAGAATACCAGAATATGGGCTTTTCTCAGTGACTCTTCAGGCTGCTTGATGAGATGAACATCTAGAAACTCTAATATGGAGAAGTGTCTGTTAAGTTGGGGAGCATTGCTGCAAATTAGTGTTTTATTTTTACAGGACACTTACTAAGAAGAATCTACAGCCCCAGGGTTTAGTGTCCTTAGAAGCAACCTTGTTCTTTGGACAGGTGCACTGCAGGGTTCACGTTTATTTCAGCAAGTGCCCCAACTTCTGCAGTTCACCGCTCAGGACTCCTTTTCCCTCTCAGCCAGATGCCACCTACTCAGTTACTGGCAGAAGGCTGACATGGTCCTGTGCAGCTGAAGCAAAAGTTGATCCTGAGAGGCTGGTCAATCAAGCCCCTGCAACAGGCACATGAGCTTTGGGGGTGATTCTGAGAAGGGAATTGCTAGTACCAACCAACACTAAGCTGTAGCTGAGCCAAGAGAATTGCAAGAGTTTGTTTAGGACATACTTGTTTGTCGCTTTTGTGAAGTGCATGCAAGTGCTTTGCAGGCCATGTCTTCTCCTGTCCCATTCTCCATCTTATGGCAAATCAAGCATTTTTGGCAGCTGATTCATACCACCTCCCAGTTGGAATCTAAAGATGTGAGCAGGGAGTGGGTTTAAGGCTGTCACTTGTTATCTGCAAGTGGTGCTACATAACTTCAGGCACCTGAAATTTTCCTTGACTCCTGCGTGGTGCCTAAGGAACTCATCTTACTACTATGATGTTCCTGTTTTTCCTGGGGATTCATCTTTATAAATGCAGTTTGGTGGAAGATGTCTAAACTTCTCTTTCTGGAGAGAGATGCTACCTCCTCATACACCCAGCCGTCCAGTGGCTGGTGCCTTCAACTAGAAAGAGATGAAACTCCTCTGCCATTCCTTAATCTAAGTTTGCTTTTCAGAGTAAGGACTTGTTCCCAGAGCTTTGGCATCCCAGCACTAGATGGACAATTAGATGTAACGGTTTTGTGACAGTTATGGACTCAAGTCATTTCATTGTGTATTCATTGGAGTTGTACCTAATTCTCCTGGGTTCCTGATGACCAGCGACTTGGCTGAACCAACTCTGAAGTGATTTTTCTATTTGCAGACAGAAGGTTGGACAGCTCAAGTCTAGGTCTGCTTGCCTAACCTGATGTTGGCTATCACTTGAGCTTTTAAGTATCTGATGATGCAGAGAATTTGCTTAGAGAGCAAGAGCTGGACAAAATGTGAGAGGTGTTTCAAACTGAGGCTGTCAGCTGTGATCACCTACAGCAGTGGCTTTAACCATTTGGTGCTCAGCTGACCCCTCCCTTCAACACTTCTCAAGGCTTTCATGGGAAGTCGTCAAACAGTATTAGCATTATCCCCATACAGAACAAACCCATTCCAAACTCTCTTTTTAACTGACATTCAGGAGTCCATTTCTGTGCCAGCAGATGTGTACGAGTTACTAGATGTGTGCCACGTTTTAGGAACTTGTGTTAACTTCAGTCAACGTAAATAATTCAATAGCTGAAGTGTGTGTTTGGTAACAAGACAGGATTCTTCCATCTTGGTCATGCCATTATTGTAGGGGATTAGTCTTTTAGATCTGAAAGGAAATAAACCCCAATGTTCTCAGAAAATGCTACAACTAGTCTCATACGTGAAAACTTTTATTTGGTCTGAAAGAATTATTCATCTCTTACATTTTTTCTGACTAGCGTGCCTGGCAATTTAAATGCTAGTTTGGTTACTCAGATGCCCATGCTTCTTCACATATGTCAATAACCCACCTACTTTAAAAATTTGTAGTTTAAATAATAGTCTCCCAAATTAGTGTGTACACAGTGTTTTGTAATTGCTTCCTTGAAGACACGAGGAAGCATAGTTTTTGTGCTAGACATTTCATAAAAGGAGTGCACACCAGGCTGCATTTGCATATGTTGTGGCAGAAATTCGGTTTTATGAATTTAGATTGTCTTGGCATTAGTCCCGCTTGGGGGGGAGAGGGTGGAGTCCACAGTGTCTCTAAGGCGACTGCTGTCATTTAAATGCACAAGGTTTCGAGCGTACAGTAGGGAAACACAGATACCTTTTTTAAAACATAAGAGAATCAACCACCATTCCTGGTTAACAACTTTTTCTTAGTTTCTTCCTCTATATGTAGAAATTACATATCAAAGGAATGAATAGACTTAGTATGAAGTTGTTACAAGCTCATTAAATGTGTTTACAGCCCAAGTAGATGCATTAAAAAGTGCTTTTTGCCTGACAGGAGCAAATGAACTGAATTACTTGGGTCATGTTTTCCCCTCCAGCAGTTTTTACAGACGTGGGGCACTGTGCCTTTAGCACGTGCAGCGTTGACAATGTTCGCAATTACCTGTGAAAACTATTCTTGCACACATTGCTTCCCTGAGCCTCAGACCTACTTAAAATAGACACACTGCTCTGACTGAGAGCAATTTCAATGAAATTTTAAAAGTAGTAAGGAAGAACTGTTCAGAAAAAGACAATTGTGCTGTAACTAACGGTTGCTTACAGTGTCTCTAGGCACAAAACCCCATATCAGTCATTAGCAGACAGTTACTTCCAATGATGGCGTCAAAGTACTGGTTAAGAAAAGGGAGCTTTCTACAGTACACCTCCTTACGCAGTGTTCCCTGCCAGGGAGCCTTGTCAGTAAACACTGACTTCAGTGTGCACGTAGTAAAACTCAGAGCTCAGGAAGAACTGAACAATCTAAAAACTTTAAAAAGCAGCTTCCCAGCCTCAATTTCTGTTCCCCCAAACAGTGGCAGTGAGAGTGTGGGAACTGTCCTGGAAGGATGGAGGTAGGACCATGTGCTGAACAGTAGATTATGCGACAAGAAAAACACATTAACACTTCTGTATTTAACAATGGAAGTTTCAAAAGCAAAAGGTTTCTTACGCAGCAGCACCGTAAGGCTGGTAAGAGTAACAGGCATCCGCTATAAAAAGCTGGTAAGAGCACTGAGAGCTTCACAGCCCATACAGGCTCCACAGCATGTCCCAAAATCTTGAGAAGGCCGGACGCTGCTCTACAGCGTGGGTGGGAGCAGAAAGTCCAGAACCGAGCAGCATGCCAGAGGTGCGCAGCAGACCTGCACGAGCATGGTTTACTTATTGTGAACAGTATCGGGGTGACATTTCCAAAACAGTCCCATCATCTGGGGATGTCAGCTGACACTGGCACCATCTGAAGGACCTCCCTGATTCACCATCCTTTGACCTGGTGCCTGATGCCACCCTTGAGGGTTAATATTGAGGGAGAGGGCCTGGCTGCAGCACCACCTTCCAGAGAAGCTATTTAGCTCTGCCCCACCGAGCGCTGTTGGTGACAGGCGCTGAGAAGCAAGGGCAACATCCAGCAGTAAGTGTTGCGGCAGTACGCTGAGGCTTCAGGGTCAGAATGCCAGAGCTTGGCATTCTTGCTGTGTGGTGTCTTCAGGACAGGCCAAGGAACTGGACAGCCCCTCCAGGAGCAGTGCTGCAGGGCTGCTGCTTAGACTGTTTAATTCTTAACTACACTTTGAACAAGATGAGGAGTTTACACATTTAAAACAAAAGGATCTGAAAAAGGGGGAGAGCTTGTTATGATTCTGAGCTGATCTGGCTGATGGAGGCAGATGTGGGATATATATACAGGTTTTTTCCACATTGCTCACCCAACATTTTCACCTCTTTATGACAGTTCATGCTTCCCTGTGCATTACTGAACAGACACAGTCCGTCAGATCCTGGGGGTACACACAGGAGGAGTTTGGGAATCCAGATAAAGGAAAGTAAACTTAAAGTACTGTGACCATAAAAGATAGATGGAGCTTATTTCCTTTTCTTTTGAGCACTGTAATAAAAACTCCAGCTTCATGGGAAAGCACTAGGGTTTTCCAGACCTCTCTCTTTGTCTCGTCTGCAGGACACTGTGCAAATTTGGCAGGAACATCTGTCACCCATCATTACCGCGGTGCACATAGCTCACCTAAGAATTCTGTAATTAAACATTACCCATCGAATTTTCAAAGGGCTGATGTCACCACATCTGAAAAGAGAAATTATGCCATTACTGTCTCACCCCTCCCAAGTAACAGCACTGTTGTCAAAATTCACACAACTCAGCCTTGTATTTGAAGCATAAGGCTGTAAGTCTGTCACTAGTGCGGCTACTACACCTTTGTTCCTAGTATTAATGACTGTACTTCAGCTGGACTTTTTGGCACTTTGGCTAGAAAGCTCTGGACAGCTGGAAGAGACCTGCTCAATCATTTTTTGTTTTCTTCTTTGTATCAATTTTCCACCTGTGAAACCCAAAATCCCACCACCAAGTGCAGCTGCAATTCCTGCCACTTTGAAGCCTGCAAGGAGACCGATGGGACCCCCCACCACTCCACCAATGACTGCACCTGCCACAGGCAGAGCTGCCAGCTTGTATTTTGCAGCCTGTAAAGTGAAGAGAAAAAAAAAACCAAGAGTTAGAATACTTGCCTGTGGTGATGTGCATTTTCCCATCATGGCTCTTGGCAATGACTTGAATGCTCAGTGATAAATAAACATTACAAATTAGTACTTTAAAAAAGATTATCTACTATCCCACATGTATGACAGAACATGCTAAAACAGTTCAACATTGAGCTATCTCATGCATGGAGTTGTGAACCAGGTCCTTTTACACAGTTCTGGCCGATTATGTACAGTTTATTACTTGGTCTCCATCATTAAATCAAATGAGGAACTGAGAAAATGCTCAAGACTTCGTTGCCTGAATCGAGGTCTGTGGCTTATTAGCAGCTGTCACTGACATCCACACAGAACGGGACTGAAATTGCATGTTACTATCAACCTGTTGTATCATGCTTATTTGATTCTTGTGAGCCAGTTGTTGAACACACTTGTCTTTGTGGATAAACCAAAGTAGCATCTGAACAGCATAAAAACCAAACAAAAATGTACTTCCTAGCAGCCTGGATATGACAGAAAATTACAAGAGGGATTGATTTTTTTTTTTCCCTGCTACCTGTGGGTCTTTTCTTCCTTATTTCCTTAATTGCTGGCTCCCTCAGCATTAAAGGCGGCAGATCAATTGGGTTAATACAGAGGTTGCTGGGAGGCAGAGTACCATTGATTCAGCAGCGGGAGCAGATCCCTACCTTCCCCAAGTTTTTGGTTCCCTCTTCAACATTCACAGCAGCTCTGTTGACATGGTCTTCAATCCTGTCAATCTTCTCCTGCTGAGACTAGATGCAAAGGAATTATGAGAGTGAGGTCACCTGCTGGGAAGCAGCAGTGAGCCAATACACACCATTTTAATGCCTGTAATCAGGGCCCCACAGCTGCTTTCATCTGCTACACACTGCAGCCGTGCAGCCTTAATGGTGCTTCATTAATAGCATCCGATAAACTCTGCTGAAACTACAAACTTACTTTAAAAAAATCTGCACTATTAAGGAACAGGACAGTGTGGTTATTATACAACGTGTTGCTGCAGTTAGACAGGACAACCCAAAACCTATGATTTCTATATCTTTTCTGTGAGTGGATGCACTCGCATTCCAAAGGGAAAAGTAATCCAAACTAGCCTTTTTATGTCCTGCTGAGTTTCACGTTCAAAAAAAATTCTATAAAGAGCATTTATAAGATTAGTACCAACCCCAACATTCAAAGCTGTGCCAAGACATCTAAACAGAAGTGTTTAATTATGACATTATAAAGCACTGACTTAATTCACAAATAGAATAGTGACAGTACTGAAAATATACTTGATGTTGCTCTGTATTCTACTGCTTGATTTTACAAAAACGTTCCATCCTCTCTCCAAATGCAGTCCAGTTCCCCTGCAGCCTCTCTCAGAGAACACCAGAACAGAACATAAAGGAGTTTGTTTGTTCTTATTTTAATCTCAGCAGTACCCAGGCTGGTTTATGTCACAAAATAATGAGACGGCTGATGTTCAGCTTAAAATAAAAGGCATTCCAAATGTTTTTGCTCTTTCTAATTCAGAAACTGCTGAACCCACCAGCTCTTGTGTCTTCATCTACTACCCAATCCACATGCTTTAGATGCTTGCTATTATATCCAATGATGGGTGTGTGTAACATCCAGAAAGTCCTGGAAACAGGAACTCCCTCTTTTTAGCTAAAGCTGCTAAGATTTAGGCTACTGAACAGAAATTTTTGCAGTCCCTCTCCAGCCTAATGAATCTTAGTCTTTGTTTTTGTGTATGTGAAGCAGCACATATTCAGCAGAAGAGATGATAAAAAAACTAACCCGACAGCAAGGAGACTAAAGAACTCTCCTAGGAGATGAGAATTGCGGATTTAAATTCCCTGTGGCACAGGAAGAACTAAACATTGGGAACTGAGTGGATGATGAAGACATTTTGGCAGCTTTGCGAGAGCAGAGAAAGGTCATGATAAAGGTGAGGGAAACTCCTGACTAAGCGAGAAAATATACCTGAGAAACACCCACCCTGTGGAGTGAAGGGTATTGTCACCTTTATGATTAGAAATGGGGCCTGGTAGCATGGGGCCTGGGTAGAAGCCTGCGGTCACACTCTAGGGCTTCTCCTAAGGTTCAGCTTGTGGCCAAGGGCACTGGCCAGAACATCCTTAGCTGCTCTGGTGACAAGAGCTTAGGAGCAATTACCAGCACTAATGCTGGAACAAGAAGACTGTTGCCTCCTCAAAGAATTACCTTGACAGAGCCTGAATCAACAGGAGACCCACAAAGAGACTTGTAGTAACGAGTCACTGACATAGCGGGGGAAGAGCTGTCAGTGTTCTAACCAGGCAGGGCAGCTGAGTAGTTGAACTAATGCTTTTGAACATTCCTCCTCTGTTGGCACTTGATCAGAAGAAAACCTTTCACCTTACTGCAAGGCAATATAATGTAAACATTATATGCATCACCTGTGACTTTGGAAAGTATCCAAGTACCGGTTCTGAAACCATAGGTGTATTTACCATAGGTCCCAAGTAGCAAAGACCGCACCTTCGTGCAGGCATCTCAGCTCACTGTGGGGAAACTGCTCTGCCTCTACCAGCATTTTCCTGACGTTCCTAACACCAACGAGGATTTTGAAGTCTTGCATACTGGACTGAGTAAATTCAGTTAATGTTATTCTGCTAATCTATCACTTCCATCAAGTGATAGGAGCTCAGTCTGAGTTCAGACTACAGGCACAAGTATTGCTCATCTTTTTTTCCCCCCAACTAGGAGTTACCCATTCGCGCTCTTTTTTAACAAGACTCTATCTAGGGTAGAATGCAGAATTCATACGTACGCTGACTAAGAGAGAAAAATCAGTCACCAACTGGCTCAGCTGAATCAAGTCCTGCAAATAAAAAACAAATGTTACTTTGTAATAGTTGCTGAAAACAAGTGCACCAATGTGGCAGTAAGGGAGTTCCAACACACCTCTTCTAAAGTTTCCCAGGACTCAGCTGCGTTTTCTTCCTGAGGTATTTCGGGAAGGCAGGAGGAGATCTGGATTAAACTTTGAGAGCCGTCCTTCACTTCTGAGTTATATAAAGTTTCTGAATGAAAAAGATGACGTTTATAAATAAGCGCACCGAATCAAAATGCAGGTGATGTGCAAAGGTTCTCGCTCTTACATGTTTCTCAAGGATAAATTGGTATTTAACCTAATTCAAGCGAAGCAACAGCCCTGAAAATGATCATATAGGGAAAAGTCTTCCTTACAGCACTATACAGTTTCTTAAAAAGAAGTTATTGCCAAAGAAATGGATTCATTTCTATCAGCACACTTCCACAATCAGTTCTGAGAATTCTATTAAATTATACTCCTGAAGTCAACGTCAGTTAATGAATTTTGTATCAGCCACGCTAAGAAAACTGAGCTTGGGACAAAACCTTTTCATTTATGTACGACACATAAAAACACTGCACTTCCAAAATGAACGGACAGTTATTCATTTTATGATTGATTATTATGCTACTGGTTTGGTTTTCAGTCACTGGGGACTAAAAGAAGCTGGAGGGAAAAGCTTTCAAAGTGAAAGCCGTGAAAACCAAGTAACATGCTGCCCAGCATTCAGTGCTGGATCCAGTTGGGTAACAGTACCGTGGGGATGACAAACATTTGCAGCTCAGTGGTGTAGAGGAGATAGTCTCTAGTGTCTTCCTTTCTAAATCACCTGCACTGAATGCAGAAGATACTAGGACAAATTAGGGCAATGACAGACAGCTGGGTGGCATGGGGGAGAGCAGGTCTAAGGAACAGGCACCCTCATACCTCCTCCAGTCAAAGAGCCCCATCTTGAGCCACTGCGGATGTCATGGACATGCACATAACTATGGACAAATAATTAAGTGGTGACAAAGAATAATAAACAAGTTTGGCTTTTCATAGCAAGGACTAAGGAACAGCTTGCGAGTACAAAAGGCAGACTGGAGAACGTATGTATGTATGTAAACACAGCACAAAGGTCACCTCAATTTAGACAACTTCAGCTTCTGAAGGAAGGAAGCTACTTCAGCAGGGCACTGCTGTTTCCTTCCTTGGGAGGGTAGTACCAAGAGAAAGCTCAATATGGGGAACACTGATTAGCTATGTGTGACAATACTAATGTGTAAATATTGTATTAAAATCTTCTTTAGAAACTATGAATGTGCCAAGGGACTGTAATAATATAACTGTTACTACAACAGATATGAACAATGGAAAACAAATAAAAATTATCCTATTCACTAAAAAAATCAATAATAGTGCATGCTTATTCATGGAGTTAATTTAAGATAAAATAAAAATGATACATTTTCATAATATTTGTTAATTTCTCAGCATTTTTATTTTAGTATCTCAAAATACATTAAGAACCTAATCTTCCCACTCCCAGATCAAGAGAAGTCTAACATCACTGAAGTTGATTTTCAGCCATAATTACTAAGCAAGGAGAGTAACACCAACGGAGTAAGCGATTTGGGGTTTTGATTTAGGCTTGTTTTTCTTTCTATTTCCACCCCTTTCCCTTGAAGAATCCAGACATGGAAGGCACTTCACCTTCTATGATCATCACCTGTTCTTCCTGAACATATTTTTGATTTATAACATCCGATTAATTAATGTTATATACTCCGTTCTAAAATACTGCTTTTCCCTTTTCAACATAATTAATCAAATATCCAAATCTGTTCCTTTTTGGAGAAACCAATTCTGCCACATATTCTGACATTTAACATTGGTTTTGAGTATTTTATTCCGTTTCAATCCTTCACAATCCTATTTCAAAATCACGTTTCTTCTGCCAAGAAAAGCGTACTTTTCCCTAATCAGCCACAGGCATGCTAAGTTGGTGGAATGAAAATATTCATAATTCAAAAGCAAAAAAAAAAAAAACCTCAGGAAGTAAAATTGCCTCCTCAAAAATAATGATGTTCCCTGCTCTGGACTGTCCTTATCTATCTATGCTGGCCTACTGTAGAAAAGCACATCCTTCAAACTACGTACTTGATACTGAAGTTTTGCATGACACACATTGAAGAGAACTTAAAATTGTAAGTGGGTTTACACTGTTATAATTTTCTAATAACAAAACATCAGTGGGAAAAAATTCCTCAAGAAAATTCTTTACTCACAAAAAAAAGCTATGGTAAAGAACAAGAAGCATAAGAGAAGGTGAAGTCACATTTGGGCTGGAACTATGAGTAAAATTTATATTCACTAGTTCACGTTTTATCAAGTCTAACCCATTTTAATAGAACTGAGAATGGAAGTGGCTCCACCAGTTCACTTGCAGCATCTCCACAGAAATGCAGTAATACAAAACACCTCTGCAGATTCATAGAGCAGCTTCACACCTCATTACGCTCAAGATAAAAATCTAAGGCTCTGGAAGATTCAATATGTTGCCTAAAAGATTTTAGTAATTTTAAGAGTGGAGTCTCATCTTTTGTTAATGTTTGGTTAAAATGCAATTAAATTCCATTTCTATTGGACCTCAGCTGAGGACGGTGAAAGGGGGGAAGGGACTACATCATATCACTGACATGGCTCCTAAATGGGCGATTTGAATTTGTAAACTCCTTCCTTCCCTACCAGATGAGAAGCAACACGCTACAAAGACCGGGCTTACTGAACAAAGCTCCTTTGATTAAGATCAGCAGCCAAGATTTGCTTTCAGGAGTGCAGCCTCTAAGCACAAAAGAATAGGCAATATACTGCATCTGTGTTAGCAATTCAACGGAGCTGCTTCCACAGGCAGGCAAGCTTGAGAAAAGAATCTGTTTAATTGTATTTAGTTGTCTGCCTGTCTGTATGTTTCACTTTAAATGGGGTGAATGATTTCCATATTCCTGAGCGGACTTGCAGAAGTGTGTCATTCCAGTCATATTTTTCTTATCCCAATCTTTCTGATCAATTTCTCATCTTTCTGAAGTGTTTAACTTATGCTCAATGTCCTCCGTATTTTAAAGGTATTTCAGATTAAAAAAGAAGTCTTGTTCTTTGAAATTAAACTCTAGCTCCCATTTACCACCTCCGTAACTGTTAGAAAAGCAATAAGCCAGGACAAGGCCTGTCCAGGGAAATGCCAGAAGGCATTGAGCACAACTTCAGAAAGTAACCAAGAGAGATTTTAAGTTTAGTTCTGATTGTAACAGGGAAGAGCTCACAAAAAGCCTGAAAGAAATGGCTAATATGGATGAAGGGGATCGCTGAATACCAGTTCACTAGTCTAAAACTCAGAGTGAAAGACTGAAGACAATGAGATATCAACAAATTCGTCCAACTGATTAATAGGAACTATGGGGAAGAAGTTCCTAAAGGATAAAGGACTGCAGGAGAACTGTACAAAGAGTCTTTATATAAACAGGCAGCTGTAATCAGATATCTGATGCAATTAATTTAGACAAGAAAGGAAAAAAAAAAGAATAGGCTGAAACATAAAGAGAACAGGTTAGAAATATTTAGATGAGCTAGACCTATTCAAGTCCTGAGGGTCTGACGAAATTCCTTCTAAAGAACTTAAGAAACAGCCTCTGAAAGTTCCAGCATATTTCTGAGAACTTGAATAAGGGGGGTCCCAGAGGACTGTAAGAGAACAGATGCAGTTATTACCTTCCTTTTTTGGAGGAGGAGAATGCAGCAATAGCCAGCCTTTTTAAGCCACAAAGGCATGATCAACTACAAGATGTTGAAGGTGTTGAAAAAGTCAAGATTCATATGTCAGAATTCAATTCAGTCTTTTTTTATTGGCCTGGTAAGAAGATATTTTTTTACAATTACAGCGGTGAGACATTGGAACAGTGGCCCAGAGAAGTTATGGGTGCCTTATCATTGGAAGTGCTCAAGGTCAGGTTGGATGGGGCTTTGAGCAACCTGATCTAGTGAAAGATGTCCCTGCCAACTCCAGCAGGGGTTGGACTCCATGATCTTCAAAGGCCTCTTCCAACCCAAACCATTCTATGGTTCTATATTTGATATATCTTGATGTTCACAAGACTTTCTACAAAGCAAGCCCAGTCTCCAAATCTGCTTTTCTTTTCTACTTGTTATGACCATCAGACTTGCCAGCTTGTTAATTACACTTGAAAGAGTTTTTGTCGTTTTTTATGTAGCAACAAGAAGGGTCATGAAATGAAATTTGATAGCAGGTTCTTCTACAATGCCATCGAGCGAGAATCCTTTCAAATTTAAGACAATGAAATTTTCAAACAATTTTAAACAATACTGCTACTGCAGCGATCAAATTAATTACTGTTACGTGGAAGGATTTAATCCTGCTGTAACCAACGTTCTCACAGAGCATTAGCTGAGAACACTAGCCAGTACCAGGGCGTAATAAGGGCTTCCTCTCAAGATGGAATGGTAAAACAAGGAATGAAAGACATTTTGTACAGAAAAGAGGGGGGAACAGCAAACGTGTCTGACTTGCAGCATGTTATATGGTTCAAAATCTTTTATTTAAATGGATTTATACTGTTTTCTGCTTTCTTGTCAGTTACCAAGTTAAAATGCTACAGGAAGAGATGTTCTTCTCTACATAGACTTTCTCCTCTTTTCCATGTATTTCAGCAGTGACGTATTATACTATCCGTCATGTAAAAATTGTTGTCCTCTTGACATTGCAAGCACTAACTCAATGAAAATGGCCTACATGATTACTCACACACAAGTGATTTGCAGAAGGAAAAAAAGAAGTCAAGCTAAGTATTATGCTTCCTATGAGCAGTCTTCTGTTTCAAGATCCAAGGCCATGGGATCCTTCTCATGTAAGGTCACACCTATTTAATTTCTTAAGATACTGTCCTGGGATCAGCTAGCATAGGGTTAATTTCCACAGCCAGGATAGCCAGATCAAACCAGCCAATGGGATATTCAATACCATTCTGACATCATGCCCAGGATATCTCTCTCTCTCTCTCTCACTCTCTCTCTCTCTCTCTCTCTCTCTCTATATATATATACACACATATATCTATATATATCTATATATCTATCTATAAGGCAATTTCAAACAACTGTGTGGTGGCATGGTGCAGCAGTGGTGATAAGCAGTGTAGTGTTGTCTCTCTCTTTGTGCTGGTTTATTTAACCTTCTTTTTCACCCTTCCCCTACTCCAGAGGCACCGAGGACTGAGCGAGCGGCTGCCTAGTGCTTAGTTGCCAGCTGGTTCAAACCACGACACTCCTCTTTGGTGCCCAGCGTGGGGCCATACAAAGGGTTGAGATCAGCAGATCTGACCCAAGCGAGTTAAACCAATTCTGCTGTACACACTCTTGTGTATTCGTTAGGTAGTCCATGGGCACCAGTTGGTCCATCTGCTCGTGTGGTGGTGGTATGTAAATCCTGCTGTGCACTAGGTATTCCTTGTGGGGATGTTTATCGTCTCTGGCAGATGGATCAGGACTATCATGTCGCTGTATTTGATATTCTCTATGGTACGATTATACCCCTGGCTACAAGTTAATTTGGTATTTGTACATGGCCTTGTCGTTTATACAGTGATCTCACCCAACCTACGGGCAAGGCAGGGCAGGAGACTTTCTCAGCTTCTGAGAATTCTGAACACCCTTGGGAGGCCAGGGCAGTTTGCTCTTGGTGTCACATCTCCTGAGTGTGTTACTAACAGCTTTTTCAAGGACAGCACCCAGAGATCTGCCCCGAGGCTGGCAAGTTATGAGTGACAGGGTGTGGGGTGGAGTATGGGCAAGTGCCTGGGACGGTGGTCTCCTCCACTGTTTTGGAATCTTACCCCAAACAACTGCAACATCCTGACAAACTGGTAAAATATTTGGAAAAAAGTATGTTGCCAACCGGCCAACTCCAGAGAAACACAAATCACCGCAATGTGCTGGGGCCTGGCCCATGCTTACCAAGCCTTGTTCAACACTATTCAGTGCCCTCAAGGGGAAGAGAAGGTCTCTGGGCCTAAAAACAGACCAGCAGATACTGCAGCTGACCCAGAGAACCAATCCATGCCAGTGACAGTCGTCCCTACAGAGAAAAAGAAATATACCCAAAAACCCAGTCCACTTAGTGAAGGATGATGGTGAACCAGGGTCACTAGGAGAACAGGAGGAAGAGGCAGGGCCAGAGGTGATCACCTGATCCCTCTCCCTGAGTGAACTGTGAGATAAGGCGAAAGGATTTCAGCTGTCATCCAAGTGAGCACACTGTGCCCTGGCTGCTCCAGTGCTGGGATAACAGGGCTGGTAGGTTGGAATTAGAGGGTCGAGGAGCCAAGCAGCTGGGATCCCTGACAAGGCGATTGGAAAACAGGCACAATCCCTCAGCCTCTGGAGGTGACTTCTGTCAGGAGTGAGGGAAAGGTGCCACTTCAAGGAAGATGTTGAATGTCACCCAGGCAAGTGGACCACCATGGAGAGAGGTATCCAGTACCTGAGGGAACTGGCTGTGCAGGAGGTGATTTATAACAATCTGAATGACGAGCAGCCACCTACAGACCCCGATGAAGCCCAATGCACACTGTCCATGTGGCAGGAATTTCTATGAAGTCCACCACCATCATATGCCAACACATTGGCAACAGTGACGTGGGGCGATGGCCAGAGACATACAGTGGATGAACTGGCTGGCTAGCTTTGGCGAGTCTCTCTTCCTCCCTACGGGCCTGTGTCTTGGCAGTGGAGGAACTGTCTCAGGAGTTCGGGCAATTCAAGGAGGACACATCCTACTCCCCACCCGTACAGCCCGTTAGGAGTAGGCGCTGCCCTGCTCAAAGGAGAGAGTATGGAAGGCACACACCATGAGGTACCCTGTGGTTCTACCTACATGACCTTGGAGAGGACATGAGGAAGTGGGGTGGAAAACCCACTTTGGTCCTAGAGGCCAGAGGATGTGAGTTGTGAGGGAAAACAGTCACAAAAGGGGATTCCCCTGAGAAAAATGCTGTCCCAGTTTCCAGTGGGAAATTCCCCAGACAGAGCAGGAGGGCTGGTCTTACTACTGATCCTTTTGAAGGGACTTCTCAGTCATTTTCACAAGAAGTGAGTGACTCTGATCAGGATCAGAGGGGCCCTGCCCCCAGCCAGGTGGAGGAAGGGGACAGTTGGGTTTGCTGGACTGTGTGGATCGATGGCCTGGCACATCAGACCCACGGGAGTACGTGGCCCTCGTCGATACCAGTGCACAGCGCGCTTTAGTGCCGTCATCAAGGGGCAGAACCCATCTGTATTTCTGGGGTGACAGAGGGATCCCAACAGCTCACTCTACTGGAAGCTGAGGTGAGCCTCACTGGGAATGAGTGGCATGAACACCCCATTGTGACTGGCCCAGAGGCTCTGTACATCCTTGGCATAGACTACCTCAGGAGAGGGTATTTCAAGGACCCAAAAGGGTACCGGTGGGCTTTTGGTATAGCTGCCTTGGAGACGGAGGAAATGGAACAGTTGTCCACCTTGCCCGGTCTCTCAGAAGACCCTTCTGTGGTGGGGTTGCTGAGGGCTAAGGAACAGCAGGTGCCAGTCACTATCACAACGGTGCACAGGCCGCAATACCCCACTAACCGAGACTTCCTGATCCCCATCCAGAAGCTGATCTGTCAACTGGACAGTCAAGGAGCGATAAGCAAGACACGCTCACCCTTTAACAGTCCTATTTGGCCACTGTGAAAGTCTGGTGGAGACCAACAATAGACTATTGTGGCCTGAAAGGAATCACCAACACTGAGTGCTGCTGTGCCAGACGTGTTAGAACTCCAGTACGAGCTGGAGCCAAAGGCAGCTAAGTGGTTCACCACAAGTGATACTGCCAATGCATTCTTCTCTGTTCCTATAGCACCAGAGTGCAGGCCACAGTTTGCCCAGTATCTATACAAGGAGAGCTCAGACAGAGGGCAGGCTGTTTCAAACAGTGGCATGGCAGCGCAGCGCAGCTCAGTTCGGCATGGTGTGGCGGCAGCGCTAAGCAGTGCTTTGTTTTCTCTCTCCTTGTGTTGTTCAAGTAAACTCTCTTTATCTTAACCCATGTGGCTTTACTTCTACCTTTTTCTTTCCCCCCCTTCCCCCTGCCAGGGGTAGAAAGGAGTTGGGCGAGCAGCTGCATGGTGCTTAGTTGCCAGCTGGGTTCAAACCACAACATACTCAATTAGAACATGCTCTGCTTAGCAAAACTCAGTCACAGGTCATGAGAAAAGTGTGGTGTAAGGAAAGAAACCCACTTCTTGATTAACAATTATTATTCAACTGAAATCTTATTTGTCTACTTCATTTATATCTGGTCAGAAGAACTGAAGACTGGACACAAAAATATAGCTATATTAGACAGAAAAATTATATTCTATTACCTCCTCCTACAGTTACAGATCTGGTTAAAGAGGCATCCTCCTGTCCTTTCCGTTGCCTGTTAAGTTCTTCTGCAGATTCAGAATGGAGCTGCAGGAAGTCTTTTATGGCAAATGACGCTTCCTCTTTAACAGGATTTATCATTCTCTGCAGAACTGGGATGTCTTCCTGTCGAACTCGCAAACAGAGTTTCTCCATCTCTCTCATATTGGCACGGAGTTGCTGTAATAGGTTTAAGAGTTATTTTGTAGCTTACTACATAAGAGCACCAGACACTTCCAGTGGCTGGGAAGCAACTACCATATTGATTATCTTTCAATAATCATTAAAAGTGCCATTTCTAGGTTTTAATAAACTAAGACCAAAAATACCCTCACAAGTCCCAAGTTTCAAGCAATCCCTGTGTTCCAGGTCACCTCTCTTCTACATCCATTTTCTTTTCCAAACTGCACTGTTTGACTGCAGATGGTTCACCTGTTAAAGATGCCCCCAATTGCTGTAAAAGCCCATGCTGCCGTTAATACAGTGAATCCTCCCCTTGAATCCATCCTGGATCTCCCAGACTCCATTATTTTGTGACCCAATGCTATTCCTTGGTCTTTTTATAATGCTTTCGCAGAAGAGTCACTCCATAAAAAATAACAGCACTCTGCAGAGAAGGGGCTTGTCTTCACTTCAGGAAGCTCAAGCTGCCTAAAGACCCACCTCCTACTCTTCCTAAGGTGGATGACAGTCCTGTACCCGACAGTGCTACTGAGCGATTTAGTCATCTCAGCCACAGCTCAACACCATCCACAGAGGAAGGCGTCTGTACTTCCAAGCGCTTCTTTCACGGAGATGCCACTACATCACAACCAGCTCACTAAGTCTGTTGTATTTGTAATACCTGCTTGTTCTCATGAGTTCACCCAGTTCTCTGTCTATTAAAAAACAAATGGGGCGACAGCTCCCAACACAGCAGTCCCTGAACAGTGCAGTGAGGTGTCACCGGGACATAGTGCTGAGTCCTTCTGGACGTGGCCTGCTTTCCATAAGGGAAACACCTATCTGCCCCAGGAGAGTAAGAACCAAAGACCAAGGAAGAGATGGTACCTATTACCTTCTCTGGCAAACTAATTTATCCACACCACCAGCCAACCACAGAACAAGGGAGAAATATTTTTTAAGCCATCTCCATCAATATTTTGATTTTCTGGCTGTCAATTTTATACTTTACCCACTTCTCCAAGAAGTCAGTTTGTTTTATTTTTGGGTTTCAATTAAAGTATTAAACTAATTGATTTACTACGTAATTACTAAAGTTATTTCGGTGTCTGTGATCAATTAAGGTCTTTACCAAAATATTTACACAAGTTACTTTATTTGGATATTATTTTAAGTTGTTGTAAGTGATTGCTTCTTAAAATTTGCTTTTTTTTGTTATACTAAGCAACTGTGGTGATTATAGCACTTCCAGATACAATTTGCAACCCCCCAACTCCCCCAAAATCATCATTTTCATTTTGTAAAGACAACTTCAGATACAAAGGAGAAAGTTTACTCTTTTTTTTTTCCCCGATATTCATCTTTTTTCAGAAGAAAGACAAATATATTTATTGGATTGGAACATCAAATATAATAAACCAGAAATATTTCTGTAGTTACAAGAGTTTTGACAAGATATAAACTATTCACAATGAGTAATAAGACTGTCTACAGCGAAAATAGAAGGTTTTTTATTGCTTGGGGTTTTAGAATCTAAAAATGCACACAACTTTTTCTACAAATGAAAAGAAATTTACAGTTTAAATTATACCACTTATTGTTTTAGAACAAATTTTTATCCAATTATAAAAAAATAAGACAGGAATAAAATAACATTAATTGCACTACATTACAATATTATATAATAAATTTTATTATTTACTGCACTATTTAACAACTGTTTTGGATACTCTTCTCACAGCAGAACAAGAGAATAGATTAACAGCAGTGAGTGGTTAGAAAAAGAAAGTTTTTTTTCCGTAATACAAACCAGGTACTGGTAATGACTTGTAAAGGCTATGTTGCTTACCTGGAAAAGCAAGAGCTACATGGCACTTGCTTTATTTATGCACACTAGTAGAATCAATTTTTGTTGTATGAAAAAAATAGTAAAAATATCATTAGAGAAGGAAATTAATTCAACAACAAATTGAAATAGCACTGCATGAGCCATATTAGGCAACCAAAGAATGAGCTATTGATTTGTAAAAACCATGTGTCAAATCATTACGAGTATTCTCTATTGTATGCCTAAGCCAAGAGTACTACCAGCCAATTTAGGCTGCATCCTTGAAGGCTAACCCCAGGTTAAAAAAACCACTGAGTAACAATAAAAAAAAGGGAGATACAAAAAATAACTCTATAAGATATTGAGTTGAATTAGAAACATGGTACCAAATAATTTTCCTCATTCATTTCTCATATTAATCTTCCTTGCTCCTCCTGTTATCTTCCTCCTATGCTCTGCCCATAAGTACTGAAAATGGGAGAATGTTATCACTGTCATAGTCCACCACATGCCAAAATTCTCAGTTTATAAAATCTTGGAATTTCATTTAAATGACAAAATGGGACTATCTAAACACAACATTTAATAATCTATTTTTTAAAAATTATCTATTTTTAAAAAGTTATCTATTTAATTATCTATTATCATATATTATATGCAGAGGACTGAGTGAAGTTGATCCTGCTGTTTTGTTTCAGGAAATAAAATTATTATTATCCTGCCTTTGGCCATAATGGAGACAAAAAATGACAGGCCAAACAAACACATGTTGTGAAACAGTGACAATAGTGAGCTTGGGACGAGCTAATAATGCTTCCAGGGCAGTTTCTTTAAAAAACAAAAAAAAAAAAAAAAGAGGAAAGTTTCCCAGTTGAAATTGAGTTAAAACAGCTCTGCTAGGGATTTGTACCACTGCAGCTGCAGCTGGGGCAAATTACCAGCCTAGCCAATGCATGAGCATAACAAAGATGGTTACTGTGCAGTGACCAACACAACCGACTTGGGGCTGGAGTTTTCAACAATCCTGAACAGGAGCTTCAAGAGATACAACTACTCAGGAATGGTTAAATCAGATGCTCACTTCCACTGTTCATTATTACGTTGCCAATCAAAGAGAAATATTGGAGAGAAAGAAGATGGGGGAATCAGATGGTGACATTTGCCTCTTTGTAGTTTTGGAGAGGACTCTTGTTCCATTTACTGTCAATTAAACACAAGCTAAAGGATTCAGCCTAGCAAGAAAGCTAAGCCCCGCTGCGAGGAGACACGTCTTAGGAGCTCACCAGGGTATAACATGATAAACATTATGGATATGCAAAAGACTGTGACTTCTTTTTGTAATCATTTTACTGGGACAAAGTTTAATTTCTGGGTACAGCACGGAAGTATATCATCCTCTTCCCAGCTGTTTCCTTTTTTAAAACCAAGCTTACTTAGCGAGGCAGGTAATACAAAATTCTGTTTTCATTTATGGGAACCTGCTGAGTTTCAAACTCACCAAATTCAGCCAAAAGAGAAAATTTTTCTTTACAATATTTGCAATTTTGGTCTGTTAACTTCCAAACTCAAATAACAGTCTTTGTTTCAAAAGACATTCCTGCTAAAACTGTAGGAAAACAAAGCTGGCAAAAACCTTGGGAAGTCACCCCTTCAAAGCGTGACCTGCTGTCCCTGTTTTATTCCTGACAGTTGTTCATCTAATCTGGTCTTCAAAGGACTTCTTCATGAAGAGCTACAACCTCGTTGACATTCATTCTCCTAACTGCTACAGCATTTTCCTTATGTCAAACAGAAATCTCTCTTGCCTCAGTTCAAACCAGGTACTTCTAATTCTCTCTGTTCAAAACAGAGAAAGACCAGAGCTCTGTCCTCTTTGCAACCATCTTTTCCATGCTTGCAAACTGACAGCCCTCCACTGTCAGGTGTTCCTTAGGCAACATAACTAATTTGTCAGTCTTCCCAAGTTAAGACTCATTTTCTCAATTTCTGACCATTTTCATTGCTCCCCCTGAATCAGTCAAAAAAGCTTCCTTTACAGTGTGGTGCTCAAACTGGACTAACTATTCTACCTGGGATCCTACTACTGCTCATCAAAACAGCTGTATGAGAGACGACGCTGACTATGCTCCTGTTTATACATCCCACTACATTATTTGGCTTTTTTGTATTGCCATGACACAACTGGTTCACTTTTACTCTGTGTTTGCCAAGTCCTCTTCTGAAGATGTGCTGCCCCAATGTCTTTCCATGCTGGATCTATACAGCCTTGTCCTTGTCCTCATACAAAAACTATACTGACTTTTCACCTGCTTCAGTACTGACCCTATGTGAGGCCCCCGAGCACCAGGAGAAACACCAGATCTGCATGGCTCCACCTTGTACAAACATCAAAGGGCTGAGATGGGACCAAAACCATTGAAAAGGCAGCAGGGACTTGAGCTGTAGGATTATTTCCAGGTAACATCTGATCTCTCTACCAGTTATGGAAATATCTGAAGTTCTATCTAGGCTCTCAGTCACAGCTACCTGAAAATCTCAGTGTATCTACTTCAGCCATGTGTCCTGGCCAAAACTGATGGTCCCAGAGCACTCAAACTCCAGCACTTCACTTACTCTATATCCCCAACAGCCTATACTGTTTCTAACACTATCGATTAACTAAATCATGGCACTCATGCCATTATCACACTCAATCTCTGCGACTATTGTTCTCTTTTTCTCCTTCTTGGTTGTGTTACCATTAAATGTAATGTAATATACATTTTCCAACAGTTTACACTTTAAACTCTTTATGTTGAAATAGCACGTGGATGACACAGGATCTGTCAGTCTCTTTTTATCTCCTGTCTTCCATGCGTTTCTCACTGCCAACTCTCCCTTCATTCTGCATGTTGTTGTTTTAAATTAAGAAGTAAATAGCACCTCCAAAGAAACCCACCACCTTAAACCCTCTCTGTAATAAAGGATCTACGTTACAAATTTCTAGGCACAGGTCAAAGAAACTCTGAGTTTAAGGATATATTTACCCTACAGATGGCCACAGGCTGCAATAGTGAGCTGATTTTACATGACCCTTCATTGATACCATAAACAATCTCCTGCAGCAATAAGCTCATCTACCCTGCTTCTCATGCTCTCTCAGTACATTTGCATAGTATTCCAGAAAGATACTTAATTTGAGGACTGAATAATTTCAAAGATGGTACAAAAGATGTGAGCCATACAACTAAGCTTTGAAGATTTTTACAAAAGAGAGATGACTGAAAACTACCTTTTACTTGTAAACTTTCAGCTTGTAAATTTTCAGCTGAAATTGAAATCATAAAAGTGAAAAAGAAAAAAAATAGATTAACATTTTTCAAGTAGTTTTCCAGGTGAGAGCACAGTAGAGAGACAACGTCTGCCTCGGTTATGTTTTGCAGAACAGCGTCTCCCTTCGTGGGCTGAATATAGACTAAAGCAGGATCTAGTATTCTTCCTTTTTTTGTTCAATGTCTTATACCCTCTCATAACTGCAGGACTTTTCTTCCTCTCACTATTAATCTGATCAAGGCAGTCCTTAGGTGTTACAACAAAATACTGCCATTTCATTGAAATTAGCTTAAATCTTGCAATAATTAACTAATTGTATGGTACAGTCAGCATACATGTGGGCAAAGCCTAGCAAAACTGCCTATTTATTCAGGCCCTCACATTTTAAAAAGTCCATGGACCGTCCCTAAAAATTAACAGCTAAAAGAGCACATTTGTGGTATACAAGAGCTATTTCCCCAGTATTATTGAAAGGGTTTCATCATGCCCCATGCAAAGACTTCCCTGGTTTCTTCATTTTCCTTTTTAGAAGTTTTTAATGTGGCATCCAGGCACCAGAAAGAAGAGGTACACATTTATGCTCATCTATACTTCTATTATAATTTTGACCATCATCAGAAGTACAACAGAAGTAATTATTCTGGGTAAACTGAAAATTCAGAAAAATGTCTAATTATGTGCACATGGATTAAATGTAGAGTGGCTGTGCATATATTTGTCTAAAGCCTGTGGCGGATGCCTTGGGTCAATATTGACTTAGGGATTCCTAATGTATTTTTACAACATCTAATTTTGAGAGCAAAGTGTGTGCTGCAGAGAACATTTGGTATCACAATAATTAATCTGATTTCTTCGCAAACAAACAGATCACAAGTCCATTGGTAAACATTTAAACAGCTTACAGCAAACACATTCTACATGTCATACAATTTATTATCAAGTACTCCAGACTCCTAACTATTTAATTAAAACAAAGAGCTAGCCCACTCTTCTTCAACGAACCAAGATACTTATTCTGCTCTCTGGGTATCAGAATGTGAACCACTGTAATGCATAACTTGTATCCAGATCTAAAAGCAATAAGCAGTAAATAAAATCTAAGAAAATTTATTTTGGCTGAAAGTGAAAATAGCAGGATTCAAGACAAATATAAAGGTTTTATTACTAAAGTACTTAGCATATTTCAAAACACCATCTTCGAATGATTTCTTTTTCTCTAAACAAATGATGTTCATAAAAGAGAGTTCTAAGAGAAGTCTTTCCTACCTCTCATATGTGAAAACAGATTAGAGCACTGACATTAAGCAAACACATGCTTACTATACCACACCTGTTAGAATGCCATTGTTTTAACAGGACTTCCACTTTTGGAAGACTTTTTCGATATTAAGAATAAATTTACATTCAAATTTCAAAAATGCTTGGTAGAAAATCAAAATAAACATTTAAACCTGCAAATAACAGAAAAATCAAGTGGATTTTATATATACCTTCTTATCATCAACACTAAAAAAGTTCATTAACACCTTCCACTCCTCAAAAAAGATACATAACTCCAGCTCTGCCTACTGTCTAATACTGTTGTTCTATTAGGATTAAGTTCTTCTGTCTGAGGTGGTTTTTTTTTCATTTTTAGTCTGGCTTATTTCCCACAGGAGTCAGTAAGGCATTGCAACAAACATGGGAATTTACAGTGTTAGAATTATGAAGTACAGTGGTTTAGGACTGTGCTACTCCTGACAGTAAAGCCTGCTTGTCTAGACACAGCACAGATCACAAAAGGTTTGTTCTAGTAACAACGTCATGTCCCTTCTCTGAACAACAGCTATGAAACCAACACAAGATGCCTCTCGGGCTGGCAGAGACATGTCTGTGCCCAGAATTTTGCCAGCACAGCATGTTGTAAACAGTAGCTGCTATATCTGCGTCAGCAAACTCTGGAGTGCAGATCTGTTTTGGTTTTCTGTATTGATAAACTTTGGCTGTGTACTATTGAGCAGCACTGATGTTTGGCAGTAGCTTTCGCATCATTTTCATCAAGACATGCATTTTTTTAGAAACAGATGTGAGATTCCCTGTGTGCTAAGTTATGGGGACTATGCATGAAGTTGCTGAAATGATGACATGCTGACAAACGTGTCTGATATTTCCTCCTTGGATGATATTACGCGTCTAACAAGAGATTTGCACACCAAACTAGTAGTCCAGATGTTCTGTGTTTGGTCTGAAACCACACTTTAAAATTAATAGTACCCCTTATGGCAATTCCTGTCTTCTAACTTAGTAATGTAAGAGGATAGTTTGCAAAACACCAGTCTCCAAACTTTTGTTTGTTCAAGAATCCTGAAACATTTCTGACTGTATGTGCCTCACAGGACACAATTAGGAAATCTCTGTCTTTTAAATGAAGTAAAGCAACACCACATGCTTGTCAAATCCACCTGTCAAACACACATCTCTGAAGATCCGTCCCTGAGGTAACCACTACTATTTATGTCATTTAATTGCATTAATATCACAGCCATTTTAATAACCTTACCTGAACTGTTCGTCCCGCATTAATGTGCTCTTCGTGCAACCTGTCCCAGAGCCTGCATCTCTGATACTAAAATAAAGGAAAAATATTCCATATAATTGCTATTTTTACCAACTGGCTACATAGAAAAAAGGAACCTTCAGTAAATAATCACTTTAATTTTCCCAAATTGACAGTAAAGAAGCTGAGTCATAGGCATTTCCACTGCAAAATTAGAGAGGTAAGTGGCAATGTATTTTGTGAATGTTTTTGTACAATGTACTTTACAAAATTGCAGATGATCAGGGCTTCAGCATCAGTTTTAACAACAAAGAGATCTTGATACCGCTGTGGCATAAATCACTTAGCGGTCAGTAAAATGAAGGGCAGAAGGAGGAAAAAGTAATGGAATAGGGGATAAGTAGAACATGGTCATATGGGACAGGAAGATATCTGATATTATTTACAAAGAAAATTGCATTCTTTACAAAACACCCCTGGCTGCATTTACACTTACCATTTCTAAATAGTTAAAAACAGTTACAAGAACCATCAGAGCAAACCTGGCACCTGCATGAGGCTCCACTAATTTCCACGGGAAGCTATCCATGTGGCACGTGCTGTGGGACAGAGACCAGAGTAACTATTCCATTAGCGGAGACCGAGGTTTGCGAAGGGACTGCATATCATCACATATAAACCTTTTCATCATAAAAATAAATCAATCCTTGCTTTGGCAGTTGACATAAATAACAGAGAGACGTTATCATGAAGAAGTGTGGTAAAACAATAGAAGTAGATGATGCAATTCCTGAATGTGTGCTGAAACAATCAAATACTAGACAATATAAGAATATTCTTTTTAATTGTTTAAATAACAAGACAAAATATTTACCGTGATTTACCATATGAGGTATTTTTCTGTAAAGTTTATTTCCTCAATTTCTTAATATGCTTCATTACCATTAAAAACTTTATCTACAGACTACATCTTTCCTAAATTCTTTTCATAAAGAAAGGCCACAGCACTAAGGATCACAAGTTACTCAGCTTCCTAAAATACAATGAGAAATCTGAAGTTACTTCTTATTTTCAGAGAAAAAAGATCTTTCATGTTAGGATTTTGTAGTGTTATGGAAGAGAAGAAGTTTATCTGACTTAATTGAACGTTAAAAGTGTTTTTTCTAGGAAACAAGCAACTTCTGCATAAATTAAGACATTAAAATTACTGTCATTGCTCTTTAAAGTAAAATGGACAAAAAAAATCTGTATCAACAGTAGATCTTCCAATTGAGTCATCCCTGAAAGAGTACTGAAACAGGAATTTGAGGGAGGAACAGAAGGGGTTTGGGGAAAAATTACGTTTTCAATTTCAGCTGTCTGTAATACACTGTCCTCATACCCAATAATAAAAAAAATCCCATTTTCCAGTTAAGCACGACAAGATTAATTCCTCAGGAAACCTTTATTGCTCTTTATAATTTCTACTAGAAATGCTGCTTTACATATTTGGAATTTTTATTACTTTGCTTCAAAACTCCTAGTATGCTAGAGAGTTGGGGTTGTTCAGCCTAGAGAAGGCTCCAAGGACCTGACTGCGGCCTTTCAGTATCTAAAGAGGGCTTAGGAGAACAAGACTTTTTGCTAAGGCCTGTCATCATGGCTTGGCTTCGCGGACGAAGATTTGGGAAGGGCTTTGCCCACGCTTATTGCAAGCGCGTTGATGGCTGAAAAGGCCAATGCGGGATAGGCAAGACCGGTTGCAAAGAGCACACCGGAGGGTCTCCTTGGGTGGTATAGTCGAGGCACGGTTCTTTCTGCGCTGTCTTTTCTCCTCGAGCTTGATTCTACGTGTGCTCTCAAAGGAGACAGCAGCGTTATGTATGGTGTGTCTCCAAATCTCCCGATTGGAGGCCAGGGTAGACCACTGATGGTGGTCAATATGGCCTAGGCTGAGGTGTTGTTTCAGGGAGTCCTTATATCTCCTCTTTGGAGCTCTTCTCTTGCGGCAGCCGGTGGCAAGTTCACCATAGAACACGATCTTAGGGAGGCGGTGATCCGCCATCCTGGAGACGTGCCCTGCCCGACGCAGCTGCGTTTTCAGCAACGTGGCCTCAATACTGGTGACGTCTGCCTGTTCAAGGACAGCAACGTTAGTCACGTAGTCAGTCCAGTGGATGTTTAGGATTGTGCGGAGGCAGCGCTGATGGAAGCATTCGAGGAGTCGCAGATGGTGGCGGTAGATGACCCATGATTCAGACCCATACAGAAGAGTAGGCAGTACCACAGCTCTGTAGACACTGATCTTTGTACTTTTCTTCAGGTGTTTATTGCACCAGCCTCTTTTATGGAGTTTTCCGAAAGCTCTGTTTGCCTTTGCTATTCTGTTGTCTATCTCTTTGTCGATCGTGGCATCTGAGGAGATGATGCTACCCAGATAGCTGAACTGCTGGACTGACTGAATCTCTGACTCGCCAATGGTGATGTGGGGATGATGGTAATCATCTTGTGGTGCTGGTTGGTAGAGAACTACTGTCTTCTTCAAGCTGACTTCCAGCCCAAAAAGCTCAGCCGCCTCTGCAAAGCAGGATGTTAAGCGCTGCAGAGCTGCTTCTGTGTAGGCAACAAGGGCGGCATCATCAGCAAAAAGCAGCTCGCGGACAAGGTGATTCAGGGTCTTGGTGTGGGCCTTCAGTCGCCTTAGGTTGAAAAGGCTCCCATCGGTACGATATTGGATATAAATGCCATCTTGTTCGTCGAGGTCTGCCGTGGCCCTTTGAAGCATCATGCTGAAGAAAACTGTGAATAAAGTGGGTGCGAGAACGCAACCTTGTTTCACACCATTGGCTATTGGGAAGGGCTCAGAGCCTGTAGTGACAGGACAAGGGGCAAAGCTTTTAAACTGAAAGACGGAAAGTTTAGATTGGACAGGAAAAACAAATCTTTTACAATGAGATTGGTGAGACACTGGAACAGGTTGCCCTGAGAAGTTGTGGATGGCCCATCACTGGAAGTGCTCAAGGCCAGGCTGGACAAGGCTTTAAGCTCCCTGATGTAATGGAAGTTGTCCCTGTTCACAGCATGGGGATTGGATGAGATGATCTTTAAAGGTCCCTTTCAACCTAAACCACTCTGTGGTTCCATGATTTTATATTTAATCATAACTGTGCTACAGCCAAGGAGTTTGTATTCCTCATCAGAAATACAAAACGTAAGGTTACTCTTAGAATATTAATCTCTTTTCGTCTTTGTCCCATTCTCTTTTGAGAGCTCTCTTTAGAAAAAACCTTCATGCTTATGCTTTGGATCCCTTCCATTTCTCCTTGAAAGTATCCAGTGGACATAGAGAGACCTCAAACCTTTTCATAATATCCTCTGCATTGATTTTTGTAGCAGGTAGCAGATCTAAAAGATCTACAATAAATGTCTTATGTGAATGTACACACTGATGAAGACAGCAGTAAGACTCAGATATCTTGATTTCTCATTTGTGTCACCTTTATGTGTCTTTCCATCACAACAATGGCTCCCAGCCAAAGGTAAAAAGGGTTTTGCACATCACCCTTTAATTTGATTTTCTGTGACTGTGCCAAAGTTAAAACTGAAAGCAACAGAGAAAAGGATGCCATGTCTTAAAACTTTTTTTTTTTTTTTTAAGGACAAACAAACAACATAGTTTAGGGCAGCATGCCAAAATCTCCACCTTCCTGTACTACTATGACAACTGCTTCCATCTAACAGAGGCTGACAGAAAGTTGTAGCTCTTTTGGATAAGCATGCATTTTATTCCCTCTCTTGGAATGAAAGGCCATCCAGCCCACAGAATGTGCTGTAGAAAATGAGAACTCTTTGAGGAAAACATGGAAAGAAAAAAACCCACAAGTTTAGAGCACTGATTTCTTAAGGATGTAATTTTTTAAGTCTTCTGAAATTCTCATATGGAAAGTTGGACTCTCAAACAGTTGAGAAGCAATGACGATGGATTTGTGGTAGCTGCTTCCTCTGAAAAGGTGTACCCAAGGTCAAATTTCATTATATATTGATTTTATAGTTTCTTCAAACAGTGAATTAGCAGATTAATTGTTTGGACTATCTCTGGAACCTAAGGTTTAAATCAATATTCATGAAATGAGGTTAGAGATATTGGCTTCATCATAAGTAAATAATGTTGCTGTTCTAAGCAATTTGACATAATTAGTGATTTTTGCTTAAAAGTAGCCTGTAAAATAAGCAGGATCAGATTTTACAAAATTATCCTTTTACCTCTAGGGATGTTCTGTTTACATGGCTGAAAGTTAATTTTACATAAAGTATTTTAGAGAAAACCATTTAGGCTGCTGATGCTGACGGCTCATAAAAGTACTGTAACTCATTCATTATGTCTAAAACACATGTAACATATATAAAATGCAAATTATCATGGAAGTATTTCAACCAAACTATTGCTAGTGTTCTGATAATCTAGAACTATCTAGTGACTGAACTCCAAATTCCGATTTGTCCTATTTTTGTTCTCACCTTCTCATAAATTTATCAATAGAGTAAACTTTGGAATATTTATAATTCTTATAGCCAGAAAAGTATTTTAAAAAAGAGTTAAACTTTCATATTTTAAGAACATTACACTGAGTGCAGACTTTTTAAAGAATCTGGCATTTAGGGACTATTTTTATACTCAGATGTGTTACTTCTCATAAATGTTTGTGTCTTATATTTTTTGTCAATACTCAGAAGTTCTGAAGTCTTCAGTACTGCTAATTACCTTCTGGTACAGTTACCAATTGTTTATTTAAAGGTTTTATCCATAGTTACTTGTTTCTAATAATTCTATTACTTACTAACTCAAATATCGAATCTGCCAGTATTTACTCTGTCTAGGGATGCAGAAATTTTAACAGTGTTCTGAAATCAGTAAGATAAATATATACTAAGCATTGCTACCACTTCTTGCTTTCGATGCTTCAGAGGAAGTGCAGTTAATACTTTGATTTTAAAAACCATTTTTTTTTAACAATTTTTTAGGGAATTTTCTGATACGCACATTTTACTGTGCTGACTGAACAGATCATTCATGCTGATACCATCAACAACGTGAAAATCTCAAGGCAGACACCAAGTCTGGTATCTGGTCCAAACCAGACACTTTTAGATTGCATCAGATTTTTACATTCAGAATATAAAATTCATCTGCTCAATGAAGCATCTTGATATTTCAATGTGGTCACTGAATGCCATTACAGAAACACTGCAGTCCACGATGCCTATAATTAAACTCTGCCTAAGCATGAGTTTCTCTGACAATGCTTTGAACAAAGTGTTAGATCAGAACTAACCTACAGACTTATTTTATCCCGAGTGCTAATAGTTTCTGCATTTTCTTCTAGACACAGTAAACTGTTCTTGCAATGCTCTCCCCTTCTGTCTGCAAAACAGGAATGTTTGATACACGAGTTGCTGGGCCAGTAAAGACTTCAGCTGACCAAACCATGGCTGAATCAGGTGGAATGTATTTTGCCCCTTTCCTGACACCATGGTAACACTATCTGGCTAGATACAGCGTATTATTCTTTGTCTAAATATCTAAAAGATTTTCAGCACGATCAACCAGTAACTGGCTACCCCTCCTCACTGACCAGCTTCTGCAAAACGCCGCAATTCCCAAGATCATCTCTCACGCTGATAATTGAGACACAGGGTAATAACTGATCACGTCTCTGATTCTCATTGCAGCACCCAATGCCTTTTGAAGCTTCTTGATAGGGTATTTATAATATCCTAAACAAGGGAGGTTTTACATATATGGACTATACTTAGTAAAGAACCTATTTAGCTGTACAAATTATTTAATTTATAATATTCTTCAAAAAAAAAAAAATCAAGCAGTATAATGCTTATGCCCATACCCCCATCATTCCTCCCTAATTATAACCTTGTACACATCAAAAGCTTATCGTTATCTTCAAAGTGCAAAAAAACCCACTTGTGTACCACTAAAGTGTGCTAATCACTTCCCATTCCGTACAAGCAGTCAGCTCTCCCCTCCCACCAACAGACTACCTTTTTCCAGTGACGACCCATTTGTTCCTCTCAGGCAAGGCTGTAGCTTTTACGCCACCCTTTTGTGGATATTTATTAACTGCATCCCTTCATTTCTGGATGCCTTCCTCAAGACTCTGAAGAATGCTACACCTCACTGCTCCACGCTCAGTGATGCTCTTGGTGTTAACTGGAGTGCTGCCCTCAAGATAGAATTTTTAACCTAATTTTAACATAAGGACCAAAAACTACCTCTCTGCAGCCAAGAAATTAGTCTTGGTGGATTATGGCAAAGGCACGTTGCTTCCATGAGCAGTTGTGTAACTTCTGGTTAGACAATGAAGGGAACAACTTGGTTACCAAGACTGTCTCTATTTCCATGGAAAAGCTATTATTGTGATCCTTTCCTCCAGGTACCTCTGAATCCTGTCCTGTCCCGCATTACTCTTCACTATTTGCCCTTAGCTAGCTCCACGGCCACTGCCAGGTACGGGCCATGCACACTAACAGATACAGACACTGATCCCTGGAAGCTGTACACCTCTCCAGGGCAATCCAACATCGAGGTTCCTTGATTCCCCATTATCTCGCCCAAGGACAAGCTGATACTGACTCCTCTGGACTCTGGCTATGATGCAAAGTAACTTCATTAACTGTTTTTTGTGGGAGAAGTTGGAGAACAGAAAGCTGCTCCTGGCCACTACAGAACAGGGCTGCTACAAACTGGTCAATTCCACGGCAAAAAAGTGCTGAATCAGCTGGTAACGTAGTAAATTATACAAATATAGAATAACAAAGAGTAAACAACATGCTGTGACTGAAAAAAACAGGTCATCTCATTCAGAAGTCATCATTTCAGGCAAATACTATACTAATAAATACTATACTTTTCAGTTTGTGAATATTGCAGTTCATATCCTTATTGTAGCCTTATTACACCCTTACCAGGAAAGAGTCAAATTATTATCTCCCATCATTAGTCCCAGCAGCTCCAGGCCTTCCTCTGTCCTAGTTTTTCTCTCATCCCATGTCAGTCACCATTTCTGCACTTTCACCTCTCATCTGAGGTACTTCTTCACAAGCTGCCCTACCCAGTTTTTTATCCTTTATTTACATGAGCCAGAAAGTTTCCTCTTGGACACAAATGAGGGAAGGTAAGAGGATGAGACAGTGGAGACACAGAAAAATCATCTCCCTGTTTTCTTTCTCAGATTCAGGACCCATCAAATTAGCAACTCCAGAAATGAGTTCTGCTAATTTCTAAGCACAGGAGCATCCCTTTGTGTTGGGTAAATCTTCAGCAGTCTTCAGCTGGTGAAGTTTAACAAGTATCTACTGAGTACCTGTGAACCACTTGGGTTTCTTTTTCAGAATCATACTTCTTGGCCAAAAAATGGCAGGTTTTTAGAGACATAGCAAAATGTGCAGTCCAGACAAAGACCACCCCACAAAAATATCTCAAGTGTTACAACACACATCACTGCTTTGAAAAGAAATTATCACTAAGCTATCACTCACTTAAACTAAGTATTTCTTATTAAAAGAAATCACTACACTTGAATAACACATTACTTCCTGACTATGTCCTCAGAAACAAATACATGGATTTATTTTCCTCCTCTCCCATTCCCAAACTAATCAAGGCAGAAAAGATTACATATTACATGTAAAGTTACAGAAAAGTTATGGTAAAAGTTGTGAACAAACTACAGCAGCAAAATGCAAAACAGTTTCACAGAATCACAGGACAGCCAGGGTTGCAGGGGACCTCTGGAGATCATCTAGTTCAACGCTCCTGCTAAAGCAGTTTCATCTACAGCAGGCTGCACAGAACCAAGTACAGGCAGGTTTTGAGTATCTCCAGAGAAGACAATTGTTTCAACAATACATTCATTATATGCACTCTTCAGACCATACCCTTCAGGAAATCAAAATCATCTGCTCCCATCTTCTCCAAATTTCTTCGTTCCTTCCCAAGGTGTTAAAAAATGTAGACAGTTGTCCTACACCATCCAAATTTACATATACACTTGATTTTATACACTGTGAATAAGCCCAGCCAAACTAATACAATGTATGTTTTTTCAGAAACATGCAGAACTGCACCAAACTAGAGATGCTATCACTGATTTTTTCTGTGGTGGTAAGTACAATCTTTTCTAAACAAATATGTCTTCTATGGTCATTTCAAAACTTCCACCCCAACGTTGATATTAGGACTGTAAGGATGTTTCTGAGTCACCCTCTTCCCTTCTTATTGGTGTCACCCATTGTAGTAAATCTCTTACCACCTTCCTCAACAAAACAATTTCTCTGTTTCCCCAAGCTATCTCTATACTAATAAACACAGATTGAGAATGTTTCAAGTCTGAAATCTGATCATCTGTGCTGTTACATTGTTAGAACTGTCCTTGGCCATGCCAAACAGCTCTCTCACATAAACAGTTCCTGAGAACGGCCAAGGAGTTATAAACACAGAACAGAGGCTATTCCCCATTAGCACTGTGGGTGCAGCCACCTTCTTTTGCTGAATACAAGGATGTAATAATAAGCTACATGGGCCATTTCATGCCAGACAACAGTCCTGGGCATGTTTATTTTGCCAGTACAGGCATTGCCACAGTGTATGCAGGAATTTAACTTCTTGGAAGCATATTCAGTTTCACTGTCAAGTGTCAGCTAATGTCAAAAAGAAGCATTTAAACATGCTACAATTTTGATACAATTATTTTTCTATTTACTTAAATAATTCAATCTCTGTATTTCTCTCAAGTCAGTTTAAAAATATATAGAGAAAGACAGGTATAAAGAGTAAGTTACTCAGAATAGTTGGCAGCAAACCCCTGTGATTTAAAAATAAAGTAAGAATATAAGGCAACTTTCTTAGAATAACTTTAACACAGAACAGCAATGTTTCTCACTCTGCAGATGGACTAGCTAGTACAAATGTAAAAGCCGTTGTACACACTGAATTACCAGACAAAACAGAAGTTTCATTTTTAACCAAATTGGAATTAAAGCATTTAATAATCTTTTCATCGAAATCTCTATATAATTTTCCAGTGTGACTGCTTCTATACTGTAAAGAGAACTACATTAGTAAAAAGGGAACACTAACCTTCTCAATATTTATTTGGTGTTTTCTTAACCTTTCCAAATCAGTTGGAATTGCCACTTTAATGAACTTCTGAATGGCAGGTTCAATCCGACGGAGTTTAATTTTGTCGTCATCTTCAGACATCCTAAAAGCAGCTTCCAAGTTGACAGTTGTCCAGTATACCTTCACCAAGGTAGAAACCCCTAAAAACCAAAGAATTACAGGCTTACAAAAATGCAGTAGCTTAGAATCACTTTTTCGAAGAAAGAAAAACAAGGTAAATCAACCTTTCCAATAACCACATCTATTCCAAAACCATATTTGAGCCATATTAACTACTCAAAATCTGGATACTGTATTTGCATTTAAATGTATTATTTCCATTTATTTGCAGGCTTTGGGAATAATTTTTCATACATAAAAATTAACACTAACAAAAGAATAGCTAAATAATTAAGGCAGATGCAAACATGCTTTGTAGCATAATGACAGATGGAAGCCTCTGAAAAAACCTTCCTATTAAATGCATTGTCCGATCAGACTTCAAGTTTTGCCAACTAACATTCTGAATCATCTTAAAAATTGTAAAATGTGTCCTGAAAAGACACCAAAATAAAAATAATTTTGGATGTCCACTTCCTAGAAAGATTAAGAGCTTCTGAATGAAGAAGGTTTGCATTCCAAATTGCATTTGTCCCCTACTGAAAATGCCTAAGGCATCACCTAACAAGGGGTTTAAACAGGTTGCTGAAATATTTACAGGACCAGTAGGTACATAAGCAGCCTGTTCCCTGCATATGCATAAAACTTAACTTTGGAGTTTCACTTCTCTAAAAGCAAGCTGTGTAAAACTGTATATCATAGCATTTATCTACAGAGCGTATGGGCAATATAAAGGAATTCCATTATGTTGAATGCCCACAAGGGGAAAACAAAAATTACTGAGAGATAATTTTGTAGTTTTAATACTGTACAAACAGAGGTTATTTAAATGACATTTTCTTTCTCTATAACCCTTTTTTAACGAAAACGAGCTGAAGTTGAATTGCAGACACATATGAGAAAGCTCGGTCACAGGCGTCAGTAAAAAGACTCATGCTATCTTCATTATATCAAAGTACCTGTACTACAAGAGCAACTGCATCAGGCAGCTTTCCCTGATTTTCCTCTTCCAGTAATCAAACTAATGTGAAATAATTAAACTGGCATAACCAGAACAGCACAGCAGAACATAACAGGATTTAAAATTTCCTAGTTTTAACACACCCAAACACATTATTAACAGTGGAATTAGACACTATTTTTCTCACACCTAACTATGGTGTGGAAGTGCAGAGGGAAGGTGTTGAGGTTTTTCTGAGATCTGTGATTCCTGCAGGCAGAGGGAACTTGAAGGTAGACACCAGCTGATGGCAACGGGTCTTTGACTGAACCACTCAAAAGTTCAGTCACAGCCCTCACCTGTAGGCTGCAGGGAGGATAGGTACAAATCTCCCTGCAAAGCAGCCAATGGGTAAGCATCTTCCATCAGGCCACTGAGAAGCTGAGTTTCTAGAAGAAACACAGCTACACGTACAACTATGTTGTGGTTTTCCAAAGAACAGAATGCTAACAGAAGACTCTCCTCCTTCACCTATTCCAAAGAAACTGAAAACTGTGGAAAACTGAGTACTTACTGAGAGCAGACCGAGTTAGGGGAATTCAATCTTTAAGGTTTCACTGATACACATTTTCCTTTTTCAGAACCTCAGAAGGAAATTATTTCATCAACTGACTGCAGTCATTGCTACTCTGCAGTCATTGCTAAATCATCCCCACTTCAAATTATAGGGACCTATTAACCAGCAGTCTTACAAATCCCCTTCTAACCCCAAGGTATTTCATATTAATAGTTCTTTGTCCAAATCTTCAATTAAATATGCAGTGAGTGGCCTCGCATTTCTTGGGATATGAAAAGAACTTTAATCCTTTTTTCTTGATTTACTCATTCCCTCATTTTAAAACCAGTAGCTTGAATGAAAGATGATAAAAAATACATTCATTCTTCTATTATACCTTGGTCACTAAAGGCCCTAACACTTTTCAAAGAGACACTCGTATCTCTCAATTGAACTCCATTTTCAGCCTAAAACATATTTTTTTTGCAATCAGCAAAAGATAAAAAGCATCATACACCAAACTGCAGTACTTCCTCTTTGAACACATTTCATTTCCAGACAGTGCATACACTAATCCATGAGTTAATGAGTTAGAATTAATTAAATATCCTTAAGGAACCAGTTGTTAGTAGCCATGTCATGCTTTTCTCTAATATTGAATCATCTTGAAGAAGTGACAACACAAGTTCTTCAAACTTACCGCACAACTCATGGAAACCCACAGCCCATTCTGGTTTTGAACAAATACAGCAGAGACTAAGCTAAATCCATCATAATTTTGTCCTTAACCTTTAATGACATCTAGATATTGATAAGAGTCAGATGGGTCCAAAAAGTCAGTCAGGTTTAGGTGACGTACAATGTGGACCATGTGAAAGCAGAGTTAATGTAACCAACAACCATGCCTTGAGCAGGTGATCTGAATAAGCAACAGTTTTAAATTCAAAGGTTTGGCTGTATGCAGGGCTCTGGATAGTCATTTTTTTCTCCTTAACACTTCCCAGGCAGTAAACCAGCTTTCACAACAGTGTCTATGAATCAGTGTCTACAAATTCCCTGGACAGTGAGAAACTAAGGAAGAAATAGAAAAACTGTGTATGCTTTTATCAGGTCTCCTGCTTAATGTTCTCTCAAACAGTATAGTAGCTTTTGTAACAAAAATTCTAAGCCATAAATTACCAACAAGAAAACATGCAAGGTCTTACTTTTTTTAGTTCATATAATATGGTAAGTAAAACTAACATTACAAGTTTTTGTGATGACCACATGTTCATCCCAGATTCAATTTCAAGGAAATCTGCTCCTTGCATACTTTACACGACCTGTGTTTTCCTAATCGCAACAATTTCCAAAGCTATAATGTCTGGTTTTTGAGTAATCACAGAATAACAGGACAATTCAGGTTGGGAGGGATTTTCCTACACCATTCAGCAAATGCTGAATTACCTGTGGCTGCACAGGCCTTTGTCCAGACAAGTTCTAAGACCTCCGTGGATAGATGCTCCACACACTCACTAGACCCCCCTCCCTCAGTGTTTCATCATTCTCCAGGTTAAAAACAAACCAAAACCAGAAATACCTTCCTTGCAGCTAAACCAGCTTGTGTCCATTGCCTCTCATCTCATTGTCATGCTCCTCCAAGAAAAGCCTGGCTCTATACCTTTCCACCCACAGCAGTAAGATATCCCCTTTCTTCACCTTCTCTAAAGGCTACGCAAATCTGAACGGACCTCAAGTATTATATGCTCCAGCCCCCTAACTGCCTTGCTAATCTCACAGGTGCCAAATAGAGGGGAAGAGTCACTCCCTTGACCTGCTCTCCCTTAGCCACGTTTAACAGCCCACAATGCAGTTGTCCTTTGCTGCAACAGCACACTAGGACTCATATTCGGCATATGGCCCACCACAACATACAGGTCATTTTCTGCAAGGCTGCTCTCCACCAAGTCTTCCCACAGCCTGTTCTTGTCATCAGGCTATTCCATCCCAGATGCAGGGCTTTCTTGGTGCCTTTGCTGGAATTTATGGGGTTCCCATCAGCCCATTTCTCCATCCCATTAAGATCCCCCTGAGGAGTAGCCCCGTCCAGCTAACCAGCCTCTCTCCTCAGACAAGTAAAAAACACTGCTCTCAACTTCAACTTTTTAAGAAGACAATTTTGTTTCAGTCCTTGGATCAAAGCCATAGTCAGCATGTACACAAATCTGGAGAAGTTCTGAGCCCTCTCTCAGCAGGTGCCATTCAGACATACCATGCTTGTGTGACAGACCACCTTTCCTTTCTGGTCACTTCTGTACAGGACTGTTGCTTTCACATGGGCTTGGACAGTCCTTCCTACAGGCATTTACCAAGTTCCAAGCACAACGAAATCTCAAGTTCTGAGACTGGAATACATGGCTCTGAGTCTCTAAAACAAATGCAAGTTTGAGCAAAAAAGCCCAAGAGAATCATTATCATTAAATCAGTAATTTAAAAAGTTAGATAAAAACACTTGTAATTAACTGTCCTTTATTACACTATTTGTGCAAGATATTTGATAAACAAAGAAACTACAGAATCTTGTCTTTTCAAACGCTGATGCTACAGGCCTGTTAAAGGTTATCTTCTAAGTAAAATAATTTCAATTTAGCATTCAAAATTAATGCAGCAAAATTCAATCATATTTCAGTGTCAGAAATAACACTTATCCAGAAGTGATCAAGATCCAGATACAGAAAATTTTTAAGCCAATTCTGTTATTAAAAAAGATGACATATCCAATGCATACTGTAGCACCATTATCAAAGTATTAGATAGGGACAAAAATTATATGTATCTCCCTTCTTAATATTTACATTTTCTGGAGACCAGCCCCAAACTGAAACTATGACTGTGAAGTAAAATTAGCATAAAAGAATACCATTACCTTGACATCTGCACTTAATATGAAAATAATCTATGATACTTACTAACGAAGACAGGGAAAACTTCTTTATCCAGTTTTTTCACCCCACATCCTTGAAACTTTTAAAGTGTATTTTCCATAAAGGATTAGTCTACAAGCTCTTGTTGGTAAGCAAAGGAGCAAACAAACCTGAGGAGTTCCACTGGCTTGATCTTTGCTTTACCAAATAAACAGGTATGTAAAGCAAACAAAATTTTTCAGTAACAGATCACTTCCTCTTTCAGCTTTTGAAGGTCCAGCCAGCATATGCTGTCTTATTTCACTGTTTAAATCAAATAATTCTAAGGGGTAAAAGAATTTTAAGGAATCCAGTTCCAAATGGTGAAAGTGTGAATTTAATGCTGACACTAACACAAAATCTCCACTTACGATGTGGAAAGCACACAGTTATATAGTTGCAGTCAATCAGAAGTAAAATTTTTGCTATGTATGGTAACAAACTTCTAACTTGTTCTAAATTTCAGTAAGTGCTGTTAATACACATCCAATGAAATGCTCATGAACTTCTGTTAAGCTGCCTAGTGTTCCCTATTCAAACACAGTAAGAAAAACGCAGAATAAACCTGAAGAGTATATTTGATTTTAATTCACTTATGACACATTAGATAACCACTGCGACTAGAAAAAGTACATCTGGCATAGATGCCTTGTTTTTAAGGGTTGCAATGCCAAAAAAGCTTTTTCCTTTTCTCATTGTAAATAAAATAAACTAGAATACAGATGCTAGAATACAGAGACTTACAATAACTTTCTCACTAAGGTGACCCGAAACACTTAAGAGTAGTACTGGCCCGAAAATTGCAGTGACAGAGTACCCACTACTGCTCACTCGGCTGAGGTGTGTAGTGAGGAACATGCTGCCATGGCGGGTTACAGCCAGACTGCACTTTGGATCTGAACTACATCTTTCTCCTTTGGCTGTAAAGGAAACCAAAGGCAAATAGCTTTGTTAGGCCAAAATACAGCATTGTCACCAGCCCCAGAGCGTTCACAAAGTGACATAAAACTACTCAGTGGATAAAGAGCTGCGCAGGATCCCCCACAGAACCAGAACACCACAAAACGAGCAGATGTATGCGCTTGTGGATCACCTGGCAAGACACTCGTGATCCATAAAAGGCAAGGGCACATGACTGCATTTTGAGAAATCTTAGCAGATGACAGGCATTTTGCATTGGGTTAACATGTTTAAGCCAGCTTCAGACGGGCAGAAAATACCTAATGACTAACACGTCAACATTTTTTGAACAAAGCTGAACCGGTGGAGCAAGTCTGTAGTGGCCCAACACTTGCAAGAAGTGGCCGCAACACAGTTGATAATATTGATTTTTCTATATTACTTATCTTTGCCCCTGGTCCCACCCCAGGAATCAGCAGGTTAGAGAGGCCTGCCCTTCCTGGATCTCACCCCTGAAAAGCGGTGCATGCCTAAGAATAAAGAAAGGTTTTAAGTCTTTTATCAAGGCTTCAAGTGGACTATACTAGGATTTTTTTCCCGACTTACCCTTTTAAAAGCTTGGGGAAAAACTGGGCTAAACAATTTGTCAGACTGTTCTTTTACTGTTTTTAAATAATAATAAAAAAATAATCCAAGCTGGTGTGACAAGTCCTGCTTCGGTTCAGCTCTCTGCCGGCACGCCACCCTGTGCTTCCCCACGACCCGACCTAGGCCCCCCGCAAAGGACTCCCCTGCCCCACCACTGCTGGGGTCACCACAGGGCTGGGACACCCCCAACCACTCCACCGCCCCGAGTGGCTTGGCCACTTGCCCGCTGCTGGGGAGAGAAACCGCTCTCACTCGGGCAGGGCCGGGGGAGCGGGACGAGCCCTCCCGCCCCGTGACTGCCAAACCCCGGGCACCGGGAGAAGGGCGGCCAAGGGGCGCGGGCCTGTCAGCGGCAGCAGGGCCGCGGCTGGCAAGGCCAAGGTAAGCGCGCGGCGGCCCCGCTGCCCGCCGCGGCCCTCGTTGAGAGGCCCGCTGGGGAGCGCGGGGAGCCCGGCGCTCCGCGCCCTGCCACAGGCCCCGCTGCGGGCCCCCATCGGCCGACCACGTCCGCAGAAACCAAGCACAGGACCCGCCGGGGGCCCACCACGCCCCGGTCCCCCCTTCTCACCTCCCCGGCGCGGGAAGCGAAAGCGAAAGCAGCGGGACCCCCGGCGGTGGCGGTCCGGCAGCCGCCTCGTTCCCTCTGCCCGCCCTGCCAGCGCGGCGCCGGGGCAGCCGCTGCCCCCTCCCTCCGCGCCCCGCTGCTTCAGCCGCCCCCGCCCGTGTGCAAGCGCCAACACCCCCCGCCCGCGGCCCCTCACCATGTGGCGGCTGTGGCCGAGACGAGGACCGCGGCCAGCTGCGGCCCCAGGACACTGGCCTGGAACCAGCGCGCAGGGCGGGAGCCCTCGGCGGGAAGCGGCCCAGCCCCCGCCCAACACACCCCCCCCTTCGCCGCCCTCGGGGCGATTTTTCGCATGTTTATTCCCCTCCGTAACTCTCGGTGGGTGGCGGCAGGTCGGGGGGCCGGAAGTGGCCGGGGAGGTGGAGGAGGAGGAGGAGGAGAAGAAAAACATGCTGCCCTGGCGAGGGAGGGAGCACACTAGGTGTCTGGGATAAGGGCTCATCGGGAGAGAAAAGTTAAATTTGTGCTTCTAAAAAGGAACCGAAGGTCACCATCCTGGGCTGCATGAAAAGAAACATGGCCAGCAGGTCGAGGGAGGTGATCCTGCCTCTCTGTGTGGCTCTGGTGAGACCTCACTTGGTGTGCTGTGCCCAGCTCTGGGGTCCTCGGCACAAGAAGGATATGAACCTGTTGGAGTGGGTCCAGAGGAGGCCACAAAAATGATAGGGCTATGAATAAGGCTGAGAGAGTTGGGGTTGTTCAGCCTGGAGAAGCGAAGGCTTCTGGGAGACTTTACTGTGGCCTTTCAGTACTTAAAGGGGGCCTGTAAGAAAGACAGAGAAGACGTTTTAGCATGACCTGTTGAGACAGCACAAGGGTTGATGGTTTTCAACCAAAAGAGTAGATATAAAGGAGAAATTTTTTACGTTGAGGGTGGTGAGACACTGGAACAGGTTGTGCAAAGAGGTGGTAGACGCCCCATCCCTGGAAACATAGCAGGTCAGGTTGGATGGGGCTCTAAGCAACCTGATCTAGTTGAAGATGTCCCCAGTCACTGCATCTTGGACTAGTTGACCTTTAAAGGTCCCTTCCAACCCAAACCATTCTATGACTCTATGATTTATGAACTTTATTCTTAAATTCCTTGCCACCAACATTTTTGCTTGCCTTGATATGTAATTTAGGTAATACCAAATGGCCAAGTGAGACCCTGGGGATACAGAGCATCAATTTGTAGGAGACAAATGCCTATCAGGCTGCGCCAGTGAGGCTCCTTTCACCTTTCACTAACCTCCACTGTTCCTAACAGCACTCAGAAAATAAATATCTAGGAAATACTTCTGACCTGTATTTTGACAGTAAGCGTAACCTGTTTGTGTCTGACACTGATCGTTGGAGCCTACCCCACAGCCTCTGGCTCATGGAGCACCTGCTCCTGGCAGGGATGCTGGCAATTTTGGGACAGGTAGAGCAAAACCTCCAAGGGCAGCCTGGTGTCACTTCTGATCATTTTATCATCTCTGAATAAAAAGTGAAAAACTGACTACCTGGCAATATCTGTAAAGCAACTATGTTATACCACTGTTAAAATAGAACATGGTTTAACTGAACTCAGCAACATTTATAAAACAGACTTAAGATCTCCAAAGTATCAAAGATGAATTTGATTTTGATGTTCTGAACAAGATGTATGTTATCTGTTTATCTGTCTGTCATTCCATGCCCTTTTGGACAGTTCCAATCTAGTTTGGAGAAAATCATTACAGTCCTGTAAGTTTTGTGGAAATTTGTAAGTCATTGAGGAAATAAACCTAAAATTGTTTCCTCAGCAAAGGAACAGCAAGTAAAAAACTCAGCTCTTGCATGTTCTTGTTAGCAGCAGTCAGCCAGACAATCCGTATGTTTATATTAGCCATCCACTTTGTATATACATAGTTCCAGACTGCTAGATGGGATTTCCTTAGGGTAAATGGAGAATAAATTGTAGTTATTGTAATTAAGGTTATTTAGGGGCTAAAGGATCCAAATTCACAGGATTCAGCGTTGTTAGTTCTGCTGCTCACAATACAGCTGCTGGAATGGAAATGAAGTCCTGGGGAATGCCAGAGTGCTAAAAGAGCTTACACTGAACATATATTTAAAAAAACAGTAAAGAGCATGGCAGAGGCTGGCCTGGCAGAGCCAGTGTGACATGGTTATGGGGCAGAATCATAGAAGTGCTGACCTGGGATACAGTTGTTAATGCCAATGATTAAATGCCAGTCAACACACTTCTATGAAAAAGATTAAACACCTTTGAGTTTCAGCTTGGTTGATAAAGGTAATAATGCTGATGTAATAGCTTCCATCAGAGGTAGAACAGTATGCTGTTCTCAGAAATACAACGTGGAATACAAATTCTGCGTAGTTCATCATGAGTGATTCAGCTGACAGTTCTCAAGAGAAGTGATTGTAAGCGAAGATTTCTCATAAGGTTGTCTTTGTGGGTGGTGTTCTTCTTCTACTACTGCTATTAGAAATGACCTAGGCAAAAATACCAAAAATACAGCTCCTTTGCTGTTGTAAAGAAAGATAAGGGCAGTCACTTAGATAAACTCCTTTGCATCGCTTTGTAAGATCTTCTCACTTGTAAAAATCCTCCCCTGAAGACAGACAGGTTGGAGGTTGTACATTCAAGATAAAGCCTAGAGCCACACCTGGAGTCTGAGAAGGAATGACTGGCACGAGACAATGCTGAAGAGGACCTGGGCATTATGATGCATAAGCAGCTGAATACGAGCTCCCAGAACAAAGCTTTTGCTAACCAATGCTCTGAAGAGAAGCCAGAGAAATATCAAATACAACTGGAATGGATATTACCCCTGTTTATAGAACTGATGAGACCATTATCAAAACAATGCATTCGGCATTGAGCATTTACACTTCAAAGGGATGTTAAATGTTGTGAAGAGTCCAGAAGAAAGTTATAAAAGGTGTGGAAAATGTGCATTAATGTGAGATATTTTAAAAGCATAATCCAATGCAGGTGAAGAGGTACCTTTGTCATAAGCATCCTAGTGCTTTTCTGGGTTAGTGGTGTTTGAGGAGTAGAAGCAGTGTTACTTTCACAAAATGACAAAATTCTAAAAGCAAAACTTAAAAAAACCCCAAAAATATGGCATATCTTAATTTGCTATAGGATTAAATTGTCTGTGAATCTGTTTGGAAAAAATAAAAAATTATCAGTAAAAAAATGGAGTGTTTTTTCAAATATGTGCCATAGCTCAAGCATACACAGCTGGAGTTTTGATGTGGAATACACTGGCAGAGGTTCTGTGCACTCTGATATAGAGGCGGTACAACCACAACATTATACTCAGTCTTTCCTTAAACTTGATGACTCCAGAAGAAGACCAAGAAGTCTACTCATGTGGCAGCAAAAGAAGGACTAAGATCCCAAGGATATTCTCAAAAAAGAATGATTTATTTTTGTGAGTTCTAACAGGCAACATCTGAAGAGCTCCTGGCACATTTTGTGGAGAACACAACATTCATGCCTGACTGTCCAGTTCTGCTACCATTGCTAATGTCATCTCCCAGACAACCCAGCAGTGACTTCACAGAAGTCCAAATTTCCTCAAGGAAAAAATGACAATGCAAAATGCTATGTCCCTCATGTAAAGATCATCAAAGGAGCAAGAGTTCCATCTTCAGGTTTGGGAAAATACTACCTCTGATGGCAAAAGATCTCAGGAAAAAAAATTAATGCATAGATAGAGTTGGCCTTCCTGAATTATAGACAGACTCAGATTTGTATGGCATGTCTGTGATCAGTTTTGAGGGGTCTCTTACAGATCTGTTGACCATGTATATTCCTATGCCATTGTCAGAGAAACTGTTCTGTATCACCAATAAGTAATGTAGAAGAAAATCATGGAGAGTCCTAGAAAGGCGGAGAACTATTGTTCATCTGACTAAGGCTCCACATCTAAGAGCTTGCAGCCGTTTCCTTTCATGGTTTTCAGATAGATGGATTCAGGACCGGGATCCAGATGTGCAATTCACTTAACATATTCAGCTCCATTCTCAGCAATCTCCTTACACACATACTCTCAGATAACTCATGCTGGGGTCAGTATTTCAGTGACTGTTGCTCAATAGACACAAAACTTCCCAAACACTTACATTATGTTCCCAAGGATATATCTTTTTCCGGTAGAGCATTGCAAAATTCTGTTGCCTTTTTCAATGCGTTGTTATTACAGATGCCCTGATTTCACTGTCAAAAGGCTTGGGCTGGAAAGAACTGATAAAAAAGTTTCCATTGTGTCATGGAAAACAGCCATCACTCTGTTACAGTGAATTTTGCTCTCTCACAGTCTTTCAGCAACACAAGACTGTTCAAAACGAGATCCCCTTCTAACATACATCCCTGAAAAAAATAAAATTCTTTCAGTATTTCTTGACTGAAGGTGTTTTATGGAATATGTGGCAGCATTTTCTGAAACTGTCTTCTTGATGTAAGCAAAACACTGCAGGTTGGTTTGGGGGGAAACTGTTTGCTACTGTTGGCAAAAACTGGGCTGTAGTTTTTTACGGTTGGTGGAATTCTGATCCAATGCCCTTTCCCTGTAATTTGCTGCAAAACCAGCTCAGCTTTGGTTGAAGATCATTTGTATAATATTGTAGAAATTAGGTCTCCCAAGTGGTAATTAAACAGCAAAGATTTATCATACATTAACATATTCTCAGTAGCAGTAATGCTGAATAGGGTGTAAAAGGAGGAGAGAAAGCAATCAGAGCAAAGCCGATTTTACCTTGAAACACTTCCTCACTGGCTGCACTGCTTATTTGGGTCTTTTCTGGCATGTACACAAGTCTCACACTGTGACCCTGATGTGGGAACGTTAGCAGTAGCTGCCATTGATCTACCCCTGCAACAGTGGCACAGGAAAGCCTATACAGAGAGGACGGTAGGTGCAGAACCTACCTACCACACCCAGGCTGCAGAAGGACTTCCCTGCTGACAGGAGCAGGGTGAAACCAGCATTGCCAGCTGGTGGGAGCTCGTGTGGCCAGCACTCGGGGAACATGCACCTGCAGCACTTTGCCTGGAGAGCCTTGTCTGTCCACTGCTGGCATAACCAAAGGAGATAAAGTATTAAAACAAGTGTTGTTGGGTTGTGGCCCTACCCGGGAACTTCCCTATGCCTGGAATTTCATCAAGATCCATGGGGTTTTTTCCCAACGTCCTTTCATTCTCACTGGAGCTGAAGAGGGTTTCTCCCACTCAGAAATACTGATCAGCTTTCAGTACGTGGTGTAGCAGCAGTGTCTCAGGTACTCTCAGTTTCATTTGTAAGGTCACCTAAGCAATTTTATGTTACTTCAGAAGAAGATTGAGCTAACTCAGTTAAAAAGCTTTTAGTGGGACTGTCTTTTGTGCGCATTTGTTTCTTGTTACAAGACCAAATTACATTGTCATCACCTTAAGCTAAATACCTACAAGTTACTCTAACTTCAAAGAAGTTTCCATACAAAGCAGTTTTACCAGCCAAACGAGTTCGAGCCTTCTTTTTGCTTTTATACAAGGTCTTAGAAATTCTGTATCAAATCTTAGTGCCATTCAAATCGATGGTAAAATTTCCATTAAATTTAGGAGCAGGAGGATATTGTTCTTTGTCCAGGTTCCAAAGCTTCCTGACACAAGAAAGTACAAACTGTATTGAGCGGGAAAAAAAATAGAAGGTAGTGAATCAACTGAACAAAAATTCATTTATCCAGTTCATCCACCATACTTACCAGTAAACATTCCTTTTGTTAAACCAATCAGCCTCGAGAGAGGGATTCAGAATGTCTTTTAACTGCAGACCAGAGGTGTAATATCATCAGCTTGCTTTCATAAGCAGTTTATATTAAAATGTTTTTTAAACCATTTTTAATCTTTCTTGCTCGGTTAGGAACGTGATTCTGATTCTGCTGCTTCTCTAACACATGCAGATCATGAGCAACTCCCTGTTCAATAAAAACTTGGGGGAATTTCAGAAACAAATTAAAATTCAGAACACACACGTTCATTTGGGGTGCTTTTCCACTGACTCAATGTTACAACTCTACTTTTAAGATTTCTAGAGTTGTCTTTGCCTTCTCTCTTTCCTCTTATGGGATAACCAGAAAGACATTGTTAGCTCTGCCTTATGCTGAGTTCCTTGTGCTGAGAGGTGGGGCGAATAGACATGACGATCTACAGCCTGGCTAGTTTGGATTATGCAATATTTCTTGGATTTTTTTTTTCTGGAGATAAAAGGTTTATCAGACTGTTGCTGATTTCAAATCCACATCAGACTCCAAGGCATACGCTGAGTTAATCAGGAATCTACCTTTCTGTACCTATTAATCACATGGCTGGTTCAAAGGCCTTGTGTGCCACCTCACTTTGGATTGTCTCCAACAGTGGCAATAGGTGCACAGTGAGGCTAGAGTAAGAATCAGGCAGGCATACCTGCTAGTTCCTCTTTAATGTTCTTCCAGCCTTCAACATTTTTTACATTGGGGGTTTCCTGAACCAGATGTGGTTTGTTTCCTCAATAATCCCAGTGGATTTCTCTTTCAAATCCTCACCCAGTCTCCCCTAGGTAGTAAATAAAGCTCTTGCAGGCACAAAGTCCTTTGGCAAGGGTTTTCACAGGTCTGCTGCTGCCTGCATAAAGAGGCTGGCTTTTCTGACAGTTGATTGCCGTCCAAGCCATGCTACTCATTACTCTGTAGACCTCATTTCTACTCTACATTGTCTTTTTTTTTTAACTCAACCACTCCTTGTGGACAACTTACTCCATAACTTTGGTCGTCCTTGTTGTTTTTCTCTGGGCCTTTTCCATTTCTGATATATATATATATTTTTCTGTTTGTTTTTTGTTTTTGTTTTCCTGGAGATGAGAGGACCAGAGATGCACACAGTATTCACTTTGTGGGCAAAGTACAGATTTATACATTGTTATAATTGTATTTTCTGTTTTGCTGTTTAGTACTTTGCTAGCAATTCCTAGCATTTGATATCTCCCCGCCCTCTTTATTTTTTTAATTATGTTTAAGAAGTTTTCCTGCAAGTATCCATTATGACCCCAAAGTCTTACTTTGAGTGGTAATGGCCAACATAATTGTTGGCTGCTTAGCTTAGGAATTGGCCATACTGGCCTAAGAAAATTATTGAAGGCAACATAATAAATATGGCATTTGTACAAAGGAATAATTTCACTCACAAGAAAGTGGTTCTTGCTAGGAGAAGTCAGGGTGAGTCAAAAGTGAAGAGAAGGAATAACTAAGGTATAATTCAACATCTATTGCTAGAAAGTATCTGTCATTTCTATATGTGGCAAACAGTATACAATTTTAGATTACATTATCTAAATCATAAAATATACTTTCTCAGATCAGAACCTTCTTTGGTCCTGTGCTGCTTTGTTTCTGTCTGTCTTACACATTTTCCAGTATCCATCAATTTCTATGTGTCTGGGAAACCCCTCGTGACCTGGATCTTTACAGTGATGCTTGCTGGTATTATCTTGAAAAGTTTAAGTTGCTTCTGGCAGAAGTCAGACCCTTTTCTCTGAAAGATGCAAAAGGAGAAGGTAGTCGCATACAATTAACTCCTTCACTGTTTCCTGCTTCCTGCTCGCTGTACATATATCTAAGCCATTAGGGGGAATGCTGGCATAAGACAAGTGGCTGAGGTTGACTTTTCAAACTTGTTTCTTTTTTCACTGCAGTTTTACTGCAGAGGTGATCATTGGCACCTCTTGAAAAAGAAAATTGATGGTCTAGTATCAAAGATACTAAGCTGAAGGGTATCAGCTCTGTTGACGAGTAGACCTTTTCACTGCCTCCCAGGCAGTGCCATCTACACATTAAAACTGTGAAGTGCTCAAGTCCTGTAACAGTAGCATGGAGATGCTGCATAAACATTTGCTGTGTGATCTGGAGAGACTTAATTCCACAGTACAGTTTGTTTTTGTAAATAATGTTTTAATCTTATTCTATTCACTTTTAGTATGGCAGTATCAGTGTGAAGCCCTTAAGTTCAGTCTTGTGGAGATAAACCTACTTTAAAGGTTTGCCTCAGAGAAAGAAAGCCTCTAAAGCCTATTTTAGTTTAAAATGTAATTGAAAGTTTGATTTACTTGATGAGTGCTTTGGGGTACATGTTCAGCTGGCTATGTGGAGAATTAGCTGTGCAAGTCCCATTACCGCTAATGCAGTAATGCATTACTACTAATTCCCTGCACATCATACTGAATATTTACATCTTTGTTTAGTATTTAGATGAGCCATTAAAATACTGGCTTCTCACTGTTACAGACATCTGTAATACAAAAAAACACATAAACAGGTGGAAAAGAGAGTTTTTAGTTAAAGATGTTTAATGCTATTTAAAATATAGCATTATTACAATTTGAATTAAACCCTGAATTGTGCCTAAAATGGCTTCGTTTCTTACCTCGGAAACAGGGGATTGATGTTCTGTGGGCACCATGAATGTAGATTATTTTCTTTGTGTGCAAAAGCTCTGGGTATCAGAGAAGCTTAAGAGGGGCATTAGCTTAATGCTTGGCTGATATAGAGAGTGAGTTATTTTAGCAGTTTTAAATCTGGTGGCAAATACTGTCCACAGGATGGGTTTTGATCATTTATGAATGGTTCTCTTCAGCTGCAGACAGGTAAAACGCTGGGAAAAAAAACCCTTTAACTGGTGTGTGACTGTGTTTGGCAACCTTGCGCATTGATAGCATCGTTTGACTAACATGACGGGATCATTCTGAGTGCTTCATGCTGAGGGTCACCTCTGAGCTGGACAGCAGTCCCAAAGTGAATAGGATGGAGGTGGCGAATACAAAATAGTTCTTATGGGCCTCAGGCCTCCTAAGAAACCAGGACAACATTTCTATAGATCTAAGCACAAAGTCTGCTGTTCAGCTTTCTTTTGCAAGTAGTTGCTTAGGTCTCTCAGTTGTTCCTTTAAATTGTAATTTTTAATGTAGCTGTGATTATTTTAGGGCTTTTTAATGAGTTTTTCTGCTCCACTGCTATACTATGTATTACTGACTTGTCCAGTCTCTTGCTATGTCTGAAACAGAGCTATGGCTCAGCAGGAATAGTTGTCATCATTTTTCCAAGTGATACACCAGAATTTTGGAGGGAGAGGGAACACACCACCTCAGGAGATCACTGCTGTTATTCTCCTTGATTTCTCTTGTGAAAAATTATCAGCTTCCCTTCACTACCCACCTTTACTCTTCAACATCAAGCCTGAGAAGCAAATGGGGAATCTGCACATATTTTCGCTTCTAGTATCAGAAAATTTAGAAGTAAGGCCAGTAACTTGATGTGGAGGTTGGCTAGATGTGGGGGCTGATAAGAAACAGGGCAGAAGTGATGCAGTGTCTGGATGAGAGCAGAATACACCTGAACAGTGGGGAGAAAGGACTACAGAGAAGGCAGGAGTGAGTCCAGATTCAATGTGTTTGTCTGGTAAGTCTAGCAAATGTGGGAGGAAACCAACCTCAAAAACTGAGACAGAGTGAACATTAAGATTTTACACTGGTGTGTTTTTAATCTAATGTTGCGTGGGTTAAACTTCTGGGTTTGGGGCATCTGACACGGGGTTTGTCAAATTAGCCTTTGGCCTTCCTGAAGATGACTCTCAGCACCTGAGTGAATCAGGTGAAAGTTTGCTTGGAATTTAAAATTGCCACGTGTTTCTCAGCACTATGTCAGAGCAGGTGACTAAAGAAGTTTCCTGGGACCAGTTGAACCTTAGCCTTACTATTCAGGTTAATGGACTCAGAGCAGAGCTTGAAGTTCAAACGCTAGGAACAAGATTCCTCTAGACTACATTAGGCTCCAGTTACTCCAGAAGACTGATGCTACAAATACATCTGCCACTTCAGGAGCATCTTCAAAATAGATTTCAGGAGAACAAGTTAGTCCTTCCTGAACTCCCTCACTGCAGCCCTCTGCCCTCTATAACTTCCCTTCCAGGTGATAGGAACGCAAGTACTAAGCACAAAGAGCTGTCTCACCAGTTGGTGCTGTTCATGCAGAAGCAGCTCTCTACCAGTGGGGAGTCCTAGGAAAAAGGCTGCACGCAGATATAACTGGAGGAGCACTAAAGTGACTTGTGCTTCCTGTACAAGTCTGTTGTCTTTACAGGTAGTTCTGCAAAGAAGAAGCATAAGCGGGATCATAGTTTGGCTCTGCATCCTTTGGATAGGGAATGAGGCTTTCAGGGAGCAGTAGACTGAGCTTGCTGATGAAGATGCTGGGATCTGCCATCTTCCAGCCCACACCCCACATGCGTTTCTTGTTATTAATAGCCTTGTTCTGTGCATTGCCTCCTTCAGAGTATTCTGCCATTAGTCTCTTCTCTCTGTCTTTCTTGTTCCTTCCTGAACTCTGTTCCGCTATGTATGACTCATCCCAAAAGCTCTTTATCTTTTCCACTGTCCAAGTGCCCTGGGTCTATACTGCACTCCAGCAGACCTAGAAGCCCTGCAGCAGTGCTAAAAGCACTAATGATAATAATGACAATGATAATGATAATAATAATACCTAGCAATGGTATCAGTACTGTAAGGAGAGGAAGAGATGTCAGCGATAGACTTTCACAGCCACCCTTAGCTGAAGCCCTTTGTCCTTTACCATTAGACAGCACTCTGCTGATCACCATACCACTGTATGTAAGTCATCAAAGCTCCTCACTTTAAGAAAAATATTGACAGGTTTTTCATGAAATGCGGAAATGTGTTGCACGTCTGAGGCTCTTATTCTGGTTTTTTTTTCCAGGCAATGCCCTGGATCTATCCCTGAATTGCAAGGCAATGGCGCTTTTTGCTCCCTCTGTGTGCAATCAGTTCCGGGTGGGAGGTATGTTCTTCCACGAGGCTGCCCTAGACCTTCTGGTCCCATTCAAATAACAGATTGATCTGTGACACCTTAGGTTCTCAGCATCACGCCTGTTAGCTCATCAGACTCTTTTTAGAAGAAAAGACTGGCTGTAGATTTTGAGACCTGCTGTTTGATATTTTTTGCTTCACAGGCTGCAATTTTCAACAGTTTTATTCTATCTACCCAGCTGCTGTTGAAGCAATTTCCAAAGACTGAGCAATAGACAAATGCAACAACAAATAGTAACATTTCAGAAGAAATTTGTATAAAAAGTTAAAATTTTTATTGTCAAATGTTAGATTTTTCTTAGATTTACATAATTTTAGAAAAGTATTTATATTTTAATTATTGGTTTTGGATGTTATAAAAAGAAGTTGGAAGCAATAGAATGTCAAGCTATATAAAGTTGTTTGTATTTTTACGAATTTATTGTATCATTTCAATAGCAAAAGCTGTGAAGAATGCAGATGCTACAGTTTAAAACTCATACCTTATTAATGTAAATTTCTCAGATCATCTTCACATTTTATCAAAGAAAGTGGAAATTTTGCCATTGCTTTCAGTGTTGCCAGTATTTGCCTCATTTAAGGTAAAAAAAATGTCCTATTTCAATGTTGACATACTGGAAGTCAAGAAAAATATCTTAGCATCATTACAACTTAGTCTGTACTTAAAAGTTTTAAGTTCTTTTTATGCTATGCTCTGCAGGTTGGTACTGTAGGTTTTGTAGTATTTGTTCCCTAGATAGATGTCCAGTCTCGCTGCAGCCCTTCAACAGACATTTTCTGCTAAGGCAGAGCGTTGTTTGTCACTAAGAGCATGGGGATACAAACTGAATTACCAAATCAGGACTCTAAAAAGCAAGAGAGAGAGAGAAAAGGTGATCACTCTGTATGAGACTTTTAACACTGGGACCTTTACAAAATGGGGAGATGGTGCTTCTCAGGGGATGGGTTGGATGTTCATGTGCACAAGCAGATTTGCTGTGACATATTACAGGTAGGGCCAAACCAAAAGGTTCCATAGTCTTTCACTGCCTGCTAATTCATTTAATCATTTGCAGTGATGAGGAGTGACTGTATAGGCACATACAGCAAAGGCAGTGCGATGATGTGCATATGTATATTGCACCGCAGTTATGACTACGCCAGAGGTTATCCACCATCTACAGTTCCATCTCTGTCTTACGAGAGAAAATGGAAGCAGAGTTTGCATATAAAGAACGGTGAGATTTAATCAATTCCCTGCCAATGTGCAAACATCTATATTGACAGTATTTAACAAAATTACAATATGGTGTTCAAGATCCATGTTTGGCAGCAATGGCTGATGAACCCTCAGGTAGTGTGCTGATTTTTTAATATCTAATTTTTTTTTCTGACCTAGGCATTATTGTTGTGATCTGTGACCCAGCTCCATCTTAGCTACACTAAAGGATAGCAGAGACTGGGCAGTTGTTGGAAGCCTTGACTGAAGTGCGACTTGTGTGCATAGAAAGGAGGGAACGTTTGTCACCTAATACTGAAATTGCCGTGACATGCCTTGTGTGTAGAAATTTTACCACAGACTTCCGGGCTGCAAGCCTAAATAGCACAGCTCAAACGTTCAGCTTAGAGGGGAAATCAAACGGCAAACTGAGCGTGCAACGTGAGAGAAAACTATAGAGCCAAAACACAATCAAAAGCAAGAGGGTGGGGACAATGGGAGTAGCACAGAAAAGATGAAAAAAGCAAAACCAGATTTCACCTATGCAGAAATTGATGCAGGCGTTAGCGTGTAACCCCCATCATGTCAAGCTCTAAGGTACCACACCCAGAGCATTTTCAGGGTCAAAATGATTTTCAAAAAAAAGCAGATGCTCAGAAAAGAGAGGCCAGGTGAGGGCTGTGGCAGGGATGTGGGTGGTCCTGGTGCAGCAGGTCAGGTGAAGGCAGTTTCCTGAGGAGCAGGGTCTCAGGGCTATGCTCCCCAAATGCTGGTGGCAGAGCAGGGTTCACCTTCAGCCTTTTTGGTGAAGTCATTGATAAGGCTTTCACCTTTCCCCAGTTGTCCTGAAAATTGGGTAAGATTTTCTTCTTTAAAATGGCTACTTTATTCTTGTATTTCGTTGAAAACACTCAGTGGGTTTAAAAGTTCTCAGTGGGCTCTGAGGGACAGAATCACAGCATAACATAAGCTTTGTTTGCCTAGAGAACTAGGCCAGAGGGGTTATTAAATAACGTTACCAGTATTCATGGCACAGGTGGATCAGGTAGAACAATATGAAGGAAAAAAGGTGTTCTTTGGATTAAACAAGACAGATTCCTGAGGTAAAAGAGCATATTTTCATGTCATTAAGGACTATATCATAATACTTACACAGGAAGGTAGGAAAAAACTTTCTTCAGGGACAGAAGATTCTTCTTTGCTCTTTTATTTCCTAACTTCTAAATGCTTGCCTAGAGCTACATAACTTTTTAAGCAATTTTTTGTGTGTGTGAAATACGTATGTCGAGTACAGCAACTGTTCAAGTGTGAATTTATTTTTAAATAGAATTGACTCGTATTAGTATAGGCACTTTGGAAGTAGAAACATTTCTATATTATCACCATCTAGCTTTTGAGAAAGAGACAGATATTTTTACTTTTAAAATTCTGGTAGCAAGGTGGAGGCTGTTTTACAATAATCTGAATATATTTGAGGTGTGCAGTTCATTTTTGTACCTAATGAATAAATGTGGGCCTGAGTGGGTAGATGGAAAATAAGAAGCTCTGGGATTAGATAGGGAAGGTGAAACATGTTACATTCGTGCACGTAACGTATCTGCTAATATTCCAGTACATTTGATAAAGTCATTGTTAAATGCCATTTTTAATGCATGTGATGGCAATCAGTTTTCTTTGAAAGCTGTGATTCCAGAAGGGAACAGAAATGTTCGTACGTTTTAGAAACCAATACAAGTGTGTCATCAAATTAAACCAGAATTCACGTTATTTTCCAGTCACATTTCTCCTATGGTCCCTGTGGTGCAGTAGACAGAGATGAAACAAGCTGCACAGGCTGAAAGGACTACGGGCAGAGTGGGTGCTCACTAACAGGGTGACACATGATTTCTCCTGGACCAAGTGGAGTCCAACACCTTTGGTCTGTAGCTGCCCCATGTGGCTACGAAAGACAAGCTACCTAAATGCTTCGCTCGCACACATTTGCTAATTAAAAGTAAAAAGATGACTAAGAACACTGAGGCAAATTAAGAAGCACATTATCAAGAGATTACTGCGGAAATAGTTCAACAGCCTGCGTCAGAGAGCCTGAGGTACAAACTGTAAGGAAACCTGCAGAGACATCTGAAGTGACAGAGAAGTGGGTGAAGTGAGAGTCTTCTGCCCTGTTTCTGTGCAGAAGGATGGCCTGTCTGAGAGCATCCGGCAGTCCTGCTGGCCAGCGTGCTGGGGAGGTCTCAACTGGAGGCAGGCAGCTCCATCAGATCACTGTCACCACAGGTGGCTGCTGCCCATGTTGCACAGCTAACCAGCTGGAGTTTGGGGAGGAAGATGCTTCGTGGATACTAAAAAGTCATCTTTTGGGAGGACTGCAGAGCTTTGCTTCTTTCCAGTGGTCACATTTGTGACCTGGTGCGATGAAATTTCCTGTGTTCTATAGCCCTTCCTTGGAAAGAAATACAGGGAAAATGTCTGCTTTATCTGTAAGGAACATTATGTGTTGATCTGTGTGGGGAAGAAAAACTAAGTATCCCTTGGGAGTTGCCTGTGATGGCTAACGTGGCATTATTTTCATTAGCCCTTTCTCTCTATGGACAGCAAAAAGGGATCCTTCATTTGTAAGGAACATTTTGTGTTGATACAAGTTATCTGGAAGAAAAAGAAACGTCCCTTAGAAATCACGTATTGCAGTCAGTTTGTGTTGATGTAGTTGCTTTGCATTTCTTTTTTGCTAGATAATTTTAATATAAAATATGGAATAAGATACCTGTAAATTGCTTCTGAAGGAGTCCTGTGGCCTTAGAGCTGATAGTGTTTCCTGACCATTGCCATGCCTTTCAGAGCTATTTCATTCATCCTATGTATCAGCTTCTGCTGCATGCCTTCTAAATGGTAAAATCATCTAATACAGCATTGATTGCTGCATGTTGATACAGCAAACGGTGCATTGCAGCATTCTCATCCTTTGTGCAAAAAAAAAAAAAAAAGCAAGCAACATTTTTAATGAGAAAGGAAAAAAGAAAGTATGACAATAACTTCAAGAGGGTATTCATTTAAATAGCTTCTAAATGAAACATTTGCATTTTGTGAATAAATCTACATCCTGATGTCTGATATCTGGAGCAAATCTTGATACACTTTGGGTATCTTCATGCTTGGGTGGTAGATCCAGTTATAAGGGTAAATCTGCCACCTTGCGCGTGTTTGGCTCTTGGTGCTCTCTTCTCAACACATGGTTGGATCTTAAATTCTGGGCTCAATATTTCATGTTTCTGGAATGAGTGAATCTTGGGAAGGAGACAGAGCAGAGGGAAAACAGATATGCTACTTTCTTGATTTTCAGGTCCCATGTGAGCAATTAATTACAAAGCAGCCTTAATAAAGAATGCCAATATCCATGTATGGTCCCCCTTAATAAAATAAACTTTCTTCAGGATATACATACACTTTTAAAATTCAGGAATAATTTCAGCATCTTGAAATACTGATTTTAAATACATTGCCCTAGGATAGTACAACAAAGGGTGAGTCGTGGGAAAGGGGAGAGGTAAAGCAAGGCTAGTACCTGGGAAAAAGGTGTATGGCAGAGACTGACAGCTCTGTTGAAGACTTTCCCATTTTCCTGTTGGTTTGGAAGATGCTCTCTCCGGTTGAATAGTTGCCCTGGACACAGCAAGTCGGGGGCTGCTTCCCAGGCTCAGCTCTCTCATAATCTATGCAAAATAACTAAATTCCGGTCTCAGAGAAGACTAGCAATTTTTAAGCACAGCTAGATTTAGCATTTTCAAGTTTTCAGATCATTTCCCTTTAATGTCAGACAGAGCTGTGGCCATGCCATTGTGCGGAAAGCACTACTTAAGGTTTAGAGAGGAACTGGTAAACTGGTGTTTTAAGTTAATCTCAACTGATTTGTTTTAAATTTTGAAAGGAGCATGTGAAAAAGAGAAAGAAGATCTTTAGATGATCCTTGCTTCCTCTAAGTGATTCCTAGTTGCGACCATTTTTGATACCTGGTGGTTAGTTTATTTATGTTTTCAAGGTTGCCTATGGAAAAAAAAATAAAAATAGAGATTTTAAAATGACGCACCTACAAAATTGGTGGTGTTTAGGATGCCTGTCACTGAAATGTAGCATTTAAAGTAAATTGCAAGTGTGATGCATATCAGGATAAACCTCAGAGTTTTCCCAGGTGTCCTGGGAAGGCTGGAAAAAAAAGATGGGTGCCTGGGGCCCTGCTTAGGCATCTGTTTGCCATATATTTTGACTAAGGAAATGAATTAAAATGTAGAAAATCTGCAAGAGGTAAATTGTAGGAGGTACCAAACTAAGAATAGCAAGGCTTACATGGAGACTGGACAGCTGGGTCTTCGTGGGCTCAAAATGGAGTACAGTTAATGTGATTTTTACGAAGTGCTTCTGTAGCACAGTGGTACTGGACCTCACAGAAGCCATATCTAATCCGTGGATCTCCACCAGTCCCAGAATATGGAGGAAGACTACATTGATTGTCCACAGGCAGATACAGGATAGACTAGAAACATCAGTAAGTTAAAAGTTATACAAATATGAGGTGCAAGGGTCAGACATGAAGGGAAAGATGTCGTGACACTGGGTGCAGACTATCATGAGATAACCCTAGGAAACAAAAATGTCCATGTGTACTAACTGATACAGACCACTGGTAGTGAAATAGAGATAAAAGCTGTGTGCTCAACTAGGTGGGGAACCGCTGGAAAGACAAAGTAGTGCAAGGGAAGATTTGCTGAAGAAAGGTTTGCATGGAAATTATGGGAAGAGAAGACAAGCAAACTTGAAGCAACAAGTGGGAAACATTGCAGAAATCAGAACATAAATATGTCCAGTACGCTGGCTAAGTGTATATAAAAGCTGTACACAAAGCCTGTTAAACCTATTAAAAGTTACTATACCCGTGTCCTTCAGAAAATGAACAATCCATAGTATTTTATCATTACTGTGGCTATTGGCTGTGGTTATTGCTCAACTCAAGTTTTGAGCTGGTGAAACTGGAATAGCTCTGTCAAAGCTAATGGAGACAGCAGTTTGCACCAGAAGAGAATCAGGTCTTGCCTGTTTGCATGGAACCTTTATCAAGATGGTGTGTGAAGAGATATTTCTGTTGGTGCCTGAAAATAGAGTAACTGGTTGGGCCATTGATGCAGTGTTATCATGGATGTTACTAGGACTGGATGAATCATTCATTGTAAATAGACTATAGGATCATTTTAGCTTTTTTGTTGTTGTTCACAATTCATTCAGGAACTGATCTTGATTCCTCATGATAGACCTGACCTGACCTGAAGGTTTAGAAGGAAAATATTGTCTATGCCCATAAGCTGTTATGTTTGACTATTCGTTGCTTGTGATGTATAGTGGGTCACTTCAATTGCATTGTGGTTTTTCTGCTCCATGATTAATTATTGGTGTTTAGATACTGAATTAGAGCATGATTCCTAATGATTAGTGAACAGAAGATGCTCTTAATTATGCATGAATAGTCATGCTTGTGTCTGAGAATTCAACTGAAAACAGACATTCCCAACTTGTTTATGCCAATAAAAAATCAGAGATAAGGAATAAAAAGGAGCATGTGCTTGGCAAGGAAAGATATATTCAGAATTTGGATACAATTTAATAAACTTTATTTTTGCATCATTTAATATGTTCTGGATTTTGCCTTGTCATCAATGCATTTAGGAGCTCAGGAGTGCCCTTCCTAGATTGGACTTATATTTGCAGCTTCATCTACAAAGTTGTCGGGAAAATATAGCTCCCTCTCATTCAGAGCCAGAAAAAAAACCTGTGAGACAACTCAGGCTGACCTTGTGCATAAGGCTCATGAAAGCTCATCCCTAAACTGAGTCCTACAACTTCAGACACACTGAAGCATTCAGACTGCCAGGACAAAGTCATTAGGCTCCACCAAGGCTCGGATCCCCTGTCATCTCTGGGAAGTAATTAGATACACTAGTTTCAGCTTAGTTTATGATGATCCATATGTGCTTCTCTGAGTCCCGGCTCTGAAGTGAGTTTTCAGTATCATGAGATTGTATTTCTTACTTCTCAGTACATGTCCTCACATGTCTCTACTATTTTTTTATATGGTCTTTTAATCAGGCAATTCACGTAACTCTCTACAAATTGTCCATTCTCCTTGCTTACCATCCCACTTGTTTTTGTATCCTGTGCAAATTTAATCAGTGGAAGCTGTAGCAATTACAAAATCATTTACTAATAATTACACTAATAGGAACCAATTCCCAATTTATATCCTTTTAGTTCCATGTCATGTGATGTTCACAATACATAGTCAAATGAGTTGAAGTCATGAGCCTATGAATATACTGTATGAACACAGTTATCTTTGTGAACTAGAGCAGTAGTTGTGGAAAAAAAAGAAAGAAAATTGAAAATAAAATAAAGAAGGTTTGTTTTACAAGACCTGCATTCCATGAAATTGTATTGATTATTATTAATTGCACTTCGAGTGTTCAATTCTGTGTTGGGCTTCTAAATGAAACTTCTCATTATGTGTCCAGGTTCAGCATCTGACTAACAGATCTCTATTTTCCTTGATCATCTCTCTGCTCTTTTTTAATATTTGGAATATGTTGGAAATTCTGAGATCTTTGAGATTTTTCCTGTTTTCTGTGCTGCTTGTTTCCTTCTAGGCTGCTTGATTTGTACCTGTGTAATTGCAGCTGACTGCACCATATTTTTCTTCATTCTGGATGCCAGGATTTCTGTTCCATCTACACCATTTTATTGGGCAGATTTATCCTCCTGCTGCCTTTTGAAATCAGAAGAGAAGGTGATGAACACATCTGTCTTTTCTGAGCCTTTGTTCAAAATTATAGTATCTGTTTCTAGCAATGGACCAATATTTGGAGCAGAAATTTTTTACTCTACTGTAAAAGTTGCCCATTGATCTTTTCTTATATAACTATTTTCAGCAGACTACATTTTTTAATATTTGCTGTTTACTGCTATTATCCTTTTTTGCATTCTTTATATTTTGATTGCTAATGTTCAACTAGCATTTCTGCATCCTCTAAATTTCACAAATTTTTTCTTCCCCAGCATGAATTCTTTTCTACTTGCAAATTTGCAGCACTTTTTTTTTATACCCAGGAGAATGTTCTTGAGCAATTTCCAGTTCCTATTAATATTTCCCACATTAAATTGGAGTTCCTAACTTGTTAAAGCAACAGGGTTTTTTAAAGCTTGGACAAATTGTCCCTTTCTGTTTCTAACTGGTATTGCACTCAATGCGCATGGAATGAATGTGAGAGGGTCCTGATTACTGGTAGCCAAATACAGCAGGTCTTTACCATCTGAATGAGATGAGTCCAGTAGCTAATGTGTCTGCAAGACACCCTGTGTTTAAAAAGCAGTATTTATTGTTTCTATAAATGCTACTAAAATGATGGGACAGCCTCTGTAATCGTGATCTTCAATGTGGGGTGTGAGCAGCTGAGGGGCTCTGCAAGACTGTCCATTGGGGTTCAGGAAAAAAAATACAGAACTCCATTAGTACAGGTATATAGTTTATAAATAAATGAATATACATATATTGGGGGTGTATGCTCAAAAATATGGTACTGATGGTGGTGCACAATCAGAAAGGTTTGGAGACCACTGCTCAATGAAATGCCTGTCTTAGGCTCCAGTGATCCTAAAGGCAAGATCAGCCTGCACAGCCCATCTCTAGTTTGTCCTGGCCACTGTCAGGGTGCTGGGCTACATGGACCCTCGCTTGGAACTAGCACCGGAGTCCTTATGAAGTCTTAATCCATGAAATTAAAACCTTCTGTGAGTGTGAACTGTCTGCAGCTTTATAACAACTTATCGGGTTTGATTTAATTTTTTTCTGCCCTCTTCTATCATTACTGAATTATGATCTTTTTAAATGATCCAATCATATGATTTGGTTTTCTAATAGTGAGTATTGAAAAAAAAAAATCTATTATGTGATGTTTTCTTTTTTTTACCACCTACTCTGATTGTAATCACTATACAGAGAGTTACAGTAACATACTTTGCTTTATGTTATGCCATGCAGGTTTGCGAGACTGGTTTGGACTCTGCTGACTGGATAGTGACTGCTCTTCACAGCAGGAGGGGGCTGCAATTTGAGATTCAAAGCAGTGGTCCACTTCAAAAAGAGGTCCTATGGTCTAGAAATTTCTAGGTTGAAAAACAAAATTGGACTAATAACTAGGCTGTAATTTTAGGGCAGCCTGGTAGAAAGGCTGCCATTTGCAGCCCCATGTGTCTCTCTAAGTGCAGAACACACAGTAATTTTTGGAGGATTTACTTTTTAGAACATCTGAATATGCATCCTAGCCCTATGAACCTGATGGGTTTTGCAGTCCTGGCTGAGTCTGATCGAAGTTGACATCTGCGGGCTTCTGTGAGGCCTGTGGGAAGAACATACTAAATATGTCAGGTTAGAGTCTCCCCAAGCAATTTGACAATTGTTAGTCTGAAAGCACTATTTTGGAAAAGTGTGCTGACTTATGGCAAAAGAGAGGAAGGATTTATTTTTTAAAGCAGTAGGCTAGCATGGTGGGATCTGGATTAACTTCTTAACTTTTCCAGAGTTCCCAAGTGACAGGGCAAATCTCTAAATGCCTCTGTCCATGAAAGTTCTACCCATACAGCAACTGCAACACTTTTTTCCTCTGTCTTGCTTCATTAATTGTAAATGTCTATGGAGCAGGAGGTGTCTGGGGGTGTCTCAGATTATGTATGTGAAGAGGACTTGGCACAAGGGGCCCCTTATTTCAACTGGGAGTGCTGCAGGCTACTCCTGTGCAAGTATTATATGACAGTAAGAGTCAAAAAAGTACCCATGGCTCTTCTTGCTTCTATTTGGCATTACGCAGCAGAACTAAAAATTAGGCCACAATATCCTGACAGAATTGCGTATTAACAGCGTCGCAGACTGGTAAGGAAAGGGCAGGAATCACAGAACAAGAGAATGGTTTGGATTGGAAGGGACCTTTAAAGATCCAGCCACCTTGCTGTGGGCAGGTACATCTTTCACTAGATCTGGCTGCTCAAGCCCCATCTAACCTGACCTTGAACACTTTCACAGACGGAGCATCCACCGCTTCCCTGGGCAACCTGTGCCAGTGCCTCACCACCCTCATCGTAAAAGATTTTTTATGTCCAGTCTAAACCTACCGGCTTTGAGCTGAAAAACATTGACTCTGTCACTACAGGCCTTAGTAAAAAATCTCCCTCTGCCTTTCTTCTAAGTCCCCTTTCAGTACTGAAGGGCCAGGATAAGGTCTCCCCGGAGCCTTCTCTTCTCCAGGGTGAACAACCCCAACTCTCTCAGCCTGCCCTCATAGCAGAGGTGTTCCAGCCCCCTGACCATTTTTGTGGCCTCCTCTGTACCCGCTCCACAGGTCCACGTCTTTCTTACTCCGGGGCCCCAGATCCGGATGCAGGACTCCAGCTGGGGTCCCACAGGAGCAGAGAAGAGACCCCACCTGGGAAAACCGGGTTAGTTTTAACCCCGGCGAGCTTCTCGCTCTGTTTCTCCTCTCATCCACACGATCCGTGCCACTGGGCCGAGGAGGGGCGGGCGCCGCAGAAGGGAAGAAGCGGGCGGGCGTGATGTGGCTGCCGCTGACCAAAGTCCTGCCTTACGCCAGCCATGGCTGCAGCGTGGCAGCCCAGACCAAGCCAGGCCTCGTGTCCTGCCTGAGCTGTAGGAATAACACACCATGGAAAAGTGGAAAATGCTAACGCCACGTAGCACTTCCCACCGTATTTATCAGGTTTCCGTGATTGGTTCTGCTCCTGCCAGGCAGCGGCACAGTTCTGCAGCCTTTTTGTGCTGTGTTATCAACGCCCTCGCGTGAGAAGAGAGGCTGCTTTGGCGGCACAGAGTACAACAAGCTTTATTACAAAACCCTCATGTTTGGTAAGAGAATGTGAAGATTTTGGTTAAGATCAGGATGTCTGGGTTTTTTCAGGTTCTCAGGTTCAGCCATCCTCAATAACTTACCTGAAAATTCTTTCACTGAAAGCTGACACTTAGGTCTAAAGGGGATGTAATTCTGTGTCTGAACGTGCAACAGACCCCGATTCTTTTTCCAAAAGACTGAACTCTGTCAGCTTGCCCCGTCAATGGAAATACTTTCCGTTGCACTTCCCTCAAGAGATCCGTTCAAGCCAGAGCATTGGTACTTCTGTAAAATTTAAACCCAGAGCCCTCCAGCTTTGGCATTTTATTTTCATGACTTAAAATTGTTCCCTGACTCATTAATTTCAAAGGGGCAGCAATCCACCAGGCTTTCCTTTAGAATTCGGATGAAAAGCAGATGTCCATGCTGAATATTGCACAGCTTTGTACAGCAGGCAGGAAAGTTCATGTAATAAAATTACTCAGAGTGGAAATTCTTGACTGTGGCCCAGTTCACAAAGCTTCCAAAGAGCCCTGCCGTAGGTTTGATTATGCCTTTTGAAATTAGGGTAGGGGGAACAAAGTTCAGTCATAAAAATAAAGTCCCAAAGGCTGGAGGGCTCTGGCATCAAATTTCTCAAAAGCATCGGGACCAGGTTTTAAAACTGATCCTTGCAGTGAACTGCAGTGGGAGGTGTCATCAAAAACTGGGCAAGCTGGCACAGTTCAGTCTTCCTCAGAAAAAGGGAGGCAAAGTGTACACGTCTGATGCAACAGGTTTTTTCGGTAAAGGTTTTCTTTATGTTAGCCTGTCTCAGCATCTGTTGGAATACAGAGCTTCTTCCAATGGTTCACTTTTGACCTGCAAGTTTAATCTAAATCTTTCGTTTGCTTTTTTAACACATTGTATTGTTTATTTCAATAAGCTCTCCTTATCAAGTATAATACTTCTGCCCTGGTTTCAATTACAATTCCTAAAAAGATTCAGTAGTTTACTGTCAAGACGAACTCTCAATTCCTCATACCTTATGAGGTATTTTTCCATAATTTAAAAGGCTTTTTACCTCCCTATCGTGTAGGGAAAGAAGATGGTGATCAGATTCAGAATTTATAATTCCAATACTAGTTTTCTCTAAATAATTTACAAAATCCTTTCTAAATTAGAAACAAATTATATCATCATAGACTCAATCATAGAATCATGGAATCATAGAATGGTTTGAGTTGGAAGGAACCTTAAAGGTCAGCTCATCCAACTCCCCTGCCATAGGCAGGAACACCTTCCACTAGATCAGTTTGCCCAACACGGCTTTGAACACTTCCAATGATGGGGCATCCTCAGCTTCTCTGGGCAACCTGTTCCAGTGTCTTATCACCCTCACAGTAAAGAATTTCTTCCTAATGTCCAATCTAAATCTACTCTCTTTCAGTTTGAAACCAGTGCCCCTTGTCTTATCTATACACTCCCTGATAAAAAGTCCCTTCCCATCTTTCCTCTTAAAGTACTGAAAGGCCACTGTAAGATCTCCCCAGAGCCTTCTCTTCTCCAGGCTGAACAACCCCAACTCCCTCAGCCTGTCCTTATAGGGGAGGTGCTTCGGCCCCCTGATCATCTTCATGGCCCTCCTCTGGCCCTGCTCCAACAGTTCCATGTCCTTCTTACACTGGGAGCCTCAGAGGTGGTCACAGCACTCCAGGTGGAGTCTCATGAGAGCAGAGCAGAGAGGAAGAATCACCTGCTGGCCACATCTCTTTTGATGCAGCCCAGGATGCAATTGGCTTTCTGGGCTGTGAGGGCACATAACTGGCTTGTATTCAGTTTTTCATCCACCAATACTGCCAAGTCCTACTCCACAGGGCTACTCTCAACTGACTCATCGCCCAGCCTGTGTCTGTGTTTGGGATTGCCCTGACCAAGGTGCAAGACCTTGTACTTGGCCTTGTTGAACTTCATGAATTTCACAGATGTCCGCCTCTCCATATTATTACATAGTAAATTAAATGTCTATAAATGTTCTTGATATGCTTGAATTAAAATATTTTACATGATCTTTGGACATTCACAGAACTTAAGCTTACGCTTGTACTCTGCCTTGAGCAAGATTTAGCATCTACCTTTAAAAGCAGCTTGCGTTGGAAGATGCAGCTAAGCCTTCATACCTTTCCTTAGTACTTTTGAACATGTTGGAGTAGAAACCAGCTGGTTGTACTGAAACTTTGATTAGTTTGAAGTATAAGAAGTGGAGCTTAACACAAATGCAGGTAGGGACAGCAGTTACTTCTTAACTGAGTGTATGCAGAGGTGTAAGAAAGGTGGCTGTAAAACAGAGGAGGTATTAACTGAATCCTGAGGACATGGGGAAAAAACCTGTGTATGTACTGAAGAAGTCAATTGTTGAAGTATAATGAGAGATGGATAAAAGAGGGAAAATTGTATGGGACTGTACTGAAAACACTCAAAGTTGCCAAGCCTAATTAGTATTTGTGAAATCCCTGACTGTTGCCATGACAATAAATGTGATACTACAAATGCAGCATTCTGACTTCTTCACAGGATCAAGCAAAGTTGGAAAGGAGCAAATCCCTGTAAACATCAATATCGTCAATTAATTAGGAAACACAGCAGGATAAATAATAGGACCCCATGAAAGGTAAATTAATTTCTGTTTTCTGTCTGCTACGTTTGACAGTTTCCCCAGTATCAAGCCATCTCTGTAATTCTCTTTCATGCTACAGTAGTGCTTAATCACAGACCACAGTGGAAGTTATTGTGGAGGGAGTTTTTTAATACATTACTTAGCAGGTTAAAGACTTTGGGTTATTTGAGATATTTCAGCTACTTGAACACATTTCTTTGTTTAAATGTCACTTAGCTTGTTTGTTTGATTGTTTGAGATAAAATTCCACCTAAACAAGCCCAGAATGCTCTGTACTTTTAAGAAAAATTGATAAACAATCTAAAATGGAGCAGATAATCTTGAGTGCCATCACACAGCGCATACAGGACAACTAGGGGATCAGGCCCAGTCAGCATGGGTTTATGAAAGGCAGGTCCTGCTTGACTAAAATGATCTTCTGTGACAAGGAGACCAGCTTAATGGACAAAGGAAGTGCTGTGGATGTTGTCCAACTAGACTTTAGTAAATCCTGGAGAAACTGGCTGCTCACAGCTTGGATGAGCGTACACACCACTGGATAAAAAACTGGCTGGCTGGACAGGCCCAAAGAGTGATGGCAAATGGAGTTCAATCCAGTTGGTGTCCAGTCACAAGCGGTGTTCCCCAGGGTTGAGCACTGGGGCCAGTTCTCTTTAACATCTTTATCAATGATCTGGATGAGAGGATTGATCAGCAAGTTTGCAGATGACCCAAAGTTGGGCAGGAGTGATGATCTGCTTGAAGGTCAGGAGGCTCTACAGAGGGCTCTGAACAGGCTGGATCGATGGGCCAAGGCCAATTGTATGAGGTTCAACAAGACCAAGTGCCAGGTTCTGTGCTTGGGACACAACAACCCCCTGCAACATTACAGACCTGGGGAGGAGTGGCTGGAAAACTGCCTGTCAGAAAACGACCTGGAAGTGTTGGGTCAACAGCAAGATGAATATGAGCCAGCAGTGTGCCCAGGTGGCCAAGAAGGCCAACAGCATCCTGGCCTGTATCAGCACTAGTGTGGCCAGCAGGAGCAGGGAAGTGATTGTTCCCTTGTACTCGGCACTGGTGAGGCCACACCTTGAACGCTGTGTCCAGTTTTGGGCTCCTCATTCCAAGAAGGACATTGAGGTGCTGGAGCGTGTTCAGAGAAGGGTGACGAAGCTGGTGAAGCATCTGGAGCACAATTCTTATGAGTAGCGGCTGAGGGAACTGGGGATGTTGAGCCTGGAGAAAAGAAGAATGAGGGGAGACCTTACCGCTTTCTACAACTACCTGAAAGAAAGTTGTAGCAAGGTTAGGGTCAGTCTCTTCTCCCAAGTAACAAGTTATAGCACAAGAGGAAACAGCCTCAAGTTGTGCCAGGGGAGGTTTAGATTGGGTATTAGGAAAAATTTCTGCAGTGAACTTGATCTCGTCTGACTTTGACAGCCATGTGACAATGTCATGTATTCGAACTTGTTCGGTAAACAAATGTAGTCAGAACAGTCCATATTATGAATACAAAAGTAAAGGTGACAAATGTTAAAAAGGAAAGCAGAAAAAAAATTGCTAAAACTGTTCCCATATGGTAAACAAGTTTTTTTTCTTTTATTTGACAGGTCTCACATGGTAGGTCTGGAATGCAGTTCTCAGATATGTCATCTGCTACCAAGAATGTGATTAATTGGCTTCCCATTTGTTCAATTACTGCATCAATAGTTTGGAATCTTTAAAAATTAATATTTTTTTATCTATTAGTAATTATTGTTTAATCCGTATCTTGCTATATTCCTAATGGTTTGTTTCGTTAATTTAATAAAGAACAGTTAAATGTCTCTTTTCTAAATGCTGCTAGTTTGTATCACAGCTTAGTTCCAAACGTGATTGACTAGGATTTTGAATAGTTTCATGGCTGACTTACATACACAGGGTAAACAAGATCAGTTTGAACACATGGGTTATTCTGACTTTTTCAATGATTTTCTCATGTTTGCATAAAATTTGATACAGTGACAGCATAAATTGCCGAGGGAAAGAAAAAGAAAGCAAAATAAGAGCATTCACTGGACGCTAGCTCAGTAAACAAAAGTTCTTATTCCCAACTCTGACTGCAGTGCTGTATGCACAGCAGTTCTGGAGGCACTCCTGAAAGGAAGCACTCAGCTCCTTTTTGCTTGTATTGCTCCTCGTTCTTTTTCTTTTGTCTGTTTGGCCTGGAGCTTCTCCTGGTGGGTACTGGAGGTGCTAATTAGGGTAGCTGGCAAAATGGGGTCCTGATCTCTGTTGTGGCCTCTAGGTGTTGCTATAATACAAATAATTAATCTAAAGACATGTTTTATAGTGTCCATAGAGGGAGTTGCCAATTTTTGTCAGAGCCATGCTTAACTTTATACAATTAAATCTCTCTCTCCCTCCCTCTTCTCTGCAACATCACTGAAATTTTAGCTTTGTATATTGGACAAGTAAACCTGAATGTGAAAAGCAGAAGTAGGGAAGCTGTAGAAAGAGATTTGACTCACCTCTAGTTAAAGTTGCTTATTCTGGGGTGCCTTCATACCAGCCAGTCCTCTGCTAGAGGAACTGCTATTATATTCCTGACTCAGCCCAGCCTTCCACTGCCAGAGTACATCATCGGACATGACATCCGTTTGCAGGGACTCTGCCCCTGATGTGGTTTAGAGGTATAAGCACAGAAGGCACAGATAAGGACACAAGTGCAGGTGGTCTAGGTCAGGACACAGTTCTGTTCTCATATCTAAGGACACAACTTATGGCCCCTGAAGTAGTTACAAATTGAAATACTCATGAGATTAGTGAGGATAAGCTTTGTCTTGTAGGGTGAAAATTCAGACCTTGGTGCAGATTGGTTACAAGTTCCGCATGTTTTACCTAATGGGACTATTATGCAAAACTCATTGCCATTATCATTAACAATTTGAAGATTCATAGTTTAATTTTTAAAATGTCATAGGAAAAAGGCAACTCATAATTTGGAAGAGTTTGAACAACCTTTTGTTTTGTCACATTTCCAAAGAAGGAGCTGCCGATCCTGCAGCCCATCATTTGATGCAACGTCCAGCCAAGCAGTTCCTGCAGAACAGCTCTCTGAGAGAGACTCACGGTGATACCCAGAACAGTGACAGATGACTCTCAAAACTGCATTTGTTGAAAATGCATTTGTAGCCACACAGTTTTGTCTGGCAGAGGATAAATGGTCCCTCATGCAAAGCAAAGGCAAGGCAAGGAATTGGATGTGCCTTCAAAGAAAATGCTGCAGGTGCCTGCTGGAGCAATGTTTTACCAGGGTTTACTGACACAAAGGGGCAGAAGATGGGATCGGAGCTCTGTCCTCTTTCTGGCCAGACATAGATGCTATAGGACCATGAGACCGATAGCCATTCCCTCCCTCCCTTGTGGCCATCATCCTCGCTGAGTTAATTACATTCCCTTCCTGGCATGGAGGAGAATGTCGGTGAGGGGCAGGTCATCTCTCTGCTCTGGTCCGTATGTAGTTCAGCCCCTGGGATAACCATGGTCCAGCTCTCAATATTTGATTGAGATTGCATAACCAGATACTGCATGTCTTACTGTATTTATATAAAAGCTATTTTAATCAAAAGACTAGCTGTTAAATTGCCAATGTTCTTAAGCATGCTTCACCAATTTTTTCACTTTTAAGACTCAAGTAGACAATTTTTTTAATGTTTTATAAATGATAAAAAATTCACATCAGATTTTAACAGAATTAAGCATACTTATTCAACACACATGGGGCCTCTGAAAAAAACGTTATTCAATTTAATAATTTTAATTTACATTGTATATGTACAAGAGCATTTCTTTCAACCCACAGGTTAACACCACAAAAAAAAAAAAAAAAAGAAAAAAAGAAAAAAGAAAAAAAGTACTGCGGTTATCGGAGTGAAGAAACTCTTGAAACACTGTTGTCTGAAATAAAAGCAAGGCACTCTCCCTTAACACCTGATATATTCCTGAATTCTGCCTAGACAAAGGCATGTTCACACTGAGAGAGCTCTAAGAAAGTAGTAGATTTATTCTGCATTAGTCTGTCTTTCACCACTGTGACCTGTCACTGGTTGTACTCTAGGGTGAATCTCTGTATTGAAGTGGACATGAAGGACAATTCCACAGATGACGGGATTTGGGAGAGTATCACAGTTAAGACTGTCTATGGAAGACTGGAGGACATGGGCTATGTGAATCTCACACGGGGCTCTGGGCCTGCTACCTCCCACTCACATTCCACTTAATAAATAAACCTTGCTCAACAAAAAATCAATTTTACTGTACTATGCTGATTTGCCTGAAAATTCTCAGTAAGGGCCCACTTGCAAGAAGTGCCCGCAAGCCCTCATCTGGCTGGTGCTCAGCACCTGGCAGGATTTGTCCCTAGATAAAAGTCATTTCTCAAGGGATCTTGTGTCTTACACAAGGAGACAAAAGTAAACATACTTTTGGATTTTGTGTCTGTATGTTTTTGTATGCGCACATGTGTGTGAGTGTATATATATATATAGGTATATATATATATTTAGTATATACAAAAGCAAATTCAGTCAAAATATATTTGTCTTGCTGGTCAGGCTTGTTACAGCAACCTACAAGAAACATTAGCTTCTCTGATATTTAATTATGCTATTATGTTTGCACATAAGCTTAAAAGTCAATACAAAAAGCAATACTTTTCCAAATATTATCTGCAGGTAAACTGGAAATATTAACTATAGTGATTAGAAGTCTGTTTCCCTATTGACACTACTATAAATCTTGATATAAGAATAATTTTTTCATAAAAGCACATCCAAACATAGTAAGTGATAAAATACCAGATTACTATTTGAAAACCATACAGTGACTCGATATCTGGGTTATCCTTTGCAGCAATTAGGAAATTCATTTGGCATCTGTTTGATTGTATAATTTAATTTCCATATAAACAGCATAGTTTAAAAAAAGACAAAAGCTAGAATGTTTAAAGCTAACAAAAGATACAGTGACATCAGGTTGACATTCAAAAATTTCCTTAGCAAAATGACCAACAAAATTTTGACTTAATACAGTGCATATAAAGTTTTTTAGAACTAAACCTTTTAAATATTATTTGAATTTAGCAAAACATGAGCAAGATTGTAATATCAAAGTGCTAAACAGTACTGCCTTAGAAGTCACTGCAAATAAACTGTAAAATAACTCTGCTTGTGATTTGACAGATATTTTATATACAAATGGTTAATAAAAAGACACGCGCGCACACACACACGCACACAAATATAGGTATATACATATATATATATACACATTATATATATGTATATAGTTTTCCAACTGGTGTATCTGAGTCAGTGTGAACACCTCATTTAGCTATCGTGTAACAGGGCTCCCATGAGCTGGCAGTCATTGCAATAAATACAGGCAAAGCCATTACAATATACCATGCATACAAACATTTATACAAATAAAGACACTATGCAACAAATTATTTCATATTAATATGGCATCAACAGTATAAACATACAAAAAGGAGTACGAACACGGAATGTTTAAACGCAGCCCACTATATCCTTCCTAGCACTTACATTCATACTATTTTACAAGACTTGCTTGTTCTTGAAAACCATCTTCCGTCTGTTTACTAACTAGTTGCTTATGTTAGACATCTAAAACCAAACTATCCCTGATGCTGACCCTGTGTGCTCCAATCACTACTTACTCCGATTTCCTTAGCTGAGGAACAACTGAGCCACAATTGCTCCCGTGTCTTCCACATACATTTGTCAATAAGTCGCGCTACATGGAATCAAGTTTGGAAAACTCTGTCAGGTAAGTTAGTGCATGTAATTTTCTCACTTGATTTCTTCTGTTTGTTTTCATAGTAAAATAAATTAGTTAATAAACGAGACTTAGTAAGACAGCACTTTAAAAAATTGCACTTGAACATGGGAGCTAACAGCCATTGTCATTTTGCTATATTTGATTTGTATGAAATGTTCAATTGAATGTACTTTGCTAAAAAAGTGAATTTTTGTTTAGATTGTGCTGATGTATGTGCCCTTGATGCAGGAAGTATGCTAAAGGTATCGTCACAAAACACATACTACCCTGGCAAACAACTATTTGCTGTTCTTGTTTTCGAACACAGCTTCTACAACTTTACTCCTCATATACCATGAGGTGTTAAACAACAGATTTAAAACAGTCATGTTAACCTTTTACTGCTGCTGGGATAGCATTGTCCAAAAGTGCCATATTAGCCATTTAAAAAACCCAAATCACACAAAAGAAAACAAAGAACACAACCCCTAACCAGTAAGCCAGTAAGTTTCAGGCCTCCGGTTGTAAGGACAAAGCGCCAGAAAAGACCTCATTTTAGACTCGGAGCTGCTTTTCTGTTAAGTGAGGGCAGAAATGTTAGCTATAAGTCACGAACCATTTGCCTGCTCTGGTGGGCATTTGCCTTTCGGGAGGGTGGTTTGACTCAGAAGGGTAAGGTGTCCAGAAACAGCCTGTCAATAATGGAAGGCGCTGGCACCAAATCTTCCAGTTTCAGGTAAAAGATGCGCTGCAGTCCCAGTGTGCAGAGAGAACGCAAGTCAGCCAGAACACCCAGTACCTTCGGCTCTGCAGACTCAAGCGGTTGTCCTTTGTTTTGGCAACTGAAAGTTAAGTGATCTTTCAAACTGCTTGTGATCTTGTTGCATAGCTCTTCCACTTTCTTTGGTTCTTTTAATCCATGTCGTTCTGCAAATCGAGAGGAAAAAACACATCAGCATCCCTACCACAAACTGAGCCAACGCATTTTCTTCAGTACTTCCATACTCCAGTACTCCGGTACTCAAGGCAAAAAATGCTTTGAACGTATAAGATTCCTCAGAACAGCTGGGGTTATACGATGCCAGTTAACCTTTCTGCCACACAAAATAAGGGATGGCAAATGCCCTTTTCTCTTTAGCTGCTAAAACAGGCGGCAGAGATGATCAATTATGATTGAAATTCTAGAACAAGGAGTCCAAGCATCCTGCGTATCTCACATAATTTTCATGATATCAGACAGAATTAATTGGGTGATTTTCCAGCAAAACTATCACAGGAGGTGTTTTGGAGATTTCCGTGCTTCCCCACCAGTTGTGAATGCTCAATAACTATGGCAACCATTATTTATTCAGTGAATTCAAGTGGCGATCGATATCCTTAGCCAGCTCCATCAGCGCCTGGCCCAGAATTCCACCAGGAATTTGCAGACACTCATAAGAAACTAAAGGCACCTTACCACCCTTTGTTATTTTGATCAGCTGCTGCTTTTTAGTTTATTCATCTTTAAAAGGTCCGAGATAAAAGCAGCCTGGAAGTTAACTATTTTGCTTTGAGTGAGCAATGCCTAAAGTGAAAAGGCTGCTGTGTTATCCATCACAAAAAACCTCAGCATTCCTAAAAGGAAGCCAAGCTGGGGTTTGTCCCCCTTCAAATAGCCTTTTAAAATACTACAGGTTGTTAAATGCATCCACAGTTCTTTAAGCACAAGTAGAATGAAGCAGATCTGTGATTCATTAAAAGCAGGCTCTTTACTGGTAGATGGGGAAAGAATTTTGTGTTGTTTGCTATCAAGATTTAGTGGATAAATTAATATAACGTTTCAGAACAATAATATCAAATAGATTCATGATGTTTTGATTTGACTTTGACTTTGAAATTCACAGGTAAGTAAGAACTGGTTTCATAGCAAAGTCATAATAATTTACACATGAAATGAAATTATAACCTATAAAGCAGTCTAAGAAAACGCAGGTTAAATTAATTTTAATCAACTAGACATATAAAACCAGTGACAGCAGCAGACGAGGAGTTCTGGTGTTTGATGCATTTGAAGTCGTCTGCTTTCCCTGTCCCTCTCCCCATCCCTGGCAGCTACAGGCCATAATGTGCCCACAGCCCCTAAGTCTTGTTTCTCTGCTCCAGGAGGAGCAACCAACAGATCCATCCCCTAATGAACAGTGAAAAGAGTACAGTTTTCTTTACTTCCAGAAGCAGGCATCATGTCTGTGTGAGGCGCAGTGGTGCCTTGCCCAGGAGTGTGTATGTAACCTCCTCGCTGCCTCCCCTTACCACCTGTTTTGGCTAGATGTTCTTGACAAACCAATAAAACAGATGGGCCTCAATGAAAGCAGTCAGAAATGTACAGGTCTGATTTTCCACTGATATTCAACCATTTTACAGTTTTTTCAACTTTATTTACTTAGGTAGAGCTAAATCCTGAAGAATACTGGTTTGGGAGCAGAGCTCTGCAGGCATGTACATCTCTGGACAGAAGCTACCGTACTCTACCATCAATCCGCCCTGTTGCTTCAGAGCAACACTCATCCAAGCAGTAACATCTGCTTCAGACATCTTTTTCACCTTGCAGGAATTAAAAACCCTAGGTATTCTAAGTGCCTTGTTTACATTAAAACACGAGGAGTCAATGAATATTTAAAGGCTTTCCAGTAAATGGTGTATAGTGTAATTATGTAAGCCTTGACTATACAGGTCACTGAGAGTAAATACTTAGACAGATTCTGCCATTAAAAATCTTGGCGGATAAATATTTTATACAGGTTTGAAAAGCTGTAGGGTTATTTTTTTACCACTAGCCTGCTGAGAGAATCTGCAGGACATTAAATTAATCTTGCAGTCTTTGAAGAGTTCCCATCTTTTAATCTGTTTTGAGGTTATTTCCTGGCTGTGTAAGTGAAGATATCTTTATAGATCTAGGGAGCTGAAATACAAGAATGGATCCAAAACCCGACTACAAATTAGCAGAGCACATTTTTAAAGCAATGTCTCAGCAGGTGTGTAGCTTGCTGCAGAGTATGGAAAATTATCTCTGGCTCTGGAGCACACAGCAATGTTGTTAACATTTCCAGCCCGAACTAAACAGTCTTTGTCTCACACTTACAAGTTCAGAAAGTTTCGTGAACAAATCGTGTCTTTGGTGGCTAGCCATGAAATACACCGATGCAAATCCCAGTATGTGCAGAGATTACACTATTAGTAGCCTTACTTTACATAACAAAATCATGGAAATTCAGAATTAAAAGATACTCCGTCCTTAAGCCGCTTTCTGGTGCTACAATATTAAAGCAGTCTCTGATAAACCAAACTGTCCTCTCCTGCATGAACTGCCACATATCGGCCTTGCTACCTGCAAATCTCTACAAAGGTAATTCCTCATGACTGGAACTGCCTTGCGGGTTTTCACTTTCCAATCCCTAAGACATCCCTTGTGGACCCATAGTAAGTCAAAGCCATCTGTGTGGAAGACGTTCCGCTAGTAGAGGGCACTGCATGCACTGGCACTGCCATCACAGCCTCTGATGTTAGCATGCACCTAGTTTCTGGGGAATGTACTTGTATAAGAAACAGCTCCTCTCTTCAGTAGACTTGAGGAGTCTTGGGTCTAATTTACACAAAGATTTAAATTTAGTAGGTATTAAATAGCAGGAAGCACATTTTCTTGTCTTTTCCACACAGCTAGTCCCATTTGCACAAAGACAGACCCACAGTCTTTCTTACTAAAGGAAGCAGCGTGAGGCACCTGTGGTAAGTGTGCACTGTCGCTGAAACTGATGGCCTCTAATCATTTGCCATCTTCCCCAGGATGTTCTTATCCACACGGGAATGATAAGGCCAAGATTTATCCCAAGAAGGACAGCTAGTCAAAACTAATAGATTTTCTTTAACTGATTGAGGTGGTGTGTAAATATTATTCTGTTCAGACTTTCTTATAATGACAATTAAAGAGGCATGGGTAAGGTGAATATAGGATTTCTCAGTCTTGTGTTTTAGGATATCATTGATTTTTGCATGAAAAATGGTGATTTATGGCAAAGATGCTCTCCATAAGCCTGTCAAAATGATTCAGCAGAAGTCTTGCCTCTAAAGCTCTGCAAACTTAGCAGCTCATCCTGGCAAACTGAACACAGTGAGTATTTTACACCTTCCTCCTTTCCCCAGGAATCTCAGTGTGATTCTGTGCTATGATTAGACTGACCAGCAAAAAAAATGAGAGGAAGAAAGTAAAAGACCAGGAAAAGCCGTCACCAGCTGTGCTAGTCCTTCTGTCCCTAATCTCTGACACGGGGTAGATTACGCCAGGGCTAGGCAGACTGAGTGCTACCTTTATGAGAAACACCTCTCAAAGAGCGCAAGTGTCTCAAAGACCCTTGGGCTCTGCGCTCTGTGTCAGGGTGGGTCAGTTTTAGCCTTTGTTCATTCTGAGGTGTCAGACCAATCAGAAATGCAACAACTTTATGCTGCAGACTTAAAATAGGACTCTTAGTTGTCTCGGTTTCAATATAGTTATCTGATTTTCTCTTCCCCCTTTGCAATCCTCTTCCCCTTCTATAACTCAAATGAAGACGAGGCTCAGTTGACTACATCTTTCTGATTGTCTCGTGCACACTCTGTTACACTGCAAGATCACAACTTGGCAGATCCAGGAGTCTCTTTTCCTTTTGCAGTCTGGCCCGTGTTCATCTGCCTAACCTTCAGGCACTTCACAGGGGCGCTAAAGCTAGGAGCACAGACTTCTTGAGCTCCTCCTAACACCAGTGGAAGGTTCGGCATTTTTAGAAGGTGATTCAGATTTTAGGTGGATGAATCATCTTCTGGAGGTGCCCTGTATTTCTTCATCAGCTGTGCCAGGTACCTATAGTCAGATGAGATGAATGACCACAGAGGACGTCACAGTTTGTTCCCTCGTTTAAGAAAAACACAACGCAGCACACAAGGGGCTGGTTGTTGTAGGAGGAAAGAGTTCTTGCCTCAGCAAAAGGGTGGGAGGGGAGAAGGAGCAGTGAGTACCTCACTTCGATGCTGACAGTATTTCCCTCAGCAAAGTGGTGAGGAGAAGGCAGACAATGCAATCTGGAGGGTTTTTTATTTTATAACTGGCTCTCCTACACTCCTCCAGTCTGCCACCTGCTTGTATGTAGACCCAGCACACGAAGCACCCACTCCGGAGGATCCTGGCAACAGGACTGAAGGATATCTGCTGCTGAAGAGTAGGTGAGCCTCACTTCCACAGTGAAGATGGACAGATTCATGTCCAGAAGGGAACTGCAGCAGCCAGACTCTTTTTAGCCAGACCGGACTCCGTACTACTTCTTGGTATGACTGCTGGTGCTAAAAATTGTGTTTGTAAACTGGAACAGAAAGCCCAACAGCAGGAAAACAAACACAAACTCATAATTAATTGAAACCTCACTATATTCTTCAATGTTCGGGTGCCAGTCTAACAAAGCATTAAGAGTGTGAATAAGCCCAATATATACAGTGGCCCTGGGCTGGTCTGTAACACATTTAAAATAAAACATATGCTGAAAGAGCTTGGCTGAATGAGGGCTAGAATGCTCTGTACTCGGCAGCATCCCACTGAGAGTGTCAAGTGGGCAAAACAATAATATTTTTATGTGGATAGAGAAAGGAAGAGGCACAGAGGAAAAGTGAATCAATGAGAGAGAGAGAAAATACTAGCAGTTTTAGAGCAAGAAGAAATTTGAGGCTAAATTGGTGTATGCCCTTGAATGATCTGCATTGGACTCTAAGCCTTTATACTTCCACACTGTTAGAAAAACTGTGAACCAGAGCATTATAAATGGTCATTTGGGGTGTTAAGGAAGCATTTTCAAGAACAGGCTGAGCCAATACCTGGTCTACTCTGCATAGCTTCATTGTCAACAGTATCCAGTCCAGCATGGGTTGTGCAGGAACACTTACGATCCATGCAACAGATTAAACTGACAGAAATCCTCCATGTGGAACTGAGGACAGAAATTGTCCCAAGATTACCAACATTTCCTTTAGATGTCGGCACTCTTCTTTAGCTCATTAGATCCTACAACCCAACAGAATCAGTGATCCAAAGAAAAAGAACAGGACAGAACTCATTTCTTGCTTTCATGGGGATGTGGGGTGACTGTCATGTGTTGTTTCCTAACTACTTTCTCCTGGCTGATGCTCAGAGCACCACTGCTATGTTCTGGAGGAAGTTGTGTCCATCACTTCTTAACCAACCGAAGGAAGTAAAAAAAGAGAAGAGAGACAGAGAGAGGAAGATCCTACAGGAGTACCTTAAAGAAAAAAAACATATGCTCTGGCATTGCAGCGTTTTAAGTTAACTGTTTGCTAGCCACCACAATAAACCAGATGTCACTTCTTTCATTCTGGGTGCTCTTTCATGATGATGTCCTATCTGAAAGGACTTAAAAATTCAGCAGCAATCCAACATGATGGTTTTCCTTCTAGGTAACATACTGTGAATTCCCAGAAAACATAAACAGAACAAGCACAAATACATGAACTTTCTAATGGATTATACAATGCAAAACATTACAAAATCTTTTCCTGTTTATTTTATGTTGTGCATACCTTTAGTTTTACTCAAAGCAAGCAATGAATTAGCGAGTAGAGTGATACTCACTCTAAGGTCTCCTGTCTTTCTCTTCAAAATTACTAAACAGAACGAATAGTCTAATATGCCTATAACTATGCATCCTATGCTGTGACCTGCAGCTGTGGCTGAGGTAGAACATGGAGCTTTGCAGCTTTGAAGAAGTCAGCAGGGTTGGTTAAAGGGCACTGGAACTACTGGGGCTATTACTGGGGAGCTGACTTGACATCCCAAAATGAGAGAACAGCCTTCAGTACCTTGGGGACTCTGGGAACAGTAGAATGTCTTTTATCCTCCAACACTAATTTTTACATTTATTCCCTCCTCCTTCACTGAGAGGGAGAGATGTTGGTTCTCCCTAATGCTCTTGCAGAACAGAGAAAGAACATGTGAAAGAGAATAGAGACTTACTGTTCTCCTTCATTCAGCAATACTGCCAATGACTAGTATACAGGAGGGTTTGTTTTCTAAGAGCGTGTCTTTCTTTGGGCTACGGAGAGCACTCGTGAAATCAAGAACAACGAACAGGTCATTATTCCTCTGTGCATTTTTCTTTACCTGGAGAGACAATTCCTGAATTTGGGGCTACCTAAGGTGCCGTACATTATTAAAACAAGCTATGACTGTTATAGAACACTGGGTTGTTGTCTTTTCTTTTTTTGGCTGAGCCATCAAGTCATGAAAGTTGATTAATGCAAAGCAAGAACTGGAGCAATTTGTACAATAATGAAGAAAATTCTGCTCAAGCCAGCGTTTCAGTTTGCAATGTTGCTAATAAAAGCAACCCCAGCCAGCAAGTAAAGTAAGCTCCACACAGTTGCTTGCTCACTCCCTGCCCTGGCGGGGTAGGGGAAAGAATTGGAGGGATAGAAGTGAGAAAACTCATGGGCTGAGATAAAGACAGTTTAATAGGTAAAGCAAAAAGCCATGTGTACAAGAAAAGCAAAAGAAAGAATTAATTCACTACTTCCCATGGGCAGGCAGGTGTTCAGCCATCTCCAGGAAGGGCCGAGCTCCATCACGCCTAACAGTTACTTGGGAAGACAAATGACATCACTTTGATCATCCCCCCCTTCCTTTTTCTTCCCTCAGCTTTATAAGCTGAGCATGATGTCATGTCATATGGAATATCCCTTTGGTCAGCTGGGGTCAGCTGTCCCAGCTGTGTCCCCTCCCAGCTTCTTGTGCACCCCCAAGACTACTCACTGGTGAGGTGCTGTGAAGACCACTCTGTGTAAGCTCTGCTCAGCAATAACGAAAACATCCCTGTGTTATCAACGCTGTTTCCAGCACAAATCCAAAACACAGCCCCGTACCAGCTACTATGAAGAAAATTAACTCTATCCCAGCCAAAAACCAGCACAGCAACCAAACACTGCCTAACTGAACAATGAATTATCTTAAAACAGGGCATGGGTTTGTAAGGAGAGAACCTTTTCTTCCTATAGAATAGCTTTTTCTACATTCACATAGACAGTCTGCAGGAGATCCTATTAATTGACCCGCATCCTCTCAGTCAGTCTTCTCCTCATCCTTAGCAGGAAGGTAATCTATAACAAGCTCCATCTATCTAATGTATAGTATCTAATATATAGTAAATAACCTAAATCAATGATAGTGCTATATACCTAAGCATATATGCCTGTATATAAATATATATGGAAAGAGACAGCACCTGTCCTTGATTTATAGATACATAAAAGCACTTGCATACATATATACATTGTATATGCATACAAACACACAAAAACACATATATATGTATTTATAATACATATATGTAAGTATGCAGGAATGCATGTCTGTGGATACTTATACATAGGAGTTATTTTTAAGTTGAGAATGTTCTTTCTCGCTTTAACATATTTTGAAATTCTTTCATACAGAGCAGAACAACTCCAGTGAGTTATTCTGGACTTAAAGAGTTGTATCAAAGAACCCTTTCCAATTGCAGAACAAAATTAACAGAAATTAAGTAAAACTTAAAATACTTTTCTTAAGAAGCTGAGAGTTAAGCTAGAACATGTATCACTAATCCTTCACCCAAATGCAGGAATGAAGCATACCACGGAAATGCTGAAGCCAACATCTTGGCCCCACAAATGGCAGCGGGAATTGGCCTATTTATATTTTCAATATTTGCCTTTAAGTGTTTTATCTCAGTGTTTCCCAAGCATCATCTCAACCTAGGTGAAATGAAGATTGCAGCTGATATTGAGGGCACCAGCTGCAAACTGGTGGATGCCTGAAATGCAGGAGGAAATCAATAGCCATAACAGCGGAGTTTATAGCATCCCTGGGAAGATCCAGCTCAAGGCACGCTGAAGCCCTATTTCACACTGATGATTCAGTTGTATCTTTTTACTACCAGCATTTCTGAACTGAGTGAGAGGCTCCTAGTAGCGAAGACTGCTGTTCTGACTTCTGCTGTTACGGTTCAGACACACTCACTACCAATCCTTCCTGCTTCTGTCAGCCATGCCTCTTCAATTGCAAGAAGCCCAAGGGTACACGGTGTGTACTTCAGGGAGTTTTATTGTTTCGGGAATGAGAAAATTACATTTTATAAGGTTATGGTCACCCATTTTCTACTTGCTGGCCAGATTTGGATGATTCTAACATTGGTTTCCTGCTATTCTCCCCAGCAGGCAGAAGGGGTGATGTGGTCACATTCACACCCGAAAACTTTTGTACAACCGCAGGAGAGATTTTTTTCTTACTGTTCTCCAATTTTCTCTCTCAGAAATAGTACATGGAATATCTGCAGAAGCTCAGCTACCAAAAGCAGCTTGCCTGCCCTTGTGAAGCACTCTTTCTGGTCTAGCTATCCTGATGAGAGGTGAGCTATACTAGCTGTATAGCTTCTAACTCTTGAGCTACTCTGGTATCAGTATTCCTATACAGAAGATCTAGCTCTGGTCATTCATTAGGCTTTTCTGGGAATTCCACAAGTATTTTGAATGTTTCTGTGGGAGCTACACAATTTGCTTGGAAACAGTTTGCTTTTAGAGACTATTCCAAGAAAACAATGAATCCATGAAGAAAGAGGGAGTTAGATTACATTTGAACAGGGATATCTGATGGCCTAATGTTAGTCCACAATTTCGATATGATCATTACAAGTCTTAAAACCATACTCACTTTTCCTTGAATATAGCTAAGTTAGCTGAAATTGCTCGCATCTGTATTAAAGCAAAGCACTAGAGTCTGAGGCTTTCTATTAACAAAGGAGCACTTACCTGTAATCATAGTTAGAGCTGATAAACTTGCTAAGGCTGGGATATCAAGGTTAAGGCTCTTTAAGTTTAAGGAAAAGTCTTTAATAGAGTCGAGCCACTCCCCAAATCCTCGAAGGCACTGAAGTCTATGAAGCACAAGTCCATTGCAGAATACAAACTTATCTTCAGCAGTATCAGACCTCAAATAAAAATAATTGAAAAAATTATAAATGTATCTTCTACTTTACAGCAAAATGCATAACCACTATTGAAGTGTCTGTCACTTAAAATCCAAGGCATATTATCCTAAGACATATGTGGGCATTCATATTTGACAATATGCTTCTCCCTTGGGCCAAAGTACAACAAACAAGCTTCTATGATTGCTTACTTGGTAGAGTTATAAGCCTGAGGTTAGCTGTAGCATGTGGTGTAGACTGTCTAATTAGTTAAGATTTTGGTCCTGCCAAAGGCATAAACAGAGAAGACATTTACATTAATACTGAATGTTTGAACCAAAGGAATACTAAGTGAGTGCATTTTGAAATACAGAACTAATAAAAACTGGAGAAAGAAGAGATTCTGCAACTCTCAGCATTTACTTTGTCTCATCTGCATTTTTCAGATTGTAAAATTTGGTAAGGAAAAACAATTGAAAATTGCAATAATGCACCACATACACATATCATCATAAACTCTTATATGAAAACTCGTGTGTAAGAGAGAGATTACAGCCAAGCTCATCCTCTTCTTCCCCTCCCCATTGCCAATATCCCTGTTAAAAAACACATGCAAAGATCATTTTGAACCTAAAGAAATAAGGGCATAATTCAAATCACTAGTCTGGAATTTTCCCAGCCCCTGAAAGTGATTTTGGCAAAGTGTCTTAACTAGTGCTAGACTGACAAATAGCACCTTACTCTAGTAAATTACTTGGTATTAAGAAGAAAACAATCTGAACAAGATTTTAAATTTTCTTCATCCCTTTCTAAAAACAGATGACAAAGATGAACATGCGCAAAAGAAGGTGGGAAAGGAAAAAAGCTTTCATACTGAAGGTGCTTTTCTATAGTTTACGCTGATGAATACAAAGCAACTTGCTCGAATAGTACCTGAGGATCAGTTTGATCGCTATGGGAGAAGAGGATAGGATATATCAAATAAAAAGAAGAACATTAGCGAGACCTATGCTCTCTTTTTAATCATTTTCTTGTTTTTTCTGCAGAGTAAAACAAATGAAACACTATAGCCAAATATTATGCAATCATTGCTGAAGTTTGTGCGTTTTTTTGGTATGATTGACAATGTTCAAAGACACCATATTTATTCCTTAAAAATAATAGATGGATGATTTTTCACATTAGCTTAAGAGAAAATGAAATAAAGAGTTACCTGATGGAGAGTCTTAGTACAAACAGCTCCAAAAAAGCTGATTCTATGAGTAATGTCTGATCTTCTTTCGGGAGGTCAGTAAATCCTGGGATTTTTTCTGCCCAGCCTCTAGTTATGTCAATGGAGGCAGTCAGAAGATTATAGAACTGTTGTACGTGTTCTGCATCTGTGCCTGCAGCAGCCTGATCAGTGGAACAGTACTAAAATGAAAGCCACAGAAAGCGACGTTATATGCATTTAAGGGCATTCTGTGAAATATACAGCATTACTTGACCGACTACATTTTCTTTTATGGCAAAGCTGGTATTAATAAGGCATAATAAATAGGTGTACATCTATCTACCTATTTGGCTACCTACAGTTATTTTGCTATTCCGACGTACACTGCAAAAGTATTTTGACACATGTAGAAACTGTTTAAAATTTATAAATAAAATATAATACTTATCACAATTTCCAAGTACCTACATGCTATTAGTACATAGAAACGGAAACCTGGTGGGCAGGATAATTTCCGTCACACCAGGAGAGGAATACCCTTTAACTTAGTACAATTAAACACTTTTCCCATTGATGAATTTGTTTCAGTATGACCAAAATACAGATTTCTTCCAAAACATCTCAAACTGCATTTTATCTGACAGTGATAGAGACATGTAAGATAAATCTTGTTTTATCTGACACATGCAGCATTGCTTCATCTGAATACAGAATTGGTTCAAAGTAAAAGAGCTGCCCCATATCACCTCTTATCCTTCAAACAGAAGAATTTAGGGTTCAGGACAACCTATTATCCTGCTTATGCAGCTATAACTCTTCCAGACAACCATTCAACAGCCTTAGCTTGCTCAGCTTCCCCAGGCCCTCTGACAGCTATCTCCTAACTTCCTCACCAGGGGATCCCTGTCACCCCATGACACTGTTCTGTCGGCAGAAAATACAACAGGAGCTTTCATGGCTTAGTCCAATTCTGTGCTTGGAACGTGCTGCTGGTTTTCTGAGCAGGAGAATAATTTGGGATTTATTGTAACAGTATCTTCACCATCAGACATCTGGTGGGTTATTTCTAGGAGAGGCTTGATACCCATTCTCTCTGTGGGACACAGCCAAGGAAAGGTTGGTGTAGTCTCCATGGCTGAAGTAAGTGTGCACACCCTTTGGAGACAGCTTTCCACAGTTAGGGCTTGAGTCCATCAGCCTAAAGGTCTCTGTAGCAACTCCCCAAGCCAGAGCAGAACCAGAAAGACCCACACCTCTTTCCCAATCAGTAACAGTGGGCTGGCACCCTGGGAGGAGCTCATTACAGGTGTGCCACTTGGGCTGCAGATATCACCTAACTAACTGCAACCCAAAAGTCAGCTCCGTGCAGGAAAGAGAGAGGGTGGCAAGCAGAACTTCTTGGGCAAGAGTCCTGTTCTCTGCCTGTCCTAGTTGGAGCTGGTTGCTGTTGGTAGGTAAGGGATGAAAGAGTCAGAGAGTCAGAGTCAGAGTCGCTGCTTGATTAGAGAATCACAGCAATCCTAGAGACTTCTGGTCATATCGGGGTACCGGTGCTTAACCAACACTAACTGCACTGTTTCTCAAGGTAAGCTCCAGTCATAGCCCTAGTCAGCTAATGAAACATGTGAGATCCCTCTTATGAAGTTCATGTGGAGACAAATTCTGCCCCAGCTGCTCCGAAGGATCATGTCACAGGAAGCAGGTAGAGGCCAAATCACAGAGAGGATGGGGGCAGTGGTCGAGAAATCTGTATGCTGCATTACTCATGTGTTCAGTTCCCCATCTGAATGGAGCAGTTGAGGATGTTCAAGCAGCAGGAACATACTTCTGGCATTGGACTGTAGCAAGATGCGCCGAGGTGAGTAGTGGGGAAAAAGATCATATGCTTTGTCAGAGACCTTGCATGTTCTGGACCCCCTTAAAATGAAGCTGTGGTGCAAGCCAAGACAGTATGTGTCTTGGCTCTGGGAGGTGTGCTTTGCTGCACAGGGGCTGACCTATGACTCCTTCTTCCTACACGGGAAACCAAACAGGCTGATGGAAACTCCTGTCACACCATAGGTACTGTTAAAGCAAGACACTTTCTCAATCCTTTGAGCAGTGAAGTGGAAGGAAAAGAAAAGAAAAAGAAAAAAGATACTACCCTAACTTCATTCTAAATGTAACTCACACAAGTCAGCATAATTAAGCCAGGTATTAATTTGTTCCCAGTTTTAAAACATTCCTTTAGCAAAAGTAAGGCAAAGTTTCAACATTTTCTAATGAAGCTGAACGCTGCATTATGTCACACAACTGTGAATACTATGGTAAGGTATACCCCACATGGGGCACTTAATTAAATTAAATGCATATCAAAATATTATAATTTGTATTTGTTGTTATAGTTTATCCCTTGAGAACAATTTTAGAAGAAAGGTAAAAAATTTATATAGAATTGTAAAATTTTTAGCTGCTCTAATATATCACTGCTCACTACAAACAGTTAGCACTTTCAAAGAATGGCTAAAATAAATATTATTTACTTGTAACACTTATAAAAGTAACCATAAAGAATCTGCTTGATTCTTTTGTATGCACCAAAATCTGTGGTTTTTTCCATGATTATTTCATTGAGAAGAGGTGATATTTGATGCAACATCTGACCAAGACACGATAAGCCAGCCTTTGGTCAAGAGGCCACGGTACAGAAAGGCTCAGGTCTGCATTTCTTAACCGCCCTGTGCAAACTGGAGGCACACCAGGAGAAAGCCAGAAGACAAAGCTCTGTCTTGCTCCCGTCCTCTGAGCTCCGTTGGGAATTAAATGAAACCTGACTGTTACTCAAGGGGGAGAGGGCGTGTGTAGAAAGCAACATTAACTGGTATGGTGTATCTAAAGAGATTTGTAACGCCTGATGTCGGGGAGCCTGATAGCACGACCCAGCTCTACCCTTTGCCTGCCTTCAACTGACCTTCATCAACTGCTACTGCTGCAAAAGCCTCACAATAACTTCTCTGCACAGAGAAGCTATGCTTGTTTTTCCAAAAGCCCCAATATTTGCTTAATTTTGTGGCTGGGAAGGGGGGAGATTATTACCTAAATATTGCACTCTGCCTCCAAAAAAGGCAACATTTCTTTTTAAGCTGGTGGCTATTCTGCATGAATAAGGACAGCAAAATATAGGTCTGTTTCTCATCTCACTTACTTAGAAGTGTAACGCGTGGAATTGTACCAGTAAAACAGGGTGTGAGACTGGACTGCGGCCCTTGGCCTTTAAGAAGTTCATAAACCAAATTCTCTTCTAGCAATGGTTTTGAAAACCAAGTACCTAAATATACCATTGCAGTGGACGGGTAAGTTAAAACCAGTGCTGACATGAGAAGTAGCCATGTTTTGTTTGTGTTTGTTTTTCGATGGGGGGAGTTGGTGTGTAGGTTTTTTGGAGGGAAGGGTACGTGTTCCTCTCTGAAACTCATATCGGTCTTTTAAGACGGGTGAAGACGCTACGGCTGTAAACACGAAGGCCATGCTAAACATTAAGGTCGTGACTGCAGAAGTGTTCAGACTGACTCCAGAGCCAGGTTTCCAGATCCACCCATTTGTGGTGCTCGGCAAGGTCACAGCCTAACCGAACATGCCAGAAGTTAGTCTTTACAGATACAGGATTATCTTCAAAGGGATTTTTTAGCATTGCAGTGTGTTTATGGCACACTTCATTGAACTAATCTCAGTTTTCACAGCATTTGTTTCTGATCTTCCTTAAACTTTCAAAATAAATATAAGGTTTATGAAAAAAACATCGGAATCTATTAATTCCTTTTTTGCATATTTTGTCTTTTCAGTACTGCTGTATATCAGACTATTAATATTTTATCGTGAAGAAAAACTTAGAAATTAATATATCCTAACAGAAAATCATACTTAATCTTTTAGCTACCAAGACTAAATTAATTACTGTCAATCATATGCTTCCTGTAATGTCCAACAGAATTGTTCAACAATTAGATCTATGGGCTGTTTTCATTAAAAGATAAATAACTACTACAGGATAAAGAAAAAAAGTCACATAAAACTACACAGTTTTCAAAAGAACTTTATATCAATCAATCAATAAATAAATAAGGTTAGATACTGCTCTCATGGCCTGGGCTATTGTATGCCTGTAATCCTGTGGAACCAGCAGATTTCTGTCAAAGAGCACAGCTTGTCACACACCTTGGTATTTGCAGAGTGAGCCCCCTGAGACATGCTGGGTTAGTTAAATACGTGTAAATATGGCTAATGCATTCTCCCCTAAAAGGCTGTCAGATACTGAACAGCTAGATTCTTAATAATAATTTGGAAAAGTATATGACTGTATACTTTCAGATTAGCTTGAAGAAAAGATGTTACAGCTTGTTTAAATTGCTAAATGATATATATAAGTATATTCCAAAATAGAATAAGGTAATTTTTACATAATTACAACAAATACATTTTAGTATGAAATACTAGTATTAAATATTACTCAGCAACAAGTGATAAATGGCCAATGTAGATGTTGTCTGAGTACAGCTGTACTTTTTGCAGTCTCAAACTTCAACATATTTCATTAAGGGGAAGGAACTTGACCCTAGTTTTCCTTAGCTGTACTTTTTCTTTTCCTATATCAACCTGCCTAAAAATGTATTTAACAAGCCATTTCAATGCTGCATTTTAATACCTATAGAACAGGTTTTTAAGTTTTCAAAACATTCCATGAATATTTAAATGGTAAATATGAAACATTAAAGAACAAAGTTACAAAATATATAATCTCTGGTAAAACTTTGCTGAGATAATTTTTTAGAATTTTGATTTTTAAAGGTTTGTTTTACAAATGTGAATTTTACTGAAGAAATATTCGTGCTGGGGCATCCAAAGCCAGACCCTGGTCCCCTTTAAGTAATGGCAAAATTCCTATTGATTTCAATAGAAATGACCCTATCCAGTATTACTTTCCCCAATCCTTATATCTGAATATTAAGGAAGTGTTATTAGATTTTAGCCTTCAGAACGTGGAAATTAAGATAGTGGACATATGGTACTGCTCCTGAGTTGGGTAGATTAATTGATCGTATTACCAGTGGTTTTGCACTGCCTTTACAAGAAGAATACTCTACTTATGCAGACATTTTTGCTTTCACTCACCCATGGAATCTGCTGCAGATAACTGTGATTGAGATTCTCACGCTGAATAGTTACTAACACTAACATCTACTTCACCTCCTTTCCCCTCATTGTCCACCTACCATGAAAAGACATGGCTGGATGGACAAATTTCTGCCCTCATTCAGATTTCACATTTAGTTTCATTTTAGCAAAGCAGCTGCTAAATAAAAATGCAGTTCACAAATCATTTCTATGTGAAAATAAACAGGCAAAGAAAAGTGAGACATACTCTTGAATAGTCAAGCTCCCTGGGTGTGGAGTCGTTTAAAGCTCGTACAAGGGCGTTCATCATGCTGATGGGAGGAGAAGGCGGGGAGGGCTGAGAGGGTTCTTGCTGTAAGGGGCTCTTTGGTTTGGAAGGCAGCCGACCTCTTCTCCCTTTCAGGCTGTCAGTACGAACAACTGGGTAAAAAAAAAAGGAATCAGTTGTGAAGATACCAGCAAACGATGGATCAGAATGAACACCTGCTTTTCTTACGATGGCCAGCCCAGCAGAAGTAAGAGCATTCTCCAGTTCTGCACATGCTCTTGATGCTTTTCATTGCAAAGGAATACAAATGATACCAAAATTGCGTCAGACCTCTGATCGTAACCTGCAATGTAGCTGCTTACTTAAAGCTCAGCTGTGTTCCTAGTGTTCGTGCTTTGTTTGCAGCATGTCTGTACGTTTGCCCATGCACACATACACACAGAGACGCTCTACCGCTGCAAGAAAACTGAATGTGAAACCCAAATTCTAATGGTTGTACTACTGGTGCACCTTTTAAAAGGCAGAGTCATTCCTTCAAAGTAATTTTAGCTTTCCTGAAGCATTCAAAAAAACACGGTCATGCTATATGGGTTATATTATCCATGTTGGTATTTGCAATGGGACTGCTCACACGGTATTACTCACATACTTAAATATTTGCAGAATTTGGACTAATGAGTTGATCCTGTTTCCATTTAAATTAATTGCAAATTTACAATCAGCTTATGGGAATGAGACAAGATCCTGTGTCCATATGCACACAGCCCAGCGCAGCCCCCAGTGAGGTAACAGGGGGAAGCCAACAGTATTATCGAGCGACGTTCAAAGTTAATAACAGAGACATTTTGACCAGTGTCAAATTATCCTCTTGTGACCTTGCTGTTCTTGAACTCTGGGGTCTAAAGTCTAAATATGATAATATGGGTGAAAAGAAGTAAATCAATACATTACTACACAAATGCACATATTTTGGGGTAAGTTATGAATCTCATCGCTGTAAAATTCATTATAAAGACATCCATGCCCACACACAGACCCACAGATGGATTAAACATGATATTTCAGTGTTGGGATAATAATAGCAATAGTCCTTACCTTCTTTAACCATGCCGACACTGAGACACTTCTGAAACCGGCAGTATTGGCATCTGTTACGTCTCTTGTCCACTGGACAGTTTTATTTGCCAGACAAACATATTTTGCATTTTTCTGAACTGTTCTCTGTGAAAATGCAACACAAAAATAGTAAAGTGATCATTTCTTGAACAACTTAGAACCTGACAAAATGTGTTTTAATTACAACATGAAAACCGACAGTGCAATTCATATAATTAGATAAAATTAATTTGCTACACACTAGCCTGCAGGAAAAACAATTTTATTAGTGTTAGCTGCTGACAATGAAAATCATCTAGGATTGTTCTGAAGCAAGTCTCTGGAGACAGGCAACTTTGAATGATAAAATCATATCTGAAATTATCAGGTCATCACATCTACCTTTGGGGATTAGATTATCTCCGCTTTTAATATCCCTTTGGGAACAATTTTCTACTTGGTTCATTCCCTTGATTTGCTGACCTTATTAAAACAAAATCAAAATGATCTGCAATGTACTGCTCTTGCTATCGCTATTGTTAGTCAAATACCACAATATCTGGTTTGGTTAGCCACTAAAATCATCAAGGAGAAAAATAAAAATACCAGAAAGCCCTAGAAAATAGTTTAGTTAAATATTCTGGGAAAGCTAACCTGGCCTGGGGAAAAAAACCAGACAGAATTATACTGTAGTATAATGTTAATATACATTTAATTAACTCTAAAATGATCTTAATACTATAAATTAAATTTAAATTTGTAAAAACCTGATAAGCCTTGATGAATGTAACAAATATTGATGCAAAAATGTATTCCGTGTTTCCATACTTAGAATCAAAGATACATCAATAAATAACTTAGCAGCAAAAAAAAGACATTACTAGGAAAGACATCAGAACAGGAAAGAATTTATTAACTCAACATTCAGTAATAAATCTCTTACTGCAATTAATTAATGGATAAATGTTATTTCTAATTTCTGTTCCTTTTCAAATAGCAGCCTCAATGTACTAAATATGAGACACAGCAGATATTGTTCAATGCGCTTTGGAGCTGTAAACTGTTCAATTTTGCAGACAAGCTTAGATACTGCTCCCAGTCAAGGCTATACTAGTGATTTCCACAGGGGCAGGATTGGGCCCATAAGAGCTATTTCCAGGTTATTTGTGTACCTGTTTCCTGTTATATTTAAGTTACAAATGAGTTTTATAGAAGATGTGTATTCTACCACATTGACAAAGGATTATTATTGAGTAACATTAGCAGCTCTGTCTACAATGAAAAAACAAGCTGTAAGCCCTCCCCTCAACTATTTTTGGACTATTTTTGTTCCCGACGTATCTTTTACCAGAACAGGGACACGGCTGCTGTCTTTGAAGGAAGGAATACACCAAATCAACCCCACACCTATCAAATCTTATACCTGCTGCCCAGAACCATCCTACCAAAATCTATCCCAAGTTCTTCCCTTAAAGTAGCTATTTCTGAAAATAATACTGGAATCTGAACTTGGTCTGTGAAAGGAAATTATGAAGCACACAAATCTAAGAGCAAAAAGAGAGTATTCAATTCTTAAAAACGTAAGCACAAAGTTTCCACTGAGAAACTGCGGTGTGTAAGTTAATTCATGTTGCCATTCAGTTGCAAAGGCGTCCCTGTTACAGAGCAGGTATTGGGACCTATGCGAGTGTTTAGTGACTGAGCTTACTCTGCAGCAGCTTTCCACTGGTGAGGACTCGCTGGGCTCCTCAACTGAAGAGTAACAACGAGGCAGCGACCAAATGAAACTAGAAGTGCTCGGGTTTGTGTGAAACCAGTTTCTTCCTGGCACCATCCCTACAGCTCTCCTCACCCAACACCCCAGGACAGCAAATGGCACCATTGCCATCAACTAAAATGTCACGTGGACTTACAATTCCAGGCTTTCTTTTCTCACTTAAAAATAAGGTTTAATGGTAAGGAATGACTGAGTAAAACCCAGGCTGGATATATTCCAGGTAGAGTTTTTCTATGGGATAACTGCAGTTTCTAGCTCAGACAAAGGTGACCTGTGCTCTGTAGAGGGATGCTGGCAGACTGGAGATGTGGCTTGCCCAGCTCCCCGCCACAGCCCTTTCTCAGACAAGACTGGCTGATACTTTTATCCTAGGCAGGGCTTGCTTTAGCGTTCTTAAAAATTTTGGTGGGTTTCCATCCTGCCCTTCTGCGGGGCTCTGAACAAAACACACAACATCCCCCAAGCCCCCAGGTGAGGATGAGGGGCGTGCTGGGGCAGGTGGGAGGGAGGGGAGGCTGGGGAAGCAGGGAGCAAACCGCGGAGCTCTCACCTTGAAAAAGCCCTTGCAGCCCTCACGTCCGTACCCCGTAGTGCTGGCAGGCGGCATTATCTCCACAGACAGCACAGGTGCCTTCCCCAGACGAGGAGCTCCTGCTGGGTGGAGATGGGAGGCCGCTGCTGCTGCTGCCATGCTCTCACCCATCAGGCTGGAGGTGGCTGCGTTGAGGCCGAGTGGTGAGAAGGCTAAGGTGGCAGGTCTTTTGGCCAGGTGAAGCCCGTAGGAATGGCCCTCCATGGAGCCTGGCTGGCAGTGGGTCTGTCGGAGCCCAGGGGCAGGCTCAGGGAGGAAGGGTCATAGCACATATGGGTGGCCGTGGCTGACGTGTGGGGGGTGAGTGCTTGAAATGGAAGAGGGGGAAGCGCGGAGGCACGGTCTTCATGGGGGCAGCATCCATCAAGTGGCTGGGTGGCAGGCAGGTCTGTGTGGGCTGCAGTGGGGGCTCATCCCACAGGCTCTGGTGAGAGGGAAAGCCAGGTGTGGTGGGCGTGGAGGGCGGAGATTGTTGAAGTACATGGAAGTGCTGGCCATGCCCTCATCCGTGGAGGGTGGCAGTGAGGGCTGGTATGGGGAGAGTCGAGTGTCTTCCATCTTTATGAGGGGCCTCTGGCCAGAGGAGGCAGATTGCATTTGGTAGAGGCAGGAAGGCTTGAGCTCATAGCTGCCAGAGTAACCCTCCATAAAGGTGCTGAAGCTGGGAAGGGACGTGGTGGCAGCGGCAGTGATTTCAGTACTGTTCAGGTCCATGGACAGCTTGGTATAGTCAGGGTTCATGATGTCCGAGCTGTACTCCGAGCCATACGCGTAGGTCTGAGCTGCATAACTTGAACCGGGCGGTGAAGGACTATACTGCGCTTGCACACAGGGCATATCTGCAAGGGCAAAGGGGCATGTTAAAACAAGTCCAGTGCGGCGAGGCCATGGCCCAGGACCTCACAGACTTCTTTCCTACAAGCTCTCGGCATTTCATGGAGCTCAGTTAGACACCCGACTCCCATTCTCTCTTGGACAGGGGACATATAAATTAGCCTCGAGTCTCTGCCTTTTGACAAGAAATATGCATCGGGGATCAACTAAGCACTAGGAATTAGGGAGCTTGCTCTCATCTAGTCACGGGAGCAACTCAAATTTATACCCCTGTCAGCGAGAGAAGAATCCACCTCGAGCTGCCCTACATCTGCTGCTTAATATACATAGGTGTCAATGGGAATTAGATAAGCAGAATGAAAAGAGTTTATGGCTCTAAATCTATCTCTGTATGCGTGCAACCATGCCATAAAAATTTCATGAAGGTTAAACGAGGTTATCAAATGCATAATATTAAAAATTGTATTTATTTTAAGAAAACAGCATCCGCAATGCATGTCAGAGGAACGACTCACATCAGTGTTTGCTACTTAGCACTTGCAAACGCCAGCTTTGCTTACTCAACTCTGGGCCTTTGAAGCATGTCTCTGGTCAGCTAATAATTTAAGTTTGCTAGTTTTTGAGGCTTATCTGTGGTAGAACATTCCCCTCAAAAAGTGGTGGTACAACATATCCTTAAATTTGCAAAAATGTAAGATGAAAAGGATGTGGTATTTCTGATTCTGTTTTTATGGGAAAGCAAAGTTGAGGCTGCTAATATAATTGGGTTTGTCCATTAGTCATTCAAGTTACTGTGGATCACTCATAGCTGGGATGGTTGAAGCAACAGAGTGCCTGGCTATAACAACTTGATTTTTTTTTTTTTCTTTTACTTTTCCTACTAGTCTGCTATTTCCTTTGCTGCTCTTGGGAAATAATGGACCCAATTCTGCAATCCATTTGAAGTTTGCCTGACTAAACACTGTGAGATTCTAGTCCAATATTTGCAACCTAAACTGAGAGTGAGTGGTGAGTTTCGGTTCCACAACAGAGGAATAAAATCCATAGATATAAAACTCTTTTGTAAAGAGAAAAGTAAATATGGAGAAAGTGCATCTCAAAATTAAATGCAGTTCATCTCTTCATTGTGGTAATTTACATTCCAAAAGCACCTGAGAAATAATTCACACTAAAAAACCCCCACCAAACCTCTGTTAAAATAATGGAGTTTTCCTCAGTATTTTAAGAACTTCCTTTCTTATATTTTTAAAATTTTCACTTGAGTCCATCATGCAGGAATTCAAAATTTGTGTTAAATCAACTCTTAATTCTGTCCTGCCCACTTACAGATAAACAGGTTTAAACTAAGCCGAAGAATTCAATTATCATACTGTCACAAACCATTCAGATCTTTCCTCTTCTGAAGAAAACATTAAAAACTGAGAAAAAAAATTGTGCTGTTTATGAAATTGAGACCTTCCTGCTTGTAAATCCAACTGCTTGAAGAAAAAAGCAGGACGACCTCTCACAAGCCTTGCCTCCCAGTGTTATTCATGTATTTTTCTAGCATTCTTTTTTTCCTTTCAGTTTCTGTCCCTGCCATTCCATGCACACACATTTCATGGCAACTCCTAATACGATCATTTGTTAGTTTAAGGACCATCTGCTGAAATGTAGTGATCAGTGCTTAGCCAAATAAAAAGGGAAAGAAAGTCCTTCCACGCACCTCCACTGAGAACTGGCTGAGGAACACGACTGAACGAGTGGACAGATAATGTCACCAGGGGACGTGTTGATACACAGCCCTACAAAGGAAAAAGCCTTTTTTGCTAGCTCAGAAAATGAGGAGGAGTTCAGGGAAAGGGATCATTATGCTTTCCTTCTGCATTTTTTCTGAGAATAACAGGGTTATGTCACTGAATTCCGTGCAAAGTGGAGTAAGGAACCAGAAGTCTAAAATAAGTCCGACCTGAGGACAGAAAAATATCCCTAACCTAAAGGTCTGGTCTCTCCTGGCTCAGCGGGACTCCTACCTCGCCCTTTGCCAGCGCACTTGACTAATTCTAACCCCTACTTTTCCACTTAGGGCACCAATATTAATTACCCTGCAAAGTAAATAACTCGGGATTTTTTTCTTCTTACCCACATTAAAATAAAAAGCCCCACAGGAGGCGCACTGAAAAGCAACCTGTCATCAAAGCTCAAATTAATAGGTGAAAAAAAAAAACACGGGTAGGGACATTCAGAGCTATTACCGTATTCTGCTCCCTTTGTGAGAGCTTGACTTAAGGGATGCCCAGTTTAACGTTAGCCAAGCTGCGCTCCTCACGGGGACACTAACGTCCCACCCATTTCCCCTTAAATCTGGCACGTCTTTGATTGGGGGCTCGTAACCCCCATGCGCCAGGCACAGCATCGCTAAGATCCCTGTGAAACGCTGCCCACCTCCCTTCGGGATTTAAACACCCCGTGGCTCCGCTACGGGACATCGGGGACCGATGATGCCAAAGGGATTTGGGAAGGGTAGGAGCCACGGCAGGAGCTCTCGCACCCTCCGCCCCCTCCTCCTCCCCGGGAGGGCCCGGCGGAGCGGCCGCTTACCTGGCGGGTATCTTGCGCGCTGAATGGTGGGGCTGGAGGTGCGGACGGAGGCGGCGGCGGGCGGTGTCGGCGGCGGCGGGCTGGTTGCCGGCTGGGACCTCTCTGCGGAGGCGGGTCCGGGGCCTGGCCTCGGCGGGGGGCGCTCTTCCGACCCGGGCTCTGTCCGCCGGCGGCGGAGGGAGAAGGAAAGGCAGGGTCAGCGGGCGGCGGTGCCCGGCGGGGCTGAGGGGAGCCCTCCCACGCCTCCCCCCTCGCGGAGCGCCTCGGGGGATTGGGGGGGGGGGGGGGGACGGGACGGCGCCTTACCCCACGCTCGTACGGGAATAGCCCGCCTCGTCCCACGGGTGGGAAAAGAGAGGCGGACGGGGAACGCGTTTCTGCCGGCTCCCGCTCCCTCACACAAAAGGCAGAAAGCACCGGGCTGGGATAACGGAGCCGCCGGTTTGTGTTCCGAGCAGGGAGCCTTGCAAGGGGGGAGCCCCGGGCGGGGTGACTGCAACAAGCGGGACAGCATCCCCGTGCGTCCACTTCCCCGCGGGAACTTTCTTTTTGAGGGGCGGGGATGGATCGGGGGGGAGGCGGCCTGGAAGTTTCTGCGCAAGGTACCGGCCGGACTTAAGGGATATCCTACCAGCCGGCGAGCCTGCGGCGTCTCCGCGCCCCGCCCGCGCAGCTCTGACCGGCGCCCACCATCGCGAGCGCGGGGAGGGAGCGCGGCCGCGCCGCGTCTCCCCGTCCCGGTGGAGCTCTCTGCCCCGTTCCGCCCGGCCCTGCCACTACGGCCGGGGGCTCCGCGGCAGCGGGGGATGCGCGGTGCCGCGGCCCCTAACCACGGGAGGCTACTCCCGCTCCTTGTCTTTCTTTGCCTTCCCCGCGCCACTGGCCTTTGATTCCACACAACCACCCCCCCCCCCCCCCCACCCCCCCACCCCCCCCCCCCCCCCCCCCCCCCCCCCCGCCCAGCTCACGGGATGTTTAAGTGACTGTCAGCTCATCCCTGTCTCTCCGAGGGTTTTGTTCCCTCCCGAGCTTCCCGAGGCGGCTTCAAGCTCGGCGCGGAGCGCCCTAGGGCTCCTCTCCCCCCCGAGCCGCCGGTTACCTAGAGACACTCGCTGCGCTTTTAACCACGCAACACCCCTCCGGACTGCAGCCGCCCGAGCCAGGAGCGCAGAGCCGTAAGGGCTGTAAATTAGGAGGAAATAACTACCCTTGTCAAAGCTCTTTTCTTCCTCCGTGCGCTTTACATTCAGCCCCGAGTGACCCCTCCCCACCCTGTAATACGAGGAGGAAACCGTGAAATACTCCATTGTGATTGTGACTTCTTCAGGCGAGTTTCGAAACCTTCATTACCCGGGAGGGACCGCGGAGGGGAAGCTCCATTGAATAAAAAGTTTCGAGCTCGATTTCCACCGCCGGTTGGCTCGCGATTTTTTTTGGGGGGGATCGCCCCGAGATGCACGGTCACTCCATCAAATATCCACGAGCTCGCGTGAGATTCACCTCCGAAGAAACCATCTGGTCTGGTTTAGTCCATTGTTTTTACCGGGGCTTGACTCCAGCATACAACGGTCTCCACGGAGGGGAGAAAAATAGGGCGAAGAATGTAATCGAGTGAAGCGGCTTGGATAAAAGTTAGCGATTCATTCCCAAACTTTTTTTTTTTCCTGGAGAAAAAAAAAATCCGATCCCAATACACCAACCCCCCTACAGAAAACAGCTTTTTTCGCCCTTTCCCTGGGAAATATCCTCGCACGAAAGAGCGTTACTAACTGGCCGCGCGAAGGTGAGCCGCATCTCCGCCCGGGATAGACTATCGCGATAATGCCAGCCTGATAACCGTCCCCGACATAATATCACAACTCAGCGCCCGCGCTTTCTCGCCTCTTTCCAAGACTGAAACTTTCGCAGCTATTAAGGCGAGAAGGCAAAAGCCAGAGGCAGGGAGCGGGGCAGCGGCGGCGCAGCGCAGCCTCCCCGCACCGCCCGCACCGCAGCCCCTCGTTACCACTTGTGACCTCCGAAGGGAAAAGTGCACCTTTCCGAGGAGCAGATGCCGGGCAGGCGTGCCGAACAAGGATCCCGTCTCATTTCAATACAATCTGCCACATTCCAGCAACTACCTTTTGGGCGAAGTCATTCGGGCTGCCGAGGGGGCTGCTCTCTCCCAAAGTGAGATTAGATCAACCTGCCCGCCGTCCCTATTAGACAGCTCGAACTTGTGCAAACAAAACCACCTATTTCCCAAGAGCACTTAAAGGAAGGAGACAAATTACTGCCATTCATCACCGGCGCTGTAAACTCCGCCGCCGCCGCCGCCGCCGCCGCCGGCAGCATCATTTCCATGACAACAACTAGCAGAAATACCTTAGTACCACCGGCTCCGGCTCCCGCTTCTCTCAACCACAGCCCTCCCGTTTGCGAGGGGCGGCGGTGCCCCGGGCACGGCGGGGGTTGCTGAGCCGGCAGGGAGGCTCGGAAGCCGAACGGCAATGAGCATCCACGGGGAGGAGAGCGGAGGGGAGGGGCGGGGGGGGGGGGAAGGAGAGGGAAAAGTTTCAGCGAGAGCCCGGCACGGCAGCGCGTCGGCTGAGCTGCATCGCCCGCCGCCGGCATCTCCCGAGCATCTACCCCGGCGGCACAACTTTCCCAGAGTGGGGACACGTCGCGTTGTCCCTCTCCCTCAGCCGGTCTCGCTCATTCGTATACGTACTCGGTTGCTGTGGAGGTTCCGTCTTTACATGTAGTTTGTAGGTGCCCGCTTCCTTAAAGGCGCATGTAGGCGCTGTCCAGCGGCAGGACCCGAGACACAAAAACCCCGGAGATTCCCGGCAGCTGCAGGTCCAGAGGGTGCGTTATCCCGAGGCATGGAAAAGGATTGCAAAAGCCTGAGGAGCAGGAGCCCGTCCTCGGGCGGAGGGGGGGAGAGCGGGCAGGCGGGCGAGGGATGCCGAGCCGCCGCCGCCGTACCAGCACCGCGATGTGTCTTTGTGTGTGTGTGCGGCGGGAGCCGGGCCGGGACCTGCGCCCGCGTCCCCGGTGCGAGTGCCCGGGGTGCGCGTGTGCCTGCGCGGAGAGAGGGGACGGAGGCGCCTCTCTGCGCTGCTCTCGCTCCCTCTCTCTGAACGTCATTTATGTGAGAGGAGCCCTAGCGGCCTCTCCATAGAGCGGCTGGAATGCGAAACGTCAATAGTGACGCCATGGGAGCCTGACGCTACTGACCCCCCCCCCCCGCCTCAGTGTGTGCGCGGCGCTCCCGCCGCACCGCGCCGCGCTCTGCCGAGCTGAGCCTTGCAGAGCCGAGAAGAGCCGCGCCGCCGACAGCGGGACGGGGTGACCGGCCGGCCAGGCGGCCGGCCGGGGCTTCGTCGGGGCCGGCTGCCCGCGACAGCCTAGCGAGTCGCTCCCAAGACAGATTATTATTATTATTATTATTATATATTATACAAGAGCCATCGTGTTGTGTTGTTTTGCAAACGCAGCAACTCTCTACTGGAGTGGTTCAAGGGGAAAAGAGTTCTGCTTGATTAGTGGCACTTTCAGGAGGAAATATTAAAGGTTTCTTTTTTCTTTTTTACACTTTTCCCCCCTTTTTCCTTTCCTGTTCTTTTTATACTTTTCTTCTCCCTTTTTTCTCCCCCCCCTTTTTTCCTTTCCTTTTCTTTTTATTTTTCTTCTCCCTTTTTTCTTTTCCTTTTCGTTTTTTTTTTCCCCATCTTTATCTTCTTTTGAAACTTCCAGTGCGCAGGAGCAAAGAGCAGGTTGCGGAAGGTGCCGTTCCGAGCGGGCACTCGGGCAAGCGGCCGCGAGAACGTCCGAGCTCCCGCCTGTGTCTGTCTTGCTGCGTCCCCCGCCGCCTCCGCTGAAGCAGCCGCCCGCCGCCGAGCCCGGTGCTGTGTTTGTTTTCCCCGCCGGCAGCCGGGCCGTTTGCTATTGTCATTGCGGCCGTTATGGCAGTTGCTGTGCTTCGTACGGAGGGACTCTGGGACACGAGCTCTACCGCGGGGGGTCGGGGGCGAGCGGGACGCCCCGCTTCGCGCACGCCCGCCGCCCCGAGGAGGAGGACCGGCGGCGACGGCACTTTCGCTTTGTCCGCTCGGGGCCCGCCGCCACTCGCTCCACCAGCCTGTCACCGGCACCAGCGCAGGGCGCGCTGCCGCCCTGGGCGGCGGGGAGGTCAGGTCGGGGCCAGCGCAGGCCTCGGCGGACGACATGGACCGGCGGTACGCTCCGGTGCGGCGGGTCACGTACAAGCCCGGGATCCCCTTCCCGAGGCGGCGGGGCCAGCGGTGCGCGCCGTCCCCCCGCGGGCGCCGGGGCCTCCCTCTCTCCCGGGCCGGCGCGGCTGCCAGGCCCCCTCTCCCCCCGCGGGGGAACCCGCCGGCCGCCGGGCTCCCCGCGCGGCGACACTTCCTCTCCGGACGCAGCCAGCCCCGGCGGGGCCAATCAGCGGCTCAACGTCACCGCGGAACGCCATCCTCGTGCCGCCGCGGCCAATCCACGCACAGGACGCGGCGGGCCCCGTTCCGAGGGGCGGGGCGTAGCGGGCTGACGCACGGCAGCCGCGTCATTGACGCAAGCGGCGTTGCTAAATTTAGCCGCCGGGCCCCGTGCAGGGCGATCGGGATCGCGCGGGGGAGGGGCGGAGCCGGAGCCATTGAGCGGCGGCGGCGGCAGGGCGGGCAGGCTCGCGGGGCTATTTTGGACCCCCCTCCCCCCCCCCGGTTGTGATCCGGCCAAACCAAATATAGATGCGGGCGGGTATTTATAGTGCCGGCGAGTCCCATTGTCGTGGGGCCGCGCCCCGCCCGCGCCCGGCTTCCTCTGCGCAGGGGGTGGAGTGCGGGAGCGGCCGCCCGGGGGGACCCCGACGCGCCCACGCAGCCACCCCCCCCCCCCCGTGCACCCCTCCACCCCCGACTGATCCCCGCGACCCTCGGAGAGAGAAAGCCGCAGCCGGCCGCCGGTGGGGAGTGCCGGTGTTGCCTCTCCTCCCACCATAAAAGCTGCGCCTGGCTGCTGCGCCTGGCTGCTGCGCCTGGCTGCTGCGCCCGGCGGCCGGGCTCCCCCTTTGCGTATGCCGCGTGTCCCGGCCTGCGGCTGGGGGCGATTCCCTCGGTGCGCTGCTTTCTCTCCGCACCCCATCCCTGCTCTCCCCCGGCGAACCACTTGACGTCCGCTGCGGGGAGGGGGAGGGGGGGCGGGGGGCGGCGCACGGTCTGGAGCCAGGATTCCCCCCGCCCCGCTGGTGAAGGGACACGCGTGGAAGCGCGGGGTGTTTCCGCGGCGGGGATGCCCCGCTCGGCCGCGGCGGGGATACCCCTGCCTGACGCAACGGAGCGGAGCAGGGGCGGCCGCGGGCGCGCATAGCACGGCGGTGACCTCATGGCAGAAGCAGCGGCTGGTTGGGAGTCCTACCCCCCGCCCCCCCGCCTTCCAAACCACCCCCCTCCTCCCCCTCAGCCTGTTGAGTAAGCGCCGGGAGAAGTGAAAATGCCATGACGGGCCGGTGCGCTCATCCCCGGTGCTGACACGCCGCGAGAAGGGAGATTCCCTTTGATGCCGTTGCCGGCGTGGGCGGCCGAGGGCAGGGGAGGAGGGAGGGTGGCACTTTCCGCCCGCCGCTACCCCCGAGCCCCGGCCCTGATAAAAATACTCCGCTTTCCATGCTGTCATTTCTCCTTTGCATCTCTCTCGGTCTCTGCTAGGAAAGGGACTTCGCGGAGCGCGGCCGCCACCCGGGGCCGGGCCCCTTGCCCCCTCCGGGCGAGCTACTCCCGGGGTATAAAGTCCCACCGTCATCCCGAAATTCGCAGCTCCGGCTCAGAGTGTGTGCAAGAGCAAAACGTCGGTAGCAGGTGGTCGGTCCTAGAAACCGTGTTGCCTCCCCCTTCCCTCCCTCCCCCTCGGTTACTCCATGCAACTTCGCAGCTTCCTCGAGCTGTTCCTGTCTCCCACGACATGAAAATATCGTCATGCAAGAAGGCTAAAAAAAAAAACAACCGACAAAACCCACCCGAAAACCAAAGCTGGCGGCAAGAGTGTTTTGAAAACCTTTAAAATAATCTTCGAGGTGCTATTTAAAGAACCGCCGCACAGGAAACGGGGTATTTGGCGAAAATAGTTAGAAAGTAGCATTAAAAGTGCTACGCCTTTCGGGGAGATGCGGGTGCTGGGCAGGGAGCTGGGTGCTCAGTGCCCGACCGAAGTCAGCAGCTTCCTCCGGGAAGAGCATGGTCTCCTTTTCTGCAGTTATTTATGAAACGAGAGGTCACTCGCCACACGCTGCGTGCTTCCCAGGTGGCAAAAAGGAAGTCTTTCCTGCAAGGAGCTCCCAATCTAAGGATAAACACCGGGGCAGAGGGAGAGATAAGGGGCCAGGAACAACATAAGGCAAATTGTCTAACTGGTGTGTACACGTCAGCTTGGCTTGCTGGAGGTGGTGGCGCTAGAGTGAGGGCCAGAAGGGTGTTGTTCCTGGAGCTTACTGGTAACTCAGGATAATCATCCTGGGCACTGGAGGCTCTGCCACGAGGGGAGGAAGCCTGTAGCAATGTGAAGGAGGCCTTGGGTGAAATAAAGCTCCAGGAGGTGGGGAAGGTTGTCGAGAGACATTTGCAGGGTTATGCCAGAGTTGGGAAGAGTGAAGGTATGCGGGGCACTGGGAGCAAACAACGTGGAGAGGTTGAGGGGTTCACTTCCAGTGCCTGCGCATTCATGGCCAAGTAACTTGTGACAACTCCTTATCGGAATTTGCATTTGCTATCTCCAAGACCAGAGCTTGTGCAGTCCAGCCCAGTCTTTAGGCCACAAATTTCGGGGACCAAGGCAATGACAATGTCAGTGTTTTTACGCTTTTATTCCAGAATTGAAATATCCAAGTCAAAAACCATGATCCAGAAATCCTGACCAGCTGCCATCTGTCTGGAGGCACCTAAATTCAGTAGTGTCATAGAAGTTCTCTTTGGAAGGTCACCTAGTCCCACCTCCTACTCAAAAAGTATCCCCATGTATTACCTACAAATTTCCAACTGTTCCTCTGCCTAAATGCTGCCTTCTAGGAAAACCCCAAAAGAGAAGTCAGGTGGTGCACCCAATGACACAATAGCTCCGAAGTTTCAGCACTTGCTCAGAAATACAGGACACCCAGATTCACATAGTTTGTCTGGGGCAGGAGGGCAAAGGTGGGGATGAGGAGAGTCAACCTACATTCCCCACCTCCCAGGAGACTTGCTCTAATCCCTGCATCATTCTGGGTGGCATCTCACCCACGTTTGAAGTGGTGAAATCGCTTTCAGGCTTGTGAGCAAGCACCGAAGTCTAGCGCTTCAGGCTGTCTGCTGGGATGGAGGAGATCTGCCTACCCATTCCTGCTCCAAGGACAGCTTGTGTTAGTTTATGTTAAACTCCATAGCATAAAAATACTGCCATGGCCTTGTGTGAACTTTCTTTCTCGCCTTATGAATCCCTTCCTACTGGGCATGATTTCTATAGTAAAAGCTCCCATTCCCTCCAAACCTTCCTAGCCAGCCAATAACCTGGTGTTGAGGCCATTCTCTCAGATAAGGGTTGATGTGGATTCGAGTCTCTTCAAGCAGAGAAAGGAGCTGAATCCCAGATCTTCTGTTTCCTAGGGAGTGGTGTAATTGACAAAGCTACAGAGTCAACAGAAGGTAGCACCCATCTTACGGCTGTGTCTTTGCAAAAGCACTTGGATGAGCATCTTCAAGTAGGGTTCTGACACCCTGAGACTTCCTGCAGCGATAAGCTATGTGTCCTTGCTGCAGAGGGGTTGGATTTGGGATGTGGCCCCTGTCAACTTGTTTCAGGTAGTCTGTTTAGTCTACCCTTTTCTCACCCTGCAAGCATGCAAAGAGTTAGTTCATTAATTTGGATTTCTGGATTTATTTCTGGGGATGGGGCACTAAAGAAAACACCATGGTTTTTAATTTGGCCACCTAAAACCTTGCTGGATTTAGGTCTGAGTCAGAGGTACCCTGCCATTCAAAAAATAAATGTACCAGGTTCTGGTGCTGATCAAGGTGAATAAAGTCTTGAAAACAGGATGTGATCCTGGTCAAAATGACACCCAGCTGAGCCTGGAACAGCAGCTCTGCCTCGGCCTACATGGTTAGGCCAGCAAGTTCCTGTATGTGAGGTAGCATGCTACTACAGGTAGTCAGGACAGCCGCTGTGTTCCCAAACTGACAGAGGAACTCACACCGCCTCGTTTGCTTGAAAGGTGCCCTTGTCACACAGAGGTCACGACAGGGAAGAGGGGAAGGCCCATCTTAGCCTTTGGTGGTGGCTTTGGCAGGGTACACCTGCCAAAACTGAGTCCTAGTCTTGACTAAATTAAGTCCTGGTCTAACCTAGCCTACTCTCATACAGTCAAAAGTTTATATTTTCTTTTCCCTTCTAGTTAAAGAAATGGTCGGGTGGTTTAGGCTCAGATTTTCCAAATGACTATGACTGGATCAAGGCCATGCATTGGAAATTTTTGCCCCAAAGGAAGAAATTTTGAGAAAGATTCAAATGATTCAAACCCAGTCTTTTATGAATGTTAGAAATATGCACAGTATGCTTTGTTCACAATAGCTCTGTTTTCCCAGACAGAAGCTCCACCAACTGGTGGAATTGCCCTGGAATTCTGTAATACCACAGATGGGGAGGCTTGAATATTCCTGGACTGACTCAGCCTGTTCACTTTGCCTGGCTTGTAAGACAATAGGCAATTCTTTCTTGCTCGTGGAGATCCAAAATTAAAAGGAAAGAGGTTGCATATTAATGAAAGGAACAACTGCCTTTCAGGCAAACCCACAGACCGAACTGTGATCGGGGCGGGTGTTGAGAGTGTAATTCCTACTGCCCACGTAAGAGCTGATTAGGCACGGGAGAAACCAGGGCCAGACAAGGTTCAGACATGCAAGCACAGCAGGTTATTAAATAAGGAGATGAAGAAGCATTCAGAGGGATCTTAATTTGAGTACATTAATTATGTAACAATGAAGCAACTTTAAACGGAATTTATCATGGTTACACAAGATCTACATTTTGCATTGGCAAGACCCACCTTACGTGATTGTGTTCGCTTGAAGAAAAATGAGAGAGAGAGGATTAAAAAAACCCTAAGAAACTCAAGCTCATCTTATCCTGGTCAAAGATCTTGAAGAGTAACATTTATTACAGAGAGGTGGATTTTAATGAAGGATCAAGGCCATGGGGCTAGTTTATAAACCCCAAAAGTTAACTTTTTTCCCCTCTACCTTATAATTAATAAAATAATAGCAATTATCATTATTATTTAGTATGTTCTTTTCCCACGGTTTCCTTCTGAGCCCTTCCATTTCTAAATTTAATTCCTGACTGGATTGTCAATCTCTCTCCTAAGGAGTTGTCTCTTTACTTACCACATGGAGTACTACACAAATGCAACTGTATCACTGTAAAGAAAATAAGTATTTATACCAGATAATAATTTAGGCTTGTCAGCAGTCACTGCCATTCTGGCAGACTAATACTTTCTGTTTGTGTTGACAAAGGATAGCTCCTCAAAAGCATCAACTTGTTATTTATTTACTTTCCCTAACGTCCTTCTATAAGCAGAACCTTTAAATTCCATCTGTTCTTATTACCTCATCTTTCCAGTTACCCTGTTTGTTTTACTCCTAATGATGTCCAAACCATTTACCTCTGTTACCAGGCATTGCGTTTTTACTGCCGCTTTCACCTCTTCGTGGCCTGCATTTTCTTTCCTTCCTACTCCTTCCCTGTCCTCTCTCCCTTCTCACCACTGTGCTATCCGAACCACGCGTTTCCAAGAGCCATCAGGCAGCAGTTCCTCAGCTGGGATAGGAATAGGGGTTCAAGGAGAGGACAGTGGGAGAGTCCCGCTGCCAAGGCAACCAACTGTCCAGATTTTGCTTTTTGCTTCGCCTCTGTCCTAGATTGTGCCTTTGCACAACTCCTTACCTTTGCCTGCTTTGCTTCCCCATCGGTAAAATTACAACAGGGGATTCAGGAAATAAAGGCACAGAATTGAAAGCTAATTGCTATTATTGTTTATGTCTTACCAATGCACGAGGCCTCAGACCCCTCAATGGCAATGATTCCTTTTTTCGTATATAAAGATATTAGTAATTTACCCGAGAAGGTTTGGACTATTTCTTTGAAGCTTATCACAGCTTAAAGATCACGTCACAGGTTAAGGGAGTTTAAGCATCAGCTTTCTTCAATTATGACAAAACCTCCTGGTATCTATGAATCAGCTGAGACACACTGTTGGAGTGAGCTGGTGAAATCAGCCCATCTTTCCCTCCCTGCATACGAAAGACCAACCCTAGTGCAGGCACTCTAGGCCTGAACTTACAGCCCAAGCTCCAGGAGTACGGTGACAAGCTCAGAGTTCGGTCTTTGGAGTTGTGAAAATCATTTTGCAATCCAAACCTGAGTGAAACTGTCAAGTCACAGCTGTGGAGACCACAGCGGGCTGGAAATGTCATACCTGGAGCTGGGTTACACACGCTTCTCTGTGCAGCCCTCTGGAGACAGCGGGAGCAAGCAGTGCCAAAACAAACTGACAAAGGAGCAAAGTGCGCAGAGCACAGGTGTGCTGTGCAGGCTCGGTTTAGGGAAGCTGGGCTGCTCCGCTCCTACCAGAGAGGAGGAGCCTGCTGCCATTTCTGCAGGAGAAGCTGTGAGAAAGGCAAGGGAGGATGCTATTGCCTCACACTGCTGATCTGGAAAGTTAAACCAAGAGAGAAGCTGATTTCCTGACTGTGTTCCCTCCCATTTCAAGGAGGCAAGGATGATGACAGTCTCATCGCATTAGAATTGTACGCTACGCCAAAACTTGCAGGTGCAGTGCTGTATGAGATGGTGAAGAAGTTCGAATAGCAAAAATTTGAACCATCAAGAAGTCAAAACCATCTAAATACAGTTTTAGAAAACAGCCATCACCGCTTCTGGAGCAGCTAGAGCAGAGCCAGAATTACAGAAATGCTACGTGTCTCCGTGATGGAGACCAGGGGGAGAATGACAGAGGAAAGAGATTCCACCCTCGTCTTCTGCTTGCTGAAGTTATCCTCCCTCGAGGGTTCGAGCTGCACAAACAGGAAGCACTGCAGTGGAACTGAGAATCAATGGAGCTGCTCGCTGCTGTGGCAGAAGGTCCACGTGTTTTTCTAGTAAAAGGGCCTCTCCGTTTTCAAAGGAGCAAAGTGGTGATAGAATCTGATTCCTGTGGCTCGGAAAGAAAAAAATGTCTTTGCAAAGACTACTTAAAGTCAGCATCTTTCAGCATTGTTTTGGCCCATCTCGATGCTCTGCCTTACAGGGAGGGGATGGAACGTAGCACAGCAAGAGAATTGATGTGTGAATAATCTCCTATTTTTTACTAGCATATGTTTTGTTATAAGAAATTTGCTGAGGCAAAAGCTTTGTCACGTTGCAGTTAAATTTGGCAAGAGAAACTAATGCATAATTAGAAGTTCCGGGCAATTTAAAAACCAAATTTCATTCCCATTTTCTTTTTCCTTCACCAAAGCGTTCACGTGCTGAGTGTTAGAATAACGCTGGTGTTTTCACCCTACCAAAATTCCCCACTGATCATTCCGCGCATTTGTGGTTCCATGCGAAGGGGAAAAAAAACTTCCTGCCATCTGTTCTGAATTAGATCTTTTTTCCTATTATATTTCCTTGCTTTATTGTTTTTGTTGTTATGAAATGGTAACTTAAATTTGCAGTATTTTTGTCCTTCAGAGTTTAGGCCAATTCCCTTTTCTTTTCCATGCTGCCGCTCTTTAATTTAAGACCAAGATCTAGTTCCTTGTTTCCAACAGACAGGTAACACTGCTGTATGTTATCATTCACCATACATTTTCCTAGCAGGGTATTTTTGAACGACAAGAACCCGAAAAAATGTCATAAAGAGGTTTATTAAAAACTGTCATTCTATGATCGCTTCCTCTCTAGCCGTTCAGCTGCCTTTTTAATTGCCTTGCCGTATCACAACCATTTCTCGAGGGCTCCACATCACCTGCGGGTTCGTGTCACTCCATCGAACTCCAGTGATTTTTCATTTGTGCTGATAAGCGCGCGAGGAATACGCCGCTTGTGGATTTTTAAACCCGGCCGGCTGAGCCGCTGCGGCCCCCAGCTACCCGGTGAAGCCCATCCACTGGCTCCCGTTTGCCGTGTGTCACGCACGGCCAGCAGCGAAGTCCAGCCGGGATGACCGAACCGGTTATCCCCGCGGCAGGGACACCGTTTGCTCTAAATCCTTTTCCCCAGCCCAGCGGAGGCCTCCGCACGAACCCCCCTATTTCGCCGTTTCCCCGGGGCTTGTCAGGGTGACGGGACTTTACCGGCGGGTGACCACCTCGCGCTGGAGAGGCTCTCCTCATCGGTCCCGGGGAGAGCCCCCCCACCCCTTCCGCCCCCCGCCCCCGGCCCCCCCTCGGCGAGGCGCGGGCAGGTGACGGTAGGGGCGGCACGCGCGCCCGGTCCCGTGACGCCGCCGGCAGGCTTGGAGTACGGCCCGCCGCGCGCCCGCGCAGCTGAGGCCGCGTCGTGATGGCGCGGTGGCGCCAACAGGTGTCCCCGTGCTGGTGGCGGGACCGCCCGGCACCCCCCCCCCCCCCCCGCCAGCCCCGCCACGGTGACCCCGCCGGCTCTGGCCCTACTCCCAGGCCCGGATGGCTGCGCTCTAACGAAGATGTTCCCGAGGACAGGGAAGCCGGTGGCGGGCAGCGGCCGTGCTGCTGCTCCGCGTCCCCCGCTAGTGCGGGTCGCTCGAACTGGCGTCACCGCACGGCGACCACCTACTGCGGCGCGTCCCGGGCAACGTTTCTCCTGCGTCCGACTTGTCCTCAAGCGGTGGAAAACCCCGGGGAGCCTCTCCGCAACTCTCAGGAGAAGAGAAGGACACGGGATTTAACGCGGCGTTACGCAGCCGTCACGGAGCACGGCTCCGGCTTGGGGGCACCGCTCTTCCCCGGCAAAGCCGGCACCCGGCCGCGCTCTACAGGCGGCTGCCGTTGTTTCGACACCTCCGTTTCCAGAGGGCTCTCGCTAACCTCGCGCCCACCCTCTGCGGCGGAGACCCGCTCCCCTCACGGGTGGCGCCACCGGGACGGGATCGGGGAGAAGTGTTTTGAAGCTGCCGTAGGGCTGCTCGGCCCACGCACGCTGCGGGAAGAGGGGGCCCCTTCGCGGCTCTGGGGGCAAAGCGACCCCGCCAGCCACCGGCGGCGACTCCGCTTCCCGGAAGCTCCAGACCGGCTCTTACGCTTTTATTTTCCGTGGGGTTTTTCCCGAGCACGGGAAGGGAGAAGGGGGGGAGGGGGGAATCCCCCGCCCGGCGGCCCGGCCGCAGCCCCACACCATCAGCCCGCCGGGGAAGGTCGCCAGCCGCCGGCCCACGCCAACCATCCCCGTCACGCGCTGCTGCTGTCGCCGCCGCGCAGGCCGCGCGCCGCCCGGCGTCCCCCGCTCTCCGCCGGGCCGGGGCCTGCCCGCACCTGACGCCCTACGCCGCGCGCGCGCGCAGCCCCGCCCCGCAGCGCGTGCGGATGGCAAACAAACGGCCGGAGCGCCGCGCGCCTCCTAGTTTGTTGGCTTCTTTTTTTTTTTTTTTTTTTCCCCCCCGTCCGCCTTCTCAAGCTATAAATAGCTCGCGCCATGCGTGTGTCACGTTCCCATTACGTACGCCTTACGCTGACGCAGGGGGCGGTGCGCTCCGTGACGTCAGCACGTATCCGGCCAATCTATAAATAAACTTCCGGTGGCGGGTGCCAGGGGCGGCCGGGCGCGGGTCCCGGCGACGCTGGTGCTGTCGCTGTCGCGGCTCCCTGGGGAGCGGCCGGCCCCGTTGCCCTGGCGACCGCAGCCTCGTTTCCTCGAGCTGCTGGGGGCGCCCTGGGGGGCTCTGGGTCCGGAGCTGCCCTCCCCTCTCCGCGCCATCCCTCCGCTGGGAGCCCGCGGCCTAGGTGGGGAGGAACGATCTGGGGGGCCGGCGGGAAGGCCCCGGCCGCCTGCCTTCGGGCTGGAAGGGGCCGGGAGTGCGGGCCTATTCTGGGGCTGACCCGTTGTTTTCATGTAGAGGCTGTCCCCTTGTCTTGGCGAGGTAGTGGAGCGGCACGGCGCGCATTGCGCGTCTTAATTGCGTACTTACAATTAGTTCCCTGCTGGTAAGGGAGTAGGTTTTTTGGGGCACGCCGGGGGAAGGTGTGGCGCTGTGGAGACGTGTGTCCGCAGCGATGCGGGGGCTTGGCTGGAGAGGGTGCCGCCTGAGGAACTGTACTACTGTGCCCTATCTCAGCCCTGCTGAGGAGAGGAGCTGCACGGCGAAGGGCACTGCTCCTCTTGGGAGGGGTGAGCTGCATCCGGATAGCAGGAGATGCAGCCTTTCGTCTCTCTCCTTTCACCCATCTGCATAGCAACTCCTGAGCTGTGGCAGTTTACAGCTATGTGGTTTAAATCATTGTCTTCAAGTGTTGACTGAGTTAGTAATTCAGTAGTTGCTCTGCAGTCAGCCCAAGTCTATGTGCAATAGAGATGGAGCGCGTAGCAGAACTGGCAACTTTAGCTGTTGTAGTCTGAAATCCAGATCCCGGATAGAGTTTCAGGGAATCCATATGTGTTTTAGCTGGTTGTTAGAAATACAGTTAATATATTCCATGCTATGAAATGGGTGCCTCATAGTCTTAGCTGCAACCATCTCCTAGGAGGCGGGCAAGGCTCTTTTGGATCCCTTTAGGTAGTGGAGAGAAGTGATGGTTGCTCTCTTGCAGCCTAGGCAAGTGCTCTAACCACTAGTTTGCTGTGTGGAAGGGGTTGTGATGGCTAGTCTCGATGTCATCAATGAGTATTAGGCCCCTAAGGGCTAGGGGTGTAGCAAGATAATTCAGTTTGCAAGCAGCTGTGTTGGCTGAAGATGCAACTTTTCCCCGGTGACTTGCTGCTTTTCCTCTGCCAGTTACCGCCCCCACAGCTCTTGAGTTAACATCGGATAAGTGAGCAGCTGGGTGTGCTGCACTAATTTTGCCTGAAGCACACTAGGGAGGATTCCTATGCTCTCTTGCTGGCAGTGGTTTGGACTTTGCTATCTATGGCATGTAGATGGTCACAGCATTATATGGCAATATACATTCACTAAGGCAGTGATGTTTGAAAGAAGATACCTGCCTGTTGCTGTAGGCATTGTGACATCTTTCTTGTGGGTACATGGTACCTCTTGGGATCCAGGTGGGTTGGCAAATGCTTGGGTCATTGGAGATGGTAACACCTCCGGGTCTGCTCACAGCAGTGCTAGGTGCCTGAGTAACCTCTTCTGGTGAAGGGGTAGGCATGGCCAGTGTGTTTGGCTCTGGTATCTATGCATCTCACTTGCATCCTAAATGTATTTGGGTAGGTTAAAAGATAGGCCTGCTTGGCTGGCTGAACAGCCTGTTGAGAAGCAATTCTGGAAAAGGAAATCTAATTCTCATTTTAAACTGTTGCTAAATAGCATGCTAGTGAAACTATTCCTAGTTTTGATTGTAAGCTTTCTGGGTAGGCGAGTATCACAGTTATTGGTCAATCTCATGCCTCTTCCTGGCTTGCACCAAGGTGTTTTTTTCTTCCAAGAGCTTTGCAAAGCAGTAAGAAAGTAATTTGAAATAGCAGGATTACTTAATATAACTCTTGCAGTGCTTGGGGTTGCAGGAAATCCAGCCATCCCAATTGTTTTCTAATGCATGCTATTTTTGTGCTTCGTTTTGTAGGTCAACATCCCAAACTTCATTGGTTTTCTTGAATTATAGGTTATACAGTACTTCTTGTTACACTTTTTCTTGTGCTTTAGATCAATGGAATTTAAAAAAAGTACTTTGCCCACTAGAGAATGGACCAATTTCAGTGATTCAGGGGTTTCCACTGAGTTCTCTGTTTGGGAGTTCTTGTCTTATCTTCTAGCCCTGGTAGACAAATTCACTTCTGTTTTTCCACAGGTAAAGTGAACATTTTACAACTAGCAGTGGGTTGAGTAGTGATACTTGTAATTTCAAATTTCTAGTCAGCTTTTCTAGGGCATATTGGACACAGGAATTTCTTAGACAGGTTTGGGCATTTCTTAATCTTGCAGTTTTTTGGAGGTATGCCCTTCTCTGTGCATGATCTGTAGAAAACATCATACAGTAGCTATGTCAGCCTTCTGGGAGTTCTCATATGATGATAATATCAGCTTCAGTTTTCAAGGAAAATGGCTTGCTTCTTCAGTAATTGCATTCTTGGGGAGAAACGGGGCGGTTCTACAGTTGCTTTATCTGTAAGGGTTTGTAGTTTGCTGGAGAATTTTCCTTGACAGCACATGTGGCTGCACAGGTGAGCTGAAACTAGGAGCAGCTCGGTTGTGTGACAGATTTCCTCTGATGTTTTCCACCATTGCAAGAGGATAGGTCACTTGTGGCATCACCAGTGGGGCAGCTGGTATCTTTGCCTCTACTCAGTCATCCTCAAAAGTACGAATCCCCAGCTATTGGCAGCTGTCTAGAGGCAGGTGAAAGGATGAAAGGAGCCTAGTTATGAACAAGCTCTTCCACTAACCTGCCTCTCTGAAAGTGGTGGAGTCAAATCACAGTGCTGCCTTTCCAGGAAAATTTGACTTAGTATTTCTGCCTTGTGATATTTCAAAGAGAACTTTGGGGAGAGCTGTTGTACAGTGCCACTGGTGGGGCAAAATGAGATCTTTAGATGTATTTAGCACTGCTAGCCAGCTTCTGTTGAACTAATCTTGAGCTTTGTTAATGAGCCTTGTGCTATTTGGTGTCTGAAGGTCTCCTGCAGCGTTCGAGTGTTTTACTAGTTTGCTTTGCTATCAAAAACCTTTAAATGGCACTTAGGTGTGCAGTGAACTCTCTTCTCACAGAAAAGATAGAGTTGGGACACTTGACAGTGGGCTGAGGAAAAGCTGACTTTTAGCACTGTGCACTGTTCAGTGCTGGGCCCCAGGGCCTGAAGTTAAGGAGGATGAAAAAGGTGGGAAGTTAGAGGTAATCTTGGTGGGGCTCAACCTAAACAAAAAAAAAAGGTAATGACTGTTTTAATTCATGTGCACGGACAGTAATTCTACCAGAGTAGTACTTGTTTGAAGAAAAGACAAGTAAAAACAGAACAAAGGTGGAACTTGGGGGAAAGCAGAGAAGGTGAATATACATAAATCCTAATGTAGTGAACAAAAAAAACTAGTCTCCTTTAAAGTTGCCTCCCCAGGCTCAGATGCCTCTTACTTCTCAGTGCTAGGAATAAAGGTCCTCTACAGCGATGCTGTCTGTTATCAGGCTAATTGATATTGTTTTCGTCAGTGCAAACAGTAAAACAGTAAAAAGATGTTTGCACACAACACTTGATCATAAGAAATCTTAAAATATTAATGTGACAATATTGTACATTCTTTAGTATGTCACAAAAAAAATCATACTTTTAAAAAGTTTTTTTTAAAGGTTGCTCTCTAAACCTCTGGTAGACTGGGATACACTCATCAGTGAAGTCACTCTGGCCCTGGTTTTACAGGATGCAGCCCATCAAGTGTATTTTTAATAAGAAAAAAGAAGCATTTTGGTCCTTCTGAGATGTATGGTTCTAGGAGACAAACTTGCTAACGTTATCTTGAGCAAATCCTTGTTGTTTATATTGCAGAGATGCTTAATTTGTTGAAGAGAAATAAGTTAGAATATGTTTGGATGGAGAATAACAACACACAGAATTGTACTGAAATTCAGTTGGTATTTGAATTATTAAAGGTGGGCTTGGTACGTCCTTGAATTCAGTTGTACAGTACTGTGTGCAAGGGTTCCTTTTCTAAAAAAGTCTTAATTGGCATTGTCTTCCTTATTCCTTTGTTTTCTTTTTACGAGAAGCAAAAATGCGTTAACTTCATGATTTGAGTGGGATATCGTAAGCAGAAGAGCACAAGATAATGTGGTTTGTTAATGTCAGCCTTCAGCTTATGTCTGTGGTCACACTTAAAAATGCCTTTCTTGGTTTCTGTGCCTCCTGTTCTTCTTTTCACTCTAATCTCTCTTCTGTCTTGTCGCTTCTAGAGTTTCCAGTCTTGTTTTGGGCCTCCTTGCTTCCACAATAGGCCAGGTCTGGACTTTCCTGCTCACATTTCCCTAATTGACTAGGCTTGTTAATTTATTTATTAAACATAAAGGAGTGATTTCATGTTAGCTTTCTAGGGTTTTAATAAAACTTATATTTACTTCTTTATTTTTCAAGCTGGTCTCCTCGTGGAAGCAGTGCTAATGAAACCTTTAAGTGGCAAAAGCATGCAGCTTTTTTCTGTGCCATATTCAGCCTTTTTCTAAACATTTTTGACATTGGTTTTCATTATGCACTGTTCTGCATTGACTTTGTCATTCAGAACTGACTTCAGTCATGAGTAGAAACTGGGACCTGGCATGTAATAGAGACAGAGCTACTTATGTATGATGAGATTTGTGCATCCTTTCTGTATGGTGGTCTTTTCACTAGTGAGTAGATCTTCCCTCCCCTGCTTAATTGGTCTGCAACTTGCTCATCTTCCATGGCAAAGCCAAGACTTTTGTGCTGGGAAGGAGACACAAGCCTGAGACATGAGCATCTCTGCTTCTTCTCTGAGGAGATAAATCAGTCAGCCGTCAATATTCTTGAGGCCTCTAGAGCCATGGGGCAGCAAGTATTCATGGAGGACTGGTGACTGCTTTCCCACTTTCCCCAAGGTGACTGGAAGTATTTGAAGGAAGACTATCCCCTCTGTGTGACAGAGGCAACGAGGCCTTTCAGTGTGGGAGGGCCACTGGTTACTATCATGCTAGCCCTGTAAGTCTGTGTGTCAGAGTGATTTGATACTGTATGCATTCTCAGTAATTTATGTACAGAAATGGGTAAGTTTGTCTCGTTCAATTATTTGATACTTAAAATTAACACTGCTTCTGCTTGAGTTATAGAAAAAGTGCTACAAAAGCAATGAAAGGTAGAAATAACCAGTGCAGCTGTCTGCAGTATGTTTTTAATTTCATTTTAATCTTCTCATGCCAATGATGGAGAAAAAGCTAGAAAATGGATGCTTGAGGATTTAAGTGATTGTTCTTGGCTGTGATCTTTTGGACATGGGGCCAAATATTGGTGGAGACAATTGGGTAGGGGAAGCGTGGCTGAACAAGATAAATAAGTTGGAAATCATTGCTGTAGAAGCTTGGTAGGAACTGACAAAACAGGAGGAATGGAAGTTAGAAGTCTTGGTAATACTGGATAGGATCTCTTACAGTCATAAGGCTGAGGAAGTTCATTGGAGATTTTTAAGAACCAGAAGAAATAGAAATGTCATACTGAAGTTCTGCAACTTGAATAAAAATGCAGTTTGATTTAGAACTTGTTTTTGCAAAATTCTACTATGTGGACAATATCTGATTGTTAACCTCTCCTTCAGAGTGATGCTTGAATTCCCCTGGTAAACAATCATTGGCGCACCCTGCTGTAATAATTGTATAGATGTATAGATGTGAGCTTGCATGTACGCTTTGACATGAACATAGATGTTTTTCTTTTGAAAACTGCCATAATTGTTTCTTAAAACTGAAGAAAGGAGTTAAGTATTAAGCTAAAATAAATTCTTGGCTGAACAGTGGTGTGGGATTCAGTAGAGTCATGGATGCCTAATTGTACAGATTTATTTATATTTAAACAGTTTCCTGAATTCAGATTGTGCCTCTCGCTTGTATGAAATACTGACCACTCCCTCCACCCATAATTTCACAATAACTCTAGAAGCTATGAAATCCTCTGCTCTATCTGGCTACTGACTTTTAGTAGCCATTCATATGGTATAGATTTGCAAGCTGACGCAAAATGGAGCAATTCATCTCCTCCGTAATACAGGCTGTTGAAAGCATATCACCCTGAGCTCTGCTCACTGCACTGTAAACCCCGCTGAGTACCAAGACAAGTTACAGGTTTTGGTTTTGCTCTTAGACTTTACAATGCTTGATGGCGAAGGCCCAAGCTGCCTGAGGGAACACCTTCTGCAGTCACGGCTGCTCCTGACAGCTGCATTCCACTGGAACAATGGCATTGTTGCAAATGGGGAATGAATGAGAGAGACAAACTGCTTCTGCAGCTAGCCCACAACAGAGTGATTCATTCCTGGAACACATCAGAGTGACTATAAACCTCCTGTCCTCGGAATTAGGCGTAAAATTCACTTGCTTCAATCATCGACTTACCACAATGACCAGGGAAAAAAAAAAATCCCTAGGGTGTAGACAGGGACTGTCTCAGTTTCTTTTTAAAGAGCCCAGATAATAATGTATATAAAGTATAGAAAACTAGTGTAAATTTGTCCCTGTTGCTGTGCAGTTTTTGGTAGGCTTCCTCGTGACAACTCAGAACTTTCACTCTCCTGGCCAGCAGTAAAAATGCTACTTAGGCTTGTTTTTTGGATGAGGAAAAATCCCAATCGAAGAGGAGACAATAGAAAGCCAAGTGGAAAAAGCAGCACAGAGGAATGTTTTCTAAAAATTTTAGCCTCATTTTTTTTTCCTGTTTCCTTCTTTCCTCTGCACATCTATTCTTAATATATTTTTTATTTACAGATGAGTTATGGATTGGTGAAATGCAACAGTAAAATCTTTTAACCTTTGCAGGAGTTTTGCAACTGTTCTTGGGAGAAGCAGCTCACTGACCTGTGTAGCTGCATTTGAATGGAAGTAAGGAGATCAAATAGCAGGGAGAAGATACACTACATTTCCCCCCCCAGAAAAGCATTGGACAATGTTGTTGTCCCATCTGGCTGTTGTTCCTTTTGCTCGTAGTTCAAACTTGGGCCTGAGCCTAAGAAACTGTAAATCTGTTCTGAAATAGCTAACAAATGGCTCAGTCTTCAGAAACAGAAGTCCACCGAATCATGGGTGTCATTAGAGGGTGACTAGAGACCGGGGTTGTCTTCGGTGCCAAAGGAAGCTGGTGGGTGTCAGGTTCAGAACAAGAGGAGGTGGTTCTTTGCGCAGGTGTCGCTAAGCTCTGAAATTTCTTGCCTGAGGACATGACAAATGCTAGAAGTTTGCCTGGGACCAAGGAAACAGCCTCAGGAGAAGCAAGGCATTGAGAGTTAATAGCTATAAAGACACAGCGAGCAAATTCAGGAGTGCTTGGGAGTGGAAAGTCTTCCAGGGTTGTGTTCTGATGCTGTTGCCTAAGCATCTTTTTTAGTCAATATTGCACAGAATGCTTGGTAGAGGATCACTGATCTGACACAGTGCAGCTGTCCCGTATTCTTACATTTAAAAGTAGTCTGAGGAGAAGGGAGGAGATGGCAAAGCTTACAGAGAAATCAAAACTAAAGCTGGCTGTAAAGTAGTGCAGAAGATCTTGCAGTTCTGCATGGCTGAGTGAGAAAATGGCAGATGAAATTCAGAACTGATAAAAGCAATGGAGAAAAACAACTAACTATACATACACAGTGATGTGGTCTAAATTACCTATTATCAGTCAGGAACAATCCTGAGTTTACGTTACTTCAGGGTCTTGAATAGTTCTGTGAAAATGTCAGCTCGATTCTCAATGGAGGTCAAAAAGGCAATCAGAACCATGTTAGGAAGGGGTAGAAAGAGCAGAAAGGAAAAAAAAATCATCAGGCTGTTATTTGAATCTGTGGAGACCCTGAAAACTGCATGGATTTTGGGCCACCTTATCAGAAGGAAGGTAGAGGTTGAGTTTGGAAAAAAACCTGAGCAAAGGGAACAAGGATCATTGGAATGGTTTTTCTATGAGGACAGAAGAGCTTTTCACCTTAAATAATAGATTTTGGGGGAGAAAGGCTGGATATAATAGCTCTCTGCAGAGGGATAACTGAGGGATGGACGACACAGAGCAAATAATTCTTTTCTCAGTAATAAACCATGAAGGAAAATGAAGTCTTCAGGATGTGAGCTTAAAACCAAGAGCAGATACTTTTAAAGAAAAAAAATGCCAAGCAAATAATTACATTGCAGCATTTGTTGCTGAAGGTGGTTTGAGTAAATAGGTTAAAAGCGGAGACTGACAAATTATCAGGACAGAGGTCCACCAGGGATTGCTAAACGCAAAGGTGGTGATGCTGCTTCTGGTTCAGAAGGACCTTAAACTGCCTGCTGCCGAAGGGGGATGGTGCTACGCTTTTCCCAAGTAGTCAGTGTTGGTCACTGTCAGGGATGGCAGAGTCAGTGAAATTTGTGGCCTGACAAGGGGAGCATTGCCGTATGTTCTCAGCCCTGATGTCGGGAGCAGTTGCTGTGATGCTTTGCAGTGTGGCTTGTAGTGGATGAAACATCTTGTTCATGGCACGTGGTGTGTGCATGTCACAGTTGAGGAAAGGGAGTTTTTGTCCTGAATATAGGAAGATGGAAATAATTTAAATTCATGTAAAACCATACCGAAGACCATGGCCTGGTCTGTTGCCCATCACCTGTTGATTTGATGGGTGATTATAATATCAAAATGTTTATAAGCTTTCAGTAGGCTGTGGAAGATGAGCCTGGGGTGGTCTTGGGGGCAGTAATCTCATGGGATCTTAGTAAGTCAAAGAATGTTTTTCAGTTTTCTCAGTTCCTCACTGCAAAGCCTCTTTTCCCCCCCCTCCAAGTTGTCTTAGTGATATATTTTTTAGCCAGATATCATTTCCTTCAATACATGGCTGTGGTGCTCTCTAAATTGAGGTAGTGAAGATTGAGAGTTGGCTATGGATGTGTTTTGGTGATATTGCAGTCAAAGCGCTCTCACAGTTCTCCCAGTCACTTTATAGAAGCCACTTCTGTCTGTGAAGAGTGGGCTGGTCTAACAGCTGTGAGATTGGATCCTGGGGTGGAGAGTACTATTTTCATCCCTGAGCCTTTAAAAAACAAGACGAATGAGGAAGGTGTTATGACTGAACTTTCTGTATTTGTTAACTGTGTGGACTCGGGAAGAAAACACAAACAGCTGAGACAGTCCTGTGAAATACATATATGTACAGTATGTCAGATGGCATTTGCTGGACAACGGCTAATAATAAAAAGAGAAAAATGAAACTTATAAGGTTATTGTTTATTACCTCTTCAAGATTGAATCACTCCACTGGAAGTGGAAGAAAACAAGAAAACTCTAATCTTTCCAATGTTGTTTGCTTGGGGGGGTTTGTTTGTTTGGTTTTAAAATAACACCCTGTACAAAACAAGTGAGGTAATGCTGAAATACGTGTTTTCTAGTGCCAGTCTGCTCAGCATCTGCTAGAAAATGTCAAGACGATGTCCCCACGGAAAGTGTCTTCTGAATCAGTCTGAAGGCAATAATAGAGATTCTGTGGTCAAAACTTCTGCCTGTGACAAAGCTCTGAGTGTCCGGTGTTCCAACTCCTGTCTTTAAAAAAAAAAAGCACCTATAACTAGGGGAAAAGTCCATACAATGAGCAAAGGTGCTCCATGCAAGTCTACCACTTTTGACAATTAATGAACAATGCTGAGTGTTTTTTAGCTGTTACAAATACAAAAAAAATCTGGTATACGCATGCTGGTTTGAGTAATTTCTTCAGGTTACTGGACTGAATTTATCTTTGCAGTAGGCGTAGTGTTACACTTATCTCCTGTAGCTAAGTCTTCGCTGAGGGCCCTAAGTGTTTGTTTTAGAGTTAGACAAGTGATTTTCAACCTTTCAGTCTGAAGGCCCAGAAAAATGTGCAACGGTGGAAGGAAAAGCAAATTTAAGCCTGTGAGAGTTGACTTTGTGGTTTTATGGTCCCTGATGCTCTGGGGGTCTCCAGAATTTGAAACAACTTATTTAGACTCTCTAAATGATGTATATAAAATAAATACTGCCAAACCCGTTCTCTGCTTGGAAGCTAACAATTTATCCCGAGTGTGCTGCTTTGCCAATATCTTGCTCTACTCATTTATTCATGCATTGACTACAGTTTTTCTTTCAAGAAACTGGCTAGCATATATTTGATCAGATTTAATTATGCTGGACCAATAGAGTCTGTTTAAGTCTTCCTTCCTGCAATGCTAAGGAGGTTATGAGCTGTTAAGAAAGCTGGCGTTCTGTTCAAATATTACTCCCTGAGTCAACAGTTCTTCATTATTAAAACAGATGAACTATCCCTGGCTTTTTTTTTTTTTCCCTCTTTCATTCTTTTATTTTTGGTCTTTTAAGAATTTAGTCATTTCTCTTCTATGGGTAGCTTTTACTGGTTTGGTCTGTAGGGAGATCAGATGTCCTGGTCTTTGGCTCCTAGGATCCCTCTTCAAGCCATTACAAATTTTTCATGATCACTGTTGGACATTTCCAGAAGCTGAAGTGGACTGAAATGATAGGTGACATGACAGACATGACAGGTTGTGATTTGGGCAAAGGTTCCTTTACATTCTCGGTTTTGTCCTGACCTGTTATAATACAGGATCCAGCTGACTCCCAATTTCTGTCCTAGCATTCAAATTCCCCTGGCCTTACAAATGGCTTAATCCCTGATAGCCACGACTCCTGCCAATAGCTGCATTACAGCGTAATTAAAATAGTGCAAAAACCCCACAACCCAAATCAACAAACCAACCCAAAGGGTAGAGAGCTTCTGAGAAAAGACCCAGGTCCTTTTTGTAGAGCTCATTCTGGTAGTCAGGCTGTCGAGGAAGGAGAATGCTTATTAACCTCAAGGCATGCTGAACTTATCTGTAAAATGGATTTCTTTAGTAAAAATTGTCTTTGCAACTCAACCACTCTTTTTTGAAAATTGGAAGCACAAAGGACTGTGAAGTTGCTGAGTCCTTTCTGCAGGGACAAAGGATCAATGATGCAACATATGCACTTGGACATTAGCATCCATGTTTCTAACATTTTCTCTCTTTGGTCTGCTTGCTCCTTTATGGTTTTGTGTTTTTTTTTTTTTTTTCCCAGTTCTGAGTGGGAATCAAGAGGGCAGGAAGGGGGAGAAGGAATGTGCTCAGTGGAATTGGTTTTCTCTGATGCTCTGCTAAACAGGACCTCTGGAAGAGGATCCTTCTGTTTCAGGACTGACGCATCAATAGCGTGATGACCTGCTGGTGCATTTGGAGGGTATCCATTTGGCTTTGTGGTTTCTGCAGGGAGCTTTCGTATAGGAAACAACTTGCCCAGTGAAGTAGTCTCTTGCCACATGTGAAACTAAACTGGGCCAAACTGAGACATTTTGCCAGCTAGGTGGAGCTTCCCCACTAAGTTTATTCTTGTCTTGATTTTGCACAGCCTCAGTCACTGTCACTGAATCTGTAAGTTCATTTGATAGATGGCCAGTTTACAAAGAAAATGAAAATCAAAACATAGGAGAAACTTTCTCCTCCATGGACTTTGCCACAGGCGGAGGCGAGCACGCAGTAAGCTGGGGTCATAGGGATCTGTGCTGCTGTTGATGCCTTGTCTCACCATGGTGTTTTCGTTCAGTACAATCCTGGAAGTGCTGGCAACACTTTTAAGTAGTTTTCTTCCTGGAGAACAGAATTTTAAAAATACCTCACAATGACTCAAATATAGCCCACGGCTTACCCTAGGATAAACTTAGCACTTAGCTGTAATAAGCACCTGTTCCTAGCAAGACTTATTCTTCCCCCTTCCCTCAAAGAGTGATTCTCTAAGCCGGGCATCCTTTGTTCCCATACTTGCTGGGTCTTTAGAGAGCACCATGGCAAGGGATTTCTGGTCTGACAAGGATGAGCCTTCCCACTGCAGCTGAGATCTGAGCATCTGATGAGAGTCATCAGGCATTTTTATGCTGTCTCCACAGTAAAGAACGTGCAGGACATTTTAGGCATTGATGCAACCACATCATTTTTCTATTAGGCCTTTAGTGATGCTGAAGACACTTAATCTTCAGTAGTTTTCGGTAAATACATGAAGTGAAGCTTAGTACATGGGTTTTTTTGATAGTTCAGGAAGAAGTACAGAGACTAGATGGCTATCTTACAGGGAATTCTTATTTTGGAAAAACACAATTGCTTTGTTGTGGCTGTGAGGAGACCCTAATGTGTATCCTCATCAGCGTGCAAAATACTGGGTCTGATTCTGCTAAAAGCACACATGGGGTTAGTTACTGTTGCTTAGCTGCTGAACAGCAATTCATTATGCTAGGGTAATGTGTTTATTGTTTGCTGTGATACCCATATGCTGGAGTAAAAAGTTATGGTTCTGGATTTGAAAGGTAATAAAATAGAGCTAGTAAGAACTAATTTCTTTTTCCACAGAGCTACTTTTTGAAGTAAAAGTGACTTTTTAAGGATCCTACTGAAGGTATAATGAAAATAAGCTTTTGGGGAGAAAAGAAAATAAAAGGAAATAGTGAGCAAATAACTCTGTATGCCAATAATTCAGAGACATTTGTTTGAAACCAAAGTTCTCCACAGAAATTTATATGTGTTTCTACTGTAACATGACACTATTTGTACTGTTCTGAATGATCACGTATGGAATAGATTCAACCACTAGCATCATTGTTTCAATTCACCAAATAACCAATTAAAAGAAGGATAATCAGTACCATGTTGTAGCATCAATAATGGTAGTAGAATAGTTTTGAGGTAAGGTTTTTTGTTTTTTTTTTTTAAGGATATACATACATTAGTCTAATGGCAAAATGTCTTAAGTTCCACCCTTAATAGTGTGGGAAAGGTTTAAAGAGTTTGAAGAATCATTTTAGTTCAGATGAAGGCAGTCTCTGAGATATCTGCTGACTTCTGAGAAACAGTGCTCTGGGGAGTAGCAACCCTCCATGAGTTAATGTCTCATGTTTGAATAACTTATGGTGCACGTATGCATGTTTTATCACAACTTACATAGCAGATGGGAGACGAAACACCAGGAGAAGGGAGGAATTCGGAGTAGTCATCAGAAAGTCATTTTCACGTGCCTGGCTGGAGTGGTAACTACATTTATGATGTTGTGGAAAAAAGGATATTTCAATGGAATACTACTTATAAATACAGAATAGTTTTATCATTAAACCCAATCTATTGTTATATATTTGCTATTCCAATAACATCAGAAAATTGTTGACCCTAAAACCTATGTAATTGTTAAAGCTTAGCAGCCTATTTTACAACTTAAAATTGTAATCCCATTCACTTAACTGAAGGATTTTTTAGCATAGTGTGTAGAGTGACTATAATAAGTATTCTCTGCATTCACAGATACTGTAGACAAGCTGTGCAATGATGACTTTTCTTATAGCACATCTAAATTTTGGAGGAAGATGAGGGTTTAGGTCCTCGGTCTTAAAGAATAGATTCAATCCTCTCTGCAATCCAAAGAGCACCTTTCTGGCTGATGGTTTTTGAGATAAGGAGTGACCTGAGGTTTGTTGAGTACCATTGACTGGTGGTTCAAGACTATTATTCGAAGCGTAACCTGCATCAGTGACTCAATACCTATGCCAGTACTATAGAAAAAGTCTTGGTTACAATGGTGCATTCACCATCAGGATTACCACTTAAAATATTTGACCTCTTCCTCAGCAGAGCTATGCAAGAAGACCTTCGTGTTCTGGACATAGTCACCAGAACATGTCAACAGAAGTGCTTTACTTCTCATAGAATCATGAAATCACAGAACAGTAGAGTGGTTTGGTTGGGAAGGGACCTTAAGGACCATCTAGTTCCCACACCCCTGCCACAGTCAGGGATACTTTCCGCTAGATCAGGTTGCTCAAAGCCCTGTCCCTCCTGATCTTGAACAGTTCCAGAGATGGGGCATCCACAACTTTTCAGGGCAACCTGTTCCTGTGTCTCCACACCCTCATTGTAAAAAATTTCTCATGTCCAGTTTAAGTCTACCTTGCTTCATTTTAAAGGTGTTGCCCCTTGGCCTCTCCCTACAGGACTTTGTAAAAGTATCTCTTCTAACTCAAAGTATTAGCCCTTGCAATGTAGTGCCTCACTATACTCCAGAATCTTTTAGAAAGCTGTACCTAAGATTTGCCTTCGACAGTAATGAGTGCCATGATATGTGACTGGGGGAGATCATTAGGTTAGAAACACAATGGCAGAGATGTAAAATGAGTGTATCAGAGCAACTCAATGTTTTTATTAAGTGTGACTTAAAGAACTTCTCTACTTCTGAACCTAACCTTGTAGTGTTAGATTGTGCTTTTGTACTTATGTAGACACACAGCAGAGGATTTAGATGACATATATACGCTACTAAACATTTCAAACCATACAGGGCCATGTATGTGACTGGAGAAGAAATTGCCTACCTAGTTTATGGGAATCTTGCTGATGGGAAACCTTGCTGATAAGCAAGGGATGATGGTGGTTTTGGCTTTAGGTCAATCATTGACGTATTGAATGAAACTTGCTTGCATAGGACGTTGCTTTCATAGTGGAGTACCATAATGCAACTGCAGAATAATGTACAAAAATATTTGAGTGTTCACTTGATGCCCTCTTATTTTTCAAACTGTTACATAGAACACGAGTGCATATTTCAGTTTTTATAAGAAGACAGAATGTCACTGTTGGAGTCAGGAGCCAGATTCCATCCATGATGCAAATAGTGATTTATATGTACCTGTATATTAATGGCAGGGGAGTCCCATCCTTAAGACAGTATGTGGGTATGAGGTTAATCAGTCAGTATCTGCTCAGCCCTGGAGGGATACCTTGCAGGCTGAGCGGGCTAAATATTTGGCTACATCCAACAGGTGTTGTTTTCTTCTGAGTCGTAGTTGCTTCGGGCTGTGGTGACAGCTGCTGACTTGCAAATAGCTGGACTATTGGGAATGCTAAAACATCTTCATGACCAGTCTTGTCGCTGCTGGGAGGTGTCACCCTGGTAGATCTTGAAAGGAGGTCAGTATGCTCGCTTCACTGCTACAGACCCGCTAGAAAGTTTGAGTAACCGAGCTGATAACCTGGCAGACCGGACTGATGGGAATGAGGGAAGGCTCGTACAGTCTCTTTGTTAGCAGGGCTCTGCAAGTGGAAACCTGCAACTAAAGGCTATGAGAAGCAACCATGAGTGGTAGCAACTTCATCCTACACAACTAGATCTGAAAGAGGATACGAGTATGCAGAAAAGCTTCTTCTTACTCAGAGTGCTACTGCTTCGTTGTGATGGTATGGGAGAAAGAATACGACTTCCTCTTCTCCACACACAATTATTACTAGAACAGTTTTGTATTTTAGCTATAAGCTGCGCCACTGTGATGAATCTTAATATCAGAGTGGTATCTCTGTGCTTGGAAGTCTGTATTCACCTTTAACTGAAATTGTTACATTGCTAGAAAAAAACAGGCCTTAAAAAGTTATAATGGTAGGTGTTTATGTGTGTGTTTTTAGTAATGGTGCTCTAGATAGGGAAATAATTTAAAGTTATTAAGTCAGAATATATGTATATATTTAATAGTGTAGACTGCTCATAATAAATGTAGTAGAATAAATAGGATAGATTTTGTTTTTGCCTTTGCTGCAGAGTACCAATATTTAAAAGGTGTCTTAATCTTTGTTGACTGTGTATGGTTTTGTTTCTGGCCTGCAGTTTGCAAAGAGAGACTCAGAAAAGGAAGTGAAAAGTATTTTACGACTTGAACTAGTTTTAATATCTAACAGACTTGTTGCAGCATCTGTACAGGAGCCTGCAGGGAACATGAGTGTTCTGAAAAGAAAAGCTTCGTGCCTCTAAAATGGTGTTGTAGGTTTACTTGTTCAGCATCAGCAACTGGAGTGGCCGGGCACCTCAAGACTCACGACTAGGAGAATGGTGTGCTTCAGAGTGACTGTGGCTTACAGATTTTCTTCTTATTTCTGTATATTATTAGATTCCTTAATACATATATATCTTTTTTGCTTTTCAAAGTACATTGCAAAAGCATCATGAGATATATATAGCATAACACTTGCTGAAAGATTATAGCCCAGCAGGAGTAGAAGGGGATTTCAGAAGCATTTCAGTATAGAGAGACTCTTTCCATCACAAGATCTTTCTTCAGAGGAAAGTCCCTCAAGAAATGCATTAGTACAATGAAGACTATTGCCGTCTTTGTATCACATATTTAACTCCTCAGCCATAAATGAAAAGTTATAAAGGTAGCAAACAATAAAACGAAGAAGAAACTGTACTTTACTTACATGTCAAGTGAGGAAAAAATACAAATTCTATGATGATGAGATTGATATGGCTAGCTCTGTTCATACTATCATGCTCTGTGCAAGGTGAAGGGGATTTTGAGGGAATGGGTGCTTACACCTGCAAATTGTCCCACGCTTTTGGTTAGTGATAGTATCAGCTGGATAAAACGAATTATGTACCTGTTTCTCCACAGTCTTTACAACACTAACAGTGACTGCTTCTGCTCCTCTGCCATTGTCTACATTGATGAGCATTGCTAATGTGACTAGTATTCCCCAAAACAGTATTTGTGTGTTCTTTTATGCTGTGCTAAGGAAAGAGGCTGTTCTAAGGGCCTGTTCCAGGACCACTGATAGAGGAGCGTTCAGCAATAACACATTCTTTGAAAGTATTGACAATTCACAGAATATAGAGCCAGTACTTCATGCTGGTTGTGCTTCTTGCTGACTGTTTTCCGTCCTGTGTCTGCAAAGAAATATCATTGATCCTGTTGAGTACCAGAAAAGGCAGAGAGGTGAAAAGAGCAGTGCCAAGGACAGGAAACTGAAATTCTGTTAAGAAAAACTGAGACTCTTTAATGTTTCAAAACACAGTCAATGACTTAGCTTCTCAGTACATTATTTTTCCCCAGCTTTTCTCAAACTGCTAGTTTCTGATGTGTCCCCCTATCACATTTTATGAGTACTAGGGCAGAATTTCTAATGAGTGAGGAAGTATAGTAGACAGCAAGTCTGATCTGGGGTATGATGATAAATCTCAGAGAAGTAGCAAAACTAATTCTAATACTAAATCCAGGAGCAGCTTTGCTTTGTTGTTTCTAAACAGGTGATACCTGGAGATACATTCAAGGTCAGATTAGATGTTGTATTGACCAAGGAGGCATTAGAAGGTGGTATGTTCTCCAGCCGTTCATCCAGGAGCAAGTTTTTGCAAATTTAGGTTATCAAAAGATGTTAATGACATGTAGAATTGTTAAAACCATGAGACAGGCGTCAAACATGCATCGAAATTTGGTGCTAGCTGTGGCACAAAAACAAACCTGTAGCACCTCTATCTCAGAAAATACCCAAAATGAACATCAAAGATCCTAGTCATCCTGTCAGTCACCTCATGCAACTTTGTAGTTCCATATTCCCATTCTTCCATTTAAGGAACGATCAAAATATATAATAAGTCCTCATACTGGTTGCAGTACACGAAATGGGTAGACTATACAACGGGATGAGGTAGGAAGAATACAACCTTTATGGGAATAGTTTTTCAGCTTGTCCATAAGTAAAGGCTAGGTTGAGAACAGAGGTTAGAGTAATACCACCTCTGAGATGTACCCTCAAGTTTGAGCCCTAGCTGCTGAATGGGATTATGTTTCTGTGACTTACTTGTGTCACAACTCCTGGCTGATCTAAATTTATAGAAATACTTCTTCCATCTTAAAACCTCAGTGAATGGATCTTAGAAAGGCATCTTTAAAAAGATAACTTTTGGTTCTTGGAAGGAATAGCCATGATTAAGAGCAGTTTCTTAGGTCTGTAATGCTCCAGGCATTGCGAAGACCACAATGTGGTTTTAAGCATACAACATCCTGGTCACTCCCTCCATGAGGGAGCAGACTGGTAAGAGAGAGCAGGACAGACATCTGTAGCAACATTAGGCAGTGCGAGCTCCCCTTGGTTAAAGGACAATCTTCTAGTCATGCATGCTGTATAGTCAGCAGCGGGGAACACCACCACTTTAATTTCAGGTGGCCTTTTGTAAATGACAGAAGAGCTGTAAGTGTCAAAAATCCATCATTCTCTTCCTTAACCACAGAAATCTTACGCAAGATGAAACCAGGCAATCTAGATGCAATAAAACTAAGCAGGGAAAATGTTGGGCAATACCTGCTGACATTGCTGTCGCTAGACACAGACCATATGTGACTGCCGTCCACTGAAGTATGTAAACTTTGCTGAGCTGTGGCGTGCTGCGAAGGTTAAGGTTAGTCATGATGAAACCCTAGCGAAAGGTTTCTTGAAGGGTGTCCACCTCTGATGTTTGATACCCAAAAGAACTGAAGAGGCGGAAGTTTTCTCTGGGTGGGATGTCCACATCGGCAGAGTGGTCATCAAGCTGAGCAGTGGTGTGGCTCTGGAACCTGCTGCTCTTTAGAAGAGCCAGAGCCTTGATGGAGAAGGGGAACCCCGGTGAGTGTGCACACATGCTGTAGCTTTAGATCTGTAAAGGGATGCCTGGCAGAAGGGGGCTGAAAAACTCTGCCGGGAGTAGGAGGATGGGGGGAAAAGTGGCCTAAGGTAGTAGTTCCCAAATTTCTGACTGATGGTTGTCTGTTAATCTCATTCTTTCTCTGGTACCACCACTGAGCTGTTCTGTCCAACTTTTAAAAGAGACACTGTTGAAAACAGTGTTTTAAAAGACTTCTGCAGGCCGGCCTTGGAGCGTGTAGCCTGGCCTGGTGGACCATACTTTGGGAGTGCCTTCTTAAGGGGAATTCTGGTCTACTTACTGTAATAAAGTTCTCAATTCATTGTCAGAAGACTGAAACTCTTTTGGGGATTCTGCGCTATTGTCATTTGACATGGTGGCTGTCGGGGATTGTGGACAGTTTAGAGGCGTATGGGGGGTATTGGCCTATCTCAGATTCCCTGGGAGCTGCTGCGTGCCATGGGGGGCCTTGGAGTCTATTCTCTCTTACAGAAGGGGCATGCTCTGCCACCCCCAAGGAACAATAATATTCAGACAAAGAACATTTTTTCCAGATCTCTTTTGCAAACATGGTGCTGAGTGTAGAACCCTTTCTGAGCCGAGGAGGAGCTGCAGAATTTTGTGTATCTGCTCTACTTTGAAGCCAGGGTGAATACTGAGCAGAGGCTTCTTTGGAGGGTGGTGGTTTGGGACCATCTGAATGCAGATGGTTCTTGCTGCTCTGAAACCAGAAAAAGAGCTTCTGAACCCTAGACAGAAGGTTTTCTGTCTCCGCAGAGTTATGGGGATGTGGGTAGTAAAAGCCAAAGGACTTAGAAAAGCAGAATGGAGTGCTCTGGAGCTGTGGGAGGAAGTCTGACTCCCAAGTAATTAAGCTTCTTTTGATGGAATTTCAGGGTAGCTACCGCATCACTGAGATCAGTTGTGGGTCTACACCAGGTGTGGAATGTGTGGGACAAAAGACACACACATATTCTCTCAAGCAGTGTCTTTTTAGAGGATGGTCAAACGAGACAGAATGAGCAGATGTTCTAGGTCACCACTACCAAATGAGATCCTCTACCCTTCTCTCCCTTCTTTCCCCATCATACACTTTGCATTTTCTCTGACACTTTTATATCTCCAGTAACTGATTTAATTCACTTAAACAGCAAACCATTTATGCCATTTATGTTGTGGGTAGTTTTCTGAAATTTCAGTCAAATAAATCAGGTCATAGAAGAGTCTGATGCTGCAGCCATAAAATGTGACAGTGGATTATGCAGCTCTGAGCAGGGGAGGAAGAAGATGGGACCTGGGGCATAGAAAGAGAGAAGCAGGACAGGAAGAAAGGGGAAAACAGACCTCATACTTTCAGCTGCAGGGATCCATTTATTTGGTTTATCTACCCATCAAGCTGTGGCTATGCCACTTAAAACAATTTTTCCAATTAAAATTGAAGAATTTTCCTTACTAATTTTTGCAAATGCAAAAATTTTCCCTTTTTTCGCTCACAAGAGGAACTGATAGAGAAACTACATTTTTAGCTCTTCACGTGCCTGAATTTTTCTGAACTTTGCTGAATTTCATGACCTAGATGTTGTTCTTCTCATTTCATGTTCCATGAAATATACAATTATTTATATATTTATTAATGATATTAATATAATTATTTATTTTTAAAACGTGGAGCTACTAAAATCTTCAAGTAAAGAAAAAATAGATAAGTAGAAGTCAAACAGCAGCAAAGAACTGAGTATCAGATTTAAAATGTGGAGTACACTTCACTGCTTTACTGCGTGCAGTTGTTCCTGTGGACATTCAGATTAGAGCAAAAAGAAGTGGGCCGTAAATGCAATGGACTTTAGCAGCCATGACAATAGGGAAAGGCAGGCCAAATATCAACCAACAATTTTAGCCTCAGTCCCATGAGGATTATACACAAACAGCTAAATATAGGAGCATTCTCCTAAATTCAGACAAATTAATTAAGGCCAGAGAGAATTTTATGTGGTTCAGAGCCCACTAGGAAAAGCAAAGTCATATAATTTTGTGAGTCTGATTTCTTATTCTCAGTGAGCAAATTGATGTGAATGACTGATAACTTCAAAACTCTGCTGATCAGAACAAAGTCCCATGCCTTTCACCGAAGACTGCAGACTTTTCTTCACTGCTGAAGATCCTTCTCTCTGTAATAGAACCCTGGGGAAAACATAGGTTTAAAATTTTGGAGCGTTAAACTTCCTATGGACTCTGTTCTTTTAAAAATTCTATTCCTCAAATGAGAACAAAATACAACAACTAGACCCCTTTTCAGTGGTATAAGTATTAGCAATGCAGGGATTCTACATTTAGACGTCAGAACATCTGTCAGGGAGTGGTTCTTTCTATTCTGGCACTGAGTAATAAAACAGAGGTCAAAAAAAAATTCTTGCAGAATCACACATCTTTGCAGCCAGCTCAGACCTTTGGCCACGTACCCTCACCACTGGCCCTGAGTAGCCTTTTGCAGACAACTTTGTTAGAGCTGTTTCAGGGTTCCTTTCCCCCCTACATGTCAACCCGTAACTACACTTGCTCTTTGGGTGGATCTAGACTCTGGAATTTTTGTCTTTAAATTCTTGTTATTTGCAGTTACCAGTAAATGAAAATTTTCAGTGGACACCGAAACAGCTGGCAGACAGACCTACTTGCGGGGAAAGAGCTCGAACACTGTGAGCTGGGGGGAGTGAAGGTGCGACCTGCAGAGTCAAAGACCGTGGTACCAAGTAACAAGGGCGCAAAGGTGGAGCCACGCAGAACAGTAACCGGAGAGGAAAAATGGAAAATGCTGTTACGAGGTGCACATGGAAAATGAGGAGCATGAGTTGAAGGAGGAATTTGGAATGTGGTGTGTTACAGCAGTTACACTGCTTTAAATCTGTCAGCGTGGTGTGACAGGGAATGAACGGGATCCACGTTTCTGCCGTTTCTTACACATTCTTGTCATATTGGCTGGTTTGCAGGCATATATCAGAGCATTCATTTAAATTTTTTTTATTTATATCTGAAATCTGCTCCAGAGGATTTTGTAGGTCCTTCAGTGTAGACATTTTCTTCCTTTGTCTTTGTAAAAGCAAAGATCAACCCACAACCTTTCATATTTCTTAACTAAATTTGTATTGAGATGTTTATTACATCTTTCTTGCCTGGGGAAAATCCCATTTGTCTCAAGCGCGCAGTAGTTTCTTCTGTTTCCTGTGAAAAGCTGTTCTCAGTAGGCTGTGCTTCAAAGATATTTGCTCTAAAATGCAGGCTTAACAAAACCCATGCAGCTTGCTCTATCCTATCTGCTTTAAGCAATTGCGTAGTAAGAGCTTCTCCTAAAACAAACAAACGATGGGTTCTAAAAGCTGAACGTCTTCAGGAAGGTGTTAATGGAGAAGTGCAAATGAAAAGAAAGCAAGCTGATGATGTTTTTTAACCTACTTTAAAAACTTATTTTAAACTTAAACTTCAAGTAAGTAGGAGGGTTGGAAAGGGAGGATGAGGAAAAGGATCTCTTGCTCGCTCTGTCTCTCTTTCCAGCTTGTTGACTCTGTCCGTGTGCCAGCGCAATGTGGGTATTCAGTTTCACTCTTTTCCTAAGAGTTTTATACAGACGTGCACGGATTTTTTGTATTCCTATGGTTATTGCGTATGTTAGAAGGGGATGTGAAACCTGTTAAAAAAGCAGATGATCCGTACTGTAAAGCCACAGAAAATATCCCAGGGGATTTAGGGGCAGATGTGGGATTTGCCCCATGTCAAACCAACTTGAGACTGGTTAGATTTCAGCGTGGTGTAGTCCCTTCGAAGAGGTGACTGCAACAGCCTGTACATCGATGAACTGCTCTAAGGGTGACTGCAGGGCACGGTAAACTACTTTTGGCTGATAATAGGAGTAGGTTTACAACTTCTAACTCCAGCAGCGTTGTCATATATGCTGGGTAACGTATGATGGGGGAACAGATTCTCTAGATATCTGTCCAGTCACAGGAAGTAGCTGGCACACGGTTTTGCTAATCTTTAATCAGAGATTGGTTGCATGGGAGAATTTTTTTACTTCTTCTCTCCATGGTTATAATCTGGCCTTGAGTTTTTTTACTCTAGATAATATCTGATAAGAGATTAAGAATGTGATAAGAACCTGTTTTATATGAAATTTAAGAGGCCATTAACATTCCATTGAATTGTAAAACTGTCAAGCTAAAAACAGCTCTCCTGGTGTTCTGCACAGATGCAATAGCAAATCACTGAGTCACAGGAAATGATTCAGTCAACATTTCTAAACTTTCAATGTGTGTTTTATGGAAGAAACTTGATGTAAATGTTTAGACAGTTATGGTTTTGGAGATAAATATTGCAATTTTATGGAGTTTGGGGTTTGACGTACCAGAGTTGTGGTGCGTAGTTGTCAATGTACTGAACATCTAAAGCTGTTCAATTATTGTATTCTGTTCTAACGTGGGATGTATTTTCTTTGGCTAATGAAACGTGGTGTCATATTTGGGTATAACAGATAACACATCAGAAAAGTGAAGGAAAGTTAATTTTTAATGACTCGGGATTCCCTCTGCACTGCTGCAGGAGGACTTGCACAGGCCTCCACACTGTTCTCTTTAGTTTCTTGTCTCTTCATCCCATACATACTGCGCTTCAGTGATATGACCTCTCTTGGCAGGTTATCCTCTGCCCTGAATGATCTCACTGGAATAAACTGCTTTAGAAAGTTAAGTTAAAATGTGTCCTTGCTCCACGTTTTAATTTCATTAATTGCAACAGAGTGCTGACAGTGAATAATTCACTTTTTCTTATGTCAGTTGCTTGCAGTTAAAGTGTTTCTTGTATTTCTTGAAAAAATTTATTTCAGTAGGATTTTCTTAAATGTCTTACTTGGTAAGAATTTGAGTGGACCTGCAGTGTGCTATGGCTTAGAGGACATGAAATCAGTATTGTGGTTGCTGTACAAATCTATCATAGCTTGGTATACTTCTGTGAATCTGAAGTAGCACTAGTAAAGCCAGTGTAGGTTCTCTGGGTTTATACTGGTTGAATGAGACCAATCCAGGCCTACATGTTAATATTCACAATTAAAATCTAAGCAGTGAGGTACGAACTTAGAGTTCATATTACTTCTTGACATTATATATCCCGTGAGAGGATTCTAAAAAGAGACTTGCTACACCAGCACGATAGACAAATTCTAGCTTCAACCACATAATTTCTGCACGCCTAACTTGTTCTTACAAGAGATAGCTTCTGTGGGTGAGCAAGTGTCTGCTGGTGTCTGGGAATTGGTATTGACCTGTGACAGTGGAAGAACTGTTTCTGGCTGTAACAGGTGTGGACAGGCATGTTAAAACCAGTAATGCCTTTGTGGTTCTACATTTCCACCTAGAGTTGGGCTAGGCTGGTCCAAAATGGAAGAAGAGACCCCTCTGAATGTCCTTGTGATGCTGAATGATCAAGATGAATCAACCACCCTATACAACCTGGGGCGCATGGTGACAGAGGAGTTTGGTTCAGTCTGAGTGATGCTGCACTGCGTACAGGTGCCCAAATGCTGGTGGGATGGCGCTGCAGGGGCCTCTGGGAGGAGAGGCTGGGGCTGCTCCAAGCCAGACACATCTGGTTACAGCTGGCTTCAGCTGACCCACTGAAGGGCACAGCTGAGCCCATCAGCCAAGATGTAAAAAAGGAAAAAATGCTGTCTGGCAGCAATGGGGTGAAGAAAGAAAAGTGTGAGAAACAGCCCCTCGAGCTCTGAGGGGAGGAGGTGCTCCAGGCAAAGATTTCCCAGCAATTCCTGGAGAAGGCCACGGTGATGCATGTTGTCCCCCCGCAGCCCATGGAGAACCATGGTGGAGCAGGACCCCATGCTGCAACAGTCTTATCCTGAATGAACTGCAGCCCAGGTGAAGGGCCCAAGCTGGAGCAGTTCATGAACAACTGCAGCCCATGAAGAGGACCCAGCTGGGGCAGGGAACAGCATGAGGAGGAAGGAGCAGCAGAGAGGACCTGTTATGGATTGACCACAGCCCCCATTCCCCATCCCCTCCATTGTGGAGGGAGGAAGAGGTAGAGTAAGGGATGAAGGAGTGAAAGTGAGCCTGGGAGAAGGGAGGGGTGTGAAGAACGTGTTTTTACTTTTGTCTTTGTTTCTCAACATCCTATTCTATTATTAATTGACAATAAATTAAATTGATTTTCCTCAAGTTGAGTCTGTTTTGCCTGTGACAGTAGTTCGTGAGTGTTCTTCCCATCCTTATCTCAACACATGAGCTTTCTTGACTTATCCCCTGTCCTGCTGAGGAAGGAGAGTAAGAGAGGAAGGGGAGTAAGAGAGCGGCTGGGTGGGTGTCTGGCAGCCAACCAAGGTCAACCCACCACAAATGCATTTTATTGTACATGCGGGCTATGAATGTTCTAATTCAACCAAATACCTGTTGTGTAATTCCTCACAATGTCAGATTGTTTTTGACTGAGATGTAAAAAGAAGGAGAGAAGGGAAGCAGACTTCATATTGAATAGATACTCAAATGGCAAACCAAGCACAAGTAGCTTTCACTGGAAATTGTCTTGAAAGGATTCTAATGACAATGTTTCTTGATTTTATTTTTTTGGTTAATCCTCAGGGTGACTTTTTTCTTAAGTAAAAGGCAGTAAACTGTTAAAAAAATCTCAACACCAGTCACATCTAGCAAAGAAATCAAAGCTTTAAAAATGAACATAAGTTTCCTTTGTTCAACAGCCTGTAACAGCTAGCTTTGAAACTTCAATACCAAAGCTTTTGTGTTTCCTTTTAAGAAGTTTAAACTAAGTATTAATGTGCCCCCTTGGGATTACACACAGTCTCCTTGAAAGGACAGAGAAATGTATCCTTCTAGGGCTTACGCTATGTATTCAGTTTTGTAACTTATAGCATCTTTTTTTTGACAACTGCAATATTCTCTGTGAAATGTCACAGGCAGCTGTGGGCGAGAAATAAATAAATAAATAATTTTTGCAACAAAACAAAAAATTCCTTAAGGTTCACTGACATATGCAATTAATTGAAACTTAATGAAGCTACTATTAACCAGCTTGTCAAACTCGCCTCCCTCACTTACCTATAAATCCTTTTCAACATACCTATTTCCAACTAATGTTCACTTTTCCTGCAAAGCGCTTATTACTATCAATATCAAATTGGCTTAAAGTGAATAATTGAAGGGTTGTGATAGCTAAGGTTTAATGCTGAAATTGTTGAAAATGTATACACGTAGAGAAAGGACTGTGACTCATGGGTTATCAGACTAGCTCAGGAGACAGAAAGTTGATTCTTATAGTATACAGCTTCTGTAAATTCTAATGGCTCTGTCAAAGCCCAAGCAGTTACAGCAGCACATGTGAAAATATATATTGCAAGTGGAAAACCAGTGACAAGGAAATTCTGCATGAAAAACAAGACGGACTTCTTTATCTCCCTTTTAAATCTAATCAGATTTTAAACGTATCCTGAATTACGTACTCCACCTCTTTAAGCGAAATTGTAATAAAATATGTCTGCAGTACTAGTGCGAAACAGAAAGGAGGAAAATGTTAAGCTCCTGTTTAAGAACCATATATGGAATTATCCATCATAATGAAATTAATAGAAATTCAGCAAGGACGAATGCCAGACCCTGCACCTGGGAAGGTTGAACCCCATGGAGGAGCACAGACTGGGGACAGAGTGAGCAGCTCTGTGGAAGGCACCTGGAGGGCTCGTGGACATCAGGTTGGGCAGGATACTACAATGTGTCCTGGCAGCCATGGAGGCCAACAGCACCCTGGGCTGTAGCAACAGGAGTGCAGGCAGTAGGTGAAGTGATTATTCCCCTTTATTCAGCACCTCTTAGACCACATTAGTATACGGTGTTCCATTTTGGGCTCTTGAAAATGAGAAAAACTAGTGTGAGTTCAGCGGAGGGTCACAGTCAGGGGGCCGGAGAGGAGACTGAGGGAGCAGGGCTTGCTCAGCCTCAGGAGGAGAATGTGTTGAGGGGTCCTAATAGCAGCATTTCCCTGCCTGTGAGAACACCATCAAGAAGATGGAGCCTGGCTCTTCTCAGAGGTGCAATGTGGGAGACCAATAGGCAACAAGCAGAGGTTGAAAGAAGAGAGGTTCGCACTGGGTGTGAGGAGAAACCTTTTCCCCATGAGGACACTCAGATCCTAGAACAGGTTATCCAGGGGAGGTCATGAGCTCTCCTTCCTTGGAGGATTTTGAGGCCAGATTGAATGAAGCCCTGAGTAACTGCAAGGCTCATCCTGCAGGACATTGGACGAGGTGACCTCTTGAGATCCTCTCTAGCTTGAATTATCTTGTGATCTCATGTGATTTTATTGTTATTATTGCTATTTTGTTTTCTGTAAGAAGTTGAAGCACTGTTGTAAAGTGTCCTCTCTGCAGTTTACATTCAGTCTCATTTCAGTTTTCAAGTGTTTCACTTGTAACGTACACTTCATTTGATGTACATGAAACAAATGGTGTCTGACACAGAAGACTTCAAAGGTTTTGATTTTATGATCTCAAGACATTTAGATAATTACATATATTTCCTTAAATAAAAATACTCCCCTGCTCATTTTGACAGATATTTATGCATCTCCCCAGTTTTAATCGGTAATTAGATGAATGCAGCATTACTTCTTTATCAAATAAAAACTTATTTTATAGAAATTAAGGGTATAATTTGAAGATAAAAGTTAATTTTGGAGTTTAACTGATTACTTGTATTCAACCACTATTCATTATCTATTTTCACTTTATGTCTTGGCTGTTTAAAAGGACATGAGAATGTATTCCTAAACTCAGTGTTAGATGCAGTAATTACATTTTCTGGCTGGAAAGTTAAGTTCTTGAACAGACTTTACAATAGGCTCAAGTGAGCTAAAAATAAACTCCAGGCAGTTCATATTAACTGGGTAATAACAGGCAACAGCAAAAAGCAGTATCCAGCTATGATGAAAACAGGAAGTTCATTACACAAGCTGCCCTTTCCAGATAGGTATGAATTCTTAAAGGCTTAACTAAAATAATAATCCCTCAAAGTTTTTAATAAAAGCAGAGAGTTGCCTATTGTTCATAGCTCAGTGGAGACGAAAAACATGCACCCCAGTACATTGTGAAAGATCTGCTGTGTTCTGGGAAACAACGCTGTTTCCATTTAGTTATTGGTAACCCTGATTTCAATTTTAAGTCACTATGGATTTGATCCTGCAAGGGGCTGAGCATCTGAGCCCTGTCCAGCAAAGCTGCACAATGCTGTTAAGCCTGGCAGCCATGGTGAGACTGAAATGCAGAAGTTGCCCCTGATTGACTGGGGTCAGAAGTGACCGCTGAGCTCTTGCCATTGATGGTGAAGCTCCCCGTGCTCCAGCATCTCCCAGGAAACCACGTTCCCCCTCTGAAGCAGTACTGTCCTCCCCACCTCCTCTTGGCAGACGAAGGTGGCACCTGGGTCCTTCCCTCAGAAGTGACAAGTGAAGCACTGGCTAGACCAGACCACTCCTGGAGAGGTTTTGCTAGAGACGTGGCACTCGCTTTATTTCTGTGGTAAGAGGCAGGTAAAAAAAATAGCCTCTCTGCTGCCAACCCAAGGTATCTAGAGAAGGTCTGCATTTTCTCAGCTCCTTTTTCTCCTTGTGGGGTGGTGGAGTCGTGAGCACAGCCAAACAGCAGTGTATACAGCTTCCTGTTTCATGTGCCAGAGGCTGATCTGAGTTCAGAGTGTGGTGTTTTGGATGCAGAACCACATTATTTGCATTTGAGGGGGGTTAAAGCTTTCTCTGATGTGTTAACGGGACAAACTGCAGCAGCTTAAGCATGCCTTGTTTCAGAAGTGCCACCCGCTTATGTCAGGACCCAGCCAGGCTGCAGTGACAGAGGGAGTCTTCTGCCCACAGAGGCATGCCTCAGCCTCCCTGTCTTCTGTCCTGTAGCACTGGCTGATCCCTGCTGCCCTTTTGCTGCTACTGTCCCTGCACCAGTGGGATCCCTCCGCAGGGAAGCCCTCATCCGCCTTTCAGGAGACCACCCTTCCACAGTGTGACTCTGCCTCCAAGGCCTGAAATAGGAATCCGTGTGTATATGGTAAACGTGGTGCAAGACACCTCTCAGCCTGTGTGTTCAGCGTGCGTTTGCACAGCCAAAGAAATGTCAGTGTGTATTTCTCTTGCCAAATGAAATCATCTTGGACTTTTATGTTTGCTCTGATTTGGGCGCTTTTTATTTAATGCTGACCATCCAATAAAATGACCTCTGAAATTAAGACTTTTGAAAATCGGAATTGGCTATTTCCACCCAGCAGGTTAGAATGCAGCCACATTATTAAATAATGACGATGTTGATTTACAGTTAACAATTTTTTCATAGAAGCTAAACACATGAGACAGTCTATGCAGATAATACTGATATAAACCCAGACCCATGGACAAGCTATTACCGTTATGGTCTTATCACACACTTTTGGTTCTCAGACTAGAAAAAGCTGGTACTTTGTGTATTGATTAAATGACTATATGGTCTGTAAAGGCTCCTTAATATGTTTGAGAAATACATAACCATAATGATTCTCGTGATATGTGACAGGAGAATGTTTCTTTGTAAAGTTAAGATAAGGTTTCCCATGGAATGTCCTCAGTTTTAAAAACTGGAAGTCATGTCATTCCCTGCTTAATTTGTCCCTGTTAGTTCCATACTTTATAACTCATGGGTTATAGTAAGTATTTCTACTTTTAACCACGTCTTGCTCTAACGTATTTCTTTTTCCTGTTTGTGGTGGGTTGACCCTGGCTGGACATCAGGTGCCCACCAAAGTCTCTCTATCACTCCCCCGCCTCAGCTGGACAGGGACAGAACATAATGAACAGCTTGTGGGTCAGGATAAGGTCAGGGAGAGATCACTCACCAATTACCATCACGGGCAAAACAGGCTTGACTTGGGGATAAATTAATTTAATTTATTACCAATCAAATCAGAGTAGGATAATGAGAAACAAAAGCTAAATCTTATAACACCTTCCCTGCACCCTTCCCTTCTTCCTGGGCTTAATTTTATTCCTGATTTTCTCTGCCTCCTCCCCATCAAGCAGCACAGGGGAACAGGGAATGGGTGTTGTGGTCCGTTCATCACACGTTGTCTCTGCCGCTCCTTCCTTTTCAGGGTGAGGACTCCTTACACTCTTTACCGGCTCCCACATGGGGGCACTCCCATGGGAGACAGTTCTCCACAAACTTCTCCATTCTGAGTCCTTCCCATGGGCTGCAGTTCTTCAAGAACTCGTTCGGTGTGGGCCCATTCCATGGGGTGCAGTCCTTCAGGAACAGACTGCCAGCGTGGGTCCCCCATGGGGGCACAAGTCCTGCCAGCAGACCTGCTCCTGCATGGGCTTTCCACAGCGTCACAGCCTTCTTTGGGCATCCAGATGCTCTGACGTGGTATCCTCCACGGGCTGCAGGTGGAGATCTGCTCCACCATTAACCTCCATGGGCTGCAGGGGGACAGCGTGCCTCACCATGGTCTTCACCAGAGACTGCAGGGGAATCTCTGCTCTGGTGCCCAGAGCACCTCCTCCCACTCCTTCACTGACCTTGGTGTCTGCAGGGTTGTTTCTCTCACATATTCTCATTCCTCTCTTCTCCAGCTGCTGCTGCACATTTCCACCTTAAATATGTTATCACAGACATGCTGCCACTGTTGCCGATGGCCTTGGCCTTGGCCAGCGGTGGGTCTGTATTGGAGCCGGCTGGCTTCGGCTCTGCTGGACATGGGGAAGCTTCTGGCAGCTTCCCACGGAAGCCACCCCTGTAGCCCCTCGCTACCAAAACCTTGTCATGCAAACCAAATGCACTGCTGCTCTCACGGTAATGAGTCCAGTTTGGATTGCTGTGGCTGGTACAAACATATTGGAAGATGCAGTTCGCTCAAGCTGGAAGCCTAAAATGGAAAGCCTTCAAATGAGAGGAAGGAGGAAAAGATGATGACATCTATGCAAAATTACCGCAGTGACCTGTGTATCTGACTTGCTTCTTTATTTACATTAAAAACACTAGTTTTAACATTTTGTCATGGAAAATTTCATGATAGTGATGTGGAAGAGAGATTGTTGTGTTTTGCTGTGTGAGAGAAACAAAGAGGAAAACTAGGAGAATGTGAAGGGATGAGAAAGTGTGTCTTCCTTTGGGGACAGTGTGGACAGTAAAGTTGAATGACTGATGTGTCACAGAGGTGAAGGAAGAGGAGATGAAGGTGATGGGGCAACCAATAGTGACACAGCTCAGTGGCAGATCTGAACCTCTGGCCCAGATCTTGATCTTCCCATCCGCAGTAAGGGTAAGAGGCTGCTGGATTTCTTGCCCCGGGATTTAATTTTTAATCTTCTGTGTTTGCAGTCTGTTAAGTAATGTCTCTTCTAACAGATAATTCTTAAGCATCCCTTTTATTTCATTAGATTGCCAAGACCTGTGGTAACACAGAATAGCAATGCTTGTGGTGGTTTTATGAGTTCTTTGCATTCTTATACTGTTCAGATTCAGATTATGCTGAATGCTATTTAGGTCTGAGCGTGTGGGGACACAGCTGCTGAAAGTGTCTTTGAAGGAGTTTTTTTAAGTCCTGAGGAAGTCAGGATGTGATTAGCAGAGCAACTTTACTAGGTCTCTTTACCTTCTTTTTTCCGTCTTGTGAAAGACTCCTTTTTCAACCTGTGGTTGGATTTGGAAGGCTTGGAGAGTTCTCTACTCCCCCATCTGCCCTCAAAAAACCATAATTAAGCTGCAAAGACTTAAGGCCTGACACCGAGGTGGCATAGTCTTGGTGGTTTTGACAGATAAACATGGAGAAACACCAAATGAGAGAACTGTGGTCCTGTCTCTGAAGAGCTGTTTCATTGTCTCCAGGTGACGGAATACTGAGGAGGGAGAGGCAAGGAGCCCTTTCTCTCTGCAGACGCTTCTCCTTTGCAGAGTGCCTGTGTGAAACGCTGCTGCAGTGGATTGTGGTAGAAGGGTCAAAAAAACCCCCTCAGCTGCTGCTGGGAGAGAATGGGCCACAACGGAAAGCGAAGTGCCTGAAGAAAGGCATGGGACAGGGAAAGAGCACATCTGGAAAGAAAAGAACTAGAATTAAAGTTGTAACTGCAAATGACAGTGATAACTAGAATTTTAACATGTTAGGGAGAGGTGGGGGAGTATTTATTATTTTCCAAGATAATTTTTGGAAGGACTGGAATAATTATTTTCTTTATACAGTTTTCTATATACTTTATACGTACATCCCTTGCTCTAATTTACCAAAATAATAATAAAAAATCTTAAAACAATGCAATCTGAAATGTCAAGAAGAGAATGAAATTTTTTAATAAAATGATTTCCTGAAAAAATTATCAACTTGGTTTGCAATTTTTTTCCCCCAAAATTGCTGATCAAAAAAACCCTGAAAGCTTCACTTACTATATTCCCTAGTTTTGTCTACTGCAGTGCAGGGTCATTCCCAAATGAATGTAGATGCTGGTGTTTATCTAATCTACTGTTATGCCAATTAATTACATTTCAAAGACCAATTAAAGTCTTCCCTCCTATTGAATGTCAATGTTCATAACTTAATTTTTCCGTGATATTTGTGTAATACTCTCTTGCATCTCTCTAAATGATTTTGCTAATGAACCAGTGTCAAGTTTGCACGTTTTAAATATTTGTTGTAGATGTAGTTGTAACTTTGCTGTCATTTAGCCGGCCCTATACATATATTTCTCTTTTCATATGTTCTTTTAGCGTAGTCTCCCCTAATTACTTTCATAGCTTTTCTTTGAACTTAATCCAATTTGTCTACGTTTTTCTGGTAATTAGATGCTGATAGCAGAAAAGTGTTTGGACAAATTCCACCTGTTACGTGACGAATCATCTCCTTTTATTTCTTTGAACCTGTCTCCTGCTGGCTTGTGTTAATGGCCTCTGCTTCTTGTGCTTAAAAAACCAGCAAAGCCCTTGATTTCTAACCACCCTCCCAAATGCAGTGGGATCATTTGGCGTTCTGTAACCCTTTTATGGTTCCTTTCTTTTGAATTCCAGAACTACTTGCCCTGTTATTTTTGTGTTAGTAGTTAGATTTGTTCTGCTAGTGGTTTCTGGGGCAGAATGGTTTTCTTTCTTCAGCAGAGCTGTCTCTGCTTTTCTCTAAACTTCTGCTATGTATTTTGTTATAAATTCTTTACCTAATAACTTGGTCAGTTTTTAATGCCTGCCCCTCATCTATCAGTAAGCACACAGCTAATGTGTTAAAATAATATTAGTGTGCAACGTGAACATCTCAAAGGAAAAACAAAGTTACTGTTGCCCGGACAATGCTAACTTTGAGACCTCCCTCACTCATATGATGTATTTTTAATTTATGATTATACTCTTTTAATTTTACATAGGATTAAATGCAAGGATGGGTAACACCGAGTGACAAAAATCTTCCACATCTCTTCCTTATCCTTTAGCTGTAGCATCCTTATTTTAGAGGCGAGGAAAATATGTGAGAAAGAACTTTTTATGAGATGACATAACAGACTTTTGCTGGCAGGATAATGTCTGTCAGCATGGAGACCCCCAGCACTGCTCTGGTCTTCAGAGCTGGCCGTGAACATGCCTGGAAAGGCACACTTTGGAGTGACCTTGCTACAGAACCGAGTGGTCAGATCACACTCCTGGAAGTTAGCACCCCAAGGAAGACATACCATAAAGGAGGACTGCAAAATATTTCTCCTTTGGGGCCAGGGAGGGAAATCTGTGGAAGAGTCAGGAATGGAAGTGAGTTCAGCTGACTGAATTTCTGCTTCCTAAACTGTACAGCTGCTCTCACCTTGAAGTCCCCCTCCCAGCCTGCTGCACTGCTTGAAGCTATGTAGAAAATGAGGCAGGGAGAGAATTAAGAATATTAATTGTCCTGGTCTGTGCGTAGGTACCATTCTTACTGTGGGCTGTGCAAGGCAATGGGGACATCAGAAAAATCAGAATGTGAATGTTTAAACCAAATTGTTCTCCTTGTGGATGATGGTCATAATTCGTGCTTGGGCATCTTAATTCTGGACTATGCAAGCTTTGAGTGCTAGATCCTAAAAATTATTCTTCAAATGTTAGTTTAGGGAAAGAAGGAAGCAAAAACGCGAAATTCATCAGTTCATTAAAAGATGGAAGTTGGGCTTCTTCTCCTTTTATGAATAATTCTAACACTCTTGGTTATGTTGAATTGGGTTCTGCAAATTCATTTAATGAAATGAAAGTTAATTGCTTCAGTGTCTATCTGCTACTCTTTGTGGGCCGAGCAGTGGAAGATGATGTGACCCATTACACACTGAACCTCTGTGATATATACTATACAAACCCGATGATTTTTATTGTGTTCATCTTAGGGGTCATCCTGAGGTTGTCTACAAAACCAGCACTGGTCTCTGTTGGCAATGAGCCTGCAAGGGTGGCTTGAGGTGAGGCCAGCTGGTGTCGTGCATGATGTGCAGATCTCTCTGATTTGATGAGTGTGTGTCGCTGTCACATTGCACCAGCAGTGTATAACTGTTTTCTCTATGTTCCTGCTTTTTTAATATACCTGAGTAATGCTCTGCTCTCAATCTGCTTAATACATCTTTACCTCCTTGAAAAAAACTCTTTTCTCATCAAGAGGAACATTAATTGTGAGTAGGATGATGTTATGACGAGAGATATATTTTGTTATTCTCTTTCCCTCTCCCCACCTTTCGTTTCTCATTCTGCTATTCTGCGGCGATTATATGCTTAGCCTGTGCATGGCTTTGCAGGTGCTTACACATCAGTTTTACAGCACTGCTCCCCCTCCCCTTGCCTGTAAACCAGTGCCTGCCAATTGCTTCGTGTCCTCTTGCCTTCCTTCCCGGAGTGCCTGTAGAGCTGTGTCCAAACTGCTGGAAAGAGCCTTGCTGCAAGAGGAGCAGGGAAGGGCAAAACCAGGCAGGAGGTGAGTACCAGCCGGTGCAACGATCAAGGTGCTTGTCTATCTAAATAGTGTAGGGTTTTTTCCAGTATTTTGGGGAAAATAAAAAAAAAAGGCAAGCAGACACCAAAGTAAATAAAGCCTAGATCAGTTCTGGTTAAGAGTGATTCCCTGAAGTGGAAGGGATTTCCTTCATCTCACAGTGGATTACTGTAGAGTAGCCATGTTTTATCAAATGTGAGACAAGAACCTTAAAGCTTTGCTTTATGATGATAAGCTTTTCTCTCAGTGAAAGATTATAAAGGTTCTGGGCAGAATGACAAAAATTAACAGGTGATTTGAAAGCGTTTGGAAGTCAAGCGTTGAGGACTAGTCTATCACAGAGTAGCTGGACAAAGGAACAAAACCTGTAACTGCTATAGACTATCATAAGTGTTCTGCGTTAAGATTTGAAGTGAGATAGTTTAAGGAAGTCTCTGATAAAGACTATTCCTTCCAGACTGTAGCCATAGAAGGATGCCAGGAAAACTGAGGAAACTTTGTGTTCAATGAGGTTTGTAAAAACAAACAATCAAAAAGACCCTTTCTCTAGATTGGGAACTTTTCATTAACAAGCGTTTGTGAACACTGGGGATTGCTGCAAATTGTTTTTAGCAAAGTAGATTTTGGCCATACTGAATAGTTCCACCAATGCATTTGTTTAATTTTTCATTGCTCATGCTTCTGCTATGACAAAAGGACTTGATCTTTTGGCATCCAGTCATAATTTTGCTTTGATCCTGTAACAAAATGATACTAGCCACAAAATTGTCTTGTCATGATTGCACTTGGGTTACTTACTATTCATTTTGGTTTTGGCACTCACCTTGATAAACCAAATAACTGTTAATGTCTTTGCAATCATGTCAAGAGATATTTGGCAATTATTTCACTGTATGATTCAGGGAGGTGTTTGACACTGACCTGATTGCATCTGGGAATAATTGTGAGTTTATGAAGCCAAGAGTGGAATTATGAACTAAACAGCTAGACATCTCCAACAGAAACATAGAATTATCCTCTTGCAATAATACATGGTTTTATCTGGAAATCAATACATAACAGGTAAGGGGTGAATCGTAGGCCAAGTTATTCCTACCAAAGAAGCTGAGAGGGTGACTAGGCAAGATTTTATGGTTTGAGCTTTACATGTAAGCTTAATTCTGTTTCATGTTAGTGTACATAACTAGGCTTTACAACATCCCTGAAGTCATTCAGAGATTACTCCAAAACATAGGCATCCTGGAAGTACAAGTGAGTCTAACAGGTACGTAACAAAACAATACTTTGCTTATGAAAAGAATAGATGATATTACCTGACAGGCCACAAAATAGTGAAAATTTATGAACTAATGTGATTTATCTGATCATTCCTGTTGATCCTGATAGGAGGTCTAGAATGGTTAATGCTATTGATGTGTAAGAGTTAGCCTAGTCTGGGACAGAGTCAGTTAAAGGTATTTGGTAAGAAGCAGTGATAATCAGCTCAGGGGTTTTAGTCTGTTCAGATTGGATTTAAAAATCTCAAATCCTTCTTTCATCTTAGGACTAGTTTACATGTCCTTCCCTATTTTAAGAACCAGGTAATACTATATCCATTTTTTATAACTTACAGGTAGAAAGAATATGACATAAATGGTTATTTGGTGAAAAGATTAATAATATCAACACAGAAGTAACTAGGTGATGGCTTTAGCATCATTAGTATGGTAGTAGATGATGCTATTATTACTGTTTTTGTTATTACCATCATCTCAGATTTTCACAACAACTCCAGCCAAACTTGATGAAGCTGGATTTAGGTGCTAATACTTTCTGCCAGCTCTTAGTGATTAAGCATAGTGGGATAGGTACATGCATGAAATTTCAGTAGCATTTTCCCATGGATAAATATACTTGAAGTTTTATTTCATATAGCAGAGTCCCAAATCTGCCAAGAAATAAGTGATTAGGTAATTTTCTGTTTCCCATTGAATTCTATGATAACCTGAGGAGAAATTCCCTGGGTTTTGTTCTTTTCACATCGCTAAAACTCAGAAGCAAAGTAACATTTCCACAAATTAAAATGCAGCTTCGACATGAAAGAAATTTTGTGAAAAAAATGAAAAATAGCTGGCCAGAGATAAAGTATCAGATGGTAAAAGTACTGCTTTGGTTTTGTTGCACAAGAAGAAGAAGAGTTCAATTTTAACAAGATAGTTCTGACCATGAGAGTCCGTGAATTATTGGTAAGCTTAAGATAACGTACACAATAAACCTTGATGTCTGGCCAGATATATTTAAAACCAGTTACATGTAGCTGTTATTAAAAAGTTTTCAGGATGAATGGGCCTTTCTGGTTTGCTCTGTGGAGGAAAATACTATCATACTACCCAATAAAACACTTACCACAATTATTGCTGACTGCCCTAACCTCTCCATTTTACTTGGCAGAAAGCAGCGGGGAGCATTGCTACTCTTTCCCTTGCCCCTGAGCCCACACAAAAATGTCTAGCCAAGGTGGATAGATGATGTTTTGGCATGGAAAACATCACATTTTCTCCTACCAAATCCAGATAGTTCATATATGCAGGCAAAATGTTGCTCTCACTGGTTTTTGGGCTATCGTTCTCGGTCTTGTATCAGCAGTGTATATTAGGAAAATGGGAAGAACTTGAAATGTCCTTCCTAAGAGGTGCACATATTTTTATTTGTGTCATCAACCCCCAGCATATTGATATTCTGGCTTGCAATATGAAGGACAATACTATGACATTTAACTTGACACTCAAAAATTACAGCCTTTACTTCTTATAAATCAATCCTAAAGAGGAATTACGAACGAGTTAAAATCTATTGTAATTTCTCTCCAAGCATTCAGTCTGTGCAGGAGGGGTGGATAAATAAGTTTCACTAATACTGTGAGTCACATAGTATATTAATGATAATGAATTCTAACAAAAAAAATTTCTAAGCATTTTTGATTCATAACTGCCATTTTTTGTAACAAGTAAGAACTTCTGACATGTACTTAGAGCCACTCTTGTTTTTCCTTTTCATTAGCTCAAAAACTTGCCTTTGAAGGTAAAGAAAATACAGTCATTGGAGACTGAATCCTAGAGCTGAAAATGACTTTTTGGTGCATTTTCAAAATCGTTTTCCCAGCTTTTATGAAAGCTAAAATTCTTTTGGTGAAGTCTACTGGACGTTATGTAAATTGCAACGCTGAATATCACACAGTGGTGTGGTGAAGGGATACATACTTTGCTGGAAGAGAGTAGTTGTTAGGAGGAATCTCCTATTTAACCATTTACCCAAACACTTACAGGTTTGAATATTGTCATTTCCATATTCATTATGTTAAAATATGATAAGAGGTGCAAAACCAATCTATCTTCCCTAGAACTTTCCGTGTGACTTCCTGATTTTTGCCCTTCTTTTCTGTGTCTGCAGTAAATCATTCTGAAGACCATAAATCAATGTCTCTTTTGGGGGACTTTGGTTTCTTCAGAGCTTTCTAGAGGATGTTGCAGTTGTGAAATGTGGGAATTGCTTATAGTGGAACTGGTAAAGGAGATGATTTATGGATCAAAGACATTGCTGGGCAGTGTCAGCAAGTGGCCTGTCACTTATGTACGACCTATTTTTTAATGACAGTTTTGAGTTCTTAAATGGGACTTGACCACAAAAAAACTTTTGGGATAGTCTTCTACAGAAAGGTGAATATCCTTCGCCATTTCGCCATTTCTCCATTTCCTCTTTAAATTTTCTAGGGTAGTTTTGTTTCTTCCTTCATGCTTTGTGAGGCTCAGGCTGAATGCAGTATTCAGCTCCTTTCACATCCAAACATTTCAAACACTATCTCTCTGTGCTCAAGAAGTCTCATTTTTCAGTAAAATTTATTTGTTCTTTTATTAATACCTTTTAAAATATTGTCCTACCATTCAAATTGAAGTTGATGAATATTCAGAAAATATTTGCACAGAAACACTTCCATTTTTATCCCGTCTTGGTGGAGGAATCCTGGCGTTAAATAAATGTCTTTTAATTCTTCTCCAGTCCACTGAAAGTCAGTAGGCTGATGATGATGCAGCAACTGCCTTTATTGCTGCCAGGCTGAGAAAAGATCTATCTACAAAAGCCTTCTCCTGTCTACTGTTAGTTTCACGGGCTTTCACAGAATCACAGAATCATTTTGGTTGGAAGAGACCTTTAAGATCATCAAGTCCAACCATTAACCCGGCACTGACAGGTCACGTCTAAGCCATGTCCCTAAGCACCTTGCTTTCTCCCTGAGCAGAGAGACTTCTTCAGGAAAGGGGTCCTTGTTGACCACTTAACAGTCTCTAGAAGTGCCCAGTGCTGAGATGTATTCAGGTTCTGTTCAGATTGATTGCTTGGATTTTGTGACTGGCCTGATTTGCAGTAGGAACTTTTTGAATGTATTTGATAAGCCGGAGAGAGCTTGGAGCTTTGGTTGTGGCATTTAATAGTTGCTGTTTTAATTAAAATTGCCGCATCAAAGAGCTCTTTGTGAACAAGCCTAGTTGTCTGATGAATGCTGAACTGAGGTGGTTCTTTCTCTGTGAAAACTTTGTCATGCAATACCTGAACTAGAAGTTTCTAGTCAAAAAGCAGGTATTACAGATGTTTATAAACGAGCTCGGTACAAAAGATTATTAAATTGCCACATTTTGAATGTAAAGATTCAGAACTGTGGTTTATCTAGAAGACAGAAATGCATTTATTTTACAGTTTGCAAGCAAGAAAATCATGACACAGTATGTAAAACCAAGATAAATTCCTAAATGAGGCGTATTGACATATTCCCCAGGGGAACAGCTGCATTGTGTTAATTCCACTGTGGTAATTTCAAACCTTATTTTTACCTTCTACTCTAAACATTTTATGAGAACCTTTCCCCCAGTGTATTTCAATTGATTGTCTGGGTGGGCTTCTTTGGTCAGTACTTTTGATAGGTATTTATCATAACTCTTGACTCTGGGGCCAGTCCTAAAAAATGGAAAAGAAACATCGTTGTTAAATGACATGTTAAAAAAACAATCAATTATCTGCAATCATTAGGCATCCAGTTCAGCTGGCTTTTCTGTACATACTCTGTATGTAATCTTCAAGAACAGTTTTTCATGGGGACAAAACTCCTGCTATACAGGTAATAGTTTTCTATGACCTGTAAGCTTGACAGACAGAAGAATTAAAAGTCTCCGTGTTGTGTGAAAAAACAGGGAGTGCTTGCAAAGATGTATGCTTGCAAAACAATTGCTTCTGCTGCTATGAACAGTGGAGTTCCCAGTCTGCTCCCAGGTCAGCTCACTGACTTATGTAGACCTCTGGATGGCCCTGAACAATTTCTTTACATAGGAAAGATAATCTTGGTGGAGAAAAGGCTGTAGCAAATGTCTTTCTTGCACACTTATGTAAACCTGAAGTTCCCTAAATGTCAAATGACTAAATTATATGCCGCTTAGAATTCACAGTCTCATTGCCTTCTTATGCCCATTCCCTCACTTTTTTAGATTTAAAGAAATGTTAAAGCACCTGACTATTATTAACTGATGTTTTGGAAATACTTAGACAGGAGTACTTGGATCCCATGGTCCAGTAATGATACTCAGAAAGATGACTCTTGTACTCAGAGATGGAGAAATGTGACAGAGAAATGATAGCATTCTTGCTGAATAATGGAATTTTACAAGAAAAAAAGACTCTGTATTTGATAGAAAAATTTTTGTATCTTCCAAGAGGATTGAGATTTAATGAGCTTTCTGAATAGATTTAAATTTTTTTAATAGATAACAAGAAATGTTGAAATCAATCCATAGTGAAAAAGAGAATTAATTCCCTAACATTGAAACCTCAGGTAGTAGTTCTAGTCAAATGGGCTACTTAAAAGAAGTTCTTTTTTAGCTTGATGTCAAGATTTTTGGAAGAGGCTTATGCTCTGGCAGTCTGTCCATCTGCCTCTTCTACACTAATATCTTTTGAATTCCTTGGTCAAATTCAACCGAATCTGAGTTACCTGTAAGAGTTCTAGTTTACTTTATGTTCATTCAAGTCACATGAAAAATTAGGGGCTGCATGGAATAAAGAAACTCAAATGAGTGTACTGCTGAGGAAAGGGTAGGCAGAAAGCAAACACTTTGTATTTCACTAGGCAGCAGTGAACTAAGTCTAACTTTGGACTATCCACAATTCATGTGCTCTCTTGCCTGGCAGGGGTAGCATGATGAGAAATAACGGTGTCAGATAGGTTTATGGAATGAAGGGAATCATCTTTCATGAGTTCTACTACTCAGAGAAGAGCTCACTTGACTGGCATTGCTATAGCTACCTTAGTTCAAAAAGAGAAGGTTTTGAAAACCAATATCGTATGCTTTATTAAACTCATGTCTTAAGTAAGGCTATATATAATCTTTTTAATTTCTGAGGCTTCACAAGTAATCCTACTTAAATATATAGAGAAGATTTATCATAAGATGTTAGTGCCATTTTTCTTGATTATCACTTATCGAGGATTCAAAGTACTCACTTCCAAGTGCTTAAAAGCCAAATGTGGTTTTTTTCTTGCCACAGCATCCAGTAAACTAATAAAAGGCAGGTTATACTGATTTACTGTGAAGCACTAACTAAAACATAAGTTTTTTTAACACGTCTAGCCCATAGGACTGTGAGTTATTCCAGGACCACAGGCAGTGTAGATAATTTTGTATTAAGATACAAAACATTAATGCTTTTTAAAAATAATGTTTTGCTTCAGTATGACAAAGGACATTCCAGAAAGGAAGCTTTGCCTTCAAACTTAAAGCCACAGTGCCTCATGCTCATTTGGCATTTCTGCTAGAGGAATCGCCCTAAAGACACAGTCACTGGTGAAGCACTGTCCTGCATGGCCTTTGGTAGGTGCCCACAAGGATGCTGCGCAGCAGACTCTTTTGCCCTCTGAACACAGTGCTGTCATGCAGGCAATCTGCAGCTGGCCACTCAGGTTTTGCCTGGTGTACCAGCAGGCTGCCTTATGACGCTCTAAGCCCCTGGGCATTCTTGGATGCATGTCTGGTGTCCTCCTTGTGGTTCCTCTGTAGGAACAGAGACTTCTCAAGGCATCTCAAAGCACCCATTCAAAATCTAGACCTGTTTTTGGCTTGCCAGCACATTTTACATCACTACTGAAGCTGTGAATTTCACTGCCTGAGAAAGTTTCAGTGGCAAATAATTTTCCTTTAAGTGAGAATGTTTTAGGCTCTTAAAGGAAGAGCAGAGTAATTTTGTTCTGATGTAACCTGATGGAGTCAGGGTAATGGGTGCTGAGTGACAGGTGTGGCTGAAAGGGTCAGGTTGATGCTCTTTTGAACTCGCTGAAGCAATTCAGACATCAATTAAAACCAGCAAAACGGTCTTGCAATAGCCAAACCTGGAATCTATGCTTATAATAAAGAACCATGACTATGTCATAATATGTAAAAATGATAGTTTTAGTGGCATCTCTATTTGCAGCTAAAAACTACCGAGATTATCTTGGAGTCACATCACCAGCACAGGTAACCCAGCCTTCAAGAACTTTGTCCTCAACTTCACAAGTTTTCCACCTTGTTAGGGTTTAATTCCATCCGGGCAAAGCACTGGAACAGCTGGGCTGTAGGACTAATTGTGCCACACCTAGAAGATGCATGCAACTGGCTTTCCTCAGTGTGCACCAGATGTTCAATCTACAGTATCCTCTGAATTCTGCCACTTTCAGGTAGCTGTTCAGTGAAGGTGGGAGGGAGAGAGGACCTGCAGGGACATGAATAGGAATGGCTGAGACGTTGCTGCAGGAGAACCCTCTGGGACCAGACCACAGTTGGTGTTTGGTTGCTGTTCTCTTTCAATTTGTGACTAGAACAGGCTGGTAAGATAGTACCGAAATTTTACTGTTTCTGGCATAAAATCCTTATCCCTAGCCTATCAAAAAGAATGATGAGAAAATAACATTTGCGTAATAAGCTACATTTTTAACTCCTACTTAGATGCAATGAAGGAAACTAATTATCCAATTAAAATTGGCCTAGCACTGAAGTTGATTCTTAGTCAGTTTAACAGTAATGTTCTGTGCTGCAGGGAGTGGCAGATGTACCAGCACATACTGGATTGTATCAGAGCATGGCTCTTAGACTACTCTCCACACAAACTTTGAAGCCCTTGTGTATGAAACTGCTGGAACCTGCTTGTAGGACTGTAAGCCACATTTGTGTAAGTGCATTTGTGGGGAGAAATCCTCTCTGTCAAGTATTAAGTGGACCCTCTCTAGCAAGCAATAAGCCAGAGTTTTGGCAGAAGGACTTGATCCCCTAGATAAAGTTAGGGGCTCCTCTGAATTCAATCAGAAAGAACATACATGAGTTTTGAAGTTCTGAATATTGAAGTCCTTCCAACAGAAATTAATAACTGGCTCCCAAACTATCATTTTATATGGGTCTTGACCAAGTGACTTTAAGCCTTAAGCAAAGACATTCACCAGTGTTTTTTCCTGCTGACCCCAGAGAAGAGCAGCCTTTCCTGAGCATCCCACATACAGCAGTCCGTTTTTGTGGAGTAAGAACTCTGTTGATATCTGCTGAAGTGTGAGATGATTTGATTAGAAGGTCCAGGTTCCATTTACATGTAAAGTTTGAGGCAGCTGATATCCCTCTTTGAAAATTATTATTAAATTTTAAAGTGACAAAAAAAATGTAACATCTCTGTGCTTGCTGAGGACTGCCCAGACTGCTTTGCAATCTGTAGTACTAGGGTGATGAAGCCGTAGGTCAGGCATGAATCTGGAGGTGTTTTCCTATTGTCACGACTCATTGGAGTTCATTTTGAGTAGTGACTCTCTGAGAAGGAGGAAAGAATGAGTGACCAGGGTGTGTTGGCACAATGGAGCTGACAGGTCGCTCAGTCGGTATGGCAGCTACTTGTGGTGCCTGACAGACTGGTATGTACCAGCAATGGATTTGCCACGGAGTAGGCCAGCTAGATGTTGTTGAGTACAAAAGTGTCAAGGTTGAGGACTGGGCTGGCCACGTGACAGATGTCTCTATTAACCCCTTTTCCTTTCCAAAGGGAAGCACAGTGCCATATGGTAGATGTAGTCTACCATTAGTATCTTATGCTGCAATGCTTCTTCCTTGCTGTGTGACTTCACATGACGACTGACTCCCCAGCATGTGACAAGACCCACATGGATGGTCCATAAGACTCCAGGAGTGGTTCAGTGCTTGAGAGATGTTTGGTAACTTTGATTTATCCCAAAGATAGAAGGGGATTATCAATGTTTTCCACTGTTTTCCTCTCCTGTTAATTGCTGTTGATGTTTGTGGAAGAATAGGATCACTGTCTTCTGTGCGATCAAATGCTTGGGCAGCTGGAGACAAGGCTAAAGGGAGGAGAAGGATGAAACAACACTGTGACTTTTTTTTTTTTTAATTTCCTATTAGCAATGTATTTATTTCTATGCTCAAAACATTTTTCAGCTTTATAAAGAAAGCCGGGATTGTATTTGTGGAAAAAACTCCACAACTGTCCTCCTTTGTCTGCAAAATTAAGGTTGCATCTCTGTTCAGAAGATTGCAAAACTTGAAGGCTTAGTTATATCTCGTGGTATTATCTTTTGGCTTTTTGGTACTTCCTTTCCCCCAGTGATGCTGAGGAATTTATATTAAACTTAGGGAAATAATAAATGTTCCATAATACATTTGAAAGATTAGACATGTTATTTGAAGGACTAGACATGTTAATCCTTTTGATGCAGTAACATCCTTCCTTCTTTCTAATCACATGTTTGTATTGCCTTATCCTGTCATTGGAGTGAACAATATGATGTCAGCCATGGAAAATCAAAATATACTCCCTTGTAGACATTTGGAAATCTTCAGAACCAAGTGGCATACACAAGAGTACTGGTAACAAATAAGGCAAATAGCTTGGAACTGGGGACTAAAGCCCTACTTCAGAAGGTTCTATCTTGCAAAGCGATTTCCTCTCATACTTTCTGTACTGTGCCAGTGGGCAGTCAGCAGTATGGATTCTGCCTGTCTTGGCTAGCAGGAGGGAGTGTAAGGGGCTGGACATGAGGGTGTTTGTTGCTGATTGTCTTGAGCTATTGCTCTGAAACTGCCTGGCTGGCAGGAACAGCAGCCAGGTATCAGAAGAGACATCTTCCACAGACTCACAGAATAGTTGGTGTTGGAAGGGGCCTCCGGAGATTGCCTGGTTCAACCACCTTGCTCAAAGCAGAGTCATCCAGAGCAGGTTGCTCAGAACTCTGTCCAGTCAGGTTTTGAATATTTCCAAGAACTGAGACTCCGCAGCTGGCCTGGACAACCTGTTGCAGAGTTCCATCGCCCTTACAGTAAAATACTGAATTTCCTGAATCTCGGTATGTGCCCATTTCCTCTTGTCCTTTCAGTGGGCATCACTGGTAAGAGTTTGGCTCTGTCTTCTTTACTGCCTGCAATCAGGTATTTATTCCTGGCTCTCTTATTCCTGAACACAGCAAAGTATGCTTTTCATGAATAATTACTGGGTTTTAAAAAAATGTGCAATCACGTCTATAGTGACTTCTCTTCAAAGGCCAAAAGGGTTCCAGAGTTATGGGAGATAATTCATTTTATCAGCCTTGAATATTTGGAAGTGCTGAAGCATATCTCCACAAAAATATCTCTGCTGTTAATTTAAGAGTAACCGTGTTGTCTTAACTGTGCAGTTAAAGGGATCTTGAAAAGTTTCCTCACCACAAGAAGTTAGTTTTCTACATTAGGTAAAGATTGCCTAATTGCAATTTCTAATTTCTTTAAGGATGGTGAGGATAGGAGTGATGCTCTCAATGACTAAATAAATTCTTAAAAGAGGTTTTTTATGACACACTTAAAAGTCATAACAACCTGCTCTTCTATATGCTGGAGTTAATGATGTAATGCTTTCTGTGAAAGGTAAGCTGGGAAAAAGAACTGACAACTGATTCTAATTCTTAAAATCGCTTTGCATCAAAGCAGAAAAACCACCAGGCATTTCATTCACCTTTCAAATACCTGAATTTGTATTAAAGCTGCAACAAACAAAATTGAATTTAAACTGAGCCAGTTGCTTTGTCTGGAAAAAGCGTTGGCCTTTCAGGAAATCTCAGATGTTTGTGAGAAGTGAACTTCCAAGTCTGGATGTGGAACCTTTGCCTGAAGAATTTTGTGGAGGGCGAGGGTGCCAGTAGTGCACCTGCTGCAGGAGCCTTGTGTAAGGAAATTGTCCATGGCTCTGTCCTTAAGCCCTTGTTCCATTTCTCTAAATTCATTGACTGTAATATGCCCTCTGCTAACTTGAGTGCATACTCTGAAGAATATTTTTCTTTTGAAAAGAGATGGTATGGAAATTCGTTAATATTGGTTCTGTTAAACCCAAGCTACAAATTAATGCTAATTTCAGTTGAACATATGAAAAGACATACAAATTGATTTTAAAAAACGCCTTAAGAACTGAAATGACTCAAAAGGTATTAATTATCAATTTTATCTCAATAAAATGAATATGATAGTACAACAGTGAGGCAGCAGGAATGCTGAATGAGAGAAAATTGGATGAGAAATAGTAGTTCCCTTTTCTATTATGTTTTCACCCGTGAAAGATGATGAGCCAACTTCCGAGGCAATTAAAAGCTGCGTTGTCAAGAATATGGCATCCCATATGGATTTCTGGTAACTGTACTGCAGGTTCGCCCTTTAATCACAACAAAACGGATCTTTTTAAGCTGCACCTAATAAGTAGGTGTCCATATTAAGTGACAGGAGTTTCAGCTTGCACAGCTTTCGGCCCTGAAGCTTGTCATATTACACTTTTGCTCTTTATAAAGGTTCTATTCATAAACGTATTGCATTTATTTGTTCAGCTCTTGTCTTCCTTGTATACAAGAAATAATATGGAGAGGCTTCATTTGGGTGGGCAGGGAGAGCAACTGAATATATCTGGCTCCTTTAATAAACTTTATAGGTTATATTTTCTAATTGATTGTTCTTTGGTTTATGTTTTGGGGGTGGTTTTTTTCATAATCAGCTTTTAGAGCTGTGGTACTCAAATCCAGCTTTTTTATTCCAATTAAGACCTAGTCACTGCTGTCTAGACTGCAGTAATGATGTTAGTTGTTTTCCTGTAATAACCCTATTGATACGCCCCAAAATAGCACTGGCCCTTTTTTTTTTCCAAATAGCTGATGTTGGCTGGTTGTACAAGTAATGGACTATTCTCCATTACATGTGGTCTTTTTTGCTGTAAAGGGAAAATGTGCATTAAAAAAAAATTGTCTTGAAAGGAAAGGGAAGGTTTTAGTCCGAAAGGCATTTTTCAGCCCTGCTTGGGGAAGCTCGTTCAAGCTCTGGTTTCATCATCATCATGGCTTGGCTTCGCGGACAAAGATTTGGGAAGGGCTTTAAACGTGAGTACACCCTTCAAGCCTGCGCGGTGGATTTTTTAGGTGAGGCGCAGCGTGCGCGAGACTGGCCCCACCCTTTACACCTGAGGTTCATCTGCCAGGGCCTAGCGAGCTTGGACGGTGACAGCGAAGTCCTCAGGTCGTAGGTTTGGTTAGAGTATCCTTCTCTTAGATGGATGGCCTTACAGGGCTAAACGAGCTCCATCTGCCCGGGTTTGGAGTTAGAGTTGTCCTTCTCCTAGGATGGTTGCCCGAAGGCTAGTGAGCCCATCCTGCCCGTGGACACACTTTGTCTGACCCTTCAGTTGAGACCTGTCAGGCTTGGGAGACCCTACCGGAGGCATATGCCACCACCAGCATAGCTCTCAACTTCACAAGGGCACGCAAGCTCTTTCCCCACGGCAAGGGGGTGCCCGTGAAAGAGAAGCTCTGGTTTACTCAAATCTAGACAGCATAAAAGGATTTTAGAATTTGAGATGAATCCCTTGAAAATTAACGTTTCTCCTCTGATTTTTTTCCCCTCTAAATGACCTAGTCAGCAGTTGCCGGACAGCCCTGTCTGCACTCACCTGTGGGCGCTACTCATCATACAAGTTGAGAGGTTCGTAAGTGCTGTTTAACCAGATATTTACAACCTTGTTGGCCAACAGAAACGTTTGCAAGACTTGGAAGGTATCTCCAGACTACTTGCCCACACGCATATTGAATATGATGCATGGAAAATGTATACATTTTCATCACCCAAAGGTACACCACTTCTGGTAAAAAATTGTTTAAATTACATTTTTAAAAATGTTTAACATGACTTTTGATTTGTATTCAATTTTAACAACATTCATACTTTTCCCTCTCTGCAACATTTTAAAATCAATTATGGAACTCACAATTCCATTAAGTTAAAAAAAAAATCTGACAGTTGTGAGGAGGAATTCTCCCTCCTCCTATCTTGTTCTGTCATTGTTGTGACAGCCTGTAATGGCTTGTAGGATGCTGGGAGGCAACTCAGAGGAGCAGTGAACTCACGAATATTGTACTTATCCTCTATGAGTCTCAAACAATGTCCCAGCAGGCTGATGGAAGACTGCTTCTTGAGACCAAACATTTTCTCTTTTGGAGGCCAGGGAATGCATAAGTCTCCAGAGTGATTCTGTGCAGGAGCAGGATTTGGGGGAGAGTAGGGAGAGCTACAAGCTGGTTTACACATTGCCACCTGAGAGGAATCCACCGGTCAAGAGATGGGAAGCATGCTAGAGAATACCTGATGCTGCAGGCTTGGCCTTTGGGGGCTCTGTCTGGCAGATTTAACTGTGGAGGTCTGAAAGGATGGCTGGTCCCTACCTGTGTAATTTTCCAGGGGTTGTTGCCTCTACTGCAAGCATAGCTAAGAATGATTTACATCAGTTCGTTGGCTACCCCCGGTCACTATACAGTATTTCACTATTAACCCCGTGTTTGAAGCAATTTATACAAGTGTGGTAGGTAGTGGACTGGAAGGCAGACCCACGCCCTCACCACTGCCTGCGCTATCAAGGTACTAACCTCTGTCAGGGAGGTGCAGAAAAGAGGTGTGCAACAAGCTACAGCAATATTTTCAACTCTGCTAATTAAATCATCCAGAATTTGTCTGCCACTTGTCTCACAGGAGGTAGAGTGGCCTGGTAGTGAGGGATGGCCAGCTGGAGACCACCTCTGCCTTCTCCTATGCTACTGGCACTGTTTAAAGTATGGTTTTCCTAAATATAGGGCGTTCTTAAACACCCCTGCCCCACTGACCTCCCTAACTTGTGCCTGCGTTTGGCTGATGCATGGCTATGCATGCTGTTACATCATAAACACTTTTTTACCCATGTGCATCCATTTTTTAGGTGTGACTCCGTCACATCTCTTCAGATCAAGGGCATTAGTTAGCTCCTAAATTTCAATGGTTAGTGATTGAAATAGAAAATATTTGAATCAAGGAATGTCTGAGGCCCAGAACAAGCCATTCTGGCTGCCTTGTCTTTGAACAGAATGTATAGGTTAAAAGAAAATTATCAGAGAGAGGAAAAAGGTTGCATATAAACGGGGAAACACAGAAAGTCCTCAGGAAGAGACAAGGTTGGAGACAGGTAAAGTGCTCTAATGGGGAGCTTGGGTCAGAAAAATATGGTGGTTTGGGAGTACCCCATGTTTCCGGGGAGGGATGTGATCTGATTGGAAATTCCCTGTATGGGTCCAAAAGATCTGAACTGTGCTCAAAGGAAGGCTGTGATTGGATGGTGACAGGGAGGAAGGCCTTGGTTTGTATAGATCCATGTATTTATTGTGGCATGAAGTAAATAGTGGTGGAATCTTAAGGAACTTTGTTCGTAAGTCTGACTTTTGGTTTTGGTTTACTTAGCTCTACCAAGTACTTGTAGAGAGCTAAATGGTGTACCGGAGAGCTTGCACTTCCAGGGGTAAGTTCTAGGAGATAATGTATTTCAACCCTGAGAGACCAGCCTTAAATCCTGTGTGGACAAAACCTGATCCATCTTTTGAATGCCAGAGGGAGGATCTCGAAGCTGGAAACTAGAGACATCAGTTGAGTGAGTGCGCTGATCCTTCTAAGATCCTAGAGGTTTCAGGTTCAGGAGGTCACTGGCTGGATCTCTGGCATTTTCCTATTTGGCTCTGCATAGCTCTGTAGCGATAGTCTTGCTCTTTTCAGTGTCTTCCTTTGAAAATGTAAGGTAGGGCCATTTTCACCAGCTCGTAATTATGGTATGTCAGTTGGCACTGTTTTTCTTAGCATGCTGCATCATCTATTAAAGTATCTGTTTGATGTTAGACACTGCAAGTTTATTCCTTAGGGCTGTCCTTCCCACCTCTTACTTATTGTGGCAAGGGCACAGGGCTGTTCCAAAGATATCTGCCTCCTGATCGTCTCAGTAGGTCTGCCTTAACAGACCTGTGATCCAGAAGAACAGTCATAGCTAGAGAAATGATATATGGATGGGTGAGCCTTGAAAGGCTGTTGATAAAATGTCAAGGCATGGCCAGCTTCATATACGCATATTCCTTACAATGCACAATTACTTGTGCTTTTGTGCAAATTGAAAGTAGAAATGGCATCACACTGTCTGTTTCATGTCTATTCCAATACCTCCTGGCTTGGAGGTTAAACTGTGATCCACAGTGCCACATCCAGTAATGCCTGCTCTGTCCGTGTGCCTGTGTGTGTAAAGTACTGTGAAAACCTGGGACAGAAGGCGTCCTCTACTAGCCATACAGGGAAGGTAAGGACAGCTTCAACTGTGGTTTCACTGTCACAGATCTGCCGGAAGAATCTGAGGCAGCAAGCGCTTGTCAAGTGCTCATTCCTCTCTGACAGCACTCAGTGGGTTTAAGGACTGCTCCTGTTGGTGTCTGCAGATATGTCCACTTACCCCTGATGTTTGACCCACAGTTTTCCAGCAACCTTTCAGCCTTTAGGGTAGCTTCGTGGGACTCCAGTGTAGTTGCATTCCCAGGAACAGCAGGGACTCTTTTCTGAGTGAATTGACTTGTATGGACTACTCACACTTATGGAAGCATAAAACTGCAAGGAAACGGCGAGTTTGATACAAAAGCAACAGGCTGGTGAGCACTGAGCAAAGAGGTGTTTGCTGAGGGTGGCAGGACTGTCTTCAGTTGTGTAAGGAATAAAGTTAATTGTCACGTGGCCTCAGTTAAACAGGTGACTGCATGAGCAAAGGCATGTTTAATCACAAAGCCACTAGAAACAACTTGACATGAGATGGAATTGCTCTGTCAGAATTTGTTCTAAAGGAGTCAGGGACTGAAGCAGCAAGGATACAACGTGCCACCAGTACAGAATAAACCTTCCTGTCTCTCTCCTTCATAAGCAAGTTTGTTCCAAACCAGTTGAACAACAGCGCTGCCTTCTGAAAGGCACAACCTCCCTTGGAAATGCAAGTCAACCCATAGTAGAGAAATGGGGGCCATTGCAAGTACTTCATTGCAAATCTCCGCTTCATGTCTGAGGTCCTGGGTGAGAATTTCAAATACATCTGAGTTACTGCGTGGTGACTGGAACTCCAAATTAATTGAAAAACCTGGAGCTTATCTCCACTCAAGAGCAAAAATGGATAGTTCTTTTTGTGGAGTTTTGAAAGTATCCTTCCTTACTTTCAGCGTTGCTACCACTGACCGTATTGCGTTTCAATCAACTAAAATTGCCAGTGTTAGCCTATGAAAAAAAAAACTAACCCAGGGCAGGTGAAGTAACTCTTCTGAATAATTTGTCTTTTAACAGCCTATATAATCTTCAGGAAATGGACAGGTTACCTGGACTTACTGGATAGAAGTGCTAGTATTTTAGCTGAACTGGCTGTAGGAAAGGGAAGAGAAGGGCAGGGAAGGGGAAGGGGAAGGGGAAGGGGAAGGGGAAGGGGAAGGGGAAGGGGAAGGGGAAGGGGAAGGGGAAGGGGAAGGGGAAGGGGAAGGGGAAGGGAAGGGAAGGGAAGGGAAGGGAAGGGAAGTGGAAGGGAAAAAGGAAAGGGGAAGGGGAAGGGGAAAGAGGAAAGGAAAGGAAAAAGGAAAGGAGAGGAAAGGAAAAACAAAGGGAAAAAGGAGAGAAAAAGAAAAGGAGAGGAATGGAAAAGAAAAATGAATGAGAGTCTGGACAAATCTCTGAAGGTAACTATCATTTTTCTTCTATTATTGTTCTCTTAGAAGAACTGCACTTGAGTGACTAAGTTAAATAACAGAAGCAAAAGATGATGATTCATGCCGCTTTTCCTGATAGTTTCTAATGTTCAAAAGCCAGTATCACAGCTGCAGCTTTGAATAAATGCGTGGGGAAAGGAATAAAATTATAGTAGGTATGTTAGCGTAATGTTCCCAGTGTGCAGCCTGTGTATGTGATTACCTAATATTCCTTACCAGCTGTTTCTTAACATTAGTCATAGTGATCTAAAACAACCACCCTCTCTTCATTTATCTCAGTAAACATTGTTCTTTTTTGAAGAGGTAAGCTGTTTAGGAACAAAAGTTGTTCCCTCCCTCCCTGCAGCTCTTTCGTATGCATGTCGTAATCATCTTGAATTGGAAACAGCTCTAGCTGTCTGTGTAAGTAATAAACAGTGAAGAAATATTTAAATATGGTAATAGCTATATTTGAGTATCATTATGAATGTGTTTCCTAGTAGTGTCTGGAAAATACATGGCTCTGTTCTCACACCAGTATAAAACAAAGATAAAAGGAGGAAATGTTTTACTTTTCTCTTTTAACATTATGCTTTTGTCTCTGCAAATGGAATCAAGTTATCCTCTGCAATTCAGTGTTTGTCTTTTCAGCTGAAGCTGCGTATACTGTGCAACCATTGCAGTTTAATTTCAAACATGTGTTGTCATAATTCATTACCCGTTCATGCTAGCATCTTCTTAAGCGTCTGTCCCACTTACTGATGCTGATCTGTGCACTATTCCTGCCTGGCTCCCACAAAACTCAGTAGGAAATATGTTCCCAAATGCACTGGGACACATTCGGTGGAGCAAAGTGCTGCTCAGGGAGAGGAGAATCTGCTCAAGGTGTGTCTGAAGGGGAAAGGGCAGGAGCGCTTGTGAGACTGAGGAGAGGCAGCAAGTGGATCTTCTGACCCCGTGGCTTCAAGCACCTTCTCTAGGCGGGGTGGTGACATTCCTTCACAGGACAAGCTGCAAACCAAAACATTCCTGTAGCTGAAACCACAAGACTCATTCCTGTCTTCAGAAGGCGGCCAGAATCAAGACATAAAATGATATTTAGGTCATAAGCTGATCATAAACAACCTCGACCATGTGATCTTTAAGAAGGTGTCTTTGCTTTTGGGTTACTTCTGTGTAAACAAGAGTGCAATTTTGCCCAGCACTTAAAAGTCAATATTTCTTACTGCTTAGTCTAAGGAAAGACCAGATTAGTCCGTATTCTAGTAGGTGTAGGATACTGAAGTAGAAGCTGAAATTTCCTACCTGGTCTTGAGCAAAGAACAGATTGACAGGAATGTTTTCTTGTCAGCCGTCAGCAGTGAGAAAGATCTGTGCTCTTCTGCAAAAATAAAGCACTCATGAGACAGGAATCAGCTGATAAGTATTTGGATACGTTTATGAATAAGTATTTAGAAAATGCTATTTAAAATCCCAAACACACAAGAAACTCAAAGGACTTACCATTGTGGAGAAATACACTGGGCATATATGCTTTATTTGCAAGGTTGAAGGCGAGTGAATGGTAGTAAAACACAGATATCAAGAGAAAATGTAGAGAAAGGCTTAGCTGGGGTTTGATTAAAGATGAGTGGGGAGATCTCATTAATATGTAAGGTGCAGTGTATGTACTTTACATGTCAACATATAGCTGCTGCAAAATCAAGGTTGATTTCAGTGTCGACACCCCCCCCACCATGTTTTCTTTTGTCTTTCTACTAGCCTACTCAAACTGTGTCCTCTCTTTCTGTCAGCACCATATTCCTGATCAAACTGATAGGCAACACAGAAAAGAAGACTTCTGATCTATCTCAAACTGTGGTTTGTTTTCTTTTTCAAAAGAACAATCCAACATCTAAACAAAATTTAAGTGATTTTCTTAGTACCTGATACTATGTATCTGAATAGCCAAAGCTCTTTATAGAAAACAATCTTGAAAATGCAGTCCCAGAGAATGAAGTGTGCTATTTATAGACAGTAAAGAAGCCACCGAAATTGGAGCACATTGATCAATACAACACATTCTGCTCTTAAAGTTGTTTAATATACGTAGAATACCAGCAGGACATATGTACAGTCAATGTTTCTCTTTCTACTTCTGTTTAGATGTTTGCAGCAGCACGAGAGAGAGATGTGTGAACTGAGGCATATGTTAGGATACCTGTCAGACTAAAATTCAAGGCACAGTATTCAAATACTGAATTCAGGTCCTTTGTATAGGTAACCAGCTGTTATTTAACAAAAAGATACCGCATAATTATTCATAGTGAAAATATTTATAGTGAGCGCGTAAGCAGTGAAAGCATGCATTCTGGAATACTTTAAAAACAACTGTGGAAGAGCAATTTATTTCTGAGGAAGTTTAAGCCAGTGTACTGCCATACTAGCTCACACTCCTGCTGTTGCCCATACTTTATGTTAATGAAAAGTAACAGCTGTAACATCTGCTATCATCACAGCGTATTTTCAGCACAGCATTAGCACACTTTTATACCAGATATGCAGTCTTTCTCTTCTCCTCACCTCTTTTTTGGAGGTAACTACCCTTCCTTCAATATAAACGTGCTATGCTTATATAACCTGAGCCTCCAGAGGTTGAAAAACATTCACAATACATCTGTATCAGTTGCTAAATCTTTCTTGACTGGGAACATGCAGAAGACTCTGGTTGGGAAATCCTAAGCAGTTAGAGCATTCAGGGCTCTTGAAAATGAGTACTTTCCTCTCTTTAGTTTATCTGATTCAACAGGGATGTTCCCTGTAGACAGTAACCTATCTCCTGGATTTCTACAAAACATGGTTCCTTCTTCTTAAACCAGTTGAATCAAACAAGGGATTGAAAAGCTTGACTCTCACTCAGTTCTTCATTTCTGTTTCTTTGTTCTTTCTTTTTTTACTTACTTTTTTTTTTTTTTTTGGACTTACTGGGAAGGAACAGTAATCAGCCAGCTAATAGCTAGCTGATACACTCAAATTTCACGGTCCTCTCTCGCAGGTGTCTATATTTATAAATCCACTGTGGAAATTATCTCTTATTTTAGTAGGGCCTTGTGTAGTAGAAAGATGATGAAATAGCAACTGTTTGTCATGAAGCTATTATGGATGGGGAGAACCAACTCTGATGACATATCTTTAGTCTTCTTTTTCACTATTTGTCATTCAGCTTGTGGGTGTTTGGTTATCACACAAAGCCTGACTGAGTCTGATTCACCAAGCATTTGAGCTTTAGCTTACTAATGCTACGTAACATCAACCTCTATGCAACACATTGGGTTACGCCTGCACATCTAGCTGCATTGTTCCACACATCCTCCTTCCCCGGTCAAGCATAGCGAGAATTCGTGGTCAAGGAATGTCACCACCCTGCCTAGAGAAGGTGCTTGAAGCCACGGGGTCAGAAGATCCACTTGCTGCCTCTCCTCAGTCTCACAAGCGCTCCTGCCCTTTCCCCTTCAGACACACCTTGAGCAGATTCTCCTCTCCCTGAGCAGCACTTTGCTCCACCGAATGTGTCCCAGTGCATTTGGGAACATATTTCCCACTGAGTTTTGTGGGAGCCAAGAAGGAATAGATTATAGGTCATCATCAATAAGTGGGACTGATCAGTGTGTTTCAAGACCATTCCAAAATAAAAGCCCCAACATTCAAACATTGATGACTAATTGGTGATGTCTCAGGTGATTGATTCCCTCCAAAATTTCCATAAATTCTGGTTAGCTCCTTGACAGTCATTCACAATCTTGAAAATCATTGATAGTCATCCAAGACTGCTGTCTGTGTTGACCCTATCTGGGTAAAACAGCCAACTCAGAAACCCATCTGTTTCTCCCTTATATGATCTAAAGAGACTGTAATTGATGTGTCTGTACTGTGTGACTGCTTGAAATGACTTTCATGTTCAAAACAGCTTTTGGGTCGCCACTGCTATCTGATTTTTACAAAAAGGCACAGTATCAATTTCATGAAATAACAGTACTACTTAGAACTTTACGTTAAAGTAAGTCTTGTTTTTACACTAATCTACATTATTAATATCTGCAAATCCCCCTTGACTTTGATAGCAGTTTTCTGAATGAGGGAGTAAGAGGCTATTGATGATATAATTCAACCTATATATCATTGCAGGCTTCTTACTCCTTTGTTACTAATTGGTGGTTTACTATTAAACAACGTTGTGTCAGATATGGTGCATCTAGAGAAAGCTGTAAGTTAAAAACCTTCTCATAATCATATTTCAGGGAAATCACAGAATAGGAGCATAGAGTTTACAGCCCCTCTCGCATACAATCTGGAGATGCTGTTCTCACCATCCTGTGCTTAGACTTTTCAGTATGGTCTCACCTGCAGCAGCAGTTTCTGAAAGTCACAGCTTACATTTTCATCTAATCCTGGTCTCTGGTAAATAAAGACATGAAGCTTTGCATACTTATCAACCAAGATGAAAGTTTTTGCTTGCACACATTGCCATGTAGATTTCCTGAACTAATCCTGCTGCTGTAAGAGCAAAAGACCTTCCCTGAAGAATTCAGCAAACAGTTAAATTTTCTTTCTTTTTAGAATGCATGAGGACCAAGGGGAGAGGAGGCAGTGATGGATTCAAGCAACATTTCAACCTGGCAATAAAAATCAACAGACATTGGGACCAGTTCCTCTGAGTGATTTTAGCGGGTGCCAGAATTGTAGTGCTGGACACAGGAATTCCTGTAAGGGAAGTAATATACCTGCCAGGAAAGGCAATACAGCTCAGTGGAGACCTTTGATAATGTGCCCTCCCATTCAGATAAGGATGATGTAAAAGACTTCCTGGAAACAATTAATTAGGTGGGGAAACATGCTTATGCCTCCTGTGCCACAGCTGGAAAGTGAAACCATTGTACTACTGAGCCAAGACAGTCAAAATGAAACAGGGTAAAGCTGTTCACTGTCTGGGAGGTGGGATGAGTAGGGTCCGTCCAGAACATGTGTGGAATTGCTTCCCTGTTGTGCCCCAGTGCGCATGTGGACATCTCAGCTAGGTTTCTGCTGTGCCTCCAGCGTATAGTAAACAAGTTCTAACTCAACATCCATCCTTCTCTCTGCATTTCAGTTACAATTTAATAGCATGAATTATTGTTTCATCTTCTAAAGGTTGTTTTAGTGTTTTGGGGAATGACTGCCATGTGAAATACAGACAATAAAATATTGACAGCGTTCATACAGTTGTTGGGAACGCTCCTGTAACTCAAAAAGCTGTAGGGTGAAATTCTGTGTGCGGTGTTAGACAAAGAGATGAGAGCACGTGAGCCCTTTTGGCCTGAAAAACCTATGAGTTACTTTGATAAAGGTAACACCTGGTACACTATAAAGACAGATCTCGAAACCAGACATGGAATTTTTTTTTATTTGTTTAACAGCATACAGGAGTAAAGAAATGAGAACAGGGATGGCAAAAGTAAAGACACTTTGAAAGTAGAACATATAAGAAAAGGAGACAATAAAAAGTTATGAGAACATATTAATCACACACAGTCTCACCATCTGTTGACTCCATATATATACCCCATCCTACTGCTCCATATGGTACTTGAAGATAAATACATATAATGATGGATAACAAGTGAAAAATAGCGCACAAAAGGTCTAACATACACATAGTAAATAAGCATATGGCATAATGACCCCATTTTGGTCTATCTGTTATGACCTCCCAGAATACACAAGCAAGGAAAGGAACTGATCAGCAGTTGAGCAAATGTGTCATTAAACAGATCTAGTGACTTCAGTCACTGAAAACTCAAAAAACTCAGCTATGTAAGGAGCCCTAACTCAATATACAGTCTAGGAACGTTAAACCCTGAAAATAATGGGACATCATACAACCACAGAGGTCTTCCCGATTGCTGTCACTCCTCTTCCATCACTGTCTCTCTCTCTTCCATGCACATCCAAATATCGCTGACTTTTTTCTATCACAAATATTATTTTGCTTTGTCTGTGGGTGCCTTCAGTGATGGAGTTTCACATTTAAGAAACTAGAAATTATGTGGACTGCAGAGCAGAGGACAGATGTAGAGAGTCTGTGCTGCTTCTCTTTCTACTGACTGTTCCGTGTGCAAGGTAGAACATCACTCAGCTAAGAACCATGTCTTCTTGTATCAGAGAACAAGGGTAGCTTGTAGGGCAAGTGGAAATTTTGTTGCTGAGAAGATGACTGGTGCTCCAGAGCAGCTAGTAACTCTACTCACTTTTTGCTTCCCTCTTGCTTCTCCTGCCTGCCGAGTTCTGGATAGGAAGGAAGTTGGATTCTGTGCACCTAAGTGCTGCATTTTCTTTGCAGTGCCTGCCAGAAGAGTAGCATTTTTTCCAGCTGTTAACTCTGGGCAGTAAACAGGGCCATCTTCAGCTCTTCATTCCGATTAAAGAAGCCAGTTCGACAAACGTTTCATCCTCATTTTCAGATGTTCTTTTTGTGTCCTCTAGTCTTATCACAGCTTGTTTGGCCAAATATATAGTTCTACAGTCTTTCATAATTTATTGTATGTGTAAGTAATGGATGGATAGGCTGTTTAGCATTGTCTACATTTCCCTCAAAAATGTAGAGTTAAGGATATAAGGAAGACATTTTTTACAGTGAGGCTACTGAAACACTGGCCCAGGTTGCCCAGAGAGATGGTAGATGACCCATCCCTGGAAACATTCCAGCTCAGGTTGGATGGGGCTCTAAGCAACCTGATCTAGTTGAAAATGTCCCTTCTTACTGCAGGGGAGTTGAACTAGATGACCTTTAATGGTCTGTTCCAACCCAAACCTTTCTATGATTCTCTGAAGTAATTTGTCTTACTATAAGTGGTAGCAGTTCCTGTACAGATTTCCAGATGAGAGTCACCTGGCACATCAAGGAACTGGGCTGTACAAAACAGATGCACCCTACCTCTGATAGCACCTATCAGCTCCCTGCTCACAACAGACTTCCTGATTTGTAAGGGAAGCAGGTGGCCTGGTACGCAAATCCTATTGGTGTAGAGGGACTTCCTTTCATTTGCACCCACTCCCCCCAACCCTGTATTTATGGACTTCCATGTCATTCAGAAGAGATGACCCTCTGGCCATGGGTTACTCTGGTTTCCATGGTAGCTACAAATATTATTTGGGAAAGCAGTTGACTCTAGCTGGAATCTTTGGTCTTTATTTCTTAGTGAGTTGGGCTCAATATACAAGTTATATTTCAATATACAACTTATATTTCTGCTCCTATTACAACTCAAAGGTTTCCCTTTGCTTTTTTAATGGGAGCATTTTCAACCCAGCAAGAAATTGATGCCTATGCCTGAAGGAAAGTCATTGCAAACTGCCAATCTATTGGCTGTGCCCTAGGGTTGCTGGCTTGGAGTTGCTGTGAGAGGAGACCAGCATGTCATGGGAGCAAGCATTCTCCATCCACTTTCCTGGTCCTGTGCAAATGATAAACTTGGCATGGGCTGAGACTCTTTTTCTGGGATGTGGAGGATGCAGAGTCCTGCTCTAGTATTCTACCTGCCTCCAAGTGTAGCTCCAATATTAAGAGCAAGTGATATAGCTATACAAGAGAAGGGAGAGGATTAAACCTGGCCCAGTTGCTAAGTACTTTTGTGATTAAAAACACAGAGCTCTTGTCAGCCTCTGTTTACTGTTTTTAGCTGTGTTTTGTTTTCTTGTGGCTATGTGGTCCTGATGGATGCTTATGGTTGCAGAAGTCCTGTTTGTCACTTCTGTTGTCAGAGCAGTGATGTGTGTTCTGCCAGGTAAAATTTAGGGGCGTGTGTCTCTCTGTGGCAGAATAGTGAGCTAAGAGGATTTCATGAGGGAGTTTTAATGATAATTTTCTATTTTTTGACCACAGATAACATATGAAAGATCAAGTAAGAGCCTTCATTTCTCTCTGGAAAAGTGACCTTTCTGGAGGTTCAGCTTTTAAATCTTTTTTCCTTAATTTCTGGTCATCTGCCCACCTTCTGGTTCTGGCTGGAAGTGGAAGTATTGCCCTGCCATGAGAAATGCTTTTTCTGGGGTAGTTCTAATCCACTGAAGCAGTGAAGTGCTAGAAATCTTTGTGAGAAATCTTATTCTCGTGAAATTTGGAGCTGTGTTTGGAGTCGTGTTTCCTCAGCAGCATGTGAGGATTATTGGGCAGGAAGAGAGAGGTGGCTGAGTGGTGTAACATTGCATCTGTCTTCTGCTCAGTTGTTTAAGAACCTTAGAAGTGGGGAGGGAGTGCATGTAGCACACTAGAAGAGAAATCAGGGTAGTAAAGGTTTTAAACAGGCAGGGACAAAACATGACATCTTACTATGTCATCACTCCCACTTGAACAGAGAATAGTCTATTGGCTAGAATGATTTGATTTATTTTCCGTACTTAACAGTGCCTCGTATTACAGAATCACAGAATTGTTTTGGTTGGAAGATCTTTAAGATCATCAAGTCCAACCATTAACCCAGCATTGCCAGGTCACCACTAATCCAGGTCACTAAGCACAACATCTACACGTCTTTTAAATAACTCCACCACCTCCCCAGGCAGCCTGTTCCAGTGCTTTACAACCCTTTCAGTGAAGAAATTTTTCCTAAAGTCCAGCCTAAACCTCCTCTGGTGCAACTTGAGGCCATTTCCTCTTGTCCTATTGCTTGTTACTTGGGAGAAGAGACCAACCCTCACCTTGCTACAACCTCCTTTCAGGTAGTTGTAGAGAGTGATAAGGTCTCCCCTCAGCCTCCTTTTCTCCAGTTAAACAACCCCAGTTCCCTCAGCCGCTCCTCATGAGACTTGTGCTCTAGACCCTTCACCAGCTTTGCTGCCCTTCTCTGGACACACTCCAGCACCTCAATGTCCTTGTTGAAGTGAGGGGCCCAAAACTGGACACAGTATTCAAGGTGTGGCCTCACCGGTGCTATGTATAGGGGGACAATCACTTCGCTACTCCTGCTGGCCACACTATTGCTGATACAAGCCAGGATGCCGTTGGCCTTCTTGGCCCCCTGGGCACGCTGCTGGCTCATATCCAGCTGGCTATTGACCAACATCTGTGGGTCCTTTTCTACTGGGCAGCTTTCCAGCCACTCTTCCCAAGCCTGTTACATTGCAGGGGGTTGTTGTGGCCCAAGTGCAGGACCCGGCGCTTAGTTTTATTGAACTTCATACAGCTGACCTCAGCCCAACATTCCAGCCTGCCCAGATCCCTCTGTAGAGCCTCCCTACCTTCAAGCAGATCAACATTCCCACCCAACTTGGTGTCATCTGTAAACTTACTGAGGGTGCTCTCAATCCCCTCATCCAGACCATTGATAAAGATGTTAAAGAGAACTGGCCCCAGTACTGAGCTCTCAGAAACACCACTGGTGACCAGCCACCAACTGGATGGAACTCAATTAATCAGCACTCTTTGGACCTGGCCAGCCAGCTAGTTTTTTCACCCAGTGGTGCGTACGCTCATCCAAACCATGAGCAGCCAGTTTCTTCAGGAGAATGCTGTGGGAAACCGTGTCAAAAGCTTTATTAAAGTAGAGGTAAACAACATCCACAGCATTTCCCTCATCCACTAAGCTGGTCACCTTGTCATAGAAGGAGATCAGTTTAGGACCTGCCTTTCATAAGGCTGACTGGGCCTGATCCCTCAGTTGTCCTGTATGTGCCACGTGATGGCACTCAAGATGATCTGCTCCATAACCTTTCCCAGCACCGAGGTCAGACTGACAGGTCTGTAGTTCCCTGGATCCTCCTTCCAACCTTTCTTGTAGATGTGCGTCACATTTGCTAACCTCCAGTCAACTGGTACATCCCCCATTAGCCTGGAGTGCTAATGAATGATGGAAAGTGGCTTGGTGAGCACTTCCGCCAGCATCCTCAGTACCCTTGGGTGAATCCCATCCAGCCCCATAGACTTGTCTAAGTGGTGCAATAGGTCACTGACCATTTCCTCTTAGATTACGGGGGCTTCATTCTGCTGCCTGTCCCTGTCTTCCAGCTCAGGGGACTGGGCACTCAGAGAATGAGTGGTCTTACTATTAAAGACTGAGACAAAGAAGACATACAGTACTTCAGCATTTTCCTCATCCTTGGTCACTATGTTTCCCCCTGTGTCCAGTAGGGGATGGTGTTAATGTATTTATAGAAACATTTTTTATTTTCTTTTATGGTGGTGGCCAGATTAAGTTCTAGTTGGGCTTTGGCCTTTCTAATTTTCTCCGTGCACAGCCTCACAAAATGCTTGTAGTCCTTCTGAGTGGCCTGCCCCTTCTTCCATAGGTTATAGACTTTCCTTTTGTACCTGAGTTCCAGCCAAAGCTCTCTTTAGCCAGGCTGGCCTTCTACCCTGCTGGCTCATCTTTCAGCACATGGGAACAGGCTGTTTCTGCACCTTTAGGAGTTCCTTCTTGAAGCATGTCCAGCCCTCCTGGACTCCTTTTCCCTTCAGGACTGACCTTAGTCTATGTTGATAGGACTTTCTGGTTTTGGAAGCCAAAGGCAAACTGTAACCTTATTCCCTATCCAGTATAGTCAACATGAGGCTCTTAGGTTTTATCTTATAGGGTAAACCTACATACTAAGCTGCAAAGGGGAGAAGCTTCAAAGACAAATTGAGCCTGCTCAAAAATCCAGACTATATAACTCAGTGTAATCACTGCATCACAAAAACCTGATTTCTCCCCTGCAGCAGTGACAGACTATGAAGGCAAGAGATGAAAACTGTCTGTGCAGGTAGTACGCTTAGCTCCTACAGCTGGTACCCTTCTTTTCTGGAGGAGGCTGTGGGGCTGGGGCTGGTTGAATCCATGGGGACCAGAGCTTTGTGCTTATTGCTTCCATAGACTCCGAATATGCAGGTCATGCGGGGTTTTTTTGAGCACAGTAGACTAGATTTTTACTGGTTTGGTTTTAATGGTAACCCAAAGGTGTGTCCAGAAAACCAGGTCGTCCAGATCATTCCTGGATGAGTGCTTGGCTGCCGCTGGCAGCCTGCCGTTCCCGGACAGCCAGATTCCCTGCCTTTGCCTCAGGCTGGGTCTGGCTAGGTAGGCACCTTTCTGTTTGGTATGCTAGCTGTACAGTCAATTTACCTTCGCTCTTGTGTGCAGTCTGCGGTACAGCCTCAGTTACCCAAACTGGGCATATTCACATGTGCAAGTGATTGACTCTTTTTATAAAGAGAAACCCTACAACGAATAGTTGTCTTTTCTCTTCTCTTAGAATTCATCCCCTAATACAGTTTGCCACCTCTTTAGGTCTTAAAACCATGGTAATGATTTTTTTGATCTATGAACAGGACACTGCTGTTTGGCAAAATCACTACGAACATATTGCAGCCATAGGAAGGGGTTAGAGTTTTATTTATAGCCTGGTATTTCTGAAGTTCAGTTTTAGGTAAGATAGTAGAGAATGACAGACTGTGGAACAACTTAGAGATCGTGGAAAAATTCTGTAACATCATTTCATTAGGTAATTAGAACAGTTAGGTGACTCATTTTTTTTTTTTTGTAATCAACCTTACTGTTTGGAAATATTGGAAATTTTTCAAGCTGATTAAGATATTCCTCAAATGACTTGTACATACATTAGTTTCTTCAATCTCTGTTTCTAAAACTGCAGCAGCTATTTGGCATGTGCTGAAACCTACTATTCTACAACAGATGAAGAAAGAGCTGTGTGTAAAGTATGAAGTAAAGGCAACATGTTTCTTTAAAGAGGAACTTTGTGTACCCACATGTTCTTGGATCGCCACCAGAAAAATTACAGATGCCCAAATCAGTGTTCACATTCGTTGGTCCAGCAGTTTCTATATATCTTTCCCCTAAGCTCAGACTCTTTTCAGATGGAATGAGGTTTAATTTTTTTCAGTTACGATGATGTGGAGGCTTTCTTATGACACAAGAGAATAGTAAGAGAGAATGAAGAATGAACATTTTGCTGAATTTGAGAACAGTCTTATGGCAAAATAACTCTGATCATGACTAGTCATCTTTAATGTGTGCTGGATTTTTATTTTGCATCCGTTTGGAAGCAGTTTATTGTTACCTCCTCTGCTCTCACACCTTTGTTTCTCTTCTCGTATTACATGGAGGCTCTTTTCTTCTGTTACTGGAAGAAGCCCAAAGTGATTTGAAGACTTTTTCTTCCTCTAACATTCCATCCCGAACCTGAAACACAAGGATTTCTATGATGCCTTCTTTTGTTTTTTACAAATGTTTTTTGTTGTCTTTTGAAGGAAGGGAGAAGTGTCAACAAATTTTCAGACAATTTTCATTGTGATATAATCTGGGTGTCCCTGCAGGAGAACAACTAGGAGTCAAGTAATGTTTCATCGCTCAACACTAGCCATCCTAAATCTGAAGAAAATGTGCTGCTGTGGGGAGTGATAGGTATTTTGGATCTACCCTGCAAAACTACTTTTAGCAAAACTAAACAGATCCAAAGTGTGTTTGTGGTTGGAATGGTCAAGTGTCCACTGAGATAACTGGATTTCTGTGAAGTAAGTGCCTAGAAGAACTGCGCTGGATCAGGGTGGCTAACACCTCTCCTGTACATTGTCATGGACAACAGCATCCTTAAAACTCTTGATACCTTCACTTCGGTTGTGCTGAACCGGGTAACAGTCCTTCAGTATACCAGGGAACTACTCCTATAGTAAGGACAGCAGAACAAGGGTCCAGAGTAATTTCTAAAAACCCACTAGGTTTCATTCAACTCTCATCCATAGCAAAGTCATTGAGGAGGACCAGCATAAGAAATGGATTCATAAGAAATATACAAAACTGGTGTGTGCAAAGGCAGATCCACCTGACCCTCTGTCCCTTGGCTAAGATAATTAATGTGCTGTTGCAGTTTTCTTCTAAATGGAAGAACAACGGGTGCTCAGAGATATGGGTGAATGAAAAGAGTGTTATTTGGAAATAAGATCATGCAGAGGCTTGGAAAATATATACTATGTGGCTACACCTTCAAAGTCAAGGGAATCCTCTAACTTTGTTCAAACAATAAAGGAGGAAGAAGGCCCAGGTCCATTCATGCAAAATCGTGAATAGATTTCTGGCTTTGGGGAACATGCAGCTTGTGCTTCATGAGACTGTCATCTCTTCCTCTGAGAAAGCACACTGGAAATACCCTGGAGGGAAAAGTCACAAGGGAGATCAAAGGAACCTGAAAAATGTAACTGAATGGCACTAGAGAGGCAAGAGGAAGGGATGATAAAAAATGCCTTCTACCTAAAGGATCTGACACTGACAGGGTCAGGAGAAGGAAATCAGCTGGGACAAAGAAAAGGCACCATCAAGAAACCATTTGCCGTTGTGTGGTGTACTATTCCAAAAGGTGTCTATCTAGAGTAATGCTTACACACCTTTAAGAAAATAAGATAGATTTTTCCCCTGTAATATTTTTATTTTACTTTGCAAAGTTTTTTTCTCTGTATGCTTAAATAAAGCTGCCTGACAACTAACATGTCTTTTAGACTTTGGGATTTTAGGAGACACTAGGTAGAGATGACCCACTGTTCATCTATAAGGTCAGTATATATCAGGGCATACCTGGCGTCTACCCTGCCCATAATATGCCATCACAGGGTGTAGACTGTGGACTGTGAGTTGCTCTCAGTTGCAGATCCAGTTAATGTAAATGCATATTCTTATCACCTCTCCTTAAAGCCCACAGCCCATTCTTTCCCCAACCAATAACCTGCCTGCATGTCTGGTTAAATTTTCTAGGAAAGAATCTACTTGTGATGGTAGTACGTGTAGTGTGTAGCGCAATGGGCTAGTGCTCCTGTCAAACCTTTAGATTCCAAATTAGTAGTAATATTAACAAATGCAATAAGTAAACATCTCATGATTACAATTGAAAATTTTTCAAATGGCTCTAAAGTGACGTTTATTAGCCAAAACCTTTGAATGACAGAGGAAGCTGGGATCACTTCCTGTTTCCTTTTCAGTTAGGAAATGTCTGTGGTCAGTGCATTTTCATCTATCATGAACCCAAGACTCTAGATTAAGAGAAGTGGCTAAAATGGATTTTTATAAATTCAGTGCAAATGCCATTATTTTGAGGAAGTGAATTTCTGCTTCAAGACACACTCTTCTTAATTTGCTGCCTGCTATCCAGGTTTCATGATCTAAATGCTTTACTGTTTGTTGCCTCTTGAAAGATGAGAAATTTCATTCTTATGATGAAACTCCTGGGGAGATGCACTCATTTGTAGAGTGCTTCAGTTCAGATGAACTCTATGAGTGTGTGCATAATAATACCAATGACAGACTTCCTTGGTTGATTTTTTTTTTAATGTATACTTGTGTATTTTTATTATTTTTAAAAATATTTGTTTTGGGGGCATACTGTCTGGGGATTATAATCTTGATTGGGACTTCCAGTTCAAAAAGGGAGCAGCAATTCTTTCCTTTGTTTGACTGGGGTTTATCAGAGCAGTGCTTATTTAACCTTGTGGGCGTTGTCGTGTGATACCACTTTTTAGCCTGACAGGCTTGGGAGATTTCCTTCTCTACCACCTATGACGTAGCTGTGCGAATGAAAAAGGGAACTTAGTTTACTTCAGGGAACAACTTTCTTCTTCTATTCTGATAAGATGTGGTGTCTTTCACCTCTAAGTTTACGCAGAGTTCCCAGAAGTTAAATAGGGAGGATAAACTTAAGTTCAGATTAGCTGAGCCAAACGAGGTTTTTAATCCTGCCATTTAAAAAGTAATACTGAACACTTTAGGGTGTGTTTTCTTGTTCTGACAGTCTTCTAGTGATCAGGAAAACTTTTGATACAAAGTGGAAATGTTTCAGGCCTGGAACCAGTGCATGGTCAAGGTGTCTTTTGAACAATTTAAATGAGGAATCACGGTTGACAACAGCAACCTTGTGCTGCCATGGGATGTGCTCATATGAGTGCGCTGCTGTAGGGGGAAGCAGAACAGCAGTTGCTGATGAGATGGCATTGGGTGAGTTGGCCTGAGACACAGCTGCTTACCTGGGCCAGCCTCAGCCCTTAACAGAACGTGAGACCTTGGGGGGTCAGTTTCCACCTCTGACTAATCATACAGCCTCCCCTTCCCATGGCTTTTCACTGTATGTGATGAATGTCTTGGTCACCTAAAGATTTTGGTGTGAAACTCAGGAGGTTGGGAAGATTAACAATCCTGGAGTCCTGCCCTTTCTCATTCATCCCATAGCCCGTGGTTCATAGCTGGAAGCCATGCCCTGCCTAGGTGTTATTTGCACAACTGCAGCTTGTGGTGGTGCTGCTTGTTTGTGTGCTCTGTGCTCAGTGCAGGGCATGTTCACACCCTCTGTATGAATCTCTGCAGGGCTTCTACTTTACCAGTGATTTAGTTTGGTCTCTTATGGAAATTCTGGTTGTGCAGTTGTACAATGTGCTTGCCTCCTTTCTCTATCCCTTTTCCTTCTTCAGTAACTTCCTGGACAACAAAAAGGTTGTGATCTTAAAGAGATGTGTTTCCTACAGAAGCCATGAAGCTGAATAAAACAAGCTTACCTGTGCCCTTATTGAGGGGCTTGACTTTGGTGAGCTGGTCTCCTTCTGGACAGCTGGAAGTCAAAGACAGGAACCTCATAAAAACCTCAACCATGAGAAAAACTTCATTTGAATCTCATGCTTAATTGGATGACATCATCAGGCAAGCATAAGTCTGCAGAAAGTGTGAGTCCTTAATTCTGGGTTGATGGAATGACATCTCACAGCTTAAAGCTCTCTCAAGGCCCAGTGTCAGCTGAAGACCTTCCCTTTACGATCTCCAGGTCTGTCCTCTTCTCTCATTCCAGATGTACAGTGAGGAATTCCATTGCCAGTCTTCCAGATAAAAATGTAGAAATTAATAAAGAAACAATCCACAAGGGAGCTGAAGAGAGAAGCCTGCTGCCTCTTCTTCACCTTGGCTGCCATCTAGTACTGTGTTCTGGGTGAATACCTCGTGTTTCTGTAGAAGGCATCAGTGCTGCTGATGCTCTGCATGATTCTGCTGTGGAACATTTACTTATGTGAGAGGTGGAAGAGCTCTGAGATAGGTGTGCCTTTGACTGCAAGGTATCCCTGGGGCATGGACCACATCTATTCTTCTGTGAAAGATCTGGCGTGTTTTTTTTGAGTGATGTGGAAAAGGCACTGTGAGGTGATTGATAAACGTCATGCATCTCTATGCAGTGTCCTATGTGGAGAAGCAGCATTGAGTTTCAGCTAAGGGACAGTGATGAACTTAATTTTGAGATTAAATGTGACAGTCAGATCAGGAGCAATATCAGCTGTTCTGTGTAATATGCTAGACCTATATATATGTGTCTATAGAAAGACATTTTTGCCTTTTCACTTGAAAAGGGCTGCAGGTTAAGCCCAAATCTCTGTTAACAGAAATTATACATTGTGTAATATATCACCTTGGAAAGCTCTCTGAAATGTTTGTTAAGAACCCAAGCTATCTCTCATTTCAGGAGTTTCAGTGCAGGAACCTCTTAGGAAAGTAAGGAGTTACTGGCACTCGGCTGAAAAAACAAGTCACCAAAAAATTCATGGTGCACTGCTTGAATTCTCGTTGATTGGGAACGTCCATTTGCAGTTTGTGTTAGTGGATTTTCAGAAAAGGATACTACACACACAATGGTGTCTCCATATTTCATAAGCAATTTGAAAACCTACAGCTCTCTGACTGTTTCACATTTAAACACAAAAATTGCAAAACTAGTTGCTGGTTAGTTTAGGATTGAAAGTGATGGCATGTAACACTCTCTTCCGTGCAAGGACAGGCTTTCAATTTTCTCTGATTTGTGACATAAACAAATAGCAAGTGGCTTTGGAATGTGCATCTTGAATAGATCAGCCCAGGAGCAGAGATGGTTGCTCTTTCTGTCACATTTTCTCAGCTTTTGCAAGTTTCCTACAGCAGAGGAGGCAGGGCTTCTGCTGAGGCAAGCACAGCTAACTCCACTGGTGAATGGAAAGTGATGTCTGACCATGTGATACGAGAACAGCACTTTCCATGTTTGCCTGATTATCGAAGAACTGGAATCAGCATTGACGAAGATAATGTGATGTCACTCTTTAATCTGGCAAGCCTGCAAAACCACTTCCTCCTTGTGTAGGCTGGAGGTCTCATGATTGCCATTTCTCTCTAAAGCGTTCATTGAAAATGATGTAAGACAGTAGAGCTTTGACTGTCCTTTTTTTTAGATGAATGAATGCTATTGTGAAACTCCTTGCAGCTATATTAGGAAATACACTGGTTATTCAACAGAATGTACTGATTATCAAACAAAAAGGAAAAAATGAAAAGATTAACTTCATTACAAAATCTAGATTATTTTTTGAGCTTAGCTTTGATTTCATTTAACACAGCTTAAAAGGCTAGCATCGAGTTAAAATTCACGATCTGAAGCACCCAGAGGCTGGGCATTGTCAGGATTGAAAGAAGCTGGTCATCTTAAAGATGGGGCGTGGGGATGGGTGTTTTATACCATGAGAATCTTGTCCATAACTTTATCTTAACATGGTTTTAATAGGTTCTCTGGAATAGAACACTTACATTTCTTGAGATTTCTAAATGACTACGAAAGTCTTGCAGGAGACTACTCCTGCCAGGGTTTGTGCTGCTGTGTCTTGTGTGGTGGGGTATATGCTTTTGGAAGTAGTATTCTGTACACTGTTGATAGTCAGGGATCAGCTAGGTCAGAAGGTCTCTAAGTCCTTTTGTGTGGTACAGTGCCACAGCTGATGTTGAAGTAATGCACGCTGCTGCTGCAGACAGGGGGCTGTCCAGGAAAAGTACATTATAAATGTGTTCATATGCATTTCCCTCCTAGTGGAATACACTCATAATAGGAGCTAGCAGAAAGACTTCTCGCTATCCCTCCCATACTCTTCCCATTCTCCATCCGACTCCTTCCTGCCTGTGAGGGTTGTGGACTCTTTAGCTAGGATGGCAGCCGATTCAGTAGCTTTACTATAACATATAGAAAGTGAAACTGTGATTTTTTGGGGGGCGCCTTTAGAACATTATGTGCTCTAGATAATTATCACTGTTCACTTACTAAAAACAGCTCGGTTTGCTAACTAGGGTTGAAAGTGGGAAGCCAAACAATTAAGGTAAATCCTGAAGATTTGTTTGGAAAATAGAAATAAAAGGATAGGAAAAATTCCAAGCTACTTTTCTCAGCATGTGTTTGAACGATATTTTTAAAAGACTGGTGAAAGAGCAAAGCAAATATTAGATGCCATTAAAACCAAAATATGTAATGAAAGATGCCATAGTATTAGATCACCTAAATAATTAATTTTTACATTCATGGATTTTGAGGAATGTTGCTTTGAAATTGTGATTTACACTCTTCAGGATCTTCTAAGAACATCATGCAGAAAAACGAAAAATACAGTGGTTCTTTAAAGACGGCTGCAAAATATAGAACCTGTAGCGTTCTGTTCTTTTAGGACATCACCATTTAGGGGAAAGACGTGTGATAGCCACTTCTTGTTGCTAGAGGAAGCAGGGGAGTTAAAAAGAAAAAAATTATATCCTGGTTAATATGAGTGTAACTTCTTTCTTTTTGTTTGCTTTTCCTTCGACTGCTGAACTAAAAAAAATCAGTTATTGGGAGAGCCCTGCTCAAAACTGACTTTTGTGAAAGCAGGCGGCAAGAGTTTCTGTTACCTGTATGTATTTGGCAACTGTTACAGAATAGGACAAGTCTTCTTAAAAATATTATTTATTATATGTGACATGAAACACAAGGATGCCTGCACACAGACTAGGACAAAATGTGACACTGAGTCTGATGGCAAGGTATGCTGCATGCAAACACCAAGGCTTGGGGGCACAGCTGAGCCTTGTGCGATCACATTGTATGTGCTGCTCTTATTCTGCCGGGGCCTGACACTGGCTGAAGGGTGAGTTAGAAGGACAGACAGGTTAGGAGAGTGGACAGTTCTCCTGATAGCTCAGAGAAAAAAGGAAAACATGGACATATCGAGAAGGTAAGGATTTGTAGCAGTGGTTGATTCAAAGTCTGACCCTATGCTCTGTGTTCAGAGAGGCTCCTTATCAATTTCCTAAAGTCTTCAAAGTCACTGTTTGCCTTCTGTAACATGAAGATGAACCTGAGGCTTTTTTTTTTTAAAAAAAAATGAGGACTATGAGAAGTTTGTAAATTCTGTTATTCATATTTCTGGCCAACACCTTTCCGGTATCTAAATTTGAATCATTCTCCTGTCTCTAGTATCACCAGTGGGAAAGCTGAAAATGCCGATAGAAATGACTTTTGAACCTCAGCACAAATCATTACTTGGCAATTCACCTTGATGAGTTAAGCATGTACAGACCTTCTTGGCTTCATATATAGTACTGGGATTGTAAAAAAGAAGAATGTCTCAAGAGGTAGGATAGCTGTAATATTTAAAGATGTAAAAGCATTAAGCAAAGGTATTTCAGTAAGTAAGCACCTTTTTTTGAGTTTCTCTGATGGCACAACTTTCTTCTGCTATTCACACCTTGTTCAGTCTGTGACAAAATGCCTTTTCTAAAGATATCTATCTCTGTACCCTGAGACTCCTAAAATAAGGGATTAATGTACACATACACTTCTTTTTCTTCCTAAATAGTTGAACAATTTCTTCTTTTTATGTCTGTCAGTGATTCTTACTGAGTGGTTGCTTAGTCCAGGAAATTTCTAGCTCTGGACACACAAACCAGGCAAACCTTTCATTCCACAAAATGTGAGATGCCCATATATGATTGAGTCCATGCGTTTGGCAAAGATCACACAAATCAATCTTTTGTGAGCACAGAAGGAATTCCATCTTCCTGGCTCTTTGAAAGAGCAGAAACTCTAAAATCAACATGTGAGGGAGCTTCAGGTGCAGCTGCCTGCCCCTTACTTTCTTTTTTCTCCCCTCTCCCCGTGAGGACAATAGCACCACTGACTGGGGCACTGAAAGCGAAACTGCAAGATGCAGCACGTGAAGCGGTCCTCCAGCTGGCTGTAGCTGTGAATTCAGCAGTTTGGCAGATAGTGCCGGAGAATCTTCCCCACCCCCCACCTGTGGAAGTCTTGAAATTCCTCATTTTGTGCTGTTGTAACTCTGCAGGGCAATTTTTCCTCAACGTGCTAGAAACAGAAAGAGGTTTGCAATTACCTAGTGATCAAAATTGATTTATAATTTCTTCCTGCCTCCCTTTATCCCTATTCAGCCTTGTATGTGCTGTCCTTCACTACCAAAGGATGCATCACAGTATGTTCTGAGTCTATTTAAATTATCATTTGCGTCTCTTTTTCTGTATTAAAACCAGATCACAAGCATGCTGTAATTAAAGGTTTTGTATCACTCTGGAGCTTATGAGGAAGGAGGCTAAGAATGTGCATGGTTTTGGATCTGCTCTTCTAGCGCATGTGTGGATGACTCATTAAGGCTAATTTTAAATGCTGGTGACATGTCCTGTCAGGTTGGCTTAGTTTGCCATTATTCTTTATCCCTTCACCCCAAGGCCAGTTGGCAAGGTCTATGACCTTCTCTAGTCTTGTTGTAGGTGCTAAAACTTCACATCGCTGTGCTCTGCAGCAGTTGTTTAGCTGCAAAGCACTCTATTAATGGTCTTCAGAGTCCAATATAACACCAAAGCTCAGAGGTTTAGCAAAGAGCTGGTCAAATGACCAGCTCGTATATGCCAATATTGTGGTCGACAGAGCTATGTTGATTTTTACAAGGGAACAGAATATTCAGCAGCACTGGAAAAGTAGGTGTTTTAATTCTTGACCTTTCCATTGAGTCCATTTGTTGTGCTCCTCTTCTTTCAGAGGAATCTGAAAGGTATCTGCCCCACAAAAGAGCCCAATTTTGATCTGTTGATGAGAAAATCATTACAAAATTCTGCTCCTTCCATATCTATTTTCTTTATCTCTGTTCTAGGTTTCTCTTAGGGATTTTAAATGGTGCTTGTCTTACAAATATTAATGGAATAATCGTGACAATTTCTTATGAGAAGACTTCAGGAGAGATTAAGGTATCTGCCACAGAAATCTGATTCTTTGAGTCGTTTGAGTTATTCTGAATTCTTTCATTGATTGGGAGAGCAGAGATTTCTTTTATGTTTAGTATATATCCCAAAGCAGAGATTTCTGCATTGCAACAGGAGCCAGAATGCAGAGAGACACAGTGACTTGTTCATTGTGACACAGGAAGCCAGCAGAAGCACGTAATTTGAAGGCAGATCTCTGTTCTGCCCTAGGACATTTTTCCTGGCTTTTTAATACCTTGTGTCTGAAGGCCAGATGTCAGGATTTTAGGAAATGGAAAGCTGTCATAATTTGTTACTATGAAACATATTTGATGAGCTGACTGACCAGTGTTTCCTTCAGTCCAGAAATGGTCATCTTCTTCTACTGTCATCTGTCAGATGTCATTTGTAGTAGGTTAACTTGCAAGACAGAAAAAGTGAGCTACAAGGCTTTCCTAAGGAGAAATGAGCTAAGAGGCTGTATAGCACTGCTCTTCCAGACACCGTCTGTTTTTAAGTTGCAGTGGGGAGTGAAGTCTGTGCTGTTTAGCACCTGTCACTGGGTGGGGTGTGGGCCTGTGTTCTGTAGCAGGGATGTTGAGTGGAAGAGCTGTGTCTCCCTAGGAAGTACTGGGGGACACTGCCATCTACTGTCTCCCTTACCTGAAATAATAGTTTGGTTATCGACTTTGTAGAAGAGATAAGGTTCTTTTCCTGCTGCTACTACCTTTTTTTTCTTTTTTTTTTTCTTTAAATAACTATTTTCAGTTTCTTGAGTTTCCTACTTGCGCGTCTCTTAAGCATGGAGGGATCGTGGCTGAGGTGCAGTGGAAAGAAGACAATACTAGGATTCAGACAAAGGAGCTTCTATTTCTATCTCCATCGCTTGGCACATTGGAGAACCTTGGGCAACTCTTCTGCCCTTATTTCCACCCTGCCAAATGAGGAGAATGGTACTTATCTGCCTCATAAACTGCATTAGTGTTTTAGCAGCAGGTCACTGTCATTATTACTCTGTCGAATAGCTACAGATTTGGAACAGTCCAAAGGAGGAGTAGCTCTGGGCCGGGAAATCCATGCATAGGTGTGAGGGAAATCATTGCCACAATATTTTGTTTTTGAGAAAGTAGCCAGTGTGTTGTGCTCTCGTTTTTTTCCCTCTGGTGTACCATCACATGTTATCACACTTCTGCTTCCTTTATCCCTGCACTGGCCTCCATACAGAGGTGGACTCTTGCCCTTGGGCAGAGCATAGACAGAATCACCATCCTCTCCAGTGGGAGCAGTGTATGTACAGCAGCTGAGGGAAGCATGTGGTTCCATATTCGTGAAGTCAAATTGTGTTTGTAAGAGAGCGCAGGCATCCCAATGACCTTAGCTGAGTCGTACTGCTTGGTACAAAACCAATACAAAGAATGCTGGGTTCAGTTCTAATTATCCACTCATAATTAATTCATAATTAACAACAATAAACGCTGCTGTCCTACTCACTTAACATCTTCAATATTGAAGGCTCAGAATCAAATTTTTTATGTGTTTCTCTCAAAAAACACTTGTGTGGGACAGATAGATATAACTTATCAACCTACTGATCCTGTGGAATTGATTGTTTTGGGTAGTAAAGCTAGGTATTCATGACAGGGAGTAAATAAAATTGTAACTTGTTGTAAAGGATTTATTAATTTTTGTGGGTCTAACTTCTAGACAATAGTTATTACTGGGCAGTAAATCACTTAGATGGAGTCCCAGGCACAGAAGGGCAGCATAACTGAGAACAAACATTCCAAGACGTGCCCTTCTTTTCCTCTCTCAACAGGCTCATCCAGCTGGTGAGAGCTGGATGCATTGCTCCAGCCAGCTGATTATGTTAGGTTTGCATACATTAATGCTCCTAGGCAGTCAGTGCTGCAAATGATGCTTCAGGCAAATGCCATTGTCCCACAGAGTCTTCACATGGCTGGGAATTAAGTTTTATACCTCATCTGTAGCAAATAATATGTATGCCACATGGTCACAGAACCAGAGAATCAATGAGGTTGGGAGGGACTTTTTGAGATCTTCTTGTCCCACCCCTGTGCTGAAGCAGGCTAGCTAGAACAAATTGCGCCAGACCAAATTCAGTTGGATTTTGAATATCTCATAGGTGGAGACTCTATAACCTTTCTAGGCAACCCATGCCAGTGCTCAGTCACTCTCACAGTAAAAATGCATGCTTGAACTTCTTGTGTTTGGAAAAGGCAACCATGCAATGTCTTACTTCGGCCATCCTCGTACGACTCCTCTCTGGCTATCACTTTTGTATGGAACTGGCATTCCATGTACCAAGATTTCTTAGACCTTCAAGAGAAAATTCTCATTTTTCTCCTTTTTCACTTTTTCCCATCTCTCTAACCCATTTGGGTGCTTGAAGGTTACATTTGAGTCTTCAGATGTGTTATGGAGGAAGCAGACAAGCAATGAGAATTGCAAAGGGTTCAAAATCCAATTCTTTTTCAGTGTAGCAAGCATAAAATATTTATAGAACTGGAAAAAATAATAATGTCCTGCATACATTTCTCAGTTTCCTCATCAATTCATAACATTTCAATGAGTTCTTCAGGGCAAACAGAAACTTCTTTTAGCATCTCAGAGCTTCTCCTCAAACTACAGCATTTCTCTCACTTTCTTTCCCCCCGCTTCTCTCCTTCTTTCTTGGCTTCTCTCCTTTGTCTTCTGTAGGCGGTTTCTTCTTTTGGCCATGTCTAGCCTACAGATCAGTCCCATATGCTCCTTATGTTTCTCTTGCTTGCTCTTTCCTTAGTTTCTAATGCCTTAATTCTTCCTGCGGTGTTTCTGTCATTCTAAGAACTAAGAAGTTCAAGGGAGTGAAAAAAATTATTTCCCTGAGAGTTAAGTCATCATGTCTGTCTGTCTATGCTAGTGAATGGTTGTCTCCTCTAAAGGAAGGCTTGTAGGTATAATTCTCCTGTCTCCTTAACACAGACCATGAGAATCCTGGTAAAAGACCATTATAAGACTTAAGAGGACACATAGTCCACAAGAAAACAATCAGATTTTGCAATTTGTACAGCTGTCTCCTAACTACTAGCACCACTTTCTGCAACTCCAAGATTTACTCTCTGTCTTCAAAAAACTACTGTGACCTTTGGTTTATCTCCAGTACAATTTAATGCCTCAGAAAAGAGTTTATGCAGGAGCTAATAACTGATAATCGGATACATGAAGCCAAATTGTGGTCTTCTAAGTTAGTGAAATTATTATGGTTGGCCTTTACCTGTAGAGAGGAAGTGGGGAAAAAGCAACAGGTTTTTATCTACAATAGATTAACACGGGGCCATGGGTATCAGCAAAGTAATTTTTGACTTCTGTCGGTAAAAACTGCTTTTCTGTTCACTGTGTCTTTAAAGAGAGTGACAAATGAAGATAAACCACAGAGCAGATGTACCTATCTCAGAAAAAACCTTTTATTTTCTGTTCAGCCTGCAGAATTCACAATAAATAAAACGGCAGGCTGCATTTATTGCTGGGTAGTACCATGCCTGGGATCAGAAGTGACGTGGTTCAGAATTCAGTTAGTGAACTAGACACCTGTAATAGCTGCTTGAGGGTCTTTCTGTATCTTGTGGAGGTACCTGTAATAGCTGGGGAAGCTCTTAATGTCTTAAACGTGCTGCTGTAAAACAGATCTGGCTTCCTGGAAGCTTGCCTGTTTTGGTGATATAGAGTTAGATCTCCAAGCATTGGCCAGGTACTGACAGCTACTGAGAGTACCTTATAGGATCCAGACCATTTAAGTTGTCTGTTTTTCAGGGCAGGTCTGTTACTACTCTTTACCAAAGAATTACAAATTACTACAAAACTCGACCGTGGTGTGCCAACTGGAAAACACTTGGTATCATTCATAACAAATCCTGTGATATTTCCATCACTGTGCAAGTTATTCAATAAGTATTTTTGAAGTGGTTTGAGCCACGTACCGCTGTGATGTAGGAAGTTTTTAACCAATGAGCTGTATGTCCTTAGGCATTTGAGGTCTGAATGAACAGAGGGCAAAATAATCTGTGTTGAGTCCAGACAATCCACCCATATAAAAGGCCTTGGTTGTGGAGCATGACATATTTGATCTCGAGGACTTGGGCACGCAATGTCAAGAGAGCATGTATTTGATTCAGAGAGTGTAGTATCACTCAGCGCCAAGTGAGAGAGTGAAGTATCACTCCTTAAGGTACCAAGAAAGGATTGTGCATAATTCATCTTGGACAATTACCTATAAGGCAAAAAAGGAAGAGACCCTAAAGAATGAGTCAGTATGCAAAAAGAGTTTGTAAATAAACCCTGAAGCATGATGGAGATGGCAATGTAGAGGACATACTGCTCCTCACAGCAGATAGCCCAGATGACTTAGCAAGTCATTATCAATGAAGAAAGCCCTAACTGTCTTCATTTAAAAAAAAAAAAAAAATCTTAATTTTACATAGTCAAAGAAGTACTTGAAGCAGTCTCAGCATTACTCAGCAGCCTGTGTAACTGTTACGTGAATGCATGGCCAAATGTAGCAGTTTCTACATAACCTTACTTACGGTTGCCCACACAAATGTTCTCCAATTTGCTTTTAATAAAGTATGTCCCACTGTTCAGTGCAGCATTGCTTAGCTTAATACAGATAATCTTCTCCCTTCCATCTTACTAGTAAGTTGACCTATTTATTTGAAAAGTACAGCTACTGATACAGAAGTTTGTTTTCACTGTAGAGTTTGCAGGATGCAATTTAACAAGAGTTGCAACTTTTTGCCCCTAAGTGTGAATCCGTCTCTCAAATTGCCTGTCACTGATGATTCAGGACAAAGGAAGATAAAATATTCATGCTTTTCTAGCAAACACAAAACCTCAGTAGCTGCAGTGTAACTACAACTACCCGGGGTGTCAACTGTGATTTTTTTGTTTTCATTCTGTGCTAAATGGTTAACATAACTCAATCGAGTAAGCCCTTTATGACAGTGATTTGCTCAGCAAATAAATATCCGTATGCTGACATTTTTATTAGGTAGCAAGTAGTCATCTGGAAATACTACTTAGCTCTGTAACTGCTTCTGCTAGGGATTATGTTGTTTTAATACAAGGCAACAGAGGACCCTCAAGGTTAGCCTTGGGATAACCATAATAACAACTACATATTTTAAGCACAGTCTTTGAGCTGTTTATCGCCTGCTTTTCCATAAAACACAAAGTACCATAGCTAAGAAAGCAATGTGTCCTAAAATATAAATAGCTTTCTGTAGACACCAGTGTTGTTGTTTCCTACCATAACTGGGCACTTCTGGTTGGAGGTAAGCCGTGGGTCTGTGACTTCAGCTCAGCTGTGAAGAGCAGTTAACCATCATTGCATTTTCCTTTTGGCTTTGCCTTCAGATACAAGCAGCATTCTTCTCACATTGACACAGATCGTAAAGTCTCTGTCAGAACTGATAAGCTCATCATCGAAACTCCTCCTGAACCATAAGGAATGACATAGAAACCTGTTGGTCCTGTTGGCTGATCTCTAGTAATAGCTGCACCAGTGCCTGTCTTCCACAGCCAGGCTCTCATTACAGACACACTCAATCACAGGAAAGACGACTCTTTCTGGAGGATGGATGGTAGCATTTCCCTTCACAGGTTTTATTCTCTAAGCATATTTTTGATTTTATGGATGTTCTACCAAACTCTGAAATGTGATATTCTGAGTTTATCTGGTATTCTGAGCTGGACTTCGGAGTAGGCATGTGCCTGTATTCTTCTTTGAACTGAGGGAAAAAAGGAGGAAAAGTGTGTGTAGCTTACTTTGTCCTCCTTGCAGCTTTTCTTCATTTGGTTATAACCATTCTAATAAGACTTGATTGGCTGCAATATGGTCTGGGTTTATATTTGAGGAAATACTAAAGAAATAACAGTTTGAGCCTCTGTCCCCATCCCACCAACCAAAAAACTCTGAGAAAATGAAATTAAACTTTGTGTTGTTCAGTGAGTTTTCCTTTGACATGCATGTTTCAATTTACTTAACAAACAGCAGTTCATCAAAGAATAAAAGAAATAATCAGGGAGGTAGATTGACAGAGTAATGATGTGGAGCGTCAAACTACTTTTCTCCTGAAGTCCTGCTGTTCGTGGTGTTCCTCTGCTTTTTTACTGAGACTGCTGATAGGTCACCTTGTGGCTTCCCACTCCCTTTGCTAGGACTTAATTTTCAGTTTGGAGTGGACAGGTGCCAGATGCAGAGTTTTCTCTTGGGTGAGTCGGCCCAGTTGAAGCTGCCAGTGATCTTTCAGTCAGAGCTGCCCTTGCCCTGCACTAGCTACTCACCATTTCCCTTCTCTTTGCGCTGGCACTACTCTAATCCAGCCACTGCTGCTTTGCTAGCAGTTTCTGTTTTTCAGCCCTTCGTTAAGAGCAAAGAAGCAGCATACAGAGCTATTGCCCAGACTTCTCCTGTATGGGCAATAGACATTCCTACCTCTCAGTTTAGAAGAGGCTTAAGCAGATTCTTCTATCATGTCTTCCCTCCCTCTTGCCCTGCACCTACAACTACTGGCTTTGTGGGCAGAATCTGCAAGGTGTTTACATAGATTAGGATGACCACTGACTCCAGGCATATCTAGGCATAATTCACTGCCCCAGATACTTATTTTCCAGTCTGTAAACTTGTCTCAGCTTCATAATATTTCTCTTCTTTCCCCTTTTCTTTTGGTTTCCACAGAAATGCCTTGCAAACAACATGAACCAACGTGTAAAATAAACAGTTCAGAGCTGCCCAATGATCTTTTTCATTCATCTCTCCTATGCCCTAGATGTAGTCTCAGTATTACAGCATCAGATAGAGGGGAATAGCAGAGAAGAACAACTGAGAACAAGGTGATGTGTTAACTCCTCTTTATGGTCTTTCTCATGTATAGATCAATAAGTGGGAAAATACCAGACTAAAAAATTATGAAGATATTGGGTCAAATCCTAATCTTGTTACACAAAGGGTTGTGGATTATGAAGCCCAAAGGTGGAGGGCAGTTTGATCCTCCTCCTCAAAGTTCTTAGAAGACCAGAGAATGACTATTTTGTTTTGGTATACCTGGTTTTCTAATCAATGACTGTCATCACCATTGAACTACCTTCTCCTGAACTTGGCATGTTGTGGACAATACAGCTACTATAGAGCCACCTCCAGAAGAAAGTGCCTATGTATTTGTCTGTCTCACTCTCTGTGCATAGGCCATGTGGGTGGGTTTCTGTCACATCCCTGTACATTAACAGAATATCAGAAATCTGTGTTCAAACTGATAAAATTCTCTATAAAGCAGTCTGTAAACTATTCCTTTCCAAAAAATTAGTCTAAAAATATCTTTGCAATCCTTCCTTTAGGATAGTGCAGCCTGATGATATCAGGTACACAAGAGCACCCACAGAAGCTAGATTTGCAAAATAATTCTTCAGAATTCCTGCAAAGTGTCAAAAGACCGAAGTAATTTGCTTAGCTCCGCAATAGGAGAGGGAAACGATCTCAGCTCAACAGCAAGCCCACCTTAATGCTGTTTATGTTTCAGCCCTTTCTAAAGACTTTAAAAATATTGCTTGCATTTCTTTACTGACCATCAGAGAGTATAGCTAGGTGGTTAGCAAAGCTCACTGTTTCTCAGGAGCTGGAATTAAGCATGATTTATTAACACTGCAGCATTGTCTCCTGCTGGCCACTGGCAGTAAGAGTCAATTCTTTGGCATGCCAGCTACCACGAGACCCCACCCCATTCCTCTGCATTTCAAGAACACACTTGGAGTGTACTCCCTTGAATTCACAAAGAAAACGAAATATTCCATAAGGAATAACTCCTCTTCCTTCATATCTCTGTGGTGCTTTAACGACGTAGCAGTGAAAGTGAGGTAAACATTTTTTGCTGGTGATGTTTAGGGGATTTTTGGCTATTCATTTAGAATATACACCCTTTTGCTTTCATCTTGAAATAGAGGACAGAAAACAAATAAGATATATTTTTCTCCCACTTCTTCAAATACAATAATTGGTGGCTGTGACAAACTCCCTGTGGAGCCTTGAGTCTGAGCATCTGCTCCCCACACTCTTTTCACAGACAGCCAGAAAGCCTCCTTGGTTACTGCTGTCCACCAGAAAACACTTACGCATCTCCAGAATCTTGTGGTCTGGAACTAAGATCTCTGCTTGGTTTCTTCAAAAGAAAGCTAATAATTTCCATATGGCCCAAACTATTGTGCTTTAAATTCTCTATCAGGACTGCTGGAGAGTTGGGGTACCTGTGTACTACAACTTAGCTTATATTCCAGACGCTTGAGTAATAAATGTGTTGTCATTGCTTAACTAGCTTGAAATTACTCTCAACACATCATGTTAAGATAAATGCAAATAAAAACGTTTATTTGCAACTTCTAGAATAGATGATGTAATTACAAATATTAGTGTCTCTTGCTTAAGACCTCAGAGATCAAACAAATAATCTCAGGATTATAAAAGGCACAGAGTGTTTAATCGCTATTTCTTTTGTCTTGGAATACTTGAAGAGTGATTAAAAAAAAATCTGCAATTCTTCCATGGTTTTCTTCATATCTTAAGCAAAACTGAAAAATTAGAATAAGAGAATATGGCTTTCTCAAGTGTTTTTTGGCATGGCATTTGTTCTCTGTTTCTTTCTTTTATCAGGACTGGCATAGCTCAGAGCTGGGAGATCCATGCCTCGGTCTCAGAGTGACGTGTCATATTCTGGATATGGATGGTGGAATTGCCCAATTGTTTTAGAGAGAACTTGAATGTAGAGGTAGAATAAAAGGACCCAGAGGGCCAAATTCTGCACAGACTAACACCTGTTTGCCTTAGGGATTAAAAGGAAGGCAGAGTTTCTTTCTTGAGCTAAATTAATCTCTCTTACGTGCAAGAAAATTTCAGTTTGGCAATTCTGAGTTATGCAGATCTAGCAAAACAAAATATGGCTTTTTGAGGAGAAGTGCCAAGTTTTATTTAATTTGAAACCCCACTGACTTAATTTGTGCTACACACAAGTAAAGGAAGGCGTTTTTAAACCTAGCAACTTATTGGTGCGTGCATTATGATTTGGAATACGTACACACTGTCACTAGTTCTTCCAAGTGAAGATTTTCTCAACCACTTAACCAGAAAGTAATTCAATGGGTTATGGCTATAAATGGCTCAGCTTTAAAATCTTCCCTGCGGTTACAAAGGGAAAAAAGCAAATGAGGAAACTGTATCTAAACCAGAAGTGATGGTGGACTGAGTTTTACTTGGAAAAATGGAAAGGATGAATTTACTTCCCTAGTTCAGAGAGCTCTCTGAACTGAAATATTTGAATGGATCCTAGTGTGTCACTTCTTAAACATCCTTTCAAACTGAACTAAGTTAAGAGAATAATTGCAAAGACTGCAACAAAATGTCAAACTCGTGAGACTACTAAAAAACTGGTTGGCATTCAGTATCTGAAGTCTAGTCTCTAATCATTTAACACTGGTCATACACGCTCTGAGCTTTTGCGGGACATTTGGATTCCCCCATTAGTCCCTTAAAATCTACTGTCATCCTACAAGCCATCACAAATGTTGTACTGAGGTGCTGAAAATAACTAGTGCTCTTCTCTTTCTAAAAGCTGACTGAATTGCCAGATATTTGAGTAATGCAGGCGTTCAGATAATGTGCTGATAACAAACATGCACATCTGCTGCTAGGCAGGTATACTCTAGTGGAATTTAGTGGGCTGGATTAAAGAGTTTTTAACCATATTGAAAGCTATTGAAAGTCTGGAAAGGGAAGATGACTCTATAAGCAGTATAAATGAGCCTGGGGATAAGGCTGTGAAGATGTGCCCATCTCCTGGAGACAGACAATAAGGCAAAATGGGTGTGAGACAAACAGACCTTTGTTGTACAGTTGTGCAGTAAATCTTACTCCCTTAACCTCCTTCTGTCATAGGAGCTATGAGCAGATGTTGAGTTCTCTACATACTTTTGGCAGCCAGTTACTGGTGTCCTGTAACTGCTTTGGATAAATACAGTAGCTCCAGTAATCCCTGCCTAGTTGCATGTGCCTGAGACTTTCTGAAGCAGAAATGCTGTGAATCAGATGGTCAGTGCAGTCTCCCAGTGGGCAACCTTTTTGATCCTGGGCTCTGAACTGCTGCAGGTATCACATCATACTGTAATTTGCCCCATAGACACGACTGTCTTCTTGCCCAAATCAGCCCTCTCAAAAAATGAGGGAGTCAATGTGACCTTTACAGTCTTGATCACAACATGCCTTCTAAAAATGAAAGGTATACACACAGTTAAACTATGCATTCACTTTTCCAAATTCTAATCTTTGCCCAAAGACTTAGTCATTGCTGGAGAGGCCAGCCAGGCTGCTAGGCAGCATGCAAATGTCAGGTAAATTGGCAAGATCTCCAATAAAAAAGGCAACATTCACAATGCTTGTGGTAACACGACCATATCAAACCATCCAGTTCATTGTTTGAGATTCTTAAATTAGTTTGTAGAGTCGTACTGAAAGAGAATTAAGCCCTGAGAGCTCAATGGAAGAGAAGTTGCTTTGCTGTAGTTTTTCCTTTGCAGATCGGTTCTGAGAAAAAAAAAGCCTCCTAGTTGAACAACATTGCTAAAATTATTTTCTATTTTGAGCATGTGTTTAAGCTAATCCTTTTGTTCCATTCAGAGCTCATCCGGTGATGCAGTGCTCCCTTTTTTAGTTCTCAGGATTGTTGCTCATAGCTAATCTATGCTCATATCTAAGCCTCTAGAGTTTTTACCCCTTTATGTGGACACCTCCAATTTCAACCAACTGAACAGGACTTTGTGAAAGTCTGAATGAATGGAATGAACAAGGTGCTGATGGCAAGGCATCTTCCAGGACATGCAGCTAGCAGGAAAGCATGAAGTATTCACAAAGAGTACGCAAGGTCATCTTTGTTCTAATTTATTCTATAGCTCCCCCAGTGGTTTGGGTCTCTGCCTTAGGACAAACTCTCTGGTCCTTCTAAGTCCTCCTCACATGCCTTAAACTGACATTCTGCTCCTTTCACAGTGGGTAACCAGTGTAATCTACAAATTCCTCTGATCTGGTCTTGATTGCTTCACCTAAAACATAACAAGTCATTTAAGACCAAAAAAAGTACGTATTTTTTGATGTGGGGCTAGATTCTTCTCTTATATGACTACACCACCTACTTTTTTTCCCACCTATTTTGTAAAATCAGTGGTTAAAATTATCTCTCCAAGGGATACTTCCACTACTCAGCTGCTCCATATGACCCCACTGTTCCAGCTTGTGCGGCCTTAGCTCCTGGCTACCTTCTACAGTATTTCACCATTTATCCCTCTCGCTACACTGTCATCTAAAATAAAAGATGGAACAACCCCTGGGTTACGATTCCTTTACTGTTGTCTCCAGGTGTGGTCTTGCTCCCTGTCCAACCCATGTGGCAGCTCACAGCAACACAATCTCAGCTTTTAAGAATAAGCACAACAACTCTATGTTTCCAAGAAGAACATGGCTGTGTTTTGGGATCACTGAAAGGATCATCAGTGATGAAGACAGTGCTTTCATGCCCTTATGATTTTGATGTATGAGGGTAATACTAAAAGAAACTGTAAAAGTGCATATAATGCTGCACCAGCTGTCAATTATTTATTGTATTACAAATTCTCCACAATTTTTGAGGTTTCCTGGTTAATTTTTAAGTCATCTGGAGCTATTTCCAAAGTGCAGAAGCCTGTCCCTTAATCAGTCCCCATAAGTCTTGAAGGCTTTTATATTTCTTCAATTTCCGAATGTTTTTGATGTATCATTGCAGTGTTTTTGTAGCACCTTGAAACATCTAACTCCACTCGCCCAGGCTAGTGACTTGTTGCTTACCCAGGATCTGACACAGGCGGGAAGATACACTCTGTTTTATCAGTGCTGCCAGTTTCAAACCTCCTATGTCAGAGTCTAGGTGCAACTCAGATAACTCAATGCACAATCCTAGGCCATGCACTATCTGTTTTGGGCTGGTACAAGCAAAGGGAGCAGTGTTAGCTATTCCCATGGGTGCTCTTCTGTTAGCAAAGGGCATGCTGACATTCTTATTCTGTGGGGTCTTCTTTTATTATCCTAAAATTCTTTGAAGCAGTTGAAGACCTCCCTGGATGGGCTTCCAAAGAGGTTTTATGGGAAAGCTTAACTTTTGTCATTATGTCCCTTGCTAGCTGAGACCCACCTCAGTAATTTCTCTCTCTGATCCTATCAAATGTCTATATACGGCTATCAGCTGAAATGACACCACAATGGGAAAACAAGAGTAATGTCCACAAAGCACCTTCCTGTCATTTGAGGGTGTCTCATATGGACACTGCCAGCAAGACTGTGCTTGTTAAAGATCAGATTGGGGACAAAGACCATCTATTCGTAACCTAGCCTAAGGAGGTGCAGAGTGGTGTTTAAACTACTGCCCTCAGAACATCATCTCTGTTATCTCTGTTAGGACACATGACTGCTATGGACAATAACAATAGACTTAGAAAAATGTAAAACTAGCAAGGGTTAAGCCTTTTGGAAATGGATCAGATTTTTATGGTAAGCATAATAGCATAAAGAAGGGATCAACCCAGGCCTTCGTGTCTAAAGGTTTTCTTACTGAGAGATGCCTTAGGCAGCATTGTACTCTAATTGTGGAAAGCTATAGCTTATGCTAGGTACAGACTTCATGTGCTCGTTATGATACATCCTTTTCTGAAACTGAAAATTGTTGAAAATAAGCAAACAAACAAATGTCATGAAAGACACAGAGGAAATGCAGTACTGAAGATTTAGCTGAAGTTGAATCATTGGTACCTATTTAAATTAATGCAGAAAAGATGTTTTTTCTTTAATGCATGGTGACTAAATATATTCAGATAAGAAGTGCATGATTAAAAGGCTTAAAAAAATGTATATATTTAAAATCTCATGCTTCACGAATATATAAACTCAGGAATTTTTAAAAACTCCCTAAGAAGTTTTAATAGTAATAATGTTCAGTAGGAACACTTGGAGAAACATAAATGATAGTTAAGTGCATGAAAAGGATCATATCCTGGAATAAGCCCAGTATCTTAAAATTGATATCTATTTGTACGCACTTAATTAGATGTCTATGCATGGAAGTAAGAGAGTAGGTACATCTATTATTATGAGAAGTGGCTTTTCTCTTTCCGTTATATAGATTGTAGACTGAAGCTGCATCTAATTTGTTGTGAATTACTGTGAATTATTATTTAACCTTCACTGACACTACCTATTCATCCCCTATATCTGCTTTGGCTGGTGCTATCAGCTGCCATCGCTTTTATAACTGTTATAGATGTAAAGATCTTTCACTCTCCAGAAAATAACTCTCTTTTGGATCTTTAAGAGGTAGAAAAATGTTTTTACAACAGTTACTGACATCTGTTTCAGCATGTACGTAATATCTAGCCTCACAGAATTCCTTCCTTCACTAGTGAAAACAGTGTTTAAAAATATAGATAAATTTGATGAGAACACAGCAACTTAGATTTTCCTGCCATAGAGTAGAAGCTCTGTTCTGCACATTATCATCTTTTCATAAGCCTGTAGAAATTAAAGATTAGAATAATTCCTATATTTTCACCCTGGAAAATTCCCTCCAGTTTTGAGCAAAGTCAGATCAGAATCTTTTAAAAATAGTAATATTCAGTGCACGTATTGACAAACCCAGATATTCATATAATGCAAAAGCAGTGTTGGGAGAACTCAGAGAGATGCTAACTTAAGACCATAAAATATTAGAATTTGAAAATGTATGAAATAATTTCTCCCCATGCAGGTTTGGTTTTGGGGCTTTTTTGTGGGTGGGTTTGTTTTGGTTTTTTTTTTTTTTCCCCAAGAAGAAGTAGACACCTCCAGTTGCGTACCCTTTTTTGCCTGGTGGAGTCTGGAAGAAAAAACATTTTCTGTATCAGGATGTTTTTTTGCATGTCTTCTCTCTTCCTTCTCAACGTAGCACATGGATTTTTGACCATTTTCCACTGTACTGCCCATCAGTGATAATTTTATCATAATAATGAGCGGGGGCAAATTGCTTTTCTCAGGTGCGTATATTCCAGTCACCTGCCCTTTAGAATACATCTTAACTAACCATTTATTTTTGAGGTATATCAATATCTTTTGTAGGGTCAAATATATAATCTTTTTTCCATTCTGGAAGAGGTTGTTAATGCATAATGGGATTTTCTCCCCTGAATATTTTTGCTAAGGTTGTAACATAGATCCTGATGCAATGAGTATTTAATGAAAAAAATAAGTAGTTGAATGCTACAGAATCCCAGATAAGAGAAGAGGGACAAAATTTGAAATTCAGAATGGATGAAATAATGATCACTGCCTGCCTGTTTTTGGTGAGATTGTGGGTACCAAAAAAACCCCTCCAAAAATCAAACCCCAAAGGCTTTTATTATTATTATGCAATCAATGGGAAGACTTCAGCTGACTCCAGTGGAAAGGAATGAAACATCGCTTCAATGAACTTCTAAGTTTTAAATAGTTTAGGTAGTTCTCTTCCTTCAGCTGCATCACTGTGGAGTCCGTCTCTGGGTATGCCAGGAGCCCTTACAGGCCCGGGGTGGCTGCTCTCTGGTCGTGCTCAGGTTTTGCATGAGGCACTTGGCAGATACATTGCTGGGACACACATGGAAAAGTCTTCCAACAGCTGAACACTCATCATCATCATCATCATTGCTGGGACACACATGGAAAAGTCTTCCAACAGCTGAACACTAAGGGCAAAAGAAAATGCTGGTTTCACAGAAACTTAGTGTCTGAGGAAACAATAGTGTGCAGCTCCCGTTGGCAGGGTATGATGCGCTGTGCCTGAAGCCAATGGATCTTCCGTCGTTTACTTGGGGGGTGCAGGACCAAACAGGTGTGCTGTGAGTTGGAATCTGGTCCTTGTCCTGATCCACTAGTTTGTAAGAGTTATATGATGACTGATGAGGAATTCCTCTGGTGGAGGGACAGCGCAGCATTGCTCATTTTTGTTCCCACAGTCCCTTTTTTACTGTCCCTCTTTGCTCTACCTCTTGTGATCTGGGGCACTATCTCCCTATGATGGGTGTCCACACTGTTTCCCAAGGCTGGTCTTGTGCTGCGCATACTGTGAGCCTGTCCACAAGTCCGCGGGTGCAGTGAGAGCGTGCAGAGCTCAGAGGGATCACCGGACAGGCCAGGAGGGCTGACCCCCACCCACCAGGGTGATGGTGCTGTGGATGGGCGATGCACAGTACTGGGAGTGACTGAGTCCAGCAGACCCTCTTGGAATTCAGTGAGATCTGCTTAGGAAGAGGTTTCAAACAATTTTTCCTCTTAATTTGTTTAGGGTTTTTTTGTCAGATGATGAAGATCTCAGCCACATGCTCAGCTTTCTCTTGGTGCTGGCAATTTCACTGCTTATTTCAGGCTCTAGCATGATAACGTCACTTCTGCATGGTTCCAGGAGAGCTGAAGTAAACACTCCCATGCAGTGCTCTGAGAGCCCACATACAGTGGCTCATGCTCGTTCTGCCAACAGGGCTGTTTCATCCCAGACACTATATTGTCTGCATAAATAAACTGTAACAGGAATTCATACACCAGCCATTCGTCAGAGATTTTATTTCTATTTTTGCAGCTTGCAGTAATTATTTCCTCATAGGGAAGCTAATTCCGCTTATATGGACTTTTCTTGAGATGAAGCATTTTTTCTGTACTTTTCTTATACTCGTTATAAAGAAAGATTATTCATCTCTAAATTTATAGCATCTAGACATGTGCCCACTTGCAGCACCCAGACAGACAGCTATTCACTTAGCTCTTCTCAAGACCCATTTTAAAAAAAAAAACCAACAAACTAATATTTTCTTTTTGAGAATGACCAGAGTCTTTCTTTTTCATCATATTTAACAACAGCATTTTGATCTTATGACATTTCAAATCCATGTTTTTCTTGTCAAAATCCGGGTGTCCATTTGGGTATTTGCTGCTGTCACCATGTTTGTGACCAAAGTCTAATAAACTCCTATAAAATAAAATATGCATTTAATTAGTCAAATTAATAGGTTGGAGGCTTATGACATGAACATACATAAATGCTTGTATCTTTAATTAATAAGCCTTGTAAAACTCATGTGATAAAACTTATTCCTGGCCTTTGCTTTTATACTTCATGAGCTTAATCAGTGCTGATAATTTTTTGACAAGCTGATGCTGCAGAGCTTTCAGGCTTTTTCTGTGTAGGGAAGATGAAAGCTTTGAGTTGAAAAGGGAACGTGCCAAGGTCTCATTTTCTGTGCACTATGACCTTCTAGCTTACTATTCTAGTGGAAGGCGTAAAAGACTGCTGGTAATACATACAGGGGTGAAAAGGCTCATTACAGCAGGAGGAAGAGTGTGAAGGCAGATTCTTGTTGCATCAGGTCTGACCAGGTCTGAATCTATCCCCTGATTTGTCTGTGTGTTCAACCTGTAGTCCTCATATTCATGTTTGTGCCTGTCATCAGTGAAAAAGTGGGTATGTGGAGCCCCCCAACCATCGCGGGAGAGCCAACGGAAGCCATCCAGGGCCAGGAAGGCTTGTTGGTGTGCTCACGACCCCAGCTCTGTGCTCAGTGCTCAGTCAGCGACACAAGCTTGAGTCCTTGACTGCGAAGGAGTAGCTTGCAAGACTGGGGAGGGAAAATCCATCTTTAGTTTGTGATCTCAGAGACCGTTGACTGAAGTTCAGTGTTTAAGTCATGTGATCTCTAGTCCTTGGTATTAAGCCCATGAGTGAGTGAAGGGAAAATACCTTTGTGAAATCAGACACTCTCACCTTGCTCAGATGTACCAGGTCATTCGTGTGTACCAGGCTCTGCCTTCTGGTTAGCAAAATCTTCTCTCCCAGGAGATCTGATGCTGCCTTCACAGGCTAGTGCTGTCATCCATGGCTTTGTCAGACCTGTGGCTACCAGAACATCTTGCTATTTGAGCCTTGAATTTCGTCTTCTTCCTGAAATGACCAGTCTATTGAAATGCATTTTGAAATTAAGGTAGAGGGACAGAAAAAGGGGGGAAAAAAAGATAAAATAAGAAAGATAAAAATGGGGATGGAAGAAAATTATCAGGGAAACTAGGGTCCCAGTTTCCTTCTGCTAGACACAAAAGAAAAGCCTTTGCAGTGTTAGACCACCTATTTTCAGACATGCCTGGGATCACTCGCTGCTGAAGCTGCTGATCACCTGCTTTTTAGCTGTGAGGTTGACTCTTACGCTGAATGCCCGCTCTGCCCAATCCAATCATCAAGGCAAAATACTTCACCTGCTGTAGTTAAATCTCATGATTTTTAAGCCTGTCTCCTGATTTTTGTAGCCTGACTCATGGTTTCTGCAGAAAACTTTGTCTTGGCAAATGCTGAAAGCAGTGGGAGTATTTGCAGCTTGAAGGCACTGTTCAGCGAGAGGAAGGGTGGAGGAATCTGCCCCTCAGCAATTAGTAGACTCGCTTTCTACGAAAGGACGTGTCATTTGGTAGGTTATTTTAGCATGCTGTACAGATGCAGATTATGTTTTAGAATTTTTAATTGGTGATACCATAGCAACTTTATACAATGAGAAACAGTCCAGGCCAGATTGTGCCTGACAACCACCCGCCTGTTTGGGGGTGGCATAAAGCTGTAACGACCCAGGAGGACTTTGGGAGGCTCTCGATGCTCCGAGTCTTGGTATGGCAGGCTGTCAGATAGGTGAAATGGGTTCCTAATCCCACAGCTAGAGGGGACAGGTCCATTGCCTTGTGTCCCTACCAGCCTTCCTGTGTCCATTGGGATTGGTCAAGATGTTGCAGTTAAAACCTTAAGGTGCCAGTAAATTATTTAAATTCCAAGGTTCTGATAGATTTTCACTCTGTGAATCAGAGATGAGAGAGTGTCTGAAGAAGTAACGCAGGGCAGAAATAACATGTAAGAGATTGCTTTGTTTCTAGGCCTACTAATGGTGCCACACTCAATAGTTTACTTTCAGAGACCAGCGGGAGCTAGGCTTTTCCTAGGGCATTAATCTTATACATTGCCTACCCTTTTGGGGATAAAAATCTAAATGGGATATGATCAGTGCTTGTGCTGCTTTCCTTGGTGTCTGTCTGACAGTGAGGGGCAGAGAAGATTGTCACATCACTACCATGATGTAGGTTGGTTGGTGTTCTCTTCTTAGCCAGAGGAGTGCTTCTCATTCCTGAACATCACGTCAGGTCATCTCAAGAGAGATAAAGAGTCCATATTCAACTCTGTGTAGTATTTTCATGCCTGAAGTCTTTGCCTTTCTGCCATGTCCAAGACATATGTGTGTATGTATGGGTGTACATATATGACTGTGAGATGTTTTGAAGTCATTGATAGAAATAAATATGGACTGTGCTTGACTGGGTGAGTAGGCTAGGGACCAACATGAAGAGGCTAAATGAATGAAGCTGTCAATGGATGTAAGAGTAAGGCAGTATATGAAAGTGGAGGATCTTGGCTGAAAGATGGAGAACAGATGAATCGTGAGAGCATCGTGGCTCCCAGCCCACTTTGGGAAGACAAAGAGCAGACAATGACTTTCACTGAGAAACAGTGATGGGAAAAAAGAGAAGTAGGGAGGCAGGGGGCTTTCAGAGGAAACTGATAGGTAGGTAGGATAAGAGGATCAAAGCAGAGCTGTGTATGTACTGTTTATTGTGGACAAATATTGCAACAAAGACTTTCGTAATGAATTTAAAGTCTTTACCTGGAGACAAAATTCAACAAATGATTGAATTGCACCACATGTATGGAGAATGGTGACTCTCGGGAAGGAATAAAGTAATGAGAGAGAGAGAGTGGTATTTTATGAACTGCGCAGAAGCTTGACTGGAAAGAGCTGAGACTTATCCAGGTAGTGGAGACATGATGAAAGTACACGACAAACAGAGATTTCCCCTTTCCACATGAAACTAAAAGGAGAAGCACAGAAAGAAGGTCAATTACCTTGATTAATACCAGAGTTCCTTCTGAAGGACCTCCGACAGACCTCTGTTGTACTCAAGGTGGTGCATCGGAAAGGAGCTTGAAGGAGGAGCAAGTCCAACACTTGGGAGCTGTCTGCTTCATTCCCAATGTAGATTCATGGAAAAGCTAACATGGAACATCACTGTGCTAAATACTCATGCTCAAATGTTTTCCCACCCTTGTGGGTAGCTCTATGTCCCTGGTCATTCCCTAAAGTCGTGCACAAATTTGCTTTAAAAATGCAGCAGAAGAGGAATGTTGCTGAGTATCCCTTTATTCAAACCGCTTCCCGTGGGATTTTCAATGGAAGAAAGTAATGTGGCTGCGGGAAGATAAATATTCTTGAAGCTATGTGCAGAATTTATCATGAGCGAATGCTATCACGGTAGAAAACCACCTGAAAGTGTCTCCAGGAGCTTTTTAATAACAATTTTTAATGGATTTTTTGTTTGAAGATGGAAGAATATACTGTGTCTCTGTGTATGTAGATTATTATTAATCTGTAAGAATTTAGCATTACTTATCAATTGAAAGGAATCTACTAAAGACTAATAGGATGAATATTTGTTAGTTTCTGCTGCCTATAAAAGTGAAGTTCTGCATTTTGAGTAGTAGCCTATGAATCATGGGACTGTTTCTTTTTTAGTTAGGGAGATACTAAATACTGATCCCCATTCTGCCAATGGGGTCAATGAATACATGACTGCTGGAATACTATGATTTAAAAGTATGGTGGTGATCACCTGTTTTTCAGAACATATTTACAATAATGTGCTGAATTTTCTCTCAACATTAAATTGCTCTTAATGAGAAGCTAAATAGGAAATAAATAGTATGAAGCCAAAGCTTATGTATTTGCTTCTGCATGATGCTGTGCTCTCCAAATCCCTTCTCTGCTTTACTGAACTGTAGATAACTGTTCCCCTTTCCAAGTAATCAGTTTGGTCGAAATCTTTACATCAGTTTATGATAAAAGATTATCAGAATTTTACCATTTTTTGAAGAATGGTATCACTTCATCTTTCATAAATACTAATTAAACAATTCAGACTTACGTCAATGCCAAGATTCATGTCAGCAGTTAGTGCAACTTGTTATTGTAAGATTAGTTCTGACACATTCCTTCCAGCACAGCAAGCAGTGGGATCCTGTGCAGCACTGGGAAGAAGTCATCTCTCTAGAGACTGCCGGTAGGTATCCAATAGGAAGGAAGACTGCTTTCTTTAACAAGATTAAAAACTCTCAGCTGACATACTCCCTTACTGAATCATCTCAAACTGTAAGTCTCACCACGCAGAAGGAACGAACATATCACTCATCACCCAGTCTTCCCCCTTTACGACGCTGTTAGGCTGTTTGTTTTATAACATCTACACACCACGTCCGATACATGGTTGTGGGGCTGGCTTAAGGAGCCTTCCGTAGTCTGTTCAGGGATCATTCACAACTGCGATAATTGGCAATGATTTCTTGTGAGGCTTGCTCCTTTGAGCAATTACTTGCTGTGAAAGAGATGTAAGGGAGAGAAATGACCTTATTCTGTTCAGCGGGCATGTACGCTACTGGTTCAGGGGCTTTCACCAGGCTCTGCTTAAGTAGAAAAGATGAGCTGAAACTTTAAACTAAGCACATGTAGTTCTAGCAAATACAGTAAGAATTTGGGAAGTAATGCCATCTCGCTCACCTTGCAGAATTCATTGCACAGCCTTTGTCCAGTACAGAAATGCTATGCCAACGTGCAAACACTGGTATTTTAAAAGCTGTGTAAAATATTGCATCTCCTTAGTAGAACTCATCCTCAAAAGAATTGCTTTAATTGTTCAGATTTGCAGGGGTTCTGTTACAATGCCTTTTGGGTATAATTTCATTTTACTCTGAATGCTTGTGAAGTTGTGGAGTATGGTGACAGGAAGATATGGATAGACAATGCTTCAACGCAATACAGAGACCGCTTGCACAGCGGTGCACTGTGAAGCAGTGTTCTCTCTTGTTTCACATGTTGAGACCCAGATTTTTCAGAATGGTGTAAGCATTTGTGCGTCCGCTTGGCATATGTAGTTGTGGCGTGTATATGTGGCATGAGTGCGTGCACAGCTATAATAAAATGTAAACGTAAGGGATGGAATACATATCTAATGGCCTGTGTGCCTAAAGTGATTCAGCAACTAGTGCACTCACTCAACATTGGATCTTACCCATACTGCAGTTCTGAAAACCAGTCTAGCCGGAAAACTTGGATCCTCACAAGAACTGAGGCATACACCAGCATTACTCTTTATAGTAGATAATTTTCTCTCTTTTTCTCTTTTTAATTTAATTTTCCCTAATGAGGTACCATTTATTTTTAAAAAGGCACTAGCATATCCACAATCAGAAAGCTATTAAATAGGTAAGCTTTCTTTATCCCTCTGTTTACTGCACTGGTTTGAGGTGAGTATGTGAAACTGCTCTCAGTTTGGGTAGCTAATGACGAGTTTGGACCTCAGCATTAATCTTAGGAAGAAAATCATTACGATACAAAGTGGTCTGACTGATCCAAGAGTTGCATCAGATTATACCATGCTAGAAGGTGTGTTTAGACCCTGTAATCTGTAATAAAATGCTGCTTGAAATTAAGTGCATCATTCAGATACTGTCTTTGGCCATGTGTCTAAATACATACTGGAAAATAAGCACTTAAGATCAAATGCCAAGATATGTGTCTTTCAGGTGGGTTGTGTGTGGTGCTGTTCTGAGAGTCCTAGTGCATGGAAAAGAGGTATAAACATGAGAGATGACAGAACAGTTTTAACTTTCTATCTTCATCATATACTGAATATCAAGTGTGAGACCAAAGCATCTTTACAGAAAGCAAAGCTGTGAGGTGTGATGGTACTTTGCAGCTTTGTCACATGTAGCTGAATAAATGACAGATTAGTCCAAGCAGTATCTTATTTGAAGAACCTAAGCTGTTGCAGCAGCCTACAACTGCTAGTAGGCTGAGCAAGATTTGGGGTCCTAGAGAGATGCATGAAAGCCTTGAGTTTTCTAAACAGCCCAGACTGGAGAGTGCTTCTTAGGCACAGCTCATGAAGCGAGCAGAGAAATGGTAGTCCTGGCTGGGTGCGCCAATCACCATCTTTGTCTTTATCCATCTGCAGTGGAGGGGTGTTGTGATATTCTTTGCTGGTTTTAAATCTGCAAGCGTCGAATAAACCTATATCACAAACAAGTCTATTTTTTTTCCCCAAAAAAATGCTGAATTCCTACCCTAAACAGAACTTTCCATTTTGAAATAGAGCAGAAATTGGGTTTTATGAACTTCAAGGGTACCTCAGCTATTTAACATGACTTTTTTTTACGAAAGGTGTCAAATATTGTTATAAAGAGCACCTGGACTGTCGTTTTTTCTTTTTTTTTAAGGTAGAGAGAAATAATTTTAGTCTATCTCAGCTGTTATTAAGACTCAAGTCAAGAACTCATGCTGCATTAGCACATGTGGTGCTGCAGCTGGAGAAAAAAGGCTATTTGGGGCACATATTTAAACTCTTTAAGAATTATTCAGAGCTTTTTATTTGTTTGTTTCTTTGATTTATTTACTCTGAAGTTTGCATATTGCAGCTTAGGCATCATGTCTTTAGGTGCGAATAGTATCCCAAGGATATAGGAGGGAGGGTGCTAAGAAAACCTCTTATATCAAAGGAAAAGGGAATAAAAAAGAGAAATCAGTCTCATTAATATATAGGAAAGAAGTGGGAAAATTAATGATGACTCGGAAATTGCTGAGATGAAGTTTGAAGTTTCTTCCTTCAGGCATTTTTGAATTGTGAATGTATAAACATTTTGTATAGAACATACGGAAGAAATGAAGCTTTTATTTCCACTTGCATAACTCAAAAACTGTTGAGTTTATAGAAAAGGAAAGGAAAAGGGAAAGAGGAGAAAGGAAAAAGGAAAGCAAAAAACGAAATTTACCAAGCATGGAATATTTACATTCAAAAGAAATACCTTTTTGTTATGTTGTTGTTCTGTTTTAGTATTTTAGAAGGAGCTGTGAGTAACTGAGAAGAGGAATCTGAATGGGAAGCAGAATGCCACCTTCACAGACAACCAACTACACACACACACAGATAGAAGGTATTTGGTACATGTGAGTTCCTTAATTTAAACTTAAGAATTATGATTTATTCTGAACTCATGCTTAAATTAACTGCAGTTTCAAATGAATAATGTATGTATACTATAATACTGGGGATGGTGTTATCAGAGTGTAAAAAGCATAAAAATTGTTTACCACTATTTAGTCTGTTCACTATACTGATATATGACAGGTATTCAGGCTACCGAGTATTACTGAAAGCTGACAAAATAACTGGACTTCCACTGGAAAGAAATAATTAATTCTTTCCCTAAAGCAAAGATTGTTGTTAACTATTCTGGAACGGTAACTGTTAAAGCATTGAGTCCCAGAGGTACTCTAATGAAGACAGAAGGTTTATATAGGCTTGGCTAGTCCCCATGGTAACAGCCTTTCCACTGGGTTACCATAGGAATCGTCAAAGCCTTCGTAAGCCTCCCTTAATAGAGCGTATATGCTTTCCAGGCAGACTGGAATATCTGCTAGAGGATACACCTCCTGTTGTTAAATATAAATATAAACAGATTTTGTTTTGGATTGGTACTCATCTCTGTTTAACTAGCTATGCTACTCTTTACGTTAGAGTTATATTAAACATTGGAGTCACCTGTGATACAGGAAAACGTGTGAGAGCTGAATGGTTTTACGAACACGACAACCCCTACACGTTTGTACCTAACCTGCAGGGAACAGCCAGCAAAAATACTGTTCTATACAGCGCTCCTGACGTAGCCCAAGCATCGCAGTACATTGCCCTTTCACCTTCCCGTGGACATTGCAGAGCTTTTGTCCGTCTGAAGCTTTGCTGGACTGAAGTTACACAACAGGAAACAAACAAGCAAGAAATGCAGCCAAAGGAAACAAACAAAAAGCCCAGCTGAAGGAAGCAAGCAGGAAGCAAGCCAGTGAGTGACTTCAGCTCTGTCAGTCTTTCAAGACAGTTGTCGTTTCGAACTTCTAAATAATGTTCTGTGAAAGTATTACCTGGGCACAGTAGTAGCAGTTTCTTGGCTAACTAGACAGGAATCCTTGATCCTTTCACATCCTTGATCCTGAGGCTTTGTAGGAACAGAGAAGTACAGTGGAGGACTACAGGTTCTGAGGGAACCATGCACTTACTTGCTGGTCTTGTCATCATGGCCTTCATTTTATTCAAAAGACCTTTACAAATAAAAAAATATTAATTGTAATTTTGGTTCTGTTTAAGCTCCCAGGATTAACAGTGTTTTCTGCACAGAGGAATGACATTAATAAGACAACTTGTTAAGGAAATCTAGCCAACATCTTCAGGGCTTGTTATTTTTCCAAACAAATGCTAGCTACAAGGCTTTCTACTGTAAAACTGACAGCATCATCATGCTTTTATATCCTACTTTCCAGTTGGCTAAATTTCATTATACAGTTTGGGCTTATAAATCAGTGGAGCTGAATTGAAGGACATGGTCTTACAGGACAACACTAGCAGAGAATTTGGCTCTTGAGTTCCAGTTACCAAGCTACCAGCTTCTACACGTGTAAAGATCCCTACGAAGAGCAGTGGGACTGCTTGCATGCTTTGGTTAGGCATGTGCTTCCTTCTCTTAACAGAGAAAGAATTCTGACTGGAGAAAACAAAGATTTTTGAACTACCCGAAAATGTGTTTGTTTTAAAATGGATAATTTGAACTGCAGATGTGAAACTTGATATGTGTTGTGGTAAGTTTACACAGATGGTATGGCAAGGCATACATCATACATCGCTCCCTTCCAGAACTGGTAAAGAGGTAATGTATTTTTCCAGGAAAATATTTGAATGAAGCCAGAAATGTCATTGATTTCACAAGTAGCAGAAATGCCACTATCAAGGACATTTTTAGACACCCTAGCCCAAAGATGACCTCTAGTTACCCAAAAGCAGGCAGTGAAAATCTGAGGATAGCAGTCATCCAGAAGCGATCTGTGAGAGAGAGGTTCATTTACAGGGAAAGAGGATGAGAAAAAAGAGATTTGTAGAAGAGTTAATAAGGGATTCTTCTGTGCATGGGTAATTTAAAGGCTGCTTTAACTGTTCTCTGCTGGTTATGAGTTGCTCTTACACAGAAGTTGATCTGTTATTTTTGGTTCCATTTTAGAGGCTGACAGAAGTCACAAAGATGTTATCTGGAGCAGCAAGAGAGGCAGGATTATGTAGGGTATGACAGTATGAGTGCTCTCCAATGTGCTCTCCTACTAAAAATGTAGACTGCTTACTATTTTTGGAGGTCTGACTTCCCTAGCCATGTGTTGTCTTGCCAGAGTGGGTAGACTACCTGAAATGAAGGTCTAAAAAGAAAGCCATGACTAAGTCGTTGTATGGTTCAATTAGTTATGGGCCCACCAAATGGAAAAATGCAGCTTTGTTTTCAAGCATTTTATTCTTTGACCACGAGAACGAAGAGGATGATGTGGCCCAGATAAGATTCCTTAACTCACTAATATTATATAGCCTCCAAAAGACCTTGTAAAAATGGCTCTACCTGCAGGCTTTCTGTAGTGTACTCAGTGTGTAACTTGCCCCTATCTGCCTTGCTCTTTGCCACTGGAAAGCACCTTCCTGGCTTCATGTTGCAGAAACTGTCAATGAAGCTTTTTGGAGGTGAGAAACCCACATGGTTTGTGACTCATGATTTGAGCCTGCGGCTGCAATTTTCCCTGAGTGTGCCAGGTTGTGAAAGTAACGCTGCGCTCACTGCATCCTCCCAATGAACTAGCCGATACGTTTCGTGTGTTTTATGTTTGCATAGAAATCGCTGACGATCAAATTGTATTCTTGTTCGAAACGTGGCACATGCACAATTTGCCTGGCCCGCAGGGCATGCACTACATCTGCTCCATTGCTGAAGGTGTTAAAATGGTGGGCGTAGGGTGAACGTATGTGGCAATTTTATGGCAACAGGAGCTCATTCTGTACTCCTCTTGTAGACTATCTGCTGACAGATGTACTGTCTTTCTGACCGGACAAGAAATTGGGCATAGCATTTCTGTTCTGGTGGCTGTCTCTAGCTGTTCTTGGTTCTACTTGCAGCCCCACTCCTTTGCCTTCTCCCCATCCTGTGTTTCCTGTTTTGTTGTACAGGGCCAGGGGTCTGGATCAGACCTTACAAAGGGCTGGAACATCCGTCGCTCTGTCGGTCTCTCTCTGGTGTGTTTTTTGCAGCGGATGTTTCCATCTGTGTACCTTGCTTTCCTTTCCTCATGAGTACAAGTATACATATGCAGCATACGACGTTATCTTTGTCTTTCCCATCTGCAGGACCACTTCTCCCTCTGACAATTCTCAGGCACACATAAACACACCTTCTTGCACAGACACGGCTGTAAAGCCAGACGAGTGGGGGCACCTATCCTAGGTCCCAGAAGTTAAGAGGATACAAATGTACTGGAGTCTCTTTGGCTCCTGTTGGTGCCTGTTCTGCTCAGGCTAAGGGCCGAGGTAACAGAGTGGTGCCGTGGCTGGAGACAGGCTGTTTGTAAGGACAGGATGGGAAGGTGAGGATGGGAAGTTGCCCTTCATGTGAGAGAGGGGGGGAATGCATGGGCTCTGCCTTGGGATGGATCATGAATCAGCCAAGAGCTTAGGGGTTAGGATTAGAGGGCAGGCATACATGGGCAATGTTGCAGTGGGTGTTTGCTATAGATTGCCTGTCAGAAAGTAGTTGGTGCCTTCTTCAGACAACAGGAAATAGCCTCATGTTCACAGGCCTTAATGCTCACAGGGGAACTTTAGCCACCACAATATCTGCTGGAGGGACAACAGAGAAGGGCACTAAAGATCCAGGAGGTTTTTGGAGTGCATTAATGACAGCTTTCTAACACAGCGATTGAGGAAATGGCAAGGGGAGACACTCCACTGTACCTCATACTTGCAAACAAGAAAGAACTGGTTGAGGATATAAAGCTTAGGGGCAGCATCTTCTCTTTGGTTCCCAGTGAAAGGTCAAGTGGCAATGGGCACAAATCACAATATAAGAAATTACATTTAAATACAAGAAATTTATTTATTTATTTATTTTACTGTGAAGATCATCAAACACTGGAACAGGTTGCCCGGAAAGATTGTGGAGTCTCCATCTTTGGATATATGCAAAATCTATCTGGACACACCCATGAGCAACCTGCTGTAATTGCCACTGCTTTGAGCTGGGTGGGTAGACTAGATGATCTGAAGAGCTCCCCTCCAGCCTCAACTGTTCTGTGATTCTAATTTTGTAATGTAAGAAAGGCAGCGGAAAGACTCATATGAGGATGGAAGAGAAAAAGAAAAATGGGGATTGTACTGGATCCATCACAGACAGCAAAATAAGGAAAAGCAAGAATGTCCTAGCCTACTGCCCACCCTTTCCAAGCAATGAGGCATTAGCTAGCAGCTCTTTTCCAAAGGGAAATGTGGCATACATGGTCTGGAAGGAGGTAATGGGCAGGTGCCATCCCAGGGACAGTGCTGTTCTGCTGTCTGTGTTGGATGCTGTTGTCAGGAGATGATTCCTGCCTTGCTCACCAAGTGGTTCATCTCATGCCATGTGTGCTATATGGAATGGTAGAACTTCATGTTTCTTCCCTGCTCACCACCACCTCTCTCTTCCTTTGGAATTGCTGTGAACTCATGGCCCTGTGCTGACACCTCCTCTCCCCATCATGACCTGACAGCATTGTCCAGCTGACCCCAGCATCTGAAGGATTGCAGAGGCAATAATTAACCACAGGTGGTAGCACTAGAGGAACGGACTCCCTTTGCTTCTGTGCCTGCACAAATGTCTTCAGACTGGTATGACAGTGCCTTTTTGCCATCGGAAAGACTTTGTATTCTGTTGATGTTGGCTGGATATGTCAGGCCAGAGCTCTTTTAATGTTAATGGATACAGTTTAACTTGAGTGAGAACATGTCTTAAACAAAGAAAAACAAAAACCAGCTGAACACGATTATATCCCTGTTTAGAACGGCCTGGGCAACCATCCCTAGGGGAACAAGGAAAAGAGGTCACTGAAGAAATATTTCAACCTACAGCACGAATGGGAGGATGGTTGAGGTATCTGAAGTGTAGGAGCTGTTGACAAGGAAAACTGAAAGCTTTTTAAATAAAAAGAGAAAGGAGCCAAGGAATTCTGTCTGCTGTGTCACAGGTACATTTCTGAAAAAGCCAAGGCAGTGCCACAGGAAAGGGCTCCAGGGGACACCAGCAGTGGCAACTTGCATGCCTCGGGAAAGTGATTAGCATGAGATGGCGGGTAAAGAAGGTGTTTTTCTTGTTGGAAGTGAAACATTAATGCCAAGAAGAAAACAGAAAGGCAGGGAAGTAGCTTGTTTGTATGTTTAAAGACTTAAAAGATTTAACACGTGGAGAACCAGGGGAAGATTCTAACTGTCAAGACAACAGCACAGAATCACAGAATCATCTGGTTGGAAGAGACCTCTAAGACCATCAAGTCCAACCATTTACCCTGCACTGCCAGGGTCCCTAAACCATGTCCCTCAGCACCACATCTACACATCTCTTAAACACCTCCAGGGATGGGGACTCCACCACCTCCCTGGGCAGCCTGTTCCAATGCTTCACAACCCTCTCTGTAAAGAAATTTTTCCTGATATCCAACCTAAATCTCCCCTGGCGCAACTTAAGGCCATTTTCTCTTGTCCTGTCACTTGTCACATGGGAGAAGAGATTAACCCCCACCTCACTACAACCTCCTTTCAGGTAGTTGTAGAGAGTGATAAGGTCTCCCCTCTGAGCCTCCTTTTCTCCAGGCTAAACATCCCCAGTTCCCTCAGCTGCTCCTCATAAGGCTTGTGCTCTAAACCCTTCACCAGCTTCATTGCTCTCCGTTGGACATGCTCTAGCACCTCAATGTCCTTCTTGAAGTGAGGGGCCCAAAACTGGACACAGGACTGAGAGTCAAACAGAAAGGAGGTCTAAGATCTTTTTAGTTTGTTCAGTTTTGTTTGTCTAGGATATTTCAGCAGCTGAACAGCCTGTAGAGCAGCCTTGAGTGCAAATGTGCCTAAGTCTCTTTTGATTTCTGTGGAAGTGTTCCTGTGAACACACTCGCTTATACACTTGATTGGGACGCATGCTTGAAAACATCATGCCTTCATTCAGGTAATACCCATTTCTTAACGTATTGAGAAATTACATATAGAAAATACCAAGAAAGTAAAATGGGTGTATGTGGTGTGAGAGGAAGGGCAGTTAAGCTGTAGGCCAGGCTCTAAGTGTAAAGAGGCAGAGTACTGTGGGTGCCAAAGGAGCTGTCAAATGGAACAGCCCCAGCAAAGACAGTGGGGAATTTACCCTGTACATGCAAAGATGATCTTTCTTTCTGCCCACAGTTAGTCTGTTAACAGCTTTCAAGATCACAGTAGACATGAGGAAGAAATTATTTCAAAAGATCCCAGAAATGCTGAGTTGAAAGCAAGGAAGTGAATGTTTATGAGAAGCATTTATGAAAATATTAACTTTTGGCAATGTAGGCATCCCTTTTAAGCTGAATGGGAGGGGTAGGGTTTAAAATCATAAGGAACCCCATAAAAATTCATGCCAAGATACAGTTTAATGGGAGCAACAGAGTACTGAAAAATATTCCTGAGAATATTGGTTGCATCCATGTTTCACATGTGTAGGGTAAAATTAAAAAGATATTTAGTAGGAATGATAAAGAAGACATCATCTTAAAAATGTACCCACTCAAATCTGTCAGCAGGCATTGTTTTTATTATTAGTTGGTCAATTAGTGAAGCTCTAGTGAAATATTTTTCTCTTTTTTTTTTTCCCCCCCTAGGCTGGAAGTATTGCCTGAGCAAGGAAAATTAAAATCAGAAATAACGACTTAAGGAAAAGAGTCTGCAGTCCCTGTCTGTATCAGGGGCTAATTATGTATGGACGGTATATAATTATTGTGTATGATGGTTGGAAAATTTCTTTTCCAGAGGAGGAAATTATTACGAAGAGCTGTAGAAGATTCTGACATTGTCGTCTCAACCTCTGTCTTTTTCTTCCCCCTTCCAAGTTTATAAATGTTGCTTTTCTTCATTTTTCTATCTGGATACTGACAAGTAGTGATGGCATTGCAGAATGGAGGTTTAAGGGACAGCGTTGGACAAAACAAGAACGCTGAAGGTTATTCATTGTGAAGACAATATGAAGAAGTTGAGACTCTTCAGCTCTCATACTTTGGAAAAGAGAGCAAAAAAGGCCATGCTCTTTTGAAGGACCTTGTAACTTTTCATATGCATATGCATATAATTTTCCAGATGCTTTTTTGCCCTCAGCAGACTTGCCACATGGCTGATGCTGTGACCATAAGGAGAGGCAGCAAAAACCCCCACCGAAGGCTACACCTTGTAGCAATCACTTTGTGTTGTAACTCATAACATATTGTAAAAGGCTTTCTGTACTTATTTTTCTAACATATTTAAGTTAAGCTTTTAACCTAAGTGTTTTAGAGTTCTTGTGCATTCACGTGTATCTTATTATGTTGATACTTCATAACCTGTACTGTTCATGTTTTGTATGACATCGCTCTGCTAAACCTCATTTGTGCACAGCAACCCCTGCCCCAGTACCCCTACCACAAAGAATTCTGTTGAGATCCCCACCAGCTAGGAAGCGTTTAAAACCGCTTTTTTGTTTTAATAGATGGTTTCACTTATGTTGTAAACTTTGAGCATTTTTAACAATTCACCCAAAACATGAGTTAGAAGAATTGGAAATCAAAGATCATTTTGGTGTCTAAAATGAATTACTTCTGAGTTTTGTGAGTGCAAATGATGTGTATGAGCTTTGAGATTGAAATTATTATCTTCTACCTCCCAAGCAAAGATCAATAAAATTAATTTTAATCGATGATTTTGCTACTATCTAGGTAGAAGAATGTGCGTGAATGGAGGAAAAAGATCTAGAACTGAATTTTCTATATTAGACTGATACATTGATCATGCTGTCACCAACCATTGCTCTATCTAAACATGCACTTCTTCAGTTTTTAGTTTACCAGCATTAAAGAAACACATTAGAAAGTCATGTGCACTTCAGCCTCTGGTAGCCTGTCTTTTTATGTTTCAGAACAATATTCCTGACATACAATCATAATAAAGCTACATCTCATATAACTGGTAGACATTTTGTGTCTTTACTGGTCTTGGATATGCAACACTGCACCCAATCTTATTATTTAGGACTAAAATATTATGGGATGAGTGTCCTTTATATTTTTGTTCCTTTCTAAAATTCTGATCGTGTAAAAGAGACTTGAAAGTGGCTGCAGATTTGGCAGGGGCTTTCATAGACATGGCAGAGTCTTGATGAGTTCATAAGTACTTACAGTGCCCGATATGCGAATGCTGCAAAACAGAAGACAATGGTTCATTGACTGTCATTTCCTACACTTGCCTCTGCTCATGCTATGTGACCGTGAAACATTTGCACATTGACAATATTGTGGTTTTCTTGCATTTTGCAGTCATCTTCCAAATGTACAAATGGAGCAATAGGTGCAAGATTCCTGTTTTCAAACTTCAATTCTTTCCAGGTTTTAAAATACAATAGGATCATAAAGGAAGTAGGGAAGTGTGGTGAAGGTAAGGATATGCATGTAGACAAGAAAAAGTGTGGGTTTTATGATATTTCACATTACACATGCACACACACTTTTTGTCAACAACTCCAGTCCTTTTGAGGTGAAGAGGGCTTTAGACACAGTTGTAGAAGTAGAAATGACTAGAGCATGTACTCAAATGCAGGCTTGGCACAGCACCATGTACTGAATTCATGAATGCTGTTCATAATGCTTTTTGCAATTAGAGAATGGGTTTAACTGCGATGAGTGACATGACCGGATGACATCAGGGGAAAATAAAAGCTGTTTTGTCAATACTCTTGTTTTCCTATCTTGCTACTTGCCATTATAAAGTCAATATTAAGTCAGAAGTTTCCATCTAATAGGAAAAAAGATTTTAAGCCTATTACCTATGCACTCTCTGACACCTGTATCTCAGATATAACCAAGTGTTCGCTGTATTCACAATATTTACATGTAGCGGACAGCACTGTATATTCAGTTCTTCCTGTCTTATCTTTTGAGATCTGTGGATCTGTAGAGGCTCTTCTGCTTGAATAAACTTGTGTACTTCACGTAAAATTACACATAACTGAGCCAAAACAGCACATGTTTTGCTTTAGTTTCCTGTTTGGGTTCAGTTGTGACTAAAGTTTTCTTCTTGTGCCACTTTCAGTTCACTACATGGATACATATCTTCAGTCTTGTAGCTTCTGTGCGACCCTCCTTTCTGATATGGTCATATAATAAGCTAAAATTTACTAACACAAAGCATTGAAGACCTCAGACAAGTGAAGTGAAGTGAAGTGAATCTGCTAAAGAGATTCCCTGTGAACGTTTACCATTCAGTTTTCAACAGTGTGCTGCAGGAACCTTTGAGTCTTGGGGTAAGGGCAGAGATCTTTACAGCAAGTAATCCTATAAACGGAGATGGGGAGAAAAAAAAGACATTATCTGGCCTTATAAATTCCCTGATGAGCTGGTTGAATAGGAATGGAGGACAGTACTTTCTTGTCTGTTTTTTAAACTCTATTTATCTAAAGTGATTAAAATAAAAACAATACAATCAGTTTCAAAAGTAGATCACCTTTCAAATACTAATGTGAACGTAAATACCGATAGCAGCAAATTGTATAAATCATGGTAAATATGTGATGCTTTAACATGGTTAACTGAAGCCTCTTGTGCATCAGAAAGCTTTCACAGTTAACCCATATCACTCTGGGAGCACATTTTGAGACTGTTGTGAACGTTTTTAAAGATAGTGGTTTATAACCACCCCATTAACTCCATTATGTCTTTTTCCCCACAGGTTTCAGAAAACTCCATAAAAGAGTCTGGTGCAATAAACACCTGAAGAAAAGTACAAAGATCAGTGTCTACAGAGCCGTGGTACTGCCTACTCTTCTGTACGGGTCTGAATCATGGGTCATCTACCGCCACCATCTGCGACTCCTCGAACGCTTCCATCAGCGCTGCCTCCGCACAATCCTAAACATCCACTGGACTGACTACGTGACTAACGTTGCTGTCCTTGAACAGGCAGACGTCACCAGTATTGAGGCCATGTTGCTGAAAACGCAGCTGCGTTGGGCAGGGCACGTCTCCAGGATGGCGGATCACCGCCTCCCTAAGATCGTGTTCTATGGTGAACTTGCCACCGGCTGCCGCAAGAGAAGAGCTCCAAAGAGGAGATATAAGGACTCCCTGAAACAACACCTCAGCCTAGGCCATATTGACCACCATCAGTGGTCCACCCTGGCCTCCAATCGGGAGATTTGGAGACACACCATACATAACGCTGCTGTCTCCTTTGAGAGCACGCGTAGAATCAGGCTCGAGGAGAAAAGACAGCGCAGAAAGAACCGTGCCTCGACTATACCACCCAAGGAGACCCTCTGGTGTGCTCTTTGCAACCGGTCTTGCCTATCCCGCATTGGCCTTTTCAGCCATCAACGTGCTTGCAATAAGCGTGGGCAAAGCCCTTCCCAAATCTTTGTCCGCGAAGCCAAGCCATGATGATGATGATGATGATGATGATGGTAGTTTTATTAGGCGATGAATATCCAGAATCTTCCATGTAGTCATGCAATAATATTAAATGACCTATGAAAGGACTAGGTGCTACCTCTAGGTATGGTCTGGAGCAAAACCAAAGAATAAAAATGTTGTCTCAGGGGAAGCACAAGGAGAAACTCTCTGAGACACCCCTCTGGGATCAGTTTCTCTGCTTTTCCTCCTTATTCTACCTCTGTGATAGGAATATAGTAAAGTGCTTCCATGTTAAAAAGGTCAGCATTATCAACAGAAATCTTGTCAGCTCAACAGGATGCGTGCGTGTGGTAGGTTGCCTGGGACAGAGCAATGATTCTATGCACTCGTCTGTGAAGGGGCTCAGAAATTTTGAGCAGAATGTTTCTCAGAAAATGCCAATTAATTCAGTTGTAAATATTCTGTGGGAGTGTGTCAGGATTGACTATAGTTTGTTTTGCTTCCAATCAAAACAAAGATTTTTGATAACCTTTTTAGAATCTTGTAATGACAGAATATTTAAATGTTTCATTTCAGAGTAACAATTCATTCAAGATTGTGCTTGATATAAATTAGGGGAAAAAAAAAAAAGATGAGAATTAAAACTTTTCATATAAGTTTATCTTAAGTGAATTAAAAAAAAATGTCCTAGGGGTAACATGTACTTTGCTTCAATTTAGGAGGGGGGAAATATTAAGATGTCAGAGTTCTCCAGGAAACAAAATTCTACTTTCACGAAAAGTATCTGACAGAAGTCCATTACTCATTGTTTCAGAATGAAAGTGTTACAGTTTTCAAAACAAATTAAACATATAGTTAAACAAGTGAAAATTGCTTAAAAATAATATTTTGCAGTCATCTTCATCCTACTTCTCTTTTTGAATTACATCTAGAATTTATTTCTCTTACAGACAAGAGAAAGAGAGACAGAGATGCAGGGCTTCTTTCCTTCCTCTTTAAAAAGCAAAGAGAGTTCACCTGCTTTGGTGGCAGAGGTAAATTACAATTCTGGAAGCATTTTCTTGCCACTTCTGATCATGGCTGTTTGTCTGTCTGGGACTGCCAGGAGACAACATCTTAGAAACAGTCTGATGAGGGAAACAGGTGTGAGGGAGTTTGGATATGGGAGCTACTAAAATAAACCGCCTCGATCATCCTACTGTTTTCCTCAAGAAGTAAGCTGGACCTGTAGGTCTTCATGACCAAGCCTACGATTGAGCTGGATTGTCTTCTGGGGCTTTAAGAACTAAGTTAATAAAACTGACCTTAGCTAGATCCTCTAGCAACTGTTCTGTCAGGAGTTCAGTGACATATGTAGCCCTGAAACAACAAAGGTATTTTATTTCTGCTAGAGACAAGTAGTAAAGAGTTCGTTGCTTCATTTGGTACTTTCACCTACATGTGTCTCTGAACCAATGTCAGCAATTTGACTGATGCTGGTCTTTGTCAACGACTGGAAACAATATGAACTACCTTGAAGATCTAGAAAACTCATGTGGAAACTTGTAAACATGCAGAATCAGAACACCAGAAAAATACCTGGATAAAACAATAGCGATAAAAGAAGGACATCAAAAGCCAGAAATGTATCCAGTAATAGCGAGACGTAATTGGATGGTAGTTTTTATTTAAATGTTTGTGGAAATATTAAGGAAGAAAATAAGCTGAAAATAGAATTTTCTTCTAGAGACCACCAGGCTGGATCAGAATAAGAAAATATCCTGGATCCACTCATCTGGTACTCAAAACAACATAGTTCCTTTACCCATGGGGAAGTTTTGAATATGTGGACTTCTGCTGGGAAACAAGCATTCCGACTTGGTTCATTAAAGTGCAGTTCCACTCTTTAAAGTGGATATGGGAGAATGACATCTAGGATCTCCTTGTTTGCAGTCTCTTAAAGATCACTCTGTCAGATTGTTTCTGCTTACCAGTTAAAAGATGCTTCTTTAACATCAATCCACAAACTTAACCTTATTTCCTCAAGTTAGGCTGAGTTTTCTGTTTATTAGGCGTTGGCTTGAGATTTTCTCCCTGTGATACCTTTGCAGCCTGAACCGTAGACAATTCTAAGCTATCAGAAAGCAGAAAATATAGCTGTTGGTGAGGCAGGAGAAACCGAGGCAATTTTTCACTTGGTCTTGCTGTCTTTGATCCTCTGGGGCTCATTTTTCTCTGTGCTCTTAGCAGCTCTGAGCAACATGAGCAATGGAGGGAACATGGCTGAAGCAGCCTCTTTGCCTATTGCCTTGGAGAGAAGTTGATTTCTTGTCATCTTCTTCTAGAAGTCGCAGCCTAAGCTTAATAGTATGACAAGGTGCCATGAGCAATGGTTTTGTGGAGCTAAGTTAGACAGTTTGAGACAGGAAGATGGTGGATAACAAAGAAATATTAATTTTATGCTACAGATCTGAATGGGATCTTAAAAAGGTGGCACTCAGGAGAGAACTGGTTTAGGGTCGAGCAAGGTCACTTTCTAGAAGTATGTATCAGTCTACAAAGCATGCAGTTGCTGCTAGTGTATGTAAAATAAACAAGTAAAAAAGCGCTAGAATCTATTCTTGAACTTGGATTAGAAGAAGTAGCTATAGTGTCCAGGTAAATCATTTTCCTCTCTAGTTATTAAACTGGTACGCTCAGCCCCAAGAGCATACCTGTGTCTGACTTCTTTCCCTCTCAAACTGTGGTTTCTGTACCTCTGTTCCCACAGAGAACAGGGTTTTCTGCCAGAATTAGAGTTACGGGTGGCTTCAGGAAGCATCTGTCCCCAGAGCTCTGTTCCATAGCTGCCACGGGTGCATAATTCTCTATATGTTATGAATACATACCCTGCCCTGTATTTATAATCTTCAGAAAAACAGTCAGCTAATCTGAATTATAAAGAGTTTATGATTTTGCCCCCAATATGTATGCCCACTTATTGCTCCCATCAGTCAAAACATGCACTTGAAAAAAAGCAAAAAGATAGTTGTGAAATCCTAGCTTCTCATCCCAGATCACGTTTTTTGGTATGTGATGTTGTATGATTTTTATGCAATCTAAGAATGGCTCTTAAATGTTTTAAAATGTGATTAGCCTATATTGCAGTATAAAAGAGAAACCTTTCTGAAGGGATATAGTCTAGCAGTGTCCTTCCTTGTAGAAGGCAGCAGCTACTTCCCAGGTCATTATTAAAAGAGTTACAAGGACCTAAATATTCCATTTGGGAATTCAGGAGTAAATAGAAGGAAGGAAACTAGTCCTCATTCTCCTGTACAATATCAGAGGTGCTCTGTATCATTTATTTTACAGGTTATGACAAGGCCATATCTTATATCTGCTGATACATTTCTGAAATGTGTTTAATACAAAGTTTATTGTATTAAAAAAAATCATTAAAATCCAATTTAACAACATAAGCTTGTCCTACAAAGGTAAGTAAACAAGTTATATGGTTCCATGTCTCAAAGGTTTACGACAGCAGAATTCTGAGCTAAATCACCCTATTAAAAAAAAAAAAAGGCGCTTTTCTCCTTCCTCATTGTGAATTAGATTCTCCAATTAGATGGCTTGCCCATTCTGTGCTCCGCTTCCCATTTTTACATGGGATGGACTCTGCTCTTATAGTGGAAAAGGCTTGCACAACCAAGGACTCTGCTCTCCCTAGGCCTCCTTCATCTGTCGCAGAAATTGGAAGATGCACAAGGCAACTGTGGGAGGGTGGAAAACAAAGGTTCCTCTAAGAGAGTTGGATGCTGTTCAGATAATAGAATTCTATTTGTTGTAGACTTGTGGGAATTCCCTAAGCCAAGTGTTTTATGCATGATCAGTTAAAAGTTGTTCTGCTACCACGTTACACTCTCATCTGCGGATGGGATGGAATCAACGGATCCTAATGTTGGATACATAAAATGCTACTTACTTATCATCAAGTGCTCTTACAAGTATGAGGCATCTCAGAATGGACATCCATACTTAGTGAACGTTTTTGTCTTTAATTGCCCTTTGTTTCTGCTGTCCCACTGTAAACTGGGGACAGTCAATTCTGTCTTTTTACAAGATAAATCAGTCGACATTTTCAAACATTAACTTTCACTCAGAAGCTGCAGTGATGACTACCATTAGTGAACTTAAAGGAAATTAATTTCAGAATGCTGAAGATTTCCTCACTGACTGACTGACTGAATACCCGCTGGTTGACTTTTGAACTGAGGTAGAAATCCTGAAGAAAAGCTGGTACAAAATTAATCAGTTAACTTTTTCAGTGTTATATGAAAGCTGGAACTTGGTTAAAGTTACACTGCAATTTTAATTCTGACATTACTTAGCTTCTAGAAATTTTACTTAGCAAATTTATTATTCTCTTAATGCAGATTTTTTTGTGTTTTATAGCACAACATAAACATTTTTCTTACCTCAATTACACTCATTAACAATGACAACTAACACTGTCATGTTCTTTAGGTCACATCCTGAAATGCCATGTAGCCATTTCCCTCCTAGAAAAATGTGTTTATTATGGATCGCCATCAACTTCTGCAATGCACATGTAAAATACTGTTAGCATAAAGTTTTGCCAATGTGTATGCAAAATGTTGTTTCCATGAACTTTAGCATGAAGTTTGTAAGCAGTTTTTCTCCTAAGAAAAATATCAAACAGTTTACAGTTTAAAGGTCTAACGTGTTAAAGCAAGCACATAGAAAGGTGAGCTGAAGTGATTTAATGGAAAAAAAAAACCAAAACCCGAGAAACTTTACCTTCAGTCTTCTTTTGCTCACCTGACATACAGAATCATATATTCCACAGAGAATGAGAATTCTACCTATATCTTGTACCATCTTTGTTCATCGAGTGCCGTCCTCTTTATGACTCCAGTTCAACAGGGTACTTGGGACATAATAACTTTTAATTAGCAAGGAAACCACTCAACTTTAATGACGTCACCCACGGATATAAAATCAAGTATGTGCCTAAACACTGTGCTCTGGCCCATTTAGCTAACACATACACACAGTCCTTCGTTTATATACAAATTTCAGTTAAATATAAAGTGAAACAGCTATTGCACATGTGCATTCTGATAAGAGGAGGTAAAATTGCAAAATCTCATATGTGAAGGAAGATAACTAAAGGAAGATAACTAAATGAATACTATATTTGTAACAAATCCCATCCCTCAGCATAACTTAGTGTTGGACCTTGGCACGTGAAAAGAAGTAAGAGTGATATACCAAGCTAAAGCTGAATCTCCTTCTTAAGAACAGTGTTGATTCCACTCCACTGGTTCTCAACAGTTTGATTTCAGCTTCCAGGAAGACATCACACTTCAAATCCAATAAAGTAGTTTTTCAATGAGGCATTTTTTTTGTATCTTTATCTTATACACTACAAAAGAGATGCAGAAGTTAGGAAGGCTCTTCTTTTTTCCTGGAGAAATGCAATCATGACACAAGAAATCATATAGGTTTCATTTGCACTCCAGGTGGAAGTTCTATCATGCAGAAAACAGAATTGAAGTTTTCCGTGCTGCCATTATATTGCCAGAGGCACTAAGACAGCTCTGTTACAGCTGTGTGTCCTGTGTTGCTTCAGGCATGTCCCTTGCTTTAAAGCCCATAAATGCGCCTTCAGTGTTGTTTTAAGGAGATACACTTTAGCTTAGCTCTGGTCTTTTGTTCCACCAACTGGCTTCCCTTTCAGAATTATTTTTGAAATTTGACCTTTTTTTAAATTTTTTTTTTTTTTTACGAATAACTTTATAGGCAACAAATAGTTGAACTCTGGCAAATCTTAGCACTTATTAGAAATAAGTCCTATTAAATATCAGCATTTTTCTATTTTGTTTTAAGGAATGTGTACTTGTGGTGGATTTCCACACTCCTTCCGACAATGCAGCTTCTGACATATCACCGGTGCCTTGGTCCTTTTTTAGAACTTTCTTCAGATGTAAGGTTTTTAGCTGTAATCTTTCTCACTGAGTCTTTTGCTGCTTTGAGATGTGATGTGTTACATTTCTCTTCCTGAGAAAGTTTTTTTAAATAATTTTTTTTATGGTGTGGGTTTGTTTAGCAGCTCTCAAAACTGTTTACCCATCGCTTGCTTGATTTCATGTCTGTTTGAGAAGTATTTCCTTGCACATCCTAGGAAGGCCCTACACTTGCCAGCTGAGATCCTAAAGCTAATAAAGTTTTGCTATTTCCCTATCAGTGACCACTTCAATATGCTCAGAAGTACTACATACATTCTTCCTATTGTATCTTCTCACACTGCTTTTTACTGCTTTTTGTCTTTTGTTACATGTGGAGTTTTTGCTTGTTCTTGTCCTTTCTAAAGGTATTTTGCAGAAAGGGATTTTCTTCCATTTTGTTTTCTTTCTTTCACTTCGTTCTGCTTATTCTTACTTTTCCAGATTTCTATGTGGCTTGTATGAAACCCAGATACTGTTGTGACAGGTTTTGTTGTGCTGCCACATGAAGAAATGTTCTGATATACAAACGACATCTTTTGGTGGACCTAAATTTTAGCACCAAACACTGTTCTCGAGGCCAATTTGAAATTGCTACTCATATGTCTTGCCTGTTCCCCTTTCCCGGCCTTGAAGGACTTTTTCTTCGGTTGGATATCTGTTACTGTCAGAGGTTGCAGGCCTGAACAACAGGCAAGTGAGTGGACACACAAGCAACCATGAACCCAGAATCCACAATAACATGTGAAATAATACATGACTGAATGTCCAAATTCTAGTGGAGGCTGATCAACCTTGGCACATAACTGTATCATTGCAAATACAGTTTTGCATCTGGATCCAAACATGCATTTATGAATTGTGTTTTCCTTTTTAACGGTTTCTGAGGGCTGTGATTCAAAGGGATTGCTACTTCACTGTTTAATCTTGTCAGCTGTTTTCTTGCTGAATTTGTAGTTTTGTGTCATGTTTTTACTTGCCATTTAATTCTTAAGTTGTTTTCCAACCACTTTACGATGCCTCCTTTCTTTTGTTAATTGCTTTGTAATGAGAAGCGTGTAGAAGAAAATGTAAAGGTCATCATGTAGTTGGAAAAATATTCTTGCCACATCTTGGCCCTTTTTGTGACTGCTGGACTGTTGCCATTTACATCAAGGATGGTGCAGTGTCTTGACGGTAATGCTCCTTTCTCATCATTGCAGCGTGAGTACACCTTCAAGTCAGAAGCCCAATGTCTCATGTGTGTATTCTTATTGTCTCAAATACCTACCATCAAAAAACAGGCTCTAAATGTATGCATTTCACTGCACTGCATGTTCTACAAATTCTGGGTTTTGTGAGCTAAGAGCGAGTTTTTAGTGTTTGGCTGGATCTCAGTAAATTCCCATTTATTTAAGCTCATGAGTTGATAGTTTTGGTGGTGGTGAGCAGCAAAGCGGCCCAAAGGCAGTGGAGGCCTGGGAGCGAAAAACATTCTTCCAGATACCCCAGGATGAGATCAGGCAAAGCATAGAAAAGATTCACAAAATCTCTAGTTTTCAAAACAGACATCGGTTTTCAGAAAGAGCTTAGTATATATTGCCTGCACAACCAAACATGCCAGTATCTTAGGGGAACATAATCCTTTAAGTCCAGAGTAAAAGTTAGTAGTTGGCTGCATACTCCTGATTAATTTTCTTTAAATTTTATTCCCTAATAAACATACTGGAGTTGATTCTCATGTTTAAAATTATTATATTAGGGGATACAGTATTCACAGGCCGTGAACATCCAAAGCCCCCACGAATTCAGCAGGGACACAGGATTTTTGTGAGTATAGTCTGGAATAAACTATGAGAAGTTTTAATTGTGCATAAAATTCTAACACTGTGTCCACAACTGTCTAAAAATACTCTGTTATTTCCGAGTAATTTAGGATTCTTTTTTTTTTTTTTAATTGATATGTGTATAGAAGATGTTGAGTGGTTTTTTCGACAGCCAAACTAAGTGTGACATCACTCATTTGCTACTCACGACATTTCATTGGCCACTTAAAACTTCAGCTTTCATTCAGATGTATCCAATTTCTTTCCTTTTTTTAGGTTAACAGTTATAGTCAGGCTTCCTGAGCTGTTCTTATTAGCTTCCATAAATATTCAATTCTAATATTGCAACTTATTATTTTAAAAAATGGTTTTCAGCACATCTAGCAAAGTATTATTCTTGGTTTTGGAATGACTAACTTAAGAGCAATTTAGAGGACATAAATAAAAATGGTAAATGAATGTGGTTCTGCTTTTCAAAGAAGTCCTGTTTATTTTCTACTACAGGAAGTTATCATTCATAAATATCTTAAGTTTGTTTTGAAGTGAATTTTATTATCAAAAAATGTAACAGGAAATTATATTAAGAATGATTTTATGCATGTTGTGACTTAGGAAAAAATCTAGTTTATAATGCTTTTTCATGAATATTGGAAAGGCTCTTCTGTTCCCTCTTTGGAGAAGCCAAATTTTTCATCTAAAATTTAATTATTCAAACAAGCAAACAGAAAAGCTTTATTTTGGGAGAGTTAGAATGTTGCTTCGTGATACAGACATTAAAATGTACTCAGACAACCACTGTAGAAAAATATAATTATGCTCAAAAATGGATTCGTTGGAGATGAATGAGCAAAGAGTGGACAGAATGTGTTGCTTGATAAATTTAGCTCTGCCTCTCACTGCCGCTTGTTTGTAAGTTGATTTGGTCTTCCTTGAATCTATTTGTTACTCTAAATTAATCTCCAGTCATGGTGGCAGCTCTTGTGTGTTCCCAAGGCCCTGGGACCAGAAGATGTTCTGGTGCAAGCAGAGCCTCCTGAACAGGGCAGGCTAGAGGGGATAGGCCTGAGTCAGGATCTGGTCTTCTAGCTTGGCCTTTGGACAAAGGCTGAACACTCTTCGCCTTTTGATATAAAGCCAAATAAAGATAAACAATAATACAGATAAATTACCCAGGTATGGAAAAGAGACTAAGAGCTGAGAATGTGGAACATCTGGATCTCATCAAAGGCAGAAATCCCAGCCAAATATGGTGGAGTAATTATCTCGAAAGCACATCCTAATCTCAGCAGAATGGAAAAGAAATGGAACCTCTGAGTACAACAATCTGACAGTGCAGTCCCTGTCTTCAAAACAAGCTGCGAATAAACTTAATATCAGCATGTGTGCTCTTAACTGAAGAAACAGTAAATCAGGTCTAAAGAGATCTCGAAGGAACCAATGTTGACCAGCTCCTAATGTTGACATTAAAATGATCCTTGCAGTAAGGTATTGAAGTGGGAAAAGAAGGAACTATACCTGTGACACAGCCGCTTACAGTGGGATCAGATTAAACAGCTTTGCAGTTCTAAAGACCATCTCGTATTCACAGTGGCATTTGCAAGAACACATTGATATTCAGAGTTGGAGTTGTTATCTACTAGCTCAACTGCAAACTGACTTAAGACAACAGAAGAAAACAGACTAACTTTCAGCCTAAGTGAAGCTACTTGTGTTTCAGGCCACTATTGGGCAAGACAGAAAAATGCTCCTTTAAAGAAATCAGAGTAAGAGATGAGACACAGCTAAAGCAGAGAATCCAAAGAATAGGTGAGAAACACACAATGATGTTGGTCACCGAGAGCTGGCTTTAGAAAACCATTGATTGAAGTGTACGTGGCTCTGTTATAAGGCATGCAAGCATGTTAAGAATGGATGGACTGTTCTAATGAGTATCATGGTGGTCAAGTGGATAAAGACAAAGCTTCAGAGACATTTTCTAGGCAACTGAACCACTTGTGAAACCATTATTTTTTTAAAGAGTGTAAGGAAACCACAAGAGCATAAAGGAACAACAAAATTTCTGATGAACTATTAAAACATAGGAATGTGTAAGTTAAGTCAAAGATCTACAGACTTATTTCTTATGTCAGGAATTCTGGAAAACAAATCAAAGTAAATGCAAAGTGGGATTCAAATCCCTACTTTTTCAGAACTTTTTCAGAACTTCTCACAAGATCCCGTCTAACTTTTACAGTTTTATATATGCTTAACAGTTATGCAGAGGATTTACTAAGAAAATATGAAGGAATTACAGAAAAATAGGTCTTTTTTTGCTCAAATATTTTCAGTCTGTCAGCTGCTGAGGAAAAGATGGGAATGTAATAAGAATATATGATTTTACAGGAAGATATGTGATGATGTAGCTCAAGACAGTACTGTGGTCAAAATGAAAAATTTGCATTCCCAGGGAAAGTATTAAACTTTATCTTTGCAAAGTGTAATGAAAGAATGAGATTACTGCCTAATTGGATGTGAAGTGATACTACTCAGTCTCTACAACTACCTGAGAGGAGGTTGTAATGAGGTAGGTGTTGGTCTCTTTTCCCAAGTAACAAGCTGTAAGACGAGAGGAAATGGCCTCAAGTTGCACCAAGGGAGGTGTAGATTGGATATCAGGAAACATTTCTTCACCAGAAGTGTTGTCAAGCACTGGAACAGGCTTCCCAGGGAGGTGGTTGAGTCACCATCCCTGGGGATTATTTAACAGATGTGTGTAGATGTGGTGCTTAGGGACATGGTTTAGTGGTGGACTTGGAGTGCTGGGTTAATGGTTGGACCTGATGATCTCAAAGGTCTTTTCCAACCTGGATGATTCTATGATTCTATTCTGTGATAAGGTAGGAAGCAATTTTTAGAATGGGAATGGAAAAAAGTGACACGATAATTGCAAAATTCTTTCAGTGGTGTAGATGGCCTTTATTGACTTTTAATTTGTGTTGCTTATGTTCAGTTTACCATGGAATAGAAAACTTGATATAAAAGAATGGTTTAAAACTGTGCTTGAAGTGGCAAGAAACCCCAAGTATATGTAAAACTATGAGAAGAGGCTGAGTAAGCTTGCTTAGTAATAGTTTGGTATCACCAACAAATCAGATAGTGTAGTGTTTGGAAACTTTTCTTGCTAATACTGCCTTGTGGATGATTGAACTTAAGATGTGCTATAGGAGTTTAGCCACCGACAGCCTGAGGAGAAGCAAAACTGCACGTCTGTATCTTGGTCTATGGACTTTTTGATGTGGATGTATGAGATGAGCACATCCAGTACGGGTGAGGAACGCCTGGTGTTGAGACACATTTTTTAGTGAGGAGAGGCAGCTGATAAAGAAAACTGTGATAAAGATTTTAGGGAGATCAGTGAAGATTAGTAACTAAAAGTAGTGATTCCTGAGCATTTCAGTGGGTGGAAGTGCTGTGTGTTGGAATAAAGCCTAACTGATCATCTCTCGGTGGGCTCTTTGCATGGATTTTAAATGTGTGACTGACCACACTAAGAAAGAATGACACAGAATGAATTAAGCCTGAGAAGTCTCATGTAAAATACCAGCAACAAGAACAATGTGACTGTGGTAAGTTGCTAGAGCAGCCCAGGACCTCTAGCACCTTTCCTGCTCTAGTGTCAGCCCTGATGATTACTCTGTATAGGTATGCGGTATGGAGAATTTAGCAACATTTCTGTCCCTATATGTAGGCCCAGTTAATGGAAGAAGGTGGCAGGGATTACATCCAGCTAAGGAGAAATCTGGGAAACATGCTTCCAATGTGAATTACTGTGTGTGTCACTCGTACCTGCACACTAAAACGGCTCTTCAGTTCTCACTGAATTCGCTGTTTTGCAAAGTGGTTCCTACAGCGAACTCGTCATGAGCAGATGTGAAAAACAGACTCAGAAAGGTCATACCAGCTAAGTGGATGGAGTTTTCTGTCTTGTCTATTTGCACTGTTGTACTTTTGTTGCTCTAATTTATTTATTATTTAATTTTCTCTCTCATTCTGGGCCTTGAACTTCACGTACTCAGTATGGAGGTCAGAACTTCTTGAACAGTTGGCGTCTAGAGAACATACACTATATTTTTACATAAAGCCTCTTTTGAAATAGCTGTGGTTGTTGCATGTATAACAATAGTCAGTGTTCGAATGTGAATTTATGATTGGACCACTGAGCACAAATAAAACCAAGTTCAATTAGAATTATGTTTCCGTGAACTACTTTTTAATAATTAAAAATATCCAATGGATTTGTGTCAATTCCAAATGCCTATCTGAGCCAAGCAAACCATCAGATTTCTGAATTACAGAAAACTGGTCAACTGACTGTAAACTCACAGTGCTTTTTGTGATATGGACCTACAGATTAATCCGAGAGAGGGAGAGTCTGGACAAAAAGGACTTATATGACTTGTAATAAGGGGTGGCAAGTGGCCAAGAATGTTCACTGTAGTCTGAGGTCATCTACCTGTTGAGGACAGTGGAATGTGGATTCAGTTCTGCTTAGAAATAAACTACATGAAAGCAGTACTTTGTACATGAAACAAAGAAGGAACCAGTATGATCCAGAAGAAAGAGTCCTTCATCCCCTCTCTGCTTTACCTGGTTCAATGCAGTAATAAGCAATATATGTATTTATATTTTTGAAAAGAGCTATTTTTCAGGCAAATATTTTTGGCTTTGTTTTGATATCAGAAGATACCATCTGAAATTAATAGTCCACAGATTTTTCACTGAAAAGAAAAAAAATTAAATTCTTAAAAGTACGTTGTCCTAGTTTCAGCTGGGATGGAGCTAATTTTGCTACTTAGTACCTAGAACAGTGATGGTTTGGTTTCAGTATGGGAACTGATATGAGAGGAGTGTTGATAATGTACTGATGTTTTTAGCTGTTGCTAAGAAATCAAGGACTTTTCAACTTCCCATGTCTTGCTAGTGTGCACAAGAAGCTGGGAGGGAGCTTGTCCAGAGCAATGAACCAAAACTGGGCAATAGAATATTCCATATCATGCAACATCATGCTCAGTATATAGATGAGGGTGGGATGGGAAGTTGTGGCTCTTCCAGGATTGCGGTTTTGGGATTTTCTCTCCTGCACAATCACTAGCTGGGAATGGGCTGGGCATTGGTCAGCGGGTGGTGAGCAATTGCATTGTGCATCACTTGTTTGTATATTCTATTACTACTTTTGTTATCATTGTTGTTTTGATTTTATTTAATTTCAATTATTAAATCTTTTTTATCTCAATCCACAAGTTTCTTTACCTTTACTCCTCCAATTCCCTCACCCATCCCCCAGGGTGGAGGGGAAGATGAGGAGGGTGAGTGGCTGCATGGTGTTTGGATTGGCACATGTACTATTGTATTTAATTTATTGTATTTTCCCTGGTGGTGTATTTTTATACAAATGCTATTCGTACACTTGTGCGAGCATTTTCTTAAAGATTCTTAAGATTTTATTCCCTGTGGTTAACCCCTGTATTGTGGACAAAGTAAGCAATGCATCATTTACCAAACATGTCGAGTACCTGAAATTCATGGTATTTGGAATGCAACTTATTTGAATACTGGTGGCTAGTGCTAGGCCTGGTATTGTTTCCTCAGTACTCAGTAAAAAAATAAGAAAAGAAATTCTATTCTGTTCCACTCTGTATAGCACACCAATTTTCTTGGTATTTGAAGTCCTATAAAGCCATCCATTAGATAGATGGGAGGGGGGAATAAGAAAGCCGTGTTTTAAACCCAGCATTCAAGATAGACCTTAGATCATCTGTTCACAGACAAAAATGGGACTTAATAATTCAAAGGAATTACATCAGAATAATTAAGATCAGAAAATGACCTTTCAGGACACATCCTGCTCACTCTATCTCTGACCTTTTGTACAGCTCTGTAGCAAAAATGGGACAGGGAGCTGCTCCTGATAGGTTACACAGAGCTCTCATGACACAAGGGATATGTGGGTGCTCTTAAACTGATATATCAGTCCTGCCTCTGTATTTCCGCCCAAGAGATGCCTGATCTTGGCTGGAATCACTAGCAAGTGCTGGGTAGCATGACAGGAATTGCTTTAAGAGAAAAAACCCATAACATGAGTAAAACATGAGTATAACCTAGTCATGTAAAATCCTCATGGATATATGTGTGAACCAGGAGGTTTATGTAACTTTCTGTAACCTCTGGCTGGAAATGGCACAGGTTTTTCCACAGCAGGCAAAATATGGTCCTTTCTTAAATAAGAGATGAGCATTACCACACAGATTTTCTTTTTCTGTGTTTGGTCTGACACGGATTCCAATGTTTGCCTAACGTTTCAGGTGCTGCTGCTACTTCAGCTCATCCCTTTTGAGGGAAAGAGGGGAAAAGGAAGAAAAAGAATGATATGCTTGTTCCGAAAGTCGAATTATATGGTTGCTTCAAAAGCCTCTGCTGGCTTGAGAATCAGTTAATTAAGCTTTTCATTGACTGTTTTCTGAGGAAACAGAAACAGAAAAACAGGGCTTTCACCAGAATAATTTAGGGGAGAGTTATGAGTGGCAGGTGGAACAGTAATTTTGTGAATGGTCCTGTTCTGCCCTGAAATAGCCGTGGTCAATTTATTGGAATAGGGATTTGTTTTCTGAGTATACACAGCAAAAAGCAAGCTGCACCCTCTTCACAGAATCTACATCTTATTTTGATAATAACAGTAATACGAAAGGCCATGAAAGAGCAGCGATGTAGAGAAAAAGCTACATTAACACACTGATTTCTCAGAATGACCACATTGATGCCACTACTTGAAGAGAAGTTGCTGAACCTCAAAAGGGACATCATCACATTTCATAAGTCAAAATGTAGGGCTCTGGCTACCCAGCACAGCAATGGATGTGAGCTGCTCAGTTACAACTTCTTGCTCCTCAGGAGGTAACACATCTGCGTAGAATGTGGGTCTTGACTCCCCCCTAGTTGTTAGTCTTTAGAAGATGGTGGCCAATTAAGTTCAATGAAAGCCATGTAGCTACAGGGACCTGAAAGTGCTATTTGTCACCAAATTCTTAATCATCTTTGTATCTGAATGTTGCAGCTTTACAAAGCTCTGAGAAAGGTGATTCTAGCTTATTGCTAGCCCAGATATATCCTGAAATTCAATACGGCTCAGTCCCTTCAAAATTCTATTATCAACCTCATGAAGAGTATGGTCAGACTTCTTTTAATTTCAAACGTGTAATTTTGCCATTGACAGTTTGAAAAAAATCTCATGAGCTTTCAGAGGCTGACAAATCTTTTCTATGGCAGTAATGTAAACCAAGAGGCGTCTAGTGCTGCAGAGCTGAGTGAAACATTTTGATTGCTTTCTCTATATGCAGAGTAAATAAAAAAAATTGTGAACCCAGGTTGTTTTAACTGAAAAGTTATCAAGTTAATATTGATGGTTTCGAAACAGAAATTTTAATTTTTTTATTCAAAAAAACTGTGCTGGTTTTGGCTGGGGTAATTAATTTTCTTCACAATAGCTGGTACGGGGCTGTGTTTTGGATTTGTGCTGGAAACAGTGCTGATAACACAGGGATGCTCTAGTTACTGCTGAGCAGAACTTACACAGAGCCAAGGCCTCCTGCTCCTCACAGCACCCCACCAGCGAGTAGGCTGGGGGTGCACAAGAAGTTGGGAGGAGGCACAGCTGGGACAGTTGACCCCCACTGACCAAACGGGTATTCCAGACTGTATACGCTCAGCATATAAAGCTGGGGGAAAAAAGAAGAACGGGGGAACATTCGGAGTGATGCTGTTTGTCTTCCCACGGTTATGGTTACGTTACTCATGATGGAGCCCAGCTTTCTTGAGGAAGGCTGAACACCTGCCTGCCTGTGGGAAGTGGTGAATGAATCCCCTGATTTGCTTCGCTTGTGTGTGTGGCTTTTATATTGCTTGTTGAACTGTCTTTGTCTCAACCCACGAGTTTTCTCACTTTTACGCTTCCAATTCTTTCCCCCATCTCACCGCGGGGGGGAGGGTGGGGTGGGGTCGGAGTAGGTGGGGAGTGAGTGGCTGCGTGGTGCTTAGTTGCTGGCAGTGGTTAAACCATGAAAAACTTAATGTCAGAGGTTAGATACATTTAATAGAGAAATAGGTGAAAAATTGAAAACCAAAACCCCACCCGAGCTTAACAGTTTCATTTGATCTGAAATGGAACACCCTTTGCTCTTTTATTTCACCGTGGAAAAAAATAGCCAGCCGCTGATGGTCAGCTAACATAAAACCAATTGTTTGTGCTCTCCTACTTATAATTGCCTTGTGGCTCTGTGACATTTCAAAACAATTTTCATGTTTGAGGTTCCTTTTCTCATGGCCCATTTTTACCTGAAACCCCAAGTATTGTCCACGGCTTCAAACTGTGCTTTTTTTTTCATCGTGAAAAAGAGGCCGAATTACAAGTATTAAAGCTTGGAAAGGTGAAGAGAAGTGGTGGTTTTACCTGTGACGCAGCATTGGTGGTTTGCTATGGAAGACTGTGTGCGCCTATGGAAGTGATTCAGCTTCAGCCTTGGCTGCACGGAATCGCTACGTTCTTTGACAGAAGTGACACAATTTTCATCTTACATCATGCTCTGCTCTCCTGGTTTCACAAACAATTCCTTGCAAAGATAGTAGGTAGCTGTACCCGCTCCCCTCATTTCACTTAACCTTCCAGAGCTTCATGTGAAAACACTAATTTTCAATACCGTTAATTAGAAGAATAGTGGCAAAATGTGGTCTTACTCTTGTGGTTCTCAAGTCTAACTTGCTTAGCTTATTTTTGTACAATAGTCTGAGTACTAGCTAAATCTTAAAATACTTGAAATTTACTTACAATATACTTAGGGTATTAATTTTTTTTTCTGTATATTTCAGTGTTCAAAAGGCACAGTAAATATTTTGGTTAATTGAAATTTAAATAAAAGAAACTTAGAACTTTCGCTCCTCCTTTTCTAAAGAGCACTTAAGGAAACATGTTTAGAAATGCTGTGCTGAAAGTTTTCACCTTTTACTTGCACACTTCTCCTTGTAGTTCCTGGAGCTTCCAGCTGAGACTTGGGTCTTAGTCCTGCAACCACGAACCGTACGTAATCAGGGCCAATCCTGTTTCCAAAGACTTTCAAGGCTAATGAAGAAAGACAGGAAAAATAAGCAGCAGAGTTCCCGCTTTTTCCAGCTGGGCACTAAAGGACTGAGTGATTAGGATACTTGCCCAGTGTCACAGAAGTTTGTTGCAGTAACAGGAGCTGAACATATGTCTTCATTTTCCCAGGATCCTGTTTTAAACAGAGACTCTCTTTTCTTCTGTGAAACCTCATTCTTTTCTGAAATGCTGTATTCAAGATTCAGAATGATCAAATCTGAATATTTGAACATGTTTTTAAAATTTGTTGTATTTTGACAAACTTAAAAAAATTGCCTGCTAATATTCTGTTTTTAAAGGCCATTAAATAGTCTAGGCCTAGACGTGAGGCCACACTTTCAAAAACTTTTGCCAGCAAAAATATTTTCCTTATGCAAACAAATCAATATTTATGAGTCCTACCTGGACATTTACATGAACAAATATGAGTTTTGCCTGGGCAAACACGGATACATGAAGGCTCCAGTGGCATGTCTCGGGATAGAGCTCTAACTAAATGTTTTCTAGCAATAAGCAAACTACCCATTTGGAAAGTGTATTCTTCTATGATTTAAGAATAATGATGTTTTTCATATTAGTAAAATCTGGAGAAATAATTAACTAAAGGGACAAGGCAGAAATGTTTGATTCTACATTTTTACTAACTTTTCACGTTTAATAAAGTTTCCTCTTAGTTATTATTTGCTCTTATTACAGTGTACTCTGCATTTTTGCCATCATTTCTAGATTCAAGTTCTCCTACACAAATCGTTAATTCAATGTCTATTTAACTTCTCAGTTTTGAATGAAACACTTTGATTGGAAATTCAGGGCAATAAATCAACAACTTTTGAGGGGGCAGGGAAGAGAAAAAAACCCTTTGATTTTAATTTGGCATAGAAGGGCTGTTTTTTTCTTTTGCCTAGGATTTGTCTTGCATTATCCTCGTTGGCTGTAGCTGCCCACTGCTATCAAATGGAAGATCCTGACTTGAGAACTGGAAACTGTCCAAAATGTGTGGAAGTTAAATAAACCAAAATAAATATCCTCTCACCTGCACTGCAATTCTCTTCAGACTGGGAGGTCTGAAGGAGTCTGTCTCCTTGATCCACTTTAGTGCCTTCGAATTCAGTACAGAAAAAAGTGCACAAATTTAAAACTGCAATCCAAAACCCACTGTTTACTTGCTACCAACTCATAGCAGCGTCTATGACTTGTTTTTTTCTTCAGACATTCTTTAGGTATCTGAAACATGTGTCTCTCTGCTCCTTACAGTCCATCTTATGAAATCCTTTTTCATCCACTTCCTTCAGAAGAGGACCACGAGAGACAGAGGGATGATCTACCCTACTAACTAGATCATTTCTATATGGAGCAAAACTCTGGATCCATTTCTTCCTTGACCTATTCATTTCCTTTGCAAATTCAGTTAAACCAACACCCCCATTGCTCCCTGTCAATGACAGAGGAGAAGCTGCACATTTTTGATTTGTGGTTGCAGAGAGAACCAATGATCTTTTCCAACTTTTATCCAACTGCAGAGGTGTGCCACCAAGATCGCTGAAAATGTGGTTACACCAGCTCTGCAGTTCCCGTAGCATTGCACAGTACAATCGTTCCCTCAAGATCACAGCACCCCGCTCCCTCATGTTCAGCCTGAGCTCCAGGTACTATGAGTTCCCTTTCTGCTATCTGGCAACAAGGGCCTTCAGCATAGTCCTGTGTTGCTCATGGCCCATCAGAACAAGGGCAAAGGTGGTAAAGCAAAGCCAGATTGGCTCACTTTTGGGAATCTTCTTGAAGCCAATCACACCAGAGATTTGTTTCCAAGATTATGAAGTACCATACAGTAGCCTGGCCTTGAGAGTACTCTTGCATGTGAGTACCGTAGATGGGAGTTAATATGCTACTGAAATTACTAGGGGCAGCCAGCAGTGGAGGTATGACCTCTTTTATCAAAAAGTTCAAATCAGCCCTGTGAAATGGTCTAACTTTTAAGACATCATATCCTACATTGGAGCCATAAATTTTTATCAATGTAAAAACAAAGTTTCTCTTCCCACAATAATTTAACCTTTGCTGAGAGAATCTGTTCCCCTTTATATTGTTTGGTATTAGATGATTTAATTCTGCTTTCTGCTTCACATACTTTTCACCTTGCACCAAAGGAATGCTGGTTGTTACCTGTCACTGCAGGTGTCCTGGTCCACATACAGCGTAGATTCATTGTCCCTGCATAAAAGGGGTAATCCCTCTGTGCCTTAAAATCAAAGACGAAGAGTTAATCCCTTTACTTCCACCACAGTTAAAAGTAAAACAAAGTTTGCATTGTTTGGTAAGAAGGTTGTAAAAACTAAGTGGAATACATCCTTTTCTTGTGCTTCTTGAAATATAAGGCAATACAGCTTCAGCATTTCTCCTTTCATACATCTGAACTTTGGACTGATTCCAGTTACTTCTCGATTGTCCTGTCATACTCAGGTTTCATGTCATCAGTCGCTGGGTAATACACCAGGCTTCTGCACGTCAGAGCACCTGGTGTGCGGAACGTGTCCTCTTCCTCTAGCTGTGTCTTATGGTGTGGAACTCAAAATGAGTCACAAGCAACTTAGGCTTTTATTCCAAAATGCCCCTTGACTGTGAACTGGGGGGCAATGTTATCTTTTCTGCCCTCAGAGCATGCCTTAGAAAATTGACAAGAACTTGTCACAACCCCTACTAGCTGAGTTTGAGTTGTCAAAAATAATTCAATCCTCCAGAGATAATCTCATAACAGAAGCTGTGACTAGAGCTACTGCTTCCAGCCAAACAAGTCAGACATTAAAAAGAATTTCAAATGTCCTCTTCCTCCTGCCTCCATGACTTAAACGAAATTCAGTGGCCTATAATTCTGCTTAATTTATCTCAGATAATCAACAGAGAAAACGGAGGAACCGTTTCTACACCAAACTTAGAGAAAAGGCAGACCACATGTGTCGTTCTTCTGGCTTGGACCATTTGCCCATCAACACGACGCCTTAATTTCTTTCGGTTCTCTGGAGACTCTTTAGACAGTCTACTACTCAGCTTCGGTAGTTTTAATCATGCATGATGTAAGGATATTACTAAAGGCCACCTCTTTAGCTCCTTCTGAAGTCAGAGGAGAAAGACAGGGTCCAAGTTTGTCTGTAGTTTAAGCCTGAGTTAGATTAATCTATAAAGGACAATGTGATTAGGTTCCTGCTGTAAATCACTTTCCAGAGGACCCACCTTTCAACACTACCAATGGAGGGAAGAGAGAGAATAGATATTGTGGATGCTTCTGCTGTTTTAATAATGATCTATCACCAAATATTATACCTGTTAAATATTAATGATTACGTGCCAACCTGAGTAATGTTTGTTCTTATAACTACTTAGAAGCTAACTGCAATACATTAATAACCCCAGGAAACAGAATTGAAAGTGTAGGGAACAGATACTGCCCCATTAACAGTTTGGGGAAATCCAGTACTCGTCATATCTGCTTTCTCTCCTGTCTAATGTAGCTTGCTGGCAAAACACAAAAGGCTGCCGTAGTCAAACACGCTTAAACATTTAGATACCTTACTTCAGATAAGAGGGAAGTGGTTGTTCACAAGAATTTGCCTATATCACCTCAAATCTTACCTTTGAAATCAGATCGTTTAATACAAATCTGGTTTTGATGTTTGTCGCAGCAGGTTGAAGTTATAACTTGGGAGTTACAAAATCAAAGATTAATCTGTCTGATTTTCTTTGTAATTCTCTATGTGTTAAAGAGCCTGAATGAATAAAACTTGTGGAGCAGGCACATTGAAAATAGTCTGAAAAGTCAGAAAGCAGAACAAAAAGTGATTCATACCTTCTCATTCATCCACTTTCATGCAGGAAAGCTTTCAGAAGTTTCAATTCAAAGAAGCCCAGAAGCTACTAGCTAGGTTGAATTCATACCTACCCAGTGTCAGTGCACAGGGAATTAGGAGATGAGATACACGTGTTAAAATCGACAGGGAGTTGTGAGAAAGGTGGGTTTTTTTATTTACTACATTTAGAGAGGTTGCACCAACTTGCACTGTTCAAAGAAAATGTAACTGTAGGAATGCTATAAACATATGGCTCTTGACTTTGCTGCATTCCCATCTGGTCAACCACTTCACACAGGAAAATCCTCACAGAAGTCCTCAATTTTCCTTCAAACACCCTTCCCCTCACTGCTTAACTGAATGTCTTCCATTCTATGTAGCATTCGGAGAGCTCCCTGGGTTAGTGATTTCCAGACCATAGCTGAGAAATCGACAGCGTAAACAAGTGGCAATTTACAGAATATATGGAACTTATTTATCAGAAGTGTAATCTTTTTCCAAAGTTGCAGTCCTTCTGCTGTGCATCAGAGGGGCTTATGAGAGAAGTGAACCTTGAGGAAAAATTATGAGGTGCTCACCTATAGTCATATCTATCATAATTCCATGTCGCATTAAATACAGCTTCTGAAGAAGAGGCCATTTAAAATCGAGTTCATGCTCGTCTGAAGTTAACATTTGAAAACCTGAAGTTTTTCATACAAAAATTACCCTCTGTTTTTACCAGACTTGGCATTTTTCATATTGACAATATGCTTTATCGTACATGTTCTTCATACATTATTCCCTAACCATGAGCGTTTCATCCTGCTTCTCTGAGTCTGCCCATAGACATGGTAGTTTTACTCACTGTAGCAAACAAAATGCAGTATCACAGGTTTCATCAGGAAGGGGTGCCAGGAGCCGAAACACAGATGGAGACAGTGTCCTCACCAACAAGGGAGCCATCCTGCAGCACCTGGACATGGCAAGCAATGCATGTTTCATGGTAACAGCTTCAGCCAAGAGTCCAGACTGCCAGGAAAGCCCACAGCAATAGGGCAGGTCCGAGGTCAGGCAAGCAGGTCAGGTCAGCAACAGGTCAGCAATGCAGGGGTAGGACAAATCTGTGCTTGGATGCAGTCGCCAGGGTTAGATGTAGTCTGGTGATCATAGTGATGAGGCAGGTCAATGGTCAAGCAAAGGAGTCAGCTCAGAGGTGAGGGTTGACGTACAAATTACCAGGGTACTGTGGCCAGGACCGGCACAGCTACAGTGCAGCTGCGCTGACCAAGGGTGAGACCCTCAGATTACAAACAGCTCCAGAGAGAAAAAGGGAGAGTGTCTGCTGAGCCTTCCTAGCAGTCTCAAAGAGCTCTTCTCACGGTTTAACACCTACCTCAACTGGCCCTGATCCTAGACTGCCAAACCCCTGGGCAGAGGAGGGCTTGTTTCAGTGAGCAGCGTGCACTGAAGCCTGTGCTGCTGTGGCTGGATCGCCCCTCGTCCACCCCAACCTGTATTCAAGCAGCATTTTTCTCTAAACACACTGAGGCCAGCATCGCTCAACACGTGGTCTGCAGACCAGCAGCTGTTAGGGAGGCGTGAAAAGGTGATCCCAAAAGTGGTTGCTGAATCCTGATCGTTCTTCATGCCCGGGGAAGAAATCTGTTGCATTTTGTTTGCAATAGTTTGCATGTTTACAGTTATAACATAGTACAGGTTTGGTAAACAGTAACATCAGGTGGAATTAACCTGCCTTAACTTAGGGATCTAAAAACTACATGGCTAAACCAGGCACTCCAAAAAGTTGAAATGTATCTTTTAAGTAAGTCACTATGAGAAATGTTGGCATTTTGGTGATGTGCGTCACCCAATTTAACAAGATATGCTGATGCTGATTTTAGTGTTTTGCACTCAGGATTTTTGTCTTACAATTGCTCATGTTTTCTCAATTAAAACCTGCAGTGGTCTTGGTTCACCTGGACTTATTCTTTTTAGGACCCATTACCAAAACTGTCTGCTAGTGCATGGAGGGAAAAAAAAAAAATTTTATTATGTACAAAGAAGTTGGCATTGTTTGTATAAAAGTTCATTCACAGCTCCTGCTAAAAAATGTGTTATTTCTCATGAAATCTCTGAAGATTTCACAAAAGAAACACCCATTTCAACAGGAAGCAGCTGACTTTTATAAACAATCTCTTCTTGCACCTCTTTCCTTGAATGTGAATACAGCTTATGAATCTGTACTGTCACATTAGAACTCGAATTTGTATGCTAGATATTAATAAATGCCATTCCACCTGCATTTTTACAGTTAATAGCTCTGCTTTAGACATGTAAGGCATTTTATGCATCAATTCTTCACGCATTTTATGGCTCCACACAACCCCTCAAATAGATTATCATAGTTAAAGGCCAACCAAAAAAAATGGCGTCAGATCTGAAAGCTGTGTCTCACCAAAGCCGGCAAACTTATGACACAGTGTCTTCTCTTGTTGATGTACCATCCTTTGTGAACATACCTTTTGTTATTGTGTTTTCATATCTGACCTTTCATAAACATTTTATGCCTCATTCACATAAAGTTAATTGAGCAGGATTTGCTTTTCCTGTTAAAAACAAAAGTTTGGAGTTCAGAAAGATGGGGATATCTTGCTTAAGTGAGTGATAAAAGCACAAAAAATATCTTCTCTATGGTGAATACACAGGCTGTTTAATCCACTGAAGATAATGCCATATGCATGCTTGCTAATAAGTAGGTTTGCAATATGCGGCACAGGAATACAAATTGTGTGTTTCTTTATCTACACTAATCCACAAATTCAATTTAATTTTTACAAGAGTGTCGCCTATACTCCAGTCTGCTCCTTCCCTCTGCATCTGTGGTATTTACACTGGGCCAAAACACTCCGAAGGCTTCTAGAGAAACTCTTGCATACAGTAGAAGGTTGGCATGGCAAAGGTGTTAAAGGTTTTCCCTGTTTCTATTAGGTCAAAGGAAAGGCTACTAATAAAAATAAGGTTTGATGTTTTCAGATCTGAAATTCAATTGGGTGTTAATGAACAGATTACTTCATAGTGATGTGACAGAGAGCTAGGTCATGGATAGATGTTGAATGGAAGTGTGTGAAGGGGGCTGAGACTGACAAGAACATCTCCTGATAAAGAGAATTTGAAGTCTACTTAAAAAAAAAATCTTTCTCTGTCCATTTCAGAGTAAGTTTGAATCAGAAGGACAGGCTGCGCAAAGAGAAGCTCTGGACTGTCTCCAGGATGGACCCAACGTGAAGGAGCAGTAGAGTGGGGAAGAAAATGAGGCAGGAAATCGTACAAAGGACTATTTTGGGGGGGCAGTATAGATTTCATATCTCTTCTGTTGTCTAAAACAACAAGTCATAATTTAAGAAATTCTTTGCAGAGTTTCTGTCATTTGTTTCAAGTCATGAAGTATCACCCAGAAATCTGTAGCCTAGGAGAAGACAGGATTTAGAAATGGTGTGTGTGGGGGGGGTTCTTGGATACTAAAGCTTAAATTTCCTTTAGGAGAAATGGTACCAACGATCACGTACATAATGAGTAAGATTAGAGAAAAAAGGGCACAATACATTAAAAGAGGCAGGCCTTACTATGGGTCCTACCACAGCAGGCTGAGAAGTGTTTGGCAGGAGGTAAGTGGACCAATGCTGTGACAAGTAAGGTCATTTCCTCCCTGGTTCTCTTGGGGTGGTTAGTACTTTTGGAGAAATAAGTGCTTAAGGTAATGCAGTCAGCAAATATTATTGTTACTGGTCTGTGTTGGTCAGTTTTGCTACTCTTGTCTTATTGTTGCTACTGCTAACATTTGTTAGGCATTTTCAGAGTACCTTCGTATCACAATGAAAACAGAGAATGGTGTGCATGGGCACATGTGTGGATGGAAGAAGATGGGCATTTCTGTTCCAGAACTGGTGCACAAGGTATTCCATCTGCAGCCTTGCCAGCTTCACCTGCTCTTATACTGGATTCCTACCTGTACAGCCTGATATGACTTTTAATGGTTTGCCACAAGTTCACTTTAAAAAACTAGTATGTTCAGCCTGTAATAAAGTTGTTTAGTACTTTTCTCCAGAACTGGTACTAAGCCAGTAGGTCCATGTCTTATACTTCTGTAGATTGTGATTTCAATTAAATGTCCTTAATAAATTTCAGGCTAATTTTTAAGGTCAGTTCTCCTCTTTGTTGACCTGTTACTTGTAGACCTCTCCTCTTTTGTGTTGTTAGCTAATTAAAGTCAGTATCCTCTCTGTTTCTTCATATGAGCTTTTAATGAAAATATCAAACAGCATTAAATCCAGAACAGCCTTTCATGGATTTCCATTCTATAGAGTCTTCTGGCTGAGAGTGAGCCATTATAAACTACTCCGTGTGCCAACATCTTCAGCCGCTTTGTTTTGCTTACTCTACAGTAATTCTGCCTAGTCTCTTGCTGTGTCTACATTCATGATCTGACTTGGAGAAGCAGTGTACCTGTGGCCTGCTCGTGTGTTGGTTTGGTTTTCTGTAGATTTTGGGAGTGTGTGACCTAGACTCCTTTGAGATGAAACTAAATCTGAATTTTGGCTCCAGGTATATAATGAAAGTTCTGCAAATGACTCCAGAGACTGGTGGGGTCCAAAATAGTGATTGGTTCTTTAGGTGTCTTTGATGACAGGCCTCTAGTAGTGCCTGCTCCTGTTGTGCCGAGTTACTTGCTGTGTAGGCATGTTTTCCAAGCTTGCTTATGAAACTATCATATCAGACAACTTTGAGAGTCCTATTAAAGTCAAATCCGCTTTGGCTTGATTGTAATTCCACAAATGTGCTATAGCGGCTTAACTCTAATGCTTTAATGTTTTCTTTTATGTATGAAAGCTCCTATGTGATTTGTAACTTAACTAAAGGAGTATATATCTACAAGTGCCTAAACAGCCTCTTGATATGTCATGGGAATTACAAATTGTCACATCAGTCAGAATTTTGAGAAGTAGCATTATAGTCTTTCTCTCTGAAAACTGCCAATTTGAGCATAGTACTTGTCAAAACTGTGGGGTTTTTTTCTAGTTTACTTTTCTTTGTCCATTTTACAATCAGGCAAAGAATATGTCTAGTTAGACGGATCTTTTATCTGTGCTGCTCCCTGAGAAAGACTGTTGTTGGGATGTCTGTTACCAGCTTCTTGAAGGAAATTGTGCTAGTTGCTCATAGTTACTGATAATGAATTGTATGATCTAAGCAGCAGGAGTCTCTGTAAAATTTTTCATAAAATTTTTCTTTCTAGGGCAAAGTACTGAAGTGTGCAACTTGGGAAGCCAAACGAAGGAAAAGACAAATTTCCACCTACCCCCTCCACTTACCCTCAATGAAAGCTTCATGTTGGGAAGTATCACTTTTCTAAAAAAAGGACACTCTTGAACCAGCAGAACTGGGATGGTGAGAGCTTGTGAGACAAAGCCTGAGCTGAACACAGACCCAGATACTGGGTCCGGTCCTCTTCAAGTGTGAATGGGTAGAGCCCCGTTCCTGGAGTCTGTGCCGATTTACACTAGTTACACTTTTATCACGGCACTTCCAATTGTCTTTCCTGACCCCAAAATTTTGCTTTATTCTCTGTCTCTTTGACTTTCTCAGTGGTCTATTTGCTTAGTAGTATTTACTGAAAGATTAAGTGCCTGAATATTTTTTATAAGTTTATCACATTCTCTGCTTTTGAGTCTAATTCTCTTCCTAAGCTTTTTGTCAATCTGAAATAACGCATGACGGTAATGGCAGCGCCTTTTGTGAAAGCCGCAGGAGAATCAGGCCCCGTATATTTTTGTTATTTATGTACCCAGAAGTTCCTGCACCCGATGGCGATTGCAGAAGTGTCAGCACCAGTAGTGACTATGGCAACACGGCTGCTTCGCAGAGAGAGTTATCATCCGTTGTCATCACTTGGGTAAATCAAGAAGCCCTTCCCAAACATGCCCAAGCCTCTTTGTTTCTTGTCAGCTGCACAGCGTGCAGGCATGTCCTTTAGCTCAGCCTCGCACTTGCTGTGACGGGACTAAAGCAAAGAGAAGGTCCATCCGGGTGGTTTGTGTTCAAAGTGCTGTGACAAGAGGGGTCTGTGCGTGCCCAGATCAGGCTGTCACTTCATGTGGTAGCCGCAGTGGCAAAGCACAGGACAGAGTCATTTCGTTAGAACTGCAATCATCCTGGGGAGTGAAGGAGAGCCCGTGAGGCTGGGGACTTCCCTGCAGCAACTAACGAGCTGTCTTTTGTGCCTTTCAGAAGAATAACTTTGATACAAAGAACAGCCCAGTCTGTCGAAACTGGTCTTCCCAGGTTTCTTCAAGGGGGAATTACTGATTTAATCACTTGACTGGCCTCTGAATCAGATCATTGATTCCTGTGATGAAGGCCTTAATTAAGACTAAGGCCTATTAGTGCATGCAGCAGGCACTTTCTCTGTCTCTTTTCTGGGGATCTTTCAGCTTCAGGAATTGAAGCGGTAAGCAATAAAAAGCTCATTTTGTACAGTTTCTGATGCGTTGTGTGGGCCAGTCAAAAGGAACAAATGCTTCTGAGAAGGCTTTGAATGAATATGAGTGGATCACTGGTTATCATCCAATTGGGAAAAAAGTCTTCTCCTTTGCAACATTTTAATTTTTTTCAATTGCTCATTGTTGCCTGCAGTTCTGGTTCCCAGGACTCGGTGACCATAAATCTTCATGTAAAAGCAATGACTTCTATTTTGATTTATATAAGATGAGTAAGATATGTTAAGATATGGCAAAAAAATCCCAGAGTAGACCAGTTTGCAAAACATTTCTTAATGCTAATTGGGACTGAATATTTGCGGGTATAGCTACTGTTCAAATCCCAGAGAGTCACACTGCTTTCCGTGTATCAGCATGCAAGGTTCTCTGCTGGTTTAATCTGTAGGCAGACAGAGGCTGGCTGGTCCATAGTTTCTTAAAAACAAATCTCTCGATCAGCACTTTAAATATCTCTGGAAATGTCAGGTTTTTAACATGAGAAGAATCTTCATGCAAAAAATATTGTCATTCCTAGTTTTGTCTACAATTTCTTATGTGTTCACAGTGTTGCAGCACGAAGACATTTGTCCTGATTGCTTAGTCAGCCTCCAATATGAAATCATCATCATCATCATCATGGCTTGGCTTCGCGGACGAAGATTTGGGAAGGGCTTTGCCCACGCTTATTGCAAGCGCGTTGATGGCTGAAAAGGCCAATGCGGGATAGGCAAGACCGGTTGCAAAGAGCACACCGCAGGGTCTCCTTGGGTGGTATAGTCAAGGCACGGTTCTTTCTGCGCTGTCTTTTCTCCTCGAGACTGATTCTATGCGTGCTCTCAAAGGAGACAGCAGCGTTATGTATGGTGTGTCTCCAAATCTCCCAATTGGAGGCCAGGGTGGACCACTGATGGTGGTCAATATGGCCTAGGCTGAGGTGTTGTTTCAGGGAGTCCTTATATCTCCTCTTTGGAGCTCTTCTCTTGCGGCAGCCGGTGGCAAGTTCACCATAGAACACGATCTTAGGGAGGCGGTGATCCGCCATCCTGGAGACGTGCCCTGCCCAACGCAGCTGCGTTTTCAGCAACATGGCCTCAATACTGGTGACGTCTGCCTGTTCAAGGACAGCAACATTAGTCACGTAGTCAGTCCAGTGGATGTTTAGGATTGTGCGGAGGCAGCGCTGACGGAAGCGTTCGAGGAGTCGCAGATGGTGGCGGTAGATGACCCATGATTCAGACCCGTACAGAAGAGTAGGCAGTACCACGGCTCTGTAGACACTGATCTTTGTACTTTTCTTCAGGTGTTTATTGCACCAGACTCTTTTATGGAGTTTTCCAAAAGCTCTGTTTGCCTTTGCTATTCTGTTGTCTATCTCTTTGTCGATCGTGGCATCTGAGGAGATGATGCTACCCAGATAGCTGAACTGCTGGACTGGCTGAAGCTCTGACTCGCCAATGGTGATGTGGGGATGATGGTAATCATCTTGTGGTGCTGGTTGGTAGAGAACTACTGTCCCCAACTCTCCAATATGAAATAAGAGATTATGAAATGATACAGAAAACCTGCCTATAGCTGGTATCTTGCTATTGCTTTTGCTTCAGCAGTAAGGGCTCTGCAGCACCTTTATGCATTTAATTTCCTGTATAACATGGTTGACTGGTGATCATTGGGTTCTTGCCATCATTTGGGTGGTTTAACTAAAGAATTGTATTTTAAACAAGAGATTTGTGTCCTTTTGTATACCAATTAAATACACATTACAACACCCTAGCAAGTAATCATGCACTATCCCATTTCTTTACTGTCATAATAATTCAGTGTGTTGTATTATGAAAAAGAAGAGGTGCTTCATCAAGCTTATCAAGACTTGTGGCTGACTGAGGAAGCTGTATTTATTCTCCTCAAGCTACAGCTCATTCATGAAACACTCAGGTAAAATCTGATGGGAATCCCAGTCTGCTCCATCTGGAATTCTAAGTGTAACACTGACCCATGCTTTTCATACAGTGGTGGGTAGCAATACAGTCATGAGTGCTTCACAAAACTGAGTATCATCTGTTGACAGCTGAGTCACACATACCCAGCTGCTGGTTCAGGGCAACTTGCTGCTCCTGAGCCATGCTGCTTCTGTTAGGTATCATAATTTGTTATGTTAAGGTACCAAAAAATATAAATACATATCTGAAAGGCTTTGCAGGGAGTGCTATATATCCTTTTATCTATCCTTGGATGTTCAAGTATGTTGGAAAATCTGGACTAGTAGGCTGTATTATCTACAAACATTGGTAAAACAAAACGAAACAAACAGAGACCAAACAAAAAACTAGCACTAAGAGGAGAATGGTGGCACATTGCCTGTGCTCCTTCTCCACCTTCAGTTTAAAAATGACCTCACATGGAGCAGCTTTCATGCCATCTCGGCTTTTGACACTGGGAGTAGTCAATTGCGATGAATTTTGTGAAGGATAGTGAGAAACATTGCTTTACTACCAATCCTTTCAGCAAACCTTTTGGATTCCATAATCTTCACATCCATTCTCTAGACTTGGGTTGCAAATGGTGTTCTTAATACATGGAGTAGCTGATTCCACCTTAATTTATCAAGGGCATAGAGGAAACATAGAATCCAAAGACTTATATAAAATAGCTGTTACTTTCTCTGGTGCTCCTACTCCTAACCTGTTTTATTTCTCATACAGCTGCCATTCCTACTCTTCATTGGAGTAACATGGGAGATATGTTTAGGTATCAGGTTATACAGAACAGAACAGGACACTTCTCCCAGTAAACCAGACCTCGCTCTGGTTGCCCAAGGCTATGTTCTCCTTAGGCACCAGTGGTGCATTGTTTGCAGAAAGCACTCAGCATGCCTGAAAAGTAAGCTGTTTGAATGTAGGTGTCTTCCATGTATTTTGAATGCTCTTATCTCAGGCCTTAGCTGTGAGGGAAGGGTGGTTGTGATACTGGACTTTGTGCTGGAACATAAAGTTTAGGAAATACTGCATTTTTGCTAACCCAGAAAAGAAGAGAAAGGATTCTCTCCTCTCCCTCCTAACTGCTACTCAGATTTTAGAAGAAGAAAAGGCTAGCACATTTTTTGGCACAGGAACACTTCCAGATTGTGTCTTATTTCTTTGAACTATGCAGGCTAAGATAATGATATAAGGATAATTATATTTCATGCTTCAAACTGAAGTTGATAGGAGAGAAATATCCTTCTGTGTGGAGCTTTTACATCATGTTTAAAACATTTGTTATTAGCTGAAGCCAGAAAGACCTATGCATGTATTTAAAGAATACATTTAAAGAATGGGAAACACAACCAGCATTTAAAAAAATCAACCCCTTTTCTCCTTATATTAGCTTATGTGATATTTTAGTTGCATCAATAGTGAAGTTGCCAGTAACATGCTGATCATCGGTGTACCAGAAAAGTAATTTACCAACAGCTTCAGAACATGCAGTTTCCAGAAAAAGATAACAGCAAAATTATCTTTTACGCAAAAGACCCATCAGTAGTCTCCCAAAAGCCCTTACCAAGTGAAAAAAAAAAAAAAAGAAAATGAAACAGCTTCTTTAGGAACAACCTCACCAAAAATGAAAGAAAATGCAATGGTTTAGACTGCCACTGTAGTGATTCAGTTCTGTGTAGGAAAAGAGTTTGGGATCAGAAATTGAGAGGCTGTTTCCTGAGGGCTGCTACTTCAAAATTAGTTATTAGAGAGATGGTTACAAATGGCCTCATCGCCCCTTTTTTAGGTTTTGTACAATTTAGAACCATACTGAGTGAACACAGAACATGGCATTGAAAAATATGTATAAAGAACCTTTTTAGAACTTTGGAAGGAGACTTCTTCCGAGGGCCTTTGTTGCTGGGGATGGAGCTGGAGAAAGACCACTCCAATAATGCAATAGTAACCAGTAAGACATGGTTGTCTTTTGGCCTTCTGCTGGGACATGAAGCAGCAGGACTTCTGTTTGACAGCTGTCAGAAAAGACTAGCACAATGCTTAGTGAAATAAATGAAAGCCATCTCCTGAAAATGAAGTGAGGTGGTAGATGCAGATCTATTGTGCTGCACCAAAGATACCTGAGATACGAATCCTTCATCTTTATCTTGTTTCACCTATAATGCTCTTGGTGCAAATGATTTCATGAGAGGGAACTGAAATGACATTGAAAACCTTATGTTACTGAATTAATTCCTCTGGAAGAAGGAGGATCTACTTTGTGCCCTCCTTCACCTTCCTGAATAGAACTTGTAAAATTTGGGAGATTTTGTTTCTCTTCTTGTCCATTAAACTTCCAGAATGATTGGATAACTTAACTATCTTTCCTGTCACTGATTAATTTTGGTATTTTACATTTGAATCACCATGAGGTCTTGAAGCTGTGGTTAAGAAAAAGCTGTAATTTTGGGGTTAGTTCCAAATTTGTGATTTGTAAGAAGTTATGGAATATCAAGATCATCAGACACTGGTAAGAGTAACTCTTTCACACTATTAGGGTAAGAAAGTGCTGCAGAACATAAAGCCGTGCCATTTGGAAAGGAGCTGGGGCAGGATCTGACAGGATATCTGACAAAGCGGTTTGCTTGTATGTCTCTTGCTGTACCCAACGTGAAGCTGAATGCTGGCAGAAACTCCTTGATGGAGATGATGTTATTAGGTCCGCCTTTCCTCTGTGACTGGTAATGTGACTGTAGCTGACTGATTAGCAAAATTGCTGATCATCATTTCTAGTCTTGAAATGGTGGGGCTGTGTTTTTGGTTTTGCTTTGTTTTGTTGTTAGAGAACGGGGTAATAATTCACGATGAAACCATATAGGCTGCAATAAAAAACCCCACAAAACAAAAGCCTTTGCTAAGCAGTTGGTATTCAGTTCTCCGACAGGCAGAATTTAGAAAAAAGGTTACTAACATTTTGGCAGTGTTTTCCTCAGGCTTTCTCTTGTATTTCTGCCAAATATCTCACAAGGCTCAGATTTGATTAAAATGGCAATGCTCTCTGTTACTTGAATGTAATTAGAGCCATTCATTACAGCTTTAGTTGACAGTTTGGCAACCTGTACATTTTTCTGAATATGGACAGCATTCCATGGAAACAGTTCAAGGGAAGAGTGCAAGAAGAGGGTCCTCTCTTGAACTGCAGCAAATGGAAGGCTGTCTATGTTTAGAGAAGTTTACGGGTTTCCAAACTGTCAATCGAAGCTGCAAGGAAGAGCTCTAATTAGATTTACATAGCAGAGCACCGCATTTTTTGTCAGCCAGCTCCTGCAAACTCCTGCTACGTAGTTATCATGTAACACATAGGACCATGAGGTATTTCTATTGCAAGTCACTATTTCGTTGCTATTAATCCCCGTCTTAGAACACTGTCAGATGGAAAGTAAATCAAGAAAATGTGTTTGCCTATGTAAACATTTTCTGCAGGCCAGCTCCTTGCAGAATTTAGGAGATTTTTAATCTGCTTGAATTTCCCACCCTTGCCAGTATATGTCAAATAAACCATGGCTCCAATAAAGTCAGAGCAGTCCTGGGCTTCTTTCAGGCTCCTAATGAAATATATCTTTCAGTTCAAAATAGTAAGTCAACTATTGTTACTTTCATTTTGCATTATTCTGTGCCATGCCCAGGAATTGATAAAACATAGCAAGAAACGTCATTTAAAGCATCTTACAAATCATCTGAAAACACAAACCCTGTTGAGTCCACTCAAGTTTTTCTTGTGATTAAAGTAGGAAAGGCTTAGTCCAAAATCTGATGAGAACAGCTCTTTGTTTTCCCTGTGGCTCATCACTGTTAAAAGGGAAAAGGAAGAGTGCAGGATGGGGCAATCTGTAGTTTAGTTTTGCATTGCTTGTTGCTAGGCTACTTCACTATGCGAACCAGGGGATGATAGCCTCATTGCCCTTTTGGTTTTATGGCAAACTGAATACTGAGGCTTTGCAGAAGAGTGGCTGCAAGGGGATGAAAAATGGGTTCAAAGCTGGGAGAGTCTAGAGGTCGTTTGGTGTTTACAGAATTGTACACAAAGCCCAATTCCTCTCAACAGCAATAAGAAAACACAGACCATGAGCTTTTGCCAAAGTCTCCCACCAGACACTTTCGCCATGTGCCAGAGAAACATCTGTCTCTTTCTGCCTCAATTCCTTTATCCTCTGACATTTAACTGCTTTCCTCATCCCCAGCCTTGTTAGACATCCCTGAGTCTGGAATCTCAGAAGTGGACTCATGGCTTTGGGCTGACCTGTTAGAAATGGTTTTATTCTGATTTGCAAGAGCATGAATTGCAGAGAAGTGACAACTCAGGACATGGAAGACACCAGGAAGTTGTCATGTTCCTGATCCTGAATGACTGCTGAGCCACCCCCCTTTCCTCCCAGGTCATCTGAACCTCCCTGAGTGAACTTGATGTCATTACTTTTACAATACCTATAATGGCCCTTGGGATACTTGTTTGCTATGTTTGTTCTATTTGTTTTCTCTTCAGCTTTGTGTATTTTTATACTACGTTAAACTAGTTAAATTAGAAATCAAGGGAAGCTAAGACAAACAACATCCTTGCTGTCAGTGCAGGATAAGTGCAGTACATCTGGTAGGATGTGCTTAGATTGCTGACAGACGATGCCACACAGAACTGTTATAAACTTCTGACTGATGTTACTGGGATAGTACTGATTTTACTGTGTTTGGGTAAATTCACACCTATAAGTAAAACAGCCATATTGGTGAAAGACCAGCAGACATTTATTGCCTCTAATGCTGTCCAGCAGACATACGTCTTAAATCCAGCCTACCACCATGGAGCCTGAGGCCATTGCATGATTCCCAAGAAAACCAGTGCCCAACATACATGAAGTCAGAGGAGCAAATTAACAATCACAACTATTTATGTAGTACTCTCCCTATCACAACTTTTCAGCTCATCTTTGCAAATCTATTTTATTTCCTTCCCATTCTCTTTAGAACGTTCCTCTGCACGATTACCTTTCTTTCCCACACAGAATGTAAATAATGCCTTTCAGGTGCTGTTGCGTGGCTTGGCAGAGGGCCTCACAGGCAATACCTGCTCAAGTGATTCTAAAACTCATAAATTGGGGTTTTACTGGCAGCCCAACTGAATTTGATGCTCACCTCTGTACAAATGTGTCACAGTTGTATTACTTTCTCCCATGGCTTAGTCTGTTTTAAAGTCTTGCTTCTCATGGGAGTGCACTAAATACATTACAGTTCTGAAAGTTTACATATGCCTCAGAAACATTTTTATGCAGTTCTGTCTCAATTTTTCTCTTACATCTGTATGCACTTAGATGTAAGAAGCCACTCAAGCCACCTTAAGAAGCATCCTTATTCTTCATGTGTTCTATTATCAAGCCACAAACATCAATATCTGTGTTGAATATGAAGGGGAATTTGAAACATATGTAAGATAAGGTACTCAATTTGACTCTGAGACTACGCAAATTCTATCCAAAGCAAAGTAAAATATTCTGTGGAGAGCTCTGTGGCTAGCTTTGTTTCTAGCAGATTGCTAGGAACATGCTAGGATTTACCTCCTCTATACTGCAGTCTACCCTGAACACATGACTTAGAGGTGGTCACAAATGGCTTTCAAAGGGATTCCCTACCTGCTTAGGATGCACAGCACCATTTCTTCCTCCTGATGCATGGAAACTTTTGTGGCCAAAAGTGACTCACAAGTCTCCAGTTTCACACTCCGATCAGTTTCTCTCTTTTATTCAAAGGCTACTGTAGTGTATGACTCATATTACAAGGTTGGTCCCTAGCACTAGGACAGATGCTTACTGCACTCCATTTCTTCTGTAGGAGCTACTCATTTCAAGGGGATTTCTGTAGTGTAACCATGTAAAAAGTAATTCCTTGTGTTTATATCTTTTAAAGATCTAAAATGCTAATTGACAACTTATATTTTCATTTGTCCAGATCTTATTCAAATTCTAGAAGTCCAGATTTCAGGATAGTCTTTTTTATGTGTGGTTACAACTTGATACACTGCCTTCATTTGAAATGAATTAGATGATTTAGTTTTTAGATTATTAGATCCCCTTGGTGTTTTAAGTACTTCTGCTTTAACAAAACATTACCAATAAAGTCAGTGTCCTTATGTATTAAAAAATCCAATACTGAAATGATATTGATATGAAACTGAAATAAATGGCCAGAATGAAACACATCCGAATTTCACCACTATGTACTTTATAGCTCTTACATCAATTGTTACAACTCAGACGGGATGAAAGCATTTTTGCCTTGGCAGACTTAAATTCATGACATTTAATGAAACGTCATGAAACAAATTAATGATGAAACAAATTCCTTGTTTCCTGCTTTTGCACATTACCACTATTTGACAGAACAGGTACTCATCATTATGAGTTATTGACATTCCTTCCAGTCTTATAAATCAATGTTAATATCATTTTGTTGTGTGTTGACCTTGGCTGGCTGCTAGATGCCCACCCAGCCTCCCTTTCACTCCTCCTCCTCATCAAGGCAGGAGGAGAAATAAGATGAAACAGCTCATGAATTGAGAAGAGAAAGGGAGATCCCTTACGAATTGCTGTCATGGACAAAATAGGCTTGACTTGGGGAAATTGCCCAATAAAATTTGGATTGGCTGGTGAGAAACAGAGACAAAAATTAAAACAACACCTTTCCCCTCACAACCCCCTTTCCCCAGGCTCAACATCATTCCTTCATTCCTGACTATTCTACCTCCTTCTTCCCTGAGTGGCTCAGGGGGATAGGGAAAGGGGGTTATGGTCAGTCTGTAACAGCTCGTCTCTTCTGCTCCTTCCTCTTCATGCTGTTCTCCTGCTCCACATTGCATCCCACAAGATGCAATTCCTTCAGGATAAATCTGCCCCAGCATGGGCTTTCCATGGGATGCAGTTCTTTTAGGAAAATTCCACCTGCTCCAGCATGGTGGTCTCCATGGGCTGCAGTGTGGACATCTGCTCCACCACAGTCTCTCCAAGGTCTGCAGAGGAATCTTTGCTTGGGCACCTGGGTCACCTCCTCCCCCTCCTTCTGCTCTGACCTTGCTGCTCACAGGGCTGTTACTTGTACTTCTTTTTCTCACCAATCACTTCCTGCACGGTGTTCTGCCCTTTCTTAAATACCTTTTCCCCAAGGTGCCACCACCTTGCCTAAGGGCTCAGCTGTAGCCTGCAGTGGGTTGGTTGGAGCTGTCTGGAACTATCGGTGCCTGGCACAGGGCAGCCCCAGCCTCTCCTCACAGAAGCTGCCCCACAGCGGCATCTGCACCCCATACACATTTCTAGACCACTAAAAAGAGCTATAAGCCAGAATGGAATTACCTTTTTCATAAAACATATAAGACAGATGTTAGGGTACTACTTGCATGGTGGCTGGCCTCCTTTCTCCTCATTACTAGTTGCTTTCATCCCTGCTGCAATCAAATTCTGCCACAGAAGCTCTCTCACCATCTGTGCATTTGCTTTTTCACTGATCTTGAGATGTGAATTGAAATTCAGCTGAGTATCTCAAGCTGGAGTACCTTTAATATATCTGGGGTGGCCTCAGGAGAATATGGTATGCCAGGTATAACATCTCTCTGAGTTCAGTCTCCTCTTCTGCCTTTGCCCTTAAGCCCAGTGATGAGACTGATGGCTGGATCCTGTTTAGACCTCAACAGCTTTCACTAGGGACGATCCATATTTTCTGGGCCAGGTTCTGCAGAACAAGAGCGGTGTGCTTATTTTGGCTGTTCAGGCTCCCCTCTGTCACCATCTCCCATGTGCTAACTGAGGCTGCAGTGTTAAGTTTGACCCCTCAGGGTACTTTTTCCTTCAAGCTCCACAGGACAACAAAGGTGGAAATTTCGTAAATACCCATCTTTGCCAAAATTCTTTGGCCTGTCAGCTTGTCAGGGTATCTTGCTTCCGGTGGTCTGCACGGAGGGAGAAAGGATGCTCTGATATCTGATATCAGAGTGCTTCCCAGTTACATCACCAGTCAGTAGAAGACAATCTCCTCTGTTTCCTATGTGAACTCTCTGAACTATTTCCTGATGTGATCTATTCTGCTCCTCTTTGGATACTCTGGAACGTGTGTTGGGCAGTAAGTGTGCATGATAAGATGCCTTAGTGCCTTGCTTTGGGATTTGCCACATTAGTTGGTCAGGAATGTACCAGTGATATCCATATAAAATCATAACTCACTAATCTCAAGTCAGGTTAGGGTTACATGAGACATTCATTTATGCATGCCGTGTATATAATTCACTTATAATAGTTTTTAAAAGACATAAGGAAGAAAACTCAGGCTTAATCCATTAGGAATTACATCGGCTCTTTCTCCCTCTTTCTTCCTCTTGCCCATTTAACTTGCTGTTCCCACTGAGAGGGTTATCCCATTCAGTCTTTCATATAGTCTCTACCTGAGTAGAGCATGATAGCTTTTAGAGCAAGTTTCTTGAAGAGATCTTAATAAATTCTTTCTTTCACTCCAAAACCCATTCCAGATATTGTCCTGGCCATTCTTCTTATTCCTTATTATTTCTCTTCCCTGGGATCTGCAAGTCACTCTCTGTTAAGCTAAGGGTGATTTCCTGTACAACTCTGCTGAAAGAGAGATAAAATTTGTTCCCATTCTTTGACTTTGGTGACTTGTAGGCATGTTTCCATGTGAAGTGTCACTATATGGACTTCACATCTTATAGAAATCGATGTGTAAACATACTGGATACAAATGTGTGAGGGAGATAAATGCAGTTTCTGCAGTTTCTGGCTCTTTGTTGACACCAGACACTGCGGCACTTGACTCTTGCAGCATTTTGATCCTCAGCCTTAGCCTTTCTCACTTCAGCTCCCTGTAACACAGCTGTCAGTCTCAGCTCTCCCTCTCCTCTCAGCCCTGTGACTGAAGCTGTCTGGATGCCAGAGCCAGATCTGGACCCACTTAACAGCGTTAAAGTGCTGCCAGTTTCCCAGAAAGGAGTTGATCCCCTCATACAGCAGACTGGTGTGATTGCTCAGGTAGCTCTTGTCCTCAAAGTGCTCACTCTCCTCCTCTGAATTTGAAGGGTGCCTAGATGAGGGATTTATGCGTGGGCATCTACACTCTAGACAGTGTTTGAGTGCTGTGTGTGTAAAACATCATATTGTAGTGGTTTGTAGCCTAACAGGGAAAATGTGAAGATACAATACCATGTGATCATAATTAGACTACTGGCTAGATAGCACTTCTGAGCTTTTTGACATTCTGTTCTGTAAATCCTCTCTCCAGTTTGTGTTTCCTCAACTAGCGTCAAGGTTTCTAGATCCTAATTCCTTAAAGTCTTTGGTTCCTTCCCCGCTCCAGCAAGATGGCTGGTCAGAAAGAGGTACAAACAATTAAATTCCTTGTATGCATTGAATCACAGGATGACCTGGATGCATTTGAACCAGATGCGGTTCATAACTGGACTACCTTTAAACAAAGTGTGGCAGCAGGGCAGCAAAGCCACTGTTTGGACTGTATGTCAACACAGCTACCCAGTCCGCTAGGTAGGATCCAACCGGGCTGAAGTTCCCAGCACTGGGCAGGACACTTTTGTGGGTACAGATACCTTTATCTTGCAGTTCAAGCTGAACAGTGCCTTGCTGAGCATGCCAGGATGAATTCTGGCACAGAAACAGAGATCTGAAGCCATTCCTCTGCACATGCTCTGGGTGAGTGAGTGTTGCAGACCCTTTGTGAAGCTGGATATTGGGTAATTATGGATACTGCCTCTGTTTTGGCAATCCTGAGGGCTCATCACTTACATGGCTTTGGCAGTGCTGGGATCTGTTTTATCTCATGCTGCTGTGAACTTCCAGAGGTGGGAATCCAGTTTTACCTGACCTGATGGGCGAGTGGCAGCACATGGTGTGGCAGGGGCAGAACCACACGAGGTACTGGTTGCCCTGCCAATACACACATGCTGACTGGCCACCTGGCTGCTGTCTCTGGCCACGCACGGTGGCTGGGTCCCTTTGGCAGCACCAGCTCGGTTCTTTTTACTTTAGCCAAACACAAAACTTGATGAAATGTTTTATGTTTGACATCTTCATCCACATGCCAAGTGTGAATAAAGTTGCCTGGTTGTTTCAAAAGAGAGGAGGAAAGAGAAATGTATGAGTGGACAGACTGTGCGATCATATACCCCATTGCCTTAGAAACCCAAAGTAATCATGGATCTCCAGAATCCTGGAAAACAAGAGAAACTCTCTGGAATGGTAAAAGGGGTTATATAATATAAAGGGTAAAATACATCCTAGGTTTATTATTTTGGTTCAGAGCAGTTGGGCTATGAACCTAAAGCCGGAACAGATGTAGGGAGGGGATTTGATTTTGGCAACTGGAAGCCAAAACATGGCCATCTCAAACCCAATTTCCTTCCTCCTGTACAGTTTTCTGAGGTAGAGTTTAATGTTTTCCCAGGAGACAAAAGTTAAATATTTTCTTCAAGAGTATTTGTAAAACTAAAGAACTCTACACGCTTGTGACATCAAATCACAAATGCAGTGCTATATTGCCCTGTGGGCATGGAAATTTCAAGCTCTTTAGTACACTATTATAATCATTTTAAAATGCATTTCTTGCAAACAGTGTAATTTCTGGAGACACTTCAGTTGTACATTGGCTTACAGATTGTTATCACAGTTGTGGAAAGAAAAGAAGAAAATATTTCTATTTCCAAACACCAAAATCAGACTGACAAGCCTGCGCTCTCTCTGAGGGATCAGTGGTGACTTCTGTTTTCCTTTGGCTGTACAACTGCTTTCCAACCCTTCTGCGAAAGCATTAAGCTTTGCTAGAAACAAAGCACATTTAGTCATAAAAATCCCTTTGAGAATTTATCTCAGTATGTTTTGAAGAAACAGTTTTTAAATGCATTCACTAAAGCAGGATAAATAAAAAAGAAAGATTTGACCTGGAAAATAGAAATAACTTTTAGTCAGATCTCCCAGTGTATCTGTCTGACCTTGCTGTCACACTCAGGTTAGGGGGTCATTGTCAGCATACTTGTTGGTCTGTTCCATGTATTTCAAGAAAACTAGACTGTAGTAAATGGGGACAACTTGTGACAATATAACATTTAGCTAACAGAAGCCATTTCTGATCATTGGGGTTAGAAGGTAGTGAGTGAATTCCCCAGTTCATGTCTTTGCCTCTTGAAAGCTTTGATTTTATTACGCTGAAGAGACTCCCCAGAGACCGATATCTTGAATATCCTCGGTGAAGTTAATCTCAAAGCTTTTCCTGGCACCTTGTTTCTGCATTTGCAGCTGACTTTATTCTGCCTTCACATAGTTATGAAACTTTCCCTAATTTTTAATCTGCATTTTTTCACATTAATGCTTTATTTTATTACTTCCTGGTCTTCCCAACTGGTTAATGAGACTGATTTATCTCTTATCTAATATCCATTCGTATGTCCGTGAATAATCCTGCTCCCCTTGGTCTTTTCTTTCTGTGAAAGCTTCTCCATAGTTGAATATGTTCTCTCTTAAACTCTTTCAAAATCTACAACATTTTTAAAATTTGCCCCTATATTTAATACATAAAAGACAACATTGGAGCTATCTGTAGTGACATAGTTGTATTTTTATCAAGCTTTTTTTACTAATACTAGACAATATAGTGTTTGATTTTTCTTTGACAGTCACAGTAACGAACACAGTGCATTAACAGCTTTAATATTCCTCTGATATGACTGGCTGTTGTCTTTATAATGGTGGTTTTTATTACATCTGGATCAATTTGAATAAGTTTTCCCCATCTGATTCAAGTCATTTATCTCTTTAAAACCTGAGATTGCTATACAAAAAATCAGTAGTGAGTTTTAACTGTCTCTTTTGGCCCGCGAACAGACTTCAAATGCAAAGTTTTTGCTGCTTAGCTCAAGAAATATAATACATTTTAAATGCCTCAGTGCTTGAAGAGTGTTAGAAAGTGCAAGCTATGAATGCCTGGCTCTGCTGACCTAAGGAGAGCTAACTATGCTGTTACGATGTGGTAGAAACATAAGGAAAGGCCGGGGAAACTGCTCGGATAAGTGGGAAGAAGCTGGTAGCTGTTACGAGGAAGAATGCAAGAGAGAAAAACAGATCTAAGCTGGAACTGGCCACTAGAGAAGTAATTTCTTTTGAGCTGTGAATGAAGACCGAAACGTTATAAGAGCCTTTGACAACAGTACGTGATTTCATAGTAACCTGCAGAAGGTAACTGGATAGCCGTTTGGACTGGATAACAATGCTTTCCAGCTTGAGTAACTTACCTATGCTAATGAAGATGGAAATGGGCTTTCACGTCCAACTCTGCCAGGGTTTTCCTGTATGTTGTCTAAAATGGACTTTCATTTATCATCAATGGCAAGAACTTCCCCAGCTCATAACTAGGATGGAATAAACCTATCAAATCCAGGTATGAAATGCTGTTCTTTGAAAATAACATTTCCTGTTTGCCCCAAGTTTTTTTCCTATGTGATTTGTAGTACAAATGTCCTGCATGACATTTATGAGCCTGAAATGGATTGCTCAGTAAATTTTCTAATTTGGGCTCCCGCAAGAGTAAAAACCTGCACTTTAAGGATTGTCTGTATCATGTCAGCAAAAAAGATCTTATTACTTGTTTCAAAATTCTGAATTGGGACTGGTATTTTAGTCAATCCCAAAATGTGTTCTGGGTCCTAAGAGCCAGTCTCTTAAATGCTTGTGTTCAGTTCCTTATCCTGGTACGATACTTCAATGAGCCTGAACTGGTTATAATTACCCATCAAAAAGACTGCTACAGGATTTGCTTGAGGACATTTAAAGTTTCTTGCAAGCCCTTCCGTTATAGACCATACCTTTTTCATTCTTGCCCCATTTCTGCTATTACAGAACCAGCAGCTGATTTTCTATGGCTTGCTGGTTCCTGAAAATGATGGAAACACTTTGCTCAGCTCCACACATCCCTACCCCTTACTAGCTGCTTGCTAAAACAAGTAATTTATTTTGTGTTGTTATGAAAGTGTTCCCACTCAGACTGTATATTCATGTTGATGATCTTCTGTGATAAGATACTGTACAACTTTACAGTGTCAGACACCAACCACAGCAGCATGCAGGAGCTCACATGATGGTCATTTAATATCCATGACTCACAGTCCACAGGACTAGGATTTCAGCCAGCTGGGATTTGTTCTAAGTGGCGTGAAATGACAAAGAGTGCATGAGATACAGCTCGGATACCAAACATGGTGGCCAAGCATTTAAAAAAAATGTGGCTCCATGCCCACTCCAGTTAAAAAAAAAACAAAACAACAAATCATGTAATAGATTCACCCAGTGACTCTCAAATATCATTTTTCAAAAACTTAAGAAAAATTAAGTGTGAAAATAAAGAACAGGGTATCTTGGCATTTCTAGGTGGTTTCTGCACCCTCCCTGGTCTCTGGTTGTTTTATTTTCTTACCTTTGCTTTCTTTAATTTTTCAGTTTGAGTTTTATGGTGGAACCTGATAACTGCTCTAACTGTGCTTGTAATCTTTCTGCCTGATTTTTGTGTTTAAAACTGCAACTTACTTTCTGTGGCTTGGTATTCCTCTGGGATGTTATGCAGTTGCGGAGTGCAAGAGGGATTAGATGTTAGTCTGTGATTCACCCAGTCCCCAAGGAGAGCTATATAAAGCTCACCCTCTCCTCCTTGGCCCCAGGGAAGCTAGGGGGCAGATTATGAGCTAGCGGAAAAGACGAAAGCATCTGCAAAGAGGTTTCAGGAGCGCACATCCCCCTGCTCTTACATTGTACAGAACTGGGAAAAAGTGTGCTCCACTGCTCAGCTACTCTTAGTAGCCATTGAGTGGCAGTTTAAAGAAAAACAAAAGCACTAAAAGTTCTCTTTCCCACGTTATGACTGTCTCTTTCACAGAAATTTCTCAAGGAATTGGAACTTTACAAGGAAGAGAAGATGATGTAGAAAGGCAGGACTTAGAGATTCTGCTGTTTGCAGATGCCTTTTCTCTATAGCCTGGGAATTCTGAAATGGGGTCGCCTTGTAAGGGCAGGTTATTTTCCATCACTCCCTTCATTTATGTTCCTCTTAAACCCACAGCTTAAGTGGGGCTTCTGTGCTGGAGAGATTTTGCCCTGGCTGTCTGCCCAGGGATGGATTGCAGCAAGACTAGACTCTGACAGAAATAGGTGGTTATGTGGGTAGACCTCTAAGTCTTGAAATGAGAATATCGCTGCTAGAGGTCAAGGTTTAGGCTTGCCAGTATTTACCTCGTTTACTGAAGTCAGTTCACGCTCCTTTGCCAGTGCTGGCTATTTTTGTAACAGTCTCACAATAGTGGGGATTTTCTCATTTTGGCCCCTACAGAAATGACAGAACTTGGCATACTTTTGCATCTGAGACTCCATTAAGAAGTTCAAACTCTGCTTTTCATGCTAAAATTTCTTCTAGATTACTCATTTACAAGTGAGAAGTGTTTTAAATTCATTTCTATAAAATATTTAAGTGTATTTTTATGTGTTTTATTTGAGGCTTTAATATTTTAAGACTATTATTTTGTTCTCCAGAAACTCTTGTCTTTCCTAATCTCTCAGAAGCAAAGATCTGAATTCTAGAAGAGAAAATCAAGACATTTATGGGGTTTGGTGTTGTGTTTTTTTTTTTTAAACCAATATGCAGCAGTTTTAGACTGCTTTTCAAAACAATTGGAATTACGGATTTAAAACCAAAAGTCTCATATCTGGTCCTTATTTTGCTTTTCCATGTCTTTTAAGGAAGACTAAAGATGTGATCTGGAAAATTTGAAGAAAAAAGGAACCCGAAAGCTGTCAACTGTGACACCACCTGCCTTAGTTTTCTGTGTTCTTAGTGGCACATTTGTTATATTTATCCTTCTACTTTTGCGTCACTGTTTTGTCCCACATCTTGTCACATGGAGCAGGGTTTTCCCACTTCAAAGTCTTTGTCAATTGTAAAGTCCCTGCTAGATGCAGTTTATTTAAGATGAAAAGCCTTTACAAAATAGAGGTTTGACCTTTTTACAACAGGAACAGTGATTTTTTTTATTTTTGGTTTTTTTTTTTTTTGGTTTTGAATGAAGAGTTTTGCTGTAGCACTATCTGGTATTACCGTTGGCTCCGTTGGCTTTGCTAGGGCTTCACTGCCTTAACTTTTCTTTTTAACGTTTCCTACGTTCAAATGTGCTTTGTTTTTAAATAGATGTTTTAAATACATGTTGCTATTCATGTTACTGAAAGCAAACTCGAAGTGCCCTGTACAAGAAGGTAATGAGATTTCCGATGATTCTCAGTTCCTTGGGGAATTATTTTAGCCTTAGATGGCACTTTGAGAACACTCTGTCCTTGCACAAGTAAACTTTCCTTAGTTGTATGTAGGTACTTAATATAGGAGAAGATGGAAATCAATGATAAAGGTTGTAATGACTTCACTGGGTCAAGGATTTTACCATAGGATAGCAAAACACAGAAATGAACAGAAATGCGCAATGTACTGCACTGTCTCCCCCAGGCTGTGAAGGGAGATCACTTTGGGGATGAAGATCGGATCTCAACAAAGCATTGCTGCCTCTGAAGTGAGAGCTGTAGTATGCATGAAGATAAATCCACACTGTGCTACCCACTGGCTTATTTGGGTTGGTTTGTATTTTCTTGGCAATAACATGCAAGGAAGGGAGAGGTGAATCTGTAAACATTTGTTCTCTAGTAGTAGATGATATTGCTAAGATGTGTTTAAAAATTTGGCTGACTGGCCTCAATTTCTTTACTGCCTGACAATCTAGGCTATATTCATTACAGATTACTGAACACTGAATCAGTAGACATCTAGCAGAACATTTCAGTCACCTTTTGACAATAGATGTTCCTTTCTAGCAGTTTCCATTGAGTATTGATCTACTCGGAACCCATCTTGGAGCATCTAGGCTCTGGAGCCTACTGATACTTTCTGGTATGGGAATACATAGACAGGATTACAATTATAATTTTCAGTAAAAAATTGCGTTACAAAGAACCTACCAGAATAAGAAGTTTTGCAGAATTATTATTTAAACTTATCTGCCCTAATGTAGTCTAATTGGGGGTGGGGGTGGTGGGGTGTATGTGTTTAAAAAAAAAGGTATGAGGAGTTGCTGAGGTTCAAACAATTAATTTTTCTCTACCTTGCTCTATGGTTTATGTTTCCAAAAGAGAATGAATTAGCATTGACATGGTGTTGACTGGGGGAGAGGGAAAGAAAAAAAAGATATTCTGAGCCCTATTCTGCATTTTGCAGGGCTGGCAACCCTTCTTTACCCAGTGTCCTGCTATCTTCCGCGGGTCTCTAGATAAAGAGCCTGAATCAAAGCACTTTGCTCATCTAATTCACAACACTGCCTCCCTCTCTGTGCAATAACTATTAGCCCACTGTACCTTCTTTCTACTGCCTTGCAGAATTTCTTTTATCTTACCTGTTTCAGTAAGAGCAATGCATGCAATTGTAGAGGTCCAGGTGATGTATTTCAATTTGCTCAGCTTAAGAGTTTAGATGTGCTGACTTTTGTTGCCACCATCTTTCCAGAGTCTGACAGGAAGTCATGATTAGAAAATCATGTCTACATGGACATATTATTTTGTAGTATTGGTGAAGACAGGATCAGAAGATGCTCTGAGTAGGTATTTTGGAGAGTACATATAAAATTGCAGTCAAGTTGGAGGATCTGTTTCATATAGCAAAATGTCAGAGTCTAAAAGGCCTTTAAATGGGAAGTCTCATATAGGAAACCACCTCTTCATTTGCTGATGACTGACTTGTTTCTCCTGCAGAAGACTGACCCAATGTAACTTGCTATCTTTTGTGGCTTCTGTATAGCAGATGAAGTAAGAAAACAACAACAACAACAAAGTATCTACTGTCTACATGAATCAAACTGGAATTCAGGGTCTCAATCCACCTGGAACTTTAAGATCTTCAAGAATCATTTGAGTGGAAAGGAAAGGAAAGTCTGGGACCCTGAAAGCCATGAAACAATAGTTTTGCACATCAACTGGTTTAAAGGATCGGACTGATTTTTGTAATCAAATTTGCCAGGGAGGGAAAAGAACAAAAAAATTACCCAGCTCCAAAGACCTGGGCTGAAGCTGGATGTGAGCTCATTTCACAGGACAGCTCTAACAGCAGGGAAAACTCTGTGCCCACGGGTAAGGGGGATACTGGCAGCAGTGCTGTCAGTGATGGCAATACATTCACTGACCATTGGGGAGGTGGGAGATGGCGCGGGGGGGATGCAAACAGCTTCAGCAGAACACTTCCAAGAGAAGAGAAGGTGGCTGGTAGAGAACTCCTCAGCTCTCCCTCTGTCACCCGTGATGACGGATGAACCTCTCTGCATCTCTGTCCTGGTCTTTTCAGTGGAAGAATCCAGCCAGCTTTCTCATAATGGCAGAAGTAATTAAAAAGGGGATCAGCTTCAGAGGAACATAAACCACCCACCAAAAGCCTGTCTCTTTAACGATATCCCCTACATACTTTACTGGCAGGGATTCTGCTAGTCTAATACCTGTTAATTTTCTTTCTAATTAGGGCTATAGCTCACCAGAGGCTGTTTTATATTTAATATAGATATGGTTAAGGGCCTAATCCTCAGTTAGGGAAAGAATTTCGAGCTATGGAAAGAGATTTTAGAAGAGTGAAAGACCCGGTACACAAAACACTGGAAGATGAATCGCTTGGTTTTTCTTGCCTCAAAACCACCATGGAAGTTGCATGGAGCTTATATTAGGTCGTACAGAAGACAATTTTATAGGGAGATTGCTCAATGTAGCCATAAATGTACTAATTTTCATTACAGATACGTTTTACACAATGTTTGAAAACTCAGGAAATGAAGGCCACTATGCTGCTAGCAGAGCGAATTTATGAATATCTGGCATTCTCCTCCCTCCCCAGTGTTTCTCCGGTGATGAAGTCAGGCAAAGATAACACCTGGATGCTGGGAAATGATCACTGCTGAAAAGGAACTGTGTATGTATATATATTGCCTTTTTTGCAGCCAAATGTTCTACCTTTGCACATTAGACTGAAATTTCTCAATGAAATATTTTTTGATCAATTAAGTTTTTGCTGAGACTGGGTATTTTACAGGTATTTTTCACCACTTTATATCACAGGTGTCCTGTAGAATTCCCGTTTGCATAGCTGGATTCCTGGCAAAGCAGGTATTTCATAACTCTGTTTCAGGGATGATCCAAGAGGATGCCATAGTCTGGGCTCCCAAATATGTGCAGAGTCTGAGGTTTCCCAAAACTGTAAGTCTAAAAGCTCTAGAGGGAGGAGGCTTTGAAAACCTTTGAAAGCTGCAAGATTCCCCATCACAGAACTGAGGTTTAGATTTTAGAAGTTCTGGAGCAGTCTTCCAGGGGCTGTAGCTGGAGCACTTTTTGTATGATGAAGTTGTCACAGAACTGTGAATCACAGAAGCTGCCCAGAGCCTATAGAAAGAGACCTGCAAACATAGATTTTGTGTTGGAACAAGATTAGTACGTATTCAGTGGTGACTATACCAAGATTATTTTGAAAACCTGGTCATCCCAGAACGCACTGATATGGCTTAATGTGCCTTACAAAATTTTCTTGCTAACAGAAAATCGTCTACTTTTAGCTCCAGTATGTGTCAGAATCCTTGTCTGCAATTCTTAATGAGCAGTACTGTCAGTGAGGGTGAAGAGTAACCTGAACAGCTAGAGTTTCAGGAATCATGGCTGTACTGTGGAATACATTCCATCTAGAACATCTCCAGCTTGCATTGAAGGAGAACAGCTGACTGTCTTGTCAAGAAATAATCATTTCCCACAGATTTTCAGAGACTCGGTGATCTACATTTGGAAAAAAGCTATCAAGGTATTCAGTCTTCGTCTTATTTGCAGAGATAGTTCTTTACTATACAATATCTATATCTTGATCCGGCTGAAATTAGTATTTGGGACTTTCTCATTTGTTCTGCTCCTTAAAAGGTCACCGTGGGCTGGTTTGCAAAGCATGAGGAACAAACTTCAGGGATGCACTTGAAGAACTTGCACTTGAAGAACTTGCACTTGAAGAAAATTTGCCATTATTATCACGCTGGGGTTGGTTTCTGCAAGGAACTGGATACAAGGTTACAAGGAGAGGATGCCTGGTAAGTCTTTGAATTCTAAAGGAGCTTGTATAAGCCATCTGTATTGCTTGCAGTAATGTACGGTACCAATCAGGAGGAACTGAGGTTATATGTTTGCTTTCTGAACTTCTGATTCCTAATAACAACCCCTTCTATGACTGTAATTCTGTTAACTTCTGACAGTTTTTGTCTCACAAACTTTCATACTATGTTTTAATCCCTCAGTTTTCAATTTGGTACCTTTTTTTTTTTTCCAGTATGCCTGTTAGAGCTCAGGTATTGTTGTCAGCCCTGCAATGGACTCCCTTTCCCTTTGATGTTGCGCAAGACTCAAAACCTTTGTAATAGTCCATTTTATAAATGTCATTACTCTTTTGCCTCACAGACAAGGCATAAGTTATTCAAGGTCTGCAGACAGTTTGATCTATGTATTTGAAGGAAATGTAAGATATTAGTACCTTATTTATTATTTTTATATATCCCCTCAAAAAAAAAAAATTATTTTTCTGGTTTTTACAATGCTTTCACAACCTGTCTGTGAAAAATAATTAAAGAGTGTTTATCATGTGATTGATATTTTTTCCTTTTAGCTTACTTTCCTAAGGAATGGCACTCACGCAGTACCACTTTCTTTCTTTCCCTTTCTTTACATGTGCATGTGTCTTTTGCGTTCCCTGGCCACTTTCAGTGAGATCTGATAGAGGGCCAGAGCTCTTGCACATACTCTGTTCCCATATGATTTATGAAATCAGACACAGAGTAGAAAAGGGTGATACTCTTAATTCTCATGCAGAGAAAATAGCTGCCTATGTGATCTGTCAGAGATACTCTTGGAAAAGAGTTCTTATGAATGACCAGCCACAGGAAATGCTTCATTCAGAGCCTATGGCTGCAGACAACAGGAGAGCTACTCCACAGTGAAGTTTTTGTTCCTCTGTAGACTCTCATTCGCTGGTTGTTACTAATGGGTTAAGAAATTTAAAAGTCAGTTACCACAAGCCCAAAAGCCATTCAAAATTAGGTGACATTTGTTCATGTGCTCACCTATCTACTTTTTTTCTTGGAGAGAAATCCAATTTAAAAAAAATGATCAGAATCCTAAGGCTGAAATAGAAAACCATAGAAGCTGAGAAATCCAAAGGTGATGTTGCATATAAACCATGCATTATGAAAACACTCTGTTAGTACAGTACTTTGTGCTACAATTTACAATGTTGTTTTAAAATCTATTTCAACCCAAAGCCTTTAATATTCCTCCTAGCCCCCTCCCGCCCCCCTTAAGAATTTGTTTGGTGCTGGCTTTTCTGGGTGTGAGGAAAGCAAATTAGCATTGGCTGGCTGCCTCTTTTCTTGGGCATGGGCACTGCAGATTGGCTTTAACCATTATTTGTTTGTTTTGCAAATGTTCTGGAGCAAAACAATGGGACAGGAAATGTCTGAGCCTGTCTGGCACTCCTGCAGCATAAGCTCTGCTGGAACAGCTGGAGCTTGTTATTTTGCTGGGTATTCCTTGTCTCAGGCCAAAGTTCCTTGGCACTTTGTCACCTCTCCTGTTGTATGGCTCCTAGAAAACCATGTCAGGGTGTTGAGTGCACCAATGGGCCTTAGCTGTTCTGACCAACCTCACCTGGGGCCTCCACCCATACCTTCTGCTCAGGGACTCCACTGCAGCTCAGTCCCTGACGGAGTTATGTTGTGAGTTTCTAGCTCCAGCTGTGTTGCAGTCATGCCTGGCCATGGGCTCCATTGATCTGGCTGGATCCTGACCTGTGGACTCTGCTCTTAGTTTGACACTGGACTTGCTCTGTCACTCTGGCCTTGCCTGGTGATCATGAGAACGCGTATGACTCTGGCTACCAATGTCAGACCTGGCCTGACCCTGATTTGATGATTTGCATGTGACACGAGGCCTTGAACCTACCTTGTCAACACAAACTGCTTGGGACTACAGGACACATCACGCTTGAGAGGCGCAAGGCTGCTTGAAACGGTAGAGGTGCTTCCACTACCTGACCTTCCCTCTGTCCCTTCTGTGAGGAAAATTAGCCAGATGGAGCGAACCATTGCAATTTTGACCGGCCTGTGTACCTGAATTTGCTCTTATCCCTCATTCTTGCACATCCAAAAACTCCCGGCTAAGATCAGGTGCTTACATACGCACCTACTGGTGTTTGCACATGTGGTCGGGCACACTGCTGGGAGCGGTGTCACTAAGGCACAGCTTGCCCTTGCTAACTGCTTCTCCGAGGAGTGAAAATGTCCTTCTGACAGGAGATCGTGGGACTTAGATTCCTTAAATTTCAATTACAGGTGGAGGAAGGGAGAGAGGGAAGGAGAGCTGGGTGTTGTTGCTGTGTGCTTCCCTGTGCACAGCACATATTTCTGCATGGATTTCCAGCAGCAGTTATTGATGAGCGAATCAGCAGTAATGTCCCTTGATGCTTGCAGTCCCTCTTAAGGAGGCCAGGGACTGGAGCATTGCATCAAAATGGGGCTGAAAGCAGGAGGAAGTACTGGTGACAGGTGAGTACAGAGCAGAAGAGCTGCTCTCTGCGTGGAGAAGTTCCATCCAGCCCAGAACTTTTCTCTGACAGGAGCCAACTGCAGATGCCTGCAAAAGAATAGAGGAGCTGGCCATTACTGGAGTGACTCCTACCTTGTTACACCCTTCCTCCATATCTCCTGCAGCCTCTGGGTTAGAGACTTTCTGGTCAAGAATCCAAGATGTTCTATCTGAAGACTCCCAACAGATATGACCTTCATGCATAGGTTCACTGTCTTTCAGAGAAGTTTAGGCCTACCTAGCGGTGGATGACACTGAGATGCATAATTTCAGTATGTATTGTGCAAACATACCCTCTCCCTTTCTTTTTTGCAAGGACTTCCATTCTAGACATCTACCTAGGTCTGCGAGGGCATGTTCGGAAAAATATCACGTCTCCAGTAAACGCCTCTCGACATCTGAAGCTACTTCAGTTCTGTGAATTTTTGCTGGTAAAGTTCAGCCTGCCTGTTTTGCTGTGCTTTGTGTTCTTCCATGGGATGGTGAGGTAGAACCTTTTCAGCTGATATGTTGTTTTGGTTGAGGATGATTTCCTTTGCTGGGTGGAAAAGAAAAAACACATTACCTTGTGCCCTAGTTTATTTGGTCCTGGAACAAGTAGTCTTCCATGGCTGGTGAAGGGTAACTCAACTGCACTTCTGAATTGTCAACTGCATCTTGTACATCGATATGCAGTAGGTAAAAGCCCAAATTCACAATCCACGAACTCTAATTCCTGTAGTTTTCTCATCCAAATACCACCAGAAATTGTCTGCCTAGCCATGCTTCTCTAGACAAAATCAGATCCAGACCAATTACTCTTCTTTTGAGCTAGCTGGAGCTAGCGCATGTATTGAAAGCTACTAGATGTATGGCTAGAAGGGCTGATTAAATTATTTGGTCATAGGAATGAATTTATATTTATTATATATATATTATTTTCATTATTATTTTTATTTAATTTATTATCTCTGAGGATTTTCAACAACAACCACCATTATCTTGATCCTGTACTCTCCATCTCTTTCAGTAAAATCCTACCAGACAACAGAGGAGAAAGTAAGTAGGAGTTTTCTGAGGTTTATTTCTGCTGCAGAAATAGGCAAGAGTTTCCATTATCCTGTTTCTGTAAGAGCTGCAATGACAGAGTCATGGCCATTGCTTGCACGAAAATTAAGCCCTTTGTGGATTCAGGTAAGCAGAAAGGTGGTACTCTGGAATCCATGTGTTGGTTTAGGATGACATAACAAGTGCTACCATCATTCTCAGTGTGTGACTGAACAACTTTTAGCTGTCACCCTTCCCATACACAGAGATGCAGGATGAGGTCAACAGCTATTGGTGACCTTCTTTGCTCAACAGTTTGGATGTACTCAATGATGTACTACTACCCTTGTTTACCTGGAAGCTGACATTCTAGAGGCAAAACAAAGCTTGTTTAGTTCCCTGGGCTGCCTTATAGTGGCTTAGTAAACTGTTTTTTCATTGGCATATATTGTGGTCAGGTCACTAAAGCACAATGTACTTTGCTTACCTGTGATCAACTCTTTTATTTTTCTCCTGACAATTTCCAAGCTAATTGTATAATTGGTGCAGAACTTGGTTGCAAACCTTTCTGGCAAAAATAGAGTTAATCAAGATCTCAGGTGTGTTTCAGACAAAAAACACTGCCTTAGACCTTAAATTTATTTCAAAGTCTTGAAAGTAAATATTTTAAAAGACAATAGAAATACAAGGAAAGCAGGTAAGAAAATTGGGGGCTGCTGTGGGGGGCTGTGGCGGGGTGAGGGGTTGGGGGGGTGGGGTGATATTTGTCACAGCAAAGAATGCTTTTAATTTATTTTTTTTCATTTGTACAGCAGTCTACGTCAACCTTGGAAAATGATTGAACTAGGGATATTTCCTATCAATTAAAAGATGTTTTTAAGTAGAATTAAACCAACACTTAGAATTCCACCTTAAATTCTCCAAAGATGGCACTTGCTTAAGGTTCTGAAGATGGGAATATGATCTGCTAAAAATCAGACAAGTGAGCAGAAACAAACTATGACTTCTGCCCCAGGGGTAATGGAGACAGAGATGAATCCTGACAAGCACACACATGACAAGACCTAGGCAGAGCAAGAACGGGTGACTCACAAATTGTAGTGGCACGTTCTCTCCAAGGGCCTCAGTGTGCAGTAATGCCTGAAAGATCTCAACCAGGATCACATGATGCGTACAGTGGTTGGCTGACTGTTGAGCCATATAATAAAACCCCAACAAATTAAGTATAAAACAGCCTCTGGTGAGCTATAGCCCTAATTAGAAAGAAAATTAACAGGTATTAGACTAGCAGAATCCCTGCCAGTAAAGTATGTAGGGGATATCGTTAAAGAGACAGGCTTTTGGTGGGTGGTTTATGTTCCTCTGAAGCTGATCCCCTTTTTAATTACTTCTGCCATTATGAGAAAGCTGGCTGGATTCTTCCACTGAAAAGACCAGGACAGAGATGCAGAGAGGTTCATCCGTCATCACGGGTGACAGAGGGAGAGCTGAGGAGTTCTCTACCAGCCACCTTCTCTTCTCTTGGAAGTGTTCTGCTGAAGCTGTTTGCATCCCCCCGCGCCATCTCCCACCTCCCCAATGGTCAGTGAATGTATTGCCATCACTGACAGCGCTGCTGCCAGTATTCCCCTTACCCGTGGGCACAGAGTTTTCCCTGCTGTTAGAGCTGTCCTGTGAAATGAGCTCGCATCCAGCTTCAGCCCAGGTCTTTGGAGCTGGGTAATTTTTTTGTTCTTTTCCCTCCCTGGCAAATTTGATTACAAAAATCAGTCCGATCCTTTAAACCAGTTGATGCTCAAAACTGTAATGTTTCGTGGCTTTCAGGCTCCCAAGGTGCTTTCTTCTGCCTTTCCTTCCTTTTCAGCTGTTCTTGTTTGTCCACTCTTGCCCTTCTTTTCTCTGCCCAGTCTCTTGTTATTCCTTTTCTTTCTGCTCCCTCTGTATCTTTTCCCCCTTGTATTCTTATACCCTTTTCAATTTGTCTCACTTAAGCCATTCTGCTCAGAATGCAGGTCTCCATTTCTTCTTCCTCATCTTGCCAAATAAAAGCACCCTGAATCAGGGTAATCCTGGGCACACAGATATTAAGCGAAACTCTCCATGCAAGCTCAGATATGGCAGAACAAACCATTCTGGCAGTGGGGGCAATCAGAGTTTGTCTAATTTTTAGTTTATGAGTGACCTTCTAGCCCATAATCCTGAGATTGTGATCCATGAAATAGACACAAGAACAGTATCCACTAAGTCCACCAGACTCTGTGGCAAGCCATCTCTCATGCTGTCTGCTGGACCTGTAAGCATACTGTTGGTCTGTGATCCTGCTGCCTCTATTAGGTCAAACAAAGGCCAAATTCCAAGATTTCAAATCTTGGATCTAAAACTAGGAGGGTTTTTGTCTCCCACACACTTACTGCAAGGCTGTGGTGCCTGTACAATACAGATCACCTGTCCCAGATGTAGTGAACTTGTTGCAGTATAGAGCTTTCACATGTAGTGGATATTTGATCGTGATTATGATGAAATTATGGCCAGATCTTTGTCTTCCAGTCTGCTGTGCTTGCCAATGTCCCTGCCCAGAGCAGCAAACATTTAATGAAAGATGGACCATATTTGATTGAAAAGCCTCCGAGGAGAGGCCTTTTGCCAGAGCAGTCCTGTTGGGGAACAGGTTGTCTGGACAGTAGTGTTCAGAAAGGAGGCAGTTTTTACAGTGCATTTGTAAATGTCCTTTGAAAAAATCAGGTAGCATTTCAGTTCATTGGCTGAACACTCAGAAACTGTATTTGCTTCCAGATTCTCAGATAAGTGCAATTCATATAAAGTGTTTTTAAAAGTATTATTTCAGGATGCAATTATGCATCTGAGCCTGGGTAGTCCCATTCTGCCAACACGAAGTACTCCCATTCAGGGCTTAAAAACAATCTTTACTTTCTCCTTAGCTTGCTCTGTATTGATGGCTGTTGTGTATTTCCTTCCTGTTAGATGTGACTGCATTTCACTAGTGATGGAGCGGATTCCAGCTGAAAAGATGGATAGATTTTGGCAAACCTGTTGTCCTTTTAAAGCCATGACCCTACAAGGCACACATGGTATGAGTTGGCCGACAGTATTCTGGCAGACTCTGTAGACAGCTATTGAAGTCAATTTTTGGCAAGGATTTAGCCAGCTGGGTTGTTACCACAGGTTTTTTATAGCTGCTGTGGTTTACTTTGACATGGAAGGAGTGACGTAGCACACACAAAAAAGCTTAGGTTGTAACCACTTTAATACTAAGATTATAGACAGCAAAGAGTGGCAAATATGTTACTGCAGCTTAATGAGCTACTGTTTGTCATTGCCAATCAGCCAAGGAGTGTTAGCTAGTTAAGCTCTGATAACCTGATTGCACATAATCTTCTTTTTAGAAGATTACAAAATTGCCTTGTCATTGATCAGCTTTGAGCATATCTGGATGTGGATCAGCCATCCACCTCTAAAATAACTGTCTTCTTCCCTAGTCCAGTGTCATTTTCTTTCTCAGACCCATCCAGTGATGACTGCACTTAAGTGTTTTCTGCCCTATTCATTAACTACATCTGAGCCAGGAAATGCATTAGAGGATTCCTTGTTCTGCATATGCTCCATATATACTTATATGTGGACTCCAAGAAATAATCTTTAGTCAGAAGGCAAGGCTGCATTTATCTTTTACTGAATTAAAATGCTAGATTGGGTCATAAATGTGAAAATGAATTTGCTGTCATCAGATACGATAGTTTCTGTTTATCTCTTTAGTTCCACATGCGTGCACACACACACACACACACACACACACACACACACGTGCGCGCACACACACTGTTTGTCACAATTCAGTACAGCTGGTAATTTTCAGTTCACCAGAAGCTCAGAATAGCAGAGAAATTGTTCAGTCAGGCTTGATGTGGAGAACAAGTGTTTGCACACACGCCTCGCTCTCTTTCTGGGAGGAAGCTATCAAAAGAGGTTTGAAAAAGGAATGTCAAAGAGGAGAGAGTCAACACATTTCCCTGTTCTTTGTAATATACTTATTGCTGATAGACAGGCACAGGTCTGCCATGGTTTAACTGAGAAGTGAAGCACGAGTTTAGATGCAGTATTGCCTTAACTGGAAAGGTGGACAGGAGCAAAACAGATAGCATTTCACTATTTGGAATCTTCTGTATCAACAGAGAGGTCTTGGGAGGCCTTTCTTGAGAAATAACTTATCTCTTTCATCTTTCTTACCCTGAAAGGCTGGAAAACTTAACATCTCTCATAGCCCTCTGAAGAGGCAGAGACATATATGACCAGAAGTGTTTTTAAGCTCTGGAAATACATCAAAACAAGATAAACAGAAACAGATGATAATGTAGCTCTCCTCCACCCTCCCACCTACCAGACTATGTCCCACAGCACAAAGTCTTTTGATTCCATCACTTCAGTCATCTACCAGCACCGGACAAAGGTCTGGGGCTGTGTATTCAGTGTAAGAAAAGCCAGCTTCTGCCAAGAGTCACCAGTAGATTCAGCTGTACTAAGAAAATAAGTTGGCGTTATGCAGACACTCAAATCCAAATTCTCCTATTTCCCTTCTTTCTTTCTCTCAAGGCCAAAATATCTCCTCAGATATACATGCTCATCTCCATTGAAGATAATGAGAACTAAGCAAGTCTCAAGGCAACTACCCAGAAACCAACAGCTGTTTTCTGCGGTAAAGTACAGGTTTTTACAGAGTAAAACGTGTCTCTTTTAAAAAATGCAGACTCAGTTATAAACCCCTCTTGACATTGTACCAATGTTTCTAAAGAATCCTTCCCTATCTGCTATAATAACTGAGCAAGGACACTGAACAATTTATTAACTGATCTTTTATGGCTTAGGACAAAAATTAATCCTTTTTGTCTATAACATTAATATCAAGAATTAAAACTGAAATTTATTTTGCCTTTGTGAGAAAAACCTGAAATTTCATTTTCAGTTACATACATTACATCTACATCCAGGAGCAGCAGAGAGTTTGCTGAAATCCATCCTTTGACATTGGCAATATCACAGAAAGAAGGCGTAAATGTAACATGAAATATGGAAGTATTTAATACATTACAAATATAGATAAGTATATTTTTAATATATATACATTGAAGAGGCATGGCAACGAGTTAAGTCCCTTTGAAAATGGCCAAACCAATTGTTTAACTGCTCCACAGAGCTGTAGGCAAGTATCTTAGTGAGTTGCTCACGTGTGAGCTTTTGTTCCTATTATGCAGTGAAGACAGGTCAAATCTGCAACCTTCTCAAGTCTGTTTACAATATGATCCAATTAATTCACTTCTGATATTGAATAATCAATTCTACTGTATTCAGTTGCTAATGGTTTTTACAGAGCATTTTTCCTGGCTTCATGGTCAAGGATGAAATCTTGATGTGACTAGAAAGGAGGGACAAGATGGGGGGGTGGGGGGATGTCCAGCCACACCCATATGACTCCCCCATGTTCACATTATGCACTCTTTGGTGGTTTTGTTGCACTACATTCTTATGGTGCCTGCAGTTACCAGGGTATATGATTTTATACTTCCTGTTCTTACACTTCACTGTAGCAGACAGTGGAAAGTCAAAAACCAAATAATACTCTCACATCCTGAACGCAGGCTGACTGCCCACACAGTTTGAAGATGGAATTTCCTTTATCCTTTGTAAAATTCAAGAAGGTACCATACAAACAATGCAGTATTTTGATTGCAGAAATGACTTAATGGTTACTCTGCTTTCACTGTAAATCGTATGCATCCTCGGATCTTCCAAAACCTATCTAGAGATTCCACTAGGAGGTAATTGGCATTGCTTCTCTGTGGTTTACACACTGACCAATTCAAGCAGAAGACAATTTTGTCTGAGTAAACTATGCAGCATGATGTGTATTCCATTAAGCACTGCCGTTCCAGCTGAATGTGGTTGGTCTAAACTGACTTCCTGAAGACAGCAAGGTTGGTGCAATTATGCATTTGCACAAAACTCACTCCTGTTCTATTATTTGAGAATCAATCGCAAAGATTCATCTGCAACATATAAATGAATATTGTTCATGATATGTTGAAATGTTTTTTGGCTGCAGGTTGCTGTCTGATGGGTAGCTGATGTGAAAACATGGGAGCTACTCATACATTTGCTCTGAATGTTGGAGAATCAGTTGTAGCCTGCTTTTTATGTGACTGTTTTACAAATAATTTAAACCACGATAAAGATTTTAATAGAGGAAAATATTAAATAATGAATGAAAAATACTCAGAAAAGAAAAAATTATCCTGTTTGTGAACAAATACCTTCATCCACCTAAGAAATTGTGTGAACTGTGTGAGTGCCCCTTAACAGCCATCAGAAGAATAGATGGGCACAAGTGGTCCTGTGAAGGACCCTCTGAACTATGGTGAATACAGTTTGTTTCTGACTGGAGTAACAGCCTCCCAACACCTGCACAGACAAGCATCACTGCTGTTCTGTTTTCATCCTAATACTGTCAATGGGTAACAAAAATCATCAGGGGGCAATAATAACAGTGAACCATTGGGAGCTGTCTTGAGTAGTTCCAGTGCATTCATCTGGACAAAAATGTGAGTGTGGTGTTAGTCCATTTTGCAGATACAGATTGTAAAATAATAATAGGAGCAATGACTGATCAGTTATTAAAACAATACAGATGTCTGGGCAGAGCCTGCCCAAATACAAGCAGAAATAAAGTAACCTCATATTTGTACAAAGGATAATCTGGAAAGTGGTGGATCTGAAAAAGACTCAACGTAAATTGAATTAACAGCTGAGTGTGAACTTCTGTGGTCTCTGGCTAGGAGTGCTTGAGCATGCTGTCTAAAATGCAGGGCTGTCAAGTAGCAATAGAAGGTGCTACTGCCTTGAGGAAACTGCCACTAAAATCCTACGCAGTCTCTACACACCAAACAGTATGTCATTAGGAAAGAGTTCAGAAAAGACTTACAAGTCTGCAGAACCTGTGTAAGTGTGACTGATGCAATATGCTATTTAGTTTCTATAAAAAAAGGTTGAAAGAAGACTCATTTATGGCACATGAGCTCTGGAACATAAAGAAAATGGCTGAAATGAGATTTCTGGAAAGTAAATGTAGATAAACCAAATTAGAAGTGATGTGCCTACTTCTTGGTGGGGTTAGTTGACCCCTGGAAACTACTTACCTAGGCATGAACGTTGCTCCTGTCACTTGAAATCTGTAAGCCAACACTGCATACCTTACAAAAGTTGTATTCCATCTCAGTCAGTAATTATGCATTTGCTGAGTGTTTTCAGCTGTTGGACCTCGTAGGACGGCAATCAAGTAAGCTCAGATACCCAGCTCAGATACAGAAGAGGAAAGTGTTTCAAATAACTTACTCGAAAAGCCCTTAAGTGAAAATATTAGTCACGGAGCAGAGCAAATAGATTTATACAAGGTTATATATAAAAGCAGAATAATTTTATATACTGAACAGAAAGGAAGTTATCGATACTGATTTTCTGAGCATTTTGCTACAATAAAAAGCAGTAACTGGCAGCTTGCCTCTAACGGAGGAATCTCATCTAAGTTTCTGTGAGGAAGCAAGGGTCTCATAGCACTTGCAGATGAGTTGCAGTGCATCTCTGGCATAAGCATCATTTGATAACCATTATGCTTTCTAATCACTTTCTAATTAAGCTGCATTATTACAAATACGATGTGCAGCTGTATTTTATTTGTCATATTCTTCCTTGGATTTCTTGGCTCCAACCTGTAGCCTAATTTTCATACTATAGGGCTGTCTGAAAAAGTTCATCTTGTCAGTTCTGGCTGCTGAGTTGAAAACTTCATTCCTTCTGCAGTCCATTTCCTATGCTCATCTCCTTTGATCTTTTCCTCCTTTCTTCCTTTCCTTTCCTTTCCTTTCCTTTCCTTTCCTTTCCTTTCCTTTCCTTTCCTTTCCTTTCCTTTCCTTTCCTTTCCTTTCCTTTCCTTTCCTTTCCTTTCCTTTCCTTTCCTTTCCTTTCCTTTCCTTTCCTTTCCTTTCCCTTCCTTTCCTTTCCCTTCCTTTCCTTTCCCTTCCTGTTTTCCTCCCTTACTTCCTTCCCTCCTTCCTTCCTTTGTCTCTTCTCTCCCATCTTATCTTCTTCCTTTCCCCCTGCCGTTTTTTTTCCCGTTTCCTCCTTTTCCTCCCACCCTCCTCTCTTCCAACCTGCACCCTGCCTCCCCCACCCCAAGGACTTTTTCCATTAGCAGAAATAAAGCAAGAGTGTCATGATCTCTGCTTTTTTCCCCTATTCCTAAGAAAAAAATATGTAACAAAAAGCAAAAGACATTCATTGAGTTTAAATTTGGAAGAAAGCCAAAAGAGAAAAGGTATGTCGAAAGCACAGTCGGAAGCAACCTTTGGTACAAGGCCTTGAATACACATCCCTGGACCACTGTGTCTGCTCGTCTGTTTAAACCATGCGTATAGAGTTCCCTGGTGTCCAAAATGCAGTCTGGTGTAGAACTGGTCTGGTCCTCTTTCAGCAGACTACACACCATCGCAACTCTTCAGCTTGTCATTCCGCAGATGCTTGCTATACCTACTGCCCTCCTTCCCACCAGCATGATGTTGTGGTGTCCCTCCCTGCAAAGGCAGAATCTGCTTCAGATACCTATTATCGGGACAAGGTCTAGTTTTCATCGCCTCTGTGCTGCAAAGAGATGGAGAAGGGGGAACTGAGCCATGGAGTTCAGAGAGATAATTTAGTGTACCAGGATATATACATACTTCCTCAGGCACTCAGACATATTAATGTATTTTTATGGCATGTAAACTATAAATACAGTGAACAAACTTTTGGCAACAGGAGCTTCTACAGCTTCCATCTGGACTTCTGACTCCCTTGCTGCAGAAATAAAGCAATGTATGTACAGTGAGCCGCTATAAAAGTGACTTTACTGCTGTTTCATGGATCTCATGACTAAGGAATAAAAGGTAAAAGGGGCTTTTTACAAAACCAAATAATGACAGCTTCTGGACGGACTATTGTATTCGACCATCTTACGTCTGTTTGGGTGACAATCATATTTGACCATACTTTGTTCAGCTCCTCACCTAAAAATACAATGCATTCACATAATTGCTTCTAATTGCGCTCATAAAACTAATTGACATCTTTCATGTTTTGTACTGCTTGCTTCTTTTGTTTAGTACAAAAAGAAATACACTGAAATGGGCTTCAGCATTATTAAGGCATAGTGTTTAACAAGGGGTTTGGATATCACAAAACCCCTCCAAAAGCCCAAGTGCTAATATACCTGTAAGTGAGATGCGGGAACCACTACTCTGTTATAAATGAAGTTAATAAAATGCTACTGATTTCGCTATCAATGTTGCAAGACTTCAGTACAAAAGCTCACAAGACTTTGGAGATTCAGAAAAATTATCTGTGTTCAGGTTTCTAAAGAGTAATTGCATGTATGATCAGTTTCTGCACCATCCGTTAACCAAAAGGAAGGAAAAAAAGAAAACATAGTTTTATTCATTACTACTCTGGGTTACTACTGTAGTATTTCTCGGTTTATATAACTACTGTTACATAATGGCTGCGACAATTGTAATATTTCCATTGAATGTTTCTAAGAAATGGAGACATTTTAATTTCTATTAACTACCAATGTAATGTTTTATCTCCCCCTTATTTGGTTATAAAGCAAATACAGAATTGAAAAGATGTGTCTCCATATTCTCACGCTGTACAAGCAACATTAATTAATTCAACATGACAAGCTTTGTGAAGTATCTGGGTAAGTCAATCTAGTATCATTTTGTTCACGAAGCCCAAAATGTAGACTGACAAAGCACAAGTATGAAATGCATTTCAATCAGTTTAATCAAATAGAGTCAATGTAAAGAAAAGGGGCATTGTCAAGATGTGTCAGTGAACATTTGACCTGCCTTGCAGTTAATATAGTTTTGTGCAGATTTCTCTTGGGGGGATACCCTCTCTGTTCTGCATTGCAATTCTAAAAAATGAAAACTTTATTTTTGATCTGGTGAATGGCAGTCTAGAGTAGGAATGATATAGGAAAGACATCACTTGCAAATCCACACGGAATTTGAACATGTGAAATCCGACTCCTTAAGGAAATTAGATCATCTGGTGTGACGTTTGCCTGGATTGCAGGAAATTCTGCAGGAAGTCTGAAAGAGATTTTGGCTTGTCCTTGCATAGATGCCACAGATGAGATTATAGAGCGCCCCATTCAAAATCTGCTGCAGTTTAGCTTGTTCTCTAAGGCACAAAGAAATTAGGGCAGGAAAAATATGTGGGTGGACAATGAACCCATTGCAGGGCCAAGTGGCCACAGAGTTTGACAAACTGTGCCTTTTCAGGAGCAGTGGAGGGGGTTTGCCCCAGATGGCTTCTGTGAGAATTTAAAGGGGATTCCCTGGTAAGATAATTCAGGATTTTCCCCAGGAGTTCCCAAAGCAGCATTATTTCTCTGCTCCCCTGTCTGCCTTTATCACTTTCCATCATTCCAGTGATAAGCAAAGCAGAATGCAGGTCTATACTGCTTTCTGAAAATCTCTTCGCAGACCTCTTCTTGCAATGCTTGATCTAATGCTGCAGTTTCTGATCATATTCAATATGCAGGATAACATTAATGGTCAAATCATGGAGCAAAGTAATTCTGGTTTGCCTTTAAATTTACTCCTCTGCCAGGGAACAACATAATCGTTTTAAGGGCTTTGGAAATTGTCTGTTACTTTCTCTGAAAGCTACAAATTGGGCAGGATTTAAATTCAGTGAGTGTGATTATACACATGCATACACACCAGAAAGTAGAAAAATAGTTGTTAACCCTTTTTTCTCAAGTGAAGACAAAGCTGTGGGGTGACAAAGGTTTGGAGAACAGTTTCAAAAGCCCACTTGTCACGACAGTATTTATTTGAAGGTCTTGCTTAATTTCCTAGACTCTCAGCTTTTGCTGTGTAAAAAAAATCATCACTGCCTGTTGGCTGTGGTGACCTCAGACACATGAACCACGTTTGCCAAGATATGGAGAGATCTGCTAGGCAAATCCTTAATGATTGCCCGAGCAGGCTGCTCTATCCACTGCTGTGAAGTGTTGAAGTCTACACCGAGGAACGAAGACTGAATTGTCAACATTAAGTTTCTTGCCTCTCCTGAGAAACGACAGGAGGAAACCCACAAATTTTCTGGATTTCAGCCCCGCTGATGGTTGACATTTGTGCCTCCTCTCCTGATTCCCGGTCCCTTCCCCTCCCCGAATCTAGATAGAGTCATGCCTGGAGCTCAGCAGAGCCTATGGACTTACTGAGAGCCTGCCCAGAGGACAGTCAAGCTCTGCAATCACAGTGGACCAACACATGCACAACACGTGGGTCAACGTGTGCACACTCTGGCCTGAGAGGGTCCATTTTAGCCACTGATCCGCAGGGCACATTTTTTAGACAATGATGATGACTGCACATTTTTCCCAACCTGTTGATGGGTGAATCACAAGAAGTTCACAAATCTGGAGAGGTCTCCAACCATTCAATGTTTCTCCCGGATGTCTTGGAAGTGCAATACTATGTTGAAGTATTGCAGGTTCTCTTACATGATTTTTGAATGCTTCCTTCTTCAGACTTTGCTGGAATGAGTTTAGAGCTACATGGAAAGAATTATTAATTGCAGTTTAATGAATCACAGGAAAAGCTGGTGCCTGGTTCCAGCTCTGGAGGTGCACCTGTGTCAGTCTTACTTATTTGAACTGGTTTACCATTTAGTTTTACAGTCAACAACCTAGAATAACCAGAATGGTCTGAAGTGTCTTATTTTGACACTTGCAGCATTTTCACCCCAGCATTTTATTTAAACCTTTCTGTTTTTCATGAATATATGCTCCTTGGTCCTTGACTAAAACGTTTAACAATGTGAGAGTGGAGTATTTTGCTTCTACAGACTTAGACCTTCTGAAGAGCCTAATCAAAACCAGATTTTTTTTCTTTAATTGGAAATGAAATGAGTGCTTTGCACTAGACACGAGCTAGTTAGCGCTATCACGAGCAACCCCCTATTAATCACGTACCATTTTTTGCAGCTGTGTACAGTAACTGACCTGCCTAGATACAATATAACCGAAGCAATTAAGGATCTTTTGTATTTTTTATGTAATTACCACTTCTGAGCCAGGTTGCTAAATACTTGGGACATTTGGGGGTATAATTTCAAGGTCATTATATTTTTGTTCATCTCATTTCCTAGGAAACCTATTTGCAGACTTGCCTAAAGCATCCCAGATACTATACATTAAAGTATGGCAAATTAATTTCGTCCTACCTCCTTCCACTCAGTAGGTGCATGTCCATTTTTCCAATGTATAACACACAGTATATTTTTAAATTGTAAACAGTTCCTGGTTTTAATGATGCAAACAATGGCGAGAGCAAATAAGCTAAAGGAGCTAACACATTTATCTCTACGTTCTGCCATCTGTTTGAAACTGCTGATGTAATTCCAGTTTTAAATTACATTAGATCCTGCCTTCTGGACCCCTTTCCCTATTTACTTTTTTTTTAAATTTATTATTTAAGGCTTTAGAGAATGCAGTGCCTTCAGGTTGTTGACTGCTTAATAAGAAACCGTGTCTTTGACTGTTTTCAATCTGGACTTAAATGTAGCCTGGACAAAGAGGTATAATGGAAGTAATAGCTTTCTTTCCAAAAGATGAAACTTATTCTCTGTGTACAATTTGATGAGACCTGTTTTCAGCAATAATGTTAGCAACCAGCATATTTGTTTATACTGAAGAAACGGCAGAGATTAAGGATTGTGTTCTTGCATACTCTATTGTCTAGTGATGGAATTTCCAGGTTTATCTCTGCATTTATGCTTCAGAATTAGTTTAATTACTTTTATGTAACCTCTCCCCCTTATTTTATTGTCTTAATTAACAACCTTACACGTATTTTTCTTAGGACTTCCTTTGCCTTTTGAGCCCACAGTGGTCATTCTCCATTCTCTTTTCTTTTGGTATCTTGTGGCTTGAATCAGTTATTTGTCTGGATCTGATACTGATGTTGATCTTTTAAGGATTTGCTTAAAGCGATGTTGGTCAGGCTCTGTCTTCAGCAAATATATCAAACAGTCTGATCATTGCACAGTCACATTAAAGTGTTGAAATCATGACTGAGATTTAAAACCATTTGCATCACAGAAATTAGACAAATGTATTCTGGTTTGTTTATTTATTTATTTACTTACTTACTTTGGTTACATTCATTATGTACCCACAGAATAGTCAGGAGTATAAGACTTTGGAAGAAAAACGGAGTCCTGTACTGAAATGTTTGCGGACTTCTCATATATATTGATATTAGAAAGAGAGAACACATAACCAAAATCAGGAAAAATGCATTTCAAGCTACATTTTACATATGATAGCACGGAAATTTTCCAGAAGCACATTTTCAAAAGTCATGATAACATTTTAAAAAATTGTACCAATTTTAAGATGGTTGGAACAACTTACTCAATTAGAATTTCTGAACCATACCAGGCAAAAGTCTGAAGACAACGTGGAAGTAGATTGGTTTTATTCTGATCCTTTTATAGAAAATTTAATTTTTTAATGAAAACCACAATATTTGCCTAAACTTATTTTGGAAAATTCTTTAAAAGCAAAATGAAAACCCACAAAAAGAAACCTTTTTTGTTTGCTTTGGAAGGAAAACAGACATTGGGTTCATTTTGAATTTAAACAGATGATTTTTTCCTTTCACTGTCTGACTTAAAATACAGAAAATTTGTTATTAATAAATTTTAATTGAATGTGGAAATTGTAATTAAAACACAGCTCTAGTCCTCCTTCTGAATGGTAACTAGGAGCTATTTCTATTGTCAAATATGCATCTTAAATTTTCTAGTTGAACCAGTTTCCAGAATGGTAGCAGTTTGGTAGGTCAGTCCCTGATCCATGTAAGTTTCTGGGGAAGAATTTTAATCCAAGTTTCAAAGTTTGACAGTCCTAAATGAATCCGACCAATAAAAATATATATATATAATCCATCTCTGTGGCTTTACCTATCCTCATGCTTAATGACAACAAAAGTCTGGTGATTAAGATGTGACAGATTTAGTAGTGTAGGCTTTCTACGTTTCCTCCCCAGCCACTGAAACCAATGGCCAAACTCAAGCAGTGGCCAACTGTTGGGAATGGATGACTCTGTTGTTTCTTTGTTTATGCCTAGCCTGGCCACCACCGGTGGTGAAAATCTGAAGCAGGGAGGTGTAACACTCCCTCTACACTCCATCATTGCCAGCCCTGACTGGATGGGTATGGAAAAAGTCAGCAGCTTCCCATGAACTGCTGAAGACTAAGCCAAGCAGTACAATGTTCAATCCCGACCTGTGTTTTCAGGGGTTGATAAAGAACCACATAAACCATTTATTCCGTATTTTCATATAAGATTATGCTCTATGGTGATTCATCTTCCTGTGAGAAGATACCTGCAGAAAAGTTAAACCAGAGATGCCCAGGTAAAACAAAGTAAATATTTTAAATAGGCCTGAAGCTGATGAACATACCAAAATAATGTTAGTTAAAACTTGTTATGGGAACTCATATCAGCTTTTCATGGATACAGACAGTGATGCAGAACAGAGCAAGGAGTGTTGATTTTCTGCTTACAAAAATACCATTAACTTATAGACACTGAGCAGCGTTTCCCAAGCAAAGAATTTATGACTCCACCCCAGCCTACAAGGAAAAATTAATTAAAGTCACATTATTTCTTCAAATACTCAGATTCCAAATGTTTGGTAACCAGCTGCTTGTTGTGGTAATGCTCCTAGTTCTGCAGAAAATTTGTATTCGAGACCTACATGAAATCAGTTTACAAAATGAACTGAGTGAATGATTTGTTAGAAGAACTTTTTGTTGTGAAAATGTAATGAATATTTCATGATTCAAATTCAAAGCAACCATAAATTTAAAATAGCAAGCTTTGCTGTGATGCATAAAAACTATTCATCATAACTGTTAAATACAAACCATATTCACTCCTGGTAAGAACCATAAATACGACAAGAAGTCCCAGAAAGTTGTGGCTACAGTTAAAAAGGAGTCTATGTAATGAATACAGTTAAATTCCTCCCAAATGTTTTAAATAATGTTGTCTTTCCTGAGGATATATTGCATTTCATTGCCATCAAGATTTGCAAGTCAGTCAGGGTCACCAAAACTCAGACATTGTCATTGCATCCCTAGGACAATGTAACATCAAAGTATATTTAAAACTGGATTAAAAAAAAAAAAAAAAGAAAAGTTAAAGAACATGTCTTACCAAGTCCTGTGCCAATTTATTTGCAAGAATCTCCAAACATTTTCTCCAGTGCATACCCCAGGCCTTTCAACACAGTTCCTCGTCTTAAGGAGACACTTTTGAAATGACAGATCTCTCGGTATCCAAAGGAACCTTTAGTAAATTGACATGTAACACTAATACCATGGCCTGTATTTCCCCTGGTGTAAAATATATCTATTTTCAGATCTATGCTGCTGAAAATATCTGATACTAAAGCAAAGTAGTGCATGAGTTCATTTGATGGCAAAACTGATTTTTAAACTGATTGGATAAATTTGACTTGATTGGTTAGTTTATTTGGTGATGCTGAGATCTTATATTTTCCTCCAGTTCTTTTCTTACTATTGATTTATAGAACTCTACTACTTGAAAAGAGGCCTCTGAAGCTGCTCTTGGTGCTCGTTTGAGGTCTTGTAAGACACGTGCATTTCAAGAGAAATTCAGTCCAGGTGACTTGCTCTATAATCGATCTCATCAAGGAAGACTGTGCATAAATTAAATTAGATTACATAAATAATAGAAGTCTCTATCCCTGACCCACTGTGATGCTGGGCCCCATTCCATCTGAAAAGGAAGTTCTGCAAGGCGGATGGATGGCAGCACACTATAGGCTCTGCACACATTCTGGGTTATTTTACAGAAAAAGCTCCAACTGTGGCACACTTCTGTTGTAAGGAGGGGGGCTGACTGACCTTACCGTATAGACAGTGTAAAATTTTGTATAAAGAGTGGAAGTACTGTGGTTGCTGTAGTGGTTCAGAGATAACAGATGTGAGATTTGTAGGGAGGAATAATCTTTCACATGGCCAGGACTCCAGTCTAAAACTCCAGTCAGACAATTCCAAAAAAAAAATCCAACAGAGACTGTGAAGCATGAGTGTGAAATATTGTTCATATTACTGAACGAATATACCAATTTTCAAAATGCATATGCCCAAATTTATTTACTTTATATGCTTTCAAAGGCACACTGTGAATACAGCTTGAATCCAGCCTTAATACAATTTGCAACGTGCTAGCAAATGAGCTTCTGGTTTTGAACAACTTGACTCCATTTTCAAAATATTAGACCTTCTGAGAATCACATTAGCCTTATTTTCATAAAGTATTTGAATCTAGCTACTCTAAGGTTGCAAAATACTGCAGAACAGTCAGATTCAGAGATTATTTAATCAGTGATAAAATGTCATTGTAGGCAGCATAGCAGTAATTCCTAAATCCCTTGTTGCATGGTCGGCTTATTTCATTAGAATCTGTGCTGGCTTTTCTCCAAAGATGCAGAACTAATGCTATCTGCAATTATCGGATTTTGTTAAGCACAGAGAATTTGACAGGTATACTGTTAATGACCGGAGAATAGCTAAGCAAGTCTCTAATTTATTGCTCATTGTTTAAAAAAAATTAGAGCCCAGCTCTATCATACTTAGTATAGTACGACTCAGATTAGCAGAATAAATAGCTCTGCACCTTTTCTCCCTGTGCAGTAAATATAATGCATTGCTTGTTGTTTGAAAATGATGGGATTTTTACTGGAAAAAAACCCTTTGCTAAGAAATAAGTTAGATGTAAACTGATTTCTAACAAGTAGGGGTATGATATCTACCTGTAATGGTCATATTCCTGTCTATTGGAAAAATAATCAATTGATAGGAAAACCAGAACATAGTGTAGTCTAACTTTCCCTAGAAATATCAGTGCCTTTTAATTATCCCTCAGCAATCGTGAGGTATGGTACTGTGTTGGTAAAGCTGCGGGGGGGGATGGGGTGTGTGTGAAGATTGCAGCTAATAACTAGCTCTGAGCTCTGAATTACAGCATGTTCAGTGAAGCCTCTGGATGTTGACACTTTCCAAGAGCAACGGGGATGTGGGTCCCTGGCAGAAAGAAAGAGGTGAGTTTGGATGTAACAGAATTTTGGCAAAGCATCGAAACTATGCATTTGTAATTGTGTTATTTATTGTAAATGTATACATTTACTATATACATATTATAAAATTGCAAATAAAAATATTGATAAATCAAATACTTTTCTAAAGAAAAAGAGCTGAAAACTTACTATTCTATAGAACATAGAGTTAGTGGATGAATTTAAAATATTTTGGGGAAACACAAACTCCCACAGGACATTTTTGTCTCACAAGATGTCTCTTAACTGAACATTCGATACTATTATTGATCAATCAAATTTAAAATCTTTTTACATTTCAAATTGCGTAATCATCATTAATTGCGATAGTGACAGCTAAGTTTGACTTTCTATTGAATCAGCCTGGTAACAAAACACAGCTGAAAAACAATGTATGTGTCCTGAAAATGTCATTTTCCTGTATCTGCACTCCATCATTCCAAACTTCCCTGTTCCTTTTCCACTGTCTAATTAACGATCTGCAGAGAATGCTATCAAAAGTGAACAGTTTTGGTGCTTTTCCCCTTTGGTGTCTTGGTCTCCATCTTGCTATTATCTACTACAGAGAACTTTGGAGTGGAAAATGTGGAAAATGGAACATGCAAAGGCAGGACATGGGTATGGCCATTAAGAGCTGTTACTGGTGAGAAAAACATCTGCTGACATTTCCATCTGCAACAGGCTTTGGGCAGCTGAGGTTGTCCTGCGTAGCCATCAAAATGCCTGTCGTGGAGTCGCATGTTGTCAGGTCCATTGGAGCACCACGAGGAGGCCAGCCCCTCAAGCACCCCCAGGACACCGCTGCCCCTGGGCCCCAGCACCCCAGAACCTGCCTGGAGCCTTCAGCCCCCTGCCTGAGCTCCTGTCCCACAGCACCCAGGCAGGGCGAGCAGGGCAGTCCCAGGGCTGGTGCCTGGCATCCAGATCATTGGAGGGGCTGGCCTGAGGTCAAATATGTAAATACCAGAGGCAATGGAAATAAAAAAAACCTCCTAGTGATCAGGAAAGACAGCACAGTGTTGTAGTTCTCAACATTGTGAGCATCTCTGAAAGCCACTCTAGAAACAAAGATCCATCTGCAAGGGCTTCTTATTTCCAGCCTGTCTTATCTAGCGACTTTGACTTCTTTTCAATAAAAATCTTCATTGTTATATTTCATACTCCATAATAGTTGACTTTTTAGGGTTCTTTCTATAATGTAACTACAAGAAAAAAGCTCCAGGTGCACCTCTAAACTCTGAAACTCACAAAGCTCTTTAGGGTAAAGAAGGAATGGGCATCTCGCATACTGAGGACATCAGTCATTAGATTCTTCAGTAACACAAGCCTATCATTAGAATTGTCTGTGTTTTGTGAAGGAAATCACTCAGATGTCTGAGTCTGGAAGAGGTTTTAAGGCCAAAACATTTAAGAGTGCTTTTCTGAAGACAGGTTTTATAACATAGATCTTTTGGTTGGGTTACCTGTCAGTTGGTCTAGGAGAATACTTGCCTTCCTGTTCCTCCCAAATACTGATTGTAGACTTTTTCCTAAATTGTCCTTCTCTCTGGACACTACTCTGGAAGCCAATTCAAGGCTATGAACTCTGCTGAAAAAGGGAGAGGAATTAGGGAACTGGTCATTAAAATTTGCCCATTTTTAGCTATTGCCTCTTGGGTCTAAATCCTGGAAGGATGAGGTTGAGATCTTCTTCAAATTTCCTTTAAATTCCCCAGATTTCAGAGGGAGAAGGGACAAGTTTGAGAATGAACTGAAGTGTCTGAAGAGTATGCAATTCTTACTGTTACATTTTCTTTCAGGCTCAATGCAAAGAATGTTTCTTTAACTTATCTTATGTATATTTTATACTAAAAATGTTGTATGTTTATTCCACAGTGAATCTCATGATATAGTTTTAAATTTGGATTGTCTTCTAGAGAAAGAATGTTTTAAATAGTCTTCGTTTTGAAGACAGTTGGAAGCAACCAGAACACGGCTGTATCCACAAGGGAGGAAGAGACAGAAGCCAAGGGTGATGACAGTGACCCTTACTGACCGGGGTGCCTCCCACAGCACCTGATCTGGGTGAGCAGAGTGCTGATAACAGGTCCAAAGACAATCCCAGATAAAGCAAATCCACAAACCAGGTGCATTCAGGAGGTGCAATCAAGACAAAGCTGCAGCATGGTCCAGGGTCCATCCAGGAACCAGAGCCAGCTGTGCCTGGACACAGGTACAGCATAGCTCAAGGAAGGGATGAAGATCAAGGCTCTAAGTTTAGAAGCAGCTCCTTGGCCTGGGAGCAGAGGATGTGGGTGGAGGTTGCAGACCAAGCTAGACAGGGCCATTAAAGCCTATTGGTGCACTCAGAGTCCTGACAGAGAAGATGTTCTAAATACTAGAAAAATCTCTGTGGTTTATCAAGAATGACTGCTGTTTGATAATGATTATGTACTATATATATCTTCACTTTAGTAAGTTAAAATACTTAAGCATCGAGAAGTTATAAAAACACCTGTTTTGAATAATTTTGCTTTCTAGATTGTTTTAAATGGTGCTTATAAATTTGAATAAATCCTCTAAATGGGCACCAAACAATGTGTGGATTTTAATATGATGGGATTTTGTGCTAAAAACCTATGTTCAAGGTAGAAAGTAAGAAAGCTTAAAGCTTCTTGTGCTTCAGGCAAGAGGAATGAAATCTCTGTTGGAAATTCAGACAAGACCAGTGCAATTCTTCGTAAGCCAAAGCTATTTTTTGACCATTAAGAGCCAAGGCAACAAGAAACTGATGGTCTTGTGGGAACGGTAACTAGGAATACAGCTTGGTCCCAGAATAATGCTTTTGCCTCCTTTTCTCTTTCTCTTCCTTGTCCCTCTCCAGTAGAGGAAAATCATAGAATTGATAGAGTTGGGCTATTGTTTTAGGTCGGTGCTGAAAATAATAAAAGATATAAAACAGTTTAACACAAAGCCTCCACTACTATAAGAATAATCAGTCAGTCTCTTCCTTGAAAAAATTAGATATTAAAACATAGATATCAGTACCTTATCAGTACTTGGAACACTTACTCCTACAGTGAAAGAGCAAGAAAAGTGATCTAGCTTTGGTGGATATGTAATTATAAGTTTTTCTACAGTTTTGGATGGTGATCAGATCTTTGTTACCTCAGTAGCCACTGAACTCACACTGGATTGACATGTAAGTTTTAGTTTGAGTTACTCTTCAAGGAGATCCCTTCAGCCTATTGATGTAGACTTTCTTTTTTCAGAGCAAGGTAAGATCTCCCTGTTCCTGGAAAGAATAATCAGCCAAATATTGTTGAGAAGCTTTGGGAGGCCCCCGATGGATGGAGAGCCCCAAATAGGATGGATAGGATGTTGTAAGTAGGAGCACTGCACTGGAATTTAAAATTAAGGTGTTTTTATAGAATTTCACAGAAATTGGTAGTGTCACTGTCTGGCAGCAGTGTGATCATGGCCCAGCCTTGGGATTCAAACATGCTTCTGCTGGTTTCTTTGCATTTCACCCATGCAGATTGCCCTCATTCAGGGTGCAGCTTTGGACAGTTGGCACTGAATACAATGAACGTAAAAAGAACTTCAGACCATCCCTGACCAAACATAACATGCACACTTCTGTGGGATGAGAGCCACCCTCTATAAATAACACCAAACAATCTTGATGTTATGTTGTGATATTAGGGGTTATGTTAGTTCAAAAAGTAGCTGCCATTCCTCAGTTAACTAGCTCATAAAACCACAGATAGCTGATGATGTCAGTCTTGCAATAGCGCTTCAGTTAGTATGATTCAGGTGCAGTTAGAGATGTACTTCTATCCATTTAAAAGGCCCAAGCATAAAGAAGGCCTCTTTAATTTCCTCAAAACATTAAAAATTGGGAAGAACAAATCTTTTTTAAAGAGAAGCCACCTAGTAAAGTGTTACTATCCATTTTTGACACTGGTCTGATTTAGCGTTCTTGGTGCTCATGCGCTTTTGGAATTGGACATCTAGGTGTCTGATATGGTGATATTTTCCTCTTTTTTCCCCATGTGAAACTGTGTATGGAGGTCAGTGAGAATTTAGAATTTACCTGTGGTGTGTTACACAACCTGAACCGTCAAAATTTACTTTAGCCAAAGAATTTACTCTGACTTTTCAATATTTTTTATTCAGTTTAATGCTTCACCACTGAATATTTTGTAGGTAAAAAATAACCACCTCAAAATTAAATACGAGCTTAATCTGGAAAAGTCCTATTGAATATTCAAGCCATTAGTGCCCTAGCAACTGCTGTTTGTGAACTAGAGTAAAGCAGCAGTTTTCACTAGTTGAATTCAAAGCCTATAAATACATTTTCTTGGATTTTCTGAAAGAGTTTATTCTGCATGATGGTGCTGCAGTTGCAGGTTTTGATACAAAGTTCTCGTGAAACAACATCAAATGTTTTGCTGCTATCACTCAATTTTTACTCCATTCCTGCTCCCTACAAGTTTTCTGTTTCTCTCCACAAGATCAGCCAACTTTGCTTTTAGGAGGTTTATTCTTTATAAATCTTATAACTACTTATCATTAATGATTCCACTGCTCATTTGAAGACTTGAAAAAGATTCTCTAGGAGGCTGCTGTAACCTGTGTCCAGCTGTTTACATCTTCCTGCGAGCCTGTTTGCATAGGTGGAGTTAGATGAAGTTCAGAAAACCACTAGGAAGGTCTCTTCATGAACTATGGCCCCAAAAGCAATTCTTCCCAACATAGGAAATATTTTTTCTGTAAAAACTACTTTATTCTTTTACTTCTGGCAGAGGCTATTTTGGCTCGAACCAAAAGCATTAATCTTCTTTGCGCAACATAGATCATCAACTGAGAGAGGAATTTACGGTAGCCTGTTGAGAAAGTTTCCTGTCAGCGTTGCCTTACTCAAAAGCCAAAGCAGCTGGACAGACAGACCGTGTTAAGACCTCTCCTTAAGCTCTATCTTAGCACTGTCTCCATGACAGCTTGAGCTGGAGCAAACTTTTAGGTCATACAACTTTTAGGTCAAACAAAGGCAGAATGTAGCAGTGCAGTAAAAGCACCGATGTTACCACTCTGCATTTGACTTCCTGTAAAAACTTGTAGACAACTTATTATAAATTCTGTACTTGGTAAAGCTGGACAGCTTGTGTTTGAAGCAATTGCTGCTCCAACTACAAAATAAGTGGATCAAATAGGAAGAAGGACATAATGAAATATGCAAGATTTTGCCACAGTGAAAACTAGACTTTGATTTTAGAGGCTGAAGAATCTAAGTCCTTCAAAATGCTGTGTTTATCTCAGCTGCACAACAGAAGTAATCAAACTGCTGACTTCCATGCGTATTTGTGCAACCAAAAGCACTGAATTTCCACATTAATAAAGAAACTGGACTTTCACAGACGTATGTAAGAATACATTTACTCAGAATACAAAGCCTGCTGAGTGAATGATGCCAAACATGAGGTGTAACGTCATTCACCACAGTGACACCAATATATGAATGTTTTTATTGGACAGATGATCAGTGAGAAGGAATGATTAAGAATCCACATGAAAATTTAATGGCCACTAGTGGACCCTAATTTGTAGCCATCTTACTAAGGGATGAAGTCCCACTTAATTTACCTTGGTTTAGAAAAAAGTTCAGGGAACATTCTGGCCAAGGGAAAATCAGAATGAGCATCCATTACCTGGCAGACAAACCATGTCAGAGTAGACATTTTCCTTACTAACATCAATGCAGAATTGCACCGATCCCATTAAAGTATTTCAGATGATGCCTGCTACTTCATAAAAAGTACTGGTATTCCATTCAGAGCAGCAGCTATATCCACTGGATTTGCAAGCCAGCTTGTTTTCCAGCTGCTTTTGGAAAATATTTCTGCTGCCTTTGAACCCCCTGGTGGTTTTCCAGTCATCTCATTGCTAAGGCTAAACAAAATACATACTATCTACAACTTCAATGTCTGTTTAGCCGAGCCATTAAACATCCTACTACATGTACTCCTGCAAACTTCATAGACTGCAAGATTTAAAATTAAATGATGGGTCTAGAAGCCTGAGAAAAATCCATAGACATATTGAAAACACTTATTTTCAACAGTCAACTAAGTATCAAGGCTACTTAATGATCAAATCAAGATCTGCAGACACCACAGCCTGCACACTCTTTCTTAGAAGATTTTAATCTTTGTCCTTGTCCTTCAGTGGAGTTTCTTTCCAGAGCATCTTGGCTTAATAAATGCCTTTCAAGAAGGCTTCAGTACAAGTGAGAGAGCACTTGTGTAGCAATCCTGAGTTCTTATCAGCTGTATAGTGATCAGGTGAAGGAATAATTGATTTCAATCAGCAACACCTGCTTTTATAATTGCTCAAGTGATTATAATTCAATAATAAAAAGCCAATTTAACTATCTTTACTCAGATATTAACCTCTGATATACAGCATAAGAGTGAAACAGTGGTTGCTAAATTCCTTTAAGAAAACAATTGATATCATACATTTATCCTATTTTGGTCTGCTTTCTTTCATATTTTCTCTTGTTATTTTACTTTTTTTTTTTAAGAACAAAATGTTTACACGTTCTCAGTTGAAGGAACCTAGCTATTTTCTACCACTGTGAAATATGCTGCATCTCTCAAAAATTTCAATTATTTTCATTTTCCCCCATACTTACCTTTTTATGATTTGCCATTTCCACGACAGCATTAGAACATTGACACAAAATTCAACTTGTGATCTCCTATAATAGCTAGATCCACTTCCACAAAACTGCTGCTTAGCCACTTATTCTCCCTCCATTTTCGTGCACTTTCTCTTTCCTACCCAAGTATAAATATTTGCAGTCGTTCTGATTGAACTGCACCCAGTCTTTTTTCTAGGCATTCCTCCATTTTGCCAAGGCTATTTGTATTCTAAGCCTGTTTTTCTCTATTCTTGCAGTCATTCCCAGCTTTGTTATGAGCTTGTTAAGTTTTCAGGCTCTCCAGTCCATTTTCCAGGTCTTTAGTAAAAATACTGAATACTAAGAGGACCAAGAGACATTACTGCAGATCTCAGTACATCTCTTCATTCTACTTCCTAAATTAATATTAACTACAAAGATACTTAATTTCCTTATTTTTCCTTTTTTTATGAGATTTTTGTTCTGAAAACAGAAATAAAGGTAAATCTGTGATTTCCCCCCAACCTTCTTCTCCCTTCAAAAATTAAACCAGGAGTTCATCTTTTTCAAATCTTCTGGCACCTCCCTCTATTATGTGGATGCTCAAAAATAATAACAAATCTCCTTGTGACACATCTGACCCCTTTTTGGCTTAGCTGATCTGAGAACAACCAAATATGTTCTGTAGTCTGCTCTAGTAACCTGTTTTAGGCCCTGATCTGTTAGTCATTGTCTTGCAGTTGTAAAGAGTGAAGAAAAAAAAAAGAGAAATCAAACATGCCGATGTTCTCGGTCTCATTTGTCCATACGATTAATTGTTCTTCAACAACCAGACCAAAACTTTTCTGATCATCTGCTCAGCCCTGATATAATTACAGAAAGTAAAACAAGACATTACTCATACCCCTCAGCAGGTTTCACACAGGCATTTCTAATTTTATCTGTATGTACTTAAAACTATTTTTTGGAGTTGTTCTTGCTAACCTGACCTGCTTTCTACCTTCTGTAGGCTTTTTTTCTAGCTAGAATATGAATCTCTACAACTTCTGTTCTCTACAAGGTGGAGTGTAATGCCACCCATCTTGGCCACCCAGCACTGGAAGGTAGTGACAGCATTTTTTGCTTCCTTTGGTTTTGTAATGAGAGACGATGTTATAATTTATCCAACCAGCAGCCAGGATTAGCGTTTTATGATCCCACTGGAAAAATAATTTATAATCCAGGTTTTGCTTCGGCACCAGTCAGGAGCAGGAGGAGCACAGCAGCCCGGGGACATCGCTGTCAACTGTATCTCCATGGTGCCACCTTCCGACAGGCTGAACGCAGCCGCATGGCAGCCGGATCTAAAGGCAAAGCACCGCTGCGAGGAAAGAGGGGCTTAAGCGGTGGGATTGGCCATGTGAGAACACATCTGCCCGAGCCTGGAGAGGTGTGGGTGCGAGGACCATAAAGGGAAACTTTAGAGCATGATCCGGCATGTTGCTTGTTTTCCGTATTGTATGCAGAACAAACTGGGGTTCCTTTCAGTCTACTGGACACTAAGACAAACATTGCACAAATGCTGGTTGCCAGGTTTGTGTCATGCTGAATTATCAGAAATTAGAGAACCTCTGGAAAAGCAAATATTTAAAAATATTTTTAAATGTATTCTACAGGGGAAAAAATGAAAACATCAGGACTTGTGCAACTCTGTTCATACCAGTTCAGGGTTAATTTATGATATGGTGACAAAAAGACTAATAGACATATTTTCAGTGGAGGAAGAATTGGTGAAGTTAATATTGAAGGCTTTCTCAGTGACTTGTCACAGCTCCTGAGCAGCTTATACAGAGATGAGAGCAAACACAACCCACTCTCTCATCAGCATGAAATGTATGTCTTGCACTCTTGACTTAATCTCTCTGTCCCTATTTTTCTTTCTAATTCTGTCTGTCCGTTATTTAAACTCATATATTAGAGAATAGGAGAATATAGACCTGGGATGAATGTTACATGCTGACTCAAATCCCTCTTTCAGTACATGAGTCCTATGAAAGGAAATACCATGAATACCTACTGATACACATATTGCAAACTAGAAGAAATCTATTGATTTTTCTTACCAATTGAAGTGCTCCAGTATGTACCTGGTTAAAGAGGACTCAGAAATAGGTCCCTGCTCATTAATGGGCTGCCTTGCTTATTGTTGACTCGAAAGCAGTATCACTGAAGATGCATAAGGAGAATAAAACCCATCTCAGTCTACCTTGACCTCTAATACTCCTCAAAGCATTAGAGTTACTGGAGTAACTTCAGTAAAAGTATTAGGGCATTAGACCTCTAATACTTCAAAACATTCTGCTGAGAAGTTTAAAAATAAATCTTAGCAGAAAAATCAACAGATAAGTCTATAAGATACTGCGAGGAAAAGATTATGATGGAGGAGTTACTCTTTTGAGAAACTGTTCCTCTTCGTAGTACAGCTCTCTTAACCCTACTGAAGTGATGCAAAGCCCCCCTACAAAACTGAATTAATTAAAGAAAATTCCTGTCATTGTTAGGTTTTAAAAGACAATTTTTCACTGACCTTTCTGTTGTGAGGGTTAGTTGCAAATGGTTTGCTATGAGAAGTTGACACCTGATACTCAAAATGTGACTTGTTTTGTGTGGTTCTGACGTTTCAAAATAATTGCGTATTGTTGCCCATTCTGTGGGCATAACACTTACAAGGCAGAAGGCTTGAAGAAACCAGGGGGCTTGGACTCTCTGTCCAAGAAAATGGTGCTGCAGGGAGAGTAGCCTAGCAGTAAGCAGCCTTGGCAAATTCTAGAAAATTAAAACTATTCAAGAGGCATTTCTTTTTGTTTGTTTGCCTAGTTTTAAAATGATACTCTCAGTGGAGATATCTGGAACACTGCCTATTTACATCAACATGAGGCAAAAATTCTGTCATATTATTTAAAAAGAGTCGAATCTGATTGAACAGCAAAGATACTCCTTGGTACATGACTTGATCAAATACATTTCCTTTTCGTGGCTATGACTATACTCTGACGTCCCCTCTTTAGAGAGCCTGTCTGTCCAAAGGGGCAGCTGCCGTTGTGGGAATACTGCAACACATTTTTAAGAAGCATATAAACAAAATGCTTTCTATCATATGGAACTCATTTTTTGTTTTCTCTAGGTCAGTTGCTATCCTTGCTTAAAACTAGATCACTGAAAATATGTGATCATGGTCCATGGCAAAACATTACAGCACAGGTCTCCTTTCACCAGGTTTCTTTGCTGTCTTAGAGACAATCTGTAAAGAAATAGAAAATGACTCATTATGAAGCTATCTAGAGAAGATTTTGCAGATTATAAGAATACTTTCTACAATGTGGTTTTTTTTATTTTTGGGAGGGCTAAGTTCTTCGACCAGATTACATTTGTAGGCTTCTCTTAAAGAACAAATAAAAAAATTAACCCAGAAATGTGTCTGTATCTGTTCATAAACTTGCTGAGTTTTCCAGGTCACAGAAGACCATTTCCTGTCAGTACAAGAAGAGAACTAAACCACCGATTTGTTTATGGGTGAATAAAAATCTTGTGGCTTTAAAGTGCTTTGTGTCTGGGGAGGGGGAGAACAGGGGAAGACAGCGAGTTAGTTGTGCTTTTTTTCCCTGTGAAATAACATCATGTTATTTATGTGCTTGTTTCACCACCAAGTGACTGCACTTAGTACACCTTCAGGTTTTGGAATAAAATATTTCTTTAACAAGCCTTACCTGACCAGAGTAACAAAGCCTGCCTCGAATGTAAGCAGGGGTCAGTTCCAGCAGTAAACACTTACCTGATCTATAACCAGGTCTACTCTTCATTTGCTGAGCATGAGCTAGTGCTTCTACTTCCCTAAGTAGGGAAACATAAAATCTTGAGCTTCAGTTTTCTCCACATGCAGATTATAGGAGAATTGTCACCTTTGGGATTTGTGAAGGGCTGGCAGGAAAGACATGACTACAACACTGTCCTTCCTGGTTTTAGGAAGCTTCCTGGTTTTCTGTCTCTTGAGGGAGGAGCAGTAGAAATCAGCTGGGTGCACGGGTACACCTGGAACCACCCCCTTTCCCATCATCTCACATTCTGGTCTAGCTGGGCATGAGCATTACATTTTGAAATGACTAAAGGTACTTAATAATAGGTCCCTATAAACACTGAAGTAAAATAGACTGGTCCTAAGCAGGGCACCGGTATAGCAATTGCAATCTGAAACAAGACATCAGCCTGAGTGAGTTTGCGACGTTTTGTGTGTGGGTTTAAACGAAAGAAAAGTGCTGAGATCCAGGAATGATTAATGGAAGTTAATCCAGAAATGTTGCCACACAGCATTCCAAGTAAGAAGAGCACGGATTCAGCCTGTGCAGTTTGTATGCAAATTGATCTTGCACAGGGAGAGAGATTGTTTTTGACAACTTGACTCCAGCAACGCTGCAAGGCACCTAGAATGGTCCTACTTTCTGTTTTCTCCAGTTGCTCGTATTCCTTGAGGTGTTGATAATGAAAGACTGCTGCCCAAACTAAATGTAGCTCATATTGACAGAGACAGCGAATACACATGGTAGCTTTCATATTTCTCTGTGAAATCTTTTGACATTTTTCCATGCCTTTTCCATAGGGCAAGCTGTAAAACAACATCTAATTTCTGTCACCTGTGTTGAGATTTCAGCAGCAGGATTACAAAAGATGTGTGGGTCTCTAGAAGATCGTTCAGAGAATGGTGTTTGAATGATCTTTGGACTCCCTGTAGCTTCAAAGGAACAGCAACACTTTCTCCTTAACCTCAGTGACTGAAGCTTTTTTTTTAAAAAAAAAAAAAACCCCACAGATTTAAAAAGAAATCATGCAATCTAGAAACATACTTTCCATCTGTGTATTGCGGCTGAAATCCAAAATAGGCCAGCTGGTCACAGCACAGCTCACATATTCACAGTATCTGTCCTCTGAATAAGTCATTTCATCATAAACAGTGGAAGGCAAAAAGTGGAGCCCTAGCTTCTCTCATTTTTTCCCTGTATTTGACACTCAAAGGACTGGCAGGTACTAAAAGATTCCCCTCTGATGTTAAATTTGATATCGTCACTGCATTTTATTTGCTGATCAAATATGTCTTTTTAAAACTGTGTGATCCAGGATGTGGAGTGGAATGTTTGTTGTGGCAAATGCCTCTCTTCACTGGAGCAGTTTGGTCTGGCAGTGTTCCCAGTTTGCTGTAGATTTAGCAAGTAAGTTGTGCACAATCCCTTGATTTTTTGTTATTGCTTTTTGTGGCACTCTCTCTGTACCTTGAGAGCTCCTGGAGTTTTACAGTAATGTCTTTCAGTATCTACATTTTATATCTAATCAACAGAGACTGATCTCAGCAGACTAGAAATTCCTCTTTAAGTAACGGGAATGCTCTCCTTTCTTCCCCTGCATATTATTGATTTTACTTTGGAGACCAGACACTGTGCATAGAGGCTGCATCATTCCCTGTTCCTTCCCCAGGCTGGTTTTGAACCAGTGATTGTCACTCTGTGTTGAACCTTTTAAATAAAAGATAGAGATGATGTCAGGTAAGGGAGGAGGGATGAAAGGTAAACACTGTGGTAACAGCACCCAGGGCTCATGAAAGGGAAAGTTAGTCAATGTGGTCTTCTGAGGTATCTAACCAGCTTTGATCAGGTACAATGGACATGGAGCCAATGACCAAGCTCCATCTGAAATCCAACCAGTGAAGGAAATACAAACCTGGCAGAGGGAACTCCTGCAGTTATGAAAGGTACTCAGGCTTTGACTAGCAGTCTGTCAGTGTGGGGGCATCAAACTACATGAAACTGGAAGAGGGTTCTGGCACTGCTTAAGCTCTTTCCATCTTTCTCATCTGTAGTTTAGGAAGCCCTACCCATCTGTCTTGGTGGCCCTCCACTGAACTTGCTGCAGTTCATCAAAATCTTTCTTGCACTGGGGAGAAATATGTTGAGTGTTCATAAAAACTTTAAAATGACAGTTGAACTTACTTTGCTATTTTGTCTATTTTTACATTCTTAAAGTAGGAATCTGGACAGGCAGTGTTTGAAGTGCTTTGTCTCCCTAATGTCCAGACTTTTGGATAATTCAATGATGGAAAGTATGAGGCTACTCTCTATATCTTCAGCAAATGGATATTAGGTTTGGAGTGGGAACAGACACAGAAGAACGGCTACTTCCACAAAGTAACCAAACCCCTTGCTGCATGTACAGTGCCGTTTCCACGCAATGTCAGTCATGCTCTCCTATATTATACCTCCATGGCTAAATAACTGCAAGCACAGCCTTACTGTGGGGCTCTCAGAAGAATACTATTATGCTTTGTAATTGCAGCTGTGCCTTAATTGGTGCCTCCTCCTCATTAGCAATAGTATTCACTCTAATTGTATGGCCTTTTCTGTATGCTTTAAAGGACATCAACTTGTTCCTTTTCCTTTTTTTCCCCCTTTAATAACAAAAAGTCTCCTTTGTTAATTAATTACAAAGGTGCATTTACTTGATTCAGGTTTACTAGCATTACAGAATCATTTAGGGGAAAGGGGACCTCTGGAGGTCCCTAGTCCAACACCCAACTCAGAGCAGGAGCATCTCCAAAAGTTACAGCAATTTGTTTAGGGCCTTGTCCAGTGGTTATTTGAGTATCTCCAGGGACAGAGGTTCTACATCCTCTCTGGGCTACCTGATGCAGTGTTTGACCACTCATATTGTGCAGATTTTTTCCCTTAGATCTAGTTGGAGTTTCCCTTGTTGCAACTGGTGTCCATTGCCTTTTGCTCTCTTACTACACATCTCCAAAATGAGTCTGTCTGTCTTCTCTATAACCACCCATTACTTATTTATGCTGCAGTTGTTTACAGAGCCGTATGAATGGCTGGTGAAGAAAGACAGGTACTCTGAGTAGCTGTCAGGTTGAAGTAATTAAAACCAGAAACTGCTGGGCAGAAGCTTCTGCAAGCCAGGAAAAAGGTACAGCTGATGTGAGTAGCTGGACAAAGCATTAATGGTCTTACCTGGGAATACAAAAAGAAAGGTGATATAGCTACCAAAATGCCTCTTTATGACTCTGCTTGCTCACAGTTAGTTAGAGAAATTTCCCTTTGTGCCAGTTGGGCAAGAATTGTCCCCATTGTGCCATATAATAGTTTTTCCAAAAGGTAGTAGATGGTAGGTTGGAAAAACCTGGTCCTTAATGAACCCTGTAGGTCCTACTGAAATGATTCCTTCTCCTTCTGTGTGGTTTTGGGGTGAGTTTGTCTTAGTGAAAATTACCACATTTGTTCAATCCTGTGAGCTATGCCTGTCCACTGCATTCATTCTCAACCCACGGTGGACCTACGGGAGTACAGCCTGCTCACTCCACCTGTGCAGGTATGCTCTGTGCTAGTTCTAACAAAATCTAGAGAAGAGCTAGAGGGATTTTGTGATATAAAGTTTCACACAGGGTTGGTACCGATATGGGGCAATTGAACCCTGAGATAAGATATGAGGTTTCAGTCTCTCTGGAATGCAGGTGGAATAAAGGTCTCTGTGCATTCTCCCAGATCTCTGGTCTCTCTCTGTAGCCTGGCTCACATTGTGTATTCATTCTTCTCTTACCTTCATAGTAAGATAGGTGCTACGTGCACCTCCCAGGTTAGTACTTGCATGAACATATCTGTGCAAATGGATCACACTGCTTTTGGACTCCTGATGAGATCAGGTGGACTGTTCAAGCAAAGCTGGCAGTCTTTTCATATTTATTTGGACAGTGTTATACACAATAGGTTCTGCTTCCTATCCCAGAAGCTGTTTGTTCAAATCTGGTTGTGTGTGAGTGGCTCAGTCACAAACAAGTGTTGCCATTCATGCAGGATTAGGTGTGGATTTATATCCATCCAGATTTGTTTACTTGTGGTGTGGCTCCATCCTTAGAGATGCCTGATTGTTGAGGTCTGTGCTTAATCCTTTATCTACACACACACTTAGCTTTACTCAGTTAAGTACTGCTGCTGAAGTATAGCACGAGTCTGTTAGATTGAGGGCTGCCTCTGTATTAACTTACTGTAATGAAAATGTAAAATAACCAGAGCAAACCCCTATTCTAACTACATATACAATCAAATATGCCCTCAAGTAATTGGATCTGTAGGATAGAAAGCAAAACCTTGCAAATGGTACTGGTTTGTAATAATTCATAATCCTTTAAGCATATAAATCCACCAGACAGCTTAGAAGTGCAATTTCTGCCACCAGCTATGTTGAAAATGCACTTGCATACTTAGTACTAAACTATGGCATCAAGCAACAAGCTATGCTCCAGGGACAGTGCAGAGCCCCTATCACTCCTGCGCCAGTTCTGGGAGTTGTCATCTCTTAGGGGGGCACAGTGCCTCCAGAGCTGCTCTTGCATCACTATTAATTACGGCGCAGTTTGCACTCCTTTCTGCATCTTGTCAGCTTCAGTGGCTGGTGTGCAGGGTGAGATAGTCTCGTCCCCTTAGTGTTTGCCATAAGAACTGCTACAGTGGGTCAGATCGAAAGTCCAGCCAGCCCAACATGCTTTTTCTGACAGTGGCCTGCAGCCGATGTTTAGAGAAAGAGAAGCAGAACTAGGCAATTACAGAGAGATACTTTTCAGTGGTTTGCTGGGAAACCACGATTGTGGAGGCTTCTTGAGCCAGATACTGTCTCTACACTTTCACGTATTATAGCTGTATAGGCTGCCAGTGAACTTGTTTTAATCTCCCTTTGAATTATTTTTACTCTTCTTACCTTCCCAATATCTGATGGCAAAACATGCAATAATGATTCTCTGATGTGTGAAAAAGTTATTTCTTCTGCTGTCTTTTAACCTACCACCTGCTAACTTCACTGGATGTTTTCCCTTCCTGGTCTTACTCTATGAGGAAAAAAAAAAAAACTACCACTCAACTCCAGTGAGCAGCATCATCCTTGGAAACAGTCCCTTCCTGGCCACTGCTTGCACAGGAGGTACAATTGCAGAAAAGGATATTTTGTGCTCAGGTTTTGCCCAAATGCATGAAAAAGAAAGGCATCGATCTGGCAGCCACCATCAACAATTACTTTTCAATTAGGAATGGAGAAGTCTTGGCTGCATACCTTCCTGCCATGGATGATGGCAAGGATCAGGACAGAGATCTCTTTCTGTACCAAGAACAGGAAATACCTTCTAGTGAAAGCAAAGCATGTTTCTAACAGACTAGGTCTGAAGAAGAATGTGGAGGGGATGTTTTTCCTTTAAGAAATATCAGTTCAAGTTAATTGAAACATCTGTGCAAAACTCACTACATTGTTCGCTTTCAAAAAGAAATGACAGTTCAGTTCAAAGCTTTTGAATTATAGTTAGATTTTTCTCTAGAGGAATTTTTTTTTCATTTCAAAATTAAGTTTACTGGAGTTTAATTTTAACGAAAACAAAGAAAATGAAGAAAAATGCAGTGAAAGCAAGAAAGCCTGCCTTCCCTTCTATTGCGAGCTGCTTCTAGTCAAAAATGCTCATCAGAATAACAAGTCCCCTCCACCTTCACTAATATGAAGGATTAGACCTGTTAGAGAAGTGATAGAGACTTTGACTTCAAAACGGTGCTTGGCAGGCTGCGTGTGCTACCCAGCCCAGACCTGGTGACTGACAATTATGATCCAAGTAACATTTTACTATATTTACAAATTTTAAATTAGATTCCAGGTAGGTAATTGCGAGAGAACCAGAGAAGGATCGTTACAAAACTGCATTTCATTCTTTCTGCTCTTCTATGTTTTATTTGCTTGGAGGTTTCCACAAAGAAAGCAGCTCTAATGGTTGTAAACTGAATGAAAAGCAGCATTTAGCGTATTAACTATTTCTTTTTTTTTTTTTTTAATATCTCAGCTATAGAAAACTCTCCCGTTGGCCCAGCTAACATGAAAATCAAAATAGATTTCTGTATTATTCTTAGAGAAGACCAAAATGTGAGCTGATACCAAAAGAGCAACTGAACAACAATCCCTGTCTCCCCACAGGATGAAAAAGATACTACAAAAATTAATGTTCTCAAAGGCCTTATTTGACATTTCCCCCTGTTATTTATTTACTTAATTCCAGGGCAGGCGCAGTGAAGTAAAATAGGTGTTAGTGCTGCTAGCAGACTAATGGAGACTTTGCGGGTGCAGGGAATAGATTCTGAGAAGCAATGACAGTGTTCTTGATAAAGATCTTTCTAGCAATCAACCAGTATTTATTTTAGGAAATGTCTGAAATGTAAGTAATACCAATAAACTGCAAAGACGTGTTCTCCTGGAAGTTAGCGTGATTGCCAAAAGACTACTGCTACGTACATTAAAATCTGCTAATTATTTAGTGTTGCCAAATGTTTAGCTGGCCTCTGAAACTTGGCATACACAAATTAGTTACCAAATGGATAAAACAATAGCAATTATCCAGCAAACGTGATCTTGTTCTCTTCAGTTGTGTGCTGAGACGGAGTGCTATTCTGCCTTTATCCCATGCGGGGTGAGCCGGGTGAGCGGTGCGATGCCCAGGTCACAGAGGTATCTGTGAGAGGTGCAGAGAGCTGGGCAGCTTGCAACAGCAGTTGCAGCTTGGCTCAGTGGCTCTGAGCTTGGTGAAGGAGCACACAGCAGAAGGTGTAGCAGCAGTAACAGCACCGTATTTTTCATGATGGCAGGCTTCTGTATGCTGCTCTACAAATCTCAGCTGAGGGGTGGGGTGTGATTGGGAGAAATTCCTAGGGATACTTGTGTCCATCATAATGTCTTGGTCTTTGAAGGTATCAGTCTTTGATGGCTTCTGAAGGATGGTAGATTCTGAACTCAGGTTCTTTGGTTAACTGTCTGGAGTTAGACAGGATAATTCTGGGTCAGAGAGGTGGGACTGGGTCTACACAGAATCATAGAATTCCATTTTGGCTCCGTCTCTGACTCCAGCCTATTCCACCTGCCCTTAAATGAGATTCCCTTTGGGCTCTCCCAGCATTTAACCCCAAAGAAATGGTGCAATAGCAATGCCCATTTCTTTCCATTGTCTGTAAAGAGAACCTACATTCAGGTTCAGGTGTATGTGTCAGCAATGTAAAAATATCTGAAAGTTAGGTGAGATCAGGGGCCCATTTACAGTCTCTGTGGATTGTGACCATTATGATCTTCTGAATACACACTCATACCATTCTGGCTGTTTGTCAAAGATTTGGCGTGGTGTTGCTCTTAGGGGAAAAACAGTCCTGCTTGGTTGCTTTGATCTGGCTGTGGAAGGCTCAGTGCAGGAACCAAGCCTCGTAGCAGCGAAAGGAAGGTTAGGCTTACTTCCACTTGGTTACATTTGACCTTCCACGGGTCACTTTTTCTCTATACCTACATATAATATAGGTATTACATGTAATACCTAAATGATGTCGTCAATAAAATTATTACAGCTCCAAGGTCCCTTCCACAGAAATGGAACAGAAGCAGAGATGATAGCAAGCAAGTCGAGCCTCCATTGTCTTCACAGATTTTGCTCTCCAAGGCCAGAAAAGAAGTGTGAGGCTTGAGGGCCTTGCTAGGACTCATTCCCTGCATCATGCACCGTGACTTTTCTATGCAGGATTATCCTGTAATATGCTGAATAGCCACAGAGTCATGGTAGTTTTCTGGTAAGTGACCACTGGAGTGACCACTGAATATATAATTTCCAGCTTACAATCCAAATGTGTAGTTAAAATCTATTTATAAAATCCCTCCTTACCTTCAGTGCAGCCTTTTGTACAACCCTCTGCAGGAAGAAGTGATCTTCTCAAGCTGTTGACTTATTTTAAAGAAGAAAAATATACTATTGCTTCCCATGCCAAAAAATGTTCATTACCATCTCTGAAGTATGAATGAAACCACCTAATCCTCCAATCGTTAAGCTGCTCCCTAACCTTTCTAATCACTGATTTTAAAGCGATTAAATCCAGATATCATGCATCAGATAACACATTTGCATGGGGCACACAGAACCGTGTTCCAGTTGGGCCTGGCTGCTGAGGGTGTGATGCTGTTTGTTGTTACGTAGCAGTGTTCGTCGGGGAGATGTTTCGTGGTGATCTCAAGCAGTGACTTCCTCAAAACACTGGAATTTCAAGTGCATGGTTTTAAATGCAACTTCTGTGCTCACAGTGTATGTACAAAACTATCCCCAAGGTCTGTCCAAACTGCCCTGTGGTTATGCCCCAAAATATATTTCATGCACCATGTGTAATTCAGATCTGCCTGAAAGGACTCAGAGACCAAGAAGTGAGTTTTGATTGAAATAATTCCTCAGGGGAACGTTTGTTGCTAAGAAGTGGCTGAATACCACAGAGATTAATAATCCCAGCACAAATGATTTTTCTTTGCTCTTTCATTCCACTCATTTATTTAGAACATATGCCAGGGAGCATTAATGTTTAAAAAAGCCTCCGCCCACATACATGTACAATGTTCTAGTAAGAAGGGATCAAGGTTATGGTAAGTGTGGTCTTCCGACTGTGCAGTTAGGTACATTTACATCAGTGACCTTCCCTTCTTTCTTCCCCCAGGCATCCTCTCCAGCAAGATCGCAAGCTTTTTGCCAAATGCCCTTAACAGAAGTTAGGATGGACCTTACAACATGTAAACTTTTGTTCTTGAATTCATACTCTGGAAAGAGGGAGAAGGGAGTTTCTGTTGTATATTTTTATTTTTCTGGATTATTTTACGCAGCTGCATTAGGATGAGATGAATCCACCCTAGACATGCCTCTTTTGCTTTAAAGTTTAGGGGGCTGGCACAGGTATGGAAGTGTGAAGCCAGGAAGGGTGAACCCCAACACGTTCAGATGGTTTGTGACCATGTTTTGTGGGGTGGGAGCCTGCACGTCTGCTGTGTTACTGTGCTGTTTCTGTACCAATGCAAGGTGAGAGCACAGGATACGGGGACAGTACGCTGTGTCCTGGGTGTCTCAGCTGACACCTGCAGTGAAAGACACTGTGTTTCAAGAGCAGGTCTTACATAAAGACCAGCATGGTGCTCCTCTTCCACTACCGTTTCTGCACAGCTCCCCCTGCCCCTTCCTTGGCTCAGTGAAAGGCAAACAGGACTGCAGTTCTGCTTGCACATTGAGAAAGAGAAAACACATCGCAGACTATACCAACACTGTCACACAATAAAGCAAACTTTTCTGGCTCATTGCTATTTCTATTGCTCCTTTGAGTATACGTAACTACAGCAAGAGCAACTATATAATTTGACCCTTTTTTGAAAACGAAAGGAAGGAAAAATTGAAACGTGTTTTCATTGAAATGGGAAGATCACAAATAAAATGAGACTCTTCGTACAACTGTGCAGAGAAAGCAGCACTTAAATTTACAATGACAATCCCTGAGTCATATCCAGCACTTGGGTGATTGTTTTAATTAGGACTGACATATATTTGCTTCTAGATGTTTCGGCGAGTAGGGAAGAAAGGAGATTTTGGCAGAAAGTGTATGTATCAGGAGGCACCTGATGCTTTTGAGCCTGAAGTAAACCTCCCTGAAACTCTTCAGGATGTCATTGAAATACACAGATGTAATTATTTGAAGTTCCTTAAGGAATTGATGTCGCAGTAATTAGACAACTCATTACATCAAGAAATAAAGAAATAAGACTGACAGCGATAAAAATGAACACACTGATAATTTAGCAATATGTGAACAAGCAGGATTGTAAGAACTGGCTTTCTGAGAGGAGAAGCACCTAGGAGAGAATCAGCAGACCTAGGCTCATGTTTGTCGATCCATCCAAGTTATAGATACAATAAAGGAACAGAGATCAAAACAGCCAACACAGTCACTGCCTAGCCTAGCCTTTCGCTCAGCAGCTTGTTCCCCAGGCCTCCCGCCTCACCAGCCTCCTGTCAAACCTTGTTCAACGGTATCTCATCCCAAATGAAGGGTAACCTGTGTGTTTTCTAGAACCATTCTTTATCATGTCCTGCCAGACAAGTCACAGAGTATTTCCTATGATTTCAAATAACTTTGAACCAGGGCTTCAAGTCATTTACACTGATGCCCTGCCTCGAATGAAGATGCCCATGGAGCATGCTTATTATACTGTGGAGGTGACTCTCCCTCTCTTCTGTTACTTTTTCAGCTCTGCATGCACTACTTGCTGGAGCTTCTAGTGCACCATTTAAGATATTCCATCCAAAAATTGCCTTCATAACAGTCTATTATTCATTCTAGCATTTGCTATAAGTCAATTATTAAACAAATGTTTTCCTCAGGGAAACATTGATAGTAAGAATATAAGAGGCAGAGAGGTATTGTTTACACGTCAGTAAATATTTTGAGAGTCATGGTGAAACTAAACTGTAAGACACAGCATTCTTATTATAGCATGAAACTTTAACGATGAACAGCGCTTAACTATTGTCTTAACACAAGACGTGGCGCTGAACAAGTTTTTGAATAATAAAAATAAATTACCAGCACGAGCTACCTCTTTGTGATTTCTCTGCCCATTAAGAGAAGAAACTGAGTAAAATAATTTCAATAATAATTGAAATTGAATAATTGAATAATTTCAGGACTACATCTTCTACTTCATTGAGCCTCCTACTAAGTGTGCAATTTATTTGAATTATCTTCAGATTCACTCTTATAGTACAATCCTCAGCTGCCCTTTCGCGTTTCCTATTGCATAGCAATACTTTTCACCTCTGTCCTTTCTGATCACAGATCTTAACTTAGTCTATCTTTTGCCTGTGAAGAGTCGTCACCAGCTTTGCTGAGGGTTCTTGGGTCACTCTTCAGCTCTAGAGGAAAAGAAGATGCTAACAGGGCCTGGATAGTTCAGAGGCTTATGTTGCGGACAGGCGTTATGACCAGTCACAAATCCAAAGCCAAACTTACTTGGTCAAAACCGACCAGAAGTAATTTCTGAAATCTTCACAGCAGCCATACATAAATGGAAACTAAAACTAGCAAAGTTGGGTTTGGTCATGTTTTGGCGGGGGGTTCTTTGGTGGTCTTTTGTTTTTGTGGTTTGTTCTTTCTTAATAGAACATGTCCTGTGAAAGATTTCTCAGAAAGTTTTCAACAAATCACTCTCTTCCCCCCTCCAAAGTGCCTTAACTAGAGGAAGAGGTAAGAATTTGTCATACTGATGTTCTTCCTTTTTTTGCTTTTTGCTTTTCTCCGCACAAGTCAGATTCCAGTTTTTGGCAGTAAAAATGAAAAAAACCAGACTCCAAACCCTAAGTACAGAGATGGAAAACTGTTTGGGAAACAAGAATAATCCCAAAGGACAGTAGTGACCAGCTGTCCTGAGGGGCAGCTGAACACAGCTCAAGTCAAGGTGAGATGAGGTGCTGACTGTTCTTCTGTTCGCCTTGCTGGCATCGTAGGGCGGCTCCTGTGCCTGACACAACAGAGATGGGGAACACACACCAGAGGTGTCAGAGGCAGCAAGAACTCCATTACCTCCATGCTCTGAACACTGCCTCTTTGGAAAGAGAAATGCTGACCACCAGCTGTGTGGAGACTGGTTGCTGTTCAGCAGCTGCAGTTTCCGAGTGGGATTTCAGGCTGAACTGGCCCCTGGTGCTCAGACCCGAGCTCTCCCTCAGAGGTGCACTGGGGAGAGAGTGTGAGGGAGTTTGCACAGCTGCTGCTGGTCTTGTGAAGGCCTGACCCCGGAGCCAGAAAACTGGTCAATTAGAGGCTTGTCATTGACTCCAATGGGCTGCAAAAGAGCTCCAGAGTGAATAAAGAGTTTCAGTTCCTGGAGGTTCTCATCTGGCACCTTTCACCAGAAAGGGGCCAATTTTACTGTTTTAAGTAAATAAAGTTTAAAGTAAACAAAGCTGTTTTTCACCAAAACTCTGGATTCTTTGTGTGTGAAGAAGTGGAAGCTGCTATAGCCTCAGAGGAAAGCTGACAGCTAAAAGGAGCAGAAGAAGAGGGTTGTGAAGGAAGAAAGCTGTATGACACATTGCTACTCCCCTAAATCATGCACGGCAGCCTCCTGCAGTAATACCTGAGCTAGCTCCAAATCTGAGAAGCATTACAGCCCTGTCAGCGTGGCACTCTGCCTGTGCCACATAGCCTGGACCTAATGTAGTTATGCTGCTTCTAGGACACAAGTTAGTATCTGTACAGTGCTGTACTGTGCTGGCGTGACCAGCCATTGCTCCTTAATGCTCCACAGCCACCTCCAGTCTTAGCGCACGATAGTGCGCATACCTGTCCCAATTTGATGCCATACTTTAAAACTTCAATTTGTGTAAAATCCATATACAGGCACTAGATTGACTGGAGAATTCAGCAAACAGGCATTTTAACAGCTAAATGGATGATTTCTTTCTTTCTTTCTTTCTTTCTTTCTTTCTTTCTGGAAAGACTAATAACTGGATTTCTTTGGGACATTTCTCATGTTCACGTTGGGATTCCATCATAAGAAAGGTGCAAAAGGGAACTATAATTAACCACTTGGAAGTCTGTGATGTCTTCACAAGGAGATAACAATTTCCCCTTGTTCACATTACAGTATGTTATGTATTTAGTAAATAGTCTGGAAGGAGGCTCTTGCAAAGATTTTCCTTACTTAACACCTACTGTTCCTAAACTATTGTAATAACACAAGCTAAAGGATTCCAGATATATTTTCCTTCTTTCTTTCTGTTTCCTTCCCCTCACCCCATTCATTCTCCCTTTTTGTGGCCAGAAAACATCAAACCCCAGAATTCCTCCAAAAACACAACCCCAGTAATAATCAGAATGTTGAATTTCTGACAAATGCCATCTGCTGATTTCTTTTTTTTCTCTCCCAAAGACAAAATTTTGGATACGGCTCATAGTTACTTTAGCTTCTTCTACTTTGTGATACCAAAATAATCACCATGGCAACTCTTTAAGGGCAGTCTTCCAAACAGATTTATTGTGAATGCAAGAACTCTACAGCACTCTCTAGCAAGCAACAAGACAGCATCTATTGCAGGATATTTTGGTACCATGTATGAATGATCACTAACAGACATAGGCATGTCTGTCTGAACTTTTTCCGTTATCCCTAAGAGTTTAACTCGCCGTATTTATAGGTGGTGGGGGAGGCAAGAGGGGGGAGAGGTAGAAGCTAGGAGTATTAAGCTTACACAGCTTATGTTGTAATTGCCTTTCCTGAATACATTTTGTGCGGCCCCTGATGGCTGCTGTAAGACAAGAATACCAGAGAAACAGCACAAATACTAGAACAATGATGCACTAGACTAGAAGAAGGTTGAATTTCTTTTGAGATAACTAATGAAGCTTTTGGCATATCGTTTTTCTCTTTTCCTTCCTTCCTTGTTTCTTCTTTCTTAGAATACAATGGAAGTAAAGAAGATTGCCAAAACTATTCTTTGTCATACTGGAAATGAGGGGTGGGGGGAAAGAGAGAGATAATAAAAAAGGAAAAAAAGTCCCATTTGCACAGCTGTGAGGAAGAAGGACCAAAACGAATGCTAAATTAATAATTCTAACAGGCATGCTCCTATTTTCCAGGTAGCTCCTTTTTGGCTCAGGTGTTGGTTGGAGGTAGCAGATATAATTTGTACATAAGCCCAGAATTTTGGAAACCAGCCAGCATTGCTGTCATGTAGCTGTGTAAGAGGTTATATATGGTTCTTGCTTTGCATTTAGCAAATGGTTCTCACTTAAACATTCATTCAGCATGATTACTTAAGTGAACCATATAAGGCTATTCCTTGGAGCTGCAAAGTTAACTTGTTACTGTGATGCACTATGCCAAAAGCTAATTTAGGCACTACTTAGGAATTTATAGCATTCATTTACCATGCCATTTGAATAAGGCAACTTTGCTGCCAACTCTTAGGGGGTCATAACTTTTATATCATGCTGCATCTCCTCTAACACTCCCAAACATTTATTTTTCTGTTATGCACTGTCACCCCATTCTTCTCAATACAAAGTAAGAAGGTAAGAAACCCTGTACAGAAGCAGAAGCAGACTGAACCTGTGAAAAGTGTCCTTTTGTGCATGAACGAGGGGAGGACTTGAAGTTTTAGGAAGTTTTTCTTTAATTGCATTGAGCACGGAAAGAAATAATAAGGAACTTTCCCACCCTCACCTCTGATTTGAGAGGATCAGAGATACTCCTTTTTGATAATCGAGCTGAAAGAGCAAGTTAAAAATATTGAAGGATGCCGTGCCTGCGGTGTCATGCTTGGAGATAACATCCTGAGGATGTTACTTAATGTATACCTGCGTTCTGCAGCAGGTACTCTTCCTCAGGTGTAAGATATCTCACAGGTTTTGTTTGCGCTTTCCCAGCCTTCGTGGCATTGCAAATTGCTTATGAAGTGAAACAAGAGGTAAAGCAGATATACTGATTCAGTGAAGCAAGTTCTGCAGTCACCAGAAACTCGTGAGATTTCCTTGAAAGCAGGGAGTGAGTAGAGGCAGGGGAAAGCATTGATGTCGCTTTCTTTTCAATCAACTCAAAAGTTGGCTCTCAGGTTTATGTTCAGTGAAATAAGTGCATGCAAATCCAGGAGATCTCCCTCCAGCCAGGTTACTGTACTCCTTATTTGTCTCAGTGAGACTAAGATCAAAATCTGTCCTGTCATCTCTTTTTACGTCTCATTTTCTGTGCAACCAGCCTTTGTGCAGAGAGCTCCCTGTTGCTCTTTGGTGCTAGTTTCAGCTTTCTCCTCAATCCCAGCTCTTTTTTCTTTCACACTGCAACAATTCACAAGTGCTCCTTTCTTTGTCCATTTTTCAAACAACAAGAAAAATAATGAGAGGAAAAGTTAATTTATGTCTCATTGTAGATACTAATTCCAGAGTGCATCGTCTTTTTTTTCTCCCTTTTCTCCCCTTTGCTGACGCACATGCTCTATAATAAGCTCTGTTACTTGGAGCCTGTAAGCCTCTATAGTAAGCTGAAACTGCTACTATATTTACTCACTTTCCACATTTAGACAAAGGCTATTTTTAACCAGAGTTCTATTTGCGGGGGCTGCCAACGTCACTTAATGTTCACATGCATCTTGGGCATCATATGCTTGTTATTTTTATTTACGGTGCCTGTGCCAGGTCTGCTTTTTTGCGGGAAGAAAGAATGAGAATGCTTCTTCAGGCCAGTTCTTGAAAGCTCTTTTGTGCAACAGCAGATACACAGATAAGCAAAGAAAAAGCAACTCAGCGGTAGATTTGGCAAACCTGCTTTTTAATGGCTGGTGTCTTTTATCTTGTGGTCTAGCCACAAAGCTGTGTTCTTAGTCTCACTGCATTTGTTAAAGGTGAAGATGTTTCAAAGGTATGTTAATTATTCTGGTGTCTCCTGGGGGAGCCATGAGTTCTTGTTGTGTGACGAGGGTTACGGGTATCAGGAAGTTATTATGATTCCAGAGCTGCTACCAGGTAGTTAAAACAGACGATGTGTAAATAATCGGTGCTCTTCTGATCCGTCTTGTTAATAGGTGCATGCTTGGGAACTTGAATGCAACAGATGCTATTTTCAGATAATTAGTTCAGATTTTCAGTGTAAAAGTCCCCCAAAAATGCTGGAAAATAACTGCGCTGCAGTCATAAATCAAGCCTGTAACTTGGGACCCATACACAGCATTTTCTGTGTGGGTTTCCCTGCATTGCTCTAGTGACCTCAGCTTGACCTAAGGGAATTGCCCTTTACAGAGGTTAGAAACACTTCATTCAACACGCTGACTCAGGACGCCTGATCGTTAGATATTGTCATCATCATATGCCCCGGATTTCGAGATACCCACATGCTTTTGTAGGGAACAGGTCATTCTCTGCACACATAGCAACATCTTTACTTGCATCAAAGAGCGAATTCCTAGAAAGGAGTGAAGTTAGAGAGCAATTCTTTAACACTCTTCTGTCAGCATGCTTTACTGGAAAGTTTCAGCCGGAAGCTAAGTTAAGGAGGAAAGCTGAAATGGAACCTCCTAGAAGGAAATTTTGTTTAAAATGGAAATATTTTGGAAAGCTTACAGGTTTGTTTTTTTTTAATCTCTCTCTGTACTTCCTACTCTTAACGCTAATTCCCTTTACAGACTGATCTCAAAATGAGAGACTGAAAAAGCTTCACACACGTCAAGATTTCTGCATGCTGATCACAATAGAATCAAATATTTTACATTTTCCTGTCACTAATTTTTCCAGTGATGTTCCTTCCCCACTAGAGTGAATGTTTTCGTTTTCTTAAAAAAACCCCTCAACCTTCTGGTTGTCTGTAAAGGGAGGTCTGGGTTTTAAAATCAAAACTGCTGTTTTCACACATGTCCTTCCAAAGCTGGGCAGTGAAATCCCCACTGCCCAGGTGTTGAGAGTCGGTGGGAACTGCACATACTGAATGCTCTGTAGGTTAACCATTTAGTTAGGTGACTAAACATGAACGAATCTACATACCTGTCTTTAGACGTTTTTATTTAAAAACATGTCATCCTGATGATATTGCCCTATGTGGAATTCTTTCCCTGTGAAATCATGTTTCTACCACTAGCTGATGCATCTTTTTTGATGGTTTAGCAACTACGAACTGAAACTAAAAGCGAGGTGAAAGGAAGCATGCCTGAAAAAAACCCCATAAATATGCACCTTTGATTATAAACTGTCTTGTAAAAAACTTGTCTTTTCCAGTCCCCCTCAGTTCCTGCTAGGCCTTAGATTGACCGTGAGAGAATAAAATGCATTCAGGAACTAAGGGTCACCCCAGGCCAGCACAGTGTCAGCATCTGTGTGAGTCTCTGGCTCTGGGCATGGTTCATGCTGGTGGGGCACAGTAGCAAGGCTGACGACTGACGTCACTTATCGAGCTGGGGAATCACAATTTAATTTTCTTGCTATAACTTCTCATCCTGATAGAAACGTAACTGCAAACATTCTGTCCTGTGTGTAATGTCTCTGATATCCACTGCCACGTGACAGCTAAAATTGTACAAGAAAAAACATATATAACCATCCTTTTGGAGGCAGAACCCGTCTTCCCTTTGTCATGCCACAAGCATGTGATACGCACATGGCTCACCAATGACACACAGCCAATAGCCGTACGGGTCAGGGGCAGAGGTGAGCTCAGCTGTATTTTCAAGGTAAATCTGTCAGTCACCTTATACCAATGAGGAACGAGTATATCCGAACCACGGCTCATTAACAGAGCCGTTCTCGTTTGCTGTCACAAGTTACAAGTAGTAATAACCGTGCTGCAGCTGCACTGCCATAATTTTCAGCCATCTCCTACAAAGGTACTTTCTACCATGTTTTTACTGCAGCGTCCCGGCAAGTTTTTGCACTGTATGCAAAGATATGATATGTTTATGCATAATGAATGGTTCTTTTCCTGCCGGTTCTCCACAAGGGGAAGGTTAGGCATGATGGACTTAGGGTTCGGGGAGCTTCGGTAACTCTTCTCACTGCTCTGTCTGACACATTTATCTCTCTCTCTCTCTCCAGCAAACAGCAGCAAACTGAAATTTATAGTAGTACCAGACTTACCCTGTGGCCACGATGGCAGGCGGGTCACTAAAAGATAAAACAGACTGATGAAAGAGCCTGTGCAGCCTGCTGCCAACACATCTGATTTTCTACAGTATCAACCATTTGCACTAGACTGTGGCAGGAGGAGACGTATCAAAAGCGAAGAGAGTCTTTTTCATCTGAAGAGCTACTGTGGAGGGGGGGAAAAGGGTTAAGCATTAGAAGAGTTTTTGCTGACAGCTGGCCCTTGTGCTCTGCTGCTTCGAAGAGGTTTCCCTTTGATGGAAAGTATTTCAGTGACACAAGGCACTAGCGGCTGAGGTAATACACTTCTGCTGCAGAAACCTTGTGCTTGCCAGTGAAAATCAATGAGTGAGACAGTTCTGAGAAGAGCGGTGGCCAGCTTCTGTCCCTCCTCAGGCATTGTTGGTGTGCGAGAGCACGCTGCAGGTGTGGTGGAGGTGATTGCACTGGGAAACGCACCAGAACAGGACAATTTGGAATTATTTACCTGTTGTTACAATGAGGGACCTTTCTGAGGCATGACAAGCAGTCTCAGACATTGCTATGTTATTCATTATGGAGAAGAGCACCAGGACAATTCTTATGGATCACTGCAATCAAACTTGAGCCTCCGGAGTAGATGTCGTGCTGCCTTTCCCATTGATTCTTGAATGCACTAGATCTATATAGGAGTATATTGTGGCTTGATGCATGAGTTGTCAGGAGACGATACTCAAAACCTGTAGCATCAGTTCCTTTTCGTGTAACCGATCAAACTTGTCACCTTGTCACCAATATCCTCTGTTGTAAAAAGAGCGTTTCATGTTAACTCTTAATATGGAATGATTTCCACAATAGTCTGTACTCCTCAAAATGTTCATTATGGCTGACCAGAGCACACGGAGGTCCAGAGCCCCCAAACTGAGCCGTAGGTCTGAAAGCAGACAGATGCTAACTACTATCTGTAAGTCGTAAGCTGGTGTTGATGGAGCGGTGTGAGGAGCATTGCTGTCAGTGCAGGACTACACACACACAGAGCTCACCCTTGGTGCTCTGGTATATCTGGATACACAGAGGATTGGGGGTGGTGTTGGGAGATGTAAGGCTTTTTTCACCCCAAGTAATCTCTTATGAACTAAAAAGAAATCAACGTATTAACCTTTTTTGATCCAAAAAGAGGAGATGAAGTTATTGGTAGACACACCAACGGACTGCAAATTTTTGGTAGGCACATCTACATCCACTAAAATTCCTGGAATTTTTTAAAGTAGTACTAGTACCAGCTTTTCTTTTTCTATTGAATTCCCGTGTTTGGTGGCTTTGAGGAAGCACTGCAGTTCAGGCGCATCAATAAGCAGTGCTTTTTCAGTTCTTGCTGCACTATATTATCAATGGCAACACTTGTAGGAGACACAACAGGGGCAAGGCTTTATTTTTAAATAAACATCCTCAGAGGGTTTAGAGATGGGTTTTAAGTAGAGATGGCCTTATTTAAAATAGATTCAGAATTCACATATGACAGAAATTACAGGACCTGAGGTTATCATGTTCTAAAGAAAGCAATTATTTGTACTATTTGGATCTGGACCTAGTTTGGAATTTCCTTGAATATTTGGATCTAGGCTTACAGGCAGGACAAGGCAGCATGAGCTGCCGGGAAGGAAGTTGCGAATCAGGCCCTTCGTTTCCAGGCATTTCCAGGCATTGCTTTTCTTCAGAGAAAGAGAGAGCAAGTTGGCATTCAGCCCTCTGCCTTCATTCAAACCAAATTCCAGTTGCAGTATTGCCAACTTTGAGTGTTAAAAATCAGGAGATTTAAAAAAAAAAAAAATGTTGTGTATTTCTGTTTGCCGTCTGGTGTTTGAGACTTAATATGGGTTATGTTTTCAGGCTTTTCTCTGCAACCAGATGAGATAGAAACTCTGGGCGTAAGAGGTTGAGGGCAGAATGAGATTCTCACAAAGCATTTGACTCCAAAAGCAGCGCTTGAATTGAAATCCCAAATATTAGGAGATGCACACTATAAAATCCCATGAGTCAGAACACATTACCATATAATCTTGTGGGAATTTTGTTGAATAAGAATTGTGTAAGTACTCTGTGAATAATTTTGTTATATTCATATTAGTGAAATGCTCTCAATAAGAGTTAGAAAAATAATTTTAAAGAATTAGAAGCTTCACAGAGAGCTTTTATTCTCTGCGCTGGCTTTTACAGAGACCCATCAACAAATATACTAGATCACAGTGTCTCTTATTCTGGATCACATTCTCTGGATGCCACATGTCTGTCCCCTGGAATAGGCTATGGCATCTGAACAAGGAAGAATAAATGAGGACATTTGTTATAGCCTGTGAACCCATCCAGCCCAAATCTCCCGATATATAAACACCACCAGATCCAAACATCTTGTCACATCTGCTTCATACACCAAACAGCTGGGTGCACAGATGCTTTGGTCTAACTAGAGCATCTTAGGCTGAGTGCATTCTTCTGTATGCTGAGTTATTTGTTTTAATTGGTTTTGATGATTAGACTTAAATCACTTCTGATGTTGCTGGAATACGGGTACTTTTGTGGCTGATTGTGACAGCTGCCGCAAGAGCATGAGAGGCAACGTCGGTAACCTAAACCTTCTGGGTGAGGGATCACCATGAGCAGGCCCTGAATTTAAGGACACTGACTTCAGAGGCAGCAACATTGCTCTCCAGCTAGAAAAGACACTTCTTTACGTGTAACGTGGCCCTGCCACCACAAAACAGTGGAAAACCACGCTTACAAACACACAAACCGCTTCTGGGAAAGGAAGTTAAACAGCTGAATAACACATATCTGCATAAATTATGTATAGGTCATACATTTATATACACAATTACATACATACATATTTATCATGAATGACAGAGCATCTTGTTGATTCCTCCCTGCCCTTTCTCCCTAAACCCATTCTGATTGTCTTGCTATCGTATCGTATCATATCGTATCGTGTCTTATCGTATTGTGTCGTATCGTATCATACCGTATCGTATCGTATCATATCCTATCAATCATACCATAAATTACTTTCAAAGTATTTAAAGGCAAGATCAGGTTAAACAGCCAGCATGCCTATGAGGAGCATAAATAATAGATAGCATTTCTTCTGATAGGGGTTACACCCAGCGGCTCAGCGATTCCCTGCGCTACTCAATCTTTTATGATCCATTTCAGACTCATGGGGACAAGCCCTCTTGCAAATGGCACCTCCCCAAGCACCTGGCATGTGTGTCCATTCTCCTAGTAGAAGCGTTGAACCAGTCCAATGTTCCTCAGCTAACAAAAGTAGAAACAATAACAGATCAAGATGGTCTGGCATCTGGCCAACTTTAATTAATTAAGTTCCAAGAAGAATCACACATTTACCTCTAAAAAAAAATTTCTGTTCATATTAAATGAAAATCTTCCGGGGAAGTGAATCACCAAATCCTCACCAGAATCTGATCCCAGCTTCTCACAGTGTAGGACAATACACCCAACTGCCATTTTGACCTCAGGCTTGCTTCCACGCGGTGCTGAGCTGTGAGGTCTGCACTGTCTGCACCAATGTTCCTCACAGAAGGCCTTCCCTTTGGGCCATCTGTATGCAGACTGCCTGTTGCATGCAGCTCAGGAATCCAGTGGCTTCTCTGCCCCTGCCCACTCCCTCCATCCCATCTTTGTTCTCTGCATCCCTCTGGGAAGCTTCATCCTTGAGGATGTACCACACAAGTCCTCTGTGCCGTAAGCATCTATTCTGAATTGACCCAGCTGGCACAGACCCTTGCAAGCTTCCTTCCAAGCTCCAGAAACACATGAACACTTCTTTGCTCATTTGACATGTTTAAAATCTATAAAACAAAGAGGAAGGGGATAATTCTGGTAGGTGAGGAGTTTTCCTTAACTGGTGGATCAGGGAAAGTGCTTTGTGTCTTTTGCTAGTAAACAGGCAGGAGGGAATCCTGTCCTTGGAGTTACTGGCTGGGTGTTGGCTCACCTCTAGTCATTCTATATGCACCATGACATTTGCTAAGTCAGACTTCTCTCTTATGTCTCTGAGCGCTTTCCACGAGGCACCAAATTACTCACTTCTCTGTCCTGGGAACACCTTCCTGATAGCCATCCTGTGCTACAGTGATACTGCATCACGGGTCACTTAAGATTAATTACAATTGCCCCCCGTTTTGGAGACTCAGATATCACTCCTCTCTGATAGGGAAGTTACACTTTCTGAGTCCAGCACAGCTATCCAATAGTCTTTGAAGTTACCTGTAGTTCTTTATAAACTTTGAGATCTTTGTAACATACAACTGAATTTTATTTTGACTAAATTTTTCACTAAACTCCTTTTTCCTGATCTCTGACCCAAACCGTGGGGAAAAAATCATTCTCGTTTCATTCAGTGCCAGAACTTGCACAAGTAAAATGAGCATGAGGTCCCCTGATGTAAACGGCTGAAAAGTACCTTTGCATTCAGCACTGCTTATATAATGGGTTTTTTTTAAACATCAGTGTATCCACTAAATTGTGGAGCTCAACATGTTGCAGGAGCTTGTACTATGCCACCAAATCAGAAAGGCTGATAAACACTTTTCCCTCAGGTAAATAATTTGCAACAAGAAATGTGTTCCATGACTGTAGTTTCTTTTCTGCTCAAGGAATATCTCTGGGAATGTTGCCGTTTCCTGGAGATGGTTGTAATAAAAGCTAAAATTAACAAAATAGGCGTTACTATAGGCATTGCCAATAATCTTTCAGGAAATTAATTTAAAAATCTCAATCTAGGCATATTTGTGCATGTAAGACCATGGTTTGATTTCCTCCCGTTGCTCCGAGTAGTTAACCTCCACCACCAGAATAATCATGCAAACAAAACAGGAGCCTTGCAGGAATGCTAGTAAAGTGTCTTGAATCTGTCTTATAGGCTTTTCTTTATCCTTTGAAAGGCTGTATTTTGTGAGGCTGGGATTGTGTTAAATGGCAAAATTTATACTTCACAGGCGTTTGAGTGCCAAATAAAGGTAATGCACAAGTACGAATGTTTGCTATTTCCCACTGTGGAAAGAAGATGACTACATTTGCAGTGCTGGAGGTTCAGATGGGAATGGCAGAGAACGTATGGTTGATATTGTATATTATCATTTTGTGTCAAGGATTTGGAATGCCATCTCATGGGTAATGGGGTGGGCAGGAGGGTGAAGATAGAAGAGTGTTAATAAACAACCTTATTGCTTCCTACTCCTCGTAATTTGTTTGCTTTTTTTTACAGAAGAAATCCTCTTCGTACCTTATGTCAATCATAGCTGAGAATATGAACTATTTTTCATGTGAATAAATGAATGTGAATGTATATGAATAAAGTAACATGCCATTTCCTATCTGGAAATTATGCATACAGTTCATATGGTGAAAATCCATTTTCTCTTTAAGCCCACACTGGTGTTTCAAATGCTGATGTTCTTGTAGAAACGAGGGAAAAAATTGCTAGTTGGAGTCTGCTTAAAGGAAAACAGTTGAGATTTCCAAGACCATCGTTTGGATTGAGTGAAGTCCTTTTCCTTTTTCCTCCTTAGTTGTATTCAAACAGCCTGTCAGTTTTTAGCCTTCTTTCAAAAGTAACAGTCAACAGTCATAGCTCTGCCATGCCCAGGGACCAGCAGCTCCGAGCCGTCTGTTGGCCAGGACGGAAACAAACCTGGGGCTGGTAAAAGTGTGAAAATTCTCAGTTGCGAAGCAGCTGTGTTTTGATCCTCCCAGAGCATCTTGGAAACTAGCAAGGGGAATGATAATTACAAAGATGATATTATAATATTCACATTTAAATATATAGGTTTTATATTGCTTCCTTTTCAATATGCATTTGCTTAGGCACAAAAGGTCGAGTGTGTACGCTCTGCATATGCTTTGCCCCGTGCCACAGCATATACATGAATCACACGGATTGTACGTGAACATAGCTGTGACAAAATAAATGTCTGGAATAGGGTTTGAGGAAAAGTTCTTTTCCCCGTTCCTTGGTAAGTGCCACAGTCGTATCAAAATTCGGTCAGTACCCACAATTTCTGACACTGTGGAGTGCTTTGGAGCCTGCTTACTGCATGGAGGGTTGTTCTGGGCACAACGGGAAAACCCAACGTATTTGCAAATGTTAGAAACCTATCCTATCCCCACAGACAATGTTGCATTGAAATAATTGTTTTTTACCTAGTAAGGAGAAGGGAAATTGCACTGATTGCCATCAGGGGAGAGAGCACATTTTGTAGGCACCATAGACTACTGATCAGGTTTTAGATAGGCACTTTATTTTATGAAGTTTCAAGGCCTAGCTCATCTATTTAGAAAGATAGTGAGGTTCACAGTTGCCTGTTGAAATACATGAACTAAAAGCATGCATATGAGCTGCAATTCATGTGTCTAAAAACAACACATACATGTGGACAATATTTTCACAAGCCATGAGCAGTTGCGTGGTAGAGTCTACCTTGGAGGGGGTCGGGAAGACGGGTGAAAAAGAAGGGCTGATGCATTCAGCTTCAATAACTCCTAAGAAAATCTTCTGTACAATATCACTCAATGGATCTATGGCTGCTTACAGAAGTAGATCTGCCCCAGTATTTCTCTCAGTTTGATTTCTCCTTTTTTTTTCCCCTCCTGACTTTACAGTATGTTAGTTGTTGGTGCTTGAATTTTCACACCTGTTGTTTGTAGACAGAGTATTAACACAATACCCTTAGATGTGTCTGACTTTAAAAGTTTGTATTGCCATTAAGCTATGTTCCTTTCTTTTTGTGAGAGACGCGGACAATTAAAAACAATCCCACTATTTGTAAATTCTCCTTGTGAGGAACACAGCAGATTGCCTGGATCTTCTGCTTGTTGTTCTGGCTTCAGTTTCAGAACTGAATGCACTCCTTCTGCTCCGTCTGTTTGAGTTTTGACAATGCAAAGGATGAAGCTGGAGGAAGTCCCATATATAAGTGAGGTCTATGCTTCTGCTTTATCTCGTTTTTAATTGAATTTCAATTGGATTCTGCTCGTTTTTATGTAATTCAGTGCAGGAGGATACAGAGTTTTTGTAGTACACTTGACAAGTTCTCTCTAGTCACAAAAGGATAACATATAATGGGTGTTATATTTAAGCACAGCTGATGTTTTCAACCAGTACACTTTTCCTGCAAAATAAGTTATTTTGCGCACACTCAATTGCTAAAACATATATAGAAGTAGCTAAAATCTTCACTATTGAATACATTAGCATACATTTTTCCTCTTAATTAACTGCATGTTAATTATTCATCAAGCAGAAAACAAACTAGCACATTTCCTTCAGCTGATTATGCAGTGTACACTTATGCAGCGTACACTTATGCAGCGTAATATTCCTTCTTTTAGTCGGACCAAGGAACAAATACTCACTTCATTGATGTATGTAGGTGTTTCCCTTCACTGCAATGTCTCACTAAAAGTCTTTTCTTTCAACTGGGTTTTCATGACAAGCTTCTCTCTTGACGCTGTCTTCTCAGCCTGGCTTTGTCTTGTAGGTTAAAATTCAGCAGTCTTGATGTATTTACAAAATCTGGGACTGTGTAATGAGTCTTCTAGTTATTAATTAAAAATTAATAGCATTCTTTTGTAGTTTCACATGTGTAAAATACTTTTTGTAAAATACTCTGCAATGTATTACAGATGAAGTGAGGAACAAAAGCAATCAGCCTGAAGTATGAGTTTAAGTTTGGTTGTACAGCCCGGTTGCACATTTCTGTCTGTTTTATGAATCCAATGAACTTCTATTAGCAAACTACTTTAATTGCTAAGAGCCTGTTCAAAGACCATATGTCATTACACAGTTTTTTTATAAACAAAACAGGCAAATGTAGAAAACTTTGTAAGTTCATCTTGCAGCTTCTTTAAGTGTCTAGTTTTGTAGTTTGCAGGACTGAATACTATGAAGGAAATTAAAAATTCAATTAGAGCACAGCTTTATGAGTTCATTAGAAATGAAGTTACTGTATTGTGTTAACAGAAAAATTCTGCTGCTCTGGGGTGTTTTACCAGAGGGCACAATATGCCTGCTGCTGGGGCTGGGTGGGCTGCATGGGTGGACCTGTGAGTGAGAAAAGAGCTGTTTGCCTGGGAAATTCAGAGTGTTTGCTCTGCTGAAAACACATAAGCCTGAAAGTTGTGACACGCATTGTAAATTCATACCATATAATTAATTCATACCATTTATAAAAACTAATAAAAAGCTCTGCAAAAGTTTTGCTACCGAGCCATGTCGGTTTGTCAAACTGAGATGAAAAATGCTGATCTGCTCAAAAACTACCAGTGAAAGAAAAGAAATTTCACTGCAGAAACTTGGATTCAAGAGGAAGAAGGGAAAGGATCCATCTCCCCTAGTCCGAGCCGTGGAAAATCAGGTATCTGATCTGAACCAGAATCTGAACCAGACACTGGCAAGTGAGAGAAGGTTGCTTCTAGAAGAGTGACTCACCCAGCCCTTGGAGAGTGGTCCATGTGAGGTGGGTCACCCCACAGTGCTGCTGCTCAGTCCTCAGCAGCTGCAGAGAAGACTTAGGCTGGTGGCTTTGGTGAAGCCACTGAGTTTTACCACATCTAAAGTGCAGGTAGATTCATCCGTCCTTAGACCCGAGATTGCCATGCTGACTCTCTCTTGCAGAGGTACAGTAGTTTTATTAGGTTGTAAATCTTTAATCTCAAGTCTTGAACATCCTCAGGAAGGATACAAATTGTCAGTGAAGATTCTTTGTATCTTTGTGTACTGGTGTTCTAGTCTGTTGTCATCTGTGTTTCAGGTGGAAGAGTTTGCTCACAGGACACATGCTGTCTATGCCAGTCATAGGGCAGTTTTATGTCTCTAGGCCCAGCTTATGTCCCTGCACCAGTTTCTAAACAGTTGCATTATGCAATTGTAAGAGAGAGCATGCCAAGCCCTTTGGCATAGTCCTGCTGACAAAGTCCTGCTGTCCCAGGACAGCACAGGGCAGGGCTGGGCTACAATGGCCCATTCAGTCTCTTTGCTGCGCGAGGCTTTGCTGCGATGCCGTCTGCACGAAAAGGAACTGAGAGAATGGCTTATCTCCTCACGGATCCCAGCCTGCCGTGCATTTTAGGGCAGACAGATGGAAGCCCCACTGGATCTAGCTGTGGAGGGAGCGCAGATTAATTGCTATCTGACTGTCGCAGAACAGTACCAATTTCACTTGCCTGGGAAGCAGTGCCTGTTCCAAGGCAAGGGAAGAATAACATTTGTCTGATGCTATTACTTCTCTTGTTCTCCTGTCTGCAAGGGGAAGAAAGAGGCACTATACTGCATGGAAGACTGTTTCCCTGCTGAGGAGAAATAAAAGCACCTCATCCTGCAGGCACGTAATTTTGTTAGTCTGCTTTGCCAATTACCTGTTTTTAAAGCACTTTAAATTAGATTCAACTTAATTCTGTTTCACTTTCAGGTCATAATATTGTTTAGAAACATTATGGAAACACAGACACAATAAAAGTTCTCCGTGGTTAAAAAAAGAGGGTTGATGTTTCCTTATTTGCTACTCACTGCTGGCCTCTTTGCTTGGCTTCAAAGGAAACCCAGCACATCAGTCCCCAGTACCTCTTAGCACCTCCGCCCCTCGCACCTGCCCTGTGACTCCATCAGGTGGATGCAGTTGTCAACACATTATGGGACCCACTTAGGCGGCAGCAAAGGAGACCTCTGAGTCACAGCTCAAAATGCTTTTGAGACTTCAGTAAACATGAAGAGAAAGAGCATGTGAGGCAAGAAGGGAGGTCTGTGCCTCTCACTGAGCAGTGCTCACCGAGCAGTGATAACAGCAGATCTCAGCTGGGATGTGCCAGGGGAAGGTACTTCTTGTCATCCCTACTGTCTCCGAGGGCTAGCTGCCGATACGGTAGTGACTGGTTGTGTCTGGCAGATGGGGTCCTGGAGTGAGAGCAAAGGTGGTCTGCTGTGCAGAAGAGATAGGAGGCAGAGAGCTAGCAGCAAAACAGAGAGAGAAAAGACCCAGTTGTGTGAATTTCCCCATCTGAGACCTCTCGGGTCAGCATCTATTGAAAAGTGCATTGCTTATTATTCTGGCTCCCAGGCTCCCTTACCCATCGTCTTGAAGACATTGCTTTGCAATGGTAAAATAATATTTGCATGGTGCAGGGTAAAAGTTGCAACTCTTCGTTCTCCAGACAAGCCCTAGTATTTTTTCAGAGCTTAGACAAAAGCTTGGGAGTATCTCTGTCTGTTGAAATTGATGGATGTGTGCAATTACTCTATTGAAACTTATCCCAATATAAATGCAGTTATACCAACATGGAACTGTTGTAAAACCAGAGTCAGGTCTCGAATAATTGTCTGAGTCTTGAAATTGTTACACATCGGTATGTAAGACACACCAGTTTATTTTTACCATTATCTAATGCAATAAAGTATTTCTTTGAATTTTTCTCCTTGTAGAGACATGTAATGTGCTTTAGTGAAGTTAATCATGTGTAGCCTCAGGTGACTACTGCTTGTATTTCTAGTTTATTTTCTAGCCTTCTTTTCATTCTCCCTTATTAATAGATGTGCTGAGCTTTCAGAGGAAGCTTAACTTTCTAGAAGCCATTTCTCTTCAACTAGCTGTGACACATGCCCGCCTGATGGATGTTCGGCACTCGCTTTCTCTGCAGACACGTATCTGGTTTCATCGGGAGTCCTCGCTGACTCTAATATTGCTGAGACAGCTGCTCATCTTTCTTTTTTTTTTTTTTCAGCGAGGAATCACCATGTACTCACTCTGATTACAAATCCTGTGATCTGGACATTCTTCAGCTTTTGCAGCCTGTCTGTAACTCTCCCTGTTGAGGTTTTAAAGATGATCTGGACACAAAACACCTGACACACCACCCCCAACCCACCCCCCCAAAAAAAAGTCCATTTCATTTATTGAATAGTTTTGCACTGAACCCACTTTGGTGTCTTTACTGGGGGCAGAGGGTTAAGACAGGAAAAGATTGTTTATTTCTATTTTGATTTTAGGGAAAGGGGTCAGAGAAAGCAAAACTGTGACTCCCTGGTGCCATTTTGTGCATGAGGATGAAATTCCTGGTGTATGCTTTGTGTCTGGTCCTAACAGCTTTACAGAGCCTCCTCAGTTTTGATGGTAGGAGGAATTCAGAGGTTTTGATGCAAAGAGTCTGAGGTTGAAAGATGCTGGTGGCTGCAGCACACAATGAGTGTTTTAAATGGTGTCCATAGGCACCATGTTGAGGATGAACATACAGAACATTCTACGCAGTTACTGCTTGATGACCACCTAATTCAAATTCTTAATTTAAATAAATTGGTGGCAAATATAATTGGAAATTCTATCCCAGCCAAATTCGGATTATCAAAATAGTTATAAAGATTGATACAGGTCTGCAGAGAAGCTCCGCTGATCCAGGGAATATGTTCAACCAGCAGTCTCCTGCATGGGGCTGGGTGTACTAGCCTACACAACTGCACAGGGCACCCGCCTCCTTAGCTCAACCCTTGCAAGACCCTAAACAGACACTAAAAAATACCCGAGCTTCAAGAAGTCTTTGTGAGTTACCATGTTCTAATCAACACATTTGATTTAAAAGGGGAAAGGGATAAAACCAGGCTCGCTCAAGAGAAGCCTAGGGGTGGCAAACCAATGTTTGAGAGACTGTGTGCTGGTGAGGTCCTTCAGCCTGCTGTCTCAGTGGAGGTAGGGGATGGAGATCCATGTGCCAGCAAAGATGTAAGGGTTATTGATGTGTTAGAAACCACGCAAGTGCCTGAGAATGGACATGTAGGAATGAGGGCTTCTGCCCCCAAAAAGGTGGCAAGATCAATAACCCAAGTGAGGTTCATCTACACCAGTGCAGGCAGCATGGGCAACTAAAAGAAGGAGCTGGAAGCCATTCTGCAGCAGGAAAACTATGATATATTTATCATCACGGAAACATGGTGGGATTACACACAACTGGAGTGATTTAGGGGGCCTGGACATATATAAAGAGAGATATATATTATTTCTCTGTACGTCAGCAAAGGTCTTGTCAAATCAGTTCTATACGGACAGTATTCACTGATATGATTTTGTCCAATATGATTCGTTTTCACCATACAAGATGACGGCTTTTCTTACAATATCTTTGGCCATATGGAAGCCAAAGGATCCTCTTTCCTGCTCATACCTTGACTTCATCCCTCTGAAATTTGAAGTAATTTCTTTGTTGAAACAAGTATATAGCAGACACTATTCAGAAGTTCTTTGGTCAGCCTTCTCCATAGCTCTGTTTACTTACAGCCCAACACGGTATGAACTTGAGAGTGTTGGGCTGATCTGTCCTCCGAGTTCAATTTCCATAAGTGTTTATTTCCAGGAGATAGCACTGACTGCTCACCTGAGGACATGCAGAAAAGCACAGACCAAAGAAAAGATCCACTCAATTAGCTGAGGCCATCCCTGATTTTCTTTTTTAAATTGCACTGTTTACCATAGAGCCTATATTGATATGCTTTTAAAATATCTTAGTCATGTGGCTGAACAGTTTGAAAGATGCATTAAAAAAAAAAAAGTCCCCCCCCTTCATTTTAGATGATCTCCAGCCCCCCTAAATCAGATTCTGGCATTGGCTGGTGCCATTTCACACCCTTTGTCCCCTGTTGCTGTTCAGTTCTGGCAAAACCCTACTCCTTTCTAACTGATAAAAGCTTCTAACGTGTATATCTGGGAAAATTAATGTTTGATCCAGAAGATTCCAAAATCATGCTATTTGTCTGAGACTTGTGCCTACATTTAGCCTGTTGCCAGGGCTAAACTATAGCAGTTGCTAAACTATAGCAGGGGTACCTGATGACTCCTCCCCAGCCAAGAAGGGGGGTCGGGGAAAGGAGAGAAGACCCACAGGTTGAAATGCAAATGGATTTAATGAAACAGCCAAATAACAAATGCCGATATAAAGTGTACAGTTATACTCAGCCCAGCAAATGTATGGTTGCCACAATAAATGGGAAAAACAGTCCTCAGGAGAAGGAAGAGGAGCAGGGTCAGGAGGAGTCCAAGCCAGGAGTTCAAGCCAGAAGAGGAGTCCAAGCAAGAAACATCCCACCACCCCCCCAAAAAAAAAAAAAAAATTCCCCCTTTATTCTGAGTGTGACGTTTATGGTGTGGGATAGACCCGTAGCCAGCTCGGGTCAGCTGCCCTGGCTGACTCCAACTGCTAACGGCCTACGGACCATGGCTGGCCAAGGACTCTGTCCCAGTGAAACCAGGACAACTTGCAAACAGCCTTGGGCAGATGCCATACTCTCTGACCCCTATCTGTTAAGCATGCATGACACCCAGAGACGCACAGGTGTAGTTACTCCCTTAAATAGTCCTAATAAGTAAGTTGTGTAACATAAATCAATGAACAGAAATCAAATGACTGAGTGAAATCCTCATCTCACTGAAGTCTGTAGCAAAGCTCTTTCTATAGAATAGCAAAACTGTTTTATTCATTTGGGACCTGGATCTTTACTTTGCCACTTTTGAGTTACAGGGAAGATTTTTGCATTGACATCACTGTATCCAAAGCAAGTACTGTGTCAACAAAAGTGATGTATTTGAATGGTGGGTGACACGGCTACTATTTCTGCCTCATTATTTGAAGTTCATTTTGAGTTTGCAAATCGTTTGACAAATTAAATCACACCATAAGGGAAATAGCGATGTACACATTTTAAATGTGCGTGTACTTCCACAATGAGCATAATAGTTCACCCAGAAAACTGGAGAGAGATGCAGCATAGCACACGTAAGCGTCCTCTAAGACTAGGATAAATGGGGGCTGTAAACTGGCATATATTAATTCTCCCCATTTTTGTTTTTAATGTCTTTGCATATGAACTTAGAAGCGCTACAAAAATCTGCTAAGTTTTCATTTGCACTTTGTTGCTCTGTGGTAGAGTAACAAGCAACACAAAAGGGGAGTATTTGAGAATACTCCCAGATGTTCGGCTTGCTAAAGCACTGCACATGTGTCGGCTGTATTTGGTATTTTTAGATTTCTCTGAGATCCAAAACACTATCAAACCCCAACAGCTTTTTCTCTCTGAATTTTCAATCCATGCTGTGTGGCATTCGTTTGTATTGTATGATGCCAAAGCAGGGGCTGAATTATCAGATACCTTGGCACTTTGATACATTTTCTGAAAATACAGGAAGAAAATTTTGTGCTTAGGAATGCGTTCTTTAGCTCCTCTGGTAAAATCTTTAGTCAGTGTTATGCTCCCTAATCTCTTATGGGGTTAAAAAGACAAAAAAAAAACCCTATTAACCACATTCTTCTTCCTTGTAAGCCACACACAAATTTATCTTCTCCTCCTGCTCTGGTTCCTCAACATCCCACCACCACCTCCACCCACCCTGTCTCCTCTCCTGTAAGATACAAAAAAATTAGTTTTTGCCTGGGCACCGCAAGGCTGAACTAGAAACCCTGTGTACAGCACATTCAAAGATGACACCTATTTCCTACTTGGAGCATGTTCTGAATTTCAGCAGATATTGCTGCTTCTTAATAAAGGTACTAATATAAATTGTTCAAGACTCTGCATCTCCTTTCATATGAATCTCCCCCATGCTCTCATCCTGCCCCTGTCAGGCTTTTCTTTATGTCTGACTGCAACACCACTTCTAACCATCTCCTTCCACCTCAACAGCTTATCTCGGGTCTTAAGCACATGGTGATGCTTGTTTCCTACGCCGCTTGCTGCGAGCGTTAAATGGCGGATTGGATCACCTTGTTACATCGCTAGTAAACGTGCAGTGCCTCTGAGAGAACAGTTACAGCTTCAGGGAGCCTGCAGGAGCACAGTCAAAACGCAAACTGACAGCTAGGAGCTTTAGCAGGGAGAAGTTCCTCCCCACTGTGCAGGCCCCTCTGAACCAACATGGGAGGTGTTTTCTCTGCTATTTCCAGCTTTGGAGTGAGGAGTCTCCCGAGCTATTTTTATGAGAGGTTTTTTTAAAACCTCTGCGTGTCACTCCTGTACACTCTGTGCTGGCTGCCCACGGGCTGTCGAGTGACGGACAGAAGGAGGGACTGCGGCCAGGGCGGTGGCATGGGCCAGCGGGACATGTGACCCACATGGAGTCTGTGTCATCAAGCAAAGCATGCCTTGGCAGGCTTGCCTGGTCACCAACTCCATACCAGGTCAAACCACTTCTGGGTAAAAGCTTCCTTTCTGGGAAAGGTTTCTTAAGATCCAGGCTATCTGGACGTTGTACTTTGATACCTCGTCAAACTACTGCTGCCACTATGGCAAGTGCTATTTGCAAGGCAGGCATTCATGAACTTTTCAACGCCTTAGTTAAATACCGATAGGTAGTTCTATGCACGCACCGAGACTGGGACTGCTGGTCTGAGCAATGCCGCACAGGTAGCTTGTCTCATAATGTCACAGTTTATGAGTTGAAATGGCTTTAATAGAAAATGTCTAGTACAATGAAGAACCTTAGTTCCCAAAATAAGAGAGCTCTAGGGTCATAAAATCATAGAAAAATTTACATTAGAAAGAACCTTTGGAGGTTTCTAGTCCAACCTCCTGCTCAGACCAGGGCTAGCTTCAGAATTAGAGTAGGTTGCTCAGGGCTTCATCCAGTCAAGTTCTGAAAAATTCCAAAGGCAGAGATTACACAGCCTCTCTGGATGCATTTTCTCAGAATCAATGTGCAATTTTAAAATATATCTCAGGTCTTCAGGTAAGAGTAGGATATTCTTTGCTCCTCTGCTTGGAGAATCATGTGGTGCCTCGGCCACAAGTGCTCAGGCCAGGAGTTACTCCTGTGACTACAGAAAATGTACATTGCTAAATTCCAGAGGGTTTTCCTGGAGCTTTTATCACCAAGGTCAGAGGATTACAAAGCTACCAGTTATAAGTACAGTGTGAAAATAACACTAAAAGAATCTGGTCTAGCTTTACCTCTGGGATGCCCACCAGCCTGCTGTGCGAGGATGCAGACACTGGATCTTTCACTTTAATTTTTATGGAGTTTGGACAGAGTCCAGGCAAATCCCCCTGTTTGTTTCCTCTATCTACTCCCTAACACCTGCTTTTGAGACCTCATGGTTTGATTCCTTAGCCTAGGTCCAGTGCTGACTCTTCTGTCTTCTATTGGTATTTCCACTGTAAAGATTAAACATTCAATTTCCACCTAATTCTTCAAGAGTTAAGCACTCGTTAGTGGAAAATACACACGTGTGGGTGCATAAAGCCTTTGTGTACAGCTTCTGAATGTAACAAAGTCAATTACTTGACAGAAAATTACAGAAGAACTTACTGGTTCTTGCTGACTTACTTTAAAAGCTCCAAAAACATGGTGAGTGCTGCCTTTCCTTGGGAACTGGGCAGGGAGTTCAAGCACCAGGAAGGCAGAGCCCTCCTGATCAGGAGCTGCTGAACCCAGCCTTGAACTGAGAGCTCAACTTGAAGCCTATCACAAAATTAATAACAAATCCTTCACCTTGTCACAGTCACGGGTCTGGCTTGCAAAACTCTCTGTTTCACGTAGCAGTGGGAATGCACCGTTACGTTACATTTTTAAGAAGAGATACCAATTTAGCAAAACTTAGCAAGTCTATGAAGCATTTGGTAAGAAAGGAATGGGAGTGCCACTTTAATGCAGCAAATAAACATTCAGCAGCGTTAGAGTGCAAGTGGTTCACGCCCTGATCTCGAAGTGAGAGGTTTGTGCGTCTGTAGCATCGTGAATAAATGAGCACATGAAGAGATGTCTCAACACCAGGGAGAGCCCAGAACAGTGAAGGCAGAGATCACTGCCAAGTGTGCGTTGTTACTCTAGCGAGAAGAGGCCAGATGCACCGTGGCTAGTGAATTTGCCAGCTGCGGTGTTTGCTGAGTATCAGGAATTGTGGTGATGTTCCTTAGCCTGTGGTCTATGCCCTCACATGCAGAGGGTCAATCACTGATGTCCTCTGATCAGGAATTGGTATGTGGGGAAAGCTCCGTCTTTCCAATGGGAGCAGGATGGGTAACCAGCTGGATCTGCTGTAGTCATTTGCTCTGTGGTTCCTAAGACAAATCTAAGAATCTTACTTGGTGCAAAACATTTTAGTTGTCATTGATTTATTTATTTTTTTATCAGAAAGGCAGAGGAGGTAAAGCCCTCAACCCCTCACTACTCACCAAATAATACACAAAACAATAGCAACATGGAACTTGTGTTCTGATCTCACATGTGACCTCTGACATCTGCAAACACCAGTTGAGCAAGACCTCAGACTCTCTTTAAATCCAGCTTAGAGCCAATCAGCAGAACCCAGGGCATGATCCCTCCCATCCTAAGACAAATATCTACGCTTGGCCAGATGAAGCACCCACTAAACTCCATTTTCTATATTGACTCTCCACTGATGATAACGGAATAACACAGTACGTCCACCTAGTAAGTGGACTTTGCAGACAACATCAGGAATCCTAGATTCAGAATATTAAAAATTATCTTGTCCCAGTAAGACTTCTGTGAATTAGGGCTGTGTCCACTGTGGCAAACTGTGAAGTGCAGATCCATAAAGGAATCAGAGGAGAAGGCGAGTTTCTCCCGTAATTCCCAAGGCAAGATTAATCACTGGAGGGAGAGAATACTGAACCCCATGATGGGATACTTTTGTCCTTCTTACCAAAACAATGATAATAAAATACAAAGAGTTAGAAATGAGAATTTGGAGAAGTATCCATTAGATGAGCTTCTTATATGCAGAATTGCTTTTCTGTTTTTGTTGGAAAATATAATTGAAACAGTATCTTAGGAAGCTTCAAGCAAAGCACAAACAACTCAGTGTGATTTTTTTTTTCTTGGTAGGTGATCAATTTAAATGTCAAAGGAGACCGCTTGGAAAATTCTTTAAAAAAAGTTAAATTGAACATATTCAAGCGGAAATTGTTCCCTTTATATATTCATGTGTTTTATATTCTGGCACAATTATTTTAAACCGTGACTAAAACACAATGAGTTTGATTAAGATGGTTTTAATAAGAGGCACAGAAAATGTGTCTGTATGTAATAATAACAATGAATCTCATATTTTACAGTTTAATTTGCTGGGTCAACATCTAATGCTTTTCCCATTAGCATTGGAGTGATTTGATGTGGAAAATAATCCCGTTTCCCAACAAACTTCAGGAGATAACAAATATTTAATGACACCCTACGTAGAAACAATAAATAAATTTGAGTCGCTCTTGGACTCCTGTGGAAAGAGGTTGTGAAAATTTTATAAGTTGGGAATTAATAAATTATAACCTGGTTGTTAAAATGTGAATCACTAAAGACTCTTGACACCCCTTTCCTTTCTCTAATTAGAATTTAAAGATAAATAAATGAACAAATAAACTTGTCATGTTTAGAGGCTAACTTTCTTCTCTGCACAAGTTACAAAAGTAAGAAAAGTTGATCATATATAGTTTGCATATTTTCATTTACAAATTAGGATTTCTGGAAAGGACAGGAGTGAGATAAAGGACCAGCAGCATAAAACACAACCCATTTATAAAAACATGTTGTAACATACAAAATGATTACCCACAAATATTCCTGGAGCCTCCAGATTCTTTACAGTGCCCTATACATTAAACAGTCATAAGAATTGTCAACGCAAGTTTCATTTAGTAAAGCAGAGTTACCTCAAAACACTTCTATATGTGCCTTTATTTATGAACATTTTGTCTTCAAATTGAGAATGAGCAGAAATAAACGCCATAATGATGACACAGGGACATTGGTCAAAACATTGTATGTACTGAGAACTCTGTGGAGCTGAGATACTCGTCTGTGAAAGATGGGAATTATGTGTGCGCCTGGCTCGGGCAGCCCCCTCACTCTTCATAAACCTTCCTCTCTGCTGAGCTCACCTTGTGCCTATGTGGCAGTTTGTCCTTCCAGGGCTGCGACAATTCAGGGATGTACAGAGGGAAAGGAGTGAAAGCAGACCCTCACTCCTTAGAACAGAATAAAGGTAGGTTTAAAATGTAACTGAGTCTGCATTCTTGTCTGGGATCCTCTGTCTGTCTTGCGAACAACCTGGCTTTCTCTATTGACCTTGAAGAGTCCATGGGCAGTGGGTAGCAGGCAGAGCCAGTGTGCTGGGAGGGCACTGAGAGGAACGGTGATGTCCACCAAAGTCTCAGTGCTCTCTGCAGATGCGTCTGCCTGCTGTTAACCTCCCTGAGATACCTTAGCACAGAGGACATAACTCCCTGGTATTCTCCCTTCCTACAGCATCTCAGCAAGATGATATGGGAATTTCATGAAGGGCATTTTAAGTTTCCCATCTCCTAAGCATATACTCACCTCAAGCATGGGGATCTTTTGTTCAGAACAGAGTACATGGTCTTAATCACTAAAATGTCTCTGCTAAATGAAAGTCCATAATCTTGTCTGCTTGCTTCCACCTTCTTAGCGCTCACTATATAGGGTGAGATATGAAGAAATGTGCCAGTAGATAGTCACAGAATCATAGAATGGCTTGGGTTGGAAAGGACCTTAAAGATCATCTAGTTCCAACTCCCCTTGCCATGGGCAGGAACACCTTTCACTAGACCAGGTTGCTCAAAGCCCCATCCAACCTGGCCTTCAACACTTCCAGGAAGGGGGCATCCATAACTTCCCTGGGCAACCTGTTCCAGTCCCTCACTACCCTCATAGTGAAGAATTTCTTCCTTACATCTAATCTAAATCTACCGTCTTTCACTTTAAAGACATTACCCCCTGTCCTGTCACTACATGCCCTTGTAAAAAGTCTCTCTCCAGCCTTCCTGTAGGCTTCCTTTAGATACTGAAAGGCTACAATAAGGTGTCCCCAGAGCCTTCTCTTCTCCAGGCTGAAGAACCCCAGCTGTCTCAGCCTGCCTTCACAGGGGAGGTGCTCCAGCCCTCTGATCATCCTAAAGGAGGATTGGGCAGGCATCGTATTTTCCATTTAAAATTATTTCTGTTATTTTTCATGATCTGGCTAATCATCACAGCCATTTTATTTTATCTTGTTTCTCTTTTCCTCAGTATTTATGATGCATGATGTCATCATGTGTAAAATTGGTCAAGATTAGATTGGCCGTCTCTGCTGAGCTGGAATTAAGTTTAGTTTTTTGCAGATCCCATGTAGAGAAAACTATTGCATAATTTGATTGGGCTAATGACTCCTAGTATTGGCTTTTGCTGAAATATTTCTTGTATTCATCTCGGCAAGTAACTCCTTCTCCCAATTTTAAAGATTCATCATACTTCAACTTCTGTTTCAGATTTCTATATTTACAAACCAAGTTTTCTTCTGTTTGGTAATATACATTCTCTGGCACTGTTTGTTAGCAGGTAGAGCCAGACAAAGCCCAGTCAAAACAGCAGTGCCAAAATCAGAAAGCATCATCCTTCTGCCTAAAGAATTATTGTGGATTTTGCAGTCTTATTTTTCTGACAGATCTGATAAAAACCTTGGAAGGCACCTGAAAAACAGGACTTTCCTGAAAGACAGATATTACAGCCTGCACTCTTTTTAGAAGATGCTATGTAGGTGCTACAGTTGGAGTTTTACCGCTTCTTTCATATAGTGCTAATTTATTTCTGAAATAATTCTTTGTCTGAAGAATGGCTAATTGCCTCACTTCATTGCTGTGTCGTCTTCCTTCTCAACAGCGTGACACAGAGTGCTCATATGGGTGTATGCACAGGAGATGTCTCCAGGAATTCCCCTCCAGGATGTCTGCCATTCCCAAGCCCTGATCTGGCTCAGGAACAGCAGATTTCCCCCTAGCCTGTCTCTTCATGGGGTAAAGGATATCCAGGAACCAGGATGGAAGCTCTAGGCCATCCAGGAGTTCCCTTCACTGCCATGGTCTTCTGTGGTCAGCGATGCTTATGGAACCCTGCTCTACAGCTGAGCAGAATCAGGCTTTATTTACACTATCCTGTGTCACCTTCTTTGCATGTCTCGGTACTTGAAATTGTGGGTACAAATATTCTGGCATTATGCTCCACAAAAAGTGGTGGTGTGGGCTCAGCCCAGACTTGAGGAGTGGATCCTTTTCTGATCTTCCCTGATCAGCTCTCTGTGTGGCAGTCCTTAGGTCAAGGAGACCATCTAGGGCCATGGCAGAAAAAGGGAAAACTGAATGCAAATAAAATATCCAAACCTTCCCAAAACATAAAGTTTTTTGATCTGATGTCTGAATCAGGTACATCCTTTCCGGAGACATGCAATCTAGTTGAGATATATGTTTTTTAATGGAACTAAAAGAGAAGAAAATATTTTCTCATGGATTTATTCTGCTTCTGATTCTGTCTTATTATGGTTCTAGGAGTTGCCTGTGATTTCACTGATGAGCTGTATCTGATTATTGTTTAGGTCTGGACAAGAGAAGTACTCTGTTGTATGTCATAGAAAAGTGGAAAAAAAAAAAAAATCAGAACCTGTCATGGCTGAACCAATTACCTAAGTAGTGGTTGTTTCTTTTAGTCATACATTTAGTATATTTTTGTCACATACTGGAGCATTTTCTGCTCTTGCATGCATGAGCGCTGGCTTGGAGCTGAATTAACATTATTTTATTTAGAAAACAGATTAGAGGCTTCAAAGACTTCTTGGTTGACTCAAACTGTTTTCGCAGGAGAAGGTAAATGAAAATAGATAATTGTTTACTCTAACCAGACTGTAAATAATTTAGGAACTTTGCATCCATATTTGTTCCTATTACTAGAAAATGCAGAAATTCAGAAAAAGCATACCAATGAAATTAAAACTTAAAAATTCCAATACAAATTAATTTCACATTTGGGGGAAAAGTGAGGCTCATTCTTAACCTCCATTGTTTCACTTGCCTTTTTGTTAAAAATGGAAGCATCATATTAACTTTCACATCTGTCTATAAACCCCCTCTTTATTATATCTTCCTCACAAAAATCTGTCTCCCAGCTGAGCACCCTTTTCTCTGTAAGGGAACTGGACATACTTGAATTTCCCGGGACATGTCTTGGAAGGCTGGTAGAAAGCCATGTAGCTCTGGCTCATTTTATCTGCCAGTAAAAGTTTGCACACAATGACCTTCCCAGCTGCTAGCCATTTGCTCATGGGCACCATCAGCCTTGAAAGTTTGGTGATCATTTCGATTCCTTAGGGTCTCACAAGGCAGGCCTAAGACTGATTGAGACAGTAGTCTCCGGCTCATAGCACACACGGTTTGCTATTCTTGAACCCCTTTACTATGCATATGATCCTAGCATCCACCTTTATAGATACACATCTCTTGAGGTCAGCAGGAAGATTAAGCAAGTAATGGCTCTTGGCAGCTTAATTTCTCAGTAACAGTCCAAGGGAAGGTGAAATACCACCGGAACAGTCCTTAGCACTGAAGAATCCCCACGCACTTCTCTTTTGTCACAATATCCCTAGCTAGGGGGGTGATAAGTGGAGCTGATAGTGTGGGGAAGCTTTCATTTCTGATGTCTATGCCATTGGTAAGTAGACGTCCCCCAAAAGTGTTAGCAGCTCTTTTCCCAAAACACAATGATTGATAAAAATAAGAGAAAAAAGATGAGGCATTTCCTAAACTGATTTAGGAAGTAACAGTACTGATTGATAGAAAATATTTTCTTAAAATATGGCTTAAGCTTTACTGGTGTATTTCAATTCAAGAATTAATTTGCTTCTCACTAGAGTTTTGGTACCACCCTCTTTGCAAAGAGTAATTAAAAAAAATCGTTAGTGTGGATGGTAAACTCTTCTGCCATTTCAGTCAATGTTGTAAGGTAATGTAGCCTGCAGCCTTGCACAGCTCAGCACTTGTTATAAAAGAGGGTATTTCTAATAAGATTTACATTTATTAAGACTACTGTGGCTGCCCCAATCTTGATCTTCTTGAAGTTAAAGGAAGAATTCTTACTGACTTGACTGACATAGTATCTGACCAGAACAGCAGGACATCTTGAAAGAAAAAGCAGCCTTATAGCATCCCTCATTTTACTGGGATAAGAATTAACTTCAAATTAGCCTTTTTCACAACATTTTGTTCTCACCTGAATATACAATGCACATTCTCATTCCCTCGTGAAAACATTGGGCATGGATAGTATAAAATAAGCTACCTCCATACAAGCACATACGATACAAGACACAAGTGAAGGCATTTGATTTAGGACAAGCACAGGCTTCTCAGCAAATTACTGTTTTCTTTTAGCAGCTGGCCAAGGCTCTGTAAATTTGGATCCCTAATACAACAGTTTTCCCTGTTAAGCAAAACTGTATAGATAGAGCCAAACTAAGTTACATTTGTGCCTACGTCATGATACACATTTGCTGCATTCCTTTCCCAGATCAAATAAAATTATCAGAGGAAGATTTGATCATATGAGGTATCCTTTATGCCATGGCCTCTTACCTCAATATGAAGAATGAATCTGAGGGCTCAGTTGCTCTAAAGGTACAGCCGTCTGAGTTAAACCAAGATATTCCACCTAATTAAGAAAGTATAGTCACTAGCAGACTCTGTGAAAAGGACCAGCCACTAAGTTGTCCTCTGCCTTACCAAGGCCCTTGGTGTGGTCATCATGTATGTTCTTGTTATCTTCATTGATGTTTTTTCTTTTCATGGACCTATGGTTTCCATGATACCAACTGACAGCAAACTGAATGTCTTAATAACGATTTGGATTGAAAAGAACTCGCTTTGTGATGTTCTCTTGAAGGATTGCTTCTTTCAGCCAATGGACTCTACACAAAGCTGCCCAGCATTCTTAAAACTAAAAGACTTCGCACACTGAATTTACTCACATATTTAGAGAAGATAGTAAGTAAAGACAGTAGTGGACTCTTCCAACCAGGTCAGAGTATTTCTCCTGATGGTGTAAGTTGATTACAGATATGTGAAATGTCTTTTTTCTTAGGGTATCGTTTTGAGAGAAGCAGAAAGACCTGGTGTGTCATTTTCAGTCCCCTTTATCTCTTTAGAAAGATAGTTGAGTTGTTTCAGGGAACCTTATTCTTACAAAGTTGAAGGGAGCAAGAAAAATGACCCAGTTCACCTGTATAATTTACTATTTTTTTTTGCTTCCAGCATTTCCTCCCTTGTTCATTTTTTCCTGAATAGTTTTTACTGTTTTCATTTCAATTCTTATGAGAACATTTCCATAGTAATTTTGATTATGTCTGTCTGGAGTGCTTTTAGTTCTGAATTTTTTGTTTGGTGTTTTGTTTTTTGGTTTTTTTTGCTTGTGCCAGAGATGCATGCAATATCCGACATAGAGCATATTACAGAATTTTCTGCCTGCAAAAAAGGGCAAGAGCAATCAGTAGCTTCATTGGAGCTAAACACTGGGTTTTATAGAGGCACTTATGTATAAATAATTGGTTTAAGCATAACAATTCTTTCAGGATGGAGGCCTATTTTTCACTCTTAGTAAAATGGCCAGACTGGTGTCTGCTCATGAGCCAAGTCACACGCTTTCATTTCTATTGTGAACAAGGAAGAGCTTACAAACAAAGATTTAATTCTTTAGCGCAATAAATAGTTTCTTGGCAGCGATTATAAGGAGTGCAAAATGCTTATTACACTTTGATTATAATTCTTATTGAGTCATCAACTCCTATAGCAAGGACTCATATTTCTTAATAATGCAGAACTGAATTTTTAGCCTCAAAGAGTCGACCACCGTGTACTGCAGAAATGTACCAAGTATACAGCTAGTGTAAATGAGTATTTTTCTGCTTTGCCACTATTATTGTATAGTTTGGGGAAAGGAAATCTGTCTATATATGAGAGAGATGCTGATAGCAAATACATAATTCAATATATTTCAGTGTTAACTTTGTTTCCAAATTGTCTAGGGATGACATCTTGGGACATTTTTTGAAAAATTACTCATTTTAGAAAATCTGCTGCATGATATGAGGATGGATAACTTTGGTTATGCCAGTAACTCATTTATATCCAATTTATTAGTCCAATAAGTTGCACGCTATTCCTCCTATTTCCTGACTGGATGCAAATATCTCTTGGAACCAGAGCTGTCTGTACTAGAAATTAACTTTTTGCCTGGTTTAAAATGTACCAGTTTCAGTAGATTCTGCCAGTGACTGTCTTGAAAGAACATTCAAGGAAAATAATCGTGACAGAAGCAATAAGCCAGCAAAACTGTTATGACAAATACTCAGAATCAATATTTTAAGGTATTCCCCTAGCTCTTTTTTAGCCAACCCTCTACCTACTGTGCTCTTTCAGACCCAGTCACGCAGTCACGCAGTCACGCAGTCACCCAGCTAAGTGCAAGTTAAGCTCAGTCTGGCAGATCTGGTCCATTCCTGGGGGCACAGCAGCTTTCAATAACCCAGACAGTTGGGCAAACTCATGAGAAAATGGTTGCCTGATACCTGGCTATCATCATGGCAAATATTAGGGCATGTCCTTTGAAGGCAATGTTTCAAGTTCAGGAAGCTGGCATTTTTCAGCACATTTCTGTCAACTGGCTCCACAGCTGCTGCACTTGAGATGCTTCAGTGTTGTCACAAACTTACTGACAGCATTTAGCAAATACTGACTTCTGAAACAGCTTGAAAAGTACCCAGGAAAGCTGGGGACCCCAGGAGACGCATTATTTCTTTGTCTCTCTTTTAAAACATTGGACTGGCATTAAAAACAACACTTTTCCTGGAGTCACAGCGTAGACTGTGGCCTCAAGCCATGACCATCATTGGCTATGGAGCAGAGAAGGAGCAGCACGTGTAGACCTGGAAGCTGTGCTATTAAAGGAATCTGATCAGCTGAGTCAATACGTCTCTTGGACATTCAGAGCAGAAGATAGAGGAATGCTCTGTGCCAAATCACTCATTACCTCACACCTACCCCATCTCACCAGACCTCTTTTAGGAAGCAACAGCAACAGCAATGCTACTACCCTTCCGTTTTTATACTTGGACACTGCACAAAGGCATGAAAGTCCCTACCCAAATAATTCTCAGAACTAACAGGGGTTTTGCAACAAGTCCCAGGAGATGGAATGACTCTGCATCGCCTCTCTTTCCATCCTCCCTGTCATGCATACATACATACGTATGCACAATCAGGGCTTTATTTAATGGGACTTGAATTTACGGCACATTAGAACAGCGTGTGGTTTGTACAGAAAGTGATAATATGGATTTAATTAGTTTGATCTTGGTTTCTGTGCTAAAACTGAGTATGTTTAAATTATTATTGCGGCATTTCTTCTCTATTTGCTTTGTCTGTATCATAAATAATAATACAATAAGTTTTCATATGTCTTTTCTGGTGGCGATTAGGCTATGAAGCAAAATGGGAGTGCTCAGTGGAAGACTAACAATAACTTCATTGTTACAGTACATTTAATTCCAAACAAATCTGAAATCTAGATGACTTTACAAATTTTAATGCTTTCACCCATCCCGGAAATGCTGACACTTTTTGTATACAATTTAGAAAATCACAACTACTTGGAACAAAAATCCATTTAACCTTACCTAGTCAGCCAGAAGTTAAGCACGTAGTCTAGGCTAGACTTTAAAAGTCTCACCTGGTTGTTCTGGCTAGAGAAGCCCTTTGTTTCATTTTCAGCTGTGTTTTTTCTTTTTCCCGTTACAAGTTCCTTGTATTTAATTCTGCAAACTAAGGCAAGAAAATATCAGGCAGGTCACCTGAGGAGCATGATATTTATAAAAACATTTAATTCCATATTTCTTCACAGATATGAAGAAACAAAGATGCATTATAGATACTATGTTGCTCACATATCAAAGGGGACGTTGGCCAGCTGAGAGGATTTCAATATGCCCAATAGGATCAAGCAGAAAGCAGGCCAAAAAAAAAGTAAAAAAAAAGTAAAAGAAAATACGAGAAGAAAAATGAAATTAGCAGAGTTGAAATTAAATTAATCCCTTTGAAGAGCTTTCTGCCCTGCAAATTTAATCCAACGTATTTCTGGTTCCACATTGCCACATTGGGGAATTTCAGTGACCTGTGTTGCACCTTCAGCAATCCTGAAAAAGTATTTCTGGACTCATTAAGACCCAGTAGCATTTTTCCCTTGCCTGGATAAAGCCAATCCAGGGCTAGCACAGGGCTACATGGAAAGCAGAAAGGGTTATTGTTAGGTTTCCCACTAAGGTTCATTCTCAGGGAAGACTTCTTACTGCAAATTGAAGAAGCTGATTAAAAATTCCCTAAATTTTTGGCACAATCTTTGACACAAAATAAAAATCCTGAAACTTACAGCAAAGACTATTCAAAGAGATCAGAGGAGAAATTACAGAAGCTCTAAGGTAGCCTAGAGATTTACTGTGATTTAAAATAGCAAGGGAGTCATATTTTTTTAGACAATAGATATCCAATCTGAAAGAACTCTGTAGGAATGAGTTCAATGAAAGCTCAATGAAAATGGAACTGAGGAAGAATAAAGAAGAACTAGATGTGATAAACTCAGACATAAACACATATACACTTTAGTTGTATCCCACACAAGGCGTATGTCAGTATTTACCTAAAAGCACTGTGTAGAGAAACTATGGGAAAAAACCCACTCTTATTTTATCGTCATGAAAATTTCTGGAGGTGTGTATTAGACATATTTAATTCAGTCATTTGAGGAGACAGAGTGCTGGGAGATAAAGCTAAATCTAAATTAAAAAACAAAAATCAGAGGGTTTTTTAAAATCTGAAATGAGGAAATTTGAGATCTGGTAAGTCAGAGCAATATGCGTTAATACAACACTTCACCAGAAATTCAGTATCTCCTTGTTATTCCAATCAGGCTGACAAAACCAGTGTTCCGTTCACAGGACCCTCTTTCAGATGCTGAAGTTGATGTTCATTCCACCCACACACTGGATGGAGCGCAGAGCCAGGGACCTTAACTAAGGGGTAGTGTCTCACAACCCTGCCACAGTCCACAGCCTGGCTTCAGGGCACGACCTGGCATCCATGAGGAGGCATGCCTGGAAGTATCATGGGAAACAGCCAGCTTGCAGGGTGCTTCAGTGAGTAACTGCCCACAGGGCAACTCTTCTTCTGGAGTCACTAGTTTGTGGAAACAAATTGGAGAAAATTGGCTTTTGTAGCTCCTATCAAAGATGCTTCAGCATCCCGGTGCCATCACCCAAGGGCTTTTGCATTTTTAGAGACTGTCCTTTAGTATTCATGGCAGGGGAGTGCTCTCTGGACAGTTGCCTAGCCCAGGGCTTTTTCTACAAAGTGGGACAAATAAGACAGGAAACCATGAATTTGGAACAATGTGTATAGATAGGTGTAGGACTTGGACCTCCCCATAGACCTACACAGGGTAAGTTTCCCCAAGGGGCAAACTGTTGTGTCCTGTGACAAAGAAAAAAAAAAGCATTCATGTATGGGGATTGTAGGATTTGTTTTATAAGGCTTTCTTCATCTCTTTTTGTCTTTTTGTATCAGGACTATTAAGACCCCAAAAGATATTTTCAAGACATTGTATGAAACTAATGCAATGGCAGATTACAAGTTTAGGTGCCCAATTAATACTGCCAGAGGCTCAATCTTTAGAGGACTAAGTACAGTTCAGAACATGGGATTTTCATGCTGTATATACATTTGATTAACTTTGTTATTTAATATTCCGGTCAGTGTGGTGTCTAGTGCATTGTAGGAGAAACATTTCATATTGCATTGCAGATAAATGCATGGAAGTATATTTATTCTCATATTAAAAATTTCATTATTGGCTTAAAATCAGGACTTCAATAGTTTAAAGTTTCTGTTCATCTGCTTAGGCACTGAATTCAGATGCCACTGATGAAGCTTTTTCTCACTTGCTTCTAATGCCGCTGGCAGTTCTCCCTTTATCTCTGTTTCTTTCCACCTCCTTGCCTGGACAACCATTTCTCCTTTGCTTCATGAGTCTCTGCTCTGTACCATTTTTCCATAGTACTTAGCTTTACAGCTACCTCCCTGGGGATGTTCATCTGATGTTCTTAACAAATAGTCTAGCATTCTGTGAAACTCACATGCCTTTGGGTTTCACCACAGACTCAGATCATGGTCAAAGTTTTTCTTAGGTTCATTAATCTTTCTACAGGGACTTGGTCCTTTCATAAAAACCCAAAACACCTACTTACTTGCATTATCAAGGACCACAGGAACCCAATGGCTTCATGACATTTTCATAGAAAACAGTCTGTAGCAATAGTTTTGAAATTTAAGTAATCTACAAGCCTTGTAGGAAACTCTGGGGATGTGCATACATGCAAATCATATACAGAAAAACTTTCTGGCTACATATAATACTCTTACATTGATCTTGCGTTAGCCTTAGGTCTTGTGTTATCTGTAAAAGTTTTTGTACAAGTTTTAACTTACCTTTAGCAATTTTGCTTAAAGCTATCTCTCCTACAGCACAAATGTCACGTGGTTTCATTTTATCTGCTGTGTGCACACATTTTGCCATTTTTGGTGTATCTTTCACAATCAGCTATTCCAATAAGTACAGTATCATTTTTGTCTGACTCATTAACCATGCAGTCATTTCTGCTTCACTTGGTTTTGCTCTTAGTAAAAAAATATTTTATCAAAATGGTGAAGCTGAGCAAATAATTTACATGAAACACTTCATCTTCCTTCTCCTCCTGGGAAATCTATGGCCAGATTGAACTTATGTCTCAATTATTAATTATTTATACTTTTCCAACACTGAGGACTTCATTTCTTACTGTATGGATTAATTACAGATATCCTAAACAGAAATTAATTTCCTTCACTCTGTAATTAGTCACTGAGGTCAGGTCGCCTTGTTTCAGATCCATGGGCCATGTCACGCACAAACATTCTTTACCTAGAAATATGAAAACACTTTTACCAGTAAAGTGGGCAGCCCTTGAATGTTTACCCAAAACTACACACTTGTATCTTTCCAGGCAAAGGGATTGCCTTTTCATTACCATTTCCATTTACACTCATTTTGTCATGTTGTGAGGATGCTAACGGTGCAGCGGGGAAGTGAGGCCTTGATTTGTACATCAATGTATGAGGCTATTTTGAGTATCTAGAAAAAGTCTGAGTGACACAAAATTCAAGATCCAGCATCTCCCAGCTGTGAGTCTCAGATGTCCACCCTCCCTCAAAAAGGTCCAGAAGTAGAGGTCAAGCTATGGTGCTTGTTCAGGCAACACCAGGCTGAAACCAGGGCATATCTGCCTTCAGAAGAGATCAACATCTGCCCCTGCTGTCCTTGAACAAGACCACTTGTGGCATTAATTCACCTCACCCTCCTCTACTGACTTCCCAGGGTAGCAACGCCTCCTCAGTGGTTCCCCTGAAGGCAGCACACCACAAAAACTGCTTCTGTCTGCTTGTGAGAAAGTCAAAAATGAGCTTGGATGATTATGAACTTGGCCAGACCTCTCTCCTGCCAGCTGCAGAGAGGAGCTTGGGGTGCCTCTCCAAAAGCACCACTCCAAATATCCCTTTGGTGGGGAGGGACACTCTGTCAATCACTGATGAAGCGCTGGGCTTCTCTCGGCTTCCTGTTTTCATGAGGACTAAGTGAGCTGTATCTTCTGAAGAGGAAAATTTTCTGTGTCTGTACTATGAGGGGCAGTTTAGTTAGATTTATGATAGTTGTTCAGAAGGAAAAAATCTGGTCATAGCACAAGTGGCTGAACCTCTATTTGCCTGAAATCTGCAGACAAATGTATAACAAAACCAATGATTTTAAAGGTGTTTAACAGCACCCAGCTTTTCAGAACTGAACTTCTTCATCCAGGCCCATCCTCTGGGCCTGGGATCCTCTTGACTCACTCTTCAGGCAGCAATACCCTCTATTAGGAGTTAGGGTGGTATTAGACCTGTAGCTGGCATAGAAACAGTTTGAAAACTTCTGACCGGGCACAATTCTGCTTCTCAGAGTGGATTTGCACTGTTCACTTAATAAGCTGGCAATATTTCAAAGCCTAAGGAGAAAAAAGGGGAAGGCAGAACTATAGCCCTTGTCATCCACAGGTGCAGGAACTGACATGGCTTCCATCTTTAAAACCAGGGATTCTTTCATTACTTGGGTTAACCTTGAAAAATCATGGTTCTTCAACATTCACCCTCAGTTTCCATGGCTTTAAGACCTGGAAGTGGCCAGACAGGGGGCAAGTTCATGTTGGGATGGGTCTTCATTGACAAGAGTCATTATTTTATAGCTGCCATCTCTTAAAAGGTAGCACGTCATCCTGCCACCAACCACTTAAATGGGCAGACATAGTCATCAAAACATAAAAAGTACACCTTCGACAGAGCTGTGCTTTCTATTAGCAGCCCTGTTGACTGCAGAAGCAAATCTGAAGGGGTATTTCTATTGAGCTGTTGCATGTGCTTGGCTTGCTGAAGTTGGCAAAACTAAAAGAGAAATTCATGCATCTTGGTCTGTGATCTGCACCTAGAACTGGTTTCTCCTTCAGGTCCCATCCCAACATACAGCAGACAAGAAGAAATTATACTACCTGCTTGATAATTTATTCTAGGAAAATGTTTTGAGTGGAAACAATCAGCAAGAGATTTGACTTCCTTATTCAGCAGTTATGCACTCTGTTCTCTGCAGAACATGGTAATATTGTGGGGTGATTTCCTCACTGTCAGCTTATAAAAATACCACACTCATTTGTTGTAGTTGGACTGGCTCTACCGGGAACCCTTCCAAAGCAGTCAAATACCTACATGGACTGACTTGGCTGCCTGGCTTACTACATGCACTCTAAATATGGCAGGGTGAGACGTATTAGGACATACCAGCCTAGTCACCATCTCCCTGCTCTTGTACTCTTCATAGTAAAATCAATGCACATTGTGCTCTCGGGCTGGGGCTATTTTTAGGTGCTATTTTTCCACTCAGTCTGCAGCTGTTTTCAGTCACAAGCTTCTTTAACTAAAACACATACACAGTCCTTGGCAAAGAAGAGGTTGTAAAGAGGACAGAAGTGTGCACATGAATCTTGTGCCTGACTCGCAGAGCTTTACATAGGGAGGGTCAGAGGAGAGCAAAGAGGACTGTGAGGTCTTGGCAAGCTAGGGCCAACATACACCACTGTGATCAGCCCTACCTTCAGCCCTCTTCCAGACTGACCGATGAAGGGCAGGTTCTGAAGGCAGAAGAATGTGGGAGGAGGAGAGCTGGAAGGCTACCAGACTCAGCATTATCTGCAACGCCTCCCTCAGAGACACACACAGGCACAGTCATTGCTGAGCCTTTTGCCTTTAGCGTGCACCAGCTCCTTCAGCAGAATATGTAATACCATCAGCTCTACTGCACTGTTGTCATTTCCTCCTTCCCTCTCCACCCTGGGGATTGGAGGGAATGGAAAGAATGGGAAGAATGGGAAGAGTCATCACATGGGATGCCTCAGAAATGGTCTCTGAGCAGGAGCTCTGACTTTTGGAGCATTTCCTAAACTCTGCAAAGCATGAGGGCTGAGCTTCCCTTCAGTTACTGAAAGGAAACTCTACTTTATTCTTTCTTCCTCACTGCTCCCACTTGGCCCCAAGGCAGCAGCGGAAGACCAGCAGAACAGAGCTGCATCTCTCAGTCTTCAGTGTGGGAATGGCTGGGTTGAACTTCCCGTTAATTAAGTGCAGGAGAGAGCAGATTAATGCAACAGTGTCTTGTTTGGTAAGATGAGGTTAATGTTGTATTAGGATATGTTTGAATTCAAAAGGGCACAACAATAGCCAGCCAACTGCTTTTAGTGTTGTTTGTGAGTGATCATGTTGTCTGAAGCCAGTCCCATCCATCACACCGGACATCTTCACTGTCTACTGTGTAAACAGATATGGTACAGAGAAGACATAGGTCTTGAGATGTTTCTGAACCTTTAGTGCTGCATACAAGCCATGAACACTGAGAAGCCGTACCCCCTCTCATAAATTTCTCATGTTAAAAAATACCATGGTTGTGCTGTTGAACATGAGGAGATGGGCAGGCAATAGCTTCATTTCTCCATCATCCCATTCAATTCATCTGAGGAAAATCACTGCAATAATGGGAATACTTTGGTGGACAGTACATGCTATGCTTGTTAGCAAATGTTGTAGGTGTTTGGAGCTCCGCTTATAAAATCCCAGTTGACCTCCTTAATCCAGCACAAGGCATACTTCCAACATGGAATAAGGATCAGAATGTCTCACAGATATCATGCTATTTAAAAACCTTTATTCTGTGATACAGGCCCTTCACTGTGAGGTTGATGCAAGTAAAACAAGTATAATTTTAGCTTTCTCTGTTTTCACTAAGCAATGTACTTACCAGTGTCACTACATAAAAAGCTAGCTAGCTGTGGTGGTAATTAAAAAAAAGCTGCATCATGAGCGTCATTTATGCTCTCCTTTTGACTCACATTGTTGAAGAAAACAGCTTTTGGTAGAGTTTACTGTTTCGTTTGTTAACCTGAAAACTTTCTCACACTGTTCTCACACTGTCCATTAAAAAGTGCTGCCAGACTCCACGTGGACTGTCTAAACCACAGGTGTGAAGTGCCTTGTTGTGCTCTACTATCAAGTTCTTCAATAGCTTTTGTATGAAAAGCAAACAAAGACACTTCTTCATGAAATCAGAATTGCCCAGATTATATTTCACATGTGTGAGTTTCCTTGTTTTTATTAAAATTAAGTTTGCTCATTTGCCATTTTCAAGCTAGTCTGAAATAAGGATCACCTTGTATCCTAGGAAACAGTGAGAATTTTATATGTGATCACATTTTTATCCATGTTATGAAAAAACAGATGGTAATTAGGTGCATTATTCATAGGAAAGCTTGTTGAGCACAGTGTCTGTATGGTTCCAGCTTCGATTAGAACTTGTTTGGAAGAACTACTTCATACCTTTCAATTGCCCCTCATTAAGTATAATCATTACTCTTCTGTGGCCCCAGTGTGCTTTAATTTGTGCGAAACATCATACACAATATTATTTAGAAAAAAACCCAGCAAATTTCTGGGGTCCCTTTCATTCTGATTGACATCAGTGTGACCTTTCTGTCCATCTGAATTCATTATTACTTATTGCAGCTGTGAATCTGCCTTGTAAGAGACCACTTGGCAGTGGGAGAGGTGCAGAGCTGTCATGTTTCAGGGACAGCACCTGAGCTGTTGGAGGGACCAATTCACCTGCTTAGGTAGTACAAAGGATGCTGACCGCACACTTAGAGGTTTGGCCAGTTTGCATAAGAAGGGCAGGTGTCAGGATTCCTGCATCTCCACACCTTCTACCACAGACAGAGTGACAGAGCAGAAAAGGCACAGCCATGCCACAAAAACAACGAATTGTCTGCACCAGGATTTACGGTAACCTGTCGTTGCCTACATATTTGCCTATTTAGGTGAGCCCTAAGTCATGCCCAGCAGGGTGACTAGAGGTTACAGGGTAGATGGTTGTCTAGACAGAAATTTTTTGCTTCCCTCCAGCGACCCTTATCTCTGATTGTAGGAGTACGAATCAGGACAGCTTCTTGGGACCCAGAGAATCCAGGGCAGTAAAATTCTTTGGAGATGCTGTAATAGTGACATCCTCCATTTCTGAGTCTGACTTTCTTACAAACTAGGCAGCCCCTTCAGTACTATGATAAACCCTGTTTTCTCCCAAGCTAGTGAAAAGGCAGACACTAATACCTGTACCTTTTGCTATAAGAAAGACTCAGTGCCTCATTAAACAGCACGTTTCCTGCTCACCTTACAGCAGGATGCTTTCTAGCCCCCATCCAAATGAGATGTTGCCCAGTAAATAAGACTTGCTGTCTGCCTTCTAGTTTGCAATCTCCTATTCCCAAGAAATGCAGCTGCAAAGTTAAATGCAACTGCTTCCCCTCCCACCTTTGACATTTTCTTCATTTGTTCACAGCTAAGCTTTCCATATGCATAGGACATACAGCCAGGTGGTGGTGGCTTCCCTTCACTTCTGCAGGAAAGACAGTGGCTGTGCTTGTACTGCCAGATCTCTGCAGCATTCAGCTGACGTACTGCTGTCTGAAAGGCTGACAGGCCTTTGAAGCAAATCAAGTTGACATACTCCCAGGACATCACACTAAGGATGTCCAGATCTCTGTTGGTAGTTCTGCTAAAAGCTCATTATAGTTCCCTCCTTCCCTTGCTTTTAGCTTTTCAAATGCCACAAAATGTAGTCATGGGTTTTTTTGTCCTAACATTGAGCATTCACTGTGTTCTGATGATATTGGTGATCCCATATAAACGAGCTGATGCACCATCAGCCAATACAATACACCATATCACATCTTTTGGGGGATGTAGATGCTTCTCTGTCTCTTCCCAAAACAGGAATCCAATATTCAGTTCTTGTTTCTCGAAAGTCTTCAGTAAGCTATCCCCCTTAAACCAAATCCAGGTGTTTCCACCTTTGTAGCTTTGCCACTCAGAAGGTAGAAATGTATACAAGAAAATACAGTGGGATGATTAACAGAACCGATTTATACCGGTGTGACTGGATGGGACACCCACTTCCAAGCCTGACAGTCATTTTAAAACATCCATCCTGGATATCCCGGCACTATCACATGGCTACACATATTCTTACAGAAGTACAAGATCCATCTGCAGCATTTCCAGTGAACCATAGAGTCCTGACTAAGGAATTCAAAACTAAATGACTGGGAAGCAGGACCCACCACACACAATCATCCTTGTTTCTCACCAAAATATCTTGTCAGCCCAGTCTTGCACTTGGGCTTCCTCCAGAGACTTCTCTGTAAAAGAAACCCAAGAAGTCCTCACAGATGGCACTCAGACTTGGAGATCTCCACATGGAAAATATTTTTGGAAAGAAAAATATCTGTAACTGGGTCAGACAAGGAGATTTCTTTTCATACTGCCCCTGAAAACAAAGAGGGGCAAGGCTATTGTTCATCTGCTTATGCTACACAGAGGCTTCTGTAACCTTCCACAGCATGTTAAAGTGGGCAAATAAGGATTTTCAAGTGCGCATAAACACTTGTGTCACGTAAGAAAGTGTATGCATGCATGCGCTTAAGAGAGAGGCTATTTAATCTTATCAGTGCTGTGGATGTTAATTTTATTTATTTTGTGGTTAGGATATTAGCAGCTTCTACTACATCATCTGTATTTGCTTCTCAAGAAGCTAATTTCAGCATTTTCCTTAATGACAAACTAATGCTCTTAACATCTTCTCTCTCCTTTGCAGCAGACAATGCACTTAGACAGTGCCAACTGTGTCCTGTGGAAATAAATTGCTTTGAAGTAGCCATCAATAAACAGATGCAAGGGTCCAAATAAACCTGGTAAAATACACATTTGACTAAACAATGGATCAACACATTTGACACTTTTTTTTTTTTTGCATTTGAAAGGTTTGCCAAGTCCCTTACTGGTACAGTAGATAAGATGGTCCTTAAAGATTTGACATACCCATCATTAACACTGCTCTCCCAGAAGCAAAGCAACAGAAACTTACCATAAAATCAAAATAATTCAAATTCCGTGCTTTGCTAATCATAAAATCCAAGAAAAAATTTTGCTTTTTCAGTTCTTCACTTAGAATTCCTCCTGCCTTGAGTAGGCTACCATTTAAAGTCTCATCACGATTTCCAGTATAGATTTTCATTGTTCATTTTCAGGCTTCTTCCACCAAAAAAGTTGCTTTCCTCTCTAATAACTCAGCTCAGGAATGACCTTACAGCTTGTGAAAAGATTTTTTTTTTTGCTCACCTGCTGGTGCCTCTGGTAACAAGATACCTGTATTGCAGTGACCTATCAGACAGCTAAAGACACACATCTCTAAGCACAATTTTTGTCAGTGTTGTCAATCCCATTTCACATAAGACCCCAGATGAACCACAGGAAGGCTGAGTTCCTTGTGTACTTCCTCCTATGGCTTCAACCTACACAGTAGATCTGAGTTCCCAGCTCAGCAGAAGCTCAAGGGAAAGAAATGGGTTTGCTTGCTTGCCTGCTTCCTTCCTTCCTTCCACTAGCACCATTTCCCTGATCTCTCCAGCCTCTCCAGGTGGTGGCTCTAGCCAATGCCACATAATGACACTTCACATGAAAGCAGGACACTGCCCCAGACTAGCCTCCAATACTACAGAAGCCACTGATGACCAAGTGCACATCTGGGCTAAAATAATACATTCCCCTTAATCAGGAAGCAAAGCGAGGTTTAGGTGTATGTTTTCTCAAGCATCTAGTGAAGCTAAGGCCACATCTTCCTCAGTTGCCAACAAAATAGAAAATATGAATTACCTTTATTTGTGGATGTACCTGTCCTCTTTCCCAGGCAGTGGCACGATGTCAATACAGAGAGCCTTGATAAGACAAGTCTATACATTGTGTGTAGGAGAGAACAGCATCTGTGAACCTGTCTCCTGTCCCGAGGGTGCAGTCTAGTATAGCTGCTGGCCAAAGGCCATGCCTCACAGCACAGCTCTGCTTCCCAATCACATGCTCAGATTACGGAAAAGTCAATTTCTGAGCCCATCTTGCTGTGAAGAAACAAAACCCCAAATCTACAACTGATTTTAGTCATAGTGATGCTGCATATATTAGACAAGGACCTGAAAGAATGGGCCCAGTGAGTGCATAGGCTGCCATTCATTTGTCCAAGTATCAGAACTCATATCTAAACCCCTAATCTCAGGTGTCTGGCTCAGTACAGGACCTTTGAGCATCCTTTTCCTGGAAAAAAACCCATTCATCCCATGCTCCACCCACTCTGTCACCAAATCCTTTAAACCTCCTAATTGCTTTTCCAGAACAGGCTTGTGTCCCTGTTACAAGCTTTATCAGCCGAGTTGAAAATATGAAGTGAAGGAAAACAGATGGAATTTCGTAACCAATTACATACTAGAGAGGGAACCATAATGTGTAGGCTCCTCATTTTCAAACTGAAGTCAGTCATCTTGTTAAGCTTCCTTGAAGCTGTGACAGATCCCCTGTGTTTTCTTCTGCAGCCCCAGAACTTGGGGGTTATCCTGCACGTTTGGAGCATGCTGAGATTCTGCTGCAGGACTAAGACCTTGCTTCAGAGAACTCTAACCAGTGGCTGCACCTTCCCTTGATCTAACTGCTCAATATGACTTGACTGCAGTGAGTCTGTGTTTCTTTTGGTATTACTAAGCCATGATGGTCTGTATTTATGTTTGTGCCTGGTAGTGCTCTCTTGCTTCACAGTTCAATGAAAAAGTGGAGTAAGTATTAGATAAGACTCTTTAAACAGCAAGGAGATGTTGCGTTTGTGGCCAGTAAATGTTATGGGCTTGTAGACAATAAATCCATGCCAGATATGGGTGAGGAAGTTCTATGGCAGAAAGGCAGAATTAATGGGAAGAGGAACTCCTTTAGTCCAGGCTTTCACTCCTTTCGCAGCTGAGCTTGTGGAAATCAAAGTTTATAGTACTCTTAGGTGAGAGGAGGACCTGGCCCAACTGATTTACAAGAGAATACGATCAGCACAAATGAAGTGAGAATTAGCCTTAAAATATTAAGGGCCTGGGATTTTTTAGCAAAGCATCTGATACCTGGGTCTCACAAAATCTTGCCCACTAAATGAATTCAAAAGGCCTTGTGCAGATTTGCCATGTGGCTATAAAATGCAGTGATGTCGCAGGGAATCACCCTGTAAGAAGCTGCACAGACCATCACTTTTGACATCATCAGTGAATTGGAGAGGGTCAAAGAAAATGCTTGATCCTGCAGAGTGAACTGCCAGCGTGGAGCACGCTGCCTGAGGAGACACACAAGTGCCACCAATGTGGGCTACTCAAACGAGAATGTGAAATCTGCAGCACCACCAGGCACTGAATGGGCGGGAAAAAACTATTATCCTACCACGGGACTGAAGTATGTTACCTTGGCAGGTGTCTCACTGAGCAACTAACTATGGTAGATGAGTGGAGGAGTTGAGAATTGAACTAGGAGGGTCTTTCGAGAGCAATATGGTCCCTGCTGAGGAGCTGACCTTCAGCTCGGTTCACATGCTCCACCTGAAGCCAGTGTGCAGCACAAGGGAAAGCAAAGAGGAGGGGCAACAAAAGATGGTGAGGCTAGGGAAGGAGGGGTCGACGCTCTTCCTTTCTGAGCTGCATAAGCTTTCTGTGCCTGTATGTGTGTATTTGTACAGGAGAGGGAGAGAGAAAACACCACACTGCTTGTTGTGAAAGGTTACAGGATAGAAGGAAACACAGAGGTAATGTAAGAAAGATGTTTCTAGTTAGTACCGGTACGGCAGTCTATTGAATGTGTGGCAATTCTCTTTCTTCCTCCCTGTGCTCAATATATATTTAGATGTGAGCAGAAACATTGTTAATCTCAGATCCCAAATGCCACTTTGATAACTGCCAAGATTTTGGGGGGGGCTGCTGTAGCAGCAATAATACGACATTATGTTTTCTGTCCTGATGGACGATAGTATGTGAAGTGCTCCTGTCTCCAATATGTACAATATTTCAAACTTTCCTGCCAAAAATAAAAATGGAAAAAATCAAGAAAGCCTTGAGGCAACAATAACTTATTTGACATCAAGTTACATGGGTTTTACATGTTTATTTCCTCAAATATTCAATTAAAAGCTTACTTACTGTGGCAGATGTCATATCACATGGTGCATATGCTCCCTCTCCAATACAGAGCAGCTTTTTAGAAATGACTGCCAAAATGTTGTAAGAACTTTTATAATGGTTTCAGAATGAAGCATAAAATGTAATAAGTCACACATTTTTGTGCGTATTTTATTGATCATTTGGTACTAGCTTTCTGTTTGGGGTGGGGGTTTTTTGATTGTTTTTTGGGCGAAGGAGGAATTGCTCCCATGCAAAAAGGGAGAGAAGGAAACTGTTGGTTATTTGGAAACTGGACATAGACACTTTGTCATGAAAAGATGGTTGGAGTGATCCAAGTGAGAGAGGTTTCTTCTGGTCAGCTCTTGTTCCTGCATGTGAAATGCAAAAAGATGTGCAACTACTAATAAATACATCAATAAGTTTAGTTCCACTGAAAGAATTTTACTTCTCTGAAAAAGATCTCTGGAAACTCTATAGTTGGCCATTTGGTTAGCTATTATGTGAGTAAAACCAGGCTGTTTTCCAAAATCCTTGTCTGATTTCCATTCATAAATTAGCGCATGTGTAACCAAATTTAGATTAAATATTAAATAGATGTAATGCAGCTACATCTACCCAAATCTGGTACAGCCCCCGGGTACACCTCACAGTGTAAGCCAGTTATTAGTGACTTTCAAGAAAAAGATGTTTTCTGTTTGATAGAGACGTTATGGATGATGGAGATACTGAAGGCTTTGCCATAGCATTTAAAATCAAGCTCTGGTTCAAGGATGCTGGACTACCTACAGAAGAGTCTGTGATGATCTTCATGTCTTTCTTCTGACTGGCACTAGTAAAACAGCTCTGAGAAAACTCCAAAGTATCATGAGAAAAGAGCTGCGAAAAAGAAGACTGACGGTAATAACACTTGTATTGGTTTGTGCCCACTGAAGCCATGTTTAATCCCAAGGAATAGGGTCCCTGGAAAGATATTACTGTCTTGTTTGGCAAAGGAGTGTCAGACCTAGGAAAAAGGGTGAATTTTTACAACATGACCATAACACATGCCAGCTGACATGTTACACACAGGACAAGAGTGAGGCAGTAATATGGATCTGTCTTCGCTAGCATCAGTGCCTGCTCCAGTCTCTATAAACAACACATGTCAGCACTGGATCAATACACTTGAAATGACAGAGCGTTATGGATTTTGAGGAGCTTTTAGGACAAAACAATATTCCACCTGAATGTGGCACTTAGCTCTCTGTGCTTACCCACAGAGAGTCTTTAACCCTATCTTCACAGGGCTTTCAACCCGGGACAGGTAGTGCTTAAATTTAAGCTTTTCTTTCACTTCAGCATGGGTTTATGATCCACTTTCTTTGCCATAACAAGACAGGCTAATCAAAGCCCATGGCTGTGAGGCTCCCAAAACGTTTCTCTTTCCTCTTCTGGAAATGATTCAAAGTGAAAATTCCACGTTTGACTCCTTGCTGCAAAACTCTACAGCAAGCAAGCAGAGATGTCATGCACAAAAAAAGACTGGGCAAACTCACACGTTAAACAGGACAAACTCCGTGTAAGGGATTGCCCAGCACCTAGTAGCCCAACAGAGATGAGGCTGCTGCAGATCCAGTCTCCAGGTCCTGCCAGGAGTGAGGCTGAGTATATATTCCCAAGGGACACACACAGACACATACATACTAGTGTAGAATCCTTTAGATTGGAAGAGACTTTAAAGATCATTGAGTACAACTGTAAACCTAACACTACCAGGTCCACCACTAAACTATGTCACTAAGCACCACATATATATGCCTTTTAAATACCTCCAGTGATGGTGACTCCACCACTTCCCTGGGCAGCCTGTTCCAGTGCATCATGACACATTCTGAGAGAAATTTTTCCTAATATCCCACCTAAATCTCCACTGGCTCAACTTGAGGCCATTTCCTCTTGTCCTGTCACTTGTTACCTGGGAGAAGAGACCAGTTCCCACCTCCCTACAACCTCCTCTCAGGTAGTGGTAGAGAGCGATAAGGTCTCCCTTCAGCCTCCTTTTCTCCAGGCTAAACAACCCCAGTTCCCTCAGCCGCTACTCATAAGTTCTCTAGACCCTTCACCAGCTTTGTTGCTCTTCTCTGAACAAGCTCCAGCACCTCAATGTCCTTCTTGAAGTGAGGGGCCCAAAACTGAACACAGTACTCAAGGTGTGGCCTCACCAGTGCCGAGTACAGGGGAGCAATCACTTCCCTGCTCCTGCTGGCCACACTAGTGCTGATACAGGCCAGGATGCTGTTGGCCTTCTTAGCCACCTGGGCACACTGCTGGCTCATGTCCAGCTGGCTATTGACCAATACCCCCAGGTCCTTTTCTGCTGGGCAGCTTTTCAGCCACTCCTACCCAAGCCCGTATTGTTGCAGGGGGTTGTTGTGACCCAAGTGCAGGAGTTGGCCATGTTGAACCTTACACCATTGGCCTCAGCCCGCTTGAGACTGGCCTCCAACTGGATTTAACTCCATTCACCACCACTCTTTTGGCCCAGCCTTTCAACCAATTCTTTACAGCAAACAGCACACAAGTCCAAGATATGAGCAGCCAGTTTCTCCAGGAGAATGCTGTGGGAAATGGTGTCAATGTGCATATATATACACTACTGCCCACACAGACCAATGTACACAGGAAATGCCCACACAAGTAAAAACATAACGAGCAGCCTGATCCTTTCCCTCTCTCGGTGATCAAGATGGAAGTCCATTAGTGGAAAACATATGCATATATACACAGATATACAACATAGATCCCTCCTTAGATACTCAGTCTATCCAGTAGCTGGCACCTGGATCCCTGGTCTTCTCAGCTGCTGGCACCTGCAAATAGGCAGCTGACAGCCACAGCCCCACTCCAACAGCTGACAGTCAAACCTCTTCTCTGACAGATATGCATATACATACATATACACTCACTACAGATCCCCCAGCAAGTGGCCTTGGGCACTCATGCTATCCAATAGCTGGCTCCTGGATCCTCCTGCCTGCGTGGCACCTCATGCACAGGCACACGCACAAGCAAAGGAGTCTCTCTGGTAGCAGGTCCAGACCTGCGGTCTCTCCAGTGCCTGACCCTCAAGCTCCTTGGTCTCTCCAACATCTGGCTTGCACCCCCAGTCCCTCCGGCAGACAGCTTAGTTCCTCTTGCCTCTCCAGTACCCATCCTGCTCCATCCAGCCTCTCTCATACCTGACTCCCCTGGTTGGACAAGTGCACCGAGCAGCAACCTCTCTACATGCATCCAGTCCCTTCCAGCACATGAGGCAGAGGGTCACCACATCAGGCACGCAGTACCTGCGACTTGGTTAAAACTGGATTAACTGCTTAATCTGGTCAAGTGCCAGCTTTTTCACTGACCATTCCTTGGAGAGGATGTTCCCAAGATGTTCCATGTCTTGGTATGTATTTTTCACTGCATGCCATAGGCAGGTGTTGCAATTAAAATCATCTTGCAAAGTAAGGATATGTTTTGTAAAATACACAAGGTAGATCCATGCACCTTTTAGAGGAATTTGCTATCCTAGGCTCTGGAAAAGGTTAAATAAAAGCTGCAAAATGGTGTGCTGTCATGTAGTTTCAAATGGTGGTACAAATTTCAGAAATGAAAGGTAATTCTCATCTTCTTAGGTACAATAATTTACAATTTGATTCCCTCAGATCACCTGGTAAAATTCCATTAGGGACTACAATTAGATCAATAAGGACCCTTGCAAATGCAGGAGTGATGTTCACTTTGGAGAACACAGCCTATAAGAACAAGTTACTTATCCCAGGTCTGACACTGCAATGTAACAAATCGAACGAAGTCTTTAAAGTTGAATGAGTGTAAGGAAACAGACTGGAATTAAAGCACAAACACCACATTTTATATATATACATATATATATATATACACACACACCAATCCCAGTATTACTGACCGTTTTTTAATGCACTCCAAGCTTGCAACTACTATAACTTGAAGACAATTGCTCCTTTGTCATTTTGATTGAGAAACATACAAAAGAGACATGGGAAGCCTTTTCCATCCGCCCATGTTTCCCAATTATTGTTGGACTGCTCCCTTCAGCAAGTTGTGAAATATATTTTCTGGTTCAGTTTCACATGAATTCAGCTTTTCTAGTTCTATCATTGAATTTTACACCACCATCTAAGGTGCTTCAGGGTCTAGAAAGTCTTCTGTGACACTATGCTATTTTTCTTTTATTTTTCTCAGCCTACTTCTACCACTACTGTAGTTGTATGGGGTGTATTGCGCTGACCCCTGATATTAAGCCATGTGCCAGAAGACTGGCTGGTGGTCAAAAGGTGTTCCATACTGACAGTGCCTTTAACTAAAAATCTGATGAGATCAACGCCAGCAACCTCAGAAGAAACTCTGAGTGCTGACAGCAGTTGCATTAGCACAGTAACTTTGGGAATTGCTCTTCTGGGCTATCCATGTCCTTGGAATGCTGGGCTGGGATTCAAAACGTGTATTTTTGCCAAACATTGCAAGGGATAAGAAGGTGAGACAGAATATGATCCAGAAAAGTAAAGCCTTTGAAAGTGCTGCTCCATAGATGCAGTTACCCAGAGGTACTGTGAAATCCAACTTGCAGAGCAAAGAAAGGAAGGAAAGAAAGTGCTGGAACTTATTTTCTTGGACAAGACTAAAAAGAAGGGCCCTTTGGAAAGACTTAATCTGACAGCAAAGCTTCCACAAAAATAAATTGTGGTTTAGGGTCTCTGTTGGCATCAAAAAGCCTAGACCAAATATCAACACAGGAGTACTGTAAAATGTGTGCTTACAAGCTTACTTTGTTGAGGAACCAAGAGCAGCATCTGTAGCAACAGCAATTTCCTCCTAGGTCTTTTTGGAAAAGAACCCTGCCTACAAGCCCACTTCCTTTTATCAAGTACTGGTTACTCCAGGCTCTGTCTGAAGACACAGGATGGTGAAGGAGAACAGGCATAAAAGCCCTTCTTCATCTTCACATCCTCAAGTCCTCGGGGAACACCGTTGTTGTACCTACTGTGTAGTTCAGCCCAGCCACAGAGGGAAAACTCCATTCCAGTCTCACATGGGAATATTTCTGCCCACCTGCAACTACAGAGTGAACTTAATGAATCTGGAAAATAAATAAATAACTAAAATAGAGCTGAAACGTTGGCTGCGTTCCTTCAGGCATGAGGAACCTGGGTGCTGAGTGTTCTGTTATAACAAGCATTTGTGGAAGCCAAAAGATAGTTTCCATCTTCTTTCCATTCCCAGATGGAAAGATGGGAGCTAGACAAGTCAGAATCAGTTATGGCTCAAAATTATTCTGAGGCTGCTGACAACTAGTCCTTTCATGTACTGCATGCACTAGCCTTTGAACCAAAGAAGCAAGCAGCACGCAGGCAACCTTCCTTTGTACAAATCCTAATCCAGTATACAAGGAAAAATTTGGATCCACATTGAGAGACCTAAACTTTGGTTTCTACATGTGAGTCAGGTGCCCAAAATACCGATGACTAGAAACTTCAGGACTATTCAAACGCATCTAAAACTCAATTGCTACATTTGGTCAGCTGAATAGCTGTAAAGCTACATTAAATTTTACAGTCTAAATCTGCAAGCTGAATCCCACCCCCATGTCTCTCTGTGGCGAACAACTGGAACTGTGCTGCAAGAAAGGATCATAGCAATAACCAGACTTTTTACCAGCTTTACCTTGAACAAAGAACTTGGTCACGGAAACAGGTGATTCCTCACAAAAAAGATAAAATGAACAAACAATTCTTCCCTTGATTTGACAGGTCATGTTTAAGATCTTGTTACAAATACACTTTCTGATCTGGTTTATGGCCTCGTGCTCAATGTGTGAATAACTAAGAAGACATCACTCCCAGCCATCCGTAAGTAGGAGACTGAATTACATTAGAGCTTTTTGGGATTTGTTTTTAATCAATCACTGTCAAGGGACATCACTTTCTGCATCTTACCTGTGACAGTCACTGCTCAATTTCAGTTTTTCTGTAGAATATTGGGACCTTTAGGTATGTCTGTACTGCAAACAGGATCAATCAGAAAGTGGACATTTCCAGAAACTGTACACAATTCATTTGAGGGAGAAACCACAAATTCTGGTCCTGCGGGCTGGAGACAGAAATGTGGACACTGACCAGAAAATCCCTCTGGTGGAAAGCATTGGAAATCAGGAACAATAGTTCTAGTAATTTAAAAATTATATTCTAATAAAAATGCATAAATATATTGTAACAGATTACTGGAAAGGAAAAGCAACTTTCATACATTCTTGTATGTTGTTACAACTCCACAGAGCTAATTTGTCTTACATGTGAAGCAGTGACCTGTTCCTGCTCTTTCAACGGATTTCATTAACAAAGGTCTTCTGAGGTGAATGTATCCGACACCAAGTACAAAGTCTTCAGGAACTGGGATAGTTAAATGAATCGTTCAGGGCTTTTAACTCAAGTCAATCATATTATAATGGCGAAATATAGTCACAATATATGACATTGACTTTGTTACCAAGCTAGGTGAGCTAGGAGATGGCACCTCTGGGTCTGTGATATTGGCCTGCTATGGTACACCACCAAAGGGAAAACATTTTTTCCTAAAGATGCTATCTTTTGGAAAAATTTGTGTGTTTACATGATCAATAATTGCAGAGGATGTGTTCTGACTTGTCAAAGATTATTAAAAGAGCTATCTGAAACAACCTTGCAAAGTACTTTAAACCTGTGTGCAGCAACAACAATTATTTGGGGCACTCAGATCTTGAAGTCAAATACTCATTTACTGGAGTCCATAGTGAAAGATGGGCACTTCTGGGGGTTGATTCTTCTCAGCTGTTAGACAATTGGCTGCAGATGGGATGAATTGTCTCCTGTTTCTCTGCATTAATTAGAGAGCAAGCCAAGATTACTAATACGGACTAAACTCCAGTTTTAGATGGTCTCAGCTGAATGAGTTCTTGTTCTTTCCTTACACTTTGCTGATCTGGAAACAAAACATCCTCTTTAGGGGCAAACTTTTGCAGGTATATACTGTTGGTATATGCACCTACATAGGAGACTGCACTATCCTGTTCACTGCTGTGGGGTTAGAGTAGCTTTATCATAAGGTAAGTAAAAGACTATGCTTTCTTTTGATGTCTGAGGCATAGGCTGAGAGTGAAAATAGCCCTGCTAGAGCCCTTGCACGCAGCATGCAGTTGTCACACGTGTGAGCTCCCCCTACGCAGTGCATATCTTGGGAGATGGTGAACATGCTCAAAATAGAACTGGGCATGGGCATGACTAATGAGACAGCAAGGTATCAGGCAGATCCTTTCTTTTTCTTGGGTTTTGGTACACATGGGTCAGTCTGAAAAAATAAAGATTGGTCTTCATGCCAAATACTACCAATATTTATGTTTGCATTAATGTGTTCAGAATTAGTGTTGTGTTGAGTCAAAGACATACTCCTTTTGGAAACATTTTATTGCCTAAAAGTTAGAGTTGACATTATTACCACTCTGCTCCATGGATAAAACTGTTTTTGCAAATGTAAAGGCTAGGAAAAAAAAGCCCTTGGAAACATAGCATGGGATCTTGGCTCTATTGAAATCAATGGCAAAACTTTTGCTGACTTCAGCGGGGCTGGGATTCCAGGCCCTGCCAAAGAACTTGTGCATGCAGCTGCTAAAGTAACCATGAGCATCTCTGGTGTGATTTCTGAATGTGGGAGAGACTTCTACAGGTTAATTGGTACATGCCTCCACTAAATTTAGTGTCTTCCTTTTTTTTCCCCTTAAAAAAAAAAAAAAAAATTCCTTTTAAAGGAATGTACCACAAATGAAAATTGTTCCGCTGCTGTTCTTCACAACACTGCATGTGAATTACATGTACTGAGTGGATGATCCACTCCATAGGAAGTACAAGACAACAGTGAATGTTTATCTGTCACTGTAAATTAAACAGAGCTAAGAATTAAAGATGAAGTGGCCAGGGAATTATGCACATTGACTGAATAACCTGAGTATCACGGTGTTCAAATCTACCTGTTCTGTAATTGTGATTAAAGGTATCTTTAATTCATCTTGTATTTGCATTTACCTTGTTTGATTTCTGCCCACATATTTGGGAAATTTTAAAACCTGCTGTTTTCAGATTCATTGAAATGTGAAAAAAAAGTCAGTTAAAAAACAAATTATATATGTGATAATGGAACACAAAGATACATTGGGAAAGCATGAAGTGAATAATCAAGTACATGGCCCAGATCAGAGGGGTTAACACACAGTGGATACAGTTATTCTGAGGAAAAAAAAAAAATGATCAGCAGATCCACTCAAATCAATGCAAAAAGAATTGGCTCTGATCTGGTGCATCTCTAAGAAAAACAGGTGAAAGCCCATCTTTCTCCCTAAGAAAAGAAGATGCTTTAAACTTCCTAGAGACAGACATTCTAGAAGCGATTAACAACAGCACCAGATAGTCTTTGTGCAGTGTTTTAAGAGATCAGTCTTCTCACTAAAGAGTGAGGTTAATAGATGCATCCAGATTACTCATTTTCAGCTGTTCCTATTTAACTAACACGTAAAATACTATGTACAACAGCCATGGTTTGGAGGCATTGTTTCTACACTCCTTTTTTAATTTTAGGAGCTATATTTTTGCCCCTTAATCCCTATAATAATCCTGTTTTGAGACATGCTTAATTATTTAACTCTGTCATTCTCTCAGGGAAATTATGGACTAAATTGCATGCATGTTATTAATACAAAGCACCATTTTGTTAGCTAATTTAGAATTTTGCACCCACATCAAACAGGCACATGTCTATAATCTATTATTTGTGATCCCGCTCAACTGTGCCGAGCAGAGAGAGCCTGCACTCCTGTTCTCCCTCCCCGCTGCGAGGGCAGCATCCTGCCGTCAAGTCCCCTCAGAAACCCAGCCCTGCACACACTGGTACAGCATCATTTGAATCTCCCGATTTCACAGCCTTTCTCCCTTAATGCCAAGCTCAGTGGACACAGCTGGCTCCTCTTTTCTGCTTGGAAGTTCTTTTTTTCTTTAAATTCCTTTACTACTCCTTGATTGCCATTGGATACACTCTGGCTCGGCATACGCTTCTCAGCTTAATTGCGATGGGTTTGGGGCCCACCAAACCAACTGTCAGAATCTCTCCTAGAAAGGAGGAAAGGGCAAATTTAAACTCGTCTCCCAGCTCGTTTTGCTTTTAATTTAGAAATGAAGCGTGTATATTTATTTCAAAAGGTTACATGTCCCTTTTCTTCATTCCTGGCTCTCACATTCATTTTGTATTGCGACGGCTTCATTTTAAGCCTTGTGCAATGCAGTGTTGTTTCTACTGTAATGCTGTTTAATGTAGCAACACAAACCTGGCAAGTGACCTGAATTTCACAGATCAACTGCAGCCACGCAGGAGACATGGGGACCTGCAACAAGAATGTTTTGTTTCCTCTCTTGATGTTCTAATTGCTGCCCATGATCCAACTGCTCCCCCACCTGACCTTGCATGCAATTTTCATTGCTTATTCTTTGGATCCTGTCTAGATGTATGACACGTCTGCAATTCCTTTTGGTATAATGCATATTCAGCACCTGATCAGCTGCATGTGAGACAGTCTACACGGAGTCATATCGAATGAATTACGTGATGAACAGGGTGTCTTCAAGTATGTCATAAGCATTGTGTATAAGCCAGACTCAAAAGGCGAAGCCCTACTCTCTGTTGAATATTTTTCATGGACCATCTGAGAACTCAGATGTCTTAAATGCAGGTTCTTTTTTAAAGCAAGCAAGACTCTTTAGATAGCCTGAGTAGCTGGAATATTGGTACAGGCTTGCTTTGAATATGTCATGTGTCTTTCCCATGATAGTCTCTTTTCTAGCACTTTTCTTCAGACAACACCTCAATTCACTCAGAGACATGGAGGATGAGCGTAGGGGATGCAGCTGAGAAACTGAGATAGTATCAGCTTCTTTTGCCAGTACTTTTATAATTATATATATGTTCACTGTATTCTGCATCCACCAGTCACTTTCTCTCAGGGCCAGAGCAGACTGCTACCCACAAAGCTTGTGTTTTGAAACACGTTACATTTCTCCTTTCATTTCCTGTGGTTTTTGTTAACTGGAGGACTAGATCACTCTGGACTAGAGCATTCGTTTTCATTTAAAGTTCAAGATCACCCCATAAGTATGGATCATCCCAGCAATAAGACTTAAAACTCTTGGTGACAGCTTTATTTACTCATGTTTCATGCACAGTATGTTCCTTATATCCCATATGCCTTCTCCCTCAGAAACAGCAACCTTACATTCACAAAAAACCAAGCTTTACCAATATATTTTTAGTATACATCTATATATTACTAAATGTAGGTTTGACCTGGAAACCCTGCTGCACAGTTAACTTCAGCAAAGAACAAAGAAGTGTAATGCAGGGGTTTGGGTTTGGTTTTTTTTGGGGGGGAGGTGGGGAGGGCAGAGGGAAGATCTATTTCTAATTTGTGAAGGAGTTCTTTTTTTATAACAGGGGAACATCAACCAGTGACTGGGTTAAGAGGGCCAAAGCTGTCTGGGAGTGCTTTCTTCATTATCACCAAAGGAAGAGGGGGAACCTCTGATGCACTTTCTCTAATTTGGCCCCTAAGCCCAGCCAGACAAGCCTCCAGGAGTGGGGGATAATCTTAGACCTTCTGGTCCTCAGGGGGAGCACCCTCTTCCTTTCTAGAGCCACCTGACAGATTCCCGGCAGGGAAGATCTCTTGTTTTGTTAACTTCCCCATGTGCCGCTGTTGGCACGGTGAACCTAGAAGACACCTCTGGGTGGTACCCTGCTTGGTGGAACCCGTGTCCACTGGCAAGGGGCTGTGAAGGATTTACAGATGCTCCTCCAAAGGGCTGGAGAGACCTAAATGTACTAGATGCTGGGCTACACTTTTTCAAAGTTAGATGCTCGTATTCACTTCCACCAATTGAAAATTCATAGCAGTTAGTTCCTAAAATGTGTTTGCTTACCCTGTCCTGATAGGTATCATGGACTCAGCTTTAGATATGGCCCATCTCATTCAAACATGGGAAGACATGCTGAAACAAACAGGACAAAGACAACACTGACCTGAACGAGTTTTCTATCAGTTCTATAGCTGGCCATATCTTAACCCTAAATGAGAAAACTGTTGGGGGCTATCTTGTCTCTTTCCCCAAAGTCTCCTATTGCACAATTACCAATAGATAGAGACAGTATAACCCTAAAATCACATTTCTGTCTGTGGGGCATGCTTTCACGGCACACAGATGTGCACTGATAGAACCTCAAGCTCAAACATGCAAATGCCACGAGTGATAAATCCTACTATTATTAATGCTAACATGAGTAGAACTTAACTAATGGAGCAACACATCTGGATCTGCAGCAGAAAAACATCAGGACTAAGGAAATGAAATTATATTCTCAGGAATTAATTATTCACTACATGTGTACAACCAGCAGGAAGATAACCACAGGCTGAGGAAAATATGTTCAAACTTACCAACAAAAATAAATACATGAAAGTATGATGTGAACATCAGCTACATTTCCTAGGCAAAAGCTCCACATGGGGCCCTGAAATCCGACTATATTTGCATTTTGACATATTATCACCAGAAAAGACATAGCAATGCAGCCCCTGAGGCAAGGGAGTTCAACATTTCCAGGCCATCTGGGCTTTTTACTTATGGATGGAAAATTCCTCTTTTCCCAAATGTCCTACAGGATTGTATAGTGGGAAGTAATGAGGGTAAATGGGGTTGCCCTGCCTTAGAAGCAATGAAGTTATTGCAAGGAATCATCCAGACAAAAAGCCTGTACTCTTGAAGAAAGTGGAGAGGTTTTTGCACTTCCTCCCTGAACCGGTCATCCATTTGCTTCTCCTTTCTTCCCAGTCTTGATGAGTTCATGAACTGCTGTAACTCTCCACAAAGCTGTTGTGCTTCCTCTCTTTTCCCTCTGAGCAGATTCCCTCTCTCTGATTTGCCATTACCCCTTATCCCAGGCACATCACTCCGACCCACACAAACACGCATACACACACAAGTCCCGAAGAGAGATTATGATGACGCACATGAATTGGTTTCTCGAAGGCTGCAAGGAGTGGAATAAATGGGAAGGGTGCTAACCCTATGGGTCTAGTTTGATGAAGAAGTTGAGGGCTGCACAATGTTTGCCTTTAAGGGGAGAAAGGAAAGAGTTACTGTGGTGCTCAGAGAAGCTTCAGAATTTGGAAAAAAAAAAAAGGAAAGCACTTTGAAATGCTGTCACGGGAGTGCCCACTTTGAAGCTGCGCTAGGAAACCCATCCTGGAGTGTTTATGCTCCTGGGAAAATTCAGCCCAGATGTGACAGCAAAAACTGTGATGCTTGAGCCACAGTTACAAGACCTTGCCATGAGGGAGCACTACATGAGTGGGAATGAATGCAACCAAAGTACATTTCAATCAACGAACTTAAGCTGATATGCTTTGAATCAAAGGAAGAAACTGGGGTCTCTGCTGATGCCTTCAAGGATGGCCCTGGGGCAATGCTGTTCCAGGAGAAAAGAAGAGACGCACTTGGCTTTTTATGGCACCTGTTACAAGACTGATGGCTGAGCCTGAACAAATCATGCCTGACTCTACATATACACACATACATTAAGGAACCTGGATCATATGTTTGTATAATCAAGCCTAATGGTGAAACTACAAAGTTACTTACTTGACTTGCAGACATGAACGGTAGGTGCATTGGTAAATGTAAAAGTATGTGGCAGATGCAAAAGCATACTCTTATTTTGACTTTATTACAGAAAAGTGCAGGTTAATTTGTGTGTTCATGCAAGTGGCAGCTCTCCAAGGATATAAGGGAGCTGAAAACCCTGTGCTCTTTGCTAGCTCACTGAAGGTCATCAGAGCACAGCATGAGGCAAATTTCAGTCCGGCTTTGAAGAGACCATCATTAAGGTGGCTCTCATAAACCATCATAAATGAGGGCCACCGCAGTAGCCAGAAGGAGCAGCCGCAAGGCAAGTAGTGGGCCGGCTAGACACAGACGTCTTCAGTTAGACATTATCCATGATAAATAAGAGAAAAAGTCACTTTACAGATTTGCTAGCACTTGGAGCTGGTGGTCAGCAAGTTCATGTCACGCTGTTAGATAGGATTTACTGAATCCCATTTTCCTGACTATGATTAGTTTCCTTTCACACTGTAAGCCTGCAGTTTAAAAGTAGGTCTTTTGTCAAGAGGATTCTGCCAGCCATGAAGCATGGTGGCCCACAGACAACCTCAGAATTCTCAAACCATCAGGCCACTTTGATTTTAATGCAACATAAAAAAATGTCTCTATCATCTCAATGGCATCTTATATAGCCATTTCTGTCCTTACTTTATTTTTACCTACAAGAATCTACGGTAAAGACCAGATGGCTAAAGAAACCATTTCAAATCCTAACCACCATGACTGACTTCATTTTATACATCTAGTGAACATAATTCTTGTCATCTTGTTTTATGCGAATGGCAGGATTTATTAGATCAGACAGGTCATTAAGTAATTTTTTTCTTTAATAATGTCTCTGATTCAGTGAACTCAAATTTATGCTCTGTTATAGTGTGCTAACAGCTATTTTTTGGCTAGAAAAGTCAGCAATAAATCTGAATTTAATAAACTGACAATAGATCTCAATGTGAAAGAGATTCAAGGCACTCATTTTTCCAGTTATTTAAAAGCAGTGAATCCCTGCATAACTGCAAGACTAATTCCAAACTAAAAGCATATTCTCTCACATGCTCACACCATGCAATTCTACTTAATGCGGAGATTATTTTAAAAGCTATTCAGCAATTGTCCTGGTCACCAGTGGCAGTGTGCTCAAAACACCTGCCAAAATGGAAACAGAATGTGGGATTGCTCTTATGTGAATACAGCTCTGCTCGTGAACAAGCACGTACACACCTCGGTGTGTACTCCCTCCTCCTCCTGCTCCCTCCATTCTCTGCATGCACACACACACACAGAAAAAATTCTTGGAGCTGGAGAAGCACAGTGGAACAAGTTGCCCAGCAAAGTTGTGGAATCTCCATCCTTCAAGATTTTGAAAATTCAGATGGACAAGGAAGGACCTAAGCAACCTCATCTTGCTCAGAGGCTTGCCCAGTTTTCAGGGGGTTGGACTTGTGTCCACCAGAGGTCACATCCAACCTAAATTATTCTGCAATTCTGAGAGAGACGGCATGTGCTGAGCTGCTCCAGAGCACAGTAAAACAAATGCACCAGAACAAAAAACAAGACACCAATCTTTTCCTGTGTATCTGGCCTAGATTAGACTCCTGTGCAACAAGGGTCGAGGAGGTAGAAGAAACGCAGTTGTAAGGGAATTGTCTTGTATCTGTGATGGAGCAGAAGATGAAGTACGCATTGCTATGAACAGGACCTACTCTCAGCCGTTCTGGAGACAGTCATAAGGGTAGGAATGTCTCCTTTCGATATCCAAGCCCTAAACTTGAATTTTCTTTTCACACCTCTCCACTTTCAAGAAGAGCCCCAGTGAATCACACTGTCTGGCTATAAAAAGGGAAACTAAAAGAAATGTCAAATGTCACCGTGGCTTTTTCACATTATCTCTCTGTTGTTCAGACAGGAAGTAGGAGTGCATCCTACTCACAGCACAGACAGGGGAGACAGCTGCCTCCAGAGTCTCTTTATCAGGAGGGACTGCCCCTTTCGGAGAACCACAGGGTTGTTTTCTTTTCTCCACACAGTTTTGTTTTCTGGCCTCTGTTGTGCCAACCTAACTCACTCTCTGAGAGGTAATGTTTCAGGGTGTCCTCTCTGCTGAAAATCAGTCTCTTTTCCATTTCAATCCAGTTTGAACCAGATTCATCTACTCTCAAACCACAGGGAGTGGTGGAGATGAAAAATATTTCATTTTAAGCTTGAAAGCCTGATTATCATCTCACTTAATGCAGGAGGTTAGGAACTGGTTGAAATCCATGCCACACTGGGTAAAAGAGGTCAGAATGCAGAAATGCTTGAAGTGAAGTAGTAAAACAGCCTCTCTCAAGCTAGGCTCATACTTCTTCTTAAGTAAGGTCAATTAAAATATCTTGCAGCCACAGTTTCACACCACTCGGAATGCGAATCACTGCAGATCCTCCATGAATATTTGTTCCCCCATTGACAGGACAGGGAGGCATTTTACATGTCTCAAAGAGGAGATGGCCTGTCACCTGCTCTCCAGCCAAACCCTTTTATTCTATTTACAAATACACTCCCACTTGGTAAGGTTCAAAAGCTTTAAGCAGTCCAAAAGCTAAAGTGCCTCATGACTATAGCTCATATGTCATAATCTATGTTCTAATAAGGGTTGCAAAGAGCTGGAGCAGCCTGTGCAGGTAGCTGCAGGATCACCTTCTCACATGTGTGACTGGCAGGTAGAAAACTATCAAGTATCCTTAGACAGGCAAAGTTATTTCTTCTCTTCAGGAAGATTGACAGTTGCTGCCCAGTCCAAATCATCCTCTTTCTAGAGACTACAATTAACAAGAAGAAGAGACCAGTCAGTAATTAAACCAATGTTATCTCAAGCAGATTCCCTCCTTAGTTTTGGCCTTTCTTTAAAGCCAAGGTTGAATTTCTCAGGGCTGTTAATAAGCTCCTACAGATGCAAAAGTGTTGCAGCCCAATTAGCTTGTAATGGCTCTTCAAGCAGTTGTTGATGATAGTAATCTGGGCTTGAAGTCTTGGCATGTAAGGGATGCTTGTGATTGTAGCTCACGTTGTCTCACATTGGCTGAAGGCATCTAGAGAGCACAAGGGTCACTTAGTGCTATCACAAACTAAGGCCTCTGACATAAGGCATCCCTCAGATATGTACCCTATGGCCCATGTGCTGAGCTTTGTTAGTGAGATCATGACAAAGCTCAGGCTAGAGAATTATCAGCTTTCTGAAAGAACAGCATTATAACACTGCAGACAAAGCGCTCTTATGTGCTTTGTGCTGTGCAAACTGAGACCAAGTGGTAAATGTGTCAGTTTAGGAGTGTTTTGGACTCAAGAAGCAATGGAATGTCCTTTATATCTTTCGTAATGAGAGTCTGTTTGGATTAAAATGATCTCCATGTAAGCAAAAAAATTACCACCCTTCCCATTTCAAAGCTGGCAGGGCTTCTTACACAAGCCTCTATTCAAACTGTGTAGGGGAAGAGGAATAGGGGACTTTTTTGTTTAACTCAAATGACGTGGTGTGTATTTCTAACATAAAAAGCAAGACAGAAAATGAACTCTGAGGCAAAAGATTTAGAAGAAAAAGGAAAGTATGAATGTAGGAAGCTGTCTGAACACAAAGGCAAGGAAAATGAACACTTTTAGTCATTGACAGAACATGCATTTTTATGAGTGTTAACAGAAATTTGGTGTGATGACATCCTAGCCAGTACAGCTGGTCTACAGACAGAAAGGGAAGAAGCTGTATGAGAGTGGGATCTATGAGAAGTCTTTAGAGCATGTTTGAAGAACAATTTCAGGCATTTTGGGAAGATCTGAGATTGACAACCTAGTAGGGTTGAAAACCATGGTTGAAAATAAGGAAATTCCAGCTGAAGAAATGCAAATCTATACATCATCTAAAAATATCCTACCAAAGCCCAGAAGCCCAGGAAAGCTCTGAGAAGTCGTCCATCTAAGCCAGGTTCCTTTTACCCAAAAACTGGCAAAGCGCAGTGCTGGAGAGGAGTCTGCAGAAAAGGTCACTATGTGCAATTTTACCACAAAGATGGATGTAACAAAACATACATTTAGAATAAAATGTTCAAATACAGTTTATTACCTCAGGCTTAATTCTCACATACCCCTGCTAAGAAAGCTCAACTACCCCTTTCCCTCTATGCAACTTCCATTCGTGTCACAAAGAAAATACCACCCTCTGGCTACACAAGGAAGTAAGAGAACAACCTTCACAGTGCTCCCCTTTCCCCCCAGATGAAACTCACTCAGCTTTCTAGTTTTTTTGTTACTCCCCAAGAGCTCTCCCCACACACTCACCACGGTCGCCTACCTGCTCTGCTTAAGCCCTTTTCTTTGTTTTCTGTCCCACTCACACTTCCACCTGCTGCTTTTCTCACCTCTCACCTCACTTGGTAACACAAACCCAGACCCTACCCTGGCCTTCCTCTCTCACATCTCTGATGACTGAGGATGATAGTTGACCCAATCTGGCTGCCTGTCCATCTCTACTTCTCTCTTTGCTGCCCTCACAAGACTCTCCTGCTAAAACCTCTCATGGCAATGTGCCCAGCCTGAATGCTTCTCTACTCATTTTCCCCCCTTTTCCCTGGCAGTCTATTCCATGACCGTACTGTTTCTAATCCTACTGCAAACAGGCAAACTATTTTCTCCTCTGTCTCTCAGCCATGACAGAGACATGTATTTCTTCTGCTGTCACTGCCACTGAAGCCACCTTTTCACAAAGATGCCTCTTCTCTCACACTCTCTTCCCTTTCTTCTCTTCCTCCTCCTTTCTGCTCTTTTGAATAACCCTGTATCCAAGCCCTTTCTCTGCTCCCACATTGCTCTCAGCCATGACTTTCCTCAGATTGTGTCTCCTGAGAAATTTTGAGAGTTTCTCATCCTCTTTCCACACTCACTCATCCTCAGATGTGGATGTGATTGTGTGCTGATGACCAGCCAATCCTATAGGTGTTGGTGGGTTTGCACTTGTGTCTTCATGCTGTCTGCAGCCATGCCTCAATTTTCTGTCTCACCTAAAAGGCTGCTCACCAGGCTGTGTTCTCTCTCTTTGTTCTCTCCATTGTTAAATTCCCCCTCCTATTGTGACCAAGTCTCTTTCAGCATTATCCATTGCTCCTGGATACAACCTCTCACCTGGCATTCATGCGTCTTCCATTCCATCAGCATCTGCACGCAACCTTTTGTCCTTTCCCCCTAAAAATAGCTTTGCTGATCCTCTCTTGATGCTGTGATTCTTTCCCCCCTTTTCCCACTGCAAGCTTTATACTGGCACTGACTCAACTGTAACAACTGTTCCTCCAAGAGCAGGCTGACAACTGCCACTATGAGTTTGTTCTCTCCTTTTTCCATTCACCCATTTCATGCAGCACTTATCACAGTGGGCTTCTGGCCCACGAGCAAGGCATCTTAAGCACTGTACTGAATGCAAATATAATCACATGGCTATGGAAAGTTGTTCCTGCCATTCATATGAATAGTTAACTGCTTTTTGTTAATTAACTTTTTGCCGCCATGAAGTTTTGCAGCAATCTTTATGCTGCTTAAGACCAACCCTCTCCTGCAGGAATGGTTGAATAATAGCACCAGCTGGATGTGTCATAATTATCACAGCCTCAGCACTGTGGAAATATAAGACTTTTGGTGGGTGGAAGCCATTGCCTCTTTCTTTTCCTGTGTGCCTGGGCTTATCATAGGATGTCATTCAAGGTTAAAAAGCTTAGCATCCCTGCTGATCATGCCTTTCGCCCTGGAAAAAACATGTGATGGAGATGATCAAAAAGGGTTGTATTTCAGCTGTGCAGTCTGTTCAGGCTTGTCCTTCTTTACATTGCCCATGGTGTCCCAAAAACAACATGTGACCATGTGCACATGAGGGATTAATATCTGGGATTCCATTTTAGTGACACGGAGAGCATCAGATCATTGTTGTGGGCCACTTGCTCAGAAAGCTGGAAGCAAATGAGCAGAAACGTAGCAATACTGTTTGCTTCACACCAGAGAAAGGGAGACTGACTTTGGTTTTGTCCCTTTAATGGTTAAATCATTAGGGGACATTGACTTTAGTCACATTTGAGAACTCCTTGCCTTGCAGTTGCCTGTGCCCCTTTCTCTTGCCTGTCAGCGATGTCTTCACGGTATGTTATGGAAAAGGGTGAATATATATGCGCTGTTCTTAGATGCTAACACATGGATTTTCCACGCCTGTGTCTTCCCCTCCATTTATAGAAAGATGCCTCCAGGCATTTCTGTTTGAATGTTACATTTTCTAACATGGACATGGCCAACTCCCTATTTATCCTTCCTTAACATCCCTTTCTATTCTACATCTGCTGTAAAACTCAGCCAAGATCAGGTAGAGGGAGGAAATGGTTCAGACTTCTAACACAGACTGGTAATAGCATTAATGTTTTGAGCAAAGATAACGTATTCCAATTCCCATTGAACATCCTACAGTAAGTACATATTTGGAAAGACTGCCTTCCTTGTCCTCCTTCTTGAGGATATGGTTATGCCTCAGTTTACCTATATTTGGGATTGAGGCCTCACATACTGCACAGCCAGCTCCACTGTAATTGTGTTGGCAAAGTTCCTGGGTTCTGCAACAATCTGGTGGAGGCAAAAGCCAATTCTGCCGCTGCTCCTTTTCTACTCTAACAAAGGATACATTTAATCTAATAAATATCAAGATTAACAATAAGGACAGTGCAATGGTATCTCTGTTACTCCCTCAAATATCACTTTTCCTTTATTTAGTAACCTCAGTTTTCGGTACACCTCAGTGTTGCTTTGTTGTTTGGTGGTTTTTTTTTTACATCAGCAGCTTTTGCCTTCATCATGGCATTTGTAAGGCAAAATCAACAGGATACCTTATAAAAAGGACATTGCTGTTTAAAATTACGAAAAAGCACTTTTAACACAAACCGGTCTAATAATGTGTCCTTATTCCTAGGTTTAAACATGATATCTCAACGCTGCCTCTGTTCTTACTTGCTGATGATTTGCATATTATTGTCTCCACTAATGGAATATGTCCGTTTTCTCCTGTTCACATACCCACCACTTATTTCTTCTTTCTTGCCATACTACCAAAATGCTTCAAAAATACAAGCAAAACCACATTTTTATTAGATGGCTGCAATGCTATTTTGGTATAAGGTGAAAAAACCCATAGAAATGAGAGCTAATTTCTGACCTTCAGAATGTAGGGCACAGTCTCAGATTTGCTGATTGTTTAAAATGCAGACAGTTTTAATGTAAATTCCTTGGACAGAGTAAGTAAATGGGATGCCGTATTCCTTTGCCTGGGCTGATCTTATGACTAAAGCAATGCCAAAATTTTACATGTTTTCCTGTGGTCTTTTCTCCAGAAAATGAGATCCAAGCTGACAGATTTTTCATTAATTAGTTCTTCAGTGGATGGTAGAAAAGCAAGAAGAATATAAGCTTAAATGTTTTTGTTTACTTAACATCTGCTGCCCCTTAACCTCCAGGTTCCACATTTCTCTAGCAAATAACTTTTCCTCCATTATCTCAAAACTACAGTGTATCCAACATTTTTCTTTTCACTCCCTGTATGCTTTTGCCCCTTTGCCTTCTCTCTCATTACTGTTTTCGTGGTGATTCCATTTGGACATCCTAATCCAGTGACTGACTCCCCCTTTCTCGGGACTGCCCTTTTGCGGGGTGAGTGGATGGCTCATGAAAATAAGCTGGTATTTCATCAACACAAAATGTGTATGAAGGTAGCTCTGTTATACGGGTCAGCTCTGGAAAGATGAAAGTTTATGTCAACTTGTTAAATAAAAGGGACCCATTCTGATGATTCTATTAAGAAAAGAAAACTACCCAAATCTCTCTCTCCTCTGCCTCATTCTCCTGGTTAACTCTGTAGAATTCACTGCTCTTGGTCATGTCCCTGGGGAAGAATAGAATCATACAATCACTTAGGTTGGAAAAGACCTTAAAGATCACTGAGTCCAACAATTAACCTAGCACAGCCAAGTCCACCATTAAACCACATCACTCAGCACCGCATCTACACATCTTTCAAATACCTCTGGTGATGATGATTCCATCACTCCCCTGGACAGCCTGTTCCAAGGCTTGACAACTTTTCAGGTGAAGAAATTTTTCCTAATGTCCAATCTATATCTCTCCTGGTGCAACTGGAGGCCGTTTCCTCCTGTCCTATCATTTGTTACTTGGCTAAACAGACTGACCCCCACCTTGTTACAACCTCCTTTCAGGTAGTTGTAGAGAGCAATAAGGTCTGCCCTCAGCCTCCTTCTCTCCAGGCAAATGACCCCAGTTCCCTCAGCTGCTCCTCATAAGACTTGCTCTCTAGACCCTTCACCTTGTTGCTCTTCTCTGGACACACTCCAGCACCTCAATGTCCTTCTCGTATGAGGGCCCCCAAACTGGACACAATATTTGCAGGAAAGAAAAGTGAGAGCCTCCAGGATATGTTTAAAAAAAAAAAAAAACCCAAAACAAACCTTTTTTAAAAAAACACAAAAAGCAGGAAGCTGGGTGAAGAACTGTCTGAGCCATAAAAAAGGTTGATAGTGAAAGTGGGAAATTTCGCAGAAACTGTACCCCTGGGGAATGCAGTGGGGCACAACTGCGGCCGGGGGAATGTGTGGGGGCAGAGCAGCCGAGGTCTCACCGGCACTCGTGAGCCCGTTCCCGACCGGCGCGGCCAGCTGTCGCGTTAAAATAGCTCAGCGCACGGCGCGCACCCACTGCTGCCACCTATCCCGCAGCCGGCGCAGCTCCCGGCGCTGCCCCCGGCGCTGCCCCGCAGCCGGCGCTCCGCTGCTCGACCCCACCGCCGCCGCTCTCGCCGCCGCTCTCGCCGCGGGCAGGCGCGGATGCCGCAGGCAGGAGCGGATACCGCGGCGCTGCGCGGCGGTGGAGCCTTCCGCCGGCCTGCTCTGGCCACGACTGTGGCCTCCAAGAGAGCTTATCCCCGCAGTTCTTCAACCGCGGGCCGTGTCCAACCCCTCTGGTATGAAGTTCTTCACCGTGAGGGGGGTGAGGAGGGAGCAGGTTGCCCACGGAGGCTGTGGATGTCCCACCTCTGGAAGTGTTCAGGGCCAGGTTGGATGGGGCTTTGAGCAGCCTGGTCTAGTGGAAGGTGTCCCTGCCCATGGCAGGGACATGATCTTTAAGGTCCCTTCCAACCCAAACCATCATCCTGTGAAATAAGGCATGAACACAAAGTATGGACTTTGCCTTTATTGGTCTCAGGTAGGGAGCTTTCATCCCTCTGCAGAGCTACCTGGTCTCATGAAGTGCAGAAGCTTAACCTCTTCGAAATTTCCACCTCTCTGTCCAACTTGTTTAGCACTGGCGAATAGGGACAGACACGCAGGCGCTCATCAGTGGCAACCTCCTTCCTCTAACAAGACAAACCCAATACCGAAGCCTCCTAGTACAGCAATCACTACAAGACAAAAATCACCAAAGGTTTCTATGCAAGTTACCACCCCTGCTGTATGACCAACCACAAATGTCCTTCATCCAAAAACGCTCTGGTGAGCTGACGGAGCTTTGCTCTCAGGGGACCGCTTGCGGGCGCTGAAAACAAATGGTAAGGGTAAAGGCAGATTACGATGAGAGATGCTAGCACAGGAAGATTTGCATATCCTGACTTAGGCTGCATACCTGTGATTAGGTTTGGTAGGCAATGCACCACTAATACAGACAGACTATGCGTCAGTCAAAAGGGATGAAAATCTGAGCTGTCAGAGTTTGTCTGGCCCAAGGCTCTGCATAGATCTTGACCAGCAAAACTGACACTGCTGCCCTGCTGCGCTAGTAACTACATGTTGCCAGCTCCCTCATTCACCTTCTCTGCTGTCCCAGGGTTTTCCTTCTTCTGGGATACCATTCTTCTTCCGGGCTTTGCAGGCCTTCCTTTTTCCTTACACTACTTTTCCTTGTTATGTGTATGCCTCTTGTCTCCCCCTTCCTACTCTGACATAGAAAGTTTATGGTGGAAGACCGAAGGAGGAGAAAACAATTCTCATGAATCAAGAGGAGAACATGGAGAATGAGGAGAGGGGCTAAGGAGATAGCCATCATGGGAAGGACAGGTTGAAAGGAAGAATTTCTCTAGTGGTTCCTAGAGATTATATCCTTCAAGCTGCCCCATGTCAGGGAAGCCCCAGAATGAGCAATCCAGCTCATGTAAGTCCCTCTTCTGGGCAAAACATTATGTACTCGGTTAACAGCCCATAAAGTAAACATAAATGCCTAAGCCCAAGAATGTCATTTCAGGTAGAAGCATCTGTATTAACATCATGGTGACTTTGCTTGCCTCCTGTTAGTGTGTCCTTGAGGTAAATACACACATTATTTTTTATTAATCTTCAAAAGTTTGGACAAGCACTGTACTCAACCCTCAAAAGTCACTGTACTTCCAACTCTACAGGAGGGAGGGTATGTGAGATCAAACAAGGCAAGCTCTGAGCTTGTAACAATTAATTTTTTAGCTTTATTCAAAAGTAGAATAAGCAACATTAGTCCAGGAAAGCCAGTTACCATGCAATAATACCTACAGGGCCTACAACTGTTGAATAATTTAGAGTAAACTTTGCATTGAGTGCCATGAACTATAGTCTAAAAAAGAAAAAAAAAAAGTACACAGTCAAATTAGTTAGTTCAGCTTGAAATATCTGGGTCCTGATCCAGGATTTATGCCTGTAATTAAACCATACTATCCTCAGTCTACATTTTCATCTCCCCTGAGAAATGCCCATCTGCCTCAATCCAAGCAGAGCAAAGTCCAGCACGGCCTTAGCTGTGCATTCCAGTTCAGGACTCGGGTTTCCTCTGTGATGTGCATGTTCTCCTCCACACACATCAGTCCTGTCCAAATAACACCGCAACCCTGACTGACCTTTCAATATTAATGACAACATACATACTCTAGAAAGCACTGGTAGAGAGGTTCTCAAAGCTGCTGAAAGACATAGATAGGTATTTTGTGGGATTTTCGAATGTGACTAAGCAGGCCAATTGGCTGACTCCCACTACTTTCATAAAATCAGTAAGAGTTTGGTACCTAACTTCTTCAGTTGTGTTTGGAAGCCTTGCTGCAAGCATCTTTGAATAATTAAGAATTTCTGGACACTTAGCCTTACTTACAGATGAGGTCTGCCTAGGCACAAAGTAAAACCAAACAAAAAAATCCTCACAAAACTGCTTAGAGCCTAATACCTAGTACATGAGAATGCTCAGAATAGCGGCGCTGCTCCGGACAAGACATAGTGACTCAGCTTCAGCTTTGGTTCCACGTGCTTTGTATCCCTGATTCAGACCCAGCAGACACTAGGCTAGCACTGTTTTACTGAAGCCTAAGCATCCTCAAGGCATCTACATACTAACAGCAACAAGAATGTGAAGCAGGAGTGATGAGTGGAGAGCACCTGCAACAGCTGCTTCATGTACTTGGTTTTCAAAAGAAAAAGGAAAAAAGAATGGCTCTGCATCTCCACATCTTCTTCCCTTCTCCTTCTCTGGTAACCTGGAGCATTTCTGGCAAGGACTGCCAGGTAGTTTGCAACCTGAAGCTACACTCCAGAGGCCTTTCACCTGGGAGTGCTAACCAAATTGTGGGCTGTGATCTGCTCAGCACCGTTTTGCCTGTCACATGCGATGCAGGAGACTACTCTTCATCAACAACCTCTTGGGCAAAGATTTTTACCTCTGCCACAGCAGGTAAACAAAGACTTGCAAGAAGTGCCACTTTTGGCAAGGTCAGTTCTGGTTCGAGAAGTAATTGTTCACAGACGCATGGTACTCCTGTCCTCATCGGGAAACTTTCATTTACTTTAACTGTTATATTAAAATAAACAAAAGCCTTTTCATATTTCAGTCTGCAGTAGAAATCACAGTTCACCACTGAACTCATCACTAGCACGTGAAAATATTTCAGGAAGTCACATCACACAGGTCTTCCCCAGAAGTCCATGCACTGAAAAAGAAATATATCATGTATATCGCTCATCTCCTCCGCACAGATCTGCGTTCATCAAATTTGAGCTTTGATCCATTTTAGCCACGTGGTCAAAATTAGCCATATGAATCTGTCAGAATTATCTGCCTTTCTGTTCCATGCTCATGCCTGCATTCAGAACCAGACGCAAACACGCAGTGATGCTGATATTCATCTTCTGGTTACTCAGAAACAAGCCCCCACCTCCAGCAGGATTTGCATTCAGGCTGGAATAGGAGGCACCACCCCAGTGGGGAGCTTGATGTGAAGCTCCACATTTACAGCCCTGTCACCAGACTAAATCAAATGGTATGTGGTCCATAACGCTGTCAGGAAGGTAGGGTATGCCGTTCTGCATCTGATTAAGAGTGATATATTCAGTCAACCCACATAATAATGTTGGTTTAGGACTAAAATGAGAAACTATTGGTGAATGCAATAATCTTCTTTCTCAAATGATGAAGAGGATGTGCAAATACACTCAGAGTATAAAAATCTAGCAATCCTATCAACAGGGATACCAGGATCAGGAATGGGATGTTTTACAGGCTGTGTGCTCTGCCTTTTGCCTCCTATTTGGTGTTTACGCTTAGGAATAGAGCTGTGGGGGACGGGATATTTAGGAACTGTCACCGCATGTTTGACATATGGGTGCTGCCTGGCTCATGGCATCTTTATGGTGGTGTGACTTCTAATCCAGACATATGCAGATTAGCAGCGGGTTCAGTCATGCTGAAAGCATCCAGGGCTTCCTTTTAAGCACCGATCCCTTTCTGACTGGCAGCGATGTGACTGTCAGCTACTGTCTCCTGATGTCTCTCTCACATGACTCCCAAGTGCCGTGATACACCGCGCTCGGACAACTATCCAATTTCCAATCAGTGTACCACGGCAGCGGACAGTAACAGGGGTTTCTGTTCCTGGCCGGGTGCCACAGTGTACTTGGAGACATTTGCTGCTTGCATGTGAGTTTTGGAATCCCCTTTTACAATCAGGAGGTCTATGGAAAAAGAAATCCCTACGACAGCATGAACATAATACTGGCTCTGTCTGATGCCAAAAGCATTAATCTCCTCCAGCCTTAAGGCCGTGTGCCTACGGACTCCAAATGTCCCAGTTCACTCAGCACATTTCTCTCGATCTTATGCGTGATTTTTTGATAATTATAATGTCACATGAGAGCACACCACACTGTCTTTGAGTTATGAAACTGGGGCTTCACATTGATGGAAAAATCCAGGTATTTTTTAAAAATCACTTATAGAAGAATGAAGAAGCCATGACTGCAAACTGCAAACCTGATGGTACAGTAGCTTCCAAACTTGGGGATCAGTTGCCTTTATCTTGGTTAAATGATGCTCCAGTTTAAATAAAAATCTCTCAATTTAATTTTAATTGAAAAAACATGGAATCCTGGCAACTCTCACTGGCAGTAGAGCCCGCAGCCTCACTTAATTCAAGGCAGGACTCCACTTAAAATGTTTATAAAGGAGCAACAGGTGACTAAATGCTCTGCTGAGAGGCACGTCAGAAATGCTTTTGACAGACAAAAAACTTGACTGTCTTCTGTACCAAGTACTGACTAGGTTTTGAATTTAAAGAGGTGTTCATAAAAATGAAGAAAAAGAAGCAGTTGTGCTGTGAGCCCTCCTCTCCTGTCACTGTCCCTCACAACTGTTCGGCTTTCAGTTTTGGACTCCTCATTCTGCCTGTACATGGAGAGGGCAGCCCTCCCATGCTGGTGGACTTTAGAGCTCCTGCAAAGGCATCTCATTTCCCCACTCAGAAATTCCTGCCAGAAATTTTCCTTTCTTTGTTATTACAAGTTAAGTGATGCATATTTGGGGCTTTGCAAAATGTTAGTTAATAAAAACACTCGTCAAGGTAGGCAGTTCACTCAGTCCTGCCGCTGTCATCATCCCCTCCCAAAAGCTGCTCAGGCTGCTGTAAGAGATACTACAGCACAAGGAGGAGGTAAGCAATGGGCAGCACGCAGCTAGCAAGGATGACCAGTTAGCCCACTAGAAGTGACCAGTGGTGAAGAAGGCTGGTGTTGATGCTCATGGGAACAAATTGCTGCTCAGAGTGAAGGTGAGGTTCCAGTTCCAGTGCAGAGCCCCCACGCAGAAGCAGTGTGTGCTCCAGGCATTCCTAAAATTAAGACGCTGCCTTCCAATGGACAATCCACCAGCCTTGTGGATTGTGGACATTCTTGTGGCCAGCACAACTTTCATACCTGTAATAGGACGGGACTACTGCCAAGGCTCCTTGGATGAGAGGAAGGAAGGACGAAAACAGAGATGTGTCCCAAATTGATGATACAAGTTTCTCTCCTTTACCATCTCTTACAGAATATTTTTTTAACCCTTTTTTATATCATTGACAGAAGGCAAATAGGTCAGTGTCACTGTTCCCTGGCTGTCCATCAAGCATAACTTAGACACTCAGATTGTGGCAAAGAATGGAATTTGAGCTGATGCCATGCAAGTGTGTTAAAAAGACCAGTAGAAACTGAAGCCATGTTTTGTTGCCTACAATTTGGGCATGGCAGAATGACTGCAGATGTTTAGCAGGTCATGAAGTCCCAGCAAATTTTTTATGAGACTTAAGGAATGAGGTGGGGATAAGATCAATGTGATCATACAGAGACTTGTGAAAAGTCAATAGGATTTATTTTTTGACAGACAAAGATCTCCTTTCTGTTGAATTTTGAAAATAACTGGCCTATAAAACATGTAAATTCAGTCACATGGTTTATAAACAGGCTTGGACAGGTATACTCTTGACTGGGTAAAAAAACTAGCTGGATGGCTGGGCCCAAAGAGTGCTGCTGAATGGAGTTAAATACAGTTGGAGGCCAGCCACAAGTGTTGTTCCCCAGGGCTTAGTACTGGGAATTCTCTTTAACATCTTTATCAATGATCTGGATGAGGGGATTGAGTGCACCCTCAGTAAGTTCGCAGATGACACCAAGTTGGGCAGGAGTGATGATCTGCTTGAAGGTCAGGAGGCTCTACAAAGGGATCTGGACAGGCTGGATCGATGGACTGAGGACAATTGTATGAGGTTCAACATGGCCAGGCCCTGCACTTGGGTCACAACAACTCCATGCAACGCTACAGGATTGAGAAAGAGTGGCTGGAAAACTGCTTGGCAGAAAAGGACCTGGGGGTGCTGGTTGGCAGCCAACTGAATATGAGCCAGCAGTGCGCCCAGGTGGCCAAGGCAGCCAACTGTATCCTGGCTTGCATCAGAAATAGTGTGACCAGCAGGAGTAGGGAAGTAATTGCCCCTCTGTACTTGGCACTGGTGAGGCCACACCTTGAGTACTGTGTCCAATTTTGGGCCCCTCACTACAAGAAGGACATCATTGAGGTGCTGGAGCGTGTCCAGAGAAGAGCAACAAAGCTGGTGAAAGGTCTAGAGCTCTAGAAAGGTCTTATGAGGAGTGGCTGAGGGAACTGGGGTTGTTTAGCCTGGAGAAAGGGAGGCCAAGGGCAGACCTTATCACACTCTACAACTACCTGAAAGGAAGTTATAACGAGGTGGGGGTTGATCTCCCAAGTAACAAGTGATAGGACAAGATGAAATGGCCTCAAGCTGCACCAGGGGAGGTTTATATTGAGTATCAGGAAAAATTTCTTCACCAAAAGTGTTGTCAAGAGCTAGAACGAGCTGCCCAGGGAAGTGGTTGAGTCACCGTCACTGGAGGTACTTTAAAAACGTGTAGATGTCACGCTCAGGGACATGATTTAGTGGCAGACTTGGCAGCATTCAGTTTTTGGTTGGACTCAATGATTTTTAAGGTCTTTTCCAAGCTAAACGATTCCATGATTCAATAAATGCTGCAGGAAAATTACCATTTTCTACATTTTTCTATAAATGCAGTTCCTGTTGGCTGATGGAGAGGAAGCTTCAGGTTTCTCACTTTTCTTTGTATTACTGAGTGTAGACCATGTGCCTGGATCAGCTGAGCGTGGGTCACAGGAACAGCAACAGTGAAGTTCACCTCAGATCATCCTGCCTGCTGTTGTGGTCTGCAAGCCATCGTCAGTACAGGCACAAGACTACGGAACTCCTTCAGTTGGGAGGGACTTCTGTGAGTCACCTAGTTCAACCTCCCGCTCAAGCAGGGCAACTTCAAAGTTAGGTGATCGCTAATTAAGAACACAATGAAATACAACAGAAACATCGGGGATGTGCATCTGCATTGGATGTGCAGCATCAAACAGAGAATTCAGAAGAATTTCAGAAGTACATTCTCAGTTAACCATTTCCTTAACTTTAACCGTGTATTTTAATGTGACACCGATTCATGATCAGCTTTCTCAGATAAATAGAGCATACTCAGAAACCAGCAACTCTAAGTTGCTCAAACTTAGTAACAAATTGACCAAAGGAAACTTAATTAATCCAAACACAAGCAGCAGACAAAACAGTTGTCAAACAGCATAATCCTGGCTTTTACTTTATTTCAGGTGTGGGGGTTTTTTAGGAACTGTAATTTCACCTTGTCAAGTAGGAGTTTCTGGGGTTTTTTTGGGGGGGCAGGCTCTCTCCAGATCAAAGCAGAGGCGTATGATGAGAGAACTGAGAGCAAGCATGTGCTTTCGCAGTTGGTGCCAGGCAGTTGAGGGTGACCGAATCTGCTCCTCATTTACTTCTGTACAGCTGGGGATCTCTAACAGTACTCTGCTTGCTCCGCTTGTATTTCCTTTTTACAGGGGAGAGACTTTCATCAGAAAGCTGGAACACATTGCACCTTTGGTTAAGCCATCATGCACGCTAACCGTTGCTTCCTCTTTCCCGGTATCTGACATCAGAGCCATGCTCTCTGAGGCGACTGTTTCTAACCGCTGCTCCTTTCTATTTTAAGCTGTCTGAGAATGATCCCATCCCTTTATAATCTGTTCTGGCTAAACACACTTATATCTGTAACCTGTACAGCCAGGAACACTGTTTGAGAAGACCAGAGGACAGGACATTTCTGAGCAGAACAAAGGGGCAGAAAAGGAAAGCGTGGCTCTTTGTATTTATTTATTTATTTACTATCGATTAGAAATTCTGTAACGACAACAGCACTTTGATTGATGTGAAGTCACAATGAAGTCACAGTAGACTTGGCGGTGTGATGAATGCTCCTTTGACCTTTAGAGATGGTCGGCCTCTCTCCCCCGCCGCTGCGCACCCAGGGTTGTAATTTATACCTGTGGCAAAGTGTTTACCAAACCAGCACGGCTGCAGTTTCTAGCGACTTGTGCGAACCACAACACAAGGAACAAGGCGGGGGGAAATCAGGCTTGGTGCCTTCTCCCACAAGGCATCAAAGAGAGGATCTTCTATAATTTACTACCGCACCGCCTCAGTACCGACCTAGAGCGAGGCTCTGCCAGGCACCCTACAAACACAGAATAGCGATGGCTGCCTGCTGCAGCCCGAGGGCTTGTGTACTGGGGGAAGTGTCTGCTCATTAAATGAAGGGGTGTGCAGGGAAAGCGGCTCCTTGTGCTCCGGGAGGAGCCGGTGCCGTTCCCGAGCTCCCGGGCTGTCCACAGGCACTGTGTAAACCTGCTGGCTGCACAGCAGCTGAGCCAAAGAGCTAGCGCCCCACTAGTACCCCTCCGAAATCTGCCCTGCATCCCAAGCAGATCAGCCCTGCGCGAAGAATCCTCTTCAACCCTTTGCAAGCTGCAAAAGCCTGGGAAACAGGCGGAAGAATTATGTGGGGGAAGAGGTTTTCAGAGCTGTGCACGTAACCCTGAAAGGACAGTGTTGGTCTCATCTGCAGGGCCTTGCTAGATCACTCCTAAGAACTGGCTCAGGGTGTCCCAAAGTGGAGGAACCTACCCGTGTCCATGCTGAAGGCCTTCAGGCATCCCAAATCCCTCCTCAGGCAGAGACCAGCTCTGTGTGCTCTGGCCTGACATCAAACTCCAGAGCCCTCCAGGAGGGAAAGGGTTCAACATGGAGGTCCTTGAGTCATCTCATTCTCAAGGCAAATGCACCATGGTCAGGCTATAAGCTCACCATGAAGCACTACAAAGGGCTCCTGCCTTACTGAAAGCTGTCTAAGATCACTCGACAGCAGCTCTAGCTGATCACGTGCAGGTGTGCCAGAGCTGGGGCAGGGAGAACTCAATCCATCATCTCTTTACCACCAACTGAGGGCCAAAACGCTCCTTTTCTGAAAGGACCACGTGGGCTTGAACAGAAATAAGAGGTCTTATACAGCAGGTGTTTTGAACACATGAGCTCCTGGGCCCTCACACAGAGACGGCTCTTCAGAGGATTCAAGGCAGGTGTTGGAAAGATGTCCCCTCAAATGTGTCCACACTAAACACAGTGATCATCCAGTTCCAGCCTCTGGGGAAAAAACCAAAACAATTCCTGACAGAAGAAACACAATCCTCCAGCTTCTTCGAGAGGTCAGGGCACCTCCCAGGACTATCTTATCACCCCCTCTTTAGAGGCGTGCATATGGAGCCAGTGAAATACAGCAGTTTCTGGCTCCAAGAGAACAGCCCAAGCACGTGTCCTAGGACGGGGCAATTTGGGCCGGGCGTCACAGCCTGTGACCTTAGGAGATGGCTTGCCTTCCTCTTTGTAAGAAAAGAAGAGGAAGCTGGAGAGCAAGGTGTGACCAAGGCCTACAAAATGAACACACAATTACGCAGCCCCTTTTCTGTCTTTTAAAAGTCTTGCAATTCCCCGGTGTATACCTAACATACTAATTTTGAAAGTGCCCGAGAGGAACTGGGATTTGGCTTATTTGCAGTGTTGTGACAGGCAAGGTTGTAGGAAACCTGTGTATAATATTGCCCCGGACACCGGTGGCTCCAGGACTAGGCAGGCTGGTGTGGGTCTGGGAGTGCCTGCACTTCATGCATTCCCTTGCAAAAGGCAGGGTACGTTAAAATGCACCATCATTTTGCACTTACCTACCTGCAGCAGCACAGAAAATACGGCAGACAGTGGATATGCTGGGGGAACAAGCATCAAAAGTAATGTGATAAAACATACATGATAAAACAGTCTTCACGGAGTAGACAAAACACCATTCTCTGCCTAAGACCATGTCTAACGCCACCCCACTCCACTCCTCAGTCCTGCCAGGATTAACTCCACCAAAAATTCCACAGAGCCCCCCAAGACATGCAGGCACAACTACATCTCTGTCCCTCAAGTCTTGCCTCCTTTGTGGCCAACAAAACCTCCCCTGGGTCCCAGTGATGCCCTGCACTGCGGTTCTTGGCTGAAGGCAGGACTCAGTAAGGAAACAGAGGTGACAGCTAACTTCTGCTTCCACAGGCTCTCCCTACTTCTCACTTTTACAAGCACCCAAGAGACAAGTGCTATTTATTTAGCAAAACCTCTGCAATTAGTTAACATAAACCAAACAGTGTTTCTGAGCCCGTTATTTGTTCGCAGCCCCTACTGAAGAGCCAGGTATGATGAGGCCTATGAGGTGTCTCAAGCATAACTCAGTGCAGAGTTTGTCCTGTGTGGTCCTTACAAGTGTTGGCACAAGAGTCAGCTGGCTAACCACTAGAAAGCAAAACCATACTCCTCATAAGCTTTCAATTAAAACAGTGAATTAATGAAGTCACAGTCACTTCTTAAAAGCTTCTTTTCCAAAGTGAGCCTTTTCTGCTGTCCCTTCTGATTTCTTTCAGGATTCCGAGGCGAGGATGGGTTCCATCTCCTTCTGAAAGACTGGATGGGAGAGCAGGACAGGCAGGCAGATGCAACACAGAACAGCAATGCAGAACATCAGGAAGATTTTGACTAGAAGGTGTGTCTGGAGGTGTCCACTTCTACCACCTACTCAAGGCAGGGCTAGCTTCAAGGACGACCAAGATGCATTGCAAGCAAGCTTCTGTCTTCATGGACAGAGACATTGCAACGTTTCAGAAAGATCTATTGCAGCATTTGACCAAGTCTCCTGGTGAAGAATTTCCTTCCTACAGTCAGAACTTCCCTTGCTGCCTCTTGTGACCATTGCCTCTTTTCCTTTCGCTGAGCAATGTTGAGAGAAGCCTGGATCTGCCTCCTCTGTAACCCCTCTTCAGACGATTGAGGACACCAGTTAGGTCTCCCCTTAACCTCTTCTTCTCTGCGCCAAATATCCCCAGTCCCCTGAGCCCACCCCGCTATGTTACACACTCCAGCCCCTAGAACAGGAGCATTTCACTCAAAATAAATTACACTATTCCATTACTGCAGAGGTCAAAACCAATGACCTCAGGATGTTGCTCTGTGTATTTTAATGATAGAATGCTGACATTTTAAAATCATTTGAGGACTTTTTCCTCATTCTATAGAGGTTAAATGCTCCTATAAAATGACAATAAATTAATAATCATATGGAGTTACATTTTATTACAAGTTGTACAAAATACAGCAACAAATCACATCCTAGCAGGTGGCCATCCCTCTCTGCTAGGTCTTAAGCCCGTCGCTGGGCCAGCTGAGCTACGCTAAGCATCAGATAAAACCTGCAGACTCATTAGGCCCCACTGGCACCTGCAGAATTAGCACCTGCAGTTTTGGCCAGCCAGCTAAACTAATTGAACTGAGCAGCTCCAACCTATCAGATTTCACTCCTCTTTTCACACATAACTTTTGACGTCCTTTGCAAAAGGTTGTGAGCAACTGCATATTTGATTTAGTCTGAAATTTGATCTTTTTCGCAGGTGACCGCAGCTTTTTAATGCAAACATGGAGCTAGCTCTTTATTCTTGCTGCAGAACAGAGTGGATTTGGTTTTCTGTTCTGCTTTAGGAAACTGCCACTGGATATGCGATGGCAAGCAGTCTGAATAGCTAGATCTAATTTTTGCTATAGCCCCAGTTACAATAACAATCCTTATGTCTCTTGTAATTACCACCCAGCATTTCACCCACAACTCCATCACAGCCTCTCTTTCTGTACATTTAATTGCCCTCTCCTAACCTCCAACTCAACTAATGGAGCTGCTGGGTGATTAGCAAACAAATAATCACCTGAGTGCCAGATACAAGCAGCTGCACCCTGTGCGTGTCACTCCCAACCCAGCTGCAGGATGCAGTGAATGCCAGATGCTTGTCTTGGAGCAAGCTTGGCAGCAGAGCACTGGACACAGGGAGTGGTGTGGACACACATGCGTGTGCCTTATGTGTGCAGAGAAATAAGAGCGAGGAAAGCAAGGAATATGTCACAGAAACATTTTTATCTGCTTTTCTCTCCTGGCTAATTTGTTTCTCGGTGTTTCCTCACTGTCATGACTACCATACCATCTGCTGAAGAGAAAAGTTTGGTGTGATCCCAGGTAGTCAGAAAATCAGCTGGCTGCTCAGGCTGTGCAGCGAGAGCAAATTTGGTAAGTCGGCCTGACTAATGCGCTGTGTGTGTCTCATGAGTTTTATAGTTTCTAAACACTACAAGATGGCAAGCAGTTACGACTAATACAATGCTTGACAAAATCTCCTGAATAAACCCAAATTTTACACTTGATTCACAGTGACCGCGCTGTTCAACAAAAGACCGGCTTGTAATAGTTGTCGGCATTATTCACACAAATACATTAATATTTTGATATTGCACTCATCACCTTGAAAAGAAGTTAGAGATTCAATTCCAGCTTCAGCATATATATACTAGAATGCTTCTGAAGTACATCCGAGAATTCTCATTTAATGATGTGATATTTTATTTTAAAATATACATTCAGGTGTGTGGTGATTATTCAGGGAAGATATAAAGCTCACTCAAATGCGTTGGCTTCTCTAAGGCTGGATCTTGCTTTGTTGTTTGATTTTCTTGATAAAAATGGCATTAATACTTTAATGGAACCTGGGTTTATATCAGAGACTTATTAAACTGAGCAGTGCAAAAACAAAACAAAAGGGAAACTGAACTTTAGAAAGTAAAGATCTGTTGGGCATCCTTCCAGTTGAAAAGAAATGATGATTAGGTTAAAGGTAACCCATTTTTTTTTTTAACTAACCTTGTGTAAAACTCAAACTTGTGCCCAACGTAGATGCACATTTACACCTTGATAACGTATTTACTTTTTTGTGTGTGTGACAAAGGCAGACACTAGCAAAGACAGTCAAACTGGGGTAAACAGCTATTAAAATTTTCCTTTATATGAGTGTAACTGAAGGTCAGATTGAATGTTGCAAGAAGGCAAATGGATAGAAGTAGCAATATAAGCACAGAAATGTTTTCCCCATCTTATTAGGGAATGTCTGCCTGATTACAATGAGGGGAAGGGGAAGAAAGAAAGGGGAAGGGCCCTCTGTCTTCATTACGCTTACAGTTCTGTCCTCATAAGGCTTTAAATTCCCATCCCTTTGTTTAGATTGTACTCTCCCTTCAGAGCAACACAATGTCTTCTGTGTTTGCCAACAAAGACGTGAACTCCCTTAAAGCTCTCCTAGCTGAAACTGCCCACCAAACTAGAGCCCTAGGTCTAAGTCTGTGTGAGGAAATGCAAGAACCCTATGCAGAGCTCACCCAAATATTTCCCTGATAGGATAACACTGCTGTGCCACCGGCAATCTCTGCTCAAGCAAATAAAACTTGGCAGCAAAGACAGGTGAACCTTCTGAAAGATCTAATTGTAGAAAATGTACTAATCCGCTGGATACACATGATAAATAAGTGTTTTGTGGGCTGTATCTGTACCACTGGATCAAGACTTCATTGCTTCTACATTTTTACATCCATACCTTAGCATTTAATACTCATCTACTTACGTGGAATCAGCCATAATCGCATTTGCCATAGGTGAGCTGTTACCAGAACTAGGGGGTATTAATTGCCAGGCAAAACTGAACTGAAAACACACTTGGCTGTGTGTGTTACAACATGTAAGGGAAGAGAAAGAAGAGAGTATGAACAGCATCCTGCCCACCTGCTGTTGCAGCACTGACTCCATGAGAATTTGTGTGTGTGTGCGTGTGCACACACAAGCATGCGCATGTGTGTGGATTAATCATGGGCAAAACTAACCTTCTTAAAACAGGGAAGGGTAGGGAGGTTCCACAACCCCAGCTGTATTGGGTGCTTATGAGTGCCCACTGGAACCTGCAGAGAGTGAATTTCTGTTACCTACAATCTGTTAGGTCTCAGAAAATGAACTCAACCCTTTCCTTCATAAAATAGCACTGTATGGAAGTAGAGTCATCTCCAGGAGAACAGCATTGATGGACAGAGAAATGCCAAATTATGTATTTCACCATTTGCACTTAAAAGAGTGGTATGAGAAGTGGTTTGAACAATTGTCTTCTGAGCAAAGCAGACTGAACTCAGTGCCTGGAGGTCTTAAAAGCTGGCATCCAGCTACTGGGTCACAATTTGTATCATTGCATCTATGTGGTGATTATACATTTCCTTCCAAATTGCTGGTAAAGGTATTGAGCAGTGCTGAACCAAGAATAGCTCCCTATGCAACTTCAGTCCAAAATTTACAGCACTCCTCTGACAGCTCTTCTAAACCAGAGATTTCCAACATGTAGTGTGCAAAGCCCACTGCCAGTCCTCATGCAACCTTGAAGAAGCAGCCAAACACAATTAAAACTCTGTCCTGCTGCTTTCTTCTGGAGGCAATGAGAGACTGCTTGAGTAGGTAAGAACTTGCTGTCATATTTGGGCTCAGTTTCACACAGCGAAGGGAGATGCTGCTGTCCAATGGCCTCTTCTCCTTCCACCACTTAGACTACTACAGGATATACAGGCAGAAGCTAAGGGCCAGCTCTTTTTCCTCTGAGTAATACCACTACAGCTGCTTTCAGTTTCTCTGACAGCGATATTCGTTCTGTAGCTGAATGACAGAAATCACTACAGAATCATACTGCTTAGGGATAGTAATGGAAAGCAGAGAAGTAGTATCAAAATAAAACCAGAATGTGCAACTGAGAAAGCTGAATGTGGTAGTAAAATCACAAATCATTACCTGAAACTAATTAATGAGAGCAATAATTCAGCTAATTGCCAATCAGAAGGAGGTGAACAAATACGGAAAAATATTTAAAAATAAAAAGATCAGAGGACAGAATAGGATGACACCTGACAGAGGGGCAGTCATTCCAATATGAAATAGCACATAACAGAGGTAAAAACAAGGCAGACCATATAACAATGGCACAAAGGAACAGAAACCACCAAATACCACAGAAAAATCTAGACATTAATATTCATAATCCCAGCAAAGATCCGAGTCAGTCTCAGAAAACCGTATACAACTTTTGGCAGTTGAATTCAAGGAAAGAGTGTGGTGTATTAACAAAGGCACACTGGGGAAAGGGGACAGGTGGAAAGACAGACAAGTGAAAACCAACATTTCCAATCTTTTATGTTCATTTCGCCATTGCATCAACATCTGTTCCCTCATGCACTCACAATCACACACACACATACACACACTCTCCATTTCTTTCCTTGCTTCAGCCTATTGAATCCTGTCACTCATCAGGTGTCTGGTGTCTCCGACAGTCCTTGTTCCTTCTGTGTACAAATAACCAGCCCAATGCCAGGGTTCCTGTGTGGCTACAGAGAAATGTACTTACAAAGACCTTCTTAAAGTCCAGCAAACTCTAAAAGACATTTGAGCAGTCAGTGTACCTCAAGAAGTTACTGTGAAATTAAGAGATGAAATCACAAAACTTTGGGTCCTTGAGGGGCTACCCTACACTGCAGTTTCTTTGATGTCTTCAGAAGATGATAGGCCATTATCTGCTGAATATTTTTGTTATTGTTAGAAAATATTAATTGGTCAAAAATAAACTTTGGGGGGAAATAAGGCAGTACCAACAAGGTAAGCCACAAATTTTGGTCAAAACTAGGAAGAAAGGAACACCAGGAGAGTTAGTAACTCACTTGTGAGGGAAATTCACATGGTGGCATGTGAAAGAACCAGACACAAGTATCAGCTCTGCCTGATTCACAACAAGAATGTGAAGGAAGCCAAGTCAGTCTTTCTGTGGTTCAGTGACTATTAATACAAGACAGAACAGACGCAACTGGAAAGCCTCAGAAAGTCCCCCACGCACTCCCTCGCAAAAGGCACTGTCTGGAGACTAGGGAGGTCACAGACTAGTTTCAGCAGAGCAGGCACTTGCAACTACATTGAACCATTGCAGTTTTTTTTTGAGGGAATATTTATAAAATCTCAATGAGTTTGATGGCTAGTCTGCACGTAATTCCATCTTCCTCCTCTCTCACAGCCCTCAAAAATGTGCAATCCTGGTGCCTTCACTACACCCTGCTCTCCTCAGGGTGCTTGAAAGAGCAACACATTGGCTGAAACAAGTTGGTTTTACTTAAAGAAATCTGGCCTGGCTTTCTTTTCTTTTGTTTTTGTGAAAGGATGGCAACTGTTTAATCCTTCATATGGAGGATGCTGAAGCAGAGAAAATGAGAAGACAGCAAATTAAAATTTTATAAAAGTTTTGCTCATTGCAGTTGTATGATCTAGGATAAAGGTTGTTAAAACCAGCAACAGCAACAAAACCCAACCAAACCCAATTAAGACACCCAAGGGCAAAAATCAAGAGAAAGTTTCAGAAGTCATGACTCAGACACCGAATAATTTTACAAGAGCATAGCAAAGTTCAGCTGAAGTGACTACAAACTCCCTGAAGAAGTATGAGAGGAACCTGCAGACAGACAAGATACAGAGACTAATACTGGGAAACGGAACGAACTCTTTGCTCAGTGGCTATTTGGAACAGAAAGAGCAGTGTTTCAGGAAACATTTCCCAGAGGCAGAAAAACTTGACTATTCCTTTGTTAGGACACAAGTAAAAGAAAAATGCAACATCAATAAGAACATTCCTAGAGATTTTTGCTCTTGCCCTGACCCAGAAGCCTGTCTCATCTTGATAATACGTGGCTTTGCATCAGTGCAATCACACAGGTATCTCCTATTATTTACAGATTATGTTCATCATAAAATCAAAGGGACCTGTGGAGATCATTTAGTCCATTCTCCTGCTTGATACTGAGAGTATCACTCACACTAGTTCCCACCAGCTGTGGCCAACTGGCCAACTTCTGAAAATTTCCCAGGGTGGAGATTGCAGTCTCTCTCAGTAACATGTTCCAGAGCTGCGCTGCCCCTCTCATGACTTTTCCCAGCTGTCCAACCTGAACCTCCCAACTGCAGTTCTTGGCGGTTGCTTCTTGTCATATCATTGCTACTAAATGGAAGAGTTTAGCTCCGTTGTCTTTGCTATTCCCCCTCCAGTTGCTGTAGGCCTGTTACTAAGATCACCCTACAGCCTTCTCTTCACCAGACTAATACCTTAACCTCTTCCTGTGCTCTTGTCCTTCATTATCCTGGAAGTCCTCCACTGGAGTCCCTCCAGCTTCTTTATGGCCTCCTTTGAACTGGGGGGCAGGAAGGAGGGCCAGCACAGAATGCATGATTCCAGGTACGGTCTCACTGGTGCCAAGTAAAGGTGGATGAGGAAAACAACTTTTCTTGATCTTCTGGGTATGCTCCTTCTAGCCCAGTGTGTGGTTTACCTTGCAATGAGTTTTGGCTCAACCATAAATGGTTCAAACAGCCCACCACAACCCTGAGGTCCTTTCCAGCCAGGCTGCTGCTTAGCCAGTTACCACTTTGTACCAATGCTGGAGTTATTCTTCCTTGAACACAGAAAGTTGCATTTCTTCTTGCTTCATCTCATGAAATTTCTGTTGTCTCCGTCTTCAACTTCCTGAAGATTCCTCTGGACTAAAGCTCTGCCATACTGTGTGTCAATCACTCCCCCCCACTTAACACAGTCTGCAAATTTGCTAATGTGCCATCTGCCTCCTCATACAGGCCACTGCCTCCTTGTCTTTGCTATGTTTCAAAATCAGTTTTGAGATGTTCTTTTTCAGTGACTGAGGTGACAATAACTGTCATATTGGTCCCTGGATTCTCCTTTCTGCCTTTATGAATGACAGGCCTTTTAGCCTTTAGCCTTCTCCCAGGCTTCATGGACATCTGCAGATCACCCTGATTTTTCACAGATGATAGACAGTAGGTAATTCTTCCTGCACCGTCAGACGAATCTCATCAAGCCCTATGGATCTGCATGCATCTAGCTGTAGTCGTCTCTAACTCATTGCTCCTTTCCTGTGGGCTATCCTCCATAACAAATAGTGGTGGTATGTATAAAGCTGGGAGTAGGCTTCATCTGATGCAAAAAAGACATTGGGGACCCTGTTTTGTAATGTTTGCCGTTACGTTGTTCTCCCCCATTCATTGTCAGGCCTACATTCTCTTTGAAGTTCTTTTATCATTGGTGTTCCTCTAGAATTCCTTCTTGTCGCCCTTAATGCCCTCTCCACATCTTACCTCCAGCTGGGCCTTGACCTTACTCATTTTTGTCAAAAAAGTACTCAAACAATATCTTCATACTCTTCCATTGTTGAATGTTCATCTTTCCAATTCTTGTGTGCTATTTGGTTGCATTACTGGCTCACCATGCAACTCCATGCTTAGTAAGGAGAGCCTTCTGCTGAAAGGACACCCTGCACAATGAGGCAGATTGTCCCTCACCTCTCAGTAAGCTGGGAATTTTTTTGCTTGGTTTTGCCTCTTTGCTTTGTTATTGATTTTTTTTTTTAAATCATCAAGCCCTCCTGTGCCCCCTTCCCCTTTGGCAGCTTCCCTAGGAATTTGGTGTACAAATACCCTAATTAAGCCAAATTCTCCTCTATGAAGTCCAGGGTCCTAATTCTGCTGCTTCTCTTCCCTGCGTTCCTCCGTACCTTGAACTCAGTTGTATCATGGTCACTGCAGCACAGGTTGCTATTTCTGTCATACTTTCTGCTAGTTCTTCCCACTTTGCAAGATGCAGGTGAAGTATAGCCCCTCTACCATTCACATTATAAACTGTCAGCAACACAGTCTAGTGACTTCTTGGGTTGCTTACATGGTGCAAGCCTAACAATACCTATCTGGACAGCTGAAATCTCCCATGAAGGCAAAGGCTTGCAATCAGGAGACTTTTGTAATTGTCTGTAGAAAGCCTCACCCTCTACATCTTGTTCAGGGGGTTGTGGTCAGACCCTACCACAGCATCTTCAGTGTCACTCTGCCCTTAGACCTTGACTCTTGACAGGCACATCCTTGGATTTCTACTGGGGCACTGCAAAGTCAAGGAGCACCTTTACAGAGAGCACAGCGACCCCACTGATCTCCCCTAAACAGCCTGTGCTCAGTCATGAGAGGACTCCAGTCAGGGTCTAACACATAGCTTACACATGTTTCAGAAGATCTCCCATCAGACATTTTCATATCATGCCTTTTGTGCAAGACAGTGTTCCACAAAATATTACTGCTCTGTTTTCACTTTTTTCCTCTCTTTTCTTCATCACCTCTTCCTGTCATTCTGTTAACTAGTATTTCAGCTCTTCAGGGCTCAGCTTTCCTTCTACATTTGTATTTCACACACTTGAGTTCCTATCCTCACTGGCATTAATGTAACAATCACCTTTTTAAAAGTGTAAAATAATATAACTGGGGTGAGTGTTGGGGCTGGGGGGTGGGAAAAGAGGAGTAACCAGTTCCCAGTACTCATAATTTGCAATTCATCAAACTCAAAAAAGATGAACGCACCTTAAAACACTCAAAACGATTCAGCATCATTTACAAATGTAAGCAAACCTCTATGATCTAGTTATGGTCATTTATCATTATTAGGAACAGGAAAACAGTTAATTTTGAATCCATTTGAATGAATGGGATCAATGTAGGTGATCAAGAAGAGTGAATAGACTCTAATTGTACTACTTTTACTTGAAAATTCATGACGAAATTATGTGCAATAATTATGCCGCTGGTGTACTGAAGCCAAAAATGAATTAAAAAATACCCTTTACTTGCACTGATTACATTCTACAATCCTTTCTATGAGATCTAAGAGGACAAAACCAGATAAAGACACTGAAATTTCTGTGTTGATCTTCCAACAGAATACACTAGTAGTCATTGATGAATAGTAATAAATGCCCCCTAAAAAATATTCAAAGGAATTAATAACTCTGTGGTCTCAAGAGGGTGAAAGCAGATGCTGCATACTGACTTCTCCCTACGCTGTGCCACTTGCAAGGTGAGGTTTCAAGATTTAGGAGGCCACAGACTGCAAGCAAGCCCTCCAGAAGGCCTGCAACGTTCACAAAGTGACAGCGCTTCTTGAACCCATCTCCCATGCTGACCCTTGCTTTCTCCTCCAAGCCTTCCTGCCTGCCAATAGCACCCAGGTCAGAGACAGGAGAGAGCATATGCCAGCTTTGGAGGAAGCTCTTCATCCAGCCAGTAATGACCCAGCATGCCCAGAAATAGCCTGTCACGGCAAAGTGCCTGAATTACAGGACCATGTATGCGACTCTTGACTGAACGTGTTCTCCAGCTGCTCTACTCACATATATTGGTGACTGCTTACACCAGCAGCCTTGTCTACTTGTTCAGCTGGCTGCTGTGCTGGATTCAGATGGTGAGGAAGGACTCTCCCCATCTAGCCGAACCACCACATCCTGGGTCATTATTTTCATGAAGGGCATTTCTCAGACCCAATAAGCAGTAAAACAATACTGAGATTTTAATTCACTTCTTATAAGCTTCCACTTTAAGTATGGCACAGTTCAGATTTTATGTCAAGTTGCAACTGGTTTCCCCACTGTAAATTGTCTTTTAAAAGGCAGTCTTTCAAGGAGCAAACCTGGCAAATTAATTCACTGTCACACCCATGGTTGACACTCATCGGTCTGTCTCTTCTCTTTCCTCCCTATGTTGCCTAAAAGAGGCATCTTTCCTCCTCAGTTTTTCTCTTTAGTCTTCATCATGAGGAAAAATAATTAAGCACACAATTCTGGTGGTAGGTGGCTTCTGTGCAGAGTTCTTCTTCATTGTGCTTGCCAAGATGAACAGTGCTGTCCCCCTCTTTCCTGACCAGCATTTTACAGGTGGGAAACCAAAGGGCCCCAAAAGGTGACTTACTGAGCTGGCTAACGACAGAGCCAAATGCCGTATAGACCCTGCTGTCACCATCCCGCACTCTAGCTAGAAGAAGGTTTGTTCTCTAGCCTAATCTCAACGATCACTACCGATGTGAGTCATGTTTCCCACGCTGTCACTGATTCCTCACCTGTGTGATGCTGCTAAAGTGGGGTCTGAAAGGGGATTTTAGACACCGGCTCCTGCCCCAATTACTCACACAGAGCTAGCGCCGTTATGCAGAGACAGCTACAGTAATTAGACCTATGACACACCTCAGGGCTTAAGTATTGTTCCAGCCTCCTTCCTTGCAGTATTTCATGAAACAGCCTTAGATTTTCTGAAGGTGCAGCACAACCACAGCACATTTTGGTTTGAAGCATTTTCAGACCTTGAGAGCAATTTTTATTTATTTTAGTTGGTTTTTTTAAAATCCTTAAAGAGTAGAGCTTCTTTTTGGCAAGTAAAAATGTAAAAGCAGGAAAGCAACAGACAGTTCCAGCCTGACTCTCAGAGAGAGACAAGATCTTTAAAACAGCATTTCCGCTCCTTCTGAGGCTACAGCCTGTGGTTTCATCTGATATACCTGTGTGGCAACCTATTCAAATGAGCCCACAAAGAGTCTCGTATGTTAAAAGATATGCGAAGGAAAGAGGAATTTCCAGTGGAAAATGTGAATGAATGGAGAGACGTTCACTTGGACAATCTCTTACCAAAGCACAGCAAACGTCTAGAGGTATCTGCCAGTCTTTTTTTCCATGCCATGAGGCACTCTCTCTTTACTGCTTACCTCAATTAGAACTCATAATGTAATTACTGGGCACATCAAAGCATTATGCCTCCCTTCAGAAAGGCTCGCAAGCCTGCCCACTCACATTGTGGTCTGCAAGTAACTATGAATCCCCCTGCACTTAGTGATGTATTTCACACCTCAGCTCCGGGCTCCGAGCAATGGTTTTAGGTTCTTCTAGTCCTGACAATTATAGACTCCACAGGAACCCTCAGGCTTAGTCAAACTTTCTATTTTTCCATATTTCATTTTAATAAGAACTACTCTTAGGACATGATGCTCACAATTTAGTATATAATACTATATATTTAGTATATAATACTATCTGAATATTTCAAAACTCTGGTAATAGTACAAGACAGTATAAGTACCTATGTGTTTACACTTTGTTATGCAGATGTACAATTGTTCTCAAAATTTGCATGTGGGGTTTTCAATGGCTCAGGGAAGATGTATATGCATGCATATTTATCAGAATCCCAAGGACCTTTGTATGCGGCAAGCTCTTGTCCAGTTATAGGTACTAATTACACTGATCACTGAATTTGCCAACATGCCTGGATGGGTTTTTTTTTTGAAAACCAGAATAATCTCTAAAGCTGATGCTTAAGGGAAATATCAGGGGAGAGAGGGTCAATTTGAAAAGGACAAAAGGAATGGAGATGTTATGGTTTGGAGCTGTGTTTTTTTGTTTTTCAGACAAGTGTCATACCATCGCTCTTCATTACAAATAACCCTTTGTGTTTCAGTGACAAGAACTACAAATGCATTTGTTCTGTTATGACAGCGGTCTGATTTGGAAACAACAAATTCCCTACCAGAAATAATCCACATTCTACCCAAAATCTCCACAGCAAAACTAGGTCCACACACCAAAAAAAGCTGCCTGAACAGAAGATAGTAAACCGAATACTCCTGCTGATCGGGCCCTGTTGTTCTGTACCACAGTCCCGCATGGTCTCACTCCAGCTGTACATCCCAGCCTCCTCCCTGGCATTAGTTCTCATGTTCCTCTGCTTTACTGGTGATCCAAAAGGGTTCGCTTCTGTTACATGGACAGTTTTCCGATCTGCTCACTGTCTAGGGGTGCCAGAGACACCACAAGAGAAGTGACAGGAACGTGTAATTGAGGAGGGATATTCAGCAGTGGTCCCAATTTAAATGTTTTTTATCTGCAGCCTGAATCTTTACAGCTTGTGAAATTATCTGGGAAAGTAGAGTGAAGGGATGGAAGCGAAAGGTCAGTGCTCAATGGCGTTTACATATCTCATCTTTGGGGACCTTCACGCACAGCCAGACCAATCCTACATACAGAGGATGCAGTTGCCTTGGGCAACTGCAGGTTGATAAACAACCACAGACCTGATACACCAGAGCTGCAGAGAGGCACATCAGTGCAGCTGCTGACACCAGTGCAGCTACTGACACCAGAGGTTTCAGCTGAGGTCTTCACTCTCGCACAACCCACTTAACAGCAGCAACAAGCTGCACTCCCCAGGCTCTCCCCTCTCTCTCTGAGCTGGCTACCTCTCCTCCCTTCTCCTCCTCCACAGCATGAGTCCTACCTCAGCATCTCACTTTGGAGGTTGCAGCACTGAGTTCAGTTTACAGCGCTAAGAATCCCTGAGCAACCTTTGCCATATGGCCATGAGTTACCCATCTGTGCAGCTGTGATCAGAACAGCTGCCAGCACTTGTGATTTATACAATGCACGAATCTGCAAAGGCCAGGAGGTGCAGGCATCCTCACTCTACCTTAAGTGCTCAGCTAGAACAATCTGCAATTGCTTGAACAGCTTAGGAGATAGGGTAGTCATCAGCAGTCAGATCCCCAGAACTATGGCTATCTGCCATGCACGGCCATGGACATATTGGTTATTGTCATTCAGCAGGTACAGGTCATCATGGTTGGTCATCAACCCAAATGAGTAAAAATGAGAATGTCAAAGAGTGATGAAGGATTATACAGGTATCCAGACAAATGAACCTGAAGTGATCTACACAACCCTTCCACAGCAACCAAAGGAAACTGTCACAAGGCTACCATCTGCTTTGGGATGGTTTCTGCAAAGCTAGAAGCAGCTCAATGGCTCTAGAGACCACCAGCACAATTCTCTGTGCTCCAGAGACCACCAGCACAACTCTCTGGACCTCAGTAGTGGTACCACCGCAAAGAGCTGCTTGTGGAGCTCATTGCAATAGTGTGACATAGCGGTTCTGTTGTTGGTTGTTTCTGTGGGTTTTTTTAAAGGTTAAAACAGCTTAAAATGGCAAAAATGAATTTGTATCAAAACGAAGTTTTGAAAAAATGAAAGCAAATGCAGTTCTTTGCCCAGCTTAGTATATAACCGTAGTTTCCTCACATGTCCTAGCACAGACAACTATGAACTGGAAACAAGGTTGATCTTAATAATGGTGTTAAACTGCATATTTTTCATTGAACTGGAGGGGATGGAAGCAAGGAACAGAAAGCTAAGACACCTGCTGCAAGCCTCCTTCAAAAGAAACTATTGTAGGCTGTCATAAAAAGCTTTATAATGCCTCAAAGGCATTGGGTCAATGTGTTAACAATTTCGTTCATACAACTGAGTGGAAAATAAAGACAGAAGAACTTCATGGTAGGCTTGCAAACTAAAAACTTCAGCTGTATAGTTTTATGTTGGAAATTCCTTTATAGTTACAGAAGAGTCAAAAAAACCAACAACACTGCAGACCTAATATTGAAACAGTAACAGTGAAGGAACAAAAGAAAGATTTTGAGAGGTTCCCCAGGAATGGGGGAATGAATTATTTCTATGTAACCAAAGGACTATTTTTTCTTTCCTGCTTTCTCAAGGCAAAACTTTGGTTCTAGTCTCTCTAAAAAGAACATCTTTGCTTTTCAGGTGATGTCTGCTTCACTCACAGAGAGAACTGTGAGGAAGGACAGTGTCTGGGGAGAAATGGAGCCAAGAACATTTATTGGAAGATATTAACTATATCAGAAAGAGTACTTCAGACTCTGATTTAATTGAAATCAGCAATGTAGCTGGAGAAAAGAAACATCGGCAGCTTACCCTGGAGAGCAGTGCTGAAATACGTGCTACATTGACCACTGACAATCCATAGAGAGCTGGCAGGTCACACTGTGCTGGCTCTTCTCCTTGTTTCCAGCTGCTAAATTACATTAAAGTCAGCTTAAAATTCATTAAACGCCTTCCTATTATTACTTTTCCACATAAGCAGTTGTTATAGCTGCTGCAGAGACATTGTGTGACAGTGACAGTGAAGGGAAAGGCCTGAGTAAATATGAATGGGAAAGGAGAAGTGACTTTGATCAGACAAAAGCTTGGGACCCTTTGCTGCAGAATTTAATTGCTGTTCAAAAGATGAGAGCAGCTACCCAGTAGATTGTGAATTCAGGTGCTTAAATGCTCCAGAGATACCTTAATACTGATTGTGGAGGTCACATTTTGTTTTTCAGTTCTCTATAAATTCTGAACCCGTCGGAGTCACCACTCTGTGAGACTGTCATTGCAATGATGCTGACCCAGTGTCACTGATAATTACAGGTAATTTCAAGTGCTGCCATTAATTTGTCTTTTCCAATCACTTGGCAAGGCCTTACAGGCTTTGTCCTGTATATAATAGTGTTGAAGGTAAAAAGATTTCTTCCATCAGGGATTTAAGGAATTGGATTTAATTCAGATTTTTTTAAATGCTTTGCACTATTTCTTGCAAGTTTTCAAAAAAAATTTTTTTTAGCTGTTTTCACCAATTTGAGTGGGAAGTTTTTCCAGACCAGGGTACAGGAGACCGAAATTCAGGTGTTAGCAGAAATATACTGTTACTGACTTCAGAAGGGAAGCTCCTTTATAGGTGAAAGTGGAGGAGAGAGCAGGAATACTTGCCTCCACCCCCATATAAGCCTTTTTGCTTGTATGTTAACTTTTTATAGAAGATCAAGAATATAAAGATTCTCTGCTTGAATTCTGGCCTTTAATGACATGTTCCCTGCAAGAAGAATCAAGTGGCATGAAATAAGTGCAGCTTTGCCAACAGGACAGAAATGACAGACCAAGCCCAGTATTAAATGGTATTTTGAAGTCAAACATCCAACACAGTGCTGTCCATTCATTACCTGCATCATCTGATGTACATGAGAAAAACACATCAAAGGGCCTTCAACAACACCTTTTAGCCTCACTGAAAGACCAAACCCATCAGTTTTTCTGGGAGAGCAAAGTAAGAATCTCCTGGAGAAAGAATCTTTTTTAAAATCTAGAAAGGAAGATATAAAGCCTTTTTAGTGACTCATATGACTTAGAGTTGTAGAGACTATTTAAAATAGTATCTGCAGCTTCTGCAGGGAAGAATTTCAGAATAGCATCACTAAAAATACCCCAATGCCTTTAAAGATTTACTGTCCATGCCCAGAACTCTTGAAAAAAGTAGAATATTAAAATAATATAGGTCTTACCAGAAAGCCATGCCTCTGCACAACTTAAACCTGGAGTGTACACTGGAGGTGCAGCGGTCCATACTCTGGAGACACCTTCTGCGTGCCATATAGTTCCGCTGCATATACAATTCCCATTGGTGTCACACTTGACCCAGGCTACACAGTAATGCTTCCAGCACACAGTAGTCATGTGCCCTCGTTCTGATTCTCGCTAAATATTCAGAGCTGAATTTGGCTTATTTGTCAACTTGGATGCAGCAGAAGGCATGAATTTTCTCATGACTGAGAGCTTCCCCTGTCTTGGGGCTATAGAAAGAGCAGCTGAATCAGCTCTTGCAAATGTGCAGAAGGACAACATAAGTTCGATCAGACTCTCCTGAACCTAAGGACCTTCTAGGGAACTCAGTTTATCCTGCAGGTTTCCTCAGTGGAGTATCTGCTCCTGTGGAGAGATGAGCTGCAGAGCCACCGACTCTTTGGGAGAAATCATTTCATGTTCCTAGGTGGAGCTGTTCTGCCCCCGCATGGCAGGTCAGGAGCAGAGCACGGAACTAGACCTCCGCTTCACGGACAAACCCATCATCTCATCGCAAAGCATCCCAAAGATTTGATGCCACATGGAAGGGACCTGTGCTGGTGTTCAAAGCATCGTATTCTGTTACAGTTGCACGTGCCAGAAAATTGCAGGAGGAAGGCAGCTGAAGGGGGTCTATAAGAAATTAACGGCTGACATAAATATCAGCCTTTGAACAGAGAATGGTCAGAAGTGAAGATACAACAGAAGCGAAGGTTGAGACTTACTACAGGCTTTGTGGTGTGTTTTTATTTGGAATACTGATTTAAAAAGACGACAAAAGAAAGGCAGTTTTTAGACAGGAGGCAAACTTGGCCTTTGCAAGATACAGGGTGCAATTGGGAAGGAGGTCCTTGATGATGTTAACTGCTCCACAGACACAAAGAATGCAATACAAGAGCCAGATGGAAAAACCCAGACAGCCTTTGACGGGAAGAGGAAGATGGTATGAGAGAATGAACACACAAGGCATGGGAAGTTCAGAGGAGCATGGTGAAATGTTCCCATGAGACGAGACAGTCTGCCCCATTCTGCACTAGCCCATCCCCAGGAGAGCCTTGGCAACACCAGGAGTTATGAGAGCTAAACAGGGGCTTGGCTGCATTCAGCTGACTCCTCTGAGAGTGGGAAGATCGTGACTGTTTCCTGACTACATTCAAACAAATGTATAGAACTTTTACGTGGGCAGGGGCATCTGGTTTTCACACCATATGCTACTCCTTTTGGAGTGTAAGTATATAGCTGAGTAAATGCAAGGGGATGTTTATATGATGAACATGAAACAGTCTGAAATGACACCACAAGTCAGTAGTACTAAATAAATTTTGCTTTCCATCATGGGGCTTCAAATTCTCTTGGTAAACTTTACATTAATCTGCTTGATCTTAAATGAGATGGCACTTGGGCATGGACGGGGGAAAACAGTTATTTTTCAGGAAGTGCCTGGAGTACACTTGTTACTTTCCAAACATTCAAAATGTCAAAAATGAAACAAACAGAGAAACACAACTAAAGTAAAACACAACAAAACCTCATAAAATTCCACCACATCCCAGTCAATGTTCTTTCCCTGCAGTGCTAACCACCAAAGATGCTATACTCATTGATGCTATATTCATTGGCAAGGTGGCTTCTTGCCATTCAATGTAAGGAAGTTGTGACCAAGCAACTAAACACTATTCTTAAAAAAAAAACCAAAAAAATACTAGACGTTGTGCAGAATTACAGAATTTAAGAGGGCACCCACGGGCTTCATTACCCCCAGTGCTGCAGGATCCTTTCTGTCATGAAAAGGTTTCCATCAAAACCCTTCCTACAGGTAACACAATCAAGAACAGCACAGGCTATTAGTATACAAAAGGATAAAGAATAAAAAAAAAAAATTATTTCACTGCCTCTGATGACTGACTTCATTAAATGTAGGCTGGGAGGAAAGATGGTCAAAAATAGACTACTGAAGACAAAGGGAAAGCGTATACCAAAAAGAGGTTTATATCCCAGACTGAAACCTCTGTGTGTCAGCATGTATATACATGTGCATATAAGATTTGCTACCAGTTTCTGCCGTTTTCAGTGAATTTCATCCTAAACTTATCTCCTATGAAACAAAAGAATTGTTAAAAACTGAATACTTTCCTGTAAGACGTTTGAAGAAAGAGCTTGAGGTGTGTTGGTGCGCATCCAAACTAGTTCTTACTCATTGTTTAGAGTATAAATAGTGCCAGGTATTAGTGCAATTACAGGAAAAGGCACGTGCACAACTAGCATGATGAATTTTCTTGACATTTCATCTTTGAAGAAAGTTGTCCAGCAAGGAAAGACTGAAAAGGTGCCAAACATGATGCAAGCATAAAAGCAGGACGTACTGCAACTGTGCAGAGAAAGTAATAGAAGGGTCTGTTTCTAGCCAGGGGAGATATCTGTGATGAATCAGTAGTTGGTGGGCATCTGCCATTCCAAGCCATGCTAACAACTTTCAATCAGACCTAAATTTCAGCGTTTCCACAGAAAAACATGGCAATATTGATGCCCAAAGGATTTAGGAAGTACAGATAAATACCTGGTGTATCATGTGTGCACATACATACATACGTATTTCTCTGAACACACATCCATATATTTAGGAGTACAAACACAGAACCGCTAGTATGTATTTATGTGGTTATACATGGATGTAGTTATATGGTGGTTTTATATTTGCATCTGTAACTATAGATCAAATTTTGGCACAGTATGAAAATAGTGATGTATATTGGAGGTTTCTTTCTCCACCCAGAAGAAATAGGAAATACGTACATAAGATAAAGCTGTACATAAAGATCTGGCAGTCTGACACTCTGAGTAGGCCTGTGCTCTCACTGAAGGTTGGGGCTGCATTAATGTTAGTTTCCTTTCAACCATGACAGGAAAGGAGGAGGGAGGTCTGAAAGCACCATCTGCTTTTCCAGATTGCTGTTAATTTGCCAATAATTCATATTGGATATAAAGAATTAATGCTATGGGAGAATGTTAAAAATATACAAAGCCTTCAACTCCAGCATATGGAGCAAAGATTAGCAAAGAACAGGCATCAGGTTGTCCTCATGGACCAGGAGGGTGGAGAACCCTCAGAAATTCATCTCGTGGGTAAAAAAGAATGAAAACACGGACAGGTGTGGAAGAGAAAGGGGATATTCCTCTAATAATCAAAGAAATAAACCTGGAAGTCAACAAAAAAAGCTTTGCAAAGAACATTTTAAAGCTGGACAAGCAATGCTGGAGAAACAGGTCCAGGCATGTATAGGAACAAATGAAACCCTGGCTTTGGGGAACATGCAAGCTATGCTTTGTGAGCCTGTGATGGCTTCTCTGGAAACACACATTGGAAACAGTCTCGAGAAAAAGGTCACATGAAGGGAGCCTGAAGTCACTTGGAAAGGGTGGCAGGGTGGCATCAGTGAGAAAGCAAAACGTGGTGTGATACATCTGAGGCGAAACACTAATCCTCTAACAGTTGATTGTGGTTTTTACATTGACCAGAAAAGGTCAACATATGGTGGGCTGGGAAAACTGCCAGCAGAAGTACTGCTACTTTTTGAATGTTTTTAATATAAATTTCAACCTTATCCATGCAGCTCTGTTAGAGAAAGGAGTGCCAGTAACTACAAGAAGCGATCTCTACTTCTTATGGCACCTCTGAAGATGTAGGCTGAATAGGAGTGAGCTACATATAGATGACAATTCACTAAAATAACACTGTTTGGTCCCGAACCTGGTATTCCAGCATGACAAGGACATGGGAGCCTCTGACTGCACCTATCCAAGTAAACTGAACAGTGTATGGGCACAGGTCTGAGCTACTGACAAGCAATCAGACTTGCCACAAAAGCGTTACCACAGTGTCTAGCACAGCTTTGGAGCAATTCACCAGTTACAGCGCTCAAATCCAACAAATACAAACAAGTATGAAGGCTTTGGCATAGGCAAACATGGTATTTCTTCCATCCCTCCCCATCCATGGTGGCAGAGGAGCTTTACAGAAGTGAATAAACAGCCTTTCAAAGCTATTAGCTTTGCATTCCTACAAAGGTCCCCAGTGTCCTGTTCAGTGTGAAATTGTCTTGTAACATAAGTTTTACACCAGAAGTGAAAGGACTTACCTACTCACACTAGGAAAAGAAAATCACCCGCCTCTCTGAGGACAGGAAGCTGGTGCAGCAACATAAGTGATCTGGCAGTTCTTCCATAAACAGGAAGGGAAGAATTCCACAAATTTGATGACATGTGGTCTTTATTTTCAGAGTTGTTTGATTGATGAGTGACTGTGAAGGGGTGCTGTGTACGAGGAGCTCTGCTGATAGGTCTTGTGATCCAAAGCTGGAAGGAGCTCTCGACTGATACCAGTGCTACCTGATGACAATTTTCTGGCTCTGGGGGATATTTCTTCTGTCAGACATACTGGATTCTAAGTGCCATCTCTCCTTCATTTCATATGTCTTTTTTTTTTCCTCTTAGTTTTTTTTTATTTTCTGAGTTTTCAGTATAAAATGTGTGAATGGGTTATGGGTTGTAGTCTGAGATCATGAATGTGGTGTCTCTGTTTCACTCTAATTTTTACAATCCTTGATTTACACACAATAAAAACTACCAGTAAACTTTATAAAAATTTTTGACCAAACAACATAGCTGGAAAAAAAAAAAAAGAAACAGGTAAGATTTTTGGATACACAAACCCTTTAGGGAGTTCCTTACCGTAAGGCAGTCATGGTTTAAAGCTTCAGTATTCTAGATATTAGCCTTAAATTCCACAGATGCACAATGAATTTTAAGGGAAAACTCAGCACACTAAGTAATGTTCAGTTTACCTGTGACATGCAAAGCACAAATTCCAGAAAATACATTTCTGGCTATGCAAAATGCACTTACACTCCATGTATCCAAAGTATATGTTGTTTAATTTCGTGGTTTGTTTAATGAAAAGAAAATGAAAGACATAGTTTGTGTAGCTGCTTAATGTTTTATTCCTGGCTGGGTATTTGGACTAGGAAAACAACAGCTTTCCTTTTGGCTGTTACTGTTTAATTATTCAATGTTAACAGACAAGAAGTAAGCTGTTAACCCTCCTCCTCTTCTTCACAGCTTTCCTTTTCCTCATGGGTCTAAATCTGTCCTTCACACATATGAAGAGCAACTTGAATTGCAGGGATTGCGTTTTGGCCTCACAGGAAAGAGCCCATTGCTTACAATTTGTCCTTTTAATATTGGTGTGGTTTGTTCTCCAGCCTTTTAAAACTACACAGTAGCAGCTTCATTTCCTCTCTTTTTGATGCTCTCCTTTAAACACCATCACAGACCCTTCTCCTTCACAGTCCTGCTCCCAAGCTAAACTCTCTTGGTAAAATTTCTGAAATGTAATGACTATTCTACCCAAATCACTGTACCTGCTGCTAGACAAAGTAAATAAGCTCTAAATGTGGTGGGTTTTCCTCTTGCTTCCTGAGAAGCCTCAACGACACAAGATCTCACAAGATCTAACTAGACTGACTCTAGAAGCATTTAAAAGTTTTCTTGAAAGATGGCAGATCCTGGTATCAGAGGATGACAACTGCTTGAATCTCCAAATAACATCTCATAAAGTAAATGACATATTCACAATATTTGGGTCAAGTGCATGAAAGCCAAATCCAGTAGTGTCATCTTAAGCAGCATGCAAGCTGTCTTTTCCTAAAGACTCAAAAAAGTCATACATCTTGCCTCTCCAGGCTGAGAGCAATTCATGACATAACCACACACCTTCCTTGAAGAGAGCTATCCCCTTTACAGTCTTCAAAAAAAAAAAAAAAAAAAATCCTTGGAAAGAGATTCATCTGCTCCAGCTAAGCATGTCAAAAGTTGGGTATGTACCTCTCCGTGATAGATCATGCCAAGATACTTTTGCTGTATCAGTCAGGGATACAAAACTGTTCATGACTGTTTCCTAACCTTTGCTACCAAATCACTGCCTTCAGGTTACATTATAGACTGCTTGAATTCCCATCAGTCTAATACACTTGAAATGTTAAAAGCAGAAGGAACACATCATATATGCAAAGCCATGACCTTACTGTGCGTCTAGCTGAAGTCTTAAGAGTCTAATGAAAGAATTACCCATCCAGTTAAGATGACGCGAACAGTTCACAGTTCAAATTAGATTAAAGTTGTAAAAACACCAAAATTTTAATATCTACCCATTTTTTTGGCGGTGTGCTTTCCTTTCCACTGCCCCTTTGGATCTTAACGATGATAGCTTCAGTGCAGGGAGAGGGAAACAGTCAGGAGTCAGTATTCGAGTCTTTTGCCAGTATGATGTTGACGGTTTCTTCCTCCTCTGCTTGGAGTCCTTCTCATGAGTTCTCTAACAGACTCTGCACCTTGGTCTTTCTTCCCTCATCTCCATCTCTATGTTACACATGTACTTACTACGTATGGGGTGTATTACATATGTTGGATACTTAATATTTGTTCTCTTTGTTATCCCTAACTGGTTTTACCCAGCTCTAAAGGTTGCCTTCTTTCAATCAGTAGTAAGTGACCTCTGCAAGCTCTTCACAGCCCTGGGGCCTCTGGTATCATCCTGTCCCTCTACTCTCAAGGTGTTTTATTCTAGGATCAGTCATACACAGCTCATTCTACAGAGAATAAATGCTTGTTATTAATATCTTCTAGATAGAAAAAAAATATTTAAGAATAGGTGTTACATCACACAGTTGTACAGAGCTGATCAAAAGCTAAAACAAAGTAATAGTTACCTGGTCATTAGACAATCACTATTAAAGTTAAACGAGCTAAAAGAAATCTGTGGGGAAGCCAAGACAAGTCCATACAAAGCCCAACAGATCCAGAGGCCTCTGCTGTTAACTTCATCAGAGCCCGTGGCCTCTTACACTAAGTGGCAACACAATATCTACTGGGCTACAAGGCTACACTTCTCCTTGAACACTGGCTTTATGATACAGATGTGAAAGACTACAGCAGAAAAGTCTCTAGTCAAATTCTGAGTTTGAAAAAACCTCTCAAGAATGTACGTCTTCAGATCAGAAGTGGACCTCTGGTAAGTGGTGGGGACTGTGATGCAAACCCTTCTGCTTTGAGATCAGATATTCACTTCAGTGTAGCTTAGGAGGGACTAGATTTCATTACTCAACAGTCAGTCTCTACAACAAAGGTCTGAATCACAAATTTGCCATCGTACAGGAAAAAACCAGGCATTTTTATTCATTGCAAAAGAAAGGCAAAACTGAAGATTTCGTGGCTGTGAAGAACACTGTAACACCCTCTTTGGTTCAAATGAAAGCTTCTCACCAAAAGGATGCGATCATACTCCTGAAAGGTGCTTACTGCTCCCTCTGTAGCTCAAAACATAGGAATAAACAGAGTATGTGAGTCTCCAGACAGTCAACATAGTCCTCAGTCTCTGCCTGCATATCCAAACACATATGTAGACTGAGGCTTACTGTCTCTGACCTCTCACTTCATTTCAATGTGTATGTTACTTTGAAAAAAACTGGTTGCTACTGATTAAGTAATGATAATAAAATGACACGGGAAATTCATATAAATCTAAGCTTAGCCTTTACTCTTTCATGTGTTGTTCTTGTAAGGTTCTCTTATTTCAAGAGAGAAATTACTATCAGATATGGAATCTCATGGCTCATGGAATAGGCAATGTAAATTCTTGTTTACCTCTATGCCAAGTCATTTCAGAATTTGGTGAAGAAACTTTCAGCTGATAACATTGTGTACAGAGGTTTTAATCAGGGATCACTGAGCTAAGCCCTCTACAAACAGAGAGAATGCAATCCTGGACCACAAAGACTGACTTCCAAGTTCTGCTCCAGATATTTCAGCAAACATTCTCATGCTCCAAGTCTACAACGAGCAGAAAACAGGAGGCCAAATTTTTCAGGACTGTTTTTTTGTTTGTTCATTTGCAGCCAATCAACCACATCAATTTGGGCTACTCATCTTGAAAGAAAAGGAACAGGACAAAAACCATAGCAATTATACCTGCAGAACTTTTCAAAAACTAAAATTCCCCAAACATGATTTCCTGTCTGTCCTATGTAGTGTAAGTATTGCAAAAGCAAGGACACTTGCTTACAGATACAAAACAGATGGGAAAAACCCTGCCTTTGTGATTAAAGAATGTCTCCAGCTTTTAAACACTGTAAGTTGTTATTGATCTCCCCACCAGATGGAGTAGCATGTACAGTTTTGATGATTCTTGCAGACATGTGATTTATTTATTTGGAGCACATACTGTGTTCTTAGCTAATATCATGAAACTATCTCTACTCGGTCCAGTCAATCAATAATTCAAACTCCAAAGACTGAATAAAATCACAGTCAAAACTAAGTATTTTCTTTCTACAACTCTCCAAGACCTTTGATAACCTGAAGTAGGCTTTTATTGAGGTTCTCCTCACCCTTGACCCTTTACCTCAACTGCTGTTCAGCAGAAATATCCCAAGTTTCAGAGGACGCAGACATTCAAGTCAGTCTCATAAAGGCTCCACAAGAATCGCGTGGTCATGGTTGGAAAAGACGTTCCAAGTTTATCTAGTGCAACCCCCTGTTACCTACAACTCAAAGGTGGGTCACCGATGGGATCAGACCAGGCTTCCCAGGGCTTTATCCATCCAATCTTGAAAACCTTCAAGGGAGGAGACTGCACAAATGCTCTGGGCAATCTGCTCCATTGCTTGAGTATCCCCACAGTGAAAAGGTTTCTCCTTACAGCAAACCTCTCTCATTTCAACTTTTGCCCACTGTTTCTCACCCCCTTTCATGTACTGCTGTGAAAAGCCTGCCTTCAACTTCTTCTTGACAGCTGTGTAGGTACAGGAAGGCTGCTATAAAGTCTCCCCTGCTCTAGACAGGTCCAGTTCCCTCAGCCTTCCCTCACAGAGGAAGTGCTCCAGCCCCTGACCAGCTCTGCTGGATTTGCTCCAGTTTATCACTGTCTTTCCTATATACATTGAGCGTGCTTAAAACTGGACACAACCAATCTCTGCTGTAAACTGACACATTGTCCCACCACTCTCCTGTGTTTCCTAGTATTGACAGATCATGCACAGGCTTACTCATTTTAGATGGACTTTATACTTTTATGTCAAATGCACAGCATTACGTAGAGGAATATCGGTAACTAAATGACCCCAGAAATCCTTAATTCTAGCTTGACCTGTGTCACTGAACTGCTATGAAGAGCAGATTAAATTCTTCAATTTCCATACTGCTTCCATGCAAGGTCAGCATACATCTCACAGGAAACATATATATAAAATTCATCCCAAATTCAGCAAGACTGACGTGAGACAAATACTATTCTTTCCTCATTAACGTGACAAACAAATACACCCCGTAATGCCTTGGGATTGGTTTCAGAAGCAGGAGTGATAGGGTGGGACCTACCCAACACTTTCATCTCAAGCTGTATTTTTCCTGGAGAAGGCAGGATGATGCTAGATCCTCTCTGCAGAAATTCAAGCAGTACCTTCTAGCAATGAACAAAGGTGGGCACATACACAAAGAAATCTGGAGTGGCACTGATGCAGTGCAGAAATGAAAGTGGGGGCAAAGCACTAGCTTTTCTCAGGTGTAAATGGCTTTACCCCACACACAGCCACAAAGGGCGGGACCTTCTCAGCAAGCAAAAGAGACAGTGCCTGTGCAAGACCAACCACAACGAAGACCAAGTCAGTTCTTCAATTAACTATATCTCATATATGAACTTGAGGTACATATGAGCGATGTATCTCCTACAAAGTAACAACCGCAACTAGTCAGGATATCAGAAGGTTGAGCAGAAGCCATACAATTGTTTAAAGCGAAATTGAGGGATTAGTCTGGCCAAATCTTTAAGGCCACGAACTGGGAGAATAAAGAAATGATGGTGGTATTACTTGTTACTAACAAGTAGTAAGTATTAGTGGTTCTTGGGAATTAATAAAATCTCAGATTATTACATTTTCTTTACTATCTTATTTCAAGACAAAATGTAGGTCTGTTTTTATTTTAAATTTACTTCCAGTTCTGAATAAGAGATTGTTGTCTTCTGATGCATCTTAACGGTCTTCCAGGGACACTGTGCTACAAGGGTTTTACCTGGCAGCATCAAGTGAGGGTGAGAAGATCGGAAGCACTGCATGAAAGCTCTTCTGTCATGGCAGGTGCTGGAAATATTTAGCATGGGCATGCTAATTAGTCATCACAGTAATGCTTCCACGTCTGAGACATGATGGTGTTAAATGCGGAGGGAAAAAAATGAGACTTGGTATGTAAAGTACTGCTTTGACTCCATACATTTGCCGCTTTACAATAAAACAGTTGAGTTACACCTGGAACGCCAGAACCTATGGTGCCATCACTTCTACCACTTTAATCTGCCTTTGCAGCTTTTTCACTATGGGGTACTTCACAAAGACACTTATGGAAAGACAGGATGCTGTGTGGGAAATGTATGCCAGTTTTTATTCCAAGGTTCCTTGTCAACTGATCCATGACTTATCAACAGCAGCATCGTTCCCAACCTTAGCATTACCTGAAAGTCACTGTCTTACAGTAGGTAGTGAGGGAACTGGTTCTGGAACATTAATACAATTGTCTCACTGCACTTTTCCACTAAACAAGTGATTAGATGGCTTTTTAAGATACCCACTTCTCATTACCTGATGCTCATGGATTGCAGGCACAAGGCAATGCACTTGCTTTCATCAATACCATCTTCCTAAAGTACAGGCATATTTACATCGCCTGTGAATCAGCTACAGATTTTATTAAGCCTGGCATGACTACGCCTACAACCTCACTGCTAAAAGGTCTCTACATAGGCAGAAAGCTAACTGCTGCACTCATCCCAGTGCAACTTCTTAGAGAAGACATGGCAAGTTCATGTATCTTAAATTACAGAGTTTGGTCAGTTTACTAAATGCTTTTATGTTGCTATTGCCTGAAAGAGCAGGAAGTGAACTTTGCGGCATCGGTTTTATTTTCTCCCTCTAGGCTCAGATGCCTGTATGGCAAAGAAGAGCCAGGTGAAAACATTCAGACATCTTACCCAAACTCTCTGGAAAACATCCACGCTGCATGGGACCTGGCTGGTCAGCACTGACAGTTACCCCGGATTACATGAATAGGGTTCTTCCTCAAAACTTTTAGCATCTTGTCTACTTGAGAAGGGGGAGAAGACCACCCAGCCCTGAGACTCTGGAAGGACAAATGCTCCCGAGGCAAAGAACCAGGATTTTCATCCCAACAAACAATGAGCCTGACAGAGCTTGAGGTGATCCATCTTGCTTGGATTACAGATCAAATAAAAGACCTCTGTGCTTTCTGCAGAACACAGATGCTTTTTCAGAGAGGCTACACAACAGTCTTAACAAAGTTTGCTGCAAGAAGTCATTTTACTGAAAAATTTTCCCCTCAAAGTGGTCAATCTTCATGCACTGGTCCAAAACAAGAGGCCCTATCTGATGCTCTTCTGTTCTGGAATGTGCCATGGGGCACAACGTGGTTAGAAATAATTTCAGCTTGGAGGCGGAAAATATTCTCAGAAGCAGAACCAGCAAAAACATTTTTCTTCTTCCTACAGGTGTTGTGTGGTTCTTTGTTTCCTTGTTTCTGGACAGAGAATCTCATTCCGCAAACTCTTTCATTCAGTGAAGGCAATTCTATCATAAGGTAATTTTGTATGCAGACAGCAGGGAGATTAGTATTGTTTAATTCCCCCTGGAACAGAGGAGAGAAAGGCTCTAAAATTCTACTATCCACCACTGTGAGTTCCTCCATGCATGAGTTTTCAACATTCTGCAAAGTTTGCCCACATGCCGTAAGAGAGAAAAAAATTATTTTCAGCAAGGAGCATGGAAGCAACAATGGAACAAAATTAGAAAGCCCCACAACTGCATCAGGTTCAGATTTATACTCGTAAAATTACAAGAGTTTTGTCCTTTGCAATCTTCTCAGCAGTTTACATCACACTGTTATGTTTTTTCCCCTCACAGATGTGTTCTTGAAGTGAGGAACACATGTGCTCTCCTCTGCTGATTACAACACATACCATACCCTAACTGCACGGTAGTTTTACATAAGAAAGGAATAACGTTACTTACCAGCCAACCTTGGGAATGTAAGGCAACATTGCTTTAGGTTCTTTTCATATTATCTTACCAAAAAAACAGTCACAATAGTAGCTAATAAGCTTGGAAGAAGGTCACACAGAATGGTGTTTGATAATCAATAGATGTTAGGCATGCAGCCCCTCCGAAACTGGAGCATACTGACTGTAAATTTAGTTTATTTTATTTTGGAAACATTTCACTGAGATAAAGTCTTACCTCTGCAGCATTTGTAAATGTATTTTATACCTCTCTGTAGTATCAGAGAAGGAAAACAGGTCAGTATATTCACTCAATGATAAATGCTTGAAGTAAGGAAAAAAAAAACCCCACACTAAATTAGTTGGAATTTTATTTTGTTAATATTAAGACAAACAGCTCTTTGGAGGAGGCAGTGCATGAAAAGTTTTGCTTAGTTCTGTTTTATGAAATGGTAGTGTAACGTCAAAATTCCTTCATTTCTGGTCGGACAAAAAAAAAAAATCACACACACTATTCTGGAGAGCAGCTGTGTGAAAAACTCTACAAAATTATATTTAAAATTATATTTAAAATATATTATTTGCAGCCTGCAGCTGAATATGAGATAAAGTTGTCAAATCTGTGGTGATCCACATCTGAACTCGGATTGTGTCATAGTTAAAATGGGTGTGTTCTGTTCACTATTGTCACTACCTGCATCAGAGCACTGTCCTACCTATGTGACATGATTCAGTATAATCAGCAGCCTCTAGAGAAAAACAGACAACTAGAACACAGAATGAAGAAGAGCAGGTCACAATACATGTCAGGAATGAGGTGTACTCAAGTAACTTCACACCTGCTCTTGTTTTGCCTGCCTTTCCCTTCACCAGCTTCTGAAATCAAAGCAGAAATCACAAATGCAATACAATTTTCCCCCTCAATAAAAAAACCCAAACAAACAAAAGGCACAGTCCCTTCTTATACCTTAAGGCCAAAGATAAGAATCATTAATATTCTTAATATATTACTAACAATGGCAAGTCTACAAACCATAGCCTTCTATGAAACACATGTATATAAAGAGCTAATATGAGGATGTCAGTGCAGCCTCATTATCAAAGCTGGAAGTATGTACCAAGTTAGCCTTTAAAGAAACAAGAGGCATCTCTTTCCCCAGACCAAAAAAAAAAAAAAAAAAAAGGAAGATAAAATTTTTCTACCAAGCTCCTCAGAGAATCCATTAATATATTTATAAAATCACTTAGCCATCACCATATGATCTCAGTGTAGCGTCACCTCATCTCTAGCTAACACAGCTGAGGCAGAGAACACAAGCTGTGCTGTTTGCTTCTTCGTACTGCTGTCACGGTGCAGTCAAACCAGGGCTTACCATCTTATATTTTCAGAGACACAGCCTTCTGCATTTCTGCACTGACAGAGTGACCATACACATGTTCAAGCATGCATCTTTACATAAATATATATATGCCCATAGTAAAAGCATTACAACTTACTGTGATCAGCACTGAAGAGAGCTTACACTAGTTTGTTATGTGATAGGCTCAGAGAGCTTAAGAAACAGCTGGAGAGAGAGAGATGAGACATTGGAAAGAGCTGAGAGTTTCTTCATGGAGGGTAAATTCGGAGTCCAACGTCATTAAAGAAAAAAAATCCTTTCTGCTGACATGTGCTGGTTTGAGCTAAAACTGAAGTCATACAAATCCAAAGTTTTACTAATTCCTAGTTGTCTGACATGAAGTTTTCCGAATTACCATCCTTTCTTCTTTTCCACCTATTACTAAAATACTAGTTTTCTGTATTCCAAATTAGCTACTGTTTACCAGCATGGCCATAAATCATTCAGGTCAAACAGAATTTTGCATTCATTATTAGCCAGACTTCTGGTAAGTCTTTGCAACCTGTATTTCTTTATCTGTACTTCTGTAGAGCTGAAGTTCTGATTGCAAGAACCCACTACAGCTTATGTACACAAAACGCTAAAAATACAAGCATGAATATCTAACACTTATGCTAATCATTAAAATCATCACGAATTGGAAACATATGAAAGAGAAATCTGTCTTTTTGTCATGTACAAGGAACATCAAACAAAGCTGTGGATGTTTCAGCTAGTCCAACTGAAGTATCATTTCTTCCATGAATTAAAGCAGCAAGGTTTTTTAAACCATAGGAAAGCCCTCCTCTCCTTTGAGTTCATAGCTGATTTTGGTCTTTGGAAGCAGCAAGATACCAGACAAGCCAAAATACAGAAGGCTTTAACTGGAGTTATTTGATGTGGCAAAACAGCTTTTAGGGACTGGAAGTGTTCCAAAGAAAATCGTTTCCTGCTGTGTTAGAAAACTGTGTCATCAAGAGTAAAGAAGAGGTTACCTGTACAGATATTGCTGCTATCCATTATTCCTTCTCCTTACACTGTTTTAGAGTACATAATTCCTTTCCCTTTGAGTTGCACAAATTACATCAGCAGCACTGTCCATCCACATGGGCAGTAGACTTGCTTTTGGTAATTTCTTAGCATTTTCTTTCTTGCCTTAAAATGAAATTACTCACTGTTCAGATTTTATTTTCTCGCTATGTAAACCATTTAAATAAGAGATCCTTATCTCTGCCTTTTGAAGTGGTGAGCTAATCCCCCTGTTTATTTCACTGGTTTTTTACTTCCCTTCCATACACAGTGGTGATTTGTAGATCCTCTCCCCTTTGGTATATGATTTATTTGGCTCAGTTTGCACTGCTTTAGTGTACTCTGCTGCTCTCTGAGTCACCAGAATCGCCTTCCTCAACTTCAGTCCTCCACATTTTATAAGAAAATTTTCTGTTTCTGCTCCAAGTCTTCTCCTTCCCTTAACATTTACACTAAGTATTACAGCATAAGCACATATCAAAGCAATTATCCTTATGGCTCTGAAACCACATTCGTTATTCTTTTGTTCTGAGCAGTTTCTTCTTTTCAGAAGTAATGCTACTTTAAGAATTGCTTTAAAGGAAGATGGTGCATAAAAAAAGGCTGTTTCTACAACGTGTCAGGAGTCAACACTTGTATCAAGGCTGCATAGCTAAGAATATTGTTTTCCCATTACAAGCTGATATTCAAACAGGAATTGTAACATGATCAACAGGCTAAAATAATTCTCTCCAACTGTATGGAAAGGTCTGATTTGGTTATCTGAATCTCAAGATCACCTCAGCAGTAAGAAAGAAACGGCTGAAATGTGAATGTGCCAGTATATATGTACCTTTAAAAAGAGAAGGAAGAGCTGTCTGACTGTTCAAAAGGAAAATAAAGATCACCACCCAGAAGGAAACTGGAGTGATTATCTGAAGAGCCACTTAGCTGTATCTCACTCAGCCTGTTTGCATGTCTATGTTTAAAATGCAGCCATTGTTTTTCCAGTTCTTCCATTCCATTTTCCTCCCTAAGTCTCTTTGAAAGAGTCTGGACCTACAGAAGAAACATGTCTTTGACAGCCATGCAATTATTCTTTTTAAAATCCGTTAGGTACCGATTCCTGTTGTTCCTCAAGAGCCATTTGAAAAACAAGCATACTTAATATACTTCTATGTAAAATGAGCACTGAGTAAGGAAACAAATGAAATAAATCCAGCTATTTTTCTGGAGTTAACAGAAGAAAGTGACCAGCTCAGCTAGTGTACATCAGTTTTATTTCAACAAACATGTTTGCTACCTTTGCACCTGGTTTTGCCTCTCCCATTCACAAAAAAAAAAAATTCTGATATAAAATTATATACCAATGTACGGTGTAGACGAATCTGGTTTGAACTGTCAAAGGGCATTTACTCAGAAATATGGTTATACATGAAACCCACAACTATAATGTTACAGTTGTGGTATGTTGGAATAGGAGGAAAAAGTACAGTTAAGACTGTTTCTATTTCCATAAACAACATTTATTGCAATACCTGTATTCTAAGTGTACAGATACAAATATAAAATGACCCAATAACAGACTTTAAACCTGCCCAAATAGCAAACTGAAAAATTCATTCAGTATTAGAGCCAAAAGTTGACAGAACTTCAATAGGTGATATGAAGCTTCCCCAGTCTCTCTCCAAGAACAACCAGGATCCACCATAGTTTTGGTCCAAGGTGTATGCTTTAGGTTGGCAGCTGAGTCTACGAACGAGTGTATTTACCCCAGATGTGCAGCATAAACACAGAAGCAATAAAAAGAAGACTCATGACCAAAACTGGAACAGGCCCACTAAAAATAAACAAAAACAATGTATTAACATAAAAAAAGAAACCTGCTTTGTCCAAAGGCCAGTCATTATCAGCCAAGTGAACTCACCGGTACATAAGCAATTGTACAAGAAAACTCTCATTCCATTCCCATAGAAACACCCTGAAGCACACAGAAATGAGATGGCCATCTCTCATCATAGAGATGCTGCCCCTATGTTTTTAAAGATACAGTTTTACACACCCTAAATATTACATCACTATAAAGCACAATACAATAACAAATTTCCCCACTTATTTAAAAAGTAATTAATGTTTCATTATAACTTATCACTGTAGAAACATCTCTGGAAAATTATCATCTGTATTTACACTCAAATAGCCACTTGAACAAAGATCTAGGCAGATACAAAAACCAACAGAGTCCTCTAGCGGCTAGTAGAATTTTGGCATAAAATTCACATTAGCTGTTTTTTCAGAGGTTTTATTTCATTGGAAAACAGTGGCAGCAGTGGGTGAGAGTCAGGGACTTCTGTTCTCTTGAAAAAGATAAACAGAAGATCAAAGTTCACTCCATCATTAACTAAAATGTATAAACTAACAAAATTAACTTTTTTCTTTCTCACTTTTATACATTGTTGAGAAATTATACACTGATTTTTTTAAAAAACAATTTAACCTTAGGGTGCACATTGAGAGACTAAATCAGCTGTTTCACACTGTTGAGAGACAACAATTATGCGCACTATCACACAATTACGGGCACTCAACACTGATGCAGACAATCTCATTTCTGATTTTCAACCTGCTATTAGGAGAAACACCATGAATTCTGTTATACAGCCCAGGTTACCCTTCAGTTACTGATTATAAGCAGGTAAATGTTACTTGAATTCAAAGTAAAAAAGACACTGGAAATAGATTGAAACAATTTACTAACATTTTTCTATGAGATCATGGTCCATGCACTTCAAATCTTTGTAACTGTAATCTTGCACTGAGTTTTAAAACTCCATTATGATTTATCATACTTAGACTTATTTGGGCATGGAGAACCCTGAACAAAGACATAAAGCATTTAGCAAATCGACCAATGCCAAAACGTGCACAATAAAAAAAGTCTGCACACAGAGTGACTACATAAGCAACCCCTGCTGAGGGATACCTTTCAATAAGCAGCAGAATATACTTCTCAATCCCCAGTGTTTTCTACATATTTGAAGTTTACGTCATACACACTCTAAGTTGAAACAAGATCAGGTGCACAAAGTCCTTACACTGTCTCTGAATTACTATTTAATTCATCTGAGCCTTTAGCAGTAACAATGCGCAAGCTACTGTTGCCAAAGGCACACAGGGATAGAGGAGCACCACTAACCATGGAAATAAACCCAGGAGACTGTTTGTGTGTTTGGTGGGTTTTTTTAAACATGCAGACAACACTGATCCCCCTACAGAATAATCAGCTTTCCAATACTGACATGTGTATCTCATTTCCTCCAGTCCCACAGAAAACCCACTGAAACCCTGCAGTTCTCCTCCATACAGCTGAATCTCCTCAGTCCACCACGCAGTTTAAATAAATGAATAAAAAAAAACAATTCAGGCACCTCTAAAGATTTTGTACTGCACATTCTCAGAACGTCTTTTATAAGGCTGTGTATTATACCACAAGCCTAATTTGATTCTTTATCATGGCTCCACAGGAAACACAACCTATAGCTCTTTAAAGAAGACAGCACAAGAGGAGGTATAGGAACCACAGATAACAGACGCCACAGAAAGAGCAACAAGTTTGGGTTTAGTCTTATTTTCAAAGTATGCAATGCTTGATCTGAGTTTTAAAGAGAAAAATATCATATTCCACTCTCAACCAGATCCCCCACAGCATCCTTTTACTAATATTATTTTTAAAGATGTAGGTATTTTGTGGCATTCTGTAAAACAGATAAATGTACTTTCCTGAGGCGAATAAAACTTGTTTATTCAACATATTATTTCTGATGTTGAGTACAGATACTAAATACCTGCACCATCAGAGGCATAATTACTTTTGATCTAGAGCAGAATTCTCCAAATGATAGCTAGCATGAAATAACCTGTTCCCGGGTGTTTTTATGTATTTTAATAGTAATTTTAAGAGCTCATATTTTAAACGACATGAGAAAACACAAAATACCCCCACCACCAGGCTAAGCTTTCACTCTGCTTTCCACAGTCGTGATCACAACCATCTTCAAAAACAACTTTGGCTGAAGCAATTTACTGAGGCAACCACCACCTTTCTATAACCCACTTTCATTTTTAAGCCCACGGAATAGGACAAAGATCACAACAACGGATTGCTATGGAAAAAACATTCGTAGAGAAATACATGGAAAGCTGTAAGCAAGTTGCTCCCAAGCCATGCTTCAGAAAAATGTTACATCTAGTGTGCAGGTGATTTGTAAAACTAACTCACTGTTACAGATTTGTTCATTCCGTTAAAAGCCTGACCATACAGCTACCCATGGCAGGTTGCAAAGAAAAAAAAAAAAAAACCACCACCATTTCCAGTGTTCCAGAACCTTAAAATTGGGAATCAGTGTGTTGCAGTTTAAATAGAAAGGAAAAGCTATCCATTGACTTGACTGTATCGAAGACTACAACAACTGAGTGGCTGTTCAACATCCAAAGTGAAACCAAAGGATTCACAAGGAAATTTACTGAAATTGGTAAAAGCTGCTTTTACAGCTTGTATCACAAGACTATTGGGGAAAAAAAAGGCTACCTAATGGTAGCCAGAATACTTCTGGTTTTTCTCAGTTCAGTTTATTCATGTTTTTAAATTTGGATTTAGTAGACCAAACATCACAGAAAATAGCTGTCTTGCCTGTCTGCGTAGCTTTCCTCTAGAACACTATTGTTGCTCATTTTTCCTTTGTCTTGTCTCCCCTCTGGATTCAGAATGGAGAAAGCAAGACCTGCAGCAGCAGAACACCACAACTTTGATGGTTTACTCTACGGTTTTTGGTTTTTAAAGTGTCAAGCACATATGAAAATGAAAACATGTAAGACAACTTCAGAGAAAGGATTACTCATGGACCAATCACTAACTAGACTATCATCAGCCCTTCCCCACATGTTCTGCTCATGCAGCCAGGCGCAGCCCTCTTAAAGGGCTCCAAAACCAAACACTAATGGATTCTAGAAAAAAGAAGCCTTAGGGACATCCCTCAACATCTTGACTCTCTTCAATCCAGTAAGAACAAGAGGCCATGAAGCACAACTCTACAATAAGCACAAAATCCCACTCAAGGTATGACTTGGCACACATCCATTAGCTGAAACACACCTTCCACCTTTGTTACCTAAGTATTAGGCTGCAGAGCTTGTTTGGGAAACTGATCTGAATGACTCAACCTGGACAAAAAGTAAAAACTCAGGCTCTTTTACAGCTTAAGGGACACTACCACCAGATATTTGACCATAATCTTGGAATATTCACCTTGTAAAAACAGAGGTATATAAGGTATTGGTATGCTACTAGCTTTGTAAGCTAAAATAATTTATCCCCATCTTTTTAATAAAAACACCTGAGATCGTGCAAGCATATGGCATATCAGTTATGTTTTCAAGGAGGGGCACAGGATCACAACACATCTATTAATAAAGAAAAAGCAAAAGTTTTAATTAAGAGAGAACAAAACCAGGCATTTAGGTGCCTAAATTCACTGTGACAAGCAATATTCCCCAGCTTCACAGGGACTACTTACAGTCTTCAAAGACCACTTAAGGCAAGTTCAGGCAACTGCAAAATATAACTTGTACCTACCTTTTCAAAGCCACTATAACTTTAAAAACTACCTCTTCAGGTTTACAGATAAAAAAAAAATTTGTCTCAAATCTGTCTAAGCAACTATCAATTCAGCATGTTTTCCCATGCAGACCAGAACATGGATCTCTCAATTCAAAGATTGAAAGATTACATAAGCAGGTGAAGTATATAACCCCCATGTCTGCCACCACCTAAATATCAAACTTACACTTTGAGCCCTGGAGAGTCCTCAGTGTAGAATCGCCACATCCCACCAGTACCTGTGGAAGTGGCACGGCCTGCACTTCTGGTCCCACAGCTGGCATTCTTCCTTTAGGGGATAACAGAATTAAACAAAGATCAAAACACATTAGCAGTCTGCCAGCTTCTAGTACTAAACACCCCAAAAGACTGCAGAAGCCAGACACCTGCATCACCATGTACAGCCAGGCAAGCAGAGGGCTCAGCGACTGGTATAGTACCACCTGGGGCTACAGCCAGACACACTGAGGGCTGATGAGTTAGACCCATAGAAGCCCTGTCCACACACCCCATGGAAGCATACAGATCAGCACATCTGCACTGTCCCTCTGACCCCCACTGGGGCTACCCAGTCACCAAGGAGAATCTTAAGATTAGGTTGGAAAAGACCTTTAAGATCACTGAGTCCAACTACTAACCCAGCACTACGAGGTCTCCACTAAACCATGTCCCTCAGCACCACATTTACACATCTTTTAAATACCTCCAGGGATGGGGACTCAATCACTGCCCCAGGCAGCCTGTTCCAATGCTTCACAACCCTCTCTGTAAAGAAATTTTGCCTAATGTCCAACCTAAACCTCTCAAACCTCATCTTGTCCTATTGCTTGTTACTTGGGAGAACAGACCAACCCCATCTCACTACAACCTCCTTTCAGGCAGTTGTAAGGAGCAATAAGGTCTCGCTCCTCAGCCTCCTTTCCTCCGGGCTAAACAACCCCAGTTTCCGAAGCTGCTCCTTATAGAGTTGTTCTCTAGACTCATTGGCTTTGTCGCCATTCTCTGAACCCGCTCCAGCACCTCAATATTCTTCTTGAAGAGAGGGGCCCAAAACTGGACGCAGTACTCAAGGTGTAACCTCATCACCGCCGAGTACAGCAGGTCAATCACTTCCCTGCTCCTGCTGGCCCCACTATTTCCGATATAAACGCCAAAGGACGGGGTAGGAAAGCGTTGTCAAAGTCGTCGCGGGCACCTACCTCTGCCGGACGGTGGAGCCCGCCGCGCGAGGAGCCACGGCCTTGCTGGGAGAGCGGCCGGAGGAGCCGACGCTCGTAGCGCTGGGGTTGGGCCCGGGCTGCGGAAAGAGGAGAAAAGCGGGAGGGGATGAGAGGCGGCGGACACAACCAGGGGAGGGGGGGGCAGCTCAGCCAGCCCCTGCCCCAGGCGGAAGCTCACCATAGCGGCAGCGCTGGCTCAGAAGGTCAGCACAGCCCCTCACACACTGCTGGATGGCCGCTCCGGCCACGTCCCAACTCGCAGGAGGCCCCGCCCCGGCGCCGCGCCTCCCGGGGCCTCTCGGCTGCCCGCGATAATGCCTGAGGAGCACCGGCCACTTGTCCCTCTCCCATTCCCTCAGCAGTCACTTTCCGAGCGATCTGACACCGTGCGACCCCTCGGTCGCGCCCGCTCCTCAACAGCGGCCAGGCCGGGGCAGCCAAGCTGTGAACGCGGGGCACGAAGCGCCGGGCAGCGCCTGGGCCGCCCGGGGGGTGGGGCGAAAGGGAGGACCCGGGAGGAAAGCTGACGTGTCCCGCTGTCGCCCTTGGGCTGCGCATACGCGGTGCTGCCCGGTTCGTGGCGGGACCCCGGTTCCGCGGCAGCAGCCATGGCGGCGGCGGACGGGGAGGGCCCGTCCGTCCTGTTCTTGCACCCGGACCTGGGGTTGGGCGGGGCGGAGCGGCTGGTGGTGGACGCGGCGCTGGCGCTGCAGTCGCGGGGCTGCCGGGTGCAGATCTGGACGGCGCACTACGACCCGGCGCGGTGCTTCGCGGAGACGCGGGGTCTGTCGGTGCGGCGGGCCGGCGGGTGGCTGCCGCGCAGCCTGTGGGGCCGCGGGCACGCGCTGTGCGCCGCCGTGCGCATGGCCTTCGTGGCGCTGTACGTCCTACTGCTCAGCGGGGAGCAGGTCGACGCCTTCGTCTGCGACCAGGTGCGGGCCAGGCTGGGGCCTGGCGGACGGCGGGGGAAGGCCCGAAGGGAGGCGGAGATGGTGGCGGGTTCTAGGGTAGCTGGAGGAGGAGGAAGGCCCTGCCGCTTGGGCTCCTCTCACAGCTAACCGACGGTGGTGCGCCTGGGCAGGGGGAGGTGCACGGGAAAATTTTAAACTAAAGGAGGAGAGAGTTAGATTAGATAGAAGGCAGAAATTTTTTTACGCTGAGAGTTAAGAAACACTGGCACAGGTTGCCCAGAGAGGTAGTAGCTGCCCCATCCCTGGAAACATAAAAGGTCAGCTTGGGTGGGGCTCTAGGCAGCCTGATCTAGTTAAAGATGTCCCTGCTCGCTGCAACGGGCTTGGACTAGATAACTTTTAAAGGTCCCTTGCAACCCAAACCATCATATGATTCTGTGAAGTCCCAGGGCTTGATGGGACCTGGACAGGAAGGGCTTCTTGGTGGCCTCTTAGGCCAGGGTAAGGGAGGAAATTTAGAGCCACGGGCCCTGCATGAGGGAGTACAGCTTGATGCACTTGTGGAAAGGAGAGGGAGTAGGCACTTGGCTTGCAAAGGATTGCTTCTCAGGGCATGGCTTTGACATCACATGTACATGCCAGCAGCTGTAACACAAATAATAAACATCTCCTTTTGTTCTGCTTTTCCTGGTTGCACTAGGTGTCTGCTTGCATTCCTGTACTTAGACTGGCCAGAACCCATAAGAAGGTTTTGTTTTACTGTCACTTCCCTGATCAGCTTCTGACCCAGAGAGAGTCTCTCCTAAAGCGCATCTACAGATTACCACTTGACTGGCTGGAAGAGTACACGACTGGCATGGCAGACTGTATTGTTGTGAACAGCCACTTCACTGCCAGTGTGTTCAAGGACACGTTTAAATCCTTATCTCACATAAACCCGGATGTCCTCTACCCATCACTCAACGCCAGTAGTTTTGAAAGAGTAGTTCCTGAGGACATGGCTGACCTGATACCGAAAAAGAAGTTCTTGTTTCTTTCCATTAATAGGTATGAGAGAAAAAAGGATCTAGCATTGGCTCTTGAAGCTTTGCATGAGCTTCGAGGAAGACTTGATTCTCATGAGTGGAATGAAGTTCTCCTGGTTATGGCAGGCGGTTACGATAAACGAGTTCTGGAAAACGTGGAGCACTATGAAGAGCTGAAGAGACTTGCAGCCAAGCTCAGCATTAATGACCATGTCATTTTTCTGAGATCGTTCTCAGATGAACAGAAAATCTCTCTTTATAGTAACTCTGTATGTGTGCTTTATACACCAAGCAATGAGCATTTTGGCATTGTTCCCCTGGAGGCAATGTATATGAGGTGTCCAGTTATAGCAGTTAATTCAGGTGGTCCTTTAGAATCAGTCTTGCATAATGTTACAGGATTTTTGTGTGATCCTCTGCCAACGCAATTCTCTGAGGCCATGGAAAAAATTGTGAGTGATCCTCTCTTAAAGGACACAATGGGAGCAGCTGGAAGAGCCAGAGTTATGGAAAAATTTTCGTCAGAAGCATTCACAGAACAGCTGTACCAGTACATATGCAGATTAACACAATAAAATTATATTCCGTATTATATCTTACAGCTTTGTATCTCATTTGTACAGGGGACCAGTATTCATTGTGACTGTGATGAAGATCCAGGACATGTGAATTTCCTTGTTATGCTTCTTGTGCTGCCTCATGTCTCAATGCAAAGAACGAGCAAAACATGTCCTACTATCTCATTAGAAGGTGAAAATTTTCCTGTCATAGGCTGATCCACCATTGTAAGAGTTCTTTTGTGCACTGTGCCTTGGAAAAGTGCGTAGTTAAATGGCAGTCACTTACTAAGAAATTATTGTACATTTTACTTTGATACTGTACGGTATGGCTGATCCAATTTACAGAATGGGAATTGTACACACAAGACATGCACAGCTTTTTTTTATGTATTTGCAATGTTGATCAGTAATTTTTAAGTAAAAGAGCTGTCTGAGCTGAAGTATGGAGAGAATTGCACAGTCCAACCAACTGCATGTTTGAAAAAAAACAGTGTTCGGGATGTGAATGGTATGGGTTTAAAATGATTGACCTTTTGCTAACCTTAAATTGCATCGTGTAGTGACACTGGGTATACAAGTGTACAGATGTGCAAGCAGGAGGAAGCTGAGACTAGGATAAAACCATGGACATCAGACTACCTGAGGCAAAAACATTAGTGCTGAACTTCTGTGTCTGCAGATATCTGCAGTGCATAAGGATGTCATTTTACTGTGGGAGTTTCTGGTTTGTAGAGACTTAAATGATATGCCTTGCATTTAACATTTCATTTTGGGAGGCAGACCTGAAGGGCACAGGAGTCCTGGAAGGCTGGACATGCTTCAGGAAGTAAATCCTAAAGGTGCAGGAGCAGCTTGCTCTGGTGTGCTGAAAGATGAGCCGGCAGGGTAGAAGTCCAGCCTGGCTAAACAGAGCTTTGGCTGGAACTCAGGAAGAAAAGGTAAGTCTATGGCCTATAGGAGAAAGGCCAGGCCACTCAGGAATACTACAAGGATTTTGCGAGGCTGTGCAGGGAGAAAATGAGAAAGGCCAAAGTCCAACTCTAGTTTAATCTGGCTACTGCCGTAAAAGACAATAAAAAATGTTTCTATAAATACATTAACAGCAAAAGGAGTGCTAAGGAGAACCTGTTCTCTACTGGATGTGGAGGGGATGAGGAAAAGGGTGACCCATGGGACATTTGACCTTACTTAGAGATGAGGTCTGCCCAGGCACAAAGTCAAACCAAAAAAATCCTCACAAAACGTAGAGCCTAGTGCGTAGTACATGAGACTGCTTGGAATAGCTGCATTGCTCCAGACAAGACATACTGAATCGACTTCAGCTTTGGTTCCACATGCAATGAATGTTTTCCTCATGGCTGCTTTCAGTTTCTCTGACAGCGATATTCATTCTGTAGCTGAATGACAGAAATCACTACAGAATCATACTGCTTAGGGATAGTAATGGAAAGCGGAGAAGAAGTATCAAAACCAGAATGTGCAACTGAGAAAGCTGGACGTGGTAGTAAAATCACAAATCATTACCTGAAACTAATTAATGAGAGCAATAATTCAGCTAATTGCCAATCAGAAGGAGGTGAAGAAATACAGAGAAATACTGAAAAATAAAAAGATCAGAGAAGACAGCATCTGACAGAGGGGCAGTCATTCTGATATGAAATAGCACATAACAGAAGTAAAAACAAGGCAGACAATATAACAATGGCACAAAGGAACAGAAACCACCAAATACCACAGAAAAATCTAGACAATAATATTAATAATCCCAGCAAAGATCCAAGTCAGTCTCAGAAAACCATATACAACTTTTGGCAGTTGAATTCAAGGAAAGAGTGTGGTGTATTAACAAAGGCACACTGGGGAAAGGGGACAGGTGGAAAACCTATGCTTCCTGAGCTACAAAGCTGGTGAAGGGTGTAGAGCACAAGTCTTATGAGGAGCAGATGAGGGAACTGGGGATGTTTAACGGGAGAAAAGGAGGCTGAAGGGAGACCTTATCACTCTACAACTACCCAAAAGGAGGTTATGGTGAGGTGGGATCAGTGTGTTCTGCCAGGTAACAGGATGAGGAAATGGCCTCAAGTTGCACCAGGTGAGGTTTAGATTTGCTATTAGGAAAAATGTCTCTACAGAGAGGGTTGTGAAGCATTGGAACAGGCTGCCCAGGGACGTGGTGGAGTCCCCATCCCTGGAGGTATTTAAAAAACATGTAGATGTGGTGCTGGGGGACATGGTGGCCAGTGGTGACCTGGCAGTGCTGGATTAACGGTTGGACTTGATCTCTTTCAACCAAAAAATAAGGTCTTTTCCAACCAAAACAATTCTGTGTTTCTAAATGACAGCACACTTCTTTAAAAGCTGTTAATCTGGAGCAGGCAGTAAAGACATTTTATTTTGCCTGTTCTAGTGGTAACTTTTCAGTACAACTTTTCTGAATAGTTTAGCTGGGGGATACTTTTCTCCTAATGCAGTGACTGTACATGTGACAGTCATTTGACCTGTTTTTCAACTGTTATACCTGGTTTTGGGCAAGGAATATCTGATTTTCTTATCCACCTCTCTTTATTAGTTGGTGGTTCTGTTTGGTTTCCAATAACACACACAGTCCATACAGTTGAATTTTAAGTCTGAAAATGGATTAACTATACAATTTCCTCATTCTTTGAAATCCAGTTTTGTCTATAAAATACAATTTTCTTGTCTGAATTCTGCAATTTGTGTTCAAGATCGTTTCAGGCATTTTCACATTTAGTACTTCACAACAGAGAGACCAGTTTTTCTGTTGCATAGGACTGCAGATCTCAGTATAAGGCTTTTAATTAAAGTAAAACAAACAAAAACCCACGAACAAAGTCAGTTCTTGTCTTTAATTGGGAACTTGGGATGCTATAATGCTTACTCATGGATTGGGAGCAGGTGGTCTCACAGGCCCTATATCCAACTTCTCTGTTCATGTCAGAAGAACTGGCAAGCCTGAATTTATAATCTCTCTTGCCTCTTCCTGCATATGTGTTCTTTCCCCACACCTTGAAAGTTTTCCTAAATCTTTGTGCAACTTCTTTTTCAGGATGGGTGTAGTAACGAGTGACTGAAGGGCCTGGAGAGAGAGTGTGAAAATAATCTGTGGTCATTGATGTTAACACCATCAGGGTAGGTTTGGCCTGGGTTTTAAGCTCCCGTTAGAAGGTGTGAGATGGTTGGAGCCAATTGCTGTGGTTGCTTAGTTTGTGTTACGTTCTGCTCTCCAGACTGCACCAATGTTAACCTGGAGCTTGGGCTCCAGACCAGTGCGCGCTTGCCAGCGTAGCTGCAGGGGTAGCTCCATTTATGCTCAAACCTTGGTCTCCAGCCCTTTCCTGAGGGGTGTTGCTGGCAGGAGTGTGCCTAGCCCTGTGCCCTGCAGCTCCCGTTGACTGGATTTCATGGATTGCGCTTGGACTTGACCTGCCATCTCACATTTACCTGGTGAACAGAATCTGGTATTGTCACCAGGCTATCCTGCTCAGGTGCTGTGCCCTGGTCAGTGAGATCACTGTTCTGGGATGTGACCTCCTTCAGCTTCTAACTGTCGTCCTTTGCAGAGCAGCCTCGGTCTTGTGCCATCTCAAGCCCTGAGCTGACAGTCATGGAGCCTGGCCTTCAGGCACCCCATGGGCTGCAGGTTAATCTCGAATTCATGCAGGAAGCTGTGGTCAGCATGTAGAGGCATGGCGTAACATGTCAGGCGGCTTCAAGACATCTTGCTCCCCATCTTCAGCAACCTGATCTGATGGAAGTTGTGGTTGTCCTTAATACTGGTTTTGGATTACGCAGCGAGTCATGTTGATACGTTCTCTTGAACATCTCTTCATCTAGTCCTGTACTGTCCTGTCACTACTGCTGTTTTAAAGACCCACACATGAAATCAAAGTTTTAGGTTTACAGAAGAAAGAAACTTTTTTGTTTCAGAAGTGCAAGTGCTCAGTCAGTTCCTTTTTTTATGCCACTCTAGCTTTGTTTCCTCTCTACTTCCTCTCCTCCTTTTTGGAAATCCGACAGGAATCTTGATTATGCAAGTAGAATACGCAATGTCCTTGTCAGTGACGAGCCACCTGGCAATTAAATAGAAACAGCTCCATCATGACAGGACAGTAAGTGTCCCCATATTTTGCAAGTCAGCATGTTCTAGGGGATATCAAGTACAAGTTGTGCTGTGTCTAGACCAACACAATGCAAAAAAGCAAGGCTGACCAGTGTAGAGTTTCCAAAATGGCAGGGTTTTAAAGCCATAATTATTTCTGGCTTTTTTGATCCTGTTTTAGAAATCCATACTCTTTGTGTGTATATCTTTCCTCCTTCCTCCTTTATTGAAATAAAAATGTATTTAAGAGAGTTTTGTTTAAATGAAATTGCAAATGCCTTGTGCAACCTGCTGTCAGAAGGAGTAGTAAGTATTGGACGAGTACAATTAAATAAATTATCATCAGCCTACATGAAAATGAAGGGTTTATATTCATATCCCACCAGTGTGGTGTGACAGATGCTGCCACAAGAAGAAGACGGTTGCAAGGAGGAGTTCATGTCCTATCCTCTCCTTCCCGTATTTGCACATCCTTCTACCTTCAGTTAGGACCCAAATATATGAAAATAAGGCAAATAAAGAAGCTGTTTAAAGCATAGTTGGAAAAACAAGGGCAGAGTACATACAGGGATACTAGGTGTGAACAAAGGAAGGCAAGGAGAGAGGTGATTAGGCTTTGGAGTTTCTTCGCGTACCAATATTGTGGGCTGGCAAGTGGAAACCTGCAGCTTTCCTCCTTCAGTTTACCTTTAATACTGTAGTAAAGAAGATAAGGCACAAACAAATCATTTCATATGCATAATACTTATACCCTCTTTTTCAGATTATAAAAAGATATTGGAAAACCAGCAATTTCAGGATTAAACCAGCCTGCTCATGCTGCTTTTTTTTTTTCCTCTGCCCACCCCCTTCATTACTGTTTTTTACAATTTTACACGATATAAAAAATTTATAGATTTTAACATTTACAAGGAGTCTATAAAAACCTCATGCTACATTATCATATTGCTAAACTTTATTCTTTTTTTATTATGGCTTTATTATTCTCTCTCGTGGATGAAATGGCTGATATTTTATTTTGAATTGTAATTTATTATACAGTTAAAATCACAGGGGTATTTTTAATGAAACAATAACTGTAGAATACTGAAAAAATATAGTATTATGAAAGGGTTATATTCAATAGCATGAATGTTAACACAAATAGTAGAGAAGGAAATAAACATTTTAATTATAGTTACCTTTATCTGCTTTTATGGTGAAAGTAGAACATGTGACCTGAAAAGAAATAAATCAGAGGTTAGTCTCTATTGATTTATGGATGTGCGGTTCTTCAGTGCCAGTTATTTTATGCCTAAGATTAACTGAGTTGATTCCAGATTTTTGCACTGTTAGTCATATGGGAAGACCAACAAGTTTGACCTCGTGAACTCTGAGACAAATCTATTAACGTTATGGTATATTTATGACTCCAATTCCTGTGCACTGAAAGAGAAGAAAAATGTAACGATTGAGAAAATGAAAATAGAAATCATTTAGAATTGTTTTACATGGAGAAAAGGAACAAGAGTTGCTAAGTTTTAAAACCCTTACATAAGATAATCCATCACTGGGAAATTAGCCTTCAAACAACCTACATTACAACTACAGGAACACACCATATTTTAATTTAATGAACTTTTCCCCACACAATTATACACAGAACTCCTGCACAGTATAGCAAGGTTTGTAAAAGAGAAAAAATTGAGAACCCTTCTTCAGTTGACTCAACTGCATATTACAGTTGTGATACTCTCCTCAGTGTGATTTGTACCAGTATTGTGATTTAAGTGCATGGCTGTATCACTGTAATAGATCAAAATCCCTTGGAACATAAGACAACTTAAAAAAACAGTAGTCCTGGTGTTAAACATTAAATCCTTCATGCATGGAGTATGTAAAAGAACCTGGTCAGAGAGTAGCATGTGCCCTGTGAGGAAAGGCTGAGGGAAGCGGGCTTGTTAATAGCAGCCTTCCAGTTCTTGTAAGGGGTTACTGGAAAGGAGGAGCAATGCTCTTCATCCGGGTTCCTAGTAAAGTGACAAGAGTCAAAGGGCAGGGGAGGTTCCAACTGCTTATAAGGAAAAAATTCTGGTCACTGTGGGAACAGATAAGCCATGAAACTGGCTGCTTGGGCAGGTAGCACAGTCTCCATCTGAAGTTACTCTCAGGTCCGATAGTATTCATCATCTTTGTGAACAGTCTAGATGATGGTACGGAAAGCGCCATTTCCAAGTTTGCCCATAACACCAGGCTGGGAGGAGACGTCTGTGCTGGAAAGTAGAGCCATCGTACACAGAAGTCTGGACAGTCTGGAAGACTGAGACAACAAGGATTGAAGATAGCAAAGATAAATGTAAACCTCACACTTGGGACAGAATAATCCTAAGAAGCAGTACAGGCTGGGGTCTGACTGGCTTGGGAGAAGCCGTCTAGTGAAGTTAAAAAAAAAAAACACCTTAACAACCTCTTCTGGGTGCACTGTCCACAGCTATTGAGCAGTCAGTTAATTCCATTTATCTATGAGGGCTATGTTCTGACACTGCGAGAAGTCCCAGTGGTCTGAAATTGTGATCTGAAAGTGATCCTCATAGGAGTATTTATTCCTGCATGAAGGATGGGAACAAAATGTGAAGAAAGCCTCTGGAGGGACCCACTGGATGTCACTGTATGAATGGAAATGGTTTGCTACTGCTTTCCAAGTTTCAGTCTGTTCCTTCGCTTTAGATGTAGCAAGCCCAGCGTCACACCTCTGTGTTAAACTCGGTGCTTGTGCGCAGATACCTAGCAGCAAAAAAAGAAACACTAAATAGGAAAATACAAAATATTTATTATGGTTCTGTGGATTATGCTGCTTTTTCCTCTGTGCGATGACACTGGTTTAATATTAGCACTAGACTGCAGGTTCTACAGGCTTAGTGCAGGGTGAAAACAAAAACATAGTCTTTTTCTTCCAGCACAGTTACATTGTGGGAATTCTTTTCCTTAGTGCTAAAATAACACTAAGAGCCAAAAATAGATTCAAAAAAGGGTTATGCAAATAGGTCAATTTAAAAAGCAATGGTCCAAATACAATCATTGCTTAGAAAGTCCATCAATAACTGATGATTAGGGGCTGGAAACTATGTTAGATACTACACAAATAATACTAGACCTAAGCGTCTGCTTTCAGACATTGCTGAAAACAGAATCTGATCTTTGATCTGGATTTGGACCTATTCTGTTCTTAGGCAGAACCTCTCTACCCCTAAGTATCCCAAACCATGGAAATATGGATTAAGGCACCCAAAGAGTACATGCAGTGCTTAAAGGCCATGAAACTAGACAACTCCCTTCCTGAAACGGTTCCTGTCTCAGGAAAATTCAATGCATTGTCATAAACAACAATACACTGAGAGAATTCTGCTGAGAGGGGATGCCTAATTCATCCAGTGCCACTGTCTGCTTTAACAATACAGAGAGGAGAGGAGGAGAGGAGAGGAGAGGAGAGGAGAGGAGAGGAGAGGAGAGGAGAGGAGAGGAGAGGAGAGGAGAGGAGAGGAGAGGAGAGGAGAGGAGAGGAGAGGAGAGGAGAGGAGAGGAGAGGAGAGGAGAGGAGAGGAGAGGAGAGGAGAGGAGAGGAGAGGAGAGGAGAGGAGAGGAGAGGAGAGGAGAGGAGAGGAGAGGAGAGGAGAGGAGAGGAGAGGAGAGGAGAGGAGAGGAGAGGAGGAGAGGAGAGGAGAGGAGAGGAGAGGAGAGGAGAGGAGAGGAGAGGAGAGGAGAGGAGAGGAGAGGAGAGGAGAGGAGAGGAGAGGATGCTTTGTCACCTATTCCAGCAGCATCTGAATTTCTTCTTAGAAGTATTCTTCTAACACTTCAGCATGAATTCAAGACAAGAAATTGGCACTTTTAAGTTAAGCTACCAATCTGTGATTTACTGTGAATGAAGTGAATAGTATTACAAAACATTGTCTATGAATTTTTGATCACTAAAGCTATATGACAGTTCATGATATGTGACAGCGTAAAATTCCCCAGCTTGTGTTCCTGCTGTATTTCATAAATAATCTTGGATGCTCAAATCTCAAAATGCTTCGTATTTATACAAACCCACTGTGGAGATCTGACCTTTTGAGCGAGAGAGGCCCTGCCCTGGTGTCCCTCATAGTGATAAAAATACTCACTTAAGTCTACTTTCTGCCTATATATTCTTAAAGGGAAATCAGTTCTTAGAGCTTGGGTGTAATGGGGTTATTAGTGAGACTACATTTCTAGAGACTGAAGCAGATATTAAACAGAATTAAATTTACAGTGTTCTCTGCAGTAAGGACACTTGCCTGCAGCTCTAACAAACTTCTGTATTTGACAAGGGAAAGAGATTTTGATCATGTACCAGTTTAACTAAAATCAGGCAAAACAAACTCTGCCTCACGCAGGTGAACAGGTTCTCTAAAATACAATTTGAAAAAATACCATTGTGGTCACTTCAAATGAAGGACCTCAACAAGGATTGTAGAGGTAGATTATTAAAAAATTAATAGATGGCAGTCCAGAAGGATTAGAGAGCATGAATCGCTCTGATAGGAATGATTAAGCATTAACGTTCCTTCCTTGCACTGACAGGTGCAAAGATGCTGGTACCTACATTTGTAGAACAGTCCTTGATTTTTATTTGGTTCCAAGCATAAAGTAACTTTATATAAAATTCTATAACTGAGCAAAGGAAACTGTTGAGCAAAGGAGACTGCTTTGTATGCTCCAGATCTCGCAGTTACCAAGAAATTATTCTTTGTTCTGTCAGTCCTTACAAAAGGTCAAGAGAAAGTGAATCCTGAGCCCACCGTACACAGAGGAGCAGCCAATTTTGAAGGAGAAAGATCCATTTTGAAGAAGCAGATCCCCTGAGCACCAAGCAATCACAAAAACTATTAAAATAAATGGCTAATAAAAAGGTTTAGAAAGATATGCAAAGGACTGAAATAAACACTCTGTGCCAGGATCTTCTTCAAACTGAAACTCTGGAGAAACCAGGACATCCACAGGTGATCATAACAAAGGCAAGACTTTCAGCAAGAAATGTGCTGTTCTCCAGAGTAGGTGGCATCCTCCTTGAACCAGTCTCCCAAAAGTCGTTTTTCTCAATCAGATGTAAAATAGACCCTAACCACTTTCATTTCTTAAAGAACTAACTTGGAGTAACAGCAGTGAGGACAGATATATAAGAAATTACACATAATTTTCTCCACAGTGATAGTAATCAGAATTTATATACTGTGTACATATATTTGATTTATTTTAATGAACTGGAGGAAAGCACAGCCTCTTCACCTAAATTCCAAGTAGATAAATATATTCTGATTTAATAAAATATTTAATAGAAGACCTTCTTATGAACTCAGCTGAGCATAATAATATCCTTCATACCTTTGTCTAGAACCTGATATAACATCACTTCAGGTTGCCAACGATGACATCATTTTTTTAAGAGCAAGCAACATTGCAAGTGCTTTGTGCTGGCTGAAGAGTGGTCCAGAAGAGAGGAAGAAACTCACTAAAATGGAGCTGTATGAAGTCCAAAGTCACACTGTGATAAGTAGTGGTTATATTGGCATCAATACCTTGTGTTTGCTCTCTCTTGGTTTCTCTCTCCCCGCATGCAATACGCTTGCTGTTTGCTTTTATCTGGTTTCATTTCCTCCATCTCTTTATGTCTTTATTATTATAAGAAGGACCTTCTTATTACAAATTACTCAGGAAGCTGTTCTCCTCACCTCAGACAGTTTCATCCTAGCATGGCCTCCACGGGCACCATGTGCAAGAAGAAAGGAGCAGCAGTTACCGTCTAATGTGATTAATATTTCATGTAATTGTATGTGGCACTGAGATGCTGCTCTCTTAAAGCATGTGAAAGCTGTGTAGAAGAGTGAAAGAGAGATTTAAGCTACAACACGCTGGGATCCGTGAGGCTTCTTCCAGTGACCATGGTATGAATGTGGAAGAAAGTTCCCTGGTGTTCAAAGGACAGAACACAGTCATTGCAATATCGAGGCTACTTGGATGGAAACTCCTCTGGATAATAAGCAGATGATAAACAGGCAGGAAGATCAACTGCTTTTACAACTTAATTCAAATCTCCTCTCTCTTGCCTACAGGATTCATCTAGTTTTCACCTTGCTTCTTTAGAACCTTTTATATCCGATTCTCTCACCCAGGCAAAGAGCAAGGTCATTTACAATGGCAATAGGAAGTTGATTAGAACAAATAACAAAGGCTGTGGTTTCAGTGAGTTAAAAAAACTTTAAGAGCATTAAACAGACGAAACTCAGGCAGGCTCTCAGTCTGATAGACTCCCACAGTGGGTTTCAAGAAAAGTGTTTCCTTTTCATAGGACTGTACGTGTTCCCCCACCATGGTGATTATAGGCTCAAAATTGACCCTGGAACTGAACAGTTAAGAATCAATGCACAAAAGGCCAAGCAGTTGATTCCTAAGGTGCTTGTGAAGTGACAGGCTATGCCACGCTCAGCCCAGGCCTTCACAAGCTCAGCTAAGAAACCGCCTCCCCAAAATATTCAAATTGCCCATTAGACTGTGCTTGGTGCTGGTCTTAGTGGACAAGAAGGATAAGAATAGATTTTTCCCTTTGCTGTGTTGTTTGCATTCGCCCAGCAATAGACTTCCTTTGCTAATTGCGAAGAATATTCCAACCCCTACAGAGGGAAAGAGCAGGAGATGTGGAAAGGAGAACCACCATGACCTGGAAGGACTGCAGTTATTATTTCTCAGGAAGTAACAAGTGTTACACAAGTGTCCACGTGGTGCCTTTTCATCTGTCCATGCCCTGCAACTCCTATAAATGGGAAAGTTGCTTTCCGCTCAGACACCCTTTTCCAAGAAAGGCTTCTCCACATGTCTAACCATGCTCTGACAGCTACCCCAAACCAGGCACAGCCTTTCTTAGGACAGGCTTCATCATGGATTATCAGATTTACCAAAGAGTGGATCTGGACAGGCTGGATCGATGGGCTGAGGCCAATTGTATGAAATTGAACAAGACCAAGTGCCGGGTCTTGCACTTGGGCCACAACAACCCCCTGCAGTGTTACAGGCTTGGGGAAGAGTGGCTGGAAACTGCCCAGCAGAAAAGGACCTGGGGGTGTTGGTCGACAGCTGATTGAATATGAGCCAGCAGTGTGCCCAGGTGGCCAAGAAGGCCAACAGCATCCTGGATTGTATCAGCACTAGTGTGGCCAGCAGGAGCAGGGAAGTGATTGTCCCCCTGTACTTGGTGCTGGTGAGGCCACGCCTTGAGTGTACTGTGTCCAGTTTTGGGCCCCTCACTTCAACAAGGACTTTGAGGAGCTGGAATGTGTCCAGAGAAGGGCAACAAAGCTGGTGAAGGGTTTAGAGAACTTATCTTACAAGGAGCAGCTGAGGGAACTGGGATTGTTTAGTCTGGAGAAGAGGAGGCTGAGGGGAGACCTTATGACTCTCTATAACTACCTGAAAGGAGGTTGTAGGGAGGTGGGGATTGGTCTCTTCTCCCATGTTATGAATGACAGGACAGGAGGAAATGGCTTTAAGTTGTGTCAGGGGAAATTTAGGGGAAATTTAGATTTCTTTACACAGAGGGTCATTAAGCATTGGAACAGGCTGCCCAGGGAGGTGGTGGAGTCCCCATCCCTAGGGGTGTTTAAGAGCCATGTGGATGTGGTGCTGAGGGACATGATTTAGGGACCCTGGCAATGTGGGGTGAACGGTTGGACTCTATGGTCTTAAAGGTCTCTTCCAACCAGATGATTCTGTGATTTCGGGACAATAGAATGAGATGAGGTGAGCCTGTCCATTTGCTCTGTCAGAGCAGGCTCCGGAGACATGCACAAATGGCAAAATGGACAGAAAGTTCAGAAACACTTTTGCTAATGAACCTCCCTTTGCTCCTGCATGGGTTTCCTCCTGGAACTCTCTCACTTGCTTCCTTGCAGATGTATGACCCCTTGGGATATGGGCAAGCCATAATGACAGCAGCCTCTGCTGCTAGTTCCAGGCTTGGGTGGATAACCCACATTCACTGTGGTATAACATGCTCTTCCTCTTCTGGATCTGAACTACATTATCTGCTCAACAGGGTGGACAGTTCTTTGCTGGTCTCAAAATACTCACACTCACCTTTGGAGTGGGTGCTAATATGTTTCACGTTTCTCCTCAAAGTAGGCTATAAACTAAGATCAAGCGGCCATTAGTACTAGGTTCCTTACACAGCAAAAATGAGATGATTGTCCCCTTCTGCTTCGCTTGTTTGTGCTGCAGTCCTTTTTCCTGGTAATTCCTCTTCACCCTCCAGCTACTCAATAGAGCAAGCACTCCCTCGAGGAGTTTAGCCAAGGTTCACAGTGCAGAAAGATGTGCAATACGCAGCGAGCGGGGATGATACAGAGGAAGCCTCCCTGGCAAGGGAGGGCTCTGCAACACACAGCAAGTATCTTCCTGAGGGGAAAAATTTGCTTGTAGGATTGATGAAGTATTCCACAGAGCAGACCTGACTGAGGGAAAAAAAAGTTCTCCAGCCTGTGACTGCCCCACGCATGTCTGGGGACTTTGGAGAGGAGGAGAAATGATGGAGGAAAGAAGGAATATCATAAGGCTGAAGTAAATGTGTTCTGAATCAGTAAGTCCTGGAGGCAAAGGAGGGAAAGCATTTGAGAGACCCGATAAAGGAATCCACAACTTTATAAACCCCAGATTAACACTTTTTCACACACTGGTTCCATCTACACATGTGCAGCACCCTGAAAAATGAGAGTCATGTTATCTTCATATGTGGTTTTCCCCAAGGCTCTGCAGAAACTACAGAGGGCACAATAGATTGCCCATGAAAGGATGTGGTAAGGCTTGTTGGCATTTAGCTTGTCCTTGCAGTCAGCAAGCAAGTCAACAAGTTTTGCCAGGCAGGAGTTCAGGGCTTCACTGAGATCCCTGAACACCGTCTGACTGTGGGTATACATCCCAGCAGGTCAGGCAGCCTCAGTGCCATGGTGCAGAATGGTAGCCAAATATTGAAAGTGTCAGTATCCCCCAAGGGACAGAACGGCAGTTAGTTCCTGCAGGAAGATATCCTGAGCACTGTGAATGGATCACATCACTGCCTCTAAGTCACCTCATATCCCCTCTCTGTCGGCTAATGCCCTGCTGGATCATGGATCAGCATCTCTTCCTACTAGACATCCTGCAGAGCGTGCTGCCACCACCACAGCTTGCACATGATGGAGGCAAGTAGGGAAGGCGAGTTCGCTAGATGGGTCTATATTGCCTAAGGAGAAGAAATGAGAGAGGATTGCTCTTGAAAGTTTGGTACGTTCCCAGCTACTTTACAGTACAGGCAGGGCCTGGGACCATAAAGGCCCTGAGATGTGGGCAGCACAGGCTCACACCAGTCTGCTCACTCATCCAAGTAACAAAACACATAGATGATCCATCTAGGACAGAATGATCCATCTAGGACTGCTCAACCTACCTGCAGTAAATAGTTTATCCAGTGGCTTATCTGCAGCCACCAAAGGCAACACAGATCTCTCCATTATTTATTGTTAGTACCTCATGATTTGACATTTAATTTAAGTCTCCCACTGTGTCTTGCTCATCAGCTTTAGCATTATAAGTAGGGAAGCAATTTGTTTCCCATTTAAGAACTAGCTACAAGGATTCAGATCTGCTTGACAAACATTTTCGGAAGGCTTGCAGTATGTTGTCATAAATAGGTGATATTCAGAAGCTTACAAGCACCTCAGTTATAAGGAAAGTTGCCTAACTGCGGAAGGCAGTATTGCTTCAAGGCATCTATTCGTGTTGAGCCTTCATGGACAGACATGTTTCCCTGAATACTGTAGAGGTAAGGAATTTGTTTCTTTTGTTTACAGTTGCAAACTTATTTACAGACAGCTTTCTGTGAGAAATTTTCTTTCTCTTACAAGAGATTTCACAGCACCTGGGACACCAGGCATTGTGACAGAGGGCAGTCAGGTTGGCCACAGACAGTATGCCCTTGGCAAACCTGTGTTGAGTATTGCTGATTGCTTTCTCATCCTTCACATACTTAAACATGGATGCTGTGAGGACATGCTCCATGATCTTTCCAGGGACAGCTTTCACTGCATGCTTTTCTCACTGAATTTCATCCTTACTCATACTGCTATGTCTACCCTTTACAATATCTCAGATGCTGTATCACATTTATTTGTAACAATAACAGTAAGCAGACTCACCAGCTTCAATCAGATGGCACTAAGTCAACAACTTTCAGATGCAAAAACTTAACCAAGGAACATAAAATAAGGTTTCTACTCATTGAAACAGGCTCTTAGGCCCTAGAAGTGTCTAAAAGTACCAGCTGCTCTTACTGCTCTTCAAGGAAACCTCTCAGTCCTTTGTAAGCATGGTCTGAAAACTATCCACACATCTTACAGCTGGAGCTGAGGAGTAAATCAAGCCATCTGGTCTTCAGACCCCTTGCCCATTTAACAGATTGACCACTTGGTCATTAATTACTTTTCAAAGCATCCGTAAAAGCACTTCTAGCACTTACTTTTTCATAGATACTCACTTGTATTAGCATTTGAAATCTCTTTATCTACATTAAATGTTTATACTATGCTGATTACTATAACACCTCAGTAGCCTAATATATGTGGCCTTAGGCATCTCCTGGGAATAGGAAAATAATATTACCTTCAACTTACAGGCAAGGAGAGGTCCATATGTTTTAAGTTCTCTGTGATGAGCTTTTGTCTTCCAGGACTTTCATTTCTGAAAACAAGACTTTGTTTCAATCCCTTGGACCCTGCAACGCTGACCACAGACACACAGGATTAGAGTGCACTCCTTGGATGCAAAAGCTGCAGTATGGGAGATGAGGAAGAGAGCTGACAACCCACATAGCAGAGACCACCACTGAACTCGTCCTCTGTCTCAGACTATAGATGGTAGACATCACAGCCTTCTTTTCTGCCAGCTGCTTGTGTGTGGAACTGGATTCACCAGGCCTGCCCTAGAAGCATCTGCTGGATCAGGTTCCCCAGCTGAGGGAGCTGCTGCCCTGGGGGACCTGAGCCACGCCGAACAGCTCAGCACTTACCATGGAGCACGTACTGTGCCTTGGGCTTATCCATGTGACTCCTGTGGACTCGAAAAGGTTCCTATGCTTATATACACTTAATGTTTGTAGATGGTGTACTTTGAAATGGCTTTATTAAGCCAGGAATTGTGATTACTTTTGAATAGCAGTGGGAGCTCAGTATTGTTAAAAATAGCACTTCAACCATTAATTCAATTTCTTTACCTTTTATTTTTGTTGTTACCACATTTCTTCCAGAAAAAAAACATCTCGTACTGTCTTAAGGGAGAGGTACAACCAATTAGTGGCTTGTATACTTGGTCTTGTTTCTTCATGAATCTGCTTCCTTGGTTACAGAAAGACAATTTTTCCCTTGCCTATACATCTTGAAGACTTCATGAAAAGATTAATACACTTTTCCTTCCTACAGCCTAGAATAGTCTGTATTCCTGAGCTACATGGGAAGACTGCAACCTCAAGATCAAATGGAACTTTTACTCAGCAGGTGACACAGTTTTATCACTTATCTGTGTGTTTCTTTAACAGAATAATGTATAAAGTAACAATTTGTCTTCATCTTTAACTCCATTTTCAGGCTCAAAAAGTAAAAGACCACACTGCTGACTTTTATTTGTCAGCTGAAGTAACTTTCCATGCTTTGGAAAATAAGACTTTTAGCCCTAAGGAAATGATCCTTCAGTGCAGGAATAATGGCTTGTGTTAGAAGTCTTTGGGATAAAAAATTACTTCACTAAGAACATTAAGCACTGGCTATTCCGTGACATCTTTCAAGTACCACTCTCCTCACAGCAGAAGCTAACAGCCTTGAGAATGATGCCCAGGCTTCCATTTCAGTGTCTCAAAAGCATGTGATAGCTCAGGACAGGAAAGGGAAGGATCAGTGGGGAGACCAATGAAATAAAGAAGATTTCCTCGGAGACAGAGAACAAATGGGAACATGACTCCACGGCTGAGTGGTGCTTCTACTCCTTGTTCCTATGGTGCTGTTCTCAAAGGACTGAGTCCTGTTGTGGGTGAATCCCCTCAGCTGGAGCATCCAAGGCAGGGCTGCTCCCTCTTTTGCAGAGTCTGTTTTGAGCATCTGATATGTTTGGATTATGGAGCAAAGCCCTGGCATAAACAACAGCATCAAGACTGACTATGCTCACCAATACAATACTAAAGCCAAAGCAGAGGTGCCAGTGGTAGAATCCAGGCAGGGGGAGCTCTGAGGACTACAAGCTGGAATTCCGATGTGTGAAGTGGATACCTGACAAAGTTTTGCCATCTAATTCCATTCGAGGACTAGATTTAGTCTTCTCAGGCCACTTATTCAAAGACTTTGTTTCCAGATTTCTAGCTGGGAAATCCATGGAATTTCAGTTGATATTACGAGTATGCGGTGCATACAGATGTTACACATCTATAGTTCTCTTTTTAATAGCCTTCAAAATTAAAGCATCCAAAATTGGCATTTTCTTCCTCCAAAAAGCCACTGCTGCAACTTAGTGATTTGTTTCATCTGTAATGCAGGGATAATGATGTCTTGCTTTTGACAGATAAAAATGATAATAAAAATACGAATTAGCCTAACCCTGAACAAGGCTGATATATGTGAAATACAGGTGTACCTGTAAACTCCTTTCTGATCTTGGCTGTAAAACTTCTGGATCAATCATTTCCCACTCTTTTCCTAGCTATAAGAAATGCCATTAGGAAGACCGGCCAGTTAAAGGAAGTGATTCTTCCCTCTACCACACACTCATGAGTACTCGTCTTACCTTAGAAAAACAGATATCAAACCTGCATTAACTAATGTATACTCTAAAAAGAGCTCTAGAAGTTCTTGAGAAGCATTATTATTTATTCCTGAGGGAAAGTGTTTCACTATATGATTAGAGATATGCTAGATACACTAGACAACTACCTAAATACAGTTAGAATGTAATCTGTTTTTTAGGTATCAGAAGTGTTCACATATGGCCCATCTTTTTTAAGCTATCTGTAGCTCTTTAGCTACTTATGTCCTAAAGGTAGGGTTTTAACTGTAGTTTTTATATCTAAAATAATAAGGCATATAAAGAAGATGGAGAATCTTCTTGGAAATGCACGGAGACAGAACAACAGACATACGTTGCAGAATTCTGCCTAGATATATAGAGGGAAAAAATCACTATAATGATGGTCAAATACTGGAGCAACTTGCCCAGAGACGATGTGGAATCTCCATCCTTGGAGATATTTAGAACTCAACCAAGTGTTTCTCTGAGCAAGTAACAGAGTGAGTCTCTGCCTGGACTGGATGATCTCCAGAGCTTCCTCCCAACCTGAATTTTTGGATGATTCTATGATTATGATGACATAGATACCTCTTTCACATTCACATGAATCATGTCATGTCACTGTGTGAGCTCGTATCAGTCCCTTGGTGTCATAATATCAGTCTTGTGGGATCTATTTCTGTTCCTGTTTTATACTGTCAATCCTGACAGAGACCAAAAATTTTTAAATAAGAACATTGTGTTTGTTGATCTACTCTAAGCATGACCGTGGCCATTTATTAAATGCTTATTGTGTTATTTGCTTTTTTTTAGAGAGCCAACTGAATACAGCTTGACAACAAGGTTCCTAATTTTTCACAGCAAATGTAGCTTTATAACTAATAAAACGAGTGCCACCTGTATTATGGAGAGTTTTAATGTTTTCAACTTACCTAGATGGCCTCCTACTCAAGTGGAGTTACTTTGGAAGTGTCTTGGAATATGTATATCAGTTATACACAGCTCGTATGTATTTCTCCTTGGGTGAAATGAAAGATTTAATTATATGAAAAAAATGCAAATTGCTGCCAACTGTGTTAACTGTGAGAGAGTTGCATTATCTTCTAACATAAATTGTCAGTGAATTGAAGAAAAGACGTTTTGGAAGCTGATCTGATTACTGTCAGGGAAAGTGCTCAAACTCAATTGTTGGCAAATGTCCAGTACCCATCACTGAACGATCATCACCTCATCATTCAGCCTTCTCAACTGACATGCAAAACAACATCCAAATATTCAATGCACATCTGTGCTGGACAGATTATGCATTAGCAATTCAAATCAATTCAATGTACAGGCAGTTTCTGTAAAGGCGTCTGTTTGGGTGAGATGCCTTGTTGTCTGGGATGGATAATAAGGCAACTCTGTGTAATCTTGGAGAACAATCAACCCATCTTGAGAAGGTGACTGACTACGTATGCTCTTGCCCTGACAGCACTAGAACAATGGCCCCATAATGCACTTGACTCAGCTGGTAATAAAATCTACTTTTGATTAGCAGCCATGGCTTGTGTCAATCACTGCATGATGTACCATTGTCCTCTGGTCCTGAACACAGTTTATTTACAGGGAAACAAAAGCTTTTTGGATATGGCTGCTGCCCAGAGATTGCAAAATAGATTGAGCTGTCAGCCTCGCACATTAGATGAAGATTAATGAGTTGTGCAGACAATAAATATGAAGCAATGACCATAAATATGCTAATAGGTATTATCCATATACACTATAATTGCTACAAAAATTAAAAAGTAGTGTGAAGGAAATAGGTCACAGGGTGACAGATAGATAATCTTGGATGCTGAAGATCTTTGGTTCAGTCAGATTATCTACAGGTTTATTTCCTTCAATTAGACCCTTCAAAAGAGTAATTGTTTAAAAACTGTTTGAATAATCTCCTTTGAAACAGAGGTTTATGGGAAAATGTTTATGAAAAAGTGACTTCGGTAAACGTATTGAAATGAAAAAGGTGACTACCAAAAGCAGGCTACACTGAGAGTAATGTCTGTGATCACCTGCCCAGCTTCACTATGGGGAAAATACCTCTGTCACACTGGGGAAGACTTCAAGGAAAACATACCAAAGAGACACAGCAGTTCATATCCACAGACCCAAGTGAGTAAGGTCATTCCTGAGCAAAATATAGAAAAGTTGCATGCACATCTGGTTGTGTTGGTTGGTTTGGGTTTTTTTAGCTTAGTGTGTGTTCTTTTTTCTTTTTTTTTCCTTTTTTTTTTTTTTTTTTAATTAAACTGAAGAAGGCAAGGATGCCCACGGCTCAAATTTTCAGAGCACTTCCAGTCAAGCTTCTGGTTTTCCAATGCTGTTCAAAAAGCACAGTCTAGACAGTACATGGTTGTTGACACTTCAGATTTCATTTGAACTTAAAACTCAGAGAGTTAAACATCAAACTATGTTAGCTACATGTATAAATGCTTCAGCACCTCAGGCTACTGAAATTGTGGTGACACTGAAAATAAAGGCAGTTGTGCTCTTGCTTTTCATGGCTTTGACTCTGTTCTCTGAGGCTTAGCAGTGCCACTGGATGCTTTTCAGGTCAGCTCACACCACCTATCTCCTCTCCTCAGATTTTTAGCTTCTGGAGCAGGGAAATTACTCAGATATTCTCCCAGACCCAATTTACTGTTATAACGTCAAGCTTAGTGAGACAAATGAGTTATTTTTCTCTTTCCTTCCATACTTTAACTAGAAGCCACATCAGTTTGGCTCTTAAATTATCACTGCTTGGTTTTTTGGCAAACAGCCCGCAAAGACACATCAGGCGTCTGTCCAGGCTCCCTGCAAACTAGCTGGACATCAACTACACTTCCCTAATGTCTTGGAAGTTACACTTTCTAACCAGAAATACCAGTAAAACAAAGCAAAAAAAAGGTAGGGAACCATTTAGGAAAACATCTCGCACAAAGCTGACAGGTGAGAGGAGAAGCACATCTTTCCAGATGAACTGGTGAAGTGAGAGGACTTCTGGAAGCTGCAGGCTCAGGGACTGACCTTTTATTCCTAATCCCACTTCAGCAGTGACACAGGTCTTTTTAAACTGGAGGCTGTGATGTTACTCATGTCACATGCTGCCAGGGCACAGTGACGCCCTGTCCCACCACCCCAAGCAAGGTAAGCACAGCAGACCCAGAGATTATGGGCAGGTTGAACCAAGAGTCCAAATCATCAGGCAAGTTTGTAGTGAGGAGGCAAATCCAAGGTCAAGCTATAAACATGAATCAACAAATCGGATTCAGGTCTGATGATGGTAGCCAGAGTCAGTCAAGGTCCAGCGATTGCTGGACAAGTCTATCTTTGCCAACCAGGCAGGTCCAAGGTCAAGCCATGAAGACCGGCAGCAGCTCAGCCTGCATCAATCAGGTACGGCTGTGATGAAGCTACAGGCAGGTGCACCCACAGCATCACTGAGGCAGGGACTGAAGGCCCAGGAGGGGCTGGCCAGGGCTGTTATGACCTAATAGCTGACTCAGCCCTGACACAGGTACAAGAGATTGACCTTGTTTTCTTCCATTTTCATACAAGACATTGTCCCATGTGTTCATAATAATCTGAAAACCAGTGAAATCAAATCCCTTCCAGGTCAGAACTTCTCCATAACTTACATTTGCACACCACTACACTAACAGGAGCATGAAGGTAGGGAGAGCACAGCTGTTTTTAGCACAGTATCGCCTGTGCCCACTCACATGTTCTTCATCCAACTCACTGCAACCACAAAGCAGATTTTAAAGTTCTCTCCTTGCTGAGTAAGTCCATGATACACTTGTAAAGAAAGGATACCTTTGAATCCCTTTAGTGACTTCCCTTTCCTTATTACAAACGCACGTTGAGTTTCTTTGTCTTGTTTTTATGAGACTACTATTAATTTCTCCTTTCTCTGCATATTCAGCGATGTCCCTGCCAATCTTGAATTGCCTTGAGGCACTTTGCTTGCAATGAAACTTTTATTTTATCTAATTTTAGTTAAACAAATTTGTGTGTATCCATTATGAGTTGTGTTTTAGGATTGAGTAAAAGGTCATCACATATGGAGTCTCTGTAACTTTGTGAAGCCTTCATTCTCCATGGCTTTGCCAGACTTGATCATCATTTCCTGACGGACTGTTTTGACTATTAAATAAATTATATTAACAAAGCACCAAAAGATTTTAGCAGTTTTGAAGAAAGGATCTGTAGCAATATGTACAAAGAAAGTGACATTTTTGGGTTTACTGTCACTCTGAAGAGGGCCTATAGCATTAATTCTCCTATTCTTACATGCATTTGCTTGCATTTAAGTCATGACTTTAGATATCTTAGAACATTGGATATCTTATAACATTAAGTCATTCAAAATCATAAATAAGAGACTTGAGAAATTATGGGGATAAAGATGCATCATAATTACAGAAGCCCTAATGCAAGCAGAGTAAAAAATAAAAATAACAAACATTGAAGAAAACTAACTTATATGAATTGAAAAGTTGAGTGAAAGAAAAGAGTTAAAAGAGCAGTGCTGCTCGGTGGTACGTGGGCCAGATACCCCACTGCTTAGATAAATAGCACTTGTAAGAAGAAAGGAACGGACTCTGTATCCTTTGTTCTATAACCATGTACAAGGTACAGATAGTATACAACCGAGAAAATGCTATATTTTTTTTCTATATATTTCTGCTTTGAAAGCCATTCCTGAGGCAGTGTGACCTAATCAGATATTCCTCTTTACCTAAGGGAGAAGGCCCATGGATTTTTGAACAGCCTTATTTAAACCACTGGCTAAGAAAAACTGCAGTAAAGGAGTGTGTGCTGTTTGCAAAGGGCTGTTCATTACAGAGGGAGGCTCTGCTTTAGCAAGATTTGCATGAGGAAGAACGAAATATCTGTGTCAATTTGCTTGTACGATGCGAGGTGCCCTAACAGTTCCTTCATAAAGAAATTAATTTCAGCCACCCACTGTTAACTGAGTTCTGATTTCCAGCTCTCTGTAAACCTTTTTTTGTTTTCAGGGCTATGCCTCCCAACCCTGAAGGCTGGGTGATATAAGCAACTCAAGTTGCACTTTAGGCATGACCACCACTTCGCTGCCTTTTAGTCTATGGTCTTTACTCAGAGTTGTACTAATTCTTGAGACAAGGGGCTAACTTCTACAGGTGCAACTCAGAACCAGAGGGTGCAATGCAAAAGAACGAAGCTGCAAGGTTCTCAGCCACGTCAGGGGCCAATTCACTCACGCACTACAAATTTGGTTTAGTATTTGTTTAGTTGGTTTGCCTAAACTTCACCCTGATAAGAGCTGTAAAAAGGCATGTTCACAAAGCTCAATTTCCTTTCCTCGATGAGGATAAGTTTCAGTTTCATTTCTTTCTGACTGTGGCAGCAGTTTCATTTCTCTGCTGTTGCCTAGACAGTGTATAAATAGATTGGCTGAGCCTTGCAATGCTTCAGAGCACCCCGCACCATCAGAAAGAGAGATGTCTGACCAAAACGTCCGCAACGCTGGTTTCACTTCCTCCGGGATTGCAGGAGGATCGCTTGCTTCATCGATGATGTCCCACGAAGCAAAAGCATCTGGGGGAGGCGTGCATTCTGGAGGACCTACCTCTACTCTTCAGGAAATGGGTATGAGCACTTTTGTGTGTGTGTGGTTTTGTGGTTTACTACATAAAGCCAAACAATTCTTTTTCTCCTTGAAAATTAGTTTGCCAAGTAATCTCCTCTTTCCTACATTCCTGTATTGCACTGATGACAAAAGATTCATATATGTAGCTGCATGTTATGAGTGGGGTGCTTTTAAGGGTGTTTTCTGTCTGTGTACATATGTTTGAAAGCGCACGTACTTATGTGCTGTTCATGAGATTCAGGGCAGTGTTTATTTAAAGTTTGTGCTGTGTCTCCACTCTGCTAGGAATCATCGATCATATGGAAAGTCGTGGTAGCAATAAGCAACGATACACTTATGCAGCAACATGATCTGTGCACCTATATTTCATATAAATTATCAGATTTCCCTTGCTCTTTACTCACACACATCCATACAGGGAGAACCCATAAAACCTTATGCAAATGCTATAGCAGAGGGAAATTAGCTGCAGTCCAAGAGCTGAATTCACAAAGAGAATATATACACATCCCTGATAGCATGTATCTAAGTACTAAAAAGAGGCATAGCTGGCTTTCATGTGAGCTAACCCTGCAGGTGCCTGCTTTTCTGTTGCATGCACAGAGCCATCCTTGACCTGACAGCTCTGCGTAGCTTGGCACTTTTTTAACCCCACATCCCGTGGCATTCATGCACAAGGTATTCCCCCTCCCAGACCTGCCTGCGTGACCCGATTTAGCAGGCAGCCTCTAAGCAGGCACAACTCCACAGAAGAGAGTGCCCCATGTAACCCCACTTTACCCGGCAGCACAGTAGTTATAAAGGCTTCCAAACCCTTTCTGCCTTAGGGATCTTGAACCCACATCTCCCACTGTCAGGAGTGTGCTATCCAGCAGGCTGGTTATAGGTGGATCTCTGACATATAGGTCAACCTCTGGTCTACTCCTTTTGCAGGAAGCAGCTAGAAGTCTACTGAAGGATGGAGCTAAACTTGACTCTCCCAGCCATCAAATGGGTGGTTGGCCGGGTGAGCTGGCTGCGATCCAGATTTGGGCCATCTTTTAATAGTAAAAAATGCAATAAGCTTAATTGAAAGGAAGTAAGTTTTTTTTTTTAAGATACGATTGACATTGCTGCCAATATTATTCATAAAGTGAGGCTCTCTAAGCAGTGAGGGAATAAGTGACGTAAGGGTCATTTAGAGAGATACTTCATGTGACTCCTGTGGGGCATTTTTAAATTTTTGCTCTGCTTGATTTGATCAGTTAATTTAGGTTACTGAATACAGTGTTTATTGAATATTCAATAGCAAAGAGCTTAAGGGATGGTAGCAACAGAGGGACAGAATATGACAGAGTCAGTAGAGGAGGAGGACCAAGAGAGTGAAGAGCAGGAAGAGCTACTCTCAGGCACCACACTGCATTAGCAGCAGAAATCCTGGTACACAGGAGGTGTCAGTTCCTTAATCTGATCACACACAAGAGCAGAGTCAGCTGCACAATTTTTGCCTTCTGCTACAGCTCAGGGAGGTACAGCAGTACTCAGCACACCCGTAACCAGTGTCAAACTCTTCAGTGGTGATGCCCCATAGAAAGCATGAAGTTGCATTTCTAAACTAAAAGACTGAAAACTTGTACCCCTCCACGTGCTGAGAATCTTTAGAAGAGAGAAGCATAGTAGACATTTAACCGTGCCTGGTTTTATTCTTGCAATGTCTGTATCAGCTATGGACTTTTAGGAAAACCTCCATTTTGGTGAAAAGAAATCTGCACGACTCAAGGAAACCTTTAGCCATGCCTACAGGAGATACTACAAAAGAGCTTTTATGCGTGTGAAAAACCCTAGCTCTGTAACATTGCCAAGGCAGGTGTGAGCTTTGGCTCTCTGCAGCAGGAGAGCTTGCCGCACATTCTTTGCCTGATTGAGAGCTAAAAGGGCCTGATTTCATTTCCGCAGGTGCTCGCTGAAATCTCTTGCTCTTCAAACACATCTTTTTAACCTTTTTATTCAGACTGTAACCCTTCCTCCCCCCAGAATAAACACGCTCGAAGGAGCGGCTGATTCTGCAGCAGGGCATGAGTATTGTTCAGTATCACTTTAGAGAAGTTGTTATAACAAGCTCATCACCAAAATATTTGAGCATCCTCCAGGAATGCTTTAAGCATTATTGCTAACATTTGTCATCGCTAATGCTTCACTCCTCTCCCAGGAGAAGAAGAGTTTGTAGTGGAATACTTTGCTTGGGGCATATTTATACCGAGATTGAGACATACATATAAATTGGCCACTGCCTACCACAGCTTGTTGTGTTTGAATTTTACAGGTGTCTATTATGTATAGGTTTATGCTATGGAAAGTGAAGTGAAAGGAACGTATCTGACACCTGCAAGAGTAAGTGGTGAGGTCTGCCACAATCCTCAGTTCCTGTAGGAGTTTGTTCCACGGTCCTCAGGCAGCTCCTCAGAAAACTGTGATTTCAGCAGAGACAAACTGTGCTGAAACCGTCTAGGAGATCCAAATTTAACAAAAACAGTCTGTGCAAGAGTTGTAGATTTACTTTAAGTCCTGGGAACATCCACAAAACACTGCAAATGCCCTTTTTCTAATGTGGCAGCTAAGAAGCAGTCTAGCCATGGAACAGTCAGCAGTTTCCTGGTCTTTTGATACATTTGCTAGCCTTGAATTCTTTTAAAACATGGTAGCTTGTAATTATCTCACAAGGTTCCTTCCAGTCAGTAACATCTTCTTTGTAACCGTTCCAGGTGCCAAAGGCTCAACCCATTCATCAGGTTTTACCAGCAGCGGGATCTCCGGTGGATCCCGGGCTGCCCACATGATGTCCCAGGAGGCCAGATCTCATGGAGGTGGAACTCCCAGAGGTGGCACAACTTCCACTGTCCAGTCCATCTGTAAGTGAGAGTCCTCCTGATAAAGATGAATTAACAGATGACTTCTGAGAAGTCAGCAGTATTTCAGTGCAAGTGTACATTTACTACATGAAGGCACGTAAATAAGAGAAGTGGCTGCATTGTACTTGAAGCAATGTTTCTCCTGTTTCTTGCTTTCTACTTGGTGGGAATCTGAAACTACCGAATTAGTGGAAATAACTATGTCACAAGGTTGCAAAGATATTGGTGGATAGCAGAGATGGAAATCTGAAACACACAGTGACAGTAAAAAGGCCAATGGAAGTTTGGGTTGTGCTTTTATCAGCACCACAGTGGAAGTTCATTAATTTTTTTTTTCCAAACACAAATTCAGACCAAGCCAAGAGCTTCACATTTGAACATACATAACAGATTAAGTGGGAGAAAACAGTGAAACCTGAGAATGGAGTCATCAGACTGACAGACAGGAATCATTAGTCCATCTCTTGCGGCATTTTAGAACAGCTTAGCTTTCTTTCCTTTAAAGGAAACTCATTAGGTCAAAAGCAGAGGGATCTACCTACACCTAGCAGCTCAGAGCAGAGACCAAGAGAAGTTTTCCTCATCATCCTGCCAAGTTAATGCAACCCACACCTAGCTAAATCAAAACAAAGTGTGAAGAAGCCTAGTCTATACCTGAAAGCATCAGTAAGGATGCTAATTATGGTAGTGGAATTCTATGGGGTTTGGAAGAGCATTAGAGACAGGATTGAAGTTATTAATTTCAGAAAGCGTCTTTCAAAGTATAACGCAGACCTTTGGTCTCTAACCTGGGAATGTTTATAACCAATGCTCAGATATTCTATGTGTTTCCCTGTACTGCAACTTTGCTTTAAATTGTTCTCACTCATGTCATTGTATTTGTCCTTAGCAATGGGTGGAAAGGGAGGAAGACACTGAATAGAAGAAAAATGCTCTGAAGAAAAGCTGGAGTAAGCTCTGCAAGCATTTCATCCTTTATCAACAGTCATTTGACAGCTTCTCCCCTGCTTTGCTCTCCCTGTCACTGACATGAAAGCATGCAGCTTTTTCACATGCACAAATAAAGTTTCTATTAAAATGATGGATTCTTTCATTAAATTAGTAGGGATGAAGGGCGGTTTCTTCCCTGATTAAACATTCTCTGAAGCACAGGCACATATGAGCACAAGCCGGTAAGTGGAAGCTAAGGTACTTTGGATGGCAAGGGTGTCTTGCAAAAATCCTGGGTTTAGCAACACTAAACTCTCCAATTACGGGTAGCTCACATTGTTTATTTTACAAAAAGTTGATCACAGTGCAAAAGTCACCCTGTTGTGAGAGAGGAGCATAGAAACACTTGATAAGGGGCATCCAGCAGTTCCCTTTGGATGTACTTCTAATGGGCTATGAAATTAAATTCTACTTAATTAAAAATACACAGAAGCAACTGAGAACAGGTCCCAAGAAATTTCATACCTCAGAGACACTACTGATATTGGTATCTCTCTACTATTTCTAAGGTCCCTTTCACATTAATTTAGTTTCAATTCCCTGTTTGTTTATTGAGAGTTGTCAGTTTTGTCACAAATGGATCAAAACTACTCCTGTAAACTTCTTATAATACCTGAGAACAGATAAGGAGGAGAGCCCATATTCTCTGGTATAGGTCTCACTACTGGGGCCTCTTGCTGTTCCCCACAGGTCTGACTCCTTTTCCTCATATGTACTCATACAATGATGTTTTTCCAGGTACACGTAACGTTGTCCATTCCCTATACAAATTCCCACATAGATACTCGCCCACACTTCCAACTTCCTCCTGTCTTTCTGGCTCGTCATCCTCTCTCCCCTATCACCTCCCTCCCTCTGCATTTCTAACAAAACCACACAGCGCAGCTTCTCCTTCCCTTTCCCTGCCCCAGGAAGGAGGGAGAGAATCTTACACCTTCAGGCTAGAAGTTAAGAGGGGCTGGATTTGCAGTGCTGCAGTCAGTGGTTTTCTCCAAAGGCTTCTGTCACCCAGCTTGAGCATTCTCGTCTCAGCTGCATCTCTTCCTTCACAGCTGGGAGACGTGTTTGTGCTCATGCACCTCATGCTCTCAGCTGCAGTCTTCTCCCTCCTGCCTAGGCACCTTCCTGAATGAGAAGTCAGCTCCAGTTGCAGCAAAGTTAAACTGAATTATTTGATGAGGAGAGGAATGCTACCATGGAGGAGAGGCTGATGGAGAGGGGAAGAAAGGTATCTTCATTTGCTGTGCTACACGATTTATTGAAAGTCAGTTGAAAAACGAGGTCTCCATTTCATGGGAAGGGGCTGATCTCCTAGCAAGGTGCTATCTTGGGCAAATGCTTCGATGTAAACCAGGAGTTGAAGTCATAAAATCATAGAAAGATTTAGTTTCAAAGAGAACTTGGTGTGAGGAGAATGGGGGCGGTTCTCTAGTCCAACCTTCTGCTCAAAGCAGGGTTAACCTGAATGTTAGCCTTGCTTGCTCAGGGCTTTGTCCAGTCAGGTTCTGAAAATTCCCGAGGCAGCAGATGTCTTGGCTTCTCTAGGAAACTTGTTCAAAAGTTTTGACACTTTCACAGTTGAGATGTTTTTCCATATGTTGAAATAGAATTTCTTGTTGCAAAGCCGCACTTACACCAGTGTATCATTAAATACATACTTAACAACGATGTATTGTAGAGCTGTACACTTTAGAGACTGACAAATAAATATGCTTTCCTGAATTGGCATCCAAGCCTAAAAGTGGTGAAGATGGGACTAGAAACATCCTGCGCAGAGCTCAGTGCCTCCCACTGCCACTGCTGAGAAGAGACAAGCTGTTTGCCGATCACACTCTGTCACGTCACAGGAACGGATGTTTTCTCTCACCCCATACTTTCTGTACAATTACAGATTTAGAGATTTATTTGCCCAGTAGTAGTAGCTTATATTTATGTGTTAGCTTTCATAGTTAAGGATCCTGAACTGTTTTGTTCACCGCAAGGGAAATGCAGCAACATAATCACACGTGTGTTTTTTTTAAGGTCAGATACCTTTTAACTTGAGTTGAGTGGTAGTTCACATGCTCACGTGCCTGTGAAAACTTCCCTGCTCGTTATGTGCATGCTGTCTGTCTACTGCTGAAGTGTTACCACTGCCATAAATATCTAGTTGTAATATTGCGGGTTTACTCTGATGAGTTTTCCATCTGGTTCTTCTGTTGTGGTTGTCTCTGCTTATAAGGGTCCTGCCTTTCCCACTGTCCCCATCAAAACAGGCTCCAATTAAGGAACCCTCTCACTTTCAAACCTGCTCCATAGTCGTCCTTGATCTCTTTTATGGCAGCAGCCTCACAACTGTTGCAGGACATCAAAAGGATGCTGTTACTTTCCTGCCTTGGCTCACCCTCTGTAAGAGCTGTGTTGGAGCACTTTGCTGCCTTGGACTCGTGACCTCCCGTCACCTCTACAAAGGGCTGCAGCAGCTTTGTTAAACAGCTGCTGGGGTATAGGTGGAGAAAGCTGGCAAAGAGCCCAAGAGCAGAGCTAAATATTTTTAAGGCACTTAACATTTCTTGCTCCTGGCGGCTTCATCACAGTTCTGCCATCTCTTTACAGAGGAGGGAGGGAGCATAAGGTCAGGGTGAGGCAATGTGATTTTGACTGAACAGCATTTTATGTCTATTTACTACAGATTAAAGGATGCGGGCCAGTAAAAGGCAAAGGAGAAGCTGCATCCTATCTTGACTGATTTTTACAAATCACCAGCGATTCTGCTTTTGCAGCTTTGTCCACCCAGCATAATAAAAATCAAAGAGTTGAACTGCAGATACTTGGCATAGCCTCCATGCATATGTGCAAAGATGGACCGAGCAGTTTGCTGGTCTGTAGGTCTGGGCTAGTACATGGCTCTAACTGAGCCATCCTACACTTTCCTCCCAGGGCATAATGTAGCAGCCTGTGACTACTAAAATACAGCTGTGATCGACCAGCAGATCTTTATTCCCTTCTATGCCCCTAGCACTGCCAATGAGATAGAGCAAGCAGCTCCGTGCCGGCTTTTTCCCATTCAGAGATTCCACCACCCACCCTCCGCCTCCCCCCGTGCAAATGCCAAGGTACGCTCTCAGAGAACAGCAAGGACCTATGAGTAGACATTCAAACACCTGCTTTAGCATGGATGGTGCTAAAGTGAGTCATAACAATGAAACTAATGTAAGAATGACGAGAAATATTAGAAAAAGTCAAGCATGTTAGTAACAGCTGACAAAAGGGATTCATGCCTGAGAGGAAGGAAACCAATTCATACCAAAGCAAGGATCCTTAATCATGTATCATTTCACTTATCAGCACTTAGGTGATTCTGGTGTTAGTAGTTTGGATTATTTTTAACTTCTTTAGGAGAACTAGCCTGGATAGCTTTACTGAAGTGGGGAGCATCCTCAGCTGCATTTGAATTCACTTAACTGAGTCAGCTCTAATAGGTCCACAGGAGAGAAAAGGTAAATGCTTCCTCCTGAAAGCCTTATTCACAGGCTACATGAGCATATTCATATGTACTTTACTACAAATGAAGTATTTACATTTTTAACAGAATATAATTGAAAAGGTCAAATAACAACAAATATGGCAATCTCATGCCTCCCTCATGTCTTTCAATCAATCTTTCCATAACAAGCAGAGAGAGAGAGAGAAAGGAAAAGCGGCAGCAGTGTGTGATTACCAGAGCAATAGCTCTGAGGCTATACGCTGCAGAAAGCACACAGCTCTCTGCACAGAAATCAATTTCTCCCACGGGATGGGGTCGATAGTTGTCTGACAGGACAGTATACAGGCAATTTAATAGCATTTTATCTAAATGAATCCGTTCCTCCCCTCCACCAGCCTCACAATTCGTAAGAAGGCTCTCTTAGAAAAACAGATTTATTTATTTTTCATCACACAACAGGAAAGTATTTATCATTCTGAAGACACTACCACTGTCTATTAAAAAACCTTTAACCCTGTTAGTTACTCATTACCCACAACTCTTCCCAACATTGTTATTCTAACTAGTTAACTCATGAACGCAGCCCATAAAATTACTTTCAATTACTCTGGAAACATCTTTCTTACCCCAAAATATTTTAAACTACAGATTACCCTTTCAGGAAAAATAAGCCCACAAAAGCAGGCAAACTCAGCTGACCCAAAGGAGTACTGGTATCTGATATGTTATTTTTATACACAAAAAAAGCTTATTTTTTGAGGAATGTGTTACGCACAGAGATTGGTTGTCCAGTGTATCTAATTTAATAGTACTTAATAAGTAATAAATAATAAATCTGAGCTGACCGTATTAGTGGATATCCGTCTGAAGTAAATGGTAATGAATGAGAACCCCTAATAAACATGATTCCAAGGATGGATCTTTGGCACTCTGGGAGTTTGGTATTGTGCCCCAAAGGCTCTTGTAAATCTGGCTGCAGTTCTTGCTCATCATTTAGAAGATTAGGGGCTGATAAGCGACAGTCAAGCCTTATTAGAACAGGCTAAGGCAACAGGAAACATTAATTGGGTAATTTAATGCACAAGGAGGCAATAAATGCCTGCATTGTGGTTCAGATGCTGTTTCATCTATTGATTCACTCATGTCTTATTTTGTGAAATTCCCACAAATCCTTGGTGGAGAGACTGTAAGATAAAGCCAAAGTTTAAAAATGCCAAAAGACTTTTGTTATTTCCTACGGCTTCCCTTTACCCCTTGTGTTACTAAGGGACTCAGCAGCAGCCCTGCCCTTGGAAGCCAAAGAATGAAGACTACTCCCTTGCCCAAGCACTCCTCCAACAAAGGAGGGGAAGGATCCAAGGTATAGCAGCTATCTGCTGTGAAAGGATGTCTCACCATCTTACTTGTGTTACGATTTCATCACAGTACATGCACTGAGCAGGAGAGCTGTGACTCTGGGAGGAAGTTCAGTCTCTCTTTTCCTCTGAAAGCTGGGAATACTTACAAAGCCCTCTTCTCTTTCACTGTTCTGGAGGAGATGTAGAAATAGTTGCTGGACTGATCTTCCTCTGAAAGTAAGGAAGATGAGAGGAAGATCCTGGCATGGGTGTCTCTTCCCTGTCCAATGCCATAATTAATGCACTCGTGTGGGTGGATTCGCTCAGTCCCCTCAGTGATGGATGTTGGCGTCTGGAACACAAAAATCTTTGTTACGTACCAGCTCCTCATTTGGATCACATTCCAAGATTTCCTTCCCTGGGATATCTTTCCCACAGCTGAACAGGAGGGAAAAGAGGTTCTCTTACAGTGGAAGAAATTCAACACGAGAAGGGGAGAGCCTTTCCTTTACCTAGCTGACCTACACACTCTTTCTCTCTCCTTTTCTAGCACTGTAACTTGGAAGATTGGGGTTGATCATTCGTGGACACTTTATTTCAATAATTTATATTTGCAGCAATTTAAATATTAACATGCAGTTTGAAAGCAAGCAAGCATCACTAATTTCAAATAAACACTGTACATTATGCTCTGTTTAACAGCATTCAGCCTCACTTTTTGTAGCTTTATTCCGCTTTCAAGCATGATTTTTGAATCATCCCTTTCAAAGATCCACAGCCACAGCTTCTCCCTTCCACCCAGCAGCCTGGCACTGCTGCAAGTAAGGCTCCCTGTGGGCAGAGCACCTCTCCTCTTCAAGCTTCTCCAGGACTGTCACATTCAAGGTTGGTGTCCTTTTCACGCCTCCCCATAGGTATGGAAGGAGGTCCTCTCTGACTCTATTTACCGTATGGTGTGGTGCTGCAGGGTGCCTATTAATAGATCCCTAGTTCAGAAGATCTGACAATCTATCTGGAACAAGACCAACACATTCCTTTCAAACCAGCAAGAATGTACCCAGTAGCTGGGTTAAGCAGGTTAGCCCCTTTTCTTTTCTGGAGAGGACACGCCAATAACGCTTTCTCTAAGCATTCATTCCTCTGAAGTTCTGAATGTTGTAACCACACTGAAAAACAATAAAACTGTGCAGGCTGCCCACAGTGGTCAGTTCCCTCAGGGCCTCACACATTAAATTCCAGTTAAATACACAGTAATACAAAAGATTGTAAGTACCTTCCCTTATAAAAACATTCATCATTACAGTAATTAACTGAAAATAGTTCCCCATCCTTCTCTGTATCACTCTGGGGGACAAGTGAGCACTGAAATATAGTCTGGTTTAGTGCTCATCTAATACAAGCAATATTTTTTCTAAGCTATCTTGGTGTTACCCATTGCTTGGTGGGCTTGGGGTTTTTTGGGTTTTGTTGTTACTTAAGGATGACTGAATGTGAAAATAAATAAATAAATACATTTCCCTTAATGTAATAAAATTTCATAGAAGATGCTATCCCGAAGGAGAAAAGGTATATGCTACAAAAACAGTTCTTAAAATTCAGATGTTGCTTTTTGGAGTCTTTTGCAATTGGAATTTTCACGCAGCCAAGATTTTACTGGCCAGTTTCAAGCTACCTCTGCAATTTATGTTTATACATAAACAATTCCGTTTTTAATTGCTATCAACTTCTTATACTTGATAGATGGTCTTAAACATTTTTTGCCTCCAGAGACTACCTACTTTGCCAAGTATTGACAGACTTTCAAGATTTATACTTCTCTAAGGAGCGGAGTTTACAATAAAATATAATGTATTCCGTGGCTGTGAATGATAATGTTACTAAACAATCCGAAGATATTTCACAGCTGATAGTTATTTCCCTCTCACACCCAGCGCTGCACTGGCTTAGTCCTACTATAGACTTAGGTTTTTAAAGAAGAGTAAAATGCCTAATTTACATAATCTGTTTCAGAGATCAAATACGACTTAATTTAGGTTTCCTTCCACCAGAGCCATTATTGGACTAATAATTACAGTTTCATTTTTCCCAATAATTATTTTAAGAGGGTAATTCCTGTGGAAGGGATTCATTCACTTACGGGATTGAAGTAACCCCTCACAAAGCTCAACTCTCACACTGCACTCAGAGACAGGGATCGTTACCGAAGTGTAAAATACGATGTCAAACATACAAGTAGTTACTAATTATTAGACAGACGTAATTCAGTAGATGATTGAAGTCACATCTAGATCTAAATATTTGGACTGGATCCAGTGTGCTGGTAGCAATCATGGGTCACATTGCCTAGAGAAACCCCCGAGGACAAGGAAGGGTTCTTAGAAAAAAATACATCAATTTGTGCCATCTTCAAGCAACTGCTATTGCATTAGTGCAGAAGCAGCAGCATCAAGCTCTAGCAGTAGCTCTTTTAAAATCAGCTGAAAAGATCTCCAGCATTGAAACAATTCATAGGTGTTTCTTAAGTGTCGAAGTTCAGCTCTCAGCCTTCTCAAAACCATTTTCAAGGGACATCATTTCATTTTCTTATTTTATTTTTTTCCAGCTATTTCACCTCTTTAACTCAGCTTTCTATAATAATCTGTTTTATAAATAGTTAATTTACTGTCACACAACTCCTTTGCAGAGGAAGAGGACAGATGGCTCTGGGTTGTTCTCTTTTTATCTTATTGTTACCACTTCCCAAAGATGATCAGGCACCCCGGCAAGGACAGGAAACACGCTCCATGGGTTGCACCAGCCACCTTCCTCACTGACTGGGGAATGGAAAGGATGCGATCCATGAGGGGCTGTCATTTCCCTGCAGTAGGTGATGATGCAGCCTGTACAGGAGTGATTTGTTGTGAAGTTTTGAATTTAACCATCCTAGCTCTTGGTGAGTGTTCCAATTCCAGTTACTTCACTTTTGCCCTTGAGATAGAGGAGACATTCCCTACAATTCCATAAGAGATGCTAAAAATTCTGGGAATAAATCATTTTGCCAAAGTAATAATTTCTCTAATTACTCATTGGGAGTCCTTGTCCTGGCCATCCTCCCTCTCCCACCCATCTTATATGGATTTTCCTAGAGCAAATAATAGTTTAAACTGCAGACAGGGAGAAAGCAAAAGAACAGAAGTATAAAGAGACAGAATTGAGCAGTTGCTTAAATCTGTGAATAGCCAGATATAGAAACAACGAATGAGAATGAGGATAAAGAGGGAAAATTTCAAGAAATTTGAAATTTTCAAATTTCAAAACGGAAAGTATTCTTGCAGATATCACCTCTGTAGGAGAAAGCAATGGAAATGGAGACCTAATTCAAGTTATGATTCAAAAAGCATGTAAATGCTTACTCAAGCATTTATACACAAATGCTTAAGAAGTTCTGAATGTTCTGTCTGCATGAAGTTAATTTTTACTTGGGCCTGGTAGCTTGTGTTGCAAGGATTTTTTGCAATACCACTAGTGAGCTTCCAAGAAAAATTTCATTAGGATATAAATTAACTCTAGAAATCTATTTCAATATATAAACCAAATAATTCTTCTGTAGTGCATTTTATTCGGTCCTTTTGATGCAAGAATATAAATCTGGCAGTAATTTTGTACCAGTCCAATAGAGGACTTATAAAAGACAGTGGATGAGATAATTAATTTCTGATTATTCATGTTTATGTTATCTTTAGCATAAATAGATTATGAAAATTATCTGTTCCATGGTTGGTGCTTTTCTGATTAATTTTAAATTGCATGTGGAGTATTCTTAAGAAGAGAGATACTGAAAATATAAATTTATTATCATTTTGACTCCTGTTGGCTCCTGTGTTTAAAAATTACATACACACAAAGAGGTTAATGGCATTATGATTTTCAGATTATCTGTTTTTAAACTGCTGACTTGGAAACTGTGAGATTAATAACACTGGGAAAATCTAAAGGTAATAGGATTACAATTTAATATTAACTAAGTGTTTCTTGGGGGTCTGCTGTAGCAGTGCCTCATCTCTGGGATGCGCTGGAGTAATTAGTCTGTAGTGGCATACAGTGGTGAAGTGTGATAACTGCAGTCTTTTCTCCTCGAGCCTGATTCTACGCGTGCTCTCAAAGGAGAAGGTAAGGACAGCACCTGAGCACATAGTTCTCCTTGTAACCGCTTCTTAGCTACACTGGGTCCTGGAAATCCTGGCCAGAAGGGACCTCTGGAAGTCTGGGCCCTGGAAATGCTGGCCAGAAGGGACCTCTGGAAGTCTGGGTCCTGGAAATGCTGGCCAGAAGGGACCTCCGGAGGTCATCTCCCACTCAAAGTGGGACTATTGCCCTCACTGGATCATGTCAGCTTCGCCCAGCTGATTCTTGAAAACTTCAAAGGATGGCAGTGTCTTGAAATGTTTTCATGCATGTCTTTGCCACTGATTTCAACAGAAATTGGAAATTTAAACAGCTACAAAAATCTGTGTTTAAAACAATAAGGCTAAACTGTTCTTACACTACTGGCAAAAAAAAAGTCACTGCTTTTTGAACCCGTGATAATTAAATACATGTAATCTATATTACAGGGTTATCAGCATGGCTTGTACAGGCTAGCTTACTCCCTCTTCCCTACGTGAGCCACAGAACCTTCTGTGGGTGCACCCGTGCATCTGTCTTACCGCTAGTAAGCAGCAGAGCAGTGGCAGGACAGCATCCATTGCAAGTCTAAAACAGAGTATCTGCAGTGCATAAAGTAGTGTTTAAATGGATCCCTTCTCCTGATATACCTGCAAAAGCAGACAAGCAGTCATCCACTTCACATAGAGACCAGCTTAGCCCACCCAGGAGTTGTTTTTGACCATTGCTGCTCATCATTACCTGCAGCGAGCCGGCAAAAGTATTAAACTTTAATATATTTCAGTTGTGCCTATTGACTGTGCATTTTAAATAGATTCTGCTCTCCTCTCCCGGTGGAAAGATTTATTTTACTTTAAGAATATATAGGGCTGTGCTTTCAGTACTTTTTCTTTGTGTAACAAGCAGCTCTCTTACTGAAAACCCAGTAGACCACAAAACCAGTCGGGGGCTTTCATCCAGGATGTCTGACCCATCGCCTGACAATAATTAGTTCAGGTTAATTACAGCAAATCTGTAGATTTGCAGCCTGAAATCATCTCATCCCCTAAGCTGAACCCTCTAGAGGTTTCTTTTATGAGCTCTGCATCCTGAGGGTGGACTTAAAGTAATGAATTTGTCTCTAATAAGATTCATAGGTTTGTTCCCTAAGCAATGGTGTCAATTATAGAATCTAACACTGATGGCTTATTTTGCTGAAAATAGAGAAATTGAGAGTTTTTAATGAAGCATGAAGGATTTTGAACAATTTTGTTTAACTCTTTGCCTTGTCGCAACAGTATAAAAATACAGTTATGTGAAATATCGTACCACTTTCTATGTATTTCTGTGTGCCAATAGCTAATTTCCTTCTGCTCCATAATGGAAAAGGTTAATGTAATGACTCTGAGATTTCATTTGGAAATGTTCCAGAAGAGTGTCTGAGTATTTGCTGCACTTAATGGCAGGAAGTAATAAGTGAGGTTATGTATTGGTGAAAAATATTTCATGTACTGAGAAGATTAATACTGGAGAGAGGCACAGGGGACACAAGCCTGAGGCTTCCTCCTCAGTTCTGACACAATATAATATGTCCATACTTGATACGTGCCCTTCTGTAGTTAGTTCTTAATCATTAACAAAGCAGACAGAAAGTCTCTGGGGGGCATGGCATCAGGAGAAGAGAGAGAACCAGGCGCAGGATTCTCCTCTCTTCTACAAATGAGTGTCAGGCACCTCCAACTGGGAACACTGGACCAGATGGTGCTGGTGCCAGCAAGATACCTACATAGCAAGATAATGCCGTAACACCCTTCAAGGGTTTGACTCTGTCCTGAGTATTTCAATGTCCATACTAATTTTTGTGCATAGCTATTGCTCTTAGGGTTCCTGGAAGATGAACCACCATGTCACAGCTTTATTTCAGCATTTTATTTCATGTTAAATTTATTAATTATTAAAAATTTATCACTATTGCATATGAAAGGTTTAGCCTTTTCCTTTATTTTAAACTTTTCAAATTTTCTTTTAATTCAGATCTGAGTTGTCTGAGTCAGTCCAAGTCACAAAACTAAGGTTTTCAAGCTCATGAGAAATAGCTCCAGTGATGTATTTACTCATTTTAATAATTAACTCATTATTTTGCTTTTAAAGCATTGAAAGAAGAGACAAGGTTCCAGGGCTCTTGACTCTGCTGGAAAGAGGTTGTTGAGGTTGGACCTGGAGGGGGCAAATGTGGCAGTTGCCATCACTGGAAGGGTGGATGCAGCTAGCAGGTGCAATACCCGTACACCTACAACAGCTCCTAACATTTAAAACACAATTTACCTGAGCAAGGTAAATGGCTAAAAAGTTTAAACTAACCCTCAGCTTGTGGCAGATGATACCAAAAGAGCTTGTTCTGCTCCATGGCCAGGGGCCACACAGGCAGGTCAATGCAAGCCACATTTTCAGGAAGACCTTTAGATCAGCAGTGGTCTCGCTGAACCTTCAGCTTGTTTGATTCTTGGGTGCTCAGCTGAGCACACAAATCACCGTCCCAAAAGGGGGGTTTGGGTCATGGGTACAGGCTGCTGTGTTCACACTGGGAGTGGGGACTGAGGACTGTGTATCTCCTCGCCTACCCCAAGTCAATGAGTTCACTAAATTCTCACTTTTTACTGACTGTCATGCATAATCTTCCACTGATCTCCACTCCGAAGGCTGCTTACCTAATGGAGTCTATTTCCATGCACATTAGAAGCAATAAAGGCATCCATTAGGAAGAATAATATCTAGAAAAGGGAAAAAAAAAAAGCACTAAAGATGCAAGACTAAAAAGAAAACTCCCTTCTCTAGGTTAAGCACTAATCAGATGCTTGCAGTGACACACTTCTTTAGCTGGAAAACACTGGAGTGTGTCCACATGCTGGAGCTGTTCACGAAAAGTCGCAGCCCATGGGAAAAGTTGCTGCCCACACTGCAGCAGGGGAAGAGTGTGAGGAGGAAGTAGTGGCAGAGATGAGATGTTGCGGACTGACCACAGCCCCCATTCCCCATCCCCCTTCACTGCTCAGGGAGGCAAGAGGAGCGAGGAGTGAAGTTGAGCCTGGGAAGAACAGTGGGGAGAAGGCGTTTTTAGTTTTGTTTTTACTTCTCACCACCACTCTTTCTTATTAATTGGCAATAAATTAATTTTCTCGAGTCAAGTCTCTTTTGCCAGTGACAGCAATTGATGAGTGATCTCCCTGTCCTTACCTTGATCCATGAACTTTCCATCCTATTTTCTCCCCACCCTGTCTTGCTGAGGAGGGGCAGTGAGAGAGCAGCTTGGTGGGCATCTGGCAGACAGCCAAGGTCAACCCACCACCAGTACGAAGACATAAACTTTCAATGGAAAAGATGCTTGATTTTCTCAACAGAGTCCAGGATTGTATTTATGGAGAAGGAAACCCATACCTAAGAAAGCAAATGGATTGATCAAGTGCTTCAGTATCGGCTCTATTTTCTCTGTTTCAGGGCAGGGATCTGAACCTACATAGAGTGGGTCTGTGTCAGCCTGTCTGTAAGTCGAGCTGCCCTCTTATTCATTCATGCAAATAAAAACTGTTTCAAGACAAGCAATTCAAGACTGTATCTACAGCCTGACAGTTGCAGCACTTGTCTTCAACACAGCTGGGACTTGAGACTTACATTACTGGGAGGAGGCAAGGGTAGGAGGATCATATTAGAAAAGGCTCCATTTTCTTCTGATATTGAATCAAATAAAAATTCTACAATCTCTCACATCTCTCATAAAACCAAAAAATTGTTTTTCAGGTGGCCCTAGGGACTGACAAGTGGTATTAATTACTTAGAAAACTATTTTGGCCCTATCTTTGAAAGCATTTCCTTTACAAAGTTATCAAGCAGGGGCTGTGTTAGGGGAGGCATATATGGCGCTTGGTTCTGTTAAGCCTGTTAACTCAGCATTGCGACATGTTTTGCCACATAAACAACCTCTCCCTGTAGAGGAAAAGCCCAGGTGTACAGAATATCCATCTTTTAATCGTGTATTGCAGTCAGAACTCTCCTCACTTGGAACTTGTAACCTGTTAATTGCCTTACCCTCATTTATATGATAAGTGGTTCATTTCCTTTATTGTGATTGAATCCCCTCCCTATATTACAAGAAAACTGGAGCTGCAGAGTGCTTGATTGGATTTCATTGCTGTGGGCCATTTCTTAAACAGGTTACAGGTTGACAAACATAGAAGGGGGATCAATATCCATCCTTTGCCTCATTGACAAGCTAATCTTTCCAGTAAACATTTCATCAGTACCTGCCATTTGTATACATACCTGCCTCATGAGGATGGAGAAAGCTCTGCTTTATAAGGTTTAGGTAACTAATAAATGAAAAGACAAGAATATAAATGGGGCAAATCATCGAGATAGCATTTTTAGGAAAATGGCCTTTCATTGCCTGCAGAGCATAACCAAGCACGTTTCCAACCTCTCTTAATTTTAATTAGGTTGCATTACACTCAGACCTGGTGTCAGCTTTTGTTTCTGTAACTCAGCCTGTGCCGCTCTCTCAGAAAGGTCTGCCCCTCAGCCCAAAGTCTCCAGCCATGTTACGAATGCTTTTGAAGATCACACCTGCCAGAATTAGAGATATTAAATGAGCTCAGCAAATGTAACAGTGGAACTAAACTGCTCCTTTTCAATGCATGGGGCCTGGCCACTTTTTGCGTGCTTTTTCTCTCCAGTGGAGATGAGAAGGGCCACCACGCTCAAATAAGTGACATCCTCCTCTCTTACCAGAGGTAACAGGACTATTTTGAGTGGGGGTTTAATGAAGTCAGGGCTCTACTACTCACTTAAAACTCATGAGTCATACTCCAAAAGAGAGCAAGGGACTTATCTGAAGTGTGTTTGGAGACACCTTTTTTTGTTTGCTTTTGTGTCACATGTTGAAGTCTCCTTCCCCCACAATGACATGGGCTAGAAACTGGCATTGTCTCTGACATAAATGAGGGTCAAGATGATTGCTATGCTTAGGCTTCTCTTACAGTCCTGCCTATTAGAGTTGCGTGGTTGAATGACAAATGGTGCAAAAATTAGCAATGCCAAATTTCCGTCTAACCTGAGACAGAGCATGAAGACATTCCCTGCAGGGTCTAGGGTGAAAGAAAATGAACAGCAAACATGAAACTTTGGGTTCACAAGAATTCTGCTGTTGATACTTTAGTAATAAATTTATTACTATCTTCCCATCGTCAATATCAAAAAAGTAGATACTAATAATGCAAACAGGCTGTAGAGCATGGCAGGAAATCAACTTCTTTTGCAAGCCCTTCCTCTGCTTCCAAGATCCAAACCAGCTGCTGGCTGTACTAGAGGACTGGACTGTTTCCTCTTGCACTCCTGAAATACAGCCAGCAGAAGGATGTACACAGGAAAACTGCTCCTGTCCACGGAGACAAGTTCCCTTCATCACGCCAGCCTCAGCCTTTTCACCAAGGCTACCAGCAGCGGGTGTGCTGGTGCAAACTGGCCATTGGTGCACGTGCTACTTTATCGAAGCTGCTTCTGCTCACAGTTACAGGACTTGGCATTCCTGTAGCTTTAAGCAGCATTAAGGCCTCTAGACCACCTCCATATAGAACTGCCAGTGGATGCTAGGATGGGGGACACTGGTCCAATGCAGTTGTATCAGCACAGCTAGGGTGCTGCACCAACTCTGCTTTTGACATTTTTAATTTGCCATCTTGCCAAGTCCTACAAACCAGAAAAATCCCCTGCAATAATTTTGGAGGAAAATTGTTTCTTCAATTTTTCTCTAACTTTCCTGTTTCTTTTCTCTGTGACATAAAGAGAATCTATTAAACCACATAGTAACATTTACCAGTCAAACTTTGTATACAGTAGAAAATATTAGAGGTAAAGATTACTTTGCTGAAGTAACATTAGAAACACCAAAAGGTCCTGCAACTTACTAGAGGAAACTGAGGTGATACAACTGTTCAGGAACAAGAACAGAGGGAGAGAGTGGGGCAGTGTAAAGGTCAGGAGAACACCAACACATTTCCTTTTCTTCCCAGTGGACTCTTTTAATAAGTCTTTTAAAATATATATTAACTGCAACACATCTCAGATGTCTGTTCTATCACCTATATAATATTAGGAAAAGCTCATTTAATGTTCAGCAGGCTGGGAAATGACTTAATGTAACATATTTCCAGCATATTGGATGCCCTCTTTTCTCACATCAAGCTGGTCCATGCAGGTCTGAGAACCAGCCTTTTCAGTCAGCAAAAGCAGTGTTAGGATACATCTTTTATTTGATGTGCAGACTAGAATAGAAACATAATAGGGAAAAAATATTCCCATAACCATAGGTTAATTGCTCGTAAATGTTGCTCAGGGAGTCTTGCGTATGTTGATTAATGGCCTCTGTGAGCAGCTGAAAAATAGCCAGGCTGCTGGAAAGATCATTAGCAATTTTAGCTCTTCAGCTCTTGTGATGGGCATAGAGAAACAATCGCTAACATTTGTAACGCATTTCACTGAGTACAGCGGCATACTGAAACACGAGTTACAGTGAGGCGGAAACAATCACTGAGGTTTTATTGAGTTCAATTTTATAGAAGTTTACAAGACAGAGAGAGGCAATAATTTTTTTCTTCTTTTTCTAAAGCTTTTGGACAAATCCTTGATAAATGCATGGGAGATTTTATACATAAACACAAATACTCAGTTCTGCTCATTAATCATATTATTTAGAAAAAGGAGAGGGATGGTGATGCTGTGTGAAAGGTAGCACGCCGGCGAGCAGACCGTGTTTTAGCTCATAGAGGCAGGGCAGTATTAAGCCATATCTTGCAACAGCACAAGGCTTGCAGTCCAGGGGCTGAAGAAAAGGACTATGAGCTTTCAAGCTGCCTCTGATCTTTCAAAGCTCTGAATACCACAGTCTCCCTCAGAGCATCCAGGAGACCGTGGTGTTTGGGGGAATACATGGCAATAACTCTTCTTACCCAGAGTGACCGCAGGCCCTGACAGTGCTACGGTGACTATCGCAGTTTCAGAGAGGGGATTTCTCGGCAGTCAGAAGAGGGGATTTCAAAGCTCTTATAGACCCCTCAGGCTATTTACAACGTATAAAACCAGGGCAAGGATCTCATCATCAGCCTTTGGATAGCTGCCCAGCTCCACGGTCACAAATAGCCTTTTTCTAGCCTAGTCCTCATAATAGAAGGAAAACAGCACCTTCAGCCTGACTCTTCCTAGTGAAGGTCCCACCAACACCTGAAGCACCACCCAGGACGGTGGGAGAATAAGCAGATGAGCTAAGAAAAAAAGCCCATGGAAACACACTTGCATACACAGCAGTGAACTCTGCTTCATTCAGGTATAAAGCAGCCTCCAGAAATTGTGGTCACGTTCCTTGAAACGATGTACCTTTCAGCTGTTCGTGTGGTGGGCAGGGCATATCGGTACACAGGTCTGCTGAATTAGCTCTGTGGCTGAATGTTCTTTCGGGCTCTAAGTTAGAGTCCTCGCCTCAGTTCAGTTACAGTTGGGGCATCTCCTCAGTCTGCTCCACTGTGTGAGCCAGATGTGCACATAATGATCCTTACAGTCTCGCTGATGTTTTTTTCAATCCAACCATATCCTTTGTGCCACCTGCCATCTTCAGCCTTAGGAAATTCTCTGTGAATTTGTCCACCAGATAATCTCTTTGCTGAAGAGTAGCATAAGGGTGATACACACACATGAACAGCCATCACTGCCCCTAGACCATTGCTTGGTAGGCCCTGGTCTAGGATATAAGCACCATATAAAGGCTTTATGAAGCATCCATACTGCTCAGAGCCCTCTCTCCCTGCCCTATTTCTGTGCTAGCCCAGATGAACTTGTGCCACCTACCTCCAGAGACTCCATGACCCATATTAGCATTCAAATCCCGGAAGGGGAAAATAAAACAATCCTGAACAACAAGAGAAAAAGGATGGCAAGAAGCTGAAGGCTATATATGGCTGGTAATGAGACAAGTTCAATTGTAGCAGGCTCCTGGAAAGCTCATCAAGAACAATCCCTCACATGGCTTCAGAAAATATGCAACAGGAAATTACAGCCTGAAGGCACTGTGCTCACTAGCAATTCCCAAGCAAGAAAGGCAGAGAGAGGACAAACCAAAATAATTGAATAAGACTCTTTGAGCTGTATATGCAAGCTCTGCACTTGCCAAGGGAAATGGGCAAGCAGCCAAGAGGGACACAATATATCACTAATTATCAAATATAGGAGAGAAACAGCCTGCTTGTTGGAGAAACAAGTCACATAAAGCTTTCTCTATACTTTCTAGTGTAGACGTGGCAACACTGTGAGGGTTCAGTATACACACATTTTCCACAATATAACTCTATCTGGAGCGAGGCATCGGGTACTGTTACCTGCGACGGAACGTCGGGGGGGAAATCTCCCACGCTTCTTGCACTGGCATAGCTTTTTTTTTTATTGATGCTTCAGAGAGGAGGCAGCCTGCGCACAAGGTGGACGCAAAGAATGCAAGGCGCTGTAAGCTATGTGTTTTGTGGAAGAAACACAGGGGACAGACAGCTGTATGCAGTGATTTGCCACAGTCATAAGGCACGTGAACCCCTTCTTGGCAATACCCCACCAACAGCCAACTGACAGTTGTGGGGGTTTCTTCTCTATTTTGCAGATGTAAATGTATAGGAATGAAGAAAAGTGGAGGCAGGAGGAGAGGGGAAGCCATCTACATCCCCTATGTGTCCAGGTATGACATTGCTTCCTCTCATATGGGAGCAAGCACTACAAATGCAGAGCACACACAGCCCAGCTGCTCTGAAGCAGCCTTCGAGCCCCAGTTCCCCCTGCAGCTGCAGCCACAGATCTCCTCCTCTGTCTTCTTCCACTCCCCACACATTCGTAGACAGTGGTCAGTGCACTTACAGGTATCTAACAACTTCCCTCTGTGCCCAAGGCCGGTGAGGATATTTAACTATTGAGTCAGTACTTCAAAACAGCAGTGAGAACTGTATCAGCCAGGAAGCTTTAATAAATGCAAGCTTTCCCTGTCATAAATTTCCTTGATATTTCTTTGGTTTTTGGAGTCAGTGTTTAATGTGAACTTTGGACGCAGGTATGGATAGAACAGCATACCTGGAGCTGCAGTGTTTGAAGCAGCTCTAGCTGTAGAGTCGGGGCTAACTGAAAAAGGACAGGACAGAATGTAAATCCACTCACTGCTGCCATCACTTCACCTCACTCCATATTTGCATGGGCTCAGCTAAATCCCTTCCAAATTACATTTTCAGTCAAATTCATGGAGGAAAAAAACCACCCAAACCAACCCCAGCCTGTCTTTATTCCACTGGATGCTATGATTTATGGATAAAAAGCTGGAAATAAGGCGGCAATGTGTGCTCACAACCCAGAAAGCCAACCATATCCTGGGCTGCATCAAGACAGGGGGTCAAGAGAGGTGATCCTGCCTCTCTACTCCTCTCTGGTAAGACCTCATCTGGTGTACTGTGTCCAGCTCTGGAGTCCTCAGCACAGGAGAGACATGGACCTTTTGGAATGGGTCCAGAGGAGGCCACAGGAATTATCGAAGGGATGGAACACATTCTGCTGTGAGGACAGGCTAACAGAGTTGGGGTTGTTCAGCCTGGAGAAGAGAAGGCTCTGGGGAAACTGTATTGCAGCCTTCCAGTACTTAAAGGGGGCCTATAAGAAAGCTGAGGACAAAGTTTTTAGCAGGGCCTGTAGTGATAGGACAGGGGGTGATGGTTTTAAACTAAGAGTGGGGAGATTTAGACTACATGTAAGGAAGAATTTCTTTACACTGAGGGTGGTGAAATGCTGGCCCAGGTTGCCCAGAGAGGTGGTAGATGCCCCATCCCTGGAACCCTTCAAGGTCAGGTTGGACAGGGCTCTGGGCCAACCTGATCTAGTTGAAGATGTCCCTGCTCACTGCAGGGGTTGGACTAGGTGACCTTTAGAGGTCCCTTCCAACCCCAAGCATTCCGTGAGTCTATGATTTATTCCACTGGGTGTTGTGATTATTTTTAGCACATTCAGTAACCGAGCCGTGGGGTTACGAACACTGAAAACCACGCTTAGAGCCATCCCTGAGGTGTCACAGCTGGCAGGGCACCGCAGCAGCTGCGGGCCGCGGCGGGTCGGGAACCGCGGAGCGACGCTGCCACCTGCCGCCCGGCCCGGGCTGGCGGCACACGGCTCCCGGGAAACACCGGCTCTCCGCGGCGGTTTCCAGGTCATCCTCGGGGAGCGCAACACGGCACCGCCTGAAGCAGGGGCCTGCCCAAGACTGGTGTTCAAGCCAAATTTGGGGGGGGGTGGGGGGGTGGGGGGTGTTGGGGAGGGATGTGAAAACTGTAACCGTCCCTTCAAAAGGTTTTGGGAGGCAATCATCAAAAAAGGAGAAGTCACTGATGGAGCATCCGGGGTGAACCAGAAGTGGGGGGAAGACCCCGACAGAAACCTGTCAGAGCCCCCGCTGCGTGACGGCAGAGCAGTCAGCACCGGTCCCTCCCTCCAGCACACGCAGCACCAACCACACCGTACCGCTCGCCTGCCCCGGGGAAGCGGGGGCAGGCAGTGCCTCGGCACCGGTCGCTGTAAGCCTCGCTGCTCCCTGCCGCAGGAGTACCAGGCGTGGGACCAGAGACCGGGTTTCCCAAGAGCTCCAGCTCTCCCTGCAGCTCCCCTGCTAACGTGGCACCAGAGAGCGGGGCAGAAAGGGGAGACTGCAGCCCTGCAGGTACAGCTGAGGGCAAAACGGTCTTCACGACAGTCTCCAAAAAAAAAGGACAGCCAGCTAGACTTCCTTCCTGATGCATCAGTGAGCTGATGGATAGGGGAGAAGGTGTTCTGAAAGTTCCCACCTTTCCGTGATACAAACCCTCATCCTGGCTGGATTTTGGTGGCCTCTCCACGCAGCTTTGCCCAGGCAGGCTGTCCCCAGGCACTGCAGAATAGCAGGTTTTGCATCCTGGCCATGCTTTACTGTACCCTGCCTTCTGCAGACCTCTGTACAGCTTTTCCTAGGTTGCTCAGATCCTGGTCTACACGTTGTCCATGCATTCCGTACCTGTTTTTTCTGTGTTCTTTCCAGTTCACCTGGCATAACTGAAAGCTAACTGCATTTTGTTGCATAGGTGACAAGATTCTGGCAATCCTGTCTTGCTCAGAACCTTCCTGGACAACCTGGGACAGCTCAGGACAGACAGAAGAATTAATGCTTGAGCACAGGCAGAGAACGTAAAACTTCTTATTAGAGGATATGGTAGGTAGAGTCCTGGCAGCAGTCCTGAAGAAAGTAAACCAGCTCAGAAGAGGAACCTTGCAAGGCAGATTTACAGTGGCTGCTAGGTCATACAAGGGTGAAGTCAGCTAGGAGACCCAACTCTGTGAAGGAACAGAGGAACTATGAAGTCTATGGGGAGGAACACAGGAGACAGGGGGTGGCTCTGCCCCCATACTGCTGTTTGGGACATCTGAGAGAACAGGGATGTCACTCATCACAGGAGGGTGGCAGGGGCACCCAGCATCAGAGCATGCCTCCAGAGACAGGGAAGGGAAGGCTGAACTGGAGGCACTGCTGGAGCTTCTCTGGCCCTCCTTGGCTTTCATCATTTAATACCTTTCACAAAGGGTTTAACAGCTCGAAGCAGCATATTATTTTCTGTATTGTGACTTGCTTTAGGTTGATCATATAGGAAAGCCCAGTCTAGAGCCACTCCTGTTTTGTGTTGCTGCTACAAGAAGTGAAGTCCCACAGTCTAGTGTGCAGAGTTTTGGGGAGCAGAAATTAACCTGCCATGTCCCCCAGAAAGGAAAAGGGCGAGCTGTAAGGTATGAAAACTCAGTCTCACCATCTCCTTACGGGATGGTTTGGGAAAGGCAGTACAAGGATACAACAGCCCACTGTAGAGCTGGATGTGCAGACAGGTTTTTTGGTCTTTAGGGTGTGTAAAGGAGACAGAAATAACGATGTCATTTTCAAATTTCACATTCCTACTAAGTAATAACCAAAGCAGCCTTCCCTTGACTTTTTCCTGCGTTCTCCCTAAAAATGCAGTTTTCTGAGATTTCTAGTGACAGGTTCAAGAAGGGAGGGAAGTGGTTTTGACTCACCGGCTTGCTTTGTGCCATTTCAAGCCCCTTTTCCACTCTGCTTGGATTCAAACAGCCTCCAGTTGCCATCTTACACATAGGTCTTCCCTCACAAAGCCTCTGGGGGAGAGAAGATGTGGCAGTGGCGTGAAACACGACCACAAGACCCACAGCATCGGTGTTTGTAATCAACAGATCGGGACGGTCTGTGGCTTTATTCACATCACCGTGTTCTGGGCTTTCTAAACACAGATCAAAACAACCATCACCACAGGGGCAAACTCAATGCCAGTGAGCACTTTGTTTTCTTAAAAGCTTTGTTTTCTTAACCCATTACCTCAGCTGAAGTCATACCTGGCTTTTTGCAATCAGCTGCTTGGACATTGTCAGAACTTAAGAAAATGGATGATGAAAAGGCAGATCAAATTAGCGTTAACACCAGTCATATGGAGAAGGATCTGAAAATACTGAATCAGACAGAGGAAAAAAAAGGCTATCAAAGTTAGAGATATCCACACAAGCTAAAAAAATTCTTAGAGCACAGGTGACACTGCAAAAGCCTGCAGGTCATCAGTCCAGCAGTCTTACCATGACTTCTCTGCTGTCCACCCAATCAAGGCAACCACTTTGTTGAAGGCAATTTCACCTTAAAAATTAAAGCTACAGGCAAGTAGAGTGGGTGAGCTCCAAAAAAACAGAGCATTTCCAAGTACAATCAGCAAGACTTCCACCAAGTGCTTGCATCTTTTTTGCCCAGGGTCTTATGATTGTTCATGTGATGTGGCTTTCTGTCTGATCTGTGGTCTCCTGACAATACTTCCACAACTTCTCAATGTCATCTTCCACTTTTTGGAGGAGGAATTGCCTGGAGTTTGTCCTTTTAGGGAAAAAAAAAGGAGGGAACTTGGCAAATTAAAATGTGTCATGGAGGCGTCCCTGTTTAGCACTTTTTAAAGACCAGTCCCAGTTCTTCCCTAAGCACTTTGTTATTTAACCCAGAGGACTGAAAATGAAGTCTCAGACCAGCTAGAATGCCTCCACCTCATGCTGCTGCTGCTGGAAAAGACCTTAGAAACCATCTGCAGGCCTCTTAAGGTATTTTTCTCTGGTATCAGAGCTGTCAGATCAGCCTTTTCTTTATTCCCAGGGCAAAGGCAAATTCCATGTGTACAACCCTGGCTGAGGTTCTGCTCTAATATGATAGGAGATAACCTTTCTTTTCCACCTCCCAATCTCCACAACTCTCCAAGATGTGGTGAGGAGTGGAGCAAAACACCTACACAGAGTCTTTTAATACAGATGATGGTAAGTCAGGTTTCAGTGTACACTTCCCAAAAATCATATGGCTTTTGAGTGAGTCACATCAGCAATGTTACCCTTTTCCTTTGCATTGGGACTCCTACATACATCACAGTTTACTGTGCAGCCAGAGCTTATTTGCAGAAGGCATCAACATCATGATCTTGGCTCACGAAGAATTAAATTGACAGGGTTTTCTTTAACTGTTACAGTCATTCTTAATTGCATGGACTCTCTGTGGAGGATGCCTTGAATCTATTTGAGTGGCTTTGTGATTTTCCCATTTCTGATTACCTGTGATGCCCCCTCAAAACAGTCTAAAAAGCTCTGGGAGTTCATTTGCCACTATCATTTTAAATAAAGACAACTACACCCTTCATTTTGTGTTGTCCTCTCTTTACTTACCTTCCCAGTTCCCTCTGACATTAAAATGAAACCAAGGTGGCAGCAGAGAAAAATTCTGACTTGTCTCACTCAACTAGGATATATACAGCTTTACACCAACCATTCAAGGAATTCTAAGGCAAACAGCAGCAAAGCCATTAGGAAAAAACAGAATATTTTAATACCATTAATTTACTTAACATCAGCTTTTGCCTTTATGTAAGCTGCAGCAAGCCTTTTTTTTTTTTTTTTTTTTTTTTTTTAGAAAATCCTGTTTTCATTCTCAGGGGTGATATATTGTGCTGCACATAAAACCTTCACTTGTTTGGAGCTACAACATTTGTCAGCTGAGGGTTGACGAGAGGAAGGCCCCAAGACTGCAGCTGCTGGAACACACACGTCTGAGTGGGAGTCGAGTGGATATTCTTTACTGAGTTCATATCAACCAAGAGAGGGAGCAGCAGAAATGAAACGAGACACAAAGCAGGAGTGCAAGAGAGAAAGAGGTACACATCTTCAGCTGTGGCTTCAAGTGTAAGCTCAATCTTTGTATAAAGGGACGATGTACAGTCTGCAGTACCATTTATCGTTTCTTAGAAGGTCTCTCCTTTCTTTCCTGGGCTAGAATACTTGCTGCTTTTGTTTGTTCCATGTTGCAAAAGTAATAATGTCATATGTTGATGTCCTGGAAATAAAACTTGAAGATTATTCAACAAAGACTCAGGTAACAGCAAAGGCTTGAGTAATTCATATTCAAAAATATTTATTTTTCAGATGTTCATTATATGTGTTAAATTCTTGGTTGCAGCAAAAAGATTGTAACATACAGCATCACAGTGACATATAATCAAGCTGTAACAGTGCAGTTTCTGACAACTGTGTAAACAAAGAGAAGTGTTTCTGTAATGGCACTCTTCATGAACCAAATCCTGGCATACAGAACCTCGGCAGAAGTCAAAAGAAACATTTACCAAGAAAAAAAAAAACCCAGACTGAACCACAGTTACATAAGCCTGGCCAAAATGGCCCAATCCACATTTCACATGAGAAAAAAGTGTCCTCAGAATTTTTGCTTGCTTGCTTGCTTTCAAGGAAATTCAATGAGAATTTTTTTCAAGGCATCAATCCAGCATGTGAAATACTTGTACTCTTGCTGAATGATATGAACAAAGAGTAAACGTCTCTTAATTAAGACCATGTGAATACCTCCTACTGTGACATTATTAAAGGAGACAAGAGATGATTCGGGAATGTTATTGTCTATATAGCATGACACCTGCAGAAGATATTCCCTAGGAAATAAAAAAAAAAGTTATTGAGAAATAAAATGCAATGTGCTCCATCAAAGAAACTGTTTGGTGCGTAAATGTCTAAGAGGAAAAGCAGTATCCTACTTTCCTGTAACAGAAGTAAACGGTGTGATTACAAGACAATGTATATTCTGTAAACTGTAAGATGGGGTTTCAGCTTGAAATACACTTATCTCAAATAGATTTCAAATATTAGCACCTAAAACGTAACGCTGGGTTTTAAACCGTTTTAGTAGCTTTCGGGTCATGCATTAGGTACGGCTCGCTTGACAGATACAATTTTGCTGGCAATGTTTTAGTGTTCTGAGAGATCCTCTTAATAAAAACACATAGGTCTGAACAGCACTACATTTTACACACATACCTTTCATAGGGGAAGTTTTGCATATGTTCCATCTGCAGAGAGAAGGCCCCACAATAGCAGGAGGTATAGATAGAGCAAAGAAGCTACAGTTATTTAAAAATACTGGAAAACTGGGAGTACGTTGATATAATTAGAAGCTGGTACCTTCAGTTTACAGATAGCTATAAATTTGCTTGTTTAAAAAAAGACATCCAACATGTGCTCACTCACACGCTGACAGAGAGTTCATGCAAACTATTAAAAAAAACCCCTTATATATTTTACCCTTCAGAAATGCTGCATATACTTCACCCTCAGATAAACTGAAGCCCCCTCAGAAACAACAGGGACCTAATGTGCAGATTGACTCAAGCAACATGTCATTGCTCCCTCTGTAACGAGAAGTGAACAGCAGTATCAAACAGGAAATTCCACTGAATCGTACTTCGTTTCCAGCAGTATTAAGTCCAAATCCAGGTTCACTTGTCACTAAGCAATAAGACTACCTTTTAAAAAAAAAGTTATTTTCTTGGAGGAAGGACATTTTCTTCATAATAGCCTGGATTTACTACATTTCCAGCTGGATCGTATCTAGCCACCACAAACGTTGAGCCATCACTAGCAGATGCTTTGCCAACTCCCATCTTTTTCGTGTTCTTCCAAACCATTGCTGTGAAGTGACCTGAAGAAAGAAACATATGCATTCACTTTAGATACTAAATCTATAGCATTCCCTTTAACACCCAAGGACGGGGAAAGAAAGAATAATGCCGAACTGTTTCTTTCACTAACAGGAGAACAACCTAAGGAGATAAAAAAAAAAAACAAAAAACACTGAAAAACTCCCCTACATCTAGTATTGTGTCTTGATCTGATCTGGTTCGACAGTACTATTCCCATTTCCATGTACTATGTCTAAAAAAATACCTAGCAGGGGAATCATGAAAAAATTAGATGACTATCTGATATAAAATGCGTAAAGACATCACAGTCTTTACTCCTCGCAGTGTGAACGGCAGTTGACAGTGACTGTTACTCATTTGCTTTAACCATCTCATACTCCCCCATGTGTCTGCATGTGCAACTGCTCAAAATAATACTGGTTTTGTGACTACTTCTGCCTAGTTGTGAGAGCCACCCCTGTGTTGCGCTGCTCTGTCAGCTGTTCCCGCTATGCATAGACAAACACCATGGGAGAAAAATTATTCAAGCAATGATGTTCTTAAGTTCATTCAACACCAGGTTGACAATATGCAGTCAATGGCCTGTGCTAAATGATATCTGAAGGGATCTCTGTGATTGGAGTGATTAATTTGGTAGAAATCCCCTATCAAAGTAAACAACAGCATAGTGCATTTAGTAAGGCACCTCTATGATTCCAATTTAGTATTTTCTGCAAATTAATTTGCCTTAAAAATAAGCTGCCTTTTAAAAACCTCAGAGTTGAAGGAAAAACGCAGTATTAAAAAAAAACCACAAATTTTGCTTCCTTCCTTACTTCCTCATTTTTCAGTTTCCTTTCACCCTTCAGTCAGTTTCTAGCATAAAACTTTGGAGAAAGTCTATTATTTTTTTCCCATCTGATTTTTTTCTCCTAAGAAAAAACGTAGATTTTCGAAAAATTTTAAACGAGTTGGCTAGCCAATTTCTTAAAATAAAGCTGCATTTTTGAAGAGACAGTGTCCACTCTGAACTTACCTGTCCCAGAAGAAAATCCTGGGTTTTGAAAGCTGTAATTTTTAATTTCACTGTACCATCTGTCAGCCACATCCTTTCCTGAAAGACAAAAGAAATCTCTGTGGAATTATGTCATAAGCGCAGAAATGCACCTCACTTACAGGTACCTGGCCAGCAAGTTATCTATTAAAAGCTGGGAAGAACTTCTAGAAACATGGAGAAACAGTCTTTTTACTGAAAAGAGTTTTTGAAATGTAGGTAACATGGTAGTACATGTCACTTAATAAATCTTTATTGTTTTGCAATAGCTGTTAGTACTCAGTTATTACAGAATCACAGAATCGTTTAGGTTGGAAAAGTCCTTTAAGATCAAGTCCAACCATAAACCCAGTACTGCCAGGTCACACTAAACCATGTCACTAAGCACCACATCTACACCTCTTTCACATACCTCCAGGGACGGTGACTCAACCACTTCCCTGGGCAGCCTGTTCCAGTGCTTGACAACCCTTTCATGAAGAAATTTTTCCTAATATCCAACCTAAACCTCCCCTGGTGCAACTTGAGGCCATTTCCTCTTGTCCTGTCACTTGTTACTTGGGAGAAAAGACCAACTCCCACCTTGCTACAACCTCCTTTCAGGTAGTTGTAGAGAGCAACAAGGTCTGCCCTCAGCCTCCTTTTCTCCAGGCTAAACAACCGCACTTCCCTCAGCCGCTACTCATAAGACTTGTGCTCTAAACCCTTCACCAGCTTCATTGCTCTCCTTTGGACATGCTCCAGCATCTCAATGTCCTTCTTGAAGTGAGGGGCCCAAAACTGGACACAGTACTCAAGGTGTGGCCTCACCAGCGCCGAGTACAGGGGGACAATCACTTCCCTACTCCTGCTGGCCACGCTACTGTTGATACAAGCCAGGATGCTGTTGGCCTTCTTTGCCACCTGGACACACTGCTGGCTCGTATTTAGCCAGCTGTCAACCAACACCCCCAGGTCCTTTTCTGACGGGCAGCTTTCTAGCCACTCTTCCTAATTTAGTAAGCTCCTAATTAGCCCGATGCTTTTTGTTAAGCATCTCATGTCATCAATAACTTGAGTTCTGCTCAACACAAACACAGTCCCACAGTTTCTCCACTGGAGTAGCAGGGACCACCTATGGCCAGCACAGCCCGACTCAAAGCCTGGGCAGGCAACCCACGAAACAGCTGGAGAACCAGGTAGAGTTCAGCCCATTGAGGGAAGATCTCTGCAGCAAGGTGCTTCGTTGATAGGACAGAGCTGATGAAGAGTGCTATACTATCACCAACAGATCAGGAAACAGGACCATCCATCAATTCTCATCTGCTGTTAAGACTTTACAAGGTTGAAGCCAGAAAAACCTTTGGACCAGAGAGATCTGTGTGGCACAACATTTGGATTGAGACAGGCCAGAAATCCCTTTAGTCCTCAAAGAAACCATGTGGCAATTTAACACACTGAGTTTACTTTTTTTTTTCTTGTTACCTTCTGTAACGTTCAGCCTGGAAGGTAGTGAAGACATATCTGCCTCATCTTGGATGAGTGCTCCTGTCATTTAGGCTTCTACATACACATTTCACCAGCTCCTTCTTCTTGAAATGTGTTTGAAAAGAGTGATCCTTGCCAGACTTTCTAAGAAAAAGGGCATAAGGACCTTTCTACAGGGAAGCCTCCTGCCAGTGGATGCAGGTGTGTGAAGTTATCCCCTTACAGCTCCAAGCAAACCAAAGAAAAAATTACACTTCTGACATACTCTAGGTTTCTGCGTTCTCATCAGCATTTGATACTTCATATTTCTGAGTGCACTTATTTTCAGTGGCTCTTACTTAGCACTTGAATCATTGCCAATGTCCACTTGAAGCACCCTAACTCGGGGTACTACAGTCAGACACCTCAAATACAGGCCTAGGAGCTGCTGCTTTGTGGAACTTTTTGTGCCCAGCACTGTTTCATTTTGCTAAAGAAATAATCCTTCCTTGTTTTCTGTTGAACAGTTAAGGAGCAGACTGATAATCTCCAGTGGGTGCCATGGAACAGGCAGCACAAAGGGCAGGAGCTCAGACCAGAACTTGCAGATGTTACGCATGCAGAAGTCAAATGTTATTTCTTTTCCATTACTGATTGTTAGGAAATTGTGTTAAACACTGGGAGGGGGCAAAGAGGGCAGGTTTTTCCCTGAGCTACATCAATAATAAAATTTCTGCTTAGCATTCCAGGGTGTATAACGCAAGGCCGGCTGATTTCATAGCAAGCTGCCGACACTGTTAAGCCTACCATCACGAAGAACGCTGGTCTCTGGTGGACTGTTGGCTGAAGAACAGGAATGACTCATGTTTTGCTATTTTGCACAAAATGTCTTAAACTTGCGGTGTTCTACAAGTCAGACGCTGCCTTAACTTCTTTAAACTCCAGTTCCTTATGAGTGCAGTCTGCTAAGAGGATGGCAGTGTCAGCCTGGCAAGCTGGCTGACAGAGCTGTCATTGAAAAGGAAATACTGAATGAACTGCCATCTCTTGAGAAGTTTCGAACTGAGACAACTACGAACTCACCTATGCCACACTGCTTGTTAGGAATAGTGCTCTCTTCTAGAGTCAGCTTCCATTTTCTACATAAAAAAAGTAGCAAAACCTCTCTGGCTTCCCAAAGTAAATGTTTCCAGAATAACAATAGGTTCTTTCTTCCCTTGCACCAGACAACAAGCTCTGTAGACCTGTTTTACAGCTGAAGTCTGTAACACAAATAAGTATCTGTTCATTTGTTACTCACACTAAAGCTAAAATGAAGACTGAAAAAAAGGGCAAAGAATAATCTTTATGCAATACAAGGGGAAAAGAAAAAGCACATAGTAAAAAAATGGACAAGCAGATCATCCTGTTCCACCCCAGACTTCAAAGCTATGAGGATGTAGATGTGTTTGTGGTAAGCTAGGTGGCACAGAAGTACAGGATGTGACTGCAGACATATCAGGCCTTATGAAACACATGTATTTCATGTGTACAAATGCTTAAGTGACCATGCTACGTGAGCAGTATTTTTACAGATGTAGGACAGCATTCCCACTGCCACCAGCACTTCATTTCCTGTGTTAACATAGGAGTACAACACAGGGCAAAGAGTACTTCAGCAGACAGTCATTGCCACTCTGCATACTATAGCTCTAAGAAGTGTAGCTAGGCTCCAGGTGAAAAGACCATACCATCTCCATAATTGAAATACCGCAGGACATACAGAACTTTTGACAAACGCAGTTATCTCTTAATGTCTTTTTTTTTTTTAATTTAAAGAATACCCTCATGTGAAAATTTGATAATTCAAGAGAGATGGCAGTGGCATCAAGTGGGAATACCTCAATCCTGTACATGAAAGACAACAAGCATAGTTGGGTAGCACAGTCTAGGACGTGTTAATTCCCAGCCTTTGCAGATGAAAGCTCGTAACTTACTGCAGCCACGCAGTAAAAGCCTAGAAGCTGACAGCTATGCTCTGTTTTCAGCGGACAGGACCAGGTTATCACACAGCATTGCTGTCGTCCTCTTGTATCAAGAGTCATTGCATCTTAGGCTGTGGGACATTAAAGACTAACTTGTTCTTGGGAAAAGAGAAGGTAACCAAAGGACTAGGCAATTTCTGAGAGACTCTGTCCTGAAATCACGTTAAAAGAAGTGTCCTGGAAGTGAAGGGAATGAATTGTATCTGTCATATGCCACAGGAGGTGAGGGGGATGCTATGTGGAGGTTATTATCATGTGAGAAGACAGGAGGGTACCTAGTGATTAAACACGCTCTCTTTCCTCTGAAATACTTTTCTTATGATTCTCTTCCCTGTGGGGAGCAGTAAACAAGGCCGTGGTGGGACACAAGCCAAACCACAGCTAATACAAAGTGCGCTAAGGAAAATCTCTGTTTTGAGCCCAGTGACCCCTGGGTTTCCAGATAAAGAACAGCAGAGGGGTCAGCAGAGCAATGAGCCTACCTGCTTTAGCAGCAACTTGCATCCTCAGACTTGCTGGTTCAGAGAACCGACCACAGCATTTCCATTTCAAATTATTACAGAGTTAAGTGATGCTGTTATATTTAGTGCCCGTTTCCCTTGCATTTCAGTGTTTCATTGAAAACAGCTCTGACTCCCTGTGAAGCTCCCCCAAAACAGATGTTGGTTGCTGTTCAAAATGCATTTCAGTCAGAAGGAAAGAACACAGAAATCTCACTCCCACCCCCCATTCCCAATTACAGCAGAAATAATGCAAGCTTCCTTCTATCAAAAAGCATGCAGACCTGTCCAACAGTCAGCGCTATGGCTTCTTTTCTGTGGTTCCACTTGAGTATGCTGCTGGGATTTTTTTTTAAATACCCTTCCTGTTTGCATTGCTGTAAACCACATTCATAGTTTCAACACCTTCTCTATGGAAACATAGTTTGACTCCACCCTTCCCCTAGTGATAGCTGACTGTTGACCTCTTCAGTTAGACTTACTAGATGTTCTTTTCAGAACAGGCTGAATCTCACTCCAATGAGCTTCATCAGTACCATAACTCTCTAGACATACCTACATCACATCAAAACTTGATGGAATGAGCCTTGAATGAGTGTCCAAGTATAGTTCTGCCCAAGATTAGGTCGAGAATCAACACAGTGATTTTATTTACCCAAGCTATGACCTAGCAACATGGCTACACTGACTGTGCCTCAAGCTGCCTCATACGGTCAGAGGATTGACCGTATGAGGTCAGTCCATACACAGGACTAACAGTCCCGGTGTAAAGTTCTTCTGCTGATGCCACTCTCTAAAGGACAGAGAGATAATAAAGGGCCACTGCATGCAAACAGGTATCAGTAGTCATGCCTGGCCATACTCTGAATTGCAGTTGTCCTGTTGTCTCATTAAATTTCTTTTCTAACTATTCTCCTGGGTGAGGAGCCCTATTCTGTGTGATGTGGGGGGGGGGGTGAGTGCCAAGAACTGGTATCAGACCAAAGGTTGCAGGGACCTGGGTGTCTGCAGTGCCAGCAACTGGAACACCAGCATGGGTGCAAGTGTGTGAGCACTAGCAAAGTGCAAGCTCGACTCCCTGGCGAGCAGGTGACATGGTCTGGGAGGAGTCGCTACTGAAGCGTATGGCCACCACAGGGACGAGGTGGGGTCCTGGCCGACAGCCAGGGAGCTACGTGTGCAAGAGATGCACCAACTGATTACTGGAGTGGAACTGCAGCCTCAGGGGTTGGTACCTGCAGGTGCAAGCAACTGGGAGAATCAGGATCCAGGGGCAGCTACTGGGCAGTCTGAGTGTCTGAGCTTAGCTGCTGCAGGGATCCACACTGGAATTTTATTTCTATTACTGGTATATATATAATTTAATGGTATAAATACCTAAATTATATTTAATTTTTAAATTTGTTACTGGGAAATATATTATTTTATTTATATATATTCCAGTAACATACTTCATTGTAATAGGCCACAAAGGGGAACAGGATGAAGCCACTGGTGCTGTTCATTTTAATGTTGACTGCAACTGTTTGTGCTAGCCTGGGTGGCCACCTGTGTATATACACTTACAGGCTGTATATGTGTGCAAGCCTGGGAATACATTCTCAGCCTCACTACTGGGAACACAAGGTTGTGGCAGCCCTACTATTGTGTTCAGCTCCCCTCAACATTTAATTTATCTGGACCCAACCTCACCGTTTATACTCATACCAAAGAATCCTTAAATCTTCAAGTAATCCCACTAAGTTGCTAAAGCCATTCTAATAAAATCACATAGGACATATTTCTGTGCAAGAATGGGCAGCACCATGGTGATCTACTTAAAAACTAGGTACCTGAAAGCTCAGAATTTCCCTCAGATGTTTTTCCAGCTTTTATCACAACCTTCCTTCCACCAGTGTGAGGGGAAAGAAGGTAGAGGTAGATTTAAATTTGCCTCAGAAATAAAGTATCTACTTAGACTGAAGTCATACTAATGGTTTGGGGAAGTAATCCTCTACTACCAGTGTTCCTCAGGCAGGTCCTTTATTTTACTTTATTTAACTTTACTTTATTTAACAGTACTGTATAAGGCTGGTATAAGAGAGCAAGAGATGCATTAAAGGCAGGCTCTCAGTCAGAGCACGCTCCTCCAGGGCTGGGGCAGAGGGTGTCTGTGCCACTCTGCCCACTGGTCCCTATCTGTAAGCAGATCCAGATTCCTCCCATAACAGATCTGGGTAACAACATATAGTGAATCTCTTTCAAACTCCTTAGAGTTCATAGGCTGCAACACAGCACAGGCAACACGGCACAGTCTTCACAACCACACCAGCCATCTCAAACAGAATTCAGTCATCCAGTGCTTGCCTTCAGCCTCCTGAGACATGAGAGATTAGACGAGGCACCCTGAGAAGCCTGACATACTACAGCTGCCAAGGCGGGCTGTGGTCTCTCACATTAGTGGCAGATGACAGCTCACTTATTTGAACAGAAAGAAAAGTCTGCCATGGAACAGTTCCTGCAGGACTGGAGGGAGGAAACAGCTGTCAAGTGTTTCTTGGATTACTGGGATAAACATATTTCCAGTGACAGCTTTAGGCTATGTAACTCTAAAATCCTGAATACAATTCAAGGTATTCTTGTATCAGGAGAGGAGTCAAACTAGAAGGCTTCTATAGTTGAAAGCTTAAATCTTCTGAAACAAGAAATGCATCTTCTGACATCTTATGGAACTCAGTAAGAGCCAAAGTAAACAACAGCATCACTTTGAGAGAGAATATGGAGTACGCTGGAGGTTTATTGAATTTTGCTTTATCTGGGAAAGAAACCGGAAGACAGTGCCTGCCTTTGTTAAGCCCTTGAATGGATCCCTTAATACAAATTTCACCCTCATTGAGCAGGGTACAAATTAACCATCCAAAGTGAACTATATGAGAAAAAGAGGAAGAATGAACCAGGTCCACAGAGGTGAAGACTAAGCCCAGATGAGACAACAACCTTCTTTGAAGAACTAGTTTTCTCATTCTGGTACTTTGAATGATCCTGCCACATAGGAAATGCAGAAGCATTTTACAGAACAAAAGAGGATGTAGCTTAATTTTCTCAGCAAGACATTCAATCCTGTGGATAAAATAATAGCAATAAAATTGCTTAAATCTGGCAAGTGATGTACGGAAACAGTGCAGTGAAGACAACAAATGGGAACCAGAAAAAGACAGGTGTTATATAATTTATGGAGGGATGTCTTTTGTTTCCAGCTTTCTAAATGGGAACTCTGTGACTTTAACCTCAGGGGAAGAAGAACAGACCAGTAACACAAACAAGTACGAAGAAGCAAGCTCAGCTCAGTCAGTGAGTCATAGCCTCTATGCAAACTTTGCCATGCATTTGTGTTTTCCCATGCTGCCCTGAACCCTTGCCTCAGACCCTTGCAATGGACAGAATGCCAAATATGAGTGAATCAAATCACATTTTTCCACTCGGGTATCCTTTTCAACATGAAAAAGTACCCAGTGGGGACTAGAGTTGGCACTTACAGAAGAACCAAGCAGTGACTCTGGGTCTAAAACTCACTCATTAAAATTTCCAGGTCCTTCAAACAGGGCCACCAGCCTGCAGAAATGAGCTTCTGTCTCCCCACGTCTGTGCTAGGAATTCCAGGGGTAGATGGGAATAAAGCAAGCAAGTGGTTCCTTTTAATACACCCCACCTGCTGTCCCAGCAGGCTAAGGCATGAGCCCCGCCTGCTGAACATCACTCCGACTGAGGGCTCACCACAGGCTGTCAGCCTGGCCAAATTCAGCTCCTCAAGCATCCAAACCGAAAGTTGCCAGTTACGTGTTACATTTATGATGAGAAAATATACGGAGTATTTTTGTCTTCAAAAGTGAAGGCATGGAGACAGGCTTAGAGCCTGTTTGCTGACAGAGCAGAAAAGACTAGATGTCTAAACACATTAACCTCTGTCACTTTGGTGTCCAACCCACCCTGGTTTTGCCCCCAGAAACAGGAACTGCTGTGTGGCATGCAATGCCTATTTTTCCACCTTCCTCACCACAGTTGGCCTGCGGTCAACCCTCTCTTTGGCTGGGACAAACTAAGGATAAAGGTGAAGTACAGGGCCTTGATGGCTTCCTTCTCTCCTCCCATGGACATACAAGTAGTACTCAAGCCAGCTCCGCAGCAGGGACATAGGGAGCAGCCTAGCTGCCAAGTCCTACCTCCAAAGAGCCATAGCATACTACCACAGTCCCTTACCCACTCCGTGCTTACATTTGCTTCTTGCTCTCAGTACACATAGGTGACTGCAAGCAACCATCCTGTCCCCAGGGAGCCTGGGCTGGGTTGTGATGGATGCATTTTTGAAGCAGAGGAAACGCCAGTACTCTTGCAACCAGATGCTCTGAGCCCAAAATACATGAGACAAGCCATTTATCCAGTGTCTGTGAGACAGTAAGAGGAGAAAATTTACCTGGTTGGTCATAGGATGCCCATGCTAGGTTTTCTCCACATTTTCCATTAGCAGACTCAGAGCTGTGTTTGAGGACTCTCGTGGTAGCCAGTTCTTCTGCATACCTAGCAAAGGAAACCACACACTGAGTCACGGACCACAGCCACAGTGCACAGCAAAGAGGAGGAGCAGGAGGAAGAGAAGATGCAAGCAAGGAATTTGCTGGAAGATGATGGTTTAAGTCAAGTTACTCAGCTGCAAAGTCCTGAAGCCAGGGATGCTTTAAGCTTACATTAGATCTAGGAGTTAGGCAAAGGGAAGGCCTAGAGGCCATCTTCCCTGAGCATCTGTGTCACTGCTGAGGACCTAGAGGAAACCAAAGGGCAAATCTCCCCCCGCCATGTTCTCCCAGCACCTGGAAATCCCCCAGCCATCCCAGCTGCAGCTGCTGGTGGGAAGGGAAGTAACTGCAGCCATTGCTACAAGTGTCACCTCCTGACATTTCTAAGCTCCTCACAGGAGTAACTTAGCGAGATGGAAAAAAAGCCTGAAGTGGGCATTCAGTCAAAGCAAGTGTAAAAACCCCTACCTTTACAAATGAAAAAAAGTCAAATGAAAAAACAAGAGCAATGGCTAGGCAGACAACAATACAGATGAGAAGGGGACCACACGGAAAATCTGAGGCAACAACTGTGGACACCAACATAGGCATCAGCAATAATGTTTGTATAGAAATTAACATGTGAGAGCACAGGCCATATTTTATTGTCTTAACCCTATTGTTGTAATAAGAACATCGTGTAAAGCAATGTTTATTCAACATTGGAAAGGCTTCAGTACACAGAGAGCAAAATTGGAAAAGACCATTTGTTAATTCTCACAGCACAAGAAACAGGAGGCAACATACAGAATCCTCATGTCATAGATTTAAAAGTAAGCAAGACAAAGCACTTCTGCCACCCTGTGCAGCAGAAGTCATTGCCACAGGATGATGCAGACACCAAAGCCCATGTGAGTTTGAAAAATGAGCTAGACAAATCCACTGTGTGTGTATGTGGGGGGCTTATTAAACAACAGCAACAAAAAAATGGAAGATACAACCTACTGCTTAGGAAAACCATAATTTCCAGGAGAAACGTGTAATTTCTGGGAAAAGACAAGGGGAGAAGGATAACCGCATTTGTTTCGTCCTGCTGCTCCTGCCCTAATCACGAATTACTGGCATCTGCTAGAGACAGGAAATCTGTCCAGCTGAACATTTTGGATCAAGCTAGTGCTTCAATCATTAGGTTCTCATTTCCTTCTGTCCTAATCCTCCCAACAAAACAAAAGTATTTAGCTACCTCCATTAATTTAGAAATAATTAAAACTTGTCAGTCTGCTACATCCTGAACGAGAGGATCTCTGGATGATCCTTCATGCCAGATATCACCACATTTTCTCTTCAAGGATTCCCACATCCCAAGTGAGAGGCAAAACTGGAACAAAGTACACATTGCACATAGACAAAGTTGCCAAGGATCTGAGACTAAGGGTGATTAATTCACCCTAGCTCAGGCAGTTTAAAGCATGAGGTTTGCATCTGAGATCATCACCCTATGCTTCATTATAGTCAGAGATAAATAGACACCTGCTGATGGTGACTCATCACACTAAAGCAGGGATCCAATTGTCAGTTCCTCTAACCTGTTGCAATTATTGCATCTGAAAACAGTAGGAAAACGACCATTTTCAACACAGAGCAGCATGGAAAAGTACCCAGAGATACACCACATATACACCAAAAAAGATATCAGATATACCTAAAGAAAAGATGAAGTTGTTCTTTGACTTTAAGATTAGGCAAAATCTGTCTGGAAAAATAAGAGATTTTTTATATTTCAAGCCTTCTAGTCAGATCAAACCATTTCTGGTTCTTGTTATCAAGCAGTTTCACCAGTCTCTGAACATATGTCTTAATTTTTACAAGTTAAGTTGCAGATCGCAACCAAAGGTTTCCTACTGTTATTCATCACAGTGGGGAAGTCAGCTGAGACCAGAGAGGACTGTGAAGAATTCCAGAAGGACCTAAAAATACTCAGTAAGAGCAATAGCCCACTTAAAGATAAATGTGGAGCCTTGCATATTTGACAGAATAATCTGAACCATTCATACAAGTTGACTTGTTCAAACCAACTGTAGCACTTTGGAGACATAAGTGTTATTGACAAGTCAATGAAATTTCTTCGTCATTGTGAGGCATCATGTAAAACAGAAACAAAAACCTTTGAAGAACAGAAGGAAAACCCCAGAAGATTACAAAGGTATGTGGGTGAGTCACTGGCATTCCATTTCTTAGAAAAACTTTATCCAGTCATCATGGTGTCTCAAGGAAAAAAAATGTGAAAAAACGAAGACAGAATCAGATTTTGCTCACTGCCAGAGGGCATGTCCACACACCATGTACATGGCGCATCCTACAGCACAACACCTGACAGAGAGCTCTGTCTAGGAGCATGGGAGCTGGTGCATCTGTGACAGTGCCTCACCATGCTGGGACAGTAAATCAGGTTTTGGAAAGGCTACAGCCTCTTTGGCTCCCAGGCAGCTTGTGTGGAGAAGTCTGCACAGTTATGGTAGAAAGCTCAACGGAAGATAAGATCTTACGTCTTCAGGGATCAAACTGGCCACTATTTAGCTATTATGGAAAGACATTTATTTTCCAAATAGTTTAATCAGCATTTACTCCTTCCGGTATCTCCTTTGTACTGTGAGGATCAGCCTGAAAAAAACCGCAGATTTTCAAATCTACTTTGCTGAAAAGGAAAGGAAATAAGGTGGTTGTCATGTCTACAGCAAAGAGGACAAGTAGTATTGGATTCAGATTTCTGTAAGGAAGACTTAAGTCAGACAGCAGGACAATGGATCATTAGACTGACAAGATGCTATGCAGTCTTCAGCAATGGAGAAGAGGTAAGATATGTCCCTCCCAACAGACTAGAGAACAACGTATATGGATTTTGCTTTTGGGGCAGGGAGACAGATAGTTTAGTCTGAAATTACTGCCTTCTGATTCCATTAGCCTTAGACCAATCACAATTCCTATAATGAAAAAGTTCTTTCCTCACTATTTCAGCAGCAGTGGATGTTCTCCTGCAGATGACAATCCATCATCTGACAGAGGTGGTGGTGAAACATGTTTTAGCCAACTGCCCTCTCCAGAGAGGACATACCAGCATAGACAGATGCAGTCCACATGTGGAAAAGGGCACAAGACAGATTTACAGTTGTGACCACAGAAATGTCCATTTAACCAGCTGGTGCTATGTGATAGAAAAAGGAGACAAGAATAACCCAGTAGAAAGACAGAAAGAGTAGAGTCCTTCACTTTCCACCCAGTAAGTCTTCATTCAATATCAGCACATCAAAAGGCAAATATTTTTGCAGTATGCAGTGTCAAGATTAACAGATAAAAATATCACAGACCTCGTTAGAGAAAAGAAAGGACTGAACTCACTGTTGGGCTCCTCTGTTTAACTTCTTGCAGAGTTTTAACGGGGGGACTCCGTGTTTCTTCCTGTAGTCATTGTGTGCTTTCAAGACTTCTTCAGCAAATTGTTTGGAAGCTGAAATCACATCAAAAAAAATTGGAAAGGTCTGTCAAATACAGACATCAGTGAAGACAGAAAAAGCATACCCTGAGGCTAAGACACGGGATGAAATGAACCATTACTGCCTTCCATCCAGGAACCCAATCTAAGAGACAAGCCCATTGAGATGGTACAGACGTAAAGGTTGCAGAAGAATGTAAACCACATTCCTTTCCTCAATAGCAAAGTGATTTAAGGTTTGACTGACTTTCATTAAGATTTCAGTGCACTGCATCACCATTGCAAAGAAGTCTCAGAGTAAGCGACAAAGGTCCTTTAAGGGGATATACTAAAAACGCAAATTTTTGTCACTGCATGCAAGAATTTTCAGTATTAGTCAAGACATCACCTAAAAAACCCAGAGGTACTAAAATGTGTAGAACTATGCAAATACTTTGAAACACACACCATTCTTTTTATTAATTATGTAGTACAAATTCACAGAAATCTCAAAATGCACCTTTATTTGGCTGAAGACAAATACATGTTCACAAACAGAAAATGGTAAGGAAAGAAATGACTGCTGGGGATGATTTTTTCCCCTGTGCTAGAGTGCAATACGTAAATATTTGAATTCCAAAGTTACTGCAAAGCTTTAAAAAAAGCTCCTGTTTGTACCCTGATAAACTTGGCACTTTCAGCAGCACAAGGCAGAGGACAAGCGACAAGTCACAGTGCAATTCACCTTGATGGCAATTTCACATTACCTCCTTTTACGACTTCGCTGATTTTTTTTTTTCCCCCCCTGAGAGTCAGAGAAAAAAAAAAAAAACCTTGCCTGGCTCTGGTCACCCTGTGGAATTTGCTGCTTTAAGAGAAATTTGAAACCCAAAACAGGGTATTGGGGCAGTAGGAGTGGTACGGATAGTATCTTCAAAACAGAAAGACAGTTTTCACTCTCTCTGTATTGCTGAAGCTTCTCAACAGGCCAAGACATCTTTGAGTATTTACGCTACTTTTAGCATGACACAGATTTCTATACTTATTAATGATTCATCAGCTTTATTTCTGAATACTCTAATTAGCATGACTGTGATCATAAGACAATTTTGAGGCCCAAATAGACCTCATGACTAGAAAGTGTTTCCTGTTAGTAAGCTTAGCTTTCTCAGCTTCCTCTCACTACTTGAACCTAACAACTAGGATCAGTCATTCTCTCCTTTATCAGTGTACACTGTTCTGCTGTTTGTAAGGATGCGTTTCCCTCCTGTAGAGCTGTCAGTTTGCACATACTGCTCTCAACTTTTTCCTAAGGTGATTACTCAACCCATGCTCATGCTTTAAGCTGTTTCCAGATTTCTCTCCAGTTTTCTCAATAGCTTTAGAGTGATACGGCAGCCTAAGATAATATCCATGCACACAGAAAGACATTACTGTTTCACGCAGTACTTTAAACCTTTTGAACATAGTCTGAAGCTGGGTTGACCTTTACCGGACCCGAGTATCATCGTGGACATATACCTAATATATTCCCCATCAAAATGCTTTCAGGCTAGATTTTTTGGTATAAAATTGTTGGCATAAGACACCAACAGGAACCCTGTTGAGTTGAGATCTGCCCACCACCTTCTTCCTCTTAGGTTTTCCTTCAATTTTGTATGTCACAAGTTGCGTATCTTCAAACAAAACAGATACCTCCACTCTGCTGTTTAGACACCCACTAACAAGTGGCTAACAAGCCTGTCCGAGCACTCATACTACCATTGCTCCCAGCTCACTGATTCCATCAGGCCAGAGTCCTAAACCTCCCATCCACTGCATCATGCAGGGTCATGGCTTCTTTGTAAGGCATCTGTCACAGGTTACTGAGGAAAGCAAGCCTGCAGCCAGTTTGCTTACTTTCACTGATGCAAGAGTCTATGCTTCCAGCAGGGAAAGTTAAGACAGCCTGCAGATCAAAGGAGTTGAAATGCACAGCTTTGGAAGTTGCATCACATACTCCAGGCTGCGTTTTTCTGCACAAGACCATCTTAAAGATGCTCAGCATTAAACGGTAGATAAACAGTCCAATCTGCAAGTGTGAAAGTTTCTATTCAAATTAATCTGCTCTCAATGAAAATAACAAATTAAAATACTAAAAAAGTTGACTGAAGTACAGGCTTTGTCAATTGTCAGTCCACCCATTAACAGAATTATTGCATAATCCACCTCTGTACTAACATTTTGACTTACAAAGACCAACAAGACATGGGCTAAACCAGGTTTCTTCTAGCCATGACAGACGTCACTCTGCTGTCCCTAGAGAACTTCCATCCTCTCCTTCCCTCAAAGGTGGCTGCTATAGAAACACTTATCTACCATGACTCAAGCTCATGTGCTAACCACCTCCCTCTCTGCACAGCTTCTCCCGTCCGTGCTGATCTGTAGAGAGGGACGCCCAACTGACAAATGTGTTTCAGATTTGTTTCAGAAGACATGCTAAGTTTTTCCATTTTACCAATCTTCCATACACTGAGAAGCCAGACATTGAAAGTGAGAGCTAATAGGAGTTTTCAGGCTCCCACCCAAATGCAAACAGCTTCCCAAACAGCTTTGGAGACGTACTTTTTTCCCCTTCATGCAGGCTGCTTAAGCTGCTAGAAAAATTATTTCCTCCTGCCAGGAAGTTAGGTATGGTCATGAATCATTACACAGCTTAATAATTAAAACAACTGAAGGTATTAGATACAGTTGCTTGCTTCTCATTATTCAATTATTCACCTCTATTTTGGATTCTTCAGGTACGCTGGCTAAGATAACGACAGCACGTGACAACGATTTTCCAGGCTATGATGTGGTACAGAGCACACCTTGCAGTTTTCATTGATCAACTTTGTGTGACCATGGAAAAGGAAGCAGAGGCATCTAGGTTGTCTTTTCTCACCATATTAGTTTTTCTGTGTATTCTATTTCTCCACTCTCTTGCTGTCTCTAAACAATGCCAATTCACTCAGTCTTTCTCAGGTGAAGAGCTCTTCATGCCTGAATCCTCCCTGCCCCTTCTCTGAACCCTGTATTCGCCTGCTTTGTTCCTCCCTTTGTTTGGACATCAAAACAGAAGAGAGTTATCTCAACAAATCTTCCACAATATTAGCTGCTCTGCATCACCTCTGCAGCTGTCAACTGGACCTACTCCACTGGTCTAGTAGAGCTGCAAGATGATGTGGGGAAAAAATAATGGCAAAATATTCCAAAAAAACACAAACATAGAACCTCTTTACCCAATACCTACAAAACAGAAATGCTGTGGGTAGCCCTTATGTCAGCACTCAGGACACACATTATACCAGGCAGACTAGCAAAAAACCCATACTTTTTTTTAGGGCTAAGTACCCACCCTAGTGATTCAAGAAAGCACAGTATCAATTTCTAGATGTATCATTGTCTTCGCAGTGCTCTCTGTCCTATTGTTTATGGATAAATCTTTACTGGTAATTTTGTACTTTCCATAAAGTTTTTCTGTTTAGCCTTCAGATAATTACACATAATGCAATCAACAAGAGAGAGTTGGGGTTGTTCAGCCTGGAGAAGAGAAGGCTCTGGGAAGACCTTATTGCTGCCTTCCAGTATTTAAAGGAGGGTTATAACAAAGATGGGGACAGACTTTTTAGCAGGTCCTGTAGTGACAGGACAAGGGGTGATGCTTTTAAACTAAAAGAAGGTAGATTAAGACTCTGAGGATGCTGAAACGCTGGCACAGGTTGCTGAGAGAGGTGGTAGATGCTCCATCCCTGGAACATTCAAGTCAGGTTGGACGAGGCTCTGAGCAACCTGATCGAGTTGAAGATGTCCCTTCTCACTACAGGGGTGTTGGACTAGATGGCCTTTAGGGGTCCCTTAGAACCCAAACCATTCTATGACTCTAGGATTCTACATGAGGTCCATTTCATACACAGATGTGTACCATTATGTCTGTTTCAATCCTCTTTAAACCATGATGTAGGACTCAACTCTTCACCCAATGTGTGCACTACAGGTAAATGGAGATGATGACCCCACCTTTCTATACTGCCCCAAAATAGTTAATTAGGCATTTGCTCATATAATGGTTAGAGCAACATACCTGCAGAAAGCTGCAAAATACACTTCAAAGGACCCACCCTTTTGCAAAGAGGTTAAGTGCAAAAACCTGATACCAACAGCCTTGACACTGTGACTCATTAACTCAGAGTCCTGGGTATTTCCATACTCCTTCCTGCCCAGAAACCAGGCAGAAAGAAGCCAAGCACCAGAATACATAGAGAGGACAGAAATGCAAAGTGGACAGAAAACACATAAAAAGGTAACCTGATAACCGTTCCAACACTGAGTATAGCTCTGCTTTAACGCTGAAACCCCTTCAGTCTCCCTTGGCTCCATAGAATTGCTCTACCCTACTGTGACAGCAGAAATGGGGTGTGGAATAAGAACGGAGGAAATACAACTTTTAATACACCTAACAGGTTTGAGAAAAAAATCCACTGGAGGCTTTAGGGAATGTAAAGGAATATCAACGAGTCCTTTGTTACTGTCCCAGATAACTGAAGATAACTCTATCTTGACAAACTTCTCAAAGTAGATTTACAGACTGGAAACAAACACAACTCTTGAGTAGAAGACATCCCAACTTTTAATGACCACATTTTCATCTAGACCTTTCTAAGAGACCTCTCATACTTATTATTAATAATCTTTATCTTCACTTGAAATCTAATTCCCTGGAAACTAGCCCTAGCTGAATCTTTCATGCTCTGAGAATACTGTTCCTTCGATGGAGAAGTGGTGGATATTTAACCGACACGAGAAATGTTAAGAGAACTGTGAACTGCATTTTGACTCAGTACTTTGGTTTGAAGCCACAAACGCTCCAGGATGGTCTTATACTGGCTGGCCTCTGCAGTGCCATGGGGAGTGAATATTCCATTTTTCTTTCTCCATGTATTTAACTGCACTTTCTTGCTCCCTGTTTGGGACAGTAACATCTTCAGAGACTGGCCCTTAATGCTATTCCTGATATACTTGGGAGCATAGATCTGCCACCCCAATTCACGAATCACTTCCAGCCAGTAAAACCGATCTCCTTCAGTGCTAAACTCTCCTGTTCTCTAACAGAACTGAATGATTGCTGGGGAACATACAGAAGAAATGAAATCACATATACACCCTGGAGGGAAGAAAAGGTAAAATGATACTATATTCAGAAAGCATTACATCCTGGGTGGGGTTAGTCTTCTTTTACACCTTTGAACCAACAACTCAAAGGGACAACATCTCCATCCCATTCAACAGACATTCATGGGAGATATCATAGTTGTCGGTACAGTATTTCCCTTCCAACCGAAATTATCTTATGACCCTACTAAAAGTTAGATGGGAAAGTATTGCTTATGGGAATGAAAAGAATTGGGGGTTATAATTAGACACAAATTTGAATGGGAGTAGTTTCCTGGAACGTTCTTGTGTTTATCAGGCTGCTCAAAATAGTTTTCCCCTCAGCTCAGGAGATCCCTCTCAGGGAGGAGATTCTCTGATGTCTTTCAGCATTCGGTTTGCCTCAACTTTTCTTACTCACCTGCTTATTGCTGGGCTAAGCTTCAGGACAACAGCAAGATGTCTGAATTAATTGAATCTGTGACCAAAGTCTCCACTCAGTTAACTATATCTGGGTTTCCTTTATAGCAAACTGGCAGCTTAATAACCTTGCATTACTTCTGCCCTATAACATAACACACTATTTCCCCCCCACACCCAATTTGAGGTATATCGCCTGAGAATATGAAGCCACCGGTGATATAATGTTTCAGTTACATTAGTCATATCACTATTGGATTGCAAATCCTATTCTTGCTGTAACAGACAGTGTTGATTACTTCCTCACTTAAGGCCTTTTATAAACTGCTAGGCAATTGCCTGCTCTGATTAAAAAGGAACACCTGGTAAACTGGAAACTGCACAGCTCTGAGAGGCAGCAGAGCCTTCTGTGACATAAACATTTAAAAAAAAACCCACAACACTAATCAGCACTCCTGAGCGTTGGTAGAAGCAAGTTCTCACTTTCATTGGAGGCAAGAGTAGGGGAAGAAGTCCTCTGCTTGCAGCCCCTCTCTCCTCCAATCAATCAGACCACCAAGCCTGTCAACAAGTAGTCACCACCATGGAGCGGTCAACTTGCGTAAGGCTGGAACTGGCTGCTCATCATATCTAGCTAAGCCAGTCTTGGGTTTGCACGAAAGACACAAAAGTATTATTTTTATTACTATTCTGCCATAGAGGACAACTAAATATTGTCATCATGCCACGTACCCACATGGACAACCTTTGTGGCAGTTAATGTGTAAGCTGCTAAGTCTTTTAAAAAGGCTAAGGAGACCCTCATTAGTACAGCCTCGTATTCTTAAATCTAATTACCACACCGCTCCTAGGGTACACACACTTCAAAATACAAAGCCTCAAGTGACCTGTGTCTGTTAGACCTGACCACACTATGCAGGAGAAGAAAGTGAAGCAAACTTCTCCGTTTCTTCTCTTCGTCCTCCCCAACACCATAGCAGTTTAGAGTTTCTAATTACAGTGATTTATGAAGAAAATAAGATGCAATTGTATTCACTCTTGAGTAATACCAGAAATCAGATATTCCTTACTATCAAATCAGAGCTTCAGCCATTAGGTTGTCATTCCACGTTACAGCAATATTTGCATGACAGCAGCATGATACTATGTCTTCAGCAACTAACAACTCTTGCAAGCCCTGTAGAAGACATTTGCATGTCTAATTTCAGTAATTTTTGCTGGTCACTTATTCAGATTTTGGATGCTGCATATTCTTCTGCTCTGTGGATGGGCAGCAATAGGGAGAACCTTGTGGGTACCCAGTGCCAAGTTTATTTTACATAGCACTGTCAGCCGTCCAGTGCCAAACTCTTTGCAAAGTGAAGAATTTTGCAAAGAACTGAAGAAAGGTAAAAGAACTATCCCATGTCTCCTGGGATGTGATCTGCCATTTTATACCTCTACCATCTACGTTCTACCATTGCTTGGGGTAGCCATACCTGAATTAGCTTTTATCTCATTAGCTCCAATACCCTCCCACCTTTGTTTTCTGCCAAAGACATCCAAGCTAGCTGGGGCAATGCTCAAAGTATGTTTATTTATGCACCTTCCTGAGACATGGAAATATGGCCTTTCTTTGGATCACTGATGTGTAAACTCACCTATCTAGTAGGCCAGACCAGGAAGGGAGACACATGAAGCTTTCTTTACCCATATTTACTATCAATTACATCATCTCATTCTCATACTGCTGCTCAACAGGCTAAACCCCAGTTCTCATAACCCAAATCTTGAAAAATATTGTGTTTATTTCATAGAATAGTTTGGGACCTTTAAAGGGGCCTTTACAGATCATCTAGCCCAACCGCCCTGCAGTGAGAAGGGACATTTTCAACTAGATCAGGTTGCTCAGAGCCCCGTCCAGGCTGACCTTGAATGTTTCCAGGGATGGGGCATCTACCACCTCTCTGGGTAACTTGTGCCAGTGTTTCACCACCCTCACTATAAACATTCTTTTCTTTCTATCTAGTCTGACTATAATATATTTAAAGCATTAAATAGGCATATTGCTCCCACACCACTCCCTGGAATATAAAATTTCACCTAAACCCCAAAATCTTTAAACCTCTCGATTTCAATGTTCCTTCTGCAGCTCCTGTGGCTTACGCACTGGTCCAGTGTTTGGGAGCCAAAGAATAAAAGAGGCTGGAGTATATGCAAGGAATATACATACATGCCTACACCCAGGGACTGCAGTTCCAAAGGGAAGCCCTTTGCATGTCTCCAGAAAGCCAGTGCCTCACCTACAACATTGTGTCATGAACATCCCCTCCTGTGGCCTGTCTGCCAGGGGGGCAGTTCAGGGGAATATACTCCTCACTGTCGTAAGTCCTCATACAGTGGAGCTGTAGAAGCTACAGGAGGTATCAAGGTCTGAACATGAGGAAACACTTTTTCATTGTTAGGCTGACTGAGCACTGACACAGGCTGCCCAGAGAGGTTGTAGAGCCTCCATTCTTGGAGATATTCAAAAGCCATCTGGACATGGTCCAGGGCAACCAGCTCAAGCAGGGTCACCTAGAGCAGGAGAGTTGTACCAGATGACCTCCAGAAGTCTCTTCCCACCTCAACGCTCTAGTGATTCTCAGCTGAGGAGTCTGGTTTAGTAATGGGTCTCCACAAGGGAAAATTCAAGGACAGGTCATACCCTACCACAGTTCACCCCAAATCACTTTTTAAGGATCACTTATCAAGTGCCCAACACGCACCACTGCCCCACAGAATCTACAAGTCTGACAAACACAGAGAGCATAATTAGGCATGTATTCAATAACTCCTTAACATCTGCCTATCACAAACTACCATCAGGGCTGTCTCAAGGACAACAGTCTCCCTGCCCCCCATATTTACATTTACAACAGGGCATGAAGGCTTCAGCAACACATGCAACCCCATTTCAGCTTTGTGACACACAGGTGTGTATGTGGGGACAGCCCTCACAATCCATGCTAGAAAATGGCTCCCAAACACTGTACCTACACTGGTGTCATGGCAAAGCTTCAGAAGGACGGTTAACTTACCATTTCTTGCAGCAGTTCAATGATCATGCTTAAAGCTGAGACCAGGCAAAGTCCGCATGAATTCTGTTCAACTCTGAGATTTGCCCTGGTAACTCAGTTCAGTCAACTTTAGATGATATCAAGTAATGGTTTTGGTGGCCTTAAACAGGCACGTATTTTCTCCCTCCGCAACACCCCAGACTACTACTGTCTCCTCATACGTGCTTTCACAGGAGCCAGTTCTGAACTAGAGTGGTTGGTCCTGCTTGGCCTCACCTCACCCCACTCTGCAGGAACACCCAGCCCAGCTCTGGCAGAGCTGCTGTTCAGACCTTCAAACATTGGGCAGAACTTGCTTACATCTGCCTGTAAAAACATAACATTGATAGACTCCAGCTAATCTTGGAGAACAGCATGGCCTCTACCAAAACAGTGACCTGAAAGAGCCTTCTGGACTGCTGAGATATGTAACAAAAAATAAAGCAGTTAAAAAAAAAAAATTAAGTGACTAATTTTCTTGTAGTTTTTACTCCTGCGTATGGAGCATCAACTGAGGCAAATTCAAACCCAAGTAAGACAGACACTACCAACTGTACTGATAGAAAACTAAGGGTTTGGATGTTTCCAGTAATAAAAGCTTTCTTCATGCTTAATTTTTTTTTCCCCCCGAAAGATTTCTTGGAGGATTCAGAAAGGAGAGCTGATGTTTTTTGATGTACAACTCTAAGGCATGGGAAACCTTGGCAGGTATCTCAGTTACTACAGTCCATCACATTCCATCTTGTTCTTTGTGAGCCCTTCATACTTGTTTTGGTATTTATCTGCCTTGAGCACAAGGAGCCAAGGCTACTGATCTAACGGTCAACAGGAATAACCACTGTTGCATGGGACGGCTGCTGCATTCTCCTCCTCTCCCCCCACAAAACCCTGATGGTTCATCAGAGGCAAAAACTGGGCCCAGAATACTGTTTGCCAAAGCCTGATGCCTTCCTGGTAGATTTTTCTTTACATGCCATTTATTGAGCTTGAACCAAGTAATCAGCATCTAGTACACAAAGAAGCCGGAGAAGCGTGGGGGTTTTAATTCAATTAACCTGACTTTTGAAAGGCCCTTTTCCCACCGCACTCCAGTTCAGTTCTGGTGTAAAGAGAAACAGCCAGTAACTTGTATTGACAGGTTCTGCAAAGGCCCCGCTGTTCCCAGCCACGAATCCTCAGCTGCTTGCAGATTAGTCTAATTCATTTCCTCTCCCCAGTCTGGTAAAACCGGCCAGCATGAAATGCCTTGTCATTTTGGCAGCTTGCGAGTACCGCAATTCTCAGAAAGCAAACAGGTCTCTTCTCTGGTTTGCCTGTACTTTTGTTACGACCTGCTACAGCTGTCTCCTACCAGGATGCTAAAGTACGTTTGCCTCGCTACGCCAGAAACATATCAGTCCTTTTTACTGTGCTCCGAAGGTGCAAGAGTTAAAAACCAGCAAATGCTTTTACGGAAGATTAAAACCAGCATGGAAAACTGCACCGAGCTCGGGTCCGGTCTCTCTTCTCTTTTCCAAAACCCTTTTTCAGCCCTTATTTTTGTACTGACCCGACAAGCAGCACAGTGGGTGACCCCCAGCCCTCTCTGGAGTCCCACCCACATTTGCAGAAGGGGGGGAAAAAAAAAAAAAGAAACGAAAACAAAAAGCAAACCAAACACTGTAAAAAGATAGCCAGTATTTACGGAGCCCGTCCCTGTCTTTGTCTGATAGCACTAGCCAGAAGGAACCGGGTGATTCCCCTGCCATCACCTCCACCTGGTTTTTAGGGAGCAAGTGGGGCCGGCTCCCTTCTCCCACCAGGCAGGGCCAGAGGGGAAGCAGAAGAAATGAGACTTTTAGCAGCCTCTTTCCGCCACCATCCCAGCCTTTTCGGAGCCTCGCAGCACGCAGCAGACATCCCCGCGCTCCCGAGCGGAGGCGTGGGGCTGGCAGCCAGCTGCTTCCCCGAGCACGGCCCGCAGCTGCTCGCAGGGATATCCCCTCCGGGGCGAGGGCTGCCCGCAGGACCGCCGCCTCTGGCCGCAGGCAGCTGCTGGGCTGCAGAGCCCAGCCGACACCGACACCGCAGTCCTAGCAGCGCGACAACGAAGAGCAGCCAGCTCACCACCGCCTCATTTCCTGCAGAGAACACCCTACTCTTCTCGGTTCGGGCTCTCCAGGATGAGCTGGGGGAGCCTGCACCACCCGCTAATCCAAATGCTGTCGGAAAACAGAAAACCTAGTGGGGAGCACATGGGGGTCCTTGTGTTTGGCTTATTTGTTTGCAGGAGTTATGGCCATGGGAGGCATTTTTCTAAGCCTGATGAGGGAGTTTCAGATGATTTTGGTTTTAGCAGCCTGCAGCTTCCAGGAAAGCAAGCTGAGTCAGAGGTATCAACGTCTTGCAACACTCAGCTCTGTTCAGCGAAGCAAAACAATGCTAAGCCTCTAGCTCTGATACTTGGGATGAACGTTGCCTCTAATACAATCCAAGAGCTAGTAACAACATATTATTAGAGAGCTTTTATCAAAGAACTGAGACTTTGAACAGCAGGATTTCTTTGCCGGGGGATACTTACGACCTCCAGGTGGATTTACCGAAGATAAAAAGTTAAAGAAACTGCTCTGAAGACATTTATTCTAAAACAGTGGCCCCACTTTACACGAATTAGAGCATCCTTAAATTTATGCCTTCAGGTAACACGTGCCTTCATTTTTCTGACCCATGAGAAGCAAGGACTCTGTTCTGAGGTCAGACAGATCCCAACCTGTTACATTTCCACACATCCTGGTATGGAGAAGCCTACCCGTATCACATCCTCAAGAGTACTACAGCAGGAACACAATGTATTTTACATAAAACATAGAGGAAGCTGTACTCTGTAAAACAGCTGCTCTCGCCCATTCAAAGGCGAACCACACTGAATGACCTCAGACTGGAATGTGAGGACTTCAATGCACTGGAAAGGGCAGATGGGATTTAATCAATAAAACAATTGTCAGGACAGGATCTCAGTTTTATGCTTCATCTAAAAATACCACACACAGCTTAAGGACTGGACTCAGTTTACCATTAGTTTGATAAGTGTGACAAAAGTGACTAAACATTTTAACATGTAGTTAGATCTTAAACTCTACTTGTATAGCTACTTAGGGATGCAAACATTACCTAAGCCTTGGCAAAAGGAGTTTCTGGCCTGTCATTGCTCCTAAGTGTGGAGCAACTAATGTGCAGTAATAAATGTGCAGGAAATAACAAAGCCAGTAACTGTATATATTAAAAGAGGCTGTTTTAATAACGTGGGGATTGGGAGGTGCACAGTGGAGTACCTCTACTGCTTTTGCTAATGTATTGTACAGCCACTAGACTTACCCAGTATTTGTACTTTTTATGCTATTAACAAGGAAGTGCTGAACTTGATAATTCTTAGCAACTACAGCTATTTAAGTTGTTGTAAGGTTATTTACTAAATCCCAAACCACTTGAAAATATATGCAGCTTCCAGGGCACAGGGCTAAAACCACCCACTAGCAGCTATATGCTGCTTCGCCTGGACTGGGTGTCCTACCAGTAAGCCCTTTACAGTCACATTTGCAAACAGCCCTGATCTCATCTAGGATGCTGGCCTTGGGGGGGGAAGGAAAAAACACACCCGTGCCGAGGCCCATTAAAGAGTTACCGGCACAAAGATTTTCCTCAAGTTTCTCTGGAAGAGGCCTATGGTTTTGAGTGAATGAAGCACTAGGTTTTTCTGAATGTCCCCCATACGTTCTGTTTACGCCCTGGACAAACAGACAATATGCCACCAGGCTCTGATTTGTCACAAAAATAACATCCAAACCTCAAGAACAAAACAAACCACCCAGTTTCACAGAAAGATTAGCACAGATTTTCACTCATGTCTCTAACAGCACAAAGATGCAAAAATCCCTGGGCACAAATTCTCTTTTCTTAAGGTCTCTGGCTCCTTGGCAGCTTCGGAGGAGTCTCCCCTAGCCAAGACTGTCAGATCAGGGCTCACAGACAGCCAGCAGTGGTGGGGACAGGACCAACAACAGCAGCCAGCAGCAGGAAGAGGCTTCCCAAGTATCTGCACAGCTGGGGAGATACTTAGGAGCTGAGCAAGGCAATCCTTGGTGAAACGGCAACCAAATCTTAAATCTAAATCCTCCTGACAGGAGGGGCGATAAAAACCTTCCCTCCCCCTCACAGCATGCTGCTGCCTATCTGCACGGCAGGTAAGTTTTGTCAGACAGCTAGACACAAGATAATTTAAAAGCTACAGGGCTTACAATTATTTCACACAGCAAAGCAAAGCTACTATCAGTTACAAAATGTAAGCTGCATATGAAATACAAGTACCACTGCATTGTGCAGGTTGGGGAGGGGATGTCGTTTTTCTTGTTTTTTTAATCTAACCCCGTGTCAGAGAGAAAGCTCCTCCCAGGCTGTACCATGCACAAATGAAAGCAGCCTTCTCTGAGAAAAGCCACTAATGCTTTAGCAATGCTTTCTGAGCACAAAACCAGGCACAGACATTGTGAGAATACACAGCCAACTGCACGAAGGCATTTGCTCACCTGATTTTCCCATGATCAAGTGGTGGTTTTTTGAAAAGTTTCACCTGCTGCCTCCTCTCTTGACTGAGTTTCGCTGCTGAGTGCCGGGGACAAAGCGTTGGCAGCTCCAGCTCAACTTCTTCAGTCGCCTGCGACCGCTGCCAGAGAAAAACCAGCTGCCTGAGTCCGTTACCGCCCCTTCTCTCACTCCGGAGTAAGCCTGCCCATGCCTTATAAGGCATAGGGACACCGCTTTTTTTTTTTTTTTTTTTCTTAAAAAGATCCTGTTTAGGGTCAGCAGCTATTTATCCTCCACAGTAACCAAGCGGCTCCAAAACACCATATGGTTTCACATACCAATTCAGCTTAGTAATCGTGGCTGTCTTCTTCTGATAACAGTAGGCTGTGAAAATAAATTCTGCTGACAAATTATTCTGCTCCCACAGTGGGCATAGCCCATGAGGTTAATTCATACAGCTAAATACTTGTTAAAGTTCTACCCCGTTGAAACAGGCAAGTGATAAGGCAGTTTGAAGTATAACTACGTTTTACAACTAAAATAAATCAATTTCTGCACTGTTATCACAGGTTTTGTGGAAGGTATTAGTAAAATGCAGCGTAAGATTTTGCAGGTTAAAGAGGAACCGTGCTGATGGTGTATTACTGTAAAAGGAGTTGGATGGGCGTGTGCCTTGCTCTATCTGTGCCAGCACACTGTGCCACTGTTATCTTCACACTACATCGAAATACCTCATGCTAATCCGGCCAAAATTAACTACTTCAACTGTGGCGAACACAATACTTTGATTTAATTTCAGAAGTGCTGCATCTCTCCAAACAGTAATTCAGTTATGTGTTTCCTGCTTTCATCTTTCCATTGTCAAAAAATCATCTGAGGTTAACGCTTCCCAGTTTTTTACCACGCCTTTCAAAATTTCAAGGTTCTGCTTGGTTTTGTGCCGAGCCTGCTGCCTCAACAGGTTTTAATTATCCTTTATCTACCTCTGGAGACTGAGCTCCAGATGAGAGAAGGAAAGAAAGCTCAGAAATAAAAAGATGAAGATCTAGGTTGTTTTTTTCCTGCTTTTTAAACAAGTAGCAGCAGCAGGTGGGGAAAGACAACATCCCTTCCCCAACACACTGCTCTTCTCAAGGCTGCTTCACCGGCAAGGCTGAAAAACAGGCTGAGGAGGTGCCACTATCTACTGGCTGATGGGATCATTAGGAAGAGGTATGGGGGAAACCAATCACCACCCAGAGAAGGAAACCGCAGGGTGTGAGATCACACTTGTTTTCACAGCTGCCTGAGAGATGCTTCCCTTCACTGGTAGTGAGGCAGGCAGCAGGGCAGGAGGAAGAGGTCAGAGAAGGCACAGAAGGAGAATCTCTTCCCACTCTCTCTGCTATGAGTGACAGTAGCTGGCTGAGGAGCAGGGTGGAGAGCTGGAGCTGGTACTATTAGAGCCCTTTATCTGCAGGCGAACGTTGCTGTTTTATTTGCTTGCAGGAGTGAACAAAACATGGGCCAGTCTGTGAACTCCAACCTCTAAATATGCTCTGCTAAACTTGAAATACTGGCTTGTACTGCTCCTAGGACATACATCAATGCTCAGCAATACCCTGTGTCATGCTATGGCCATGACAAGGAGTGGAAGAGAGGAGTCTCTGGTATTTGAAATGTTCATTTATATCCTCATAGTTGATTGTTATATTTTAAACTGTTTATGTTTTAGATCTTTACAATATTCAGCTGCGTTATAAAGCACATCCCTCGGGACCTGGACTGCTACTAAGAAAACAGCATCAAGATCTTCAAAAGTGACCAGAGACGCCTGCATGCCATTTTCACAACATCCTGTGTAGTCACAACTTGGAAAAGAGGTTTTCTCAGATGTGGCAAAAATCCAGTGTTACTTACAAGGAAAAAAGATGGTGCTTTTTCTGATCAGAAGACAAGGAAATCAAAATCACTGCTCAGGCATGAAATGTGAAAATTATCCATACAATGTAAATGCAATGACTCATCAAAGACTGGAAAGCAATGTAAGCTGAGATACACAAAAACAAGGAGGAAGCAGGGAGCTGGAATTCTTTAACATCTTAACATTACCTGATGAAATTTCCACACTAACGAATACTGCTGATCTTATCAGCTGGAAATTTGGAGGAAGTATGTACACTAATAATGAAGAATGTAATCAAGGCTCTGAAAAGAATGAAAGTGATTAAATAAAAGCCACTGCTAGGGAAATTTGCAAACTGTAAATCATTAATACCCCTTCAGGTTACATACTGGAATCTCAGTGGAAACAAACGGGATTTCCCATTTGCTTTATGATGTATCAGAGCAACTCCAACTGCATGCTTGTTTACTTACTGCACAATTCCTTTACACAGAGAAAATTCTAGGATGACATTGGTATTATCCACACTGGGCATTGGAAATTATCTTAAACTAACTTACTGAAACAAAAATGCCTTGACATCATCACATCCAAGTCCAGCATTCTGCCTCCTACAGCAATACCTAGTAAACATTTCTGGAAAAGATGCAGAAAAAGTACAATGTGGGTTGACTCATTTTTAATTGTTCCATCTTTGTGCTAAAAGGTACACAGAACAAAAACAGCTGTCTAGAAAAATTAACACTTAACTAGTAAAGACTGATGTGATAAATACTCTTTCTGAAATAGGTTATAGAGCTTATAAGAAGGAAAAATGCATTTGGAAAGGAAGTGCTTGAATCAGTACAATCAGGGAGTTAGAGGTATTTCATCTGCAATCCTGAAAATCTGTGGCTGAAATTTTGGTGTCAAACTGAGTATGTGGCATTCAGATGACAAAACAGGTCCCTCCTTCTACCCTGTCTTCCCTTTTCTCCCAGCAAAGCAAATCCATTTCACCCATCAATCACATCAATCCCTTCTCTTTACCTTGATGTGACTGACCTTCATGCTCACAGTCTCATAACCTCCTCTGGTGCCACCATATGTAAATCCATGCCCTTCCCCTGCTTTGCTTTCCTGTCTCTTCTGGAAGCTTCCTGCACCTCTTCACACTGGCAGTTTCTCTTTGCCATCCTCCAACGTGGCCTGTGCGACCTGCTGTTTGCATTGCGATCAGCCCTGGGCAGTTGCAGACACTCCTGCCATGGCCCCCAGATTGCTTCAGGGCACGTGGACCTGGCAAGGCCAGTGTGCTGGAACTGGCAGTGTGAATTTCCAGGCCCAGCTGGGATTGTGCTGCTGCCTGTTGTCTCCCACAGGTTAGCCTTCACAGCCACATGCTGACAGCCTCCTTATATTCCTCCAGTACCTTCCACCAGCCAGCCATACATGGCTAAACCTGTAGAAACTCAGGACTAAATGGATGTCTTTTTGATAGAGCAAGAAACCCCAGGCAGACCCCAGGTTATCTGTTGTCTTCTAGAGGTCTGCCTCCACACAGCTGAGTACCCCTCCACCTGGCGAGAGAACCCACCTCAGTGGGACTCTGCACCAGCTACATGTCTCTCACAAGGGCCCCAGCAGCATCATGGATTTCAGCCTGCCGCTTTCTGTTCCAGCAGCAGTGCAAGTGATGAAGTAACAGCTGGCCTGCCTACGCAAATCTCCAACTGCTTGCAGACAGGTTCAGACTCATTTAAAGAAGGCCTGAGGTGAACCTTTTCACATGTGCACACTCTGATGGGTCCAGTTGATGCAAATGCCTGTCATCATTAATGTTTTGAATCATTAATCCATTCCATCAATTGGTATGGATCAGGTACAATTAGGTGCCTGCACAGACTGGGACAGACATACAAAAACACTGTCATACATAACTCTTGTCAAGGAGGTCTGTGCGCCTCCCAACCTGCTTTTAAAGACAACAGTAAGTAGTTTATCCACATGTCAAACCATGCCTACAGAAAATCTACAAGCAATGCTAAATGTAACAGATCTGTTCTCCCCAGAGTCTCTTAACAAGTGACCCTAAGGACCGACAGTATTCGTATAAATATAAATACATCACATATTAATAACATCATCTATGGTGACCACTCTTTCACGGGCACCCCCTTGCCGTGGGGAAAGAGCTTGCGTGCCCTTGTGAAGTTGAGAGCTATGCTGGTGGTGGCATATGCCTCCGGTAGAGTCTCCCAAGCCAGACAGGTCTCAACTGAAGGGTCAGACAAAGTGTGTCCACGGGCAGGATGGGCTCACTAGCCTTCGGGCAACCATCCTAGGAGAAGGACAACTCTAACTCCAAACCCGGGCAGATGGAGCTCGTTTAGCCCTGTAAGGCCATCCATCTAAGAGAAGGATACTCTAACCAAACCTACGACCTGAGGACTTCGCTGTCACCGTCCAAGCTCGCTAGGCCCTGGCAGATGAACCTCAGGTGTAAAGGGTGGGGCCAGTCTCGCGCACGCTGCGCCTCACCTAAAAAATCCACCGCGCAGGCTTGAAGGGTGTACTCACGTTTAAAGCCCTTCCCAAATCTTCGTCCGCGAAGCCAAGCCATGATGGTGACCATGAGCAAACAATAAAATTGTGCACCAGACTATCAATCAACTACAAAACTGTATATTGAGGTAAAAGAAAAATGGGGCAAAAATGATGGTAGAATATTTGAGAATACTCCACCTGTTCCAGTTTTGACAGGCTTTGCTTGTGGGACCCAAACTGGTATTGCCATTTCACCTGTAATGTAATCCAGGCCATGTAGCAGGTCACAAAAATTCAACTTGAACACAATTGGAGGTGTCAATTTTTCTTGCAAGAAGAGATATTAATCTCTGCTTTCTAGTTTGACCATAACTCTCAGATGCTGAAGAAAATTAAAAGAACTGAGCTGAGAAGACCAAGAGTCAGAAAGCAAGGCTATTCCTCTTCTCTCAGCACTGTGCTGTTACCACATCCACAAAACCCTCACACAAAGGAGATGGTTACTGCAGAGCAGTCATTGACTTCAGCTTCTTCCTACACATTGCAAGATAAAAGTAACGCATGATTAATCACCAACAACAGTCTTAAGGTCTGTACTTAAAGCAAAGGTTTGGAGGATAAAATGTAGGAATACTATTGTCCAAAGGAGAGGGCATCACAGGCACGGCCCAGCACCCTCCCCAGCTGACATTCTTCAGGCTCGGCCCTTGACCATCTAAATGTCTGAGAGCACAAGTACACAAAAATCACCAGAGCAGGGCAGCAAAATGCCCAGGTCAGCCTCAGGATGTTCCTCAACATGGGCCAAACTACTGGGGTTCTAGCTTCAGGAAAGAACCAGAGGAAAACGCTCAGCATGATTGCTCTGAACCAGCTCCTAGCAGAAGCCTCCATAAGAAGGGTCACTTTCCACCTCTGTGGATGCTCATAGCGCTTCTCCTGCACCCTGCCATGGAGAAAGACATGGAGCCCTTACGGCTCCATAAGAGGCAGGGGCCAGCTCAGCCTCAGGGTACAGAGGTGTTAAGGTAAAGAGCAGGAGGAGAGGGCACCCTGGAAGGACACAAAAAAGGATTTAAGGGTATTCAAAAGGAAGAGAGTGTCTGTCAGTGCTACAAATTGTTACCTCTCTCCTCCAAGGTTGTGGTGGGCTGGACTGTACCTGGTGTGTGATGTTAGGACATTTTATGGCTCTCTGCTTCAGCACAGCACCTCCGGCTGAGGTTAAACACCATTTTCCCAGGACCATCACTCTGTAGCTATGATAAGAGAAGACCAATGACAGCCCAGCTGAGCACTGTACACAGCAGTCAGATGACTAGGCCAGCTGCTGACCTGCAGTAGTGGTATATCCATACATAAACACACAGACCCCACACCATCTGCGGTTTTGCCTTCTTGTGCATAGCCCTAAAATCTACTACTTTTTATATTAGATCCACATACGCAGTAACTTTTGTTTTAGCAAAACCTCATCCTACTAACTGGAAGCACCTCCTGCTTAACAGCCACAAATTTAGCCATTACATAAAAATATCCTTGTATATGAACCACTCTATGAGTCAGAAAGCAAATTTGAGCAGTCACTCGTGAATGAGATCACAGAATTATGATAGGTCCTGAAAACATCAGTTGAAATGTTCAGAAGAAGACAAGAAAGTATATCTGATATTGGGAATAACTAGAGAAGAGACAAAGGCGGCAGATTGTGGTACTGTTTAAAACTCTGATTTGCTTGTGCCTTGAATTACACAGGTAGTACTGGTTTCCTAATCTGAAAAAGGATACAGAAGAAATGGAAAAAGATCAGAGAAAGGTAACAAGGGCATGGAAGCTTCATACACAAAACAACAGGGCTTAGAGCGACCTGATCTAGAGGAAAGTATCCCTGCTCATGGCAGAGGGGTTGGACCTAGATGATCTTTAAGGTCCTTTCCAACCCAAATCATTCCATGATTCTATAATTCTCCAGCCAAGGGAAGAGATCATGGAAAGGGAAATTATAGACATTACTACAAGATGATGAGCAACACAGATGGCTAATGACTGTTGAGTCTTCCAATACAGGAATTAGAGGATATTAAAAGAAGCCTGTGGGAACAAGGTTCAAAAAAATGGATTTGGGATAAAGAAGGTGCTTTGAAAAGGAGTTTTTATTTTTGCGCACATTGTCTCTTGTCATACTAGCGGGCACTGCTGAGAAGCATCTTGTCCCCCTCTTGTCTCCCTCCCTCCAGGTATTTATACACGCCGATGAGATCCCCCCTGAGCCTCCTCTCCTCCAGGCTGAACAGTCCCAGCTTTCTCAGCCTCTCCTCACAGATGTTCCACTTCCTTAATCATCTTTGTGGCCCTGCCCTGGACTCACTCCAGTATGTCTGTATCTTTCTTGTACTGGAAAGCCCAGTGGAGACAGCCCAGTAATGACTGTCCAGTAAAGTTTTACCAGTAGGGACTGAGGCACTTAAGGCATCAAGTACCTTGGTCTTTTCTGTGTCCTGTGTCACTGCATTCAGCAGTGGGCCACATTTTCCCTGGTCTTCCTGCTATTTAAGTACTTGCAGAAGCCTTTCCTGTGGCCATTCACACCCCCTACCAGATTCGACCCCAGGTCAGCCTTGGCTTTCCTAACCCTGTCCCTGCAAGATCAAACAGCAGCTCTACTGTCCTGCTGGGCCACCTGCCCGTTTCCACCTTCTGTACACTTCTTTATTATGTCTGAGTTCAGTTAGAAGGTTCCTTCACATCACTCCTACATCATGTCCTCTCTAGCAGCTCTCCCACCTGACCTTCACATCAGCCCTTCTCTTCACAATTCCCCTGCATGAATTTCATTTCCCTTTTAGTGACCCGTTCAAGTCCCCAAATATAAACTCCAGCACCATCCTATCTGCATTCACCACACAGCCTCGGCTCTGTGATACTCCCGAGGAGTGCTGTTCACCATCCCGGGGTTAAACCTCTCTTAGCAAGTAGTTCAGCACAGCAGAGGCAGATTTGTAAGGAGAAACTTTATCTTCAAGCTAACTGAGTTTCATCTTGACCTACGACTAGCTCAAGGCCAGCAGCATGGAACAAATACCCAACAGCAGCGGTAGCGTGTCAGATAAAGCCCTGGAGCAAGTCTCTGGCTATATTCGATCCAAAAAGAATCCATTTCACACCCCAGGACAGTTCCATGGTGTAAACTAACGTGTGTCAGAATGCTGAGGGGGCACTGGGATACCATCTAGTCCTGCTTTCGCTGATCTCTTTCTATTGTTGATTCTGTGGTCACTGATACATGCAATGTGTTTGCAGTGGCATTGCTCCCCTACCTTGTTAGCTAACAAGATCAGAGTTAATTTTCCTTAGGCAAGATTTCTCTGGCATTACTGCATTGCGTTTTCCGACCTTTGACGACAGAAACATAATTAAATCCAGGAAAAGTCAAGCAAATAAATCCAGAAAGAAAACACAATTTTTGTTCAATTGTATTGTTTAGTCTTTTCCCCCTCAATAAACATTTTTTCCCTTAACAGTCTTCCAATACATGAGACTTTATATGCAACAGGCACACTTCCAAAAAATTCCCGGCAACCCCTGACACCAAGAATGAGGACACTGCTTATCACTAGCAGTTGAGCCACTCTGTTGGGAGTTGGCAACCACTGCTGGAAGTGGGCATCTGAGCAGGACACACAGCACAGACATCTCTGCAACGACGACGAGAAGGCTATTCCCTACGCCAAATATGTTTGTTCTTCTTTCCCTCCACACTTCCAATCAAATTGCAAAGCCATCCCTGTAGAGGAAAGGGCTAACCAAAGATGCACAAGGGGAACAGATACTAATTCTATAGCAGGCACCTCCCGAGCTGCACATCCCCCCCTGGTGATACCACCAGGGAGAGTGAGTCCCGCCAGCACACAGCTTTGCTTGCCTTCTCAGGGGACAGCTGGGAGTGGAGGGCTGTCACCCCTCAACCTTGTGCCGCAACATCAATGCTGGGGATGGACTGTTTGGCTTGGCAGGACTGATTTTTAGCCAGAGCAGTCTAACAGTGTGGCTAACTCTACGTGCAAGTCCCACTGCTTTCGCCAAAGGGGCAGTAACGGCAACCTGGCTCACGCTGTCCTTTCACAGTTCTTCCAGGACAGTTAAAGCCCCTCCTAAATCTGCGTACTTGGGAGTAGTGCACCCTGAAGCAAAAAGTTAAAAAAGCTCCTAAACTGTGAACAAACAACAAAATCACAAGTGTACGTCAGGTCTGTGGTTGCTCTTCATTCATATCTCCCTCTTCGGGCTCCTGTCCTCATCTGTTCACGCCCCTCAAAGCTCTATTCCCACAAGTTTTCAGATTAGCATTTGCCCTGGCTTATCTCCTGGCTATACTGCATAGGAGGCTGCATTCCTGCTGGAGGTTCTTACTGTTTCTTTTTTTCTTTTCCTTTTTTTTTTTTTTTATGAATCAATCTGAACCAGCTTTTCTGCCAGTTTGCAGCTCTCTGCAAACCTTGGAGATTGATGTTCAGAGAAATGTTTGTTCAGATGCTCCTGTCATACTCGGGATTGCGGGAATTTCAGCTATTGCTTTTTCTTTTTTTAAAGGTTGCTTTCTAGACCACTTGCTCGTAAAGAAAATCCTGACAGTGTCACCTGTAAGAAACAGATGGCAATTAATTTATTTTTAACCAATGTAGGCATCAAGCTACTCTCAAGGAACCTACAGTTTCTGAAGAGTGGGAGATGATACATCAAATTGGAAACTTATCTTTCCTTTCTTTCTTCATTGATGCTCAGCAAGTGCTTTTTTTTTCATCCCATGAATTCCATCCCCAACTTTTCACTCAGAATCCTCTAACAGGATCCTTGCTAACATTCAGTTCATTTTCTTAGCTATGTCAGCTCATTTATATGCCTGAATTTTCAATATTTTTAAAAGACTATTCAAGGTCTTGTATAGATAGCACATTTTACTGAAAACACCATATTTTATGATATTTTATATAATTTTAATGTCTTTTTTCCTATAACTTAAACAAATACTCCATCAAATAATATACAGCCAATAGTGAAGCTGCCAAAAATTAAATGATCTTAAGTCTTTCATGTGGATTTTAGACAGAATACTTTGGTTTCCCCACCTTATCCTTTTGTCTGATATCATTCCAAAGGCACTATTTCAATTTTTCTTTTTCAAACTATGTATCTCCAGGTGACTGCATTCTGTCTTACCAGTGTTGTTCAGTACCACCCAGGAGCAGTACCTTCTGTTTCCCTTTTTTCTTCTTTTAAGCACTTTTAAGATACTGATCATCATGCATAATTTGAATACTACTTAAAGTGCTTTGCAAAATCATAAAAATTATGAGAATTAAAAGTTTGTGAGTAGATACTTTCGGGCAAGAAGGTGAAGAAAATTCCCTAAGTCTCGGCGATCAGCTGGAGCTGGAGCCTGTACTACCACCTTGAGGCTGTACTACCACCCACCGGATTAAAGCATAACGAGCGGAGGCAGTGGAGTGGACACAGCCTCCACTCTGCTGCTGCAGCACAGCCTGCCACAGCAACTCACCTCCCACAAACTGCATCCCAGCAGCTGAAGGCTCCGTATTCCTGATGGATTTAGCTGTAGTGGCTAGACGTTACCAAGTCCCACTATGGTCCTTTTTGACCATCGCTAAATCTGACAGGGATTTTGGCTTTTCAAGGCAGGGCTTCTATCTGGGCATATGGGATTATCTTGGTAGCTGGTCCAACACTAGCATTTTATTCTACAAAAACTAAGTTTTAAAGTGTCATCACTTAAAAATCTCTCTTTTTTTTAAGGGAACCTTAAAATATTTAACATTTTCAAATGTAAAGTTATCTTCTTAGATGTAGATGACAGTTATCTTGCTCTTCTTTCTCATTCTGGAAGGTGTTTCACTCAGGATCACTCTCTACAGCTCAAGATCTTGGTATTTGGAAACAGTTCCTGTGCAGGACAGAATCCAAATTAGCTTGCTACTGATTTCTTAGTATTGCCGGTAAAACGACTTAATCTTGAAGATTATTGTCAGCAGAAGTGCTATGGGTCAATGTAATCCAGTGCATCTTTAAACAATTTATTATTCTATTTAGTCAGATAAAACATCAAATCTGTTTCTTCTCCTGTCAGTAATGTGCATTATTCTATAATTTCTTTAGGCTTTAAAGCACCAGCAGTAGCACTGCTCAACGGTGGAATAAATGCATAGATGTAAAAATAATTAAATAAAGTTATCAGTCTTTATGTGCCTACTTCAGGCACATTTGGGACACATTGATTTTTGTCCGGGAGCTATGAAACATGTAGATCTCTAACACTCAGCCCATCATCTTCTGAATGGAGCTTTTGTGACACATATACGTATGTCTTACAGTAAACAGTTATCTTTTAGTAAGCTGAAGTGTTAGTTTCAGTTAGACACTTGCCTAAAAAGTACCTAACTCTAAGAATATAAATACTTTTAGCATTATCTCTGCTAGGATAAATTTAAAATTTTTGCTTCATGTCATAGAACAAGAGTAAGATGTTTGTGTGGACTCTTGTAATCAAACATTAGTTTGCTTCATACACTAGATAAAAAACCTTTGGCAGCTCAGCTCATTACACATAATGTCTCACTTTACATCAGTTCTACATGTTAAAAACAGGTCATGTCCTGCTATGGTTACTGGCTTCATACCTTGGAACCCACGTGAGAGCAGAAACACAAACATTGTGAAGCGAAAGATACAAGTGGAGCTTTCTGGGTATATCAGTATTGCTATCAGTGGATTTTGCGATTTAGAATTCATTTGCAGCTGGCAAAAATAGTAAATATTGAGTCTAATTAATAATATAGTTACTACTGGTTTTACACTAATACAAGGTAACAACATCACACAGAATAAAGGACTCTTCTGTGAGTCTTTCTTTACTAAGTGTGAACACTCGGGATGTTTTTATGCTACTCCTGCTTGGTGAGACCGACCATGACAAGGAGTCAGCCGAGGTAGGACCAATTCCTCAGCAGAGCGCATGGGTGAATCTTGCCAGTATTACGAGAATGCCTCCATTTTACAACTTTTCTAACTATAGTTCACAAATGAACTGGGACCTTGTTATTCTGTATCATGTATTTTAAAAAACCCCACAATTTATTTATTTTCTGTACTTTTATAGCATTTCCTTAATAAATCTTCCAGGTATTGTCCATTATTTTCAGTAATAAAAATATTTTGCAGCATTTCCAACACAGCTATAGGAATTGCATTATTTTTGTTAGTGGTGTGCTTTGAAAATATAACTTACATCTTCCAGACAACTTTTACAATAAATGCCCACTTCAGAATATGTGAATTTTTTCTCGTAGTAATATGAACAATATTGCATGACACATACTCAGCTGTATAAGCTCTGAGATCTTTATTATTTTAATATTTTAAATTACAATACCTGTTTAAAAATAACTGTATTTTAGCTGCAGAGGGCAAAGTCGTTATTACGAGTTGATTCATTTACTTCGAAATTTTTCCTAATGTCAGTATTAGTGTGTTTAAGAGTACCTGGCTGTAGCCTTCTGTTGCTACACTAAATTATAGGTATGTCATTCCATTAGATCTCACTGAGGAGTGATAAGCCTTCAAGGATCACTTATACATAAACTGAAAGGTACCACACCTTTTGGAAACGCAACTGTTGCTGCAGTGGAACACCTAAATAGTGAAATATTAATGAAAGCAAGAAGTAGGGGGCAGGGGGGTGGGAAGCCCTTTTTCAAAGTCCAATGTCTGTTCCTTTCTGCATGTTTACACATAATTATTTTCTAGACTATGTTAAAATTCAGGCAAGTTTTACATTAGAACTGCTTTTGGAGTCCACTATTTTTGACTTCACAATCTTTAATTTTTACTAAATGTTGCTTCAGGTACTGTTTAGAACGCGATCCCTGCTGCTGCTGGGAGACAAGACCGTATGGTTTCCAAAGCTCTATCTATTTATATATAATCCTTGCTCTACAACTGCATGTCTTGTCTGTGCTTGCAACACAAACTCAGCAGACATGCTGTTGCTTCCCTAATCCATTCCTTGTTCCTCTGAAATCTGAATTTCAAGTATTTCTAGTGAGTTATATGGGAAGTAACACAGCAGTAGAGTTGTTGTTCAGGGGAATACAACAATTTATGATTAACACCTGCCAGGTATTACATAAGGCTGTATGCAGAAAGGTTCTCAGAAACAATGATGCAGTTCGATACTGTCAGGTGAAATGCAAGACCACAACAGGGGTTGGATAGCTATTAGTTTATTGATAACATACTCACACTGCAATCAGTGCGGGGAGCCCCAGTAACGACATGGAGGGTTGCGAGGGAAAAGCAGACAGCTTGGTCAGGCACCTGATGGAGGCTCCGTCCCAGGACATCTCTGCCTCAACTTAGGTACTTCTTTTCAGCAGCAGGTTCTATATATGTCATGGCCACCTGGTCACACACCTAACACTACAATGCTGCAATAATTAAAAGCTCAGGTCACTATGTCCTGATGATCATCTGTGGGGCAGGATGTTTGCTCTGTGAACTGGGACTAGATCACGTGTACTGAGCCATGTCCTTGACTCCTCACCAGTCTTCCAAGTCCTCCCCTTGCAACTTGTACATCCCAACGTGGTGCATTTCTCTGCACAAACTGCAGGGACCACGTTCCAAAAATTGGAGTAGATGATTCTATGCATAGGTTTTATTTCACCTCAATCAGTACATTAGAAACAAACAAACAAAAAAGACAAGACATCCTTGTGGTATTACATTTGCAGCAGCACAGGTATTTATGTGTTAAAAGATTTTTATATAAAAGTATGTTTCCTAGGATTTCCCTATTAAATAAAAAAATCTAATATGTAAGTGTTCTTCAGTTCCTTCCGCAACATAATCTGAAAATTTATACTGTGTTTTAGGAAGGCTTTTGAAATAACATACACAAACAAAGATTACCTGAAAATACTGCCTGAAGGAAGACAACGAGAATCAGAACGGCAATATGCCATCATTAATGCTCAGAAATGCAGCTTTTTTGAGGTTAGCATTTCTTTTGTTCACTTGGCTGTCTATTCTGGCTGATTCATATCGATCCCAAAGCAAAAATCATCAATAAGGTGCTTCATTAAGACACGGAAAATAGTCTTCAGTCTTGAAGAGGACTGGAGGTTCATAGAGGGTCTGTTGTCGTGAGGAAGACGACTTCTGCAAATTAGATAAGTTTATTTTTCACTTTCTAAAAAAAGCAAGTCTTAAAACAAAGCCTACGGTGCTAAAATGCAAAACAAGAAAAGTTTTAAAGGCGTATCTCCTTAGTCAGGAGAATTTTTAATCATAGCTCAGATGGGTATGGCATATTCTTAATGTTAGTGAAGAAAAGCAGCCTTTCACATTTGCCATTCTACCACCTGAATGGACTCAGCCCTGGGAAGTGTATGATAAGGCGGCTTCGCAGGAGCCAAACGGCCATCTTTTTCAGCTGATGGTATAGTCATTGTAACCTTCATCCTTCCAAAGTCACATACCTTTACCTTTCATGCTCCGGCCTTTGAGTTCACCCTAGCCTGTGTTCTCATCTAAAGAAGTCTTCACGTGGAAGCACACCTAGCAAATGTTTCTTCCAAGAATGTTGCTGCTGCTGAGCATCTTTATCAAGTATATGTTAGACTACATGTACTATGACACACCATTAAAAATAATATGGCAGTGGACTGAAAAGAGCTGTTACACTGTTTTTCAGGAAAAGTGAACACGTTTTGTTTAAATATTAACTGTCCATTGTTTTGATACACCAAATGGCTCATTTAAAGAGACCAAAGCAAGGACCACTGCTGAGTCTCAGGTCAGCGTCCCTGCATGTAAATAATGCTGTGCTGCAACACAGCCCCAGTGTGTGCTTTCAATACACCCTCTTAAACAGAAGGCTTGAAATCAACACTCCATTCATTCAAAGTTCTTTTGGACTCATCAAAAGATTTTGATGGACTATTTTGCAGAGCTCTCAGCCAGTTTGTCTGCAGAGTTCTTCAGGTACTTTTTTGCCTGTCTAGGATGAGGAAATCAGAGTCTTCACCAATAATAAAGTTCAAAGCATCTCAAATATCATTAGTATTCTTGGAGTTTGGAATGCTTTTTCAGTACCAAAATAAGGATGTAACTTATGGAGGAGTTAAGTGGAACTTTTCCAATACTCAGTTGAGCTGTATGCTTGTACTTCATGAAATAAGTACATATTCTCCTGCTACATACAAAATTGCTGATTTATGACACTTAAATTATATTTGTCTTTAACTTTACAATACCCTTAATTTCTAGGAAATGTTTGTTTTGCCATTCAATTTGTAAGGAATAAAAAATATAAACAAACATCAGATCTATAAATAGCAGATCTTATAAATGCTCTCTATATCAGAAAATTTTGCCAAATGTAAAAACAATCCTTGAAATCAAAGTCCTGTTTTAAAAAATTATTTCCTATCTTGTATTCCCCTATAAGAGAACACCTTGCAAGTAAGGGAAACTAAGGTCACAGATATTCTGCAACTCATGACACTGATTTAAGAGGCACTATATTTGCATATGTGCAAGAAGGGGATAATGTCAATCCAGTGAGGAAATTCATAGGCAGTACCCATGGTTGCCTAAGTGCACATTAACGACTAGTTAATTTTGCAGCTGCTTAGCAGACATTTTTAGAGAGTCTAAATCCTTAGTGATATTAGAGGTCTTACAGTACTGCACTTTACACTGCCTGGCATTCACAAGGGAAGAACTTGGGGCAAAATCTGAAAGCGAGATTACAAATACACAACTTGAGAAATACAAAGTATATGCTTTGTGTAAAGAAACAGACACATTTACACGGGAAGCCCCTGAGGGGACTGGACTAAAATTAATTGTAGCAGGAAAACATGAACTACAGCTACAGTGAAAATCATGGCATCAGTATAGCCTTCTTTTCCAAAGCATTGATATCTCGAGTGAGCTAGTTAAATGTTAGGTATTCTCATTCAGATGTGCTGTGTTCACTAGTGAAAATAGGTATTTTACCACGCAGCACTCAGTATCACTGCAGAACAGCAACCTGCCTTTTAGTTAATCAGTTAAGGCCAGTAAGTTCTGAGTGTTGATTTTATTGCTATCCACACTCAAACCAAGAAGCCATTGGACATGCCAGGTTCCGCTTGCTGACACTTTCAAAGACTTCTCACCTTGTTAATTGTGGAAAAACTGCTAAGCTGACAAAGTGATCCCTCGCAACACTAAGAAAAGCACTTTCTCAGAACTTTCAAACTTTTCAACCAAAGATTATAATTCTGTAGTTGACAACTGTTTTTAGGAACAAAATGGAAAATACTGTTGAATATTCTTCAAGGCAATGGCTGCAGTTATTTGGCTTTGCAATTGGCCCACAAACAACAGCTCTTTTTTTTGTTTTTTAAATTATAACTCAAACACCAAAGAAAATGAAGGAATGAGAAGTTGATTAACTTTGAGACTGAAAATAAAATAGCAGTGAAGAACAGGTTTGATGAACTGAGTCTTAACAAGACAGTATATATTTTTTTGTATCTGTTTTTCTCTGCTGCCACACATGCTTCCAGAGAGCCACAACCATCTTCCTCTCCCCCTCTGCAAACCTACTGTATCTTAGCATTCTCAGCAGTATTATGATACAGAAACCTGAGTTAGTGCAGGATGAATATAGGAAAAAGATGAAGAAAATAATCCGGGAGCTGACCAGATGCAAGGAGAAGCACTTATAAATGGTGATCACTAGCAGGTGATGCCAAGAAGCATCAGGTGTTCAGAAGGTTGGGTTTTTTTTCAAACCAGAAGGTTATTTTAAAACTAGGGCCCAGTGCCAGTGTAAGGTTAGCTGAGGCATCTCTTTGAAACCTATCAGAGAGGACACTTCAAGTCTTCTGTAAAGAAACAGTCCACGTGTAGTAACAAGGAAAGACAGGGAAAACTGCATCCTTAGAAAGTTTAACAAGGTGCTTATGTGATTACTGAACTGTGTGGATTGAGTATAAACAAAAACTTCATTTTAAAAATATTGTGCAGTGTAGCTTTTATTTCCTTTTCTGGTAACATTTCTGCAGTGATATTATTAATGCGGTATGATCCTTTAACAGTGCTGTCTGTACAGGCTCTTCCTACTTGCTTTGCATACCATCAGAGATCACAAGTGCTTTAACATAAAGGCTTGCACATTACGTGCTTGTTTGTGCCCTTCCCATTCCCTTCTTCATGTATCCAGCCTTATTTTGGGAAGTTACACAAATCCCCGTAAGAATTTGTGATTTTTAAGTTTGGGGTTTTTTTAATAAGTTTGAGAACTTTGCAAAAACCCTAATAAAGTCTATAAAAGTTTTACTAATAAATTCAGCTATGTAACAAACTTATGGTTATTTTAATAACCTACTCTGGTAAGCAGAGCAGCTAAGCTGGTCACATGGTAACAAAGTTTACTTACATTAAGGAAGGATGGTATGCTGATTGTGTGCAAGATTTTCTTGAATGTGTTTGGGAAAGCTCCAAGGTCTGTTTCTGCCTTTATGACCCGTTCTTCCAGCCCAGCTACACTATTTCCAATCATCTTCACAAAAGCCTAGTGTGAAAAAAAAAAAAAAATTCAAATTTTTCCCTAACAATTAAAACAGAATTATGTATGACAGTGGTGAAAGTTCCATTACTTAAATGAGAAGGAGTCAAAAACTCCATGCTACATTTATTTCTCTTCCACCTACAAGTCCATTTTATTGCCAAAAATTACTTGAGATACTTAAAAGACTGCAAAACCAGGTTTAATCTAACAAAATAATCAGTCTTCCTTTTCATATTTCCCTTTTAAGTAACTAATTTAGACTTTTATCTGCCTTTCTACTAAAAGGGGGACAGTTTTGAAACTTTACCAGGGATCAGTAGACCTCCCACTCTACTAGTCTCCAAATAGCTCCTAAGACAATAACTTTGAAAGATACTATTAAAAAAAAAAAGTCTGCCTTGCTTCAAGCAGTAAATAAAAAAAATTGAAATAAAATAGCCACAATCTGCAGAAATTCTTAATAAATTGTGTTCTCTTTATTAACCCTGAAGTATTGCACCCAGGTTGCACAGGAGATCAAACCAGATTTGAGCCCACTCTACATGCATACACACACACACACAGAGCTACAGCACATCGATTCTTCCCCCCGTTAACAAACAGATACACCTAGAAGATACAAATACATTACCTCTAGTTTGTCAATCTTCCTGTATATCTGTCTCATTTCTGTAGCTTTTGTGTAAATTTGAGGTATACTTTCATTGACAACTTGAGAGGAATCACTTCGAATCTAAAGATGATTGAAAGAAATAATAGAAAAATTGATAAATAAAATGTTTAGAAGATTTCATTCTGGAAACTAGAACTGTGCTCTAATTAACAGATCAAAACTCGTAGTTTAAAAAGTTAGTATTAGAATAAAACCAGTAGATTATAACTAATAAACTGGCTTCTTCGTATAGTTTAGTAACTGACTTTGAAGAAAACATATTTTGCATGGACAAATATTTACCTTTATAATTATATTAAAAAGAGACTGCTACAGAATTATCAGAACTGTGAGATGGAACATTTTCCAAGGCATACTAAAGAATCAAATACATTAAACTAAATTTTTAACGTAAATTTTACTACTTGTACATTTCCTTAACTTTGCTAAAAAAGCCAGGCCACAAAATCTTGTTTTATTGGGGGGGAAAAAAAAAAAAAGTAAAGTTCCTTTTAGAACAGTGCAGGAGAACCACATGTGTTATGCTTCAGAAGACAGCCTGTATGCCAGTGTCAGCTTATAGGAACTTTCCATTCAGTTCCTGTGTCTCCCCTCATGTGAGGGTGAAAACTAAGCTGCCTTTCTGATGAAAGACAAATCTAGCTTTGGAGGTTTGGCAACTCTGATTAGATATTTTGATTACAAAACCCACAGAGGATATCTTTACATATTTTAAAGGAGAAGCAGATGACCATACTGTTCTTTTAAACATCTGTCACTATACCATTCAAAATGAGATTCCATAAATGTACATGGACAAACATACAAATGCAATTATATATGCAGTTATATAACTGTGTGGACATATTTTGCTCTGATGTGAAAGTTTGGTAGTTGCCATCCAAGAGTTATCTAATTAACAAAATGAGTTATCTACCTATCAATTGTGTTTTCATACTGGAACCTGTCTAGACCGAAGGCTGCTTCCCACCTCTGTTTCATTTAAAAACACAAGCACATGCTACACCATATTTTGATTTCAAAAACACAACTACATGCAAGTTATACATACCATGTCTAGCAGTCCCACAAATTCATCCACTCTGGTCAGCAAATCTTCTAGACTCTTGTCTAAGCTTTCTATCTGCAAAACAGAAATCCTTTAGAGGCACTTGAAAACACAAAAAACTTCCAGACTCTCCCAAACAAAACCTCCAGGTACAGACATCAGCCAGACTAGAACCAGCCTAATAAAAATCCCACCACTTTCCCATCTCTTGGTTACATTAAGCTCAAGTTACCAGACACACCAGTACATAGAATCATGGAATGGTTTGGGTTGGAAGGGACCTCTAAAGGTCACCTAGTCCAACCCCACTGCAGTGAGCAGGGACATCTTCAACTAGATCCGGTTGCCCAGAGCCCCGTCCAACCTGACCTGGAATGTTTCCAGGGATGGGGCATCTACCACCTCTCTGGGCAATCTGTGCCAGTGTTTCACCACCCGCAGCATAAAGAAATTCTTCCTTACATCTAGTCTAAATCTCCCCACTCTTAGCTTAAACTCATCACCCCTTGCCCTGTCGCAACAGGCCCCGCTAAAAAGTTTTTCTCACAAACCCCATTTAGGTACCAAAGGGCTGCAATAAGGTCTCCCTGGAGCCTCCTGTCCAGGCTGAACAACCCCAGCTCTCAGCCTGTCCTCAGAGCAGAGGTGCTCCAGCCCTCCGATCATTTTTGTGGTCCTCCTCTGGACGTCTTACCTTACACAAAACTACATCTAGGCCGTGTACCGGCGCAGCGTGTTGAGCCGTCCTGCTCCCTGAGGCATCCGAGCCGCGCCGGTTCAGAGGGCTGCCCTCAGGCGACAGCCCCTTCCCGTCCCACCCGCTCCCGGGGGCGGCCGGGACAGCCTCGCTCCGTCTGCCGGACACCGGCCGGCAGCGAGGCCGGGCCGCTGGCAAGGAAGAGCCCGCCGCTGCTTTCTCTCCCTGGGGAGCTCGGCAGGCCCGGCCGCAGGGGCGGTGCGGAGCCCCCCGCCCGCTCCCCCGCGGCGCCCCATCCCCTCACCTGCTCGCTGAAGAGGCTGCGGTCGGCCAGCAGGTACGCGGAATAGGCGGCGGCAGTAGCGCTAAGCGACGCCTCTGAGGCGTCCTCGTCCTCCGGCTCCCCGAGGCCAGAGGCGCTGCTATGGCTCTGGGAGACGTTCCCGCTGTCCGCGCCGGGGCAGGCGCCCGGCGGATCGGCTCCAGCCCCGTCCGCCTCTCCCGCGGCAGCCGCCATGCTGCCACAACCCCCGAGCGCCGCCCCAGCCGGGCTTCCCCTCCGCTCACGTGAGCGGGGCGGGGCCAGCGCAGGCGCACTCTCGGAGGCGGGGCTGGGAGCGGCCCGGCCCCGCGGCCTCCCCCGGCCCTCCCGCTCCGGGAACGGGCGAGTCTCCGGGCCCCGCGGCAGTGTCCTCGCGTCTGGCCGATGCGCTTCAGGCTCTGCAGGCCTGGCAGCGACCGCCGCCTCTCAGCGGCCCCGGGACGGGAGCCTGGGCTGTCGCCTCCGAGCTGCCCCCCGCCCTCCGGCGAATCGCTGCCGGGCACCGGCAGAGCCGAGGACAGAAAGGTGGCTCCTTCTGCAAGGTTTACGGAGGGTTTGTCCTCTAAAACGGGCTAACGTGCCCCTGTTCCCTCGGCCATCCGCGTTTAGAGCCCCGGTCAACACTTTAACCTCACACCTGGAGGGGGCTCAGTCTCGTTTCTGCCGGTAACGGTCTGAACTGGGGAAGGAGCTCAGTCCAAAAAGACAACTAGTGTAAGGCAACTTCAGTGATCAGTATGGCGCGTTCAAAAATATAAGCTTTTTTTTCCCCCCCTAGTTGCTGCAAATAATCACAAAACGTTTGCAAGCCTTAAAAGTTATTTCACAAAGCGTGAGCTCTAAAGCTGATACTATTCTCAGCTTGTAATTCACCTTGGGTACAAGAGTTTCATGCTGATTGGAGAAATGCTACTTTGTTTCCTGCATTGTGGGGCAAATGAGTTGGAAGAGCATGGGTATTTGGTACTAGCACTGTCCCAGGGAGCAGGCTCCAGGCAAAGGTGCACAGTGTGGCAGTGTGTCACTCAGCCGGAAGTACCATGGGCTCTTCCTAAGGAGCCAGAACCACACCAAGCCCTCAAAGCCCTGAGGGTTGAAGCCAGTTTGTGCTACGAGGAACATAGCAAGTACTTGGTTCCCATAGGAATCAGCGTAACAGTAACCTTTAGTAAGAGCACCACTGGGGAAAAAAAAAAAAAATCCTTATGGAAAGAAACTTCCTATAACTAACAACAACCCCCAGAGGAATCAAAGCCCGTAACCAGCACAGAGACAAGCATTAGTAAAATGGTTGTGTATTTCAAGAGTTATCAAAACCCAGGTATCTTGTTTCCATAGGGATGGGAGGTACTTCCCTAGAAAGATACGCTTGAGCATCGGAGAAAGGATATAGTGTAGAAATAAGACAGTGCATGTTTTTATTGCAGACAGGTCACATTTTCATCAGTTAAATAAGGTAACATGAGTAACTCCAGCCAGACAAATCCACTTATTCATCAAAGTAGTCTTATTTAAGGTGTAACAAAGTTTTCCTAATAAGATGGTCTGATTGACTGAAGCACACCCAGCTATTCATTTTTTTTTACTGCACCAATGATCAGATTTTTTTAAAAAATGAAAACCTTTGGTAAAGTACACACACAGTTTTAAGATGAACAAGATCAATGTTCTATTCTTACTGTGCTGGGAAAAAATAAATACAGCTCTATAACTGCTGTGATACCTAAAAGAGGTTTAATTAGAGCAAGTGAAAGAATTTTAAAATAAACTTTTAAAGCAAATCTAAAAGAAATAAACTAAGTTCAAAGTCCCAAACATATTTATCAATGAGCAGAAGACTGGTTGTTCCACAGGTATTCTAAATTAGCAACAATGAATTAGTCTGCACATCCTTTGTCCAGCCATTAGAGATTCCAAAATGGAATGTAATTTTTTTCAAACCAGGACTTCTGAATTTTTATATCCATACAATATTTAAGAAATGTCTATTCCACCATATAAAAAGCTTTAATGTACTACAAAGTTAAAAACAAAAAGAAAATGACACAAGCTAAAAGTAGAAAAATACATTGTAAAACATTTGTATTTTGTTCCTTACACTGATCAAGATATAACAAAATATTTTAGACTAGACCACTCATAAATTTGTGATATTTTCAGAAGCAGACAGTTATCGACTCAACAGTCACTGGTTACCCACTGGCCAGCATCCAGTCAGGACACCCGACCATCGCAAACATCCAGTACGTTTTAAGTTTCCAGAAATCCTGTGTAGACATTAAGCTTTATTACTAGAAGAGTCCAAAAATAATGGAACTATTCTAAATTGGGTTTGACAGCCAGTCAGCATCCCCTCCCTGTACAGCAACTGGGCAGCCTTTTCTAAGGAATGCCCTTGAGGATGGAGGTTGCACCCAAGGTACAGCAAGGACTTGTGTCAGCTGGGAGGTGAAGGGGACAGTCCTAGCACACTCTGCCACTTCGGCTACCTTCTCCCTTGCATCCCTAAAAGTCACACCAACCACGATACTGAGAAAAACAGAGATGATGGGGAAAAAAAAAGAGGTATTATCTAATAAATATCGGAAAAGGATACAATTTCACACGATGGTGCCGAACCTAGTTTTAAGCCCTTATTGTGATGTTTTTCTTTCCGAACACAGGCCTCTGCTGCAGGCAGGCCTCTGGCTCTGACCAGCGGGTGGTGCTGGTCGCACAGCAGTAACAGCAACCTCCTCCAGCGTCGCCTCCTTCGGCTTCCAGAAACACACATCTCTATCTCTCTCTCCTTTCACATGGCAAATGTATTTGCACCATCTCCCTAACGTATTTACCACCAAAGCAGGAAACCACTACTTTTACAGAGCTGTCTGGATTAGGCATAAGGTTGCAAATACGGTGTAAACAAGTTAGTGGAAGGTCTGTATGTAACAGTGGAAGATCAGATGGCTATGAAGAAGCACTTTCTTTAAATTGGTATCAGAAGAAAACCAGATTCCACTTCAAATAGACATGTCGGTTCTATTAAAATCTAACTGATATATCATGTGTGTATAAATACATCCACCCATGCATCCAAACCCAGGTACGTAGCACTGCTGTTGGTAGCCTAGAAGCCTACTGAGATTTATACCAACTAAAACAAAATTGTTGTTTTTGCCTTAGGGCTGGGACATAAACCTGGTTTTACACACTGGCTTTCTGCTGACAAAGTTTGCAGTGCATGACAGTTTTATGTCTAACTCCAGATGCCACATTTCCTACAAAGCAACAATTTTCTGCACCCATGAGGTGTATTGAGAATATTAGCTCTCTGTTTTGTGCATAACGTGTTGCAAGAGTCAATTGTCCCAATTGGCACTTAAGACTGAAAGGACAGTTGCAGAGCTTGCTACTAAAGTGTAATGACTGTTCCATCCTCCTCGATCCCTCCTCTGGGGATAACCAGACTGTGTCGGGGATCAGTTTTTAAGGAATTGAGTAGTTTGTGGATGTTGCCGTTGCTTTCTCGGCCAGAGTTGTTGTTGAGCATCAGCTCCCTTTGAAGTCTGTGGCTAAGGCTGCTGCCGTTGATTCGAGAGAGGCTACTGGAAGTAAGGCTGTGCAGTTTAGGAATGTGCTGTGGCTCCAGACCGCCCTCGATGACAATGTCAGCCTCTTCGTCACTCTCCATTTCATCAGGGTGGAAGTTCTGCAGAACGTGGGATGTAGGCAAGCTATGGTGACTCGCAGTGCTGTCTGTAGACTGGCCAGAGCTACCAGACATCCTACTGCTTCGAATAATATTGTTCCTCTGGTTTGCTGGCTTGACTGTGATAATAAGATTATGGCTGTTGGCAATCATCATGTCTGTGACTTGATCGAGAGTTTTTCCTGCTACTTCAATGCCATTAACTTCCAGGACTTCATCATTGACAGCCAGCAAGCCTGTGCTCTCTGCTAAGCCTCCAGGAACCATACGAGAGATGAAGATACCAGGTACTTTTTCTAGTCCATGAGGAGTAACCCTTACACTGGTGCCATCACGAATGTAAAATCCTAAGGGTTTCTCACACCCATGTCGATACAGTCGCACTCTCCTGTGTGTTTCAGGGAGAATGTCCACATCGATTATGGAGGACACTGGTCTAAAATCATGAGGCATGCTGATGTTAATGTGAGGACGCCGGCGCAGGTTGTCATTGCGGAGCGTCACCAGAGCCTTCTTCTTCCTTGATAGTGTGTTGGTCCCAAAATTACTGTAGTCTACTTCATCTGAAAGAGAAACAGGACCAATGTATCAATCAAACAGAAATAAATAATTTAACCTACAGGGCATTTTCCTCTTATATCTGGTTCAGTGAAGCCACACTCCTAATAATACAGAAAAAATAAAATGAGTTCTTCCACTTACTCTAACCTTTGTTTCATTTTATGTCCATCAGCACATCATTCAGAATGACTGAGTTGTTTTCAATGGCTACCCATAGTTCTTCTATATTTTTGGGGAAGAGGACTCCTGATTTTCAGCTGCACAGAATGCAATTACTCGCAGCTGCAGCACCGATATACCATCTTAGATGTGAGCCCCTATTTTCAGAGCTGGATTGTAATTTTACACATCCATCTCAAGTGGGCAAGGAGTGTATGCACATTCCTACCCTAAGAGTCTAAATCAAGAAGTATTTTAATATCCAATACACAGCTTTAACTGATAGCAGACCTTAGGTACAAACATGAAGGCAGGGTGTCAGAGAGTAGTTAGGTACATGTTTTCAGCTCAGCCTTTTTAGTAAGGGGTTTATGTTAATATGCATCTCTCAGTATATCACTTTTCTCTTTGGAATATTTTACTTAATTTCAGCTGAATTTGAAAGCAAGAAAAAGTGCCAGAAGTGCCAAGTACTAAAGTTCTGTGTAAGCAAATGGCCCAACAGAAAGAGGAGCAGGGTGAAAGAAACTGCTCTGCTGCCTAATCCCCATGCTGAGGATCACAGAACAGACATGGACTTACACAGGCACTCCTGCCCTTCAGAGGAAGATCTACAGGAGAGCAGCCCTTCTAGGGCCAATTGTTTAAGGAATTAAGTATTTCCGTCTCTGTAGAGCTATCTCAAGGGCATGTGCCAGGTGATCAACTTTAAATCAGCCAGGTAATATGACAAGTTATGCTGCATAAGAAGCTCATGTTGGGCTTTGCATTAAAAAATACTTCATGATGAAGTTGTTAGTGTACAAAATGTGTCACTTGAAGTTCATATTAAAAGTACTGTGCATATTTTAAACATGAAGCATGCACTAGCTGGAAAATTATTTCACCAGGAGTTTAAGCATGCTAACACTTTTCAGATAAACTAACAGTGTATTCTACTGTTGGAGACATGCAGTAAAATACAAAAAGTACTATTATAGAACTGCCACTAAGAAAATTTTCTCTCCAACAAATTAACCTTACGTAGTAATGTTTAAGAAAGCAAGATAATACCTCTTCCTGATTAAAAAAACCCACCAGTAATTATGAGCTTGTTTTTACTAACACTTCATTTCTTGCAAGATCTCATTTTCAAGTCAGCTTTCAAGGCATATTATTGACAGACTTCAATTAACCGACATTAAGCTACACAACTCAAAGGACACTAAACAAAATGCTAAGCAGCAACCTGATCTAACTGAGCCTGCTTGGAGCAAGGTGTTGGATTAGCTGACCTCCAGCCTAAATTATTCTGTGATCCTACACAGACCTTTGGGCTGGAAAAACCAATTTAGAGACTTCAGAAAGACTATTTCTGCATTCTCTTAGCACTTTAGATTTTATTTAGATTGGCTATACTAACACTGAGGACATCACAAGGCATCTAGAAGGTCATCCCAAAGGAAAAGCTTCTGTGAAATACGCTCCTTAAGGCAAGTTTGTTGTGTTTAACTTCACCCTCACCTCTTCCCAGGCCATTCAGAGCCATACCAGCTGCACAGGCCCTACTGTGGTACTTTGACTGGTGAGGCACAGAACTGGAAATCCTTAAAATCACCCAGACATGAAAAGCTCCCAACTAGTTCCTGGAATCATATTCACAGCCAAGACAGTGACTGTGTGGAGATGTGACCTTCTCAAGTCCACCTGGTGAGCAGTCAGTGTGCTGTCTGCTCTTTTGAATGCACAAGTCACCTTCAGCAGCCAAAGCCAGGCATTACTCCTTTTTCTTTCATCAACAGGATCACCACCTACGTTCACCCAGACTTTAAGTTTTGATGGATGATTTTTAAGGTTGGCAGCAAATATTTTTTCCTTGTGAAGTCTGAGTCCACAAGAAATGTCTTTCACCACCACAGTCTCAAACACTGCACCCTCCTCACCCTCACAGTTCACTGATCAATTTCTGTGACAGTCCTATGAAAATGACTTGGGGATTCAGAATTAGAATCAAAATTCTTCTTTGCTTGAAACAGCGCTGTAGAACAGTAGTACTGTAACCTAAAGCCCAAGACAGCTTTTATCCCCAAATTTCTGAAAATTACATGTAGGTTTATGCGTTTAAGACTGTCTCTTCCAGTACTGGTGAACCAAACTCAAAACAAAAGCTGCATCCCTTGAAGCCTCAGAAAATTAGGTTGAGTGCAGTTTATTGCACTACAGGTAAAAAGAAACCATGCTCAAGTTATCCATGTATTCCCTCAAAGCACCCAGATAACCATTAATATACGTTCGCATATTAATACTGAATTACTTTAAGGCACACTTGCCAAAGCTTTACCAAATAATTCACCTGGGAAGATTTGTTGACAACACTGTTTTCTTCCTCTTAAATTAGTAACAACCCAGAGAGTTAATTCTTACAACATCAAATTTTGTGATGATCATGTAGTAATGTCACAGGAGAAGTACGATGGTCCTCCTGACACAAGTAGGTCATTTCTAAAGCAGCTTCTTTGGCTGAACCACCACCAGGGCAATGGCACAAAAGAAGGGGTTGTTTTGCACCTGTGACCTCCTCACCAGTGCTCAGACCACTAATCTGTCTCCCCAGATGATTGCCAGCATTCCTAACCTCTGAGCAGCTTCAAAACAACCACCTCCTTTAATAACAAAAAGCCCAGCTTACCACAAAAATGCTAATTTTTCCCTCCAAACATGAACCAGCCAGAAGCAGGGATCACACCACAGTGACATAGGCTACTTTCAGTGTTGGACCACTGACCATTCTTGGATTTAGTATTTCAGGGCTGGATCACGTTAAAAAAAATGAAGTCTATATCCTGTTGATAACTGATTTGTTTTTAAAACAGTGTCATGCATTAGTTTCCAACTCTGACCTGAAACAGGATTACATATGAGAAGGATGAAGTCCTGATTTTAACAGGTAAACCAATTAAAATCTATTACAGGTTGGAGAAATGAGAGCTAACTTGGAGAGCTTTTAAGAAAAAGTACCAATTGCCTCTATTTTCTAGAAAAAGTTCAAGTATGGAATACATGCTTCTTGACAATACAGGCATTATTACATAATTTGTATTCAAGATGACCTGCTCACTAGCAGTTACATTTGCTTGAGACATCACTTTAAAATTAAAAAAGAAAATTAAAATAACTAAAAAAGCCCCAAACCCAGAACAGAACAGCTACCCCCGATGCTATTTAGAGCCACTGCTCTTGGTGTAAAGTACCTCTCCTGAAGTTTAACATCAGCTGTCGCTGTGGCAGCAGAAAGTCATCAATCCCTAGCACAATGAAAAAAAATTCAGTCCTCATGAGGGAACTGGGAGAGGTCAGCCAATATCACTCACGGTTATCAACTGCAGGGCGGTCACACAGTGCTGCATTACCTATTTCCAGTAATAAAGTGCTCAGGTGGTATCTGTCAGACTGAAATGAAAACTATCATTGCATAATTTACAACGACACAGGTTTAATGAAGGTCAGTAACTTCTTGATAGGTTTTGAGTTTCTCACCATATAGGATTTCAAGCAGGAATGCCACTTCAGCTAATGAAACGGACTGTGCTTGATGCTGGGTCTCAGTGATGACCAGTATATGCCATATGGAACCAGACAGGGCTCATTTTTCTCATTTCATTTGTTGCAATATCAAATTCTCCTTTTACTCCTTTAAAGCCTACGGAAGACTCCTTTAAAGTCTACAGAAATCTGCATGCATATTGGCAGGAGAAGTGCCATGAAGTGGCACATCTGAACAGTGCTTAAAGCCTCCCATTTCATAGGGTGTTTTCCTCTGTCTTGAATGAGGCCGGAGTGAAATGTTACATGTAGATGACAAAGGGAGAATTAGTCATTTAGGTGCTGAATATGACCCCCATTTCTTAGAATGAAGCAGATTTCACAGAGCATTTTCATGTACAAGATACAGTGCTTTCAGCCAAAGATGTACTATGAACTAGACAGATAATCCTGGATAACCACTCAACTTTGGAAGCCTTGGACCCGAATTTTACTTGTGCGCATAATTTGCTTCCTACTGAAAATACTGTTCCTATGAAAGAGGTGAAGAACATTTACCACAGTCGGAGAAGGACTCCTCAGCTTTCCAGTTTATTCCTACTTGACACTGCAACCCAAAGCTACTCAAAAAACCTCTCAAAATCTTCTGTAAGCACTGAATATTGTTGTAACTCTTTTCCCCCAAAGCTTCAGTTTTTGATACATTTTAAGAAACATTTTGTCATCTGGCAATGAGTTACATAAAACCGGAACTATGTTAGCTGCATCCCTTCTGTTAATATGCGTTAATATATATCTGGAAAGTTATAGGTGATAACATCTTCGAGGTAGTCTTCTAACAATTCTGTAGTCAGCCTGTGACTTTACAGAATACACTATCCCTTCCTGGTGGGCATCACGAATCCTATTGTCAAGTCATACAGTACATAACAGCAGAGCATACTTAAAGAGCTATTTATAAGGGAAAGAAAACTGCTTAGAGCATCTGGTTGTAGCCAGAGGAGTATTGTATTTCTTTAATTTACATGAAACAAGAAATTATAGACCTTCTGAAAAAACCACCAGGAGCACCACTCCCACTGCTTGGACAGCTGCTTTTCATAGGAACCGCCTGCCAGATGAAATACCACAGCTTAGCCAGATAAGATTGTATAAACAAGCTGAATTCCACAGAGAAGCAGACTGCCAGGCTCCTATAGGAACAGTTCATTTCAGACTCTACGTTTTCAGTGTACATGCACTCATGGCTTATTATTTCCTCTGGGAACTGTGGAACATTAGTTGACAGCTCTGGAAAGCACTTCAAAGGCAAAATTACTTCCACTAGGGAGAGCAGCACTTCAGGCAGCTTGGGAAGGAGGCCAATGAGTCATTAATAGCGAAGGGTAACCCCTCCAATCCAACAGATCTCTATTACTGAGCATTCAAATTAGCAACAGTCATAAAAACTTTTTAAGGGAAGTGTCATGTTTACCTCTTCTGCCTTTCTGTGTCCCAGCTACAAAACACTGCCCATGTTTGACTCAAGTTGCATTCAGAGTCCATTTTCTCAGAAAGATCAAAACCAGAAGCATTTGTGAAAGCAATCAGACAACAAATAAGCTGGCAGTCTCTCATTGGTGACCTGTAAGGCTGACCACATGCGAAGGGATTTAAGAGGAAACAGATATGAAGTGAACTATGGCTTGGGGGGAGGTCCAGTGCCAATATCACTCATCAAAGAGTATTTAATGGGGGGGAAAAAAATAATGTCATCTGAATGCTAACATTGCATTCTGCATGTTACAGGAATATTAAAAAAATCCAGCTACCGCTGCTGCCAGTAACCTCTGGGTGAAACAATCTGAAAAACACACAGCAGGTAAAGTAGTTGTAGCTGCTACTCCATTGAAAGTTAAGTATAGTATCCCACACGTGCACAGACACACTCACACTCGTCTCTCCCTTCATATCACAAGGAACTGGACACAATGTCATCAACGTTTAGAAGATGACCTAAACATTATAGTTCATCTATGACATTTGACAGGGCTTTTGAAGCACAGACAAGATCAAAAGGAACAAATCTGAATTAACAAGAGAGCATGCTATCCTTGATATCCTTTAATCTCAATCCTTTAGTTTCTAAAACAAAACTTTCCAAACACTTATTTGTAGACTGTAAACTCAAGGATAAATTTTTGAAAATAAATTTCACCAAATAACTGCACTAAAAAGAAAACTTGAGAACACCACCCTACTCTAGTCTAGCCTCTATGAAATCTAGTAAACGGCAGTTTTGTAAAAGGCAACCTTCTTTCTAATAGCGATTCAGTATTAAAGAGACAAATTTGCGTTCCTACTTAGGAAGTGTTCATTAGTAGGTTAGGATTAAAATCTGAGAAACACAAATGTATGTCTCTACTCCCCATATATTAATAAACTTTCAAGAAAGTGAACATTACTTTCTTCCTTGGTTTAGCGCGTCACAACAAGCAAAACCGTAATTGCATTAGGCTCAGGCTCTCTTTACAGTGATAGACATGCATGAAAAACATTTTTAGGCCACTTGCCTTGAGAATCGAGACAACCCCTTGGGAATTTAGCCTGTGGTGCTGGTGTGGCCTCCTGCACTTCTCACTGCTTGTCATCAGAGGCCACTGTTTCCTAGCTGAACCTCTTCCCTTCTCAACACAAGGCCCTTTATTTTTGAATCTCTGCACTGCTCCAAAGGAGCAGACGTTGTTGCTCGACCTGCGACTTTACGTCATGAGACAAGTGAGGCCTTTGGAGAAGGGTGCTACCAAATGTAAACAAGCACCCAGGCCTGTACCTCCCAAAGCCATCCTTGCCCTCAGAAACACCCAAACCCAAACTATCCCAAAAGCCAGCTACAGGACTCCAAATTTTACAGGTGAAGTTGTGGATGGTGTTTACTAGGATTTTATTTACTGGGATTGTCAGGATCTTCTTCCTCTAAGTTTCATATGTGACTTCTCTTCTGCTCTAAAACATGACAGAAACAGCCCTTCTCCCTTGTTTCCTTCCACAAACCACATTATGCCAAGGTTATGTTATTGCAGCATTAGAAAACTGTGGGTTTTGAGCTTTGGCTTCGTCATTGTTTTGGGTTTTTTTTAAGTATTAGTTAATATTTCCATTTTCCTGCAGGAGGTTGGTGGGAAGTTGTTTCTCTTGTACATCTCAGCCATCAGTCATTATTATGTTCATCCCAAGGTCACAGGTGCTGCTATGGAGGCTTTATTGGTGAGATGGTTTCTCAGGCAAGTGAGCGCTTAGTGGACATGCAGCAGCAGCAGCAATGGGTTGGTGATGCATGCAGTGAGTAATAGCATCACCTGTAAGCAGCTTTCCTGCTGGCTGGAGCCTGACAAATGGAGCCTATCATCATGCACCAAACAACTCCCAGCAGCCATCAAAAACTGTATTCGCTCAGCTGATGGTATCAAAACAGGAGGACTACCAATCCGATTCAAAGATGTTTAGCGGGGAAAAAACAATAAAAAAAATTTAATCACTCTCCCAAAACCCAAATCCACCACTCTCCAACCTGTAATTACATGCAATCTCTTCAGCAAGTCATCATTATAAACTTTAAATGTTAAAGTTATTAAAAAGCAACCCTTCAAATATTTTATTTCATCCACTCCATTTTTGACCTGCAACAAAGACACTCTCCTATTCACGCAGAAGATCAGGCAATTGCGGGGAGCACCATTTGCTCCCCACACAGGCACAAAGGAAATCTCCAATTTCCAAAAGAAAATGTGCATGAATTAGGCAAAGCAAAACAAAACGAAGTAAAATGAGGGACCAATCTATAATAACTCTTAATACGCACTGCAGATACAGTAAAAATCTTACTAATGACACAAAAAAGCAGTGGATTTTGTCAAGTATTCTGCAAAATATTGAATATACCTGTTTCCCAACTGGTAATAGAAAAGCAGTTACTTTTTGCTCAAGTCTAAAGTGTGGAAGGTAAAAAAGGTAAACAGAGTTGACAGACTGAACCAAAGAGCAAATTCAGGAGAATACCTTTCTGTTTTTCACAGCTACAGTATTTGTAAAAACACTACAAGTAATGAAAAAAAATCACCTCAGTATCACATTCATTCAGAATACAAATTTTATATCTCTGACAAGAAACAAAATTTTTGTTTCATAGCAGTCTCAGAGGAAGCTGCAAATGAAGCTTGGAAAGGCAGGACAACATTAGGGAGTACAAAATAAAGGCAGTGTATTTGTAGAGTATTTGCACAGCCGTAAGTCAAAGGAAAAGGTTTTGTAGAGCTGCAGCACTCAAGCTGGTAAGAACTGTCATCCTATAGAGCCTGATATTAAAACAGAGCCTTTTCCTCCTTTCAGAAGTAACTTCATCAGCTTCAAAGGCCATTTCAGGGCTCTGCTCAACAGCCAGTAGAGGTGAGCTATGCCAGGAAAGCAGGACCTGTATTGCCCAGCTAACACAGCTTGTAGTTCACCCAAGGGAAACTGAATCTAACCTGGTGTTTCATGCTCCCTCCTGCTGCTTTCTGCCATGTACCCTCACTGTCTCTGCCTGGTGCTCTCCTCTCCAGTCCAGAAAGACCCTCCCTCCTCAGCTAAACGCAAAACTGAGAGCAATCAAGAACTGTCTGCCAATCACATTTCTGCAAGTGGCTTTTCTGTTTGGAGGGAAAAGATATCCCAGAGCTGGGAGCTCTAGTAGCTTATTCAAAGGTGGCAATCAGGACATTCCATTGTTGCAAGCATTAAATCTGTGAGGGTACAAGGGTACGACCAAGAAAGACTGTTTTCTGTTCTGAAGTAATTCTTTCTCATGCATTCTTTTGCTGACTAACACCTTATTCATCCCAAGCTAGTTCAGACAGGCAAGCTAGGAAGAACCTTTTCACTTATACTTTTAACATTCTTAGTAAAAATAACTAAAAGAAAGGAATGCCCCAAACTGTGTATTTCATGAAGATTTAAGTCTCGAAGAAATAAATGGTGGTCTCTTCCACACTCTTTACCCTGGATTGTTCTAAAAAGTTGCTACCACATCTTTCTCAGAGAAAGGTGGTTTTATGCAGTTAAAATTCTTCTCGGGTATATTTTCTCTCTTTAAAAAAGAAAAAAAAAAAAAGGACACAATCATGTTTTTATAGCTTCACTGTTGTGGTGTGATAATACCACATACATCCTGCAGTGGGGGGGAGGGAGAGAAAAACATTTACAGTGCTTTACAAAGCACTTTTCTGGTTCCTGCCTCCAAGCCAGCAGATTGTAAACAAAGTCCAGATTCTGCCTCTTATCAGAATTCAAAAGGTTTCAAAACAAGCGTGGCACAAGAAATTAATTACAACACTTGCCTTTCAAGTCACGACCTCTGGGAGTCTCCCAAACTTTGCTGGCTGGAGTCAGATTAGTCATAAGACAAACAGCCCCCCTGGGCCAGCCGTTTGCAGGGCTCAGCACAGCTGCACCCTCTCAGCCGCCCTTCCAGCCGCTGCCCCCATGCCCAGGGCCTTATGGCGCTGGCAGGCTCCTGCCTCCACCTGCGGCCTCCCGGATGCACCATGATGGGGTTGCTGCAGGAATCCCACTTGGTTTATCTCCTGCATCCTTGTGGGACAGGAAGAGGCGGACTGCCCCGGTGCAGACACGTTTTCCAGGCCCCTGCTCCCCAGGCTGGGGCAGGCCAGAGCGGGCAGGAGCAAGCCCGCAGCAGGAGGAGAAGGAGTGGCACCGAACCCTGGCAGAAGCAAGTCAGAGCCAGTCATCCTCTGCACCAAGGGAGTATGGCCAGTGCAACCTCTGCTCTGGACGTGGGAACGACAGGACGGAAAAGGAGCACCAAGAAACAAAGCAAAAACAAGGGCCCCTCAGGTGGTGGAGGACAAGAGAGGAGCAACTTCGAAGTGCTGCTGGTACAAAGCAGAAGAGCTGCAAACATGTTTTATATAAATCTTTTAATGGTCTGTTTTGTAATGTGGAGGAGGAGCAAGGTCAAGAGTCCAATATAACTACTACAATTCAAAGTGAATCTGTAACGCTTGACTTCCCCAAGTTGCCCCTCCAGCACCCTTCCCCCTTTGGAGGACAAGGCTGCTCACCTCACAAATGGAAATCATTGCTGCTTCTAGACACACACAAAGCAAGCCAGGAAGCCCTCTTTCCTGATGACAGGTTTCAAAGTAGCGCAAGATGCTTGCAGAGTGCAAAATAAGATTTTTTTCTTTTTTTTTCTGATTAAACACAAGGGCACAAGTAAATGCTACTTTTCTTGAGAGCTCAGTCACTCCTGTGGAGGCCCAGCATTGTGCCGGACAGTGGCTGGGAAGAACAATCCCCACTTGGGGAACAAAATTCTTACCCCATCTCTAACACACAGCTGTCCCCAGGTGAACCCTGTTACTGGTGTACCCACAGGCTAAGGAAGGGCTGAAAAAATTCAGTTCAAGGAGGGCTGCCTGCGTGGGATTTGCCTCATACACATCCTCCCTACAGAGCCAAGCAATGCTGGTTGACTCGGTGGAGGGAGAAGCTCCACAATACACCTTTTTTTTGCAGCACAACAGTGGCTATTTAAAGGTTAAAACTGTATATCATAAGTTCAGCATGAAGTTTATCATAATCCCTGCGGTCTTCACCCCCTCCTCCTGTGGCACATTACCACATGGCACCCACAACCTCTGCTACGATGGTAGCCCAGGTAAGTGCCACAGTAGCATGTGGCCACCTTGTTTCCTTTGCAGCCATAACAGCATGCAGCAGGAGGGGCAGAGCAATCTCCCCATCCCTCTTCCTCAAAACAGAAATGAAGCCTTGCCTAATACACAACTACCAGCTAGCTTCTCCAGCTGAGAACAGAATTAATTTCTTACTTTTAATGTTAGACTAGCAATATTCTTTCCTGGCCAGCATCAGAAAGCAAGGGGCACTTAACTTTCATCCTTCCTTCATTAGTAAAAACTGCATGTTCTACTTAAAAGCAGTTTAAAGGATAATGGCGATCCTGGCACAATGATCTGTGTAGAGTTATTGGCTAAGTGATTTCCCTAAGATTATTTTTATAACACTGTACTCCTTTCTCCATCACTGGCTAGGGCTCCATGCCCAATTGTGTACCCAAAGTAACTAAAGGCTGCAGCCTGGGCAAACTTTGCACCTGAGGAGACTCTTCAAGAGCTGCAGACGTTAGCAGAACCTTCATACTTCAGGGGTCCAGCCCTTGGGTGACCACTAACTGGACTGTGAATCTTCTCTTCTCCTAGAATATCAAGCACTGCAAGATTGAAAAAACTAACAAACAAAAAAATCCCCAAAACACACTACCAACATTTACAGCACTTAAAAAGCCCCTGGTTTCTTTCTTCAAACAGTTTTTGGGACACCCCATCATTACACGAGCATAGTGAGCTAGTGGCTGGTGTACTTTTTCCTTTAAAAAAGTGTTTCTTCCTGTGAGCACATGATACAAACAAGGGAGTGGCAGACAGGAAGTGATTATTCAGAAATTAAAGAATTAGATCAGGTTCCATGATATCAGAACAAAACATGACACATGGCAAGTGAAGCTGACATTTACTGGCTCAAATGTAAGAAAACTTTTTCTTTACCTCCTAAACCTAATTCAGGGCCCAGGTAGGCATTTTGTATCCTTAATAAACATCAGCTCTGGCAGCCATTAACATCGATATGCCTCCTGGGGCGCACAAGTTACTCCCTGTATTTCACCAGCAAAGTTATACCAGACACTGCAGTACAGACCTCCAGCTTCCACCCAAACAAGTTTTTTTTGTTTTTTTGAATGAAAGCACAGCTCTGCCAGGAGTAGCACCAAGTCTCTTGCACCAAACTGCTGCTGACAGTTTGACTGGCACGGCTGCTCCAGAGGTGCTAAACGCAGACACTGCTCAGGTTCAGTCCTCGTCTCTGCTCACAGCAATCTCCTGACACTACAAACAGAGCAGAGGTTCCCAGTGCCATGCTTGGGTACGCCCAGTATTCCTGCCACTGGGAATACTCTTAATGATCTCAGTTTTCCTGTTACACAGGAGATAACACTGAGTCATCACCACACTTGCTTGTTAAGTGACACTGTTGGGGGGTAGGAGCAGACATACACCTGAAGGAACATACAGTATTCACAGCCTGATCCCCTGCTCTGAGCGAAGTGCACAGACTATGCTGGAACATGGCTCTTCCTGTCTAAGTTGTGGCCAGATCTAAGCTGTGCAACTCCTTAGTGTGCACTGACTGATTTATTACCATTGTAAGTTCCAGAAAAGTCACCTTAAAGAAAAGCATCCCACACAAGAGGGCTAATTACATAAAGCACTTTTCATCTGTGATCCCAATGTGCTAAAAATAAAACGTTACTGTTCATGAGGGACTAAACTCCCATTACATTGGTTAAGTTAAAAACCTGGAGAATACATCAGAGGTTACGCAAAGCCAGACAGCTTTAAAGGAAGGAGGAGGGATTTGCACAGTTCAAAGGCAGGAAAGAACAGATGTGGGACATTAGGACTTATTTTCATTACACTGCATAGCTTGCTTCCAAGAACGCTTTCACCAGAAGAATCCTCCCAATACAAAAGACAAATGCTTGCTAAGCTGACTTGGACAAGCTTTGATACAAGCTGCATCCCAGCCCAGAGACAGTGAACTGGTACCAGTAACCTCAACTCACCACTACTTGCTTCTAGTTGTGAGACCTTCCTCCACCTTCGGTCCCTCCTGGGGTACTACTGTGAGCAGCCAGTTCACGTCTTTGCCCCCATATGAGACATGAATGAATTAAAAAACAGTTCTGCTTAGACAAAAGCCCAGTGTTCCTTTTCCATGTCTTTCCTCACCTCACTCTGAAATTGCTAGACAGCATTACGAGTTGGCAAGATCTTTAATAATAAGATCAGGCAGTATTACTAAATCCATACTAAATTCCCACAACTGGAGCCAAATGGTGACCAAGACAAGAATTTTTACTTGATGATGCATTCTATCTTCAGGAAAAAAACTGTTCCAAGGACATGAAAAGTGAAGACAAATCGTTACATAAAAAAACCACTGGCTCACAGGTTGATATGATCAACGTATCTTCTTATGGAGATGCTCTTAGGGGCAATACAAACACCCAGCACTAAGTTGTGCTGTATTTGAACATGCATTCATTATCACACTAGGTAATGAAACAGCTTTTTTTAAAGTTACCAATGCCACAAAGTTTTGCGAATGCAGTATAGAGATCAACATTAAGAACCAACAACTCACTCTCAGGGTTAAAAGAAAAGTTTGCTTTTTGCTTATGCTAAGCCCGATGGACACATTTAAAGGCAGCCACGAACAGCAGTGCAAAACCTTTGTGTTCAGTACAGGTCTAAGTGGCACTGCATCAACACAGGGCACCTCCTGCACAAACTCAACAGATCTGAGTGCTTCCTCCTCTGCTGAAGGACTGATGGAGCATCAAGGAGACAGGTTTAACAGGTTTCAAAGTTAAGGACACCTGCCCTTGGCTTAGCAGCTAACATCACATTAATCCAGGGAGCTGCAGTGAGGAAAAAAAATAAAATAAAATAGAGAAGTAGGGAAATTTTTTTGCAGGCTTCTTTTACCTTTACCCATTCAGGTCATATTTATCTGCTCAGCTCCAGTTTTTCCTTCCAGGTGGATGCAATTTAACATCCAGATCACCACACTAAAAATCTGCACCAGACAGTTCATTTTGCCTTTGTCTGTATCGGTTCATTTCACTCAAGTTGGGCCCTCTGGCCACAGCAAGCCAAATGACAGGTTAGTTGAAAGAACTACCTTGAACCCCTAGTCTTCACCTTTTAATTCACAGATACAGTATTTTAAAAGTTTAAGAAAGAAAATAGGGAAAAAGAAAAAGGCTGTGGCTATGAATCACCTTCTTGTCTGAGAAAGAAAGAAATTCGGAAAATCCTGATCTTAAGAGCACCTGAAGTATACTTGAAGAGTGGTGAGGCATTCAAGACCAGCTAGGCTTCATAGATACCAACGAGCCAGTCAATGGAAGGGAGAATCTCATTTGTAACACACATTTCCACTGGGAAAGCACCACTGTCCTGTTTAGTTTTACGCCTCTCGTGTCAGATCAGTCAAAGGCCAATGTAAAGTTAACATGCCAGATTTCACATCGCTTGCCCAAACAGCTGGGGAAACTGTTCTAGCTGAGCTCTGCTCTTTTGCTCACTTTGGATTATTGTGTTAATTAAAAAGTCTTGCTCTTGTGTTACACAGCCCACAGGAAGCGAGGAGCAGATTCCTAGCTTTATAATCTCGTTAGTCAATAGCTCCCAGCGCTCTCACCGCTGCTACGCACAGAGCCAGCACTGCGCTGTCGGTTTGACAGGCAGTGGGAGGATGCTGCGTAGGAGACTCGTCACGTTATGCAGAGTCAGCCCAAGCTCCTTCACAATGGGAGCTTTCTGCAGAAGAGCAACATAAAACCCTCCCTAAAACTACAGGACCATCTGAGCAAATTTCCCAAACAGAGCCAGCCCCACAAAAATCCACTCGATAAACAAAAGGCAGTTGCTAGCTGGTGAGTTACTGGATATGGATGTGTCACCTTTGGGCTCACCCCAACCCATAATCTAACAAGTATGTAAAAAAATATTACTATTGTCACCTCTAAGCTTACACTTAAGAATTTCCATCTTGGAAGTGCTACAAGAAGTGAGTCACACTATATACCTTGGCAGTGATTTGTAAGGCAACAGGGAATATCCAGAAGGAAATAATGTCACCAGTTGGTGAGGCAGCAGCTATGTTTACTGGTTTAAACAAGTTTGTGTCTCCACACTTCTAGTAAAATATGGCCAACAGCGAATCTCCAATTCACAAGTCATAAAACTTTCAATTCAGAAGTAATTTACAACTTAATATGCCTGAAAATTAGAGATCTTTAAAAGTTATCCCAGTTGCTGAAGAAAAATACTAGATATTAGGATCACACCAAGCAGTGAGTTGTTTTGAATACGTCTATTGCCCTTGCCCAGTCTCTGCAAGGTCTTTAGCAGAGCAGGAGGTTTGGGTACTGGAGATGCACTCAGTGTGAGGCCAGAGCAGCTGCCACCTTACCCTCTCTCTGGGCAGCAGAAGGAACTTGGGGAAGTGCCAGCCAAAAGAAGACTTCACAAAAAAGGAGCCAGGCGTGGTGGCACAGGGCACCCAGGGGGACAGTAACCAGAGCAGCTCAGCACAGACAGGAACAGGGTGGGGAGCTGGCAGCCTGAGCAACTTTGACAGCTTGAGGAAGATTTATCTTTCTGAAACTAAAGCTGACTATCTTCAAGAATTTGCGAAGTGTGAGCAAGCTAGTTAGAAAGAAGAAACAAAAAAAGATAAAAAAAAACACACCCAAACCCATTCTGTACTGATCAAACTAAATTTTGAGGGAGGTATCAATAAATGAGACACTGAATAATTAAGAGGACTGCTTATGTGCCAAATGAGATGTTAAATATTGTATAAAATGACAACTATTCTCTAGCTAAAGTTAAGAATAAACTGAGGCATTAAGGGCTCTCAACATACCTATTTACCACATAATCTCTAGCAATTTACACCTTTGCTACCTGTCTGATGAGCAGTGCTAAAGGCAGTGCACTTAAGTCTTCCTTACTTCCCTTCAAATAAACTCTTCATGTGGCTTACTCACATTTAGAGCTAAAAGTTTGCTTTCAGGAAGGGCTAATGGAGATGCATCAACTTAACCTTTAAGGCAGATAGCACGGGGACTAGCATAGAGCCAGGCTTACGGTGTGGTGGAGTTTGGACGAATGTCAGACCACAGGCTGGCTAAGAAGCCATCAGAATACCACCAAGCAGTCACTTGAGAGAAAGTGTATTAATTGAGCAAGGTCCTTAAGCTGGTTTTCCTCTGGCTGTTTCTAACAGATCTCTTATCCTCAGCGGGTTTATTCTTTCCAGAGCACGCCAACTGCCTTCTTCACCAGAAATGCTTTATAAATGGTAAGAGCTGGACACTTGCATGAGCAAGGATTGAACGCAATAATTGCATAGTTTCAAAGTGATTTGCAAAAAAATGACGACACTAACAATTTCTACTACATTGATTCAGAAAGAAGGGGACATACCTCGTCACTTTCTCCCCATCCTAAGAAGTTTTAAAACTATCTGACAGATGGCATAAACATCCTTTCTAGCCTTTTTAATTCTGCATATTAGTGCAAGTCTCTAGGATGCTTTACTTAAGACCTCAAATGGAAGAAAGCAACCATGAGCGCAAACCTTCCCCCCTTCTCCTCTGGAATTTATAGATGCCCTAAGTATGCATTAAAATAAGGTACAACAGTTTGACTAAGGTGCTTCAGTCCTTGGGTTTTATCTCCTTCACCACATACAGTTTATGCCCTATCAGCTGCCAATGGTCAACAGGCAGAAACAAAAGGTGCTGTATGTTTTTAACACAGCAACCCCAAAACCACAAAATAAAAGCCTTGCAAGAGCCTCGTCTTCTTTTAATAAAACGCTGGGTCTCTGCTGCCCACTTGGTAGGGCATGTTAAACATCCTTATTTTCCAAGCAGACAGAAACTGTCTTTGCAAACAAGGTGCCATTACAAGACCCATGGTCATTTCTTCTCATGAGGAAACAGCTTTCTGAAATTTGCTTTAGAATTTCCATTTTTGAGGTATGAGTGCATGGGGCAGCACACAGGAAGCGTCCCTAACTGGCATTCACAGTTCTTGCAGATTGTATTAGTTGCTCATGCAGATATTACAGCTGTCAGCACACACATATCACCAACCACAATTATCTGCTTCAGACAAAGCCTGCCCTTGGTACAATAGTATTCTCACTGTACCCATTTCAAGAAATCACTTGCGTTATGGATGTAAGTGACCATCTTGCTAAAGGAATTACAGTAACTTGTAAAGTTTGAGACCTTGGTGTAGGCAGAACGTTTGCACACTAAGTTCTCTTTAGATGACTAAGCTGCCACTGACACAGGCTGAAATTCTGAACCACGATTCCTCTCACAGGGGACTTTGCCAGCTCTGCTGCCTACTACCAGTCATCCCCAGCTCAGCAGCAGCCACCATCACCTTACAAACAACTTCCAAATTGAACTTCTGTATCGAGCCTTGCAGTCTAGGGCCAAGGTAAGGCAGCCAAGTACAGCAAGAAAGTTCAGGCTTCTTGCACTGTGGATTCAGAATGAGGGAGCAGAAGTTCTTTTGTTTCTGTGAATTTACACAAGATCAATACTGACAATTTCTCTCAATTGCTCTAGTAAGGGAAGGCCATATTAAAAAAAAAAAAACCACAAAAGAAGATAGATGACTGTATCAGGCTTCTTCCCTCCACCATTTTTATTTTCCCCTCTTCACATGTCTAATGCAGCATAAAGCTGTTGCTCTGTCCCATCCACCATCACTCTCTGCCAGCAACACAGCTAAGAGATTCTAGCTTTAAAATTTACAGACTGTGTTATAACCTATCAGCACCTCTAATGTAAAAAATATGCCAGATTGCATCCTTCAAACAATTTTCATCAGAGGAAATCGTGCTGTCAGTGGGGTGCAGAAAATGGAGGAATTTCTGTTTCCTGTTAAGTCTTGAAAACTTACTTGGGAAGGAACTTCCAATTAAGAGCTAATACCTGAAATACCCCATGAATTGGTGTGTCATAAGCACATATGCTTATCTAGAAGACCAGCCTGAAGTTTGTTGATGAAGAATCATTGCAGAAGGTGAGCAGTGACTAATGTGAGAGGCATGGGACATGCAGGAAGACATGGCTCAATGCTTATTTAGGATAGGAAGTGATACCAGAGAAGAGACATGGTCCTGTCCTCTCAGAGGACACTTGTACAGAAAGGTGTATGCTGTGTCCTGCTATTACATTCCCAAATGTCACCATCAGGGCTCAAACTGCTATGCAGATTCTCATACTGAGCTGCCGGGAATGCAGAGACTTCAGCTTACAAAAGCTATGAGCTGTCATTTTATTTTAGGACAGGCTCAATTTTGTTATGTTCTACCTTTTAGACATGCTATGTTGCTCTCACAGGTCCCCTGTCCTTCCATTAAATCATGAGCTGCTAGCATAATGCTAGCTCACCAAGAGGTACCTCAGACTTGCAACTCAAACCTGACCATATACAAATGCAGACAGAGTCACAACACTTTCCAGCTGCGGGAGTCAAATAATATTGGCAAAGCTGGGACTGCCACTGCAAGAAGAACACACCCAACATCCTGCAGCATGCACGAGTGGCTTCCACATGCTCCAACCAATTAATCACTGCAGAATAGGGAGAGGCAAAGCAGACACACTGTGGGGCTTCTCACGAGCATTCCCACCCCCAAATAAAAGCCAAATTCCTTTCCAGTGTTGGGAGAGATGAACATGCCTGTTCAGACTGTCACGTCAGCTCTCATGGGCAAGGGCAGTGAGACCCTTGGAACAGTAACTGGCTCATTACAGAGCTGTAATACACACACAGCAGATTTCAACTCCAGTTATTCACAGATGGCTGATTCATATCCATAGCACACCTTTGCCAAACCCACCCAACAGGCCCAGTTTAAACCCTCCAATGCTGCCAGCTTCCCATGGACATACCTGATCTTTGCTAACTAAACCCCACCCTCCACTCTTTCATCCTGATAAGCAGCTAGGTTGTCCAGGATGCTCCAGGCTGATAAGCAAAATCCTTTTGATTACTGCTGATTGTATTAATACAAGCAGCACTTCAGAAGCTGGCTCCACACAAAGGTTGAGGGGGAAAAAAAAAAGCAAAAAAAACCCCCAAAACCCCCACACCAAAGCACCTGGAGAAGCAAATAATTTGCCAGCTATTGGCCTGATTCACTCTGCTCATGCAGCAACTCCTTCTGTCTAGTCTCTCCCAAGAGACATCTTCAGGGCAGGGGCTCCATCCACATTTTTGGTACATTGAGTCTTCCAATTCTAAACACAGCACAGAGATTGTTCGAGCTTGTGGAAGAGAGAATGCTTGCAAAGAAAGCATTGGTTTGTAAACAATCTTCAACATTTTCCTGTAAAAAGAATGTAGCATTTTTCATATATATATGAAATACATATTTTTTCATGATCATACATTCATATGAACGTGAATTTTACAATTTTCAATCAATGCCTTTTCACTTGCTTTGGCCCACTGCAATCTGGAAGATGCCTGAAAGACAAACATTTCATAGTTTCCAAATACAGGCAGAACAGGCCTAAAGACAATCTGGATTTAATTCAAAAAGCAACTTCGTATCAGCCAAACTTTACTGATGATTCTGCTTGTGAAGAGGAACCTAAGAGAAGGGAAGGCCCACCTCAGGCTTATGTTCCACAGAAAAACTTACAGTGTGAAAGCTTGGCTCCATTTCTACCACCAACAGTAAAAGCAGTATGGAAAATACACTTGCAAGGCAGTAGGTAAGAAGCATCAATATTGTTATGTTCTGAAGAGCTGAAAACAGACACATGAGTTATAAGGACCAAACCCAGCCTGTTGGTAGTTTTGCTGGAAGGACAACTACCCATGAGCATTTCCAGCATGCATCTCCATTCCTTGTGCTACAAGTTCAGGTCTCAGACTGAAAACTTTACACATCTGCTGTATCCAAGCTTGAATTTGGGCAGACGTCTTGTCTGTTCTTCCATCTAGCTTTCATGGCTAATTCAATCAGTCCCTAACTACATCTTCTCAAGCTGCCATAAGCCATGCCATTGCATGACCCCAGCTTGGTCTCAGGATTGCTACAGCAAGCCAAAGCCTCTTCTCTCTCTTCAGTTAGGATAGTGGGTTTTGTGGCCAGGTAAAAGCGCTTTCTCCTTGGCAACCTCTGAGCAACTGGGAGGTCGTTGACCATGGCTTTTCACCTCTCCCTGCAGGAGTCTAGAGGTTTGGGATTCATCAGATTAATGAAATTGCAGTAATGCTGCCAGCAGTTCCACAGACCAATATTAACAAAATTATTTTCACCTTAACTTTTTCTTGACTGTGGGTTAGCAAATGTATTAACTGGTTCTTCTTTTCAGTTTTTCTAGCTAAACAAGGACAGGTTTCCAGGCAAGTCAATTTGGTCAGCCTTCTCTCAGAATTACTACCATAATTATGAAGTCTCCACTTCATTGTCCTTCTGCTCCCTTCCTAAGAATTTCCTGGGATAACAAAAAAAGGCCATATAAATATTCTGGGAGTACAAGATTATTTCATTTGGTTTATGTGCAAATTTATAGCAGAAGGCTACCAATTCAGGACCAACAAGTTATAGTGCAGGCTGAAAACATCGGTCCTTAAAGGTAAGTATTTCTTATGTTGTCTCACCTCAAAAGGCTGAGCTAGCCTGCCCCAAGTCTGATTTTGCAGACTTTGGTTTGGAAAGGATTCTTTTCAAGTCAGTCAAGAGAGGCCTGTTAAATAAAGTCAGTATGTATGATAGCTCTATATCAACTATTTCTGTATGTCTTGACAATAATCAGCAACCTTATGGATGTTATCATCTGATTACACAGATGCCACCTTTAAAGGAGCTACTGAGGAAAGCAGGCAGGAAATAAAGTCATGACTTTTGCTTTGGAGATAAAGGACTTAAGAAGAAACACTTGAAGGATCATTAACAAAAATCCCAATGATAGTGAGCTAGTAATTGGCTGTCTATCTGTCCTGGCTTCAGAATAAGTCTTTGAAACTTCTCTACCAATCCTCACGGAGCTCCAGATCAAAAGGACAGTGAAGAACCTCTGCCCTCATCAAGCTCCTCCTGGGAAACGTACATGTACACACGCATACGCTGGGGCTCAGATAATGAAAAGCTCTGCAGAGCACTCCCCAAGGCCAGGCCATGTGGCTAACATCAGAGGGGTGGGAAACTCTGTGAATGTATCTGCACAGAAAAAGGCCTTTACAGTAAGACTGCTGACAGCACAAGATGCACTGCTCCTACCATCACTGGCCAGCAACTTGCTCCAAAAGAATGACTGCTGTCTGCATGGCTGCTCAGAGCCTTCGAGCATGAAAGGGAAGCTGGCCTGTGGATTTACCCCTCATGGATGTAACTCCCAAGTATCCAAATACAGGGCTATAACCCAGATGCTGTTCTCAGTGTGGCAGACTCTCCCAATCCAATCTGCAGAGAACTGACAGCAGGTTAGTTCAGTATGAGCAAAGGGACCTGGAGAGGGGACATTGCCACAGCTCACTTTGACAATCTGGTCAAGTTTCGAAGTGACATCTTCTAAAGAAAAGGAAGGTTTGCATTTGACATCGAGATCTGAAGTAAGAGCAGATAAAAGACAGGGTTGTTTGTCCTAGGAGGTTCTGACAGGAGCTTCAAGCAATGCTTATGTTCTGGCCAGTGTCACTGACGAAGGCCAGCAGATGAAAGCAGCCTTTAGCGCTGTTGTGGAGGGAGCAGAAAGCATCTGAGCATCTGCTGACCTCACTAAAACAGTGGCTACTTAAGCAAAAGAAAAGTCTTCCAAAAAAAACAGAAGCAAGAACCTCTTGTTCTTCAGACTGTCGAGATTGTAGGTATCCACTCAAAGAATCTGGATTTCACAGTAGAGGCGTAGAAGGCAGTAGTCCAGTGTACGCACACAGAGCCAAAGGCTGCCATGGACACTCATTCACAGAGATATTTAAAACTCTGTGAAGGGGAAAGAGAAAGAATCAAAATGAGCAGAAAAAGAGGCGGGAGAAATAAAAAAAGGGGGGGGTGGAGCTGATGACTACGTTACAAAGAGCACTGACTACCAAAAAGAGCACCAAGAGTATTTAGAAGAGTCAAACTCTGTTTAGTCCCCTGCTAAAGACTGAGAGGACCTCTGTAAATAGACAAGTTTCCTCAGTCATCTCAGTTCAGTCTGAGATATGCTTTCCGAAATGCAGATTCCAGGAAGCAGATGAAGTCCACAATTCACACCATCTAGACAAAAATTGCTCATTTATTTGTCTCCTCCTCTTTCCACTTAAGACAGTTTTCAGGCAGAAAACCCTACTCCAACCTGACACCAAAACCTTTTATTTTCTCCCCTAGAAAAATAAAGTTTTAACTTTTATCTTCAAATGTTACATTAAGAACTCTAGATGTAAGGCATCCATTTGCTGTGACAAGATTTAAAGGGCCACATCATCAGCTGTCATACATCATCATCACCATCACTGAAACTCCATCACTGGAGCCACACCTGAATCTGCTTCATGAGCTTCATAGTTTAAACATCACAGCCTGATGTGTTATCAAGTTGCAGAAAAAAAATATTATCTATCTTTCAGAGATTTATCTATTTTCTATCATGACAGTGAATTCTGGCTTTTGGTTTTGGTCAAATCTTTAAGGTCTAGGCCTAGTCTTTTGTGATCCTCTTCCTGCTTTGTCTCTCAGCATACATCAAGGGAGTTGCAGGCCTTTCACAAAGCCAGGTTTGAAATACAGCACTTGGATTTACCATGAAATTCTACTTGTTAGGGCCAGCTTGGGCCCATTAATTCACATTATGTGTTGGAACTCCACAATGTCATGAAGCTCATTGGACTTCCCAATCCATTTTGCCTCTCAGGAATTATCAGCTTCCTAAACAGCAGAGACAATTACTTCCACGCAGCAGTTATTTCAGGCTTCCCCACTCCATGAAGATGGGTTGCTCGACGTAACAAGGATGGTAACAATACTTCCTGCTCTGAGACAACTTTCTTCTCACCTTTCAGCAAGGTACCTCAGGGCACCACAATGCTGCTGCTTCTGGCTGATGTGGAAGCTTTCAGAGGTGGTACCCACCTCAACTGTTCAGAATGTGGCACCAACCACTCCTTGCAACATTATAATGTTTTACCCTTTGCAGAAGCAAGCACTGAGATGGCCTCTCTGAACGACCCCCAGCAGCAGCCCCCACACTGAAAATTTCCTGCTGGCAACACACAGACATGAGATCGCGTGGCCCAAAGTCTGCACAGGTGTTCAAGGAACAGTGCTTTGTAAGCTCTTTAGCCTACAGGGATAGATCTGTCACATCACATCTGTGTGACTTCTCTATGAAGACTAAGCATAACTTAGAAGTGAGCAGGAGGTACAACATCCCATTTCAGTGCTGCTGAAAGTCAGGAGCATTGCTTAAAACCAGGAAATGACGTGGCATCTCCAACCCAGCAACACATTATGCAAAATAAACTCTGATCCTACCCTAAAGCCATTCATGTCTATTCCCCGTGCTTCTCCTCTCAGCCACTGAAGGCATTGCATTGTACAGCTCCACTTCTACAGCAAAGCATAAAAACCGTACTGAAGGGAGAAGAGACAGAGGGTTGGGTCAGCAGCTGTGATGCACCCAGTAGAGAATTCTTGCTCCCTGCAGAGATGAGACCACAGAGAAAAATCTCTAAGTCTGCACAGTAATGTTAGGTGTTGGGAGAGGGATATGGGCAGTGGGGGTGGTGGTAAAAGATGATCTCACACAGTTATCAAGAAAAACAGGAGGGAGGCAGAGGAAAGCAAGCACACCTGACAGACATGTTAAGAGATGTCTGAACAAGAACAGGGCTGGCCCAAAACCACACTGCAGTCTCTTGTGAGCAGTGGAAGCAACAGCAGTTCTGCAACTAAAGGCTTATCAATCACTTGTGTGTGTGCGCTTTACTGAACTCCTGAAGAAAGTGATTTAAAAGACAGGAATCGAAGGATGACTCTAACAGGCTCTCAACAGACAGGAAGAGGACAGCAGACATGGGCAGAGGTGACAGCATAGGAAGACGTGCGAACCTACAAAATTGCCATATCCCATATCACTGCCTGCGGTAATTCTTATCTCGCCTTCCTTTGAACAACCAGCACCATGTTGCCAACTCTTTTCATCCCCACTCACATCAGACTCTCCCAAAACATCCTTTCTTCTTCAGGAGTGGTGACTGCAAAGCTGCAACCAATGAAACAAGCAGCTGCTGAAAGAAGGATGCACAGTCTTCAGCTGATTTACAAGTCATGCAACTCAGTCAAAAGAGAATAATTCACAGAGCCATTCTGTGGAACAGAAGAACAACAGTTAGAAGCTGAACTGTCACCATTAGTTTACAATCCACGTTTGGATTCTGCTTTGTCCACAACACTGACAAACCATAAGAGTGGTCAATTTACTTCCTTAGGGAAAAAAAGGAAAGCCAGCTAACACCAGGTTACAGACTTAATCCTGCAAAAAACACTGCCTTGTGAAAACATATTCCAGCCTAAGCTTGTTTAGGTAATTAAGACAAAAGATCTTCCACCCTACCTTTGCTATAAGGTATTCCAGTACAACTGTACCCAACACTTAGCCTCAAAACATGCCCATTCAAGTTTGCATACTGGATTCAACCCACTTAAAAATTCTTCTGCATATTTTGAAAAACTGAACATATACTTCATTAACAGCTGGTTGATTAGTGTTAACCAGCCATTTCACTCGTCTCCCACTGTCCTTGTAGCCAGGGGCTGAAAATATTCACTGTAAAAGTTTCTAAATTTATAAAGCTTTGTCACAATACAAATATGGTCATGACTTAAGACTCCCGGCAAGCCTTTCCTAAGTCAGCACCACCAAACTGACCCACCTCTTGCAGTGAGTGTCTGCCCAAGCCCAGCCACGTTACTCTGTGAGTACATATTCCAACTCTTATTTCTGGCAAAACTCCTCCTCTATCCTCACCAGAGCAGGATCTTCCATGTGTTGTAACTCCAACACTATGGCATAGAAGAACCTGTCTGTAAAGATGTAGCTATAGCTGTAAATCCATATTCATAGAATCATAGAATGGTTTGGGTTGGAAGGGACCTTAAAGACCATCTAGTTCCAGTCCCCCGCCATGGGCAAAGACATCTTACACTAGACCAGGTTGCTCAAAGCCTCATCTAACCTGGCCTTGAACACTTCCAGGAATGGGGCAACCACAGCTTCTCTGGGCAACCTGTTCCATTGCCTCACCACCCTATCGGTGAAGCATTTCTTCCTTACATCTAATCTAAATGTACCCTCTTTCTGTTTAAAGCCATTATCCCTTTTCCTATCACTACATGTCCTTGCAAAAAGTCCCTTCCCATGTTTCCTGTAGGCCCCTTTAGGTACTGGAAGGACACCATAAGGTCTCCCCGGAGCCTTCTCCAGGCTGAACAACCCCAGCTCTCTCAGCCTGTCCTCATAGGTGAGGTGCTCCAGCTGCAGGTGCTTCAGTGCTCCAGGAAGTGAAAAAAGTAGACAAGATGCTAAACTGATTTAGTGCTTGTTATAGTTCATTCCTGTTTGCATATATAATTCTCTAACGACTCTCCAGACAAGCACAGCACACCCAGTAGCAGCACAAGCCCCTCTCACATATAGCTCCTCCTCCTCAACTCAGAAACAGCAACACTAGAAGGGCAGAGTAAGGTATTTTTGTAAGGAATTTCACTGACTACAGGTGTCCAATGCCTGTATACTACACCAAATATCAGAGAGTGGTCTCCTGAAACCAGTTAGATGCCTTTTTCCACTTTGCTCACTGAAAGCATGGATACTCCACAGATTTGAGCTGCAGCACAGGTGTATTTCCAGTCAGTTCATAGGCATTTATTCTCATGCTAAAACAAGCCTTCAACTTCTTCACCTCCTTTCCCCCTCCACAGTCCCACCCATCAGTGCTTCATATACTGACATCTGTACAACTCCTCTACCTGATTCTCTTACCAGGAACAGTCACCTTTGGACTGGAACAGCCAGATCTTTGCCATCTAATAAGCTCCCAGTTCTATCAGTCTCTGGATGATTTCAAAGCATCTGCCTGCAAGGGCCTGGACTGCAAGAAGATGCATTTCAGAGCTGCTGTTCCATTATTCCACCTACGATGAAGTCAGGAGTTTACAGGAACAGAATAGGAATGGGCATGTTTGTTTTGACAAGTTGGGGCTTGAAAAATGTGAGTAGAGGGCAATAGTAGGGAAAAAATTAATGTACAGTTCTCTGATTCTTACCAGAAACTTACTGAGAAAACATTCCTGTTTTATGGCTATATTTAGAACTTCAACCTTACTTTCACAGGAGTTAACAGAAGATAATTAAGTCCTTTGTTTATTGCATTTGCTTATGTTGCCCTTTTCTTGGGTGGGGGCAGGATATGAAATCGAAAAAATCCAGGCTTTGGCATCTGTTCCTTTCCCCTCAGCTCCCCTGATATTCCTTGGCTCATCAGACCTGATCATGAATGACTCCAACAAATTGCTTTAACATTTTCAACTATGTCAAATCAGCATTAGCACCCCTCACCCAGTGTGCCCTCGCACACCCCAGGTAAAGCTATGCATTGTATAAGCACCACCTGCTGAAAGAGCAGAGCTCACACAACTGACATGCTTCCATAACGTAGTGAGACACATCCAGCACTCACTTTCCTGTGGATCCCCAGCAAGGATGGTCTGCTGAGACTCCAGGCATGAGAGAAAAACCAAGTAAAAACAAGTCACAGCTTCACGTCAGCAGAACCCAATGTTTCTTCTGCAGCAGGTAACACAGAAAAGGCATTTCATGACATCTGCCACTGACCTCCTCCAGACTCCAACAATTGTAGCCTTTCTAGTAAGGGGAAAGCCCCTTACACTTCAGAGGAAGGAGAGGATAAGAAGTCAGCTGTCAGTTACAATTGTGGCCTTATGAGACCACTGCAACGGTCAGCTTGCATCTTGCCAGCAGACATATTTGTGAAGAAATTAAAGCCACTTGAGAAACCCACCACATGGCCACCTACACGTCTGTGGAAGTCATAGCTGGCTCAGTATGCTGAGGAGACCTACATAATGCTAGCAAGCAGAAACAGCAGCCAAAACCAGCAAACCAAAGTGGCATTAGCATCAGAGGGAAACCAGTGGTTAACACCTGCTGCTCTAAGTCAGGCCTGCAAGAGAGCAAGGTTCCACTGAACAGCTTTTCAAAGGCACACACAGGATTTAACCAAGTCCTACAGCAAGGATAGGAAATCAATCATTTTGGATGTTTCAAACATGAAAACCTGTTTGTTTCTACTCCATCAGACAGCAAAGGCATTTGCAGTAAAGCCAGGATAAGACAAAAACAAACAATGAATTCTCCCCTTCTCATACATAGCAGGATGGGGGAAGCTGCTCTCCTTGTTCAGCAGAGGCAGCTGCAGAAGGCAGGCAGAGGGCTGTCTGGAGCAGAAGAAGCAGTATTGCCAAAATCAGCAACACAAACATCAGAACAGCTTCAACATCTCATGCCCTGCCTGCTGGCAAAGCAGTTGCCCTTCTGCCACGGCACAGGGGAAGGTGAGCCATTGTAGAAGTAATCGAAACAGAGGTGAACGCTGGGGACAGATTTCCTCGAAGAGTCTCATTAGCAGAGCAACTAGAGCCTGATCTCCTCCCTCTTTACTATAAAAACATTAAAACATACTCTTTATTAAACTCCACTTGCAAGTGATTTCAGAAAGACTGGGAGAAGGGCACACTTAATAACAGAACATGACTGGAAGGACTAGACCTGATTTAAAAAGTCAATAAAGTGTGTGTTTTCATTTAAGCAACAAAACTTAAGTCATGGGTTTAATAAAAATCCAACCCTTATTTGTTTTGGAGGAGGAAAAGGGAGATCAGTGTGCTGTTCCCCTTACCTCCCCAATTTTGAATCTGTATATCATTGCTCCTGGCAACAACAAACAAAATTCAGCTCATCCCTAGAAGATGTTTGCTCCTAAAGCATGTGAGAAACCCAGGCATGTGCTGGGTGGAGAGAGGAAAACCACTTGGAGATTCTTGCATTGCTTCAAAGATTAATCTAATGTTGTAATTTTAGACCAAAAGCAGCACAGCAAGACAGGGATTTTGTTTTTAAAGGGCAATTAGAGCCTTCCTCCTCCATTTGTTCTTTCTTGAGGAGAACCGTTTCTATTGTCTTGACATTCTGGAAAGGAAAAGCCCCACTGTGATTGTTTTACAGCAGTTACGAAATGCAGCAGCCACACAATATGCAGCCCTAGATTTGTGGTTTTAATTCTGTTTTAGGTGCCCAGCCTAGGCTGTGCAGACATGAAATCATTTGCCCAATGGCTCAGCTACTGGTCACTTATCTAAGGAGAAAATCACTGATGACTGCAAACCAAGATAAACACCACAATGTGCACAATGGAAGAACTCTGAAAAACAATATGCTCTTTTAAAGAGAGCCTACATATTAATGACCCACTGCTTTTCTATCTTAGTCACTGCCTCTACCATAGTCAGATCTTAGTAATCAGCCTATTCAAGCTCATTTTACTCCTAAGGAGGATATAAAAATATTTGGCTTACAGTCCACGCACAGACTAAGCACAAGTTACCCTGGAAAGCACGCTGCCAGATTTAGAGCCTAAAAATGCCAGGACAAATGACCATTATCTACTTTACTGAAATGGCATCTGGAGAGCCATCTTAAAAGTCTTTTAACCTCTTGAGAAAGTTTGCCAGTACAGAATGAATTGCAGTGCCTGCTAGCTAAGGTCAAGAGTTCTGCAACACAGTGCCACATGATTTTATCAGGCATGAGAAATGCAGAACTGTTCGTAAGTGCCAGCAGCCACTCCACCACACTTGCAGTGTAAACTGGCACATACCAAAAGAACAAACAAGGTGAATTTTCTAACCATAAGCAGTTCCCTGGGCACACATCAGACTCCTGAAAATCTTGCCATAAGGTGCTTGATTTTTATGCAGAGAGACTGGGGCTTTATTTCAGAGCTCGAACGAGGAAATTTTGGGCAACTCCAGTCAATACACCAGGATAGATGCCCATTGCATTTTTAAAGGCAGGGTTCTTAGTTATCCCATACAGCAGTCACTAAAAACAAGGCCAAAAATCCCCAGGATTTTAGTCTCTGTTTAGAAAAAAAAAAAAAGTGTAAGTATTTGATTCCAGATTTCCCACAGTGATTAACACGGTTCAAAAAAGTTCCCCAGTAAGAAGCAAGAGCTCTACTTACCCAATTGATTTCACGCCATGACACTGACAGTGAGACGCCTTCCTGCCAACAGCTGGCTCTTACTAATCCTTTCATTCAACCTGCTGCAACATGATTTTGCACCCAAGGCCACATGCAAAAGCATCTCGCTCAGGAGCAGAAAAAGAGATGCCATTAAGCAGGAGGAGCTCTGCACCTTTCCTTTCTATTCCCATAAATGAACACAAATAATGTTGGATGCCAGATCCCACAGGCCCTGAGATGAAGGCAACAGCCAGGAAATGCTTCTTTAAAAGTGGGGGTAGAAGCATATGCTATAAATTCAGTACAGCCTAGTGCAGGTAGCCACAAAATTGTAACCTTAATTTCAGATTGAATTAATCCTAAACCCAGCGATTCACAGTATGCTGATGAGGTCTCTTCTGCTTACTAAGTAGGAGAGACTAAGCAGTCAAGAGTTTGCTGTGAATTCTTTATGCCTTATGATTGCTGACTTAGATACAGAGGTGAACAGCAGCTTCAAACATGGGTGAACTCCAGCAGAGAACATTTTAAGAAGTTAACAGAACCTGGGCTGGGCAACAAAAAGTCTAAACCCAAGAACGTTCAAGGCACTCCAGCCCTTTCCTGCTATAGCATGCCATGTTTAAATGGAATAGAGTTTTTATGCCTCAATCTGGGAGGATTTCCTTTTCTAGGACAGAGTAGCATCCTATTTCCTTCCCTCAAATAAAGGCAGAAAAACTAGGTCTTCTGAACTTAACTTGATCCAGCAATGCTGGCACTGAGTGCTGGTCAAACAAGGGAAAAATTAAAAAAAGAAAGTAACATAATAGTTCACTCAGAGACTACCTTTATGCTAAGACTCAGGAAATGGATGACAGAAGTTTTATTATAACTAGAGGGGGAGCATTTTTCTTTAATAATCTCCTCAACTGAAGTTACTCAGGTGTGTCTCCAGCAGACCCAGTCTCAGACACATTGCATAGTCAAAAGATGAAGTCATCATCAATGCAAAAACCAGTCTAGCCACCAAAGAAGGAGGCTTTTCTCACACTCAGCTACTTCACAGCAAACATCTGGTGTACCTGAACAGAGCAGAACACGGCCAACAACCCCCACAAGCAGCAAGCTCCCCAAGAAGAGACAAGATTAGTGACATGGTTTAGCAGTGGACTTGGCAGTGCTAGGTTACCATTTGGACTTGATGATCTTAAAAGGTCTTCTCCAAACTAAACAATTCTATGATTCTGTATAAAGCGCAAGCTACAAATTCAGTAACAGAGAGCCCTGAGGACACAGTCGCTGAGCTATGCAACTGCACCATGCCACCAACACCCTCAAGGGTTTAAGGAACACTGACATGCATCTGCCTCAGAGCTTCACAACAAGATGACTAGTGAGCCTTTAACACATCACTCTCCCCTGTGTCAGGAGTGCATCCCAACCACACAGACACAGAGCAATTATGGCTGGGGAATGGTCAGAATTACTTCCTGAGCTGGCCAAAACCAAACATACAGCATGATGAGCTCACATGAGGTGTGTGCTATTTAGGATGCAGCATCCTTAACTCACATTAGGTTTTATTCATTGGCTAATCACATTGGTCAATAATGCTCCTTCCTCTGCAACCTTAGATAATTCCAAATGTTGGGGGGACAGGGAAGAGGGAAGAGCAAGGAATATGCTCATCTTTCTTCCACTCTCCTAAAAAAAAAAAAAGTCTTGAAGCTTTGGGGTTTCAGTTTTAACAGTAGTCAAGTCATTATACAGGTGGTGTTGGGAATTGCAGTTATGAGATCACAGTCCAATTGCACAAGTCCATTTGCGTTTTCCAACCTGCCAGTCACTTGTTACATGAAGCAAAGAAGGTGGACCTGGACTTCAAAGGGTTGGAGTAACACACCTCTTTAGATCAAGTGTGTTTGAAAACAAAGTCATCCAGACACAGAGGGGGGAAAGAGTGAGGAGATCCATCCCCCCAATCACAGCAAACTACACCATGGGATCTCTAGTGTCTATCTACACTATGTTGTTTTGGGACAAAAATTACCAGTGGGATTGAGGAGACGACAGAGAAGCTGACACAATATTTGCTCCACCCACTCACACAAAGGTAAGAAATCTGATCAGCCAGAATCTAGCTGCAAGCAAATTGTAGCAAATACAGGACATACAGCACAAATTCCCTCCTGCACCTTGCTGAAATAAAATAGGCAGTGCCCACTCACTTCTGGTGGGTCCAATCTTTCTCAAGCTACCATTTCTTACCCCGTTCTAGAGAAAAGCATGCCTCTTCTTCCCTCACTGTATTTTTTTATTTTCTCTTATTCGCCTTTCTAACCATTTAAATCTGGGCAAAATACTCCAAGACTGCAACAAAAGCTTACACTTACGGTGAGAGGTACATATGCATTTCTAAGTAGCTCTGCGGGAGCACACAGCCGCTGAGGAAAACTACCACATACCACCTGTACAGGAGTTTGATACACTAAGAAAGGGCCTAAGAAAGCACCTCAAGAGACCATTTAGCATAACCTTCTACAGTGAGACAAAAATCAATTATCTCCCAGGAAGGGAGAGCAGAAAGATTATGAGAGAAGGGCTGCTGGCAACTTTCAGTGACAGTGCGAAAGGTAGATTAAAAAAAGAAAAAAACACACAAAAAACCCCAAACCCACTGGAAGGGAGCGTAAAAATCTCCCACACATCTCCACCGGCATACAGGGGTCTGCAGACACAGAAGGCTCAGATTCACCACTTCCAGCCTTCTCTCTGGGCAGTCTGTCCTTACCACCACATTAGAGCTAGCTGTCCATGACGAAGTAGTTTGGCCCACTTAAAGCAATCTATAACACAACGATATAGAAGATCCCAACATCCAGATTAAAGGTTTACAAGGCTTTTACTTGGACACTAGGTCTCCTGCCACAGACCAAACACCCACCACATCAGGTGAACCAGGTGGGCTTTGAGAATGCAGCCTCTGGTCTTGTTTTAGGTAGAAGGAACCTGGCTTGCAGGAATCAAGAGGCTCACTTCAGAAGTGCCCTCCTGATCCAAATCAAAACATAAAAGGCAGGTGTACCTATCTTCCAATGTCTCTACCCCACACCAGTCAGGCCTATTTTCTTACCCCTCACTTCATCTGCTTAATTTGGGGAAAAACAGAAGGAAAAATTTCCTAAGCCTCTTTGCCCTCTCACTGCTCACCTTTGGACCTTTCTTTCCCAAGATCCAGGATTAACAGCAAAGAAAGGACACAAACACATTACATAGAGACTCCCCCTGTGCCAAATTGCTTCTCAGATGTCAGTGTGCTAGTTCATTGATTAATGCATCCTGCCAAGTTATTCTTTGCAGCATGTTTTTCTGTGGTATTCTCTCATTTGCCATGGACAACACTGGATGAAACTACTGACTTGAAAAGCAGCTTTTACAGCTGCTTTGGAAGTGGCCTCCCCCACTTGCAGCATTGCTTACAAATTGGCTCAAGCCTGGGAGTCATGACAGAGGAGGAAGACACTGCACAGACGGCCGTCACATAGGCTGGGTGCTGAGCTGCTGTTGGAGCAGGGACAGAGCCAGTAGCTGGGAAGCAGCAGCCAGGGCAAGGACACTGGCACAGAGGATTCAGCTGAGACTCCTTACAGGAGGAGATGGAGAGGCAGCAGCAACCACTCTGCTAACTCAAGAGCTCCCCAGCTGAAGAACCTCTCCCCAAAAATGGGCATTACCACCAGCTTGCACCAGGCTTCTGGGACATTGCTGTGCAGGACCATAGGACATGAAAAGCTGGATGCTTTGCTAGGCTGCAGAGTCTGAAAGCACAATTTGGGCATATATAATAAACTCTCTTTTAAAAAGAGATTGTAACTTGTGGGAAGCTTTGGCAGAGAATGTAAATTCCTCACACACCACCCCCCGCCCCTTATATGCCTCTAAGAGCTTCAAGCAATAGTCAAAACACTCCCAAGTCTTTGCTGTCTCAGCTTAGTACTGGACTATATTTTTTCCCCTCCCACACATGGCCTCCCCAGTTTTCCAAAGATCCACCTTTGCCAGCATGAAGACAGGCACAGGTTACGCTTCTGACAGGCTGCACACACTACACAGGAGATATGCAGCAGCCCCTCACAGCACTGAAGAGTGCTTGGGAAAGGGGAGAGGAAGGCGCAACGAGAACAGTGTGCCTTTCTCCAGATCGAAGATACTGAGTGGGAGTGGTTTTGTTCATTTCAAGGCCAAAAAACAATAAATTCTTATTAGCATGCATACTATAACTCAAAGTCTTATGAGCCTCGGTACAATAGCGATGTGAGAGACATTGCCAAGCAACAAACTGCTGTACCGCAAAAAACTGGGTATAAGTGGAAAAGCTTCAGCAAATAAGTCTTCCGCCTCTTCAGAAGGAGTTTAACCTCAACAAACTGGCATTTCATTTCCTCCCTCCATCACCCAGTCACCGATGCTCTGGAGGGTGATGGCAATTGCCAGGATCATTCTCCTCAGCTGGTTCAGGAAGCTGTGACCAGGGCAACTCAGTGCAAACAAAGGGGGATTGAAATAAGCTAGGAAAACAGTCCAAGCAACAAAGCAAGACCCCGGTGCTTTCAGGAGGGTTTGTTCCTCTGTCCTCAACAGCAGCCTCCTTCAGTGCCACGCCTCACAGAGCCACTCGGTTTTCAATGAGACCATCTTTCCTTTTAGTCCCCATGGCTGTGATTCATCATCGAAGGACTGAGGTTAGCCTCTGGAAATCACCAATTTTCCTCCTTCTTGTAATGCCTGGTGATAGAACCCATAAAACTCTAATCCTGGAGGGCATGCATTTGTTCCCTGACACTAGCAACCCTTTTTGTTGCAGATACCTGAATTAACACTGCTAAAGAACTGTTCACACCACAGAAGCTAGAAAAATTGAGGTGTAGTAGAGCAAACACCTGTCTGTAGTATAGCGAATGTCTAGTGCTAGCCACGCACTGTAATTCCCTTCCTCCACTTCCTCCAACCCAAAAAGAGGATGCAGCACAGAGAAAAAAAAAAATAAATAGTCATAGTTCTGTTAGTTTACCCCTGGACTGCCAAGGCCAAGGGCACAGCTCTCCTATCCACAGTAGACAGCTGCCCTCCCAGCTCACTCCAGACACCAGGCACAGGAATCCAAGCTTGGCACTGTGCTAACCCAACTATGTGGCCTCTGGAGCAAAACTCGTTCATGTCCAGCTAAAAGAGCACATGAGCAGCCAGCAAAATGCAACTGTCTGTGCCTGTACCACTGTCTGTGCAGCTGGGCCCTTAGAAACTCATTCTGCTTGTGTTTTCAGGTCAACATTTCTTTCCTTGGTAACTACAAAAACTCTTCGACTTGCAGAAGCACCTCAGAAGCTGACCACAGGCTCTAAAAGCAAGGACTTTGCAAATAAAAACATCCAGCATTGCCAGAACTAAATAAAGCAGATGAAGTTTACCTAACTAGGAATATGTTAACTATAACATACTTCTCAGGAATCACTCTTTCATTCTTTGAAGCTATGAGGAACAGCAGCATGCATCCACAGTGCTGTCTCCCCAGCCTGGATGGAGGATATATCCTCAGCTACTTTAATTTTCTACTCCTTGAGTTTTTCCTTGAAAGTCTCCACCCCCGACACTGCATTCCCATCTATCCGCCCCCAAGCACTTGGACTAAATTAAGCCAAAAATCAAAGTCAGCTGATTATTTATTAAACAAACAGGATACATTTCGTTTGGCAGAATTGAGCACTCCTGGTAACTGTAGACTTTAAACTTTACTTGGGGGGGGGGGGGGCGGGGGGAGGGGTGGCCAGAGGGAAAGAGGGGGAAAGGAAGGAAGCAGTGTTTCACTTTAGAAGAGGACACTGAGAAGTCATTATTTTACTTAAAAGCCATCTGCCTATAAAATGAAACTGTACACACACATAAGACTTAACAAGCTATAAACAAGCATCAATAGCAACACTCGTATTTCAGTGATAATAGCCAGCTTTCATCATGCTTCTTTAGACTACCCTTCTCTTCAGATCATTTTCAACTCTCTCAACTCCTGTCAAGCCCATCTCCCACATCTGCCAATTAAAGGAAGAAGCAAAAATTGGAATTAATGGAGGTGCAGGAAGGGAGCTAGTATGCTTTGTTTCTCTGCCAAAAGCTTCACCAGGATGCAGAGAGGTCCCTAACAAACAGTGGCCAGCAACACATGCGAATGAAAAAAATCCGCACTTATGTGCTTGGAAAAGCATTCCTAAATTTTTCCAGAGAAATTCTGAATACTTTGTTTCCTGTGAGAAAATGAGCATTTGACTAGAGATCTCCTAACCAGGAAACAGACACGTCAGGTATTTCTAGAACGCTAATGAATGTACAGCACAGAGCAGGGATTATCTGCTGGCTGCCTCAGCTGACACCAGGGACTCACATCTGAACTCCCTCCTGCTTTTATTCAAGTCAGTTTGCAGAAAAGTCTTTTGCATGAAAACAAAACAATCCACAAAGTCAGATCCCAAATGGATACAGAGAGTCACATGTGGAGCTACAGGAAGACAGAGTTTAGAAGCCACTTGCATCAGGGATTGTTTTCCTCTTCTGGTTGGGAAAAAAAAAAGATAAAACATATCTAAGACAAGAATGTGCAATAAAATCAGATTAAGGAATGTTAGTCACTCCTGGCTTCCCCTCAAAACAGAAGTCAAAGACTTTCCTCTATTCATTCACAAGATGTCTAAACAGTGAGTCTTGCTGGAAGAATAGGGGGAAAAAAAAAAATAAAAGTGAAAGGAGGCAAAGAAGGTTGCTCTTCTCAAACTACTAAGAAGTTTCCAGAAGTGCTTTTCCTTCACCCATGTGCTAAAAGCCAAAGCAACCCATGCAGCCTCAGCAGGCACTGTGGTCAGGCCTGGGTCCCAGCCAGCCAAGAGTGCAAATACAGTATTAAATGCATTCATACTTTCCCACTGAGACAAAGCCTTGAAAAGCCTAACCACTGCTCCATCCTCTGAGCTGCCTCTTCCCAGTTAAGTCTCCTGTTATTGTTCCTAAATAGAAATGTCCCTGACTGTTTCTATCCATGTTTACACAAGGAAGAGGCTGAGGGTCATGGGCTGGAACAGCTGAGAAGAACAGCCACACTGCTGAAAACGTGTTCACTCTTCTCTGGCTTTGGTATTCGGCGGCTTTGCCATTGCGATTCAGCATCCATTTACACAAACACCAGTGTGGTTCTCAGAGAAAGGAGGACTGTAATTGAAACCACCAAAAATAACCATTGGCATATGACACTTGTTATTTAGTACAGACCCCCTTCAGCAGTTTTCATGGTCATGATTCAACAGACACGGCAATACTCCAAAATAAAGTCTCTTTCGCCTTTTTCTGCTGCATGGAGAAGCTGCATGGAGGAGCTTTGGAAGAACCTCATGCCTCAAGCTTAACTAATGTACCACCATGCTGCATCCCAGCCACAAGAGAAAATACTCACTAATGCAGTTGCAGACAGCAAATTGTGCTAAGCCTTCACAAAGCCTCTCCCAGGTAGCCCATTCCCCACAAGCAAAAGGGACCTGGGCTGCTACTCCCAGCTGAGTCAAATAACTTCATTATGAAACTCTTGCTTAAGATTAGAGTTGTTATTTAAGGAGCAGGTATCTCACCTGCCTTACAAAGATAATAAAGGTACATGAGACAACACACCCAGAATGCAGCTCCTCTCTTTACCTACAGAAGTGGTACAGAAGCAGCTTTTCTTTGTTTTAAATGTGTCACACTAGCACAGGAGTTGTTTACGCATCTGCTCAGAATATAGCTGGACATACAACATCTCCCAGCAGTTGCAGATGCTATTGAATGTACAAAAAAAAGCTCTTGACTTTGATTTTTTGGTTTTGTTTTTCAATGAATGAAGATAATTTAAAATGAAAATTCTTCATCTCAAAGAAGGCCTGGCTCAAAAAGTTACTGAATGACTATGCGAGGTGACATTTCTCTCCAATTGTTGCCTTACAGAGAGCAGCAGGGAGTAACATATGCCCTAGACTTCTTGTAAATATATTTCAATAAAAAAGGTTGTAAGCCACACAGGTTCAAAACAGTTGAAATAAAACTCCCCTCCTTTCTGTAAATCTGTGCTTAAGCTTCAGGCACAAGGTACCATATTTAGCACTGGCTAAATCAAAAATGACCATGAGGAAAATGGCTATGATTGTAGACTTCCCTTTAAACACCTTCTTTTACTTTGAGAACAGATGAGCACACTATGTCTGAAGAGAAGCAGCTGTTTACCAGCTCCCAGTTTGTACATCCATTGCACAAGTAAGCTCCCATAGACACGAGGGGTTTTTTTCTTGCACTGATCATGTCAGATCCTCTGAGCTGTCAGACAGTCGCCTTCATATATGAGGACTCAGAATCCTCTAAACCAATTTTAAGGAACAATTCTGCTTCCTGGAGACTTCATAGGGTTTGATTTGAACCTGGCACCTCAGCTTTGAATCTCATAGTCCTCCAAAGGTCCTGGGCTGCTGCCTATTCAGATTGTTACTGGTCATTGTCCCCTCGGGAGGGCTAGGAATCAGAGTACAAATAATAAGCAGCAGAGCACAGCAGCTCCATCACACTGGTGCATGGAGAGCGAGAGAGAGAGAGAGAGAGAGAGAGAAAATGTCAGACACGAGACAACTTCTTAAAAAAACCAGCAGAACTGTGCATTTGACAGGTTTTTTTTAATCACAGTAAACCACTCAGATGTATACATGTGTTCTGAGCAGAGTACTCAGTGTAACTATTTTAAAGCCACTAGCTGGCAACTATTTCCCAGCTGATGTAGATTTCCAGCTGAAGGTGCACTAGACACCACACTCCAACCCTTCAGCTCTTTTTTTCCCCCCCTCATCATTAAAAATAACTAAGTGGCATGGAATCTAAGTGTCTTTAAAACACTTGGTAATCTTTTTCATCAAGAAAAGCTTATTAGATCAGTGCAAAAGCTGTTCACCCAGCTCCTAGTGGAACGGTGAAGAGTTGGGGATAAAACTTACCCACCACAAAAAAAAAAAACCTTAAAAAAATGAAAGCTTACCCACCTTTGACAGTTGGGAAAGCAGAATTCTGCAAGTCACAAAAGCTCACACGCTTCATCATGGAAATGGTTACATTACCCAGGAGTGGCTAGTGGCAGTGACTGTGTCACCACCGTGGCAGCCACACCACTTGTGTGAACTAGAAGCTTGGTAATCATCAGTCTCCCACCCTCTGTTTCCAAAAGAAACACCATTCCCTTAGAAGAACTGCAATGCAAACAAGTTCAGGGGCTGCAATTCAGTAGCTCTATTCTTCCATACTTTAAAGCAGAACTTGTCTTATTTTACTGACATCCAAGCTGCCAAGAATTGATGTTGAGATTTAGATAAACATATCAAGTACAGAGAAATATTACACAGAAGAGACAGAGTGGTTGGTTGCAAAAGTCAATATTCTCAGTGCCATTGACACAGATAAAAAGCTTGAATTGTATTCTTTACTTTGCTATTCAAATTCAACATCCAGCCTGCTTGCTACATCCTCACTGGTAGTGTCTCCCAGAGCTGTTCTATCCAGATGGTGAGATAGGCCTCTCAGATTGCTGTTCAGAACAGCTTCTGTTTCTGTACATGCTAAAACCAGAGGCAAATCTTATGTTTTCCTTGAAAGAGTATGAACATTAAGAGTCAGGAATCATCTTTCAGCAAGACAGCAGGAACCAAATCTGAGCAACTGACCCCATAACTGCAGGGCACAGAGTGCGAACATGCTCTGCTTTGTAAGTCAAGTCAATCCACACAAGCTGATACAGCCTCATCATGCAAGAGCCTTTGTGCACCTTACACACATGGGACTGTAGCAAGGTGCCTTTAGGAACCTTCAGATCTCAGCACAACCCCAGAAACAGCAACATTCCCTCCATAGAGATCCCTCCTCAGCAGGGATGCATCTTGTTATTCCTATGTGCAAGCAGCTATCCAACAATACACATTACCGATGCTGACATGCCTTGTAGTGCTAGGAGGTCTTTAAGGCAGGGAGACCTGCTTTGCTGGAATTGCTCTGTCCACACCAGTTGCAAGAGAGACACCATGAAAGGGTACGATTCAGCAAGTGCTAGCAAGCAACCTAGCCAACCAGCTTCCCTGCACTAGCAAGGAAACACAGCTGCTGATGATGCACATACAGAAGTATCTTCTTCACGCTTCTTCTCTCTTTCAGCTCTCTGGGGACATCCACATGGATTGATCTGAGGCAGAGGCAATAACATTTCCAAAGACAGTTGGAGCTAGTGACTGATTTTCCAAGATAAAAACAACACACCCATAAACCAGACCAACAAGACTCAAGAGCATGCTACCCACACACTGTATGACACCTATCAGGGTAGAAAGGCACCCACACCAAACTCTGCAGCTCCAGTACTTCCTCATGATGCAATATGGCTCTGGGAACTCAGGATGCAACTGGTGAAAGGAAGGGTGTGGGACATAACCACCACTTAGCAAATGAAGAACTGGGACCAACAGAGGTACAGGGCTGAAAAGAAAAAAAAACAAACCCCACTCAGGGAACTACTGCTGCCTAACCTTACTCCAGGCATCCAGAGGTAAGACAAGTTAGAAGCAGGGATGCTCTCCACATGGTCAGGGTTCAACACTGGACAGGGCTTTATGCATTCCTCCAACAACACCCTTCCTCTTGCTCACTACCACTGTGCACTTCCTAGAGCTGATGCAGATGACACGTACCCTTACTGAGGGTCACCTCAGCAGACGAAGCCACGTTTGTTGCGGCAAGCTGTTTCCTATGATCTGCAAACCATGAGCTGGCTCCTGTGGCCAGCTGCTTCTGGGAATGTTTCAGGGAGGAGAGATGGGTTTTGAGGTACTGCCAAGCCACTCTGCCCACAGCAGCACATGTTAAATCACAACGGATATCTAGTTTGCAGCTTCTTCCAGAGCTCCCCTTCTCCTCTCCAGCTCCTCTGGATGACATGACATGCCTGAGATGAGCATAAATATCTCCCCTTACCCTGAGTGCTCTGCAGTGCTGGTATGACAGAGATCAGTGTATGGCAATGAAGGACCTCTAACACAGCCTGTATTGCAACTCACAGGTACCATACCTCTTTGTTACGCTGCATTTCCCATGTAAGTGACTCGGAAACTGTGCGTGTGGCAGGGTGAGGTATGCTGTGGTAGCCAAATAGATCGAGAAAGAAGAAATTAAATCCCGTTTAAAGCGACATAACAGCACAAGCAAGTGCTCTTCTAGGGGCCAAGCTGGGATCCTCAGGGCAACCAGCTATTCAATTCCCCTTTCAGTGCAACTACACTGTGACAAGAGCTGCCAGGTAATGCTGGCCTTTGAAGTCAGCCAAAAAACAGGGCAGGGGAAATTCTGCAATACTCTCACCAGCACCTTTTCATCCACAAGCAAAATGCAAGAGACCTGAACAGAAGATTGAAGTTAAACAAAAAAGTTTCCTGTTTTTCATAGTCATGGCCCAGTGCAAACACAGATACCTTGAAGAGGTCAGAAAGGCACCAGACACACAATTACTGAAATCAACTAAACCAAAAAAGAATCTGATGTGCCTCTGGGATTGGCCTATTTACACAAGAAGAGGTGTTAACCAGGTCTGGAGAAAAATCACCATTAGAATTAGCATTTTCAGTCATCCTTGCAAATGTTAAGCTCACTAGCAAATCAGCAGCAGCAGTGCTTGGCGTCAGTTATTGTCTGTCCAGTAGAAACCCTTGGGATACAACCTTTCAGGTACAACAAAGCTGATAAGTAGAGACATCATGTGGTTACCCACAAGGAAAAGTAACTCCCTCATGAAGGAAGCTAATGGATGAAGAAGCAATTTTTGAAGCATAGCACTGTATGACCCAAGTTCAAATTAACACTGGAAACAAGAATCTCAAATTTTGAGAGACACTGGTAAAACCAACCCTGAAGAGGTCATCTGTAGCTTTAAAGACAATTCAGGCTTGAGGAGAGATCCTGAACCAGGGCTTGATGCATAAATGTTAAGTTGGCTCCCTGGATGCTACCCTCTCCTCCCTCTAATGCTCAGGGCAGAAGCTTTAAAAGCAACAAGTACATTGAACAAGTGTCCAGCGCACTTCTAAGTGACTAAGGAATAATGCAGGCACACCAGACATTGTCATTCCAAATGTGCTATACTTTTATTTTTCCTTCTACAAAGGATAAGTAGTGCTAGAATTATGCAGCTTTGAGGAATGCAAGCTTAGGGGCCTCTATTTTTTCTTGTTGCTAGCCACAAAGACACTACCCCTAGACTTATTTATGGGCTCTATTACAAAGCATCCATTCATTCATATTCTTGCAGTTCAGGGCAAATTCTTTCTGAAACTTTACAGTTTTCTGGTTAACACAATGTGTTTGTTCCTCCCCTTTACTCATACCAGCTGCATTTAGAACTAGACCTTAGTAAGTACATGAAAGCAAAAACCTAAAATCGCTACATCTACTGGATAGGTACTACTAAAACTACGAAACTGCTCGGCAGAATGAAAATGAAGCAGCAACAAAGCAGGTAATAAAGCAAACAAACTGGTTGCCATCAGTGTCCAACCCGAGGTCATAACTGACAGACCTCCTCTTATCCGCACCTCAGTGGCATTTGGGGATGAGGAAAAGAGCTTTAGGCCTTTTTAAACCCCCAGCTGGTACCTCAGCTTTAAAGGAAACAGTTGTGCTCACCTACAGTGGCTGAAGTGGCAGAAACACTGCCTCAGAGCTCGCTGTTACCAGCAGCTGGATAGCCTCACTGTGCCTTTGCTGTGCAAAGACGGTGCCTTCCAGCAGCTCCACTGGATTCCAGATCGCCAGCTTCCACGGACACCAGGCAGTACATAATTTCTTATTCATATGTAAATTCAAATCAAATCAATGTTCTCCTTCAAAATTTCACAATGTTATTTTTTTTAAATTCTCAACTTCTCTATTATTTCTAATGCAAAGGGATAATCAGGGAAGAAAACAAACTGGTCTAAGACCCATGGTAACAGGCAGTTTTTCCCTCACTAATTGCTATTTCCATACCTGCTCTGTCACTGCCACTCCACACCACTGATGCCAATGTTCTCCAAGCCTTCGTCTAGCACTTGCAGTAAAAGAGGGACCAGCACTGGGACGCTTTCACCCAACACACACTCTCCCACTCAGGGAGTGACAGCCTTGCAGAGCAACTAAAAAGCTAAGGCAAGGAGAAGAAAGCTGAGAGCTGAAAGCAGGAAAAAGCAATATATGGGAGAAAGAAGCAGAACAGAAAAAAAAATACAAGAAAATTAAGCGGTGGTGGGAGATGAGCAGTGTAGAAGTTGTTCATATGAAGTTTTTAGAGGTTACTTAATGTTAGTATAAGGCAGGGGATTGAAGATCAAGAACAACAGTGAAGTTTTCTAGGTTAATAGTTTCCTTAATATTCCCATGGGACTCTTTGCTACTCTAAACATAGTGCAGAGGGAAAAATAAGAGTCGAACAGATCATCATCAGGGGCAGGTTCAAGAAAGAGTTCTTTCAACCTCCCCCAAATCCCTTCTCTCTTGGAGCTGAAAAATATGCAGAGTTCTTATGCAGTAGTGATGCTGACACTCACGTTTAGGTTTGGAGTGTGCAATCCCAACAACACAGGTAGTCTGAAGACAAAAGAGGAGCTTTCAGTCACTTAAAAAAAATGGTTTGAGTCGAGTTATATTTCTAGTTAATTTTTCAACGCCTACTACAAACACCTAGCAAAAACATCCTTCACTGCATGCTTGCTTTCAGTACAAGCATCTACCGATTAAGTTGTCATAAGCCCTTTAGAGAACTTAAGGAGTTCAGAGTACTTCAGAAATTTAGCAGAAAGCCTATTCCTGAAGGCTTGGAATCTTCAGTTAATGTTTGTATTTGCATTGTGCCATCTACCCTCCCTTACTACACGAAAGCTACTTTGAGCTTGTGAGGTCTCTTCAGGTAAAATCTCCTGTCAAAGAAGAGACTGTCAAGTGCATTTCATTATTATCTGCACATTGTACTTGTTTCCACTTACAGAGGGGAAATGACAACTAGGCACAACAGGAAAAAACCTGAGCTATGAGCAGGAAACAGAATGTCTTGTTTTGACTACTAAGGTAAGGAAAGATAAATAGTGGAAAATTCCCCTCACAGGGACCTTAACAAAGGTGGCTCATTTAACAAAGTCTTCCTCCCCACTGTTTTTATATGGTCAAGCCACCTGTTAGAGCAGCTTCACTATCTTAAATAAAAAAGGATGAGACAAAGGAAGAAAACAAGAAATATTCTTGCTTGAGACTATGTTTAAGTAGACATAACTGGGGGGATCTTCTATTTTGCTTTTTTAAGAACTGCCAGAGCAGCAATCTGCAACTGTAAGACAACAAACAGGAGTTTGAAGGGTCAGAAGAGTGTTTATTTGCTTGTTCTCATGTGGGTTACCAGCTAAGCATAGAGTTGAACAGAGGATCCTAGTGAAGGCTATATGAGTTCCCACTCTGAACAAGTTTTAGTCTAAATTCAGCAGAACATGCGGTGCTGCTACCAGCTTGATGAATTTTAAGAAGCATCAACTGTTAAAGTCTATTTTTGTTATATTTGGTTATGTGTATTTATTATTAACTTACTAAACTCTGAAACTTAAACCAAATCCCATGTAGGTTTAACACAGAAGCACAATAAACACTTGCTGCCAGTGACACAACAGCAGTGGCATTTTTGCCAGGCTTCTGTTCCATGCTTACTGTACACTGCAACTGCTAATGTTTATGCAGCACATATTTCTGCAGCAGCTCCCACTATCAGTTATTGGCCAAATCTACAAAGCCTATCTGTAGGCCATGCTATTTCCACATGTTTTCCCCTCCTTTCACTGAAAATTCTTGCTTATCAGCTGTTCTGCTTGCACTTAAAGCAAAAATCAAATATCCTCATACTCTAAAAATGGAGTTTTCAAGAAGGAAGAGAGAAGCAGGCTGGTGCTGGCTCTGTTCAGCCAGCAGGTATCACTAACCAACAAAATCCAAGGCTGTTTTGTGTTTATGCCTGACAAGTCAGATTAAAAACATTATGTTTTTTAAAATGCTTAATAAAGTAGTTGAAGATAATGATTACCCAGTCTCATCATTTGCACATGAAAGGTAGAACAGAGAAGTTACAGTAATTCGTTGCCAGACTTCACTGGAACAAACAGCTGCATTTTACTTATCTTCAGATATCAAAGGACTTGAGTGAGACAAAGATTACTCGGCTTGACAAGCATTCAAAGACCCCTCCAGCTCAAAACCAGAGATGTTTCTGTGGAAAATCATGAAAGGATTTCATTTAAGCCTAGCAGCAATTCCTATTATACTAGCATGAAATCTACCACCATCCTCTAATCTTGTCAAAGCTAAGACAAGATGCTTTGCCTCCTTTCCAAACACAGTGGTGTTGCACATTTCCAAAGGCTACAAGCAGACAAGTTCTTCCTCTCAGGAAGCAGAAGCTTCACAGCAGCTTTAAGTGGCTTTAAATCTGCTGTGGTTCTGCCCATCCCATGCTAGCTCCTCACTCAAACAACTAGTTTTCTGCCAAAGAGCTGGCTCAAACAGCTCAGTCAGCCAGGGCAGAGGAGACAGGGCAGCAGCCCTAGGACAGCCTGACAACAGCAGAGCCACATTCTCCAGTGCACCTATGAGCTACACCAAGTCCCAGAAGAGTTTCTTCTCCCTGCCACGCACCCCCTCATACACAGGAGCAGATAAACTGAAGACCTCAAGTCACCTTCTCTGTACTCTTCATTTTATTCCCTCAGACTCATATAAGACCATTGTGAAAATCTGTGCAGCTCAACCAAGAGCAAGACCAGAAGCAGTCCAGTATTTTCCCCTCAACATATGCTGTAACCCACTTTATTATTTAATGTATCAGATGCCTTTAACAAGAGCAGTAAAATCATGTTGTTCCTGTTTGGAAATACATTTTGAGAAGGTGAAGTCAATCCCTGTGTAAAATGAACAGGCAGTTTACTAAAGAAACAAAGAGAAGATCTGAAAGACTTTGACTCAAATTTTTTGAACTGTACCCACTCTAGAAAGCTGAGCAGAGAGTAAAAGGTTTTAGGTAGCTAGAAATAGGTTTCATTTTAGTTGCTGCAAAGCCAGTTTTTGTGTTTAACACATGTGGTCAGCCAGCCAACCACCATTCCTGGGGATTATCTGCTTAGAGTATGAAAGACAATAAAATGACCCACCATTGGTTTTTCAGTCAGACCTGGGCATGATTCCCATTAGCACATTTTTATTTTAAAACTGAGTGTGATTGCTCTGATTTTATAACAGAGGAAAGCTAAGTACAGATGTTGGTACTTTGAGCAGAAGAGAACTTTGCCAGGTAAATAACAAACTGCAGAGTTATGAACTGCTTCTGAACGCTCAGAAATATGTCGCATGGCACAGCAGTTTAGATACATTAGTCACTGCATCCAGTTGAAGAAAAACAGCTTCTTCCAATCTTTAATTTAATGTAAATTAAAACAAGCTAAATCCAAATCCCAACCAGGTAAATGCATGTTTTTCCCCTGTTGATTTTGGATCAAGCTTTAAGTGAGAACTGATGGTAGACAGCAGCTCCAACCACTCAAAGAGAAAAGCAATGACTGGTGTTCAGTACTGGTTTACTGTTACAGTAATGAACTATTAAAATATAACTACAAAAGAAAAGACATTTAAGGCAAGTTTCTGAAGATGGTCCTTAATGGCTTTTTTACACACTATCAGTTTTCCAGACCACGGAATGCCAGACAATGCAGGGATCAGAAGACATCAGCCTTCTCCAACCTCAAGCCACCTCAATTAACAGCTGCAGCTGATTTGTGCACTTACTAAATTATGTAAGGTCCTGCTCCAGTTAGCTGTAGAGAGTGTTTTAGGGTTATTTGCTGTTAGAATGCTCTTCAGCTTCTTCAGGTTTTTTGCCTTTTATGTTCCTGTAAGAAGTGCAATATTTGACAAATATACATTAAAATACATATCCAGCATCTAACACTCCAGCACTTCACCTGTTTCCTACCCGTAGGTCACTTACCATGAAACCATTTAAACCATTAGAAAGCTTTAAAATTAATTTTATTGATGGAATGATTACGAATTTGATCTATAATCTCATTTAGGATTGACAAACTGACCCACATTCATTAGTTTACTGTTATTTTCACGGAAGTTGCTTAAGAGCAATAGTAATACACCTGCTGATTCCCCAGAACAGCAGCTGTACTCACACAACAGCCAAACACACAGCCACAATCCCTGCAGACACTCTGTACGTCTTGTCAAGACTGCCTGAATATTTAAGTAAGTTTGTTTCTTTTCCAAATCCCAACTCCTTGAAGTTTTCCTTGAGAATTGCTCTGCTGAGGTATACATTTTCACTGACACTACAGATCTATAGGAAACAAGGTCACTTGCTGAAACTCAGGCAGAGCAAGTGGAGGTCCAAAAACCTCACACCACCATCAGGACACATCTCCAGTTGTGACAGGGACAAAACAAAAACGCTTCTTGGAAGAAAAGTCCATTTGACCTCAGTCTTGGATCAAGATGAGGCCTGACAGGCTGCTAACCACCTCTCTCAGCTCCTTTGCTGCTTGAGCTACAGCAGATTTTCTCTTATTGCCCATGCAAACTCTATAAACCCTGAAGAGTGGTAGGAAGGAGGGTCTGGTCATCAGCAGCCTCCATCACTTCTCCCAGAATCACAGTCATTAGTCTGGCTTTACAGAGGAATATCCAGTTAGAATTAGAGCCAAATACTACTCCATTCACTATGTTTGCTGCACTTCAGCATCTTGAGTCATGGATCTACCTCTTTTCCTTAGACAAAAGTGCTGCACGGAGTACTTACAGGGTGATCATCACGTTCATTTTGCAACGCTTCCCTGAGTTTCTGAACTTCCTAGGTTAAACACATCTAGAAAGTGTAGTAAGTAACCCACACGAAAGGGGAGAAATCTTGAAATCTCTGTTACCTGGTAGATCTCCACTTACATCTTTATACACCGCTTGCAAAGGTCACAGAGTTGTTTCAGGCAGGTTTACAATGATGAAGTCACTATAATTCTGCTATTTATTCCATTCTACTCAAGAGCCCCCAATATATTCTGGATTGAACATATACTCCGCCTCTGGGAGACAAGCAGTAAAGCAAGATTTGACAATATTATCATTCCACATAAGCATCCAAGGAAAAATGTAATTCATTCAGTTTGTCATACTAACTCCTTTCAGTTTTTCTGTTCTTTCTTTCTGCTTGAATTCATAGCTTACATTTAAATATCTTTGCAGTATTCAAGAGATTGTCTCAAGTGCTCTAGTTTCAGACACAGAACAAATGAAGTCTTGAAAAAAAATTATGACCAACTGCATCATCAGATAAGCTCTTCCTTCGTGCAGGTCTTGGCTAGAGTACAAGAGCTCAGTTATTATGGAGCAAGTCAAACACATCCATAATTCCTTGCATTGTTCTAAGGTCTTTGGGACATCCGTACCCTCCCCAGCAGCAGGCATCTTCCACAGAGTCTGATGTCTGATATCAGTTACAGCCAAGTGAATAAATTCTTGGGCTCAAAGCATCAGCTGATATAAATCACTACTGTGCTAATGAAGTCAAAGGAGCCACATCAGTTTACAGCACAGAACACTACCCATACTTGCAGCCTGGGAAAGCCAGTCAAAGGAAAACTGCCTTGCCTTTTTATAGCCTGGTTCTCTAATTAGGATTTTTGTCTGCACTGTAATTTGGTATTGGAGAAAAAAAAGAGAAGAGCACCACATACTTTCAGCAGATGGATCAACTACGAGCTGTAAAAACTTGAAATAGCTGAGTTTACTCAGACATAACCTGCAAACATCCCAGAGCCTTCAAGACCCCCAAAACTACGAACAGTAATTGTTGCAAGCACACTGGGAATGGCAATTCAGGTCCTTGGTAAAAAGGCTGGCTAATAAGAACTGACATCCCCTGCCCAAGGAGGGAACAGCTACTGTGATCCTGAAAAATCTGGGGCTCAGGAGACTTGAACAAAGAGGAGGTGGAATAAAACTTCCATCCCATACCTGGACACCAGCCTGAAATGTTAAGAGTCCAAGCAGCGCACGTGGCTTGCCTCTGGAGACAAGTGAGCAAAGCACTTTTGAATCGAAAAAGTGCAAGACTAAGCTCAGATGAAAAACAATGAGGCAAACCAAAATCAAACTGGCAAATTGTTGCCTGATTGTTGTGCAAAGAGTAAGTTACTTATTTTGCCACTCTGGAAACATAGTTAAGCTGTTGTAACATGATTGTATAATTTGCTTAATGAGAGAAAGGATAACCCAACTATAAAGCAGGAAAACACATAAGACGACTAATCATGCAGTTGATTAACAGTTTGCTCTGCTAGAAGACGACCTGAACTTCAACTATTCAGTCCTTCCATGCCTGCATACTTCTGCCCAGCTCTTTCAAACCCTCCCTACTCTACAACCCTGCAACAACCACCTTTGGCAGCCACCTCCCAGGACTTCTCCCACTGATGCAACAGGCTAGAGAGCCCATGCTCTGCAGTCTCCTTCAAAGTCACAGTCACAGGCCTTGTATTTTACTAGCATCCCTGTCAGCTTAATTTCCTGCCTCTGAAGTCAGGGTTTAGGGTGTGAGCTGAAGCACTGCACACACAGAAATTGGCCTGGATGGCACAATGACTTCTTGCTGCTAGTCACCTTGTTCTCTAGTGCAGGTCTCCAACAGAAGGACCAGCGTTGCTCCATTTGAAGACAGGGAAAACAGCAGGGGAGGAAGAGACAAACAAGATTTCAGTTACTCCTATTATTGTTGAAGGGAACAATTTCTAAAGGCTTCTTCTCAGAAAAGGACATAGACATGACTGTTTAGGAGCATCCACAAATATGAATCTCAAATGTTAACCTCAGGAGTCCCTTGTTAAAGGTGCCATTAATCAAGGGGACAGGCTAGAATTTACTGTTCCCTTCAGCTTTACAGAGGGAGTGCTGGAGAATGCACATTGGAAAGGCTTTCAGGCTTTGCCACACATGAGGAGGCGTGGGTCTGTCTGACTTCTTGTATAAACTTCCTTACTTGTCAGCACGATTCTTTCCACTCAGCAACAGGTAAAAGAAGAGCTTTTTAAAAAGGAAATACTGCACTTTTCCACTAAGGTTACAAGTTATAAACCTTCAAAACTAGCATACTTCTACTAAAGAAGCAGAAAAAATGCTCCCTCCTCATGTAGTCAACAGTTTTCTCTCATTTGCCAACTTCTGCAATCAGCATTTTGGTGGCAACCCCTCTCTCAGTGCAGAGTTAGGGGTACTCAGTGGCTTCAGCAGTCTGCCCAAGCAGAGCAAAGACAGCTGCATTTTGAACAGGATTGATCCAGAGGCATGAATAAACTCAAACTGATGTAAGCATGACAAAGTCAAGCAAGCGATTTCTCATTACCTGACCCACCATGAACATTCACAAGCCCTCAGAGGTGTTACAGGAAGGAGACTTAAAAGAACTTGTCATCCACCTTTGCATTTTCTACACGAGGAGGGAGAGCTAGCAACCCAAGTCCTCTCCCACAGACATTTCCACTCATCTGACAGACAAGCAAACAAAACAAACTGCTCTAGACCCTCCGCTCCATTGCCTCCTTGAGCACTTATTTCCATCTAGAAGAAGGTGAGAGACACATGCTCTGAACGGGCAGGGCCACACAGCCTTGACACCGTATGGAACTGCACACTACACCAGCTCATACCAACCAGCAGGCTGGAGCCTGCTGCTAAATCCTTATCAGTACGAACACCCACACAGCAGAGTCCAGGCCAAAAAAAGCTACATGACTGCTTGACTCTGCTACTAACAAGATTTTAATTCCAAAAGCCCTGTGCTATAAATCACTACATGACTGAAAACACTCTGGAGGTAGTGTTAGGATCTTCTGGTATTTAAGGAGCTCTGTAGGAAAGACACCTTGTTATAAAAACCAATCCTCATCTGAAGCAACTGCTAAACATCATCTTTAAGGAGAAGGTTTCAAATATCTGCAATAAAAGCTTGACTATACACAGGCACTTAAACCTCATGTCATCTTGACATTTGGGCAATTATGCCCAAGGTTTGCTTGATGATTCAAAATGGGAAGATTCAACGCTTGTTTGTATAAGGACAGAGAGGAGAATCATCATTTGTTTCTCTGCCAGGTCAACACAGTCAAACAAGACCTCATTTGTGACAGAACTTTTTTTGGTAGGTTGGTTTTTTTTGTAACTATGTATTTGTGTGCATTCACACACTATACAGGCATGAATCATTTGGGTATGACACTGACTATCAAGATGGATAGGTAAGATTTCTAATGTGAAGTAGCAGCTCCTCACAGCTTCCTCAAACAAGCGGAGTCGTGCAGTTGGCATGCTCAAAGGATGAGACAGTACCAGCAGCACAAGGTACACTCCCCTCAGAAAAGAAGGGGCTCATGGTGATTCTCAGCGTGTTATTTTTCAAACACCTTAGACGCAGCAGTGAAGCCATGCCATTCCTGCAAGTTGTAATGAAGTGCCCGAGAGGAGGAGTGAGAGGGCTTCTAGGTCCCTCCTATGTTATTTCAGCCTTTAAATAGGGGCCACAAATCCTCTCTTCACCTTGCCCCAGCACACTTCAGGGCACCAAAATGAAACTGCATCTTACCTTGTCTTTGTATAAAAACCCTGAGCAGTGGATGAGCACTTGAAACAGCCTTGAAGAAGTTGTCATCGTTATTAATAGGGAGAAGGTCTCCATGCACATCAGCATATCCGATCATCACTTCCAGGTTGGCTATGTGATGAAGGTGAAGAATTAGTTTGTAGAAGTCTTCAAACTTTCCTGGCTTGTAGCGATCCAGAGAGAACCTTCTGAACTCTGCCCCAAACTGCAGGAGAAAACAAACAGAGCATCTGCTGTCAAACATCACCACAGCCCAGTGCTCTAGCTTGGCATTTGAACGCAGCGTACATGACCTCTCTCTTTCTATATGAACATGGTCACATATTTGTGCTTTCAAGTCTACAAATGGCCTTTTAGGTCCTCACATTAGAACATAACCAAGATACCACCCTGCTTGACAAGTGTGCCACCTTAAAATAAAGTGTATTTTTAAATATTAATTTTTCATTAAATCCTCTAGAGGATAACTGCATTTGTAGGATTTAAATTTGAAGCTCCAGAATTCATTATCATCATCTCAGGCATCCACAGAACAATTCTTTTCCAAAGCAGAAGTGTTTACTCTACTGCTTTCAAAAGAAGTTACTCAGCTATTGAAACAACCTTATAAAAATTCTTTGCATGTCTCCCATCAATACCACTGGGATCCCAACCACAAGACCTTTAAAGAAGCGTGGTATGAGAGTGCACAGCTTATTAGGAAACACAGTCACTCTACATGTCCCCTGAATTTCTTGGTAATCCATACAGGAGGGGGAAAGTTCTTATTTTAGGTTAGTTTTCATGGGTTTAATTTTTCTGACACTCCACTGGGTTTTATTTTTGAAGCTCTACAGAGCGGTAAGTGGCTGTTAAAAAAAAAAAAGAAAAAAGTATTGTGTGATTTGGTACAATTGAAAAAGTTTTAAATCCATGAAATTATTTTAAGTAAGTCTGGAAGTGATTGAGGAAAAGATTGAAGAAAAATTTTTCTGATATTAGAAAACAAATATGCTATTATGAACAGGAGAAAAAACTAGATTCTCTAATCAAGGAAATGAAGAGAATGAAAACAGGCATCTAGTTAAACTAAGTAGCTTAAATAATCTTTCTGGTACATTTGATTTCATAACTCAGATGGTATAGTACTAGTACACTACTGTCCATCAACTGAACCTCTAAAACCATGCTAACTCACTCCTGAAAGCATGGAACCACATCCACAAATTCAAGTACAAGGAAGGCTATAACTAGGCTCTTGTGGAAGTTCTTATTTGCAAAGTCAGTCAATAACAGGGCAAGAAACCAAAACCAAAAATCTAACAAGCAAACAAAGGGGAAAAAAAAAGATCGTTTTTTGTAGACAAATTCTTCAAAATGAGAATGGCTCACTTAGAAGTTCTCAGATGTTAAATCAACTATACATGCAAGCCACTCTTTTGCTGAGACTAACAGAAGTATGAATCACCACCATAATCACCTTCAAGAAAAAAAACAAAAAACACCAAAACAACCAACCCTACTGGTTTTGGGTTCAAGCATGTTCTCAAATTACTTCTGCAGTTATGAAAATCCCACTCCTCAGCATCGAGGCCTTGTTGTGATCATCTGAAAACTTGTTCAATCAAATTACAGTGTTTGTTTGGTTCCAGTTTGGATTTCAATTCAGAGTGGCCATCCAAATACACAAAAGCTGAACAAACCACAGCTGGTTCCAATGGAGGAAAACCAGTCCTCCTTCCTCCTCCTCTCCCTGCTCCTCTCCAGAAAAATCCAAGTGGCAACTTAATTCTGTTGAGACATCTCAAACTGCAAAAAAGGCTTAAGTCTTTCTATTTGAAAGGTATCTTAAAGTTTTCTTTTTCCTAGAAGCAACTGTCTTCAAGTGACATGTTTAACATCTACAAGGTCAACTAAAGGGTCAGGAAGGAGATCTTTGTAGGTTTTGTTTAGGGCTGCATCTTCTGCTCCACACACCTGAACAGGAACACAGGATTCCTTTAGCCAAAGCACCAGGCCAGAGTATTCAGATGCCAATCCCAACCACCACTTGTTTACTGGACAGACAACTTGTTCAGGATGATTAGCATGCACGATACTTGCAAGGAAGTGGACACCGTGCAGTCTCACCCTAGCCAGTACAACACCCAATTCTACACAACCATCTGGACACCTGTCCCGCTCGGTCTGCCCAGGGAGCCCGTCAGTCCTGCTCTGCCCCACACACACCGAGGCACCAGCCAGTTCCCATGCTGGGACATTGCACTCAGCAGGAAAGTGACACGGACAGGAGAGAGGAAAGAAGCGAGATGGTGATTTACATGTTGGTATGACCCAAAGTTCAGCTTAAGCTGCCTCATGGGACGACAGTTGGTGAAAGGGCCAGGCCTCCCAGCCAAACCCCACAGGCACGTGAGACACAATCACATCAGTGGAGCGTGACGCATCGGTAACAGTTCACCCACAGGGATGCAACTGCAGCTTGAGGTGCTGAGGTCTGACATAAACGCTGAATGGTCAAATTAACTTGTTCACACATTCCACGTCAGGAAAGCCCAAGAGACTATTTCCTTCACCTAGGAAAAGCACAACGATAAACAACTGCAAGTGATTGCATTGTGGTTTTTTGCAGATGCAACCCTTTAAGGCAAGGGAGCTAGAAGGTGATTCTGCAGAGCAGCAAGAGTCTCTTCAAAAGAGATTTAAGCTGATAATGAGTATTGATGGGGTTTTGTTTAAAGGTTAGTATTACAGTAGTAGTTAGCTGATTAATTCACCCTGTGCATATATACAGGCAGCAACCATTGTCAGTGGGTCTTTTCAGAAGAGGGGAAAAAATGCTTCATCAGTTCATTCATTATCCCTTACAAGGCAGAGAGTATCGCAGTAATAACAGGTTTTGCAGTACTGCACAGCTTGGAGACTGGGTGCTCTGCATTGTATTCAGCTAGGATTCCAAGATAACATCCACCACGTATCTTCCAGAAACTACAAATTCTGAGGGCTTTGCACAGATAGCCAAGATGACTATCTGCTTTTCTAAGCTACAAACAAAGTTCACCTTTAGTACATCCCTCCACAGAAAGAGACCCAAGGACTGGTGTCTGCCAGAACAATACTGTATTACACTGTTTGATAAACTAACACTTAACAAGCAGATTAGTTTTCCACAACGAAGTAAATGAGTCTGATCTATGTACTGAATGCGACTACTGCATCTACTATTGCAGAAGCCAGAGGACAGGAGGGTCCAAGAGAATTTAAAAGAATTTAGTCTGACAGAGCTAATTCAACAGAAAAAATGCCAGAAAGAACTATACATTTTGTTTCACAAAGAATAAGTTCTGTCCCAAGATACTCCAGAGCATCAGCCAACCACCATACTACTTGTCTGCAGCTAGATGACAAAAATGACCCAACAAAAACCCTGAGCCAAGAAAAATTAGCAAAAAAAAAAAAAGTTAAGTGTTCTGATAAAAGTTGTATTAAAGAAGACAAAACTCACAGCTAGCTGACCAAAACTCACGCAGGCTGACCAAGGGCAATGAGCTGCTTGCCTTTTTCCTTTTTCTGGCTAGAGAAGATGAGAGGTCAGGAGAGGAAGGAGCAGGATTTTGAGGTTTGTTTACATGGAGGGCTGTTATTTTGTGAAATGAAATGGAAGAGTTATCTGCAAGCAAAAGAGACCAGCTTTTTTTTCTTTAAATTTTAAGTTTCTGAAAGTTTACAGGGTCAGAAATGAAGCCCTGTGTTTATAAGGTGCCATCCCTCTCATTTATTGCTGGCATTGAGTTCAGACTATTGTAATAAGAAAACATCAAAAAGCAGCTTTTAGCAATAAACATGAATCACCTTAGCCACCAACTTCTCCCAGGAAGTAAAAATCAGGATCAGAAAGAAAAACAAACCCTCTCATCCTCACACACTGCTTACCGGCAAGATTTTCAAAATGGGGAAGGCCTGATCAGGGCCGCTTTATCAGTGAGAACGAGCAGAAGCCAAGAAAGAGGAGGAAAGATTGAATGTAAATGGTTTTGTGCTGACTGACTTCATTTGGGACTTCAGAGCTTTACTATCTCGTTCATGTCTGTGTTTCTTTGTTCCCTCTTTCTCCCCCAGCCGCGTCTTCCCCATCTCATCCAGCACTCTCTTGCTTTGCTCCCAGTCCCACAGCAGTTGTCACTAGTAGCAAGATGCCACCAACCAAGCAGATGTTTCCTGCAACCAGTTCTCTCTTCTCCCATTCAACTGCTTGCTCCAAAGCAGCTATGCTCTATCCCAATGATCAAGCTGGTGGGAAGTGTGGGGTCTCATGTTCTGCTCAGTCCCCTGCTCACCTCTTGCTATTTCTTCCAAGAGACAGTCACAAGAGCAAGACAGCCTTTCTCCTATTTGCCCTTCACAGAAACGCCATCAGAGACACAATTTCATTACATTCTCCCCCAAACTTTTTTCCTGGTTGCCATCATAACCATACTCCTACCCTTCTCCCTTGTATTCTCCCTTTATGACCCCCATAAAAACACAGCCATACTTTAATATCTTTATTTCTCAGAGTAGCTTCTCCACCCAAAGAACACAGTCGTTCCTCTTTTTGCATTGGACACAATACTTCACACCTCTGCTTTTTGTGTGAAGAACAGCCTTGCAACGCCTTCAACTTTCTCCAACAGTCTGTGAGGCTCATTCCACAATAACACTTTTCTCTCTTCTGCATCTACTCAGAAGACATGAATTTGTCTGTCTGCTTCTTTCTGTCCCCATCACTCTCAGATCAACTTCTATTCATGAGATGTACCTCCCATGCAACCTTCTAGTGTCTTTTCACAGATGCTCATCTCCCAGCACAAGGGCAACTTAAAGCTAAGCTTACCCTTTTCCCTGCTTCACCTACCTTCTTTCATTACACTCCCTTCCCCAACACCTGTAACTCCAGCACCACCCTTCATTCGTATCTATGTGTGAACTACCCAGATCTTTTCTGCCCAATATCTTAAATGGACGGACACTACAGAGCTACTCATCTGCACAGCTGGATGTTGCCTTAACTGCTGCTCTGTACTTCTCCCTAGCTTTCCTAAACACTAGTTTGCCTCACTACCACCCACCTATTTCTTGGTTGGTGGTAGTTTGTGAAAATAGCTATTCACCAAACTTATTTTCCCAGCCTGTTCTTCTGAACTTGTCATTCCTTTCCTTGCTACCTCTGCTCCAGTAGCTGTTCTCCAACCAGGTCACCCAAGGAGCTGCCTTCTCCCTACCATCTCTCTCAGTCAATACTACCTCCAAGCAAAACACAGTGCCAGCCTTCCTCACTGCTTCAACTCTTGATATTTAAACCCACAGTGCTGTTCTCCTTCAAGAAAGTCATGCACAGCAAAGCCTTTAAAATAAATCTTTGCCTTAAGTGGTTGTTCTACCTTTCGAAAACCAAATCTCTTCCTTTTTTACTTCCAGTTCCCTACATCTCCGGGAACAAACCAAAGTCTGTTTGCAAAGGATGTAGACCAAGCTGGTCACGTATTTTCAAGAGAACACCGAGCACCACACACACACCATCACACCACACAGCTTTAGCCCAAATACAGCACAGGATGCATACATCCATGGCATGTCACCATCAGCACAAGGGGAAAAAGAACATTTGGCACCTTGCCACCCAAAGGGACAAAGGACCACTGGATCCAGAGGTCTGGTCAACACTGACAACAGCAGCCAAACCTGTGAGCTGAGCTTCCTGCAGAAAGGCAGCCCTGCACTAGTACAGGTCTCTAGCAAGAGCAAACCTATTCTGAACATTAACTAAGAGAAGTATCTGCATGGTCACCAAACACCTGTAACCTGTAAGGGCTCTGACTGGTTGCAAACTTATTTGAGACCCTTTCAGTTTCCGCCAGAAGTTTCCTCATGAGCTCAGGGCCAACTACAGCTGCAGAGCAGCAATTTGACGCACACACAGACACATCTAGCCAGACCTGATGAGGGGACTGGGAACGGCTGCGTAGGGTGGAAGCAGGAAGGATGGCCCCAGGCTGGGTGGCCTTGGGGCTTGTGCACCACACCCTGCTCCAGACATTTCTGCCTCAATTAACTTCAGGAATTTCCAATGGGAACAGGACTACCTCTGCACTGGGAGATTTTTGCCTTCACTTAGAGGGAGGGAATGTCTCCAAAGGTACATTTCATCTTTTACTTCTGGCCTGCATTGTAAAGGTAATTAGGGGCAAGCGATCAATCCTTGGGAGAGTGTTTCTTGATTACTAAAAGCTCAGATTAAGTGCATGCAGAGTCTCTTACAAACAGAATGATAAGGGACTACTGAGAAAAGCTCTATTAATTGCAGCCCTGAAGAACTCCTTGGAGGTGGCTAGTCCTGCAGCCTGCCAGCCGGAGCCTCCACAGGTATTTTAACCTCACACAGGAGACATTCCTTTCTGACTTAGCTGTAAACAACTTTTCAACTTTAAAGAGCACCTACAGAAAATTACCCATTGTTCAGTGTCCTTTAGGACTGTTTCAGTGGGGTGAGACTAAAATAAGACAGACTGGCTGGACAAAGTTTTAAGCAGATCAGAAATTCCCAAGTTACTAGGCTAAAAATGATTATGAAAGCAAAGGTAAGATCCTGGAGACAGGATCAAGGATAGGACAGTGTGGGAGGTGCTGAAACACAAGGTAGCAGCCCTAGACTTCTGGTCAACACATCAGAGGGACATTGATAACCACCATAATAGCACAGCCAGCACCCAAGCCTGTAACAGGTTACTAATTCCAGGAACACTGTCCGAGAAACTACCATTTTTCTGTAACTGGATTTTTACTTTTTGTTGTTGCTGTTACGCAGGACTTGAGACTATAACCCAAGCACCAGAGCATACCCACCTCCATCCCACGCTCTGTGATGACAGGCAGCATAAAGCATGCACCCTAGCCTTCACTATAGATCCTACATGCACTACTGCTCATACAGTGACAGAGTACAGGTCAGAGGAGATAGTAACACTGCGCTGGGGCTTACTGTAGCTGTCCCCATACACAAAACGACTTGTCTGCAGGACACCTTTTCAGCTGAGAAGTTTGGCCTCTGGTCTGTGAAGAGCAGAAATCAAACACAGGACCAACTGCTGCGGCTCAGCTGCTGCATGGGTTACGCTGTTGTCACTTTCTCTCAAGTCACCTAACCATTTAAAGACAGGCTTATCTTTAATGGGTATGATCACTTCAGAAAGTCATCCTACTACGAAAAACAAAGATTTGTAATAACAGAGCTTAGTAGATGCTATTTAGTACATCAGAATAAATACCATACCTGCTGTCAGAAGCTCAGCAAATTGGGAGGGAAAGGAACAGAGACAAAATTTCTTAAGAGATTAATGTTTACAGTCTCTTTCTCTTGACACATTTTGCAACAAGCCAGACCGTCTCAAGTTGCTGTTGCTGTGGCATATTGTCTTCATTTGAGAGAGGGAAGCATTGTGGCTTTCTGAGTCCGTGCCACATTTGGTTTGCATATAATCAAATATGTTTTGCAGCTCAAAACCAGAAGTTAAATTAGCTGGTTACAGGGCTTCTCACTGCACTTATTTTATTCTAGGTATTCTAGTTTTATTCTAGGTATGACAAGTACACCCTTAACTTGGAAGAATTTAAAGTACTGCTTAAAAACTTAAAGCAGACTTAAAGTCTGTTGTAACATCCTGTAGATTTAAAAAGTGATGCTTTTTGAACCGTGCTACATATGGAAAACATTTCTTAAAACTTCAGAAGGCCTGTAAGGCTTCAGAGTTAGAGTGAATCAAAGTACAAAAGGCTGGAAAACACAATTTGCAGACCCCTCTCACTTAGTTAACACCAGACAGAGAAGAACCAGACCTTTAAAATCTCTTTAGAGAAGACTGGTAAAAGGAAGTTTGCTGTTACTGCTATTGCTACAGTTATAATATTGCCTGATGTTATACTTCATACCTTTCGAATACACCGTGTATGTACATACACTATAACAGCTAAACAGCCATGTGGATGTGCAGTACTGCTAAGGTGTCTGAGCAGTGTCAGCCACGTTTGGAGGAGAAAAAAAAAAAAAAAGATGTGAAAGGAAAAAAAAAAGGATGCAAAAGGTTTAGAACAGCTAACTTAACGTAACAAGCACAGCTACACTCCTCCTAAGAAGAGGAGATGACAGA